>CM075938.1:18419205-19915670 GCA_038030265.1 Corythucha ciliata | reverse complement strand
GAAAACATGTATTTTTTTATTTTATCCTTCCTTCGCGAAGGATTTCCTCTGACACTTTTCACAAAAAAAGTGAATACAATTTGTATCACTCTAAATCGCTTTATGAGACATAAACTTAACCCCACCCACCCACCCATCATCACACCCACGTTCAAATTCGCTTCCGGCTGCTAAAACTGGAAATCTACTGCGTCAATAAAAAAGTAAACCAGAGATTTTCATTCGCTTTTAGCTTGCATTTACTGCATGGTGCATGCGTCGCATAAAGTCATCGGACGGTGATAAAGCGTTAAAAGGGATGTTTAGTGACAAAGGGGTGTGGTGAGAGGTTGAATTTAGCTTTGCCACAAGAGCTTTGGAAACTGAGAGAGATAGAGAAAAAAACAGAATGGTGGAGGGTGGATTACAAATTTAAAATAACTTCTCCGTCCCGTTGAACGCTAATGCAAATTCAACCAATTAAATGCATCAGCCCTAAAAAAGAGAGCTCAAACGAAACGTTGTTTATTTGAATTGGGACCGGGGCTAGAAATTTAATTAAAAGCACATCTAAGGAGAATGGCGTGGAAAAGAGTTAGTTTCCCTCTCCCCCCACACAAACATCCCCGCAAAAAAACACACAGTACAATGGTGGTAGTGGGGTAGAAATATTCGTACACGTGCCTATAAATACAGGGCAGCTATATCTGCTCGAGGGCTGCATGATGGACTGAATAAATCATTTGCTCACGGAAAAAATCGCCTCTCCCCTCACCATAGAATATCGTGTTGTGACAGCCCCTTCACCTTTTCATACTTTTTTTCACCAAAATCGAGCAGATTCACCCCAAGTTTCATACATCGGGCGTTTCAAACTTACGGGGACGTTGGAATCCAGACCGTTCGTCGACTAAACGCTAAATAATTATAAAGAAGGTCTTTTAAGAAGATTTTGACCTTAAACGAGAGTTCCCACGGGCTCGTCTTGCATGCAAGCACCAAAGGGGCATCATGCGATGCTTTATAAAAAAAAAAAAAAAAAAAAGATCTCGACTATTATGGATGAGGAGGAGGGTAGACGAATGGTTTCTTAAAACCTCTATGTGCCTCATCAATCGTTTGATATTTCCGTCCATTTACTTTAAATTCCTATAAAAAAGAAATTTAACGAGCAACTAAACTATAGGCAAAATAATTCAGGCGACTCAATCCACATAAATGCCGCCCATCAGTAACTGACTTTAAAAAAAAATTACATTGAGCTAATTGCAAGCTTCGGCTGACGTGACGTTTTGCACAGTTTTTCCATCTGTTGACAGTCAATCAAAAGGCATGCAACGCACTCAATGCAATTGAAGTGCAACAGGTTTTACGCCTTGCAACATTTATTTAGGTGAAAAGGCGATTGATTTTCCTTTCCCGATCCCTCTCAATCACAAAATTTGTCATTACAGATCGTACAATGTTTAATTTGTGTTGAAAAAAAGGTGGGTGGGGGTGAAACAGTGACAGTGTAACGCCCCCGTGGTTTTACACTTAAATCCAACAATTTTTAGCATTATCATCTTCGATTACTTTTCTGGGGAAGATAAAAAATATTAAAAAAGAGTGTCTCTTCAGAACTATTATGATGGAGCGTTGTTGAACTCAATTTGCCTTTATTACTTTTCCCTCGGGGTTTTCAATCATCCGTCTCTCTTTTTCCCTCGTTTTTACCCCTCTCCGACCCCTATCCGCGACCAGACCTTCCGGGGGGGATTATCTTCAAACAACGTGCCGCTTTGGTACACCATTTTCATTCTATTTAAACCATGGCTGTTTAACTTCTTTCTCTTTCATCCTTCCCCCTCACACTCATTTTTGTTCTAGTTTGAACTAGTTTAACACCCCCCACCCAACAAACATCCCGTCTTTTAAGAGAGAGGTACATAGTTAAATCGTATGACATCGTAAAGACTTATTTACTTTGAAATATGAAGAGCCCTTTTTTTGTTACTTCCATGTTTTTTGGTTGTGTGGTGTTGAGGGACACCCGACACATCCCCCTCGTCACATCCTTCTTTGGTGCTGTGCACTCTCGCGTTTCTTAATCAACGGAATTTCATTTATTTGAGCTAATATCTTTTAAGAATCCACTTAATTAGCAGTAACGATTCCTATAGCGCCCCTCCACCACCACCACCAACCATTTGTGTTTCTTCGGCCATTCGAACACCGGAATGTCATCGCTGTACATGGATTGGCAAAAGGATATCTTGTGCAAACTAGGGGTTGCACAATAAAATTGAACATTTGTGGGTTGTATGATGGGTGGCACAATATAATAAACAAATCATTTTTTTATCCGTAAACACTTGGAAACAAATATTGCACAAAATTTAGCGCGCAATAATTATTGTACCTGTACGGACCCCTTAAGATTCATCACTTGGGGCGTAATTAACGGCCACTGTTCCGAATATATGGGGTCTGGAACGCCAGTTCCTCGCTTAAACGATACGGTATTGCATTAGAATTGCGTGGGAAGAATGACCAGCCGCCTGGACTATCATTGAGACCCAAAAAAATAGTCAGATTTTCTGGTAGCTTTGTCAAGTTTTGTGCTCAGATAAACAAAACAGCATAAAATGGACAGTTTCATTCGAACAACCCTCCCCCCCTCCTATTCCTTTTGAAATAATCTGTGGACGCATCAATTCTAACCTTCCAACACGCAGATAATCAGAGAAGCCGAAAATGGACAGAAGGTTCACGCGGGACAACTGTGGTGGTCAGTCAATTTCTGAAGGCTTTACAGCCCTCAAAGAGCTAAAGAGTCGGTGCCAAAAGGTGAAAATCCACTTTTCAGACTGTGATTGGTCCTATGAATGAGCCAACCCCTGCCAAATTATTTCACTGGTACCGAATCTGAGAATTTCGTATTTTGAAGTAGCCAATCTCGCGAAATTAGATTTTTATAGTAGCCAAACCCACGAAGAACCAAGCCTGTTTGGCAATTTTGAACTTTTCTGCCTTTTAGCCGATAATTTTGCCTCTGGGAATATCGAATTACCACCTTTTGTCAATTTTAACTGCAGATTACAGCTATTTTTTTCATTTGACCCGCAAGTTTGACTCCAGATTTTAGTCAATTTTAGATGTGAATTGGACCTGTATTTTCATTTCAGCCGCAATAAATTACCTCCAGGAGGGACTTTTGCCGCAAATAAACGCTTTTTCTCAGTTTTAGCAGCAAAACTTCTCCCACTATCGTAAATTGGTGCGTTTTCAATATTTATTGTATTACAGTTACTTTACTTTATTATTTATTTTACTAGCATTTATTTTTTTTTTTAATGTTCATTTGATGCAACGTTGCCTCCAGAAACAGTGAAGTCACCGTTTTCACGTGCAGCGACAGAATATCGAATTCAGCTCGTGATCTGGTGCAGGGGGGGCCGTGGTGGTCATAGGAGCAAAATCTCCTCCTTCCAATCTCTTCCACCCCCATCTCACTGGTGGGAGATGGTTTCCCAACCAAGTCTGTACTTGTTGGAACACCCGAAGGGAGTGCTGGAACGAAGCACTTTTGGTAGGTGGGAGAGATGGTAGGCTGGTTTTCTTCTTTGTCGAGTATTTGACGAAGCACCAGTATCGATAGCTGTCTAGGTCATTTTGGCCAGAGGGTGCTTGATATAACTTCAGGAATGCCTGTTCCCCCGCCTCACCAACCTCTTCGGGTGTGGACTGCCGACTGTAAAATATCTTTGCTAATTTACTCATTTCGGTAGGAAACTTATTGAAACATTTCAGCATCTTAATCTTGCTCCTTGAGAAAATCGCAGAGGTGGTATCGCACCCCGTAAAGCCATGTATGAACAAAATAGCTTTACTAAGTGGTAGTTGTTGGAGTTGCTGGCATGAAAACAATTTGTTTTCCGTGTTTCCTCTACCTGGTTTGAAGAAGAAAATGCTACTGGTAGGTGGAGTCAAAGCGAGGAGGATCACCAGCAGGTCCACGTCCTCTCCAACAACTAGCACTTTAGGGTGCGCCACAGACTTATCCAATCCACATCTTACAATGGGTCCATCTGCATCACCTAGAGAGACGATCGCTTCTATTCCACTCTCGATGAAAATTTGAACGAGAAGATCAATGAGCCTGGTCTTGTTTTTGTTGTTCGCCAAGAAGTGCTCTTGTTGAACTGTCGCCACCATGTTCTTGTCGAAGAGTATGTCCACTGAGGGTTTTGAGCACTCCTGCGCTTCTGTTCAGCTCGCTTGGTGGAATTGGGGTCTTCGTACCCATCAAAAACCACACTGCAGTGACAGAAATGATTTTTCAGGTACGATAAATACTGCTCAGCAATCGAGGAAAAAGTGCTGCCTGCACGCCACTTTACTCTGTGAAGAAGGAATCCACCATCAATCACTGCATATGTGGTTCTGACATTAATATCTTCTCCTGTAAAGACAGGGAACACTTTATATAATGAGGACTTCTGAGTTTTTCTCATACATGGGAACGGAGACATGGGGAACGGAGATAGCTCGTATTTGAGCAAATTAGCTATGTCCTCGTCGGTCTTTTTGCTTATGACTGCTCTATGAAAAATCATCATCGGGTCAACCACAACTTTTTCATTATTTACCTTGATAGTGTTGCTCAATGTAGCCAGTGGGATTACTGTATTTTTTTTTTTTTTTTTCATATCTGCCAAGCTCCGGCCGATGAAAGACTCCATTGTACGCATCCCTATTTCTGCTGCTTGGTGGCAGTTTATAGCACTTGTAGCCACAAGTCCGGTCGAAATGCTCATCAGTGAAGGGTTCTCGGGAAAGGGAGGGTGCTCTAAAAACCAATGAACCATCTTTCCTCGATCTTCAGAATCTTTTAGTCTTCTTGACTGACGAAATTCTACGTGTTGTTCTCCACTTTTAAATTGAACTCCGCAGAACTCCTCAAGAGTTGAACAAATAGCAGTAGCCGCTGGCGCACCTCCTACCCACTTTGACAAAACAGAGTCACTGATGCCTCTCCCTCTGGTGAGCCCTCCCTCACTCTTCATTGAACGCATGACAGTTTGCTCTATTGCCATGTCTGACCACACCCCAGCCCATGGAGTCCCGCTTCTGTTAATGGTAAAATATCCGCTTTCCATAAACTGCTCAACAACATGAGGATGACGATTTCTCAATGAAAGCATGTCTTGGACAAAGATGTGGGTGCACTTGGCATAGTGGAAATGACCAGAGTCGTGAAAATAAGGAATCATCTGTTGTGCGCAAGACAAATGAGCCATCCAATTACCAGTTCGTTGCGCAGCAATGACGTTTTTCATGATTGTTACCATGTTAATGTATTGTACCCACAATGCAGCAGTTGGTCCGTTACCTTTCAGTCTCAGTAACTCATTCTTTAGTTTCTCTTGCAGGTAAGCAACAGAGATATTGCCTTCAATATCTTCAGGTGTGCTGTGCTGTGAAATAGTAGCATCTTCCAAAATGATGAAGGCCAAAGAGGTCTGTACAAGTAGGTGACCACGAACTGCTCTGCTGTAGGCCTTCCCATTCAAAATTTTATCCACAGAATTGGGAGCAAAAACACAACATAAAACATCTTTTAATCCACTTCCTGCCATTGTGTGGCCTATGCAACCCAAGAAGGACATAAGCATGTGGAACCCTCCTAAAATCATTTCAACATTGATGAGACGCGGATCATTTGAGCCACAAGCCGTGATTTCGCGCGCGTTTAAATAAAGAGGTTGATCCATAATGACCAAGCACGTTTCGAACCCATGTTCCATGGAGTTTTTTGCAGCATATTGTAGGGCTGTATGAAGCGTGTCATAATCACTTGGTGGAGAGTTGATGAATGGGAGAGGAATGACTGCAGTTTTGTCGGAATTAACAGGTTTGCTCACCATTTGCATGAATCCCTTCCATTCTGGAATTGATGGTGCCTCACAGGGCCCTTTGTCTGTCATCCATTTACCTACAATCCACCAACAAAATCCCATATTTATTTCCGCTCAAAACCTTATATTGACTGGACTAACACTGGAAGGTGAAATAAAAAGAAAACGTTTGCCCATCTGTACTTGACAAAATAAAAGTGCATCTAGACAAACGACAACGCCTCAGTGAGTGGGAACGACGTCGGTCGGGTGTGGAGGAGTGAGGAGAGGCGCGTTGCGGGGCAACGAGAAAAACCCCTGCAAGAATAGGAAACAAAATAAGATAGTTATCCGAAGCGCATCTTGGTGACAAATTTTGGTACAAATTTTCATGCCTAGACATGAAAATCTTATTTTCATGACCGTTGCGAGTCATGAAAGCACGCGTTTTCACATCGAATAGGATAAAAAAGTCGTTTTTGTATTCTACTCAGTACTTTGAGCCGGTATAACTTTTAAGTGAATGCTTTTAAGCGAAACCGCAAAGAAAAACACAAAACGACAACAAAGCATGCACACGGGAGGTGTGTGGTGGGGTCGATACATGCGAGTTAAATCTGAAAATCATTGAGGAGGGAAAATCTGCCATTCTGTATACAAGACGAGAAATTGAGAACTACAGATGGCTGCCCCCTGCGATGCAAGTGTCACCCTTTTTTAAAAGAAGAAAAAAAAGGACGGTGTTTATTTTTCTACCTCCCTCCCCTACCCAGAAATAACACGTAACCGTAAAAAAAAAGCCTAAACGAGTTTTTCATAACCAAAAAAGCCTCATCCGTCCTTTTCCTTCCATACACAATGTTTTCCGTTGGTTTCGCGAGCATGGGTTGGGAGGGGGAATAATGGAAACACGCTGAAAAACGAGTTACACCGAGTGTTTGGAGAATCTGATGTGAAAAACAAAAAAAAACTAATTCGTTTTTTTAAAAGAAGAATTTTCAAAGAGGATGTGATGGGGGATGTGGGGAGGAGGCAGAATATGAGTTTGAGGGATGAAGGTAATTTACCACCTTCTTCTCTTTCATATTTACTGTTTAATAGGCACGCTCTCGAGCCTAAAAACCCTCGCTCTTTCCCTTCGAGAGAGAAATTATATTTCAAGCCGGAGAAAAAGAGAGAGAGCGATTTCAGAGGATAGCGCAACAAAAAATTATAAAAATAAAAAACAAGTAAGAAAGGAGCGTAAGAAAAAACTTAATGACCTGGACTTTGATGCGTGTAATTTGGTACGTTTCTTTCGAATAATTTGCATTCCCCTCCTTTTTCGAAATCTTTCGGGGTCATTCCTTTGTGGTTAAAACGGTTCGGGAGGGGGGAAAAGGAAGTTGTGAAGGGCCCTCCCCACCACATTTTTTATATGGATTGAGTGGGTGGTGTTCGTTGAAGAGGAGTTTTGAGAAAGATTTCCAACAGGAGAGCTAATTATTCAGCTGCCTATATTCCCAAGCCGACGCTAATCTCTCTGGAGAATCCCCCCCCCCCCGTAATGCTGCATCACTACTGAAAAAAAAAAAAAAAAAATTAAAGTTGCTGGGTGTAAGGAATGGAGAGCCGAAAGGGATAAAAATGTTATATTTTAGCAAGGACCGAATACCATTCCCTATTGCATAAAACAGCACATTTTAAAGACATGAATAGTCACCAAGCGCTTTTGAATAATAAAGTAGCCCTCGGGGAGTTTCGTCAATGGAGAGGAAATCTTATGATATTCTCAAGAGAATTACGTTACTCGGAAGCACCGCGGGCGTGTCATCTGCGGGAGCAGCCAGGGCGCCCGCTCTCTTCAAGACCCCCCCCCCCCCACTCATCAACGGCCATTCCACGTTAGGAACATTTTTTGGGTTGAAGTCCATAAGATGTCAAATTAGCCTCTTAATAGACGACTAATTTCCCTGGATAAAAACTCTACGCCCACACGGCTGGAGCTTATTGCTTCGCAAATGACTTATAAAAAGCAGTTCATGCATCCAGTACCCCGCTGTCCTATATTTGTTGCACGCAGTGATGTCAATCGCAGCTCATAGGCCGGCGTGAAAGCATCGCTATTGGAAGAGAGAGGTCGTAAATTTGAACTGAACGGCCAGTAAAGTGCAAGTCCTGACTCCTGAGAGGTCGTTGGTAGAATTTTGCAACGTTATCTCCAAGAGACCAATTTTGACCAAATTTGATTTCTCGGTACATTCGTTTCACACCTTGATCTCGTGAAAACCCTATTCACCCATATTTTGATGAATCTGAATAAAACCAGTTTCACTGGCTCGACACTACAACAAACAAACAACTTATTCGCGGGGTATTTAGTCGTAGAAAGAACGGTTTTGCAGATTTGGCTCTTCAAAAAACCGATTTTTCGGGGTTTGGTTGTTGAACAATTTTTTGCGAGTTTAAGCGTTTGAAAAGAAAATTCTGCAGGCTCAGGCAATCCAAACTCAATTTTGTGGGGCTAATCTTCTCCTTCAAGAAACCAATTTGTGGGCTTGGCTCTTTAAACAATCAAATTTCGCGTATTCGGCACTTTCAAAAATCAATTTCGCAGCTTTGTATCTAAAAAAAAAAAACGCTACGAATGCTTTATTATTTCGACTGTTTATGGGTTTATTATTCATGGATGTAGTCAAATCCGGCTTGAAAATACATGAAAATCGACACCCCACACCCATATGATCCCAAATCCTTTGAAAATCCCCATTTTGGACCCTCTTTTGGCCCATAAAACCCCAGGGAGTTATTTGATCAAACTGATCAAATGTTAGGACTAACTAGACCCCAAATAAAGCCTATGTGCAAAAGAACGAGTTTTTCGAGTTTTTTCGAGCAATCCTAGGGCAAGATATGGCCCGAACGGCGGACAGCCATTTTCTTTTCTTTTTTTTTCAGATTTGGATTCTACGCACTTGGAAACGTTAAACTACAAATTTTGAGGGGGGGTCAAAAAAAATGTTTTGCGATATGATTACAAAGACTTATTATTTCTCAATATTAAGTAAAATATTTCGCACATTCGACTCTACATACGCAAAAGTAACAAGGAAACAAAAACAAACAAAAAGCTCGTCAGAAGACCAATTTCGTGGGCTTGGCGGTCATTGGGGTTTCGGAGGCGTTTAGAGGGTATGTTGGGGGGGGGGGGAATGGGGTTGGCACCAGGCATCCAAGGGTCAATCAAATTCCAAATTATTTCAGCGTACTCTCTCGGTTATGTGAGTAAGGGTGCATGAGATGGGTAATACAATTGGCAATCTGGTCATTTCTGCAGCAAAAACATATTTTACGGATGAGAATAAATTGGTTTTTAAAGTCAACCATCCCCATCCCGTGATAATGACTTTTTTGTGATTCATAATCCCACGAAATTGCATTTCTTAGTGCGCAATCCCGCGAATTCGATTTTTAAGCGCGTCAACCCCATGGAATTGAATTGTTTGGTGCGTCAACCCAGCGTTTTTTTTTTTTTTTTTGCGAGTGAGCTTCGTCGTGATATACGAATTTGATCACCAAAAGAGCGGACTAAACAAGTATTAATCCTGTAAAAATGATTTTTGAAAGAGTCAACCCCGCGTCAGTCTGCTAGAGCTCTGCTTGGACCCCTCCGTCCATCCTTCGGCCAGTGGAATGGCAGTGACAGAAATCCATATAATTTGATTGTTTTAAAATATAAAAACCCTGTAGTTTTGTCTCTAAAATTGGGATTTAGGGCCAATAATGAACCCCTGGGAGATTGGAATTGCATTTTTGAATTAACCAACGCCTCTAAATTGATTTTTGCAAAGCGCCAGTTCCTCCAAATTGGTTTCAATCCATGAATAGATCATAATATTGTGAGTCAACCTCCGCGAGATGGAGTTTTTGAATGAGTCAAACCCGTGAAATGGATTTTTGAAAGAACCAAATCAGCGAAAGTCTTTCTCCAGTCCTCAAGTTCTGGTTGCTCGACCCTTCGAGTACTCTCGATGAGGCGACTATTGCAGTGATAAATCCGTCTATTTGGGCTTTGAAATATTTAAATCCTCGAATTTGGCCTTTGAAGGAGCCAAACCGGTAAAATTGCTTCAATGGGCAAGTCAACCTCGCAAAAATTGCTTTTGGATGAGTCAACTTCGCGAAAATACTTTTTGCGTGAGGCAACGTCGCTAAATTGTTGTTTGAAAGAAACAAATGAGCAAATAACTGTCTGTTTACCTGCTAGAAATCCCCTCTCTTCATTACGGGTCACACCGAATTTGTTTTTGCTGTTTATAGAGAACTTTCTGGTGGCTTAATTAAGTATACCAATGGCCCACAGCAGTGCCAGAAATCAGTCTGATTGTGTTTTGAAGGATCAAAATGCCACGATTTCGCTCGTTAAAGCCGGCAAGCCCGTGCAATAGCCTTTTTGAGTGAGGCAACGAGCAAACTCTTTGTCCAATTACGTTTCTTTTTTTTTACTTCATTCCTGCGAAGATTATTTTTGAAGGGGCAAATCCCGGGGTACAGTCGTCGGGACCCGACGAAATCTTTTTTTTGGTAAGATTCAATCGCAAAAATTATTTGTTAAAAGAGTCAAATTCACGACAGCCGGCGAAAGCTCAACCTGACTCCCTCATTCCCGAGCGGATAGTGCCGAATTTCTCGCGCCTCTAGGTTCCTTATAGCACCACTGACCGTAGTAGGGCTTGGGGCGAGGGGTCACTGTATAGCTTTTAAACGGGGCCCGTTAGGACTTGAGCACCTGTACACTTGCATGACTACAGCTGCTCGTCCATTGGCCACTGCCTGCAGATGACGTACGGTTGGTAGCGTTATATTTGTTCTGATTTCTCATGAATCATTGAAGAACAATCAATAAAAAGTGTTACAGAGTCCTTTTTCGGTGTGCTCCTTTGAACCCCTCTCGCTATTTTTACCTTTTCAAAACATTTTCAACATGAATAGGCAAGTCATGTAAATTTATTTGGGAGAAATGACCCGCAAGGACAAAAGGGCGAGTATCACGAGGAGTATATTTAAAGGGATGCGGCCGGAAATAGAAGACTAGTTCTTGGATGATAGTGTGTGTGAGTGTGCGCGCATGCGAGGACATTGGTTCTATTGTACTTTGCGTTTCCCTTTTGGGAAACTTATGGAGAGAAATGGTTGTTAGGGGGAGGAGGCTGGATGTTAGAAGAATAGTGAATTCGACAGAGGACCAGTTTGTTGAATAATAGGTCAGGAAAGGACTCTATATTCTGTAGGAAGCTGATGAGCTACCCTTCCCCCCACCTACCAGACCAACCTTCAGGGCCTTTTCCAACAGAATTTACACATGAATGTGCCCGGGTTACCAAGGCAGAGGAGTGGGAGGGAAGGAACCTCTATCAATGTTTCACTCGAAGAGGCAATAGTGGAGAATTGTGTCAGGGCGAAGTTTTAGCTTGGACGGGGTGAAAAAGTCAGGTAAAAGTGCCAAGGGTTGGTAGGGGGGGGATGGAAAAGTCTTGCATGTGTGATGTGTCCCGCACCTATAGCCCACCTGATCATTTTGGGTACCCCAAAAGTCTCAACGTCCTTTCCTACACCTTCACTGAGACAATTCAAAATGAAAATAACTCGCTGCTCCTACACCGTGAACTTCGAGTGGAGGGGTAGGCGGCTTTTTCTCCCTGAGATCCTGAAGTTATTACAAAAGTTGGATCGCGTCAACGAGCGGAGAATTTTCCATCGCGCTGCGCCTATTTTCTCGCCACAATAGAGACGCGTTTCTCCAGCGTGGTAAAAGAAAACCAACAAATATTTCATGGACTTTGCCTGTATCCAACATGCAGGAGTTTTCGACGTTTTCCCTGTGCCCTTCCTATAGGATATTAGTTTCTCTCTCTCGCTCTTTCTCGCTCTTTTTTTTCTCTCTCTCTCTCTCTCTCTCTCTCTCACTCTCTCTCTCTCTCTCGTTTTTGTTCGCCAGTAAGTGCTGCAAAGAGCCCCTTTGAGGAGTAAGAAGGGCTCCCATGATATAAAAGTTTCACCTTTCGGGTTACATATTTGTTTCTCGGGGGGTATTGTACGCTTGGTCGACCGGAAATTCTGGAAACAAAAAACTCTTTGTACTCGAATCATTCCGGAAGAGAAAATATTCTTTTCACGTAAAGAAAGCTATTCAATTTCCAATTTTTGGGGCGATAAAAATCACATGGCAGGGACTCTTTTCCACTCATTTTGTTCCCCCTCCCCACCATTTATGCATGATGTTTGCTTTCTGAATCGTTCGTGTGGTGGTCCAGAATGGCAAAACTGATATCAAGATCTCTAATTGAGATAGCGTAACAGAATGACCCCCCCCCCACCACATTTGGAAGGGAGGGGCCCTACTTTGTCGAAAATGTAAATTCGGATCATATTCCTCCACCCCCCTTCCATCTTGATCACTGTCAGCTCCACCATTCCCCGCACCATCTTACCGATGCTAAAACCTGACCGCAGTTCTATGTTCACTTAGAACCCCGCGGTTTTCATTCCCCCGCGGTCTTCCTCAGACTCGAAAACCGTTGCGCTCTTCTCTTCAAACTGAAAACCCTCGCCGCCAAAACCACCACCATCTCCACCATCCCTACCCCAGTCCACAACCTCCAGCGAGGAACCCCAACGCGTTATTTATTTAATGGATTAGTCAATTTACGAGCTACTCCCACATTCAAACTGTATATGTAGTGGAAAGTGTTTTGGTTATGGTGAGGGGTGGGGGGAAGCACTGCGGCAACTCTTGCGAAGTACATAAAGTTAAGTCGTGTACCACCACCACCCTGAGATCCTCATACAATCCCACGAAGCTATTCCAATTTCCTATAACAAAGACATTAAAATTTCGTTAGACGTCTTGACAATTTTTGAATAGCTTCGACGCGGTGAGGGTAGATGCGTTCGTTTTTTGTTCGGGCGTTATAAAGTTGTACGAGTCCCCTCCCCCCCGCCCATTAGAAAAAAGAGTGAAATTGAAATCGATTTCCCTTTGTTGTGAGTGTGTGTTGGTTTTTCAACGGTGAGAGGTTTAACTAAATTGAAGGAGACGCTCAATATTGTATTTATTTTAGGACGCACAAACGTATTTAAAGGCTGTTTGGTCACGTTTTTCGCTTTTCCCCGGAACGGATGGGGGATGTATTTTTTAAAAAAAGGGTTGAAATACAGTGGAAAAGGGTGAGTTTTTGCTAACGATGGAACGAAAAACACAATGAGGAATTTATTGAAGGGGGTTGTCCGAAAAGCTTGTTTCGATTCCTCGAAACAAATGTGAGGGAATAAGCTGAATGTACGTGAAGGGGAGGGGATCCAACCAACAGAAAACCTCATCATTCTACCAAACCGAAATAATAATGATTTACCTGACTAAATTGGGAGTTTTCCAGCAGGATAAATGGTAAGGCTGTGACAGTTCCTCCACCAACTTTTCAGCGGTCAACCAAAAGTGATATAATCTCTTTTTTGGCTTCCCTTACACGGGATTTCAATTTGTTACTCGATTGATTGTTGATTGTTACTCGATGGGCCGCTATTACAGACAATTATTTTAATTAGATGTGGTAGGTACTTAAAATCCTCTCCTACATACAAAAACCTCAGAACCCCCCCCCCTTACCAACACCGCCACCACTACTCAGAAATATCCAACTAACTATGTACCCAAATAGACCCCTCCATCTTGTTACAGAGTTTCCTTTATACCTTTTACCACGTAATATATATCTACCCTGATTTCCCCGGGATCTGTCGTTTTCAAGAGCTTTGGGTGCTGCCGTTGATCAAACGTCTCGTTAGTATCGCGCAATTCACTATAATCCCTCGTATACGTCTTGCGGGTTTCCTACCAGGAACTGTGACGTTGTATCAGTAATGAACAGTGCTCGGAGAGGAAAGAGGAAAACGCGTAGGCGAAATTCGAAGGTTCAAAAATAAAATGAAAAAATGAGCAAATCCGGATTTAAGGAGCGTCGCATCAAGGACGCCACCCTCCTCCTATTCCAATTCACGTTAATTGAGATGTCACAAACCGCATAAATATTCTCTTTGATCCTGATATTCCACAGAGGGGGGGTCGACATTTTTCTCTTGGAGGTTTAAAACTTAATGTTGACGGTGAGAAAAGAGCCACGTGATAATTTTTCTTATTGAGTTAAATGAGCGTCTTTCTCCACCAGTACGCCCAAACCCTTATCGCATTTTAACTCGAGTTTGATCTTTTAAAATAATATTTACTTTCCCGCCTTCCACCGAAGAAAATCCCTCTTTCTCGGTGTGGCGGCCTATTTCTGGTTTTCCTTTAAAGAGCCTTAAGACAAAGATTGCGTTTAATCTGGGATTGCCAAGTTCTATAAGCGTTTTCCACATAATCCCTCACCACCACCACCACCACACCCAAGTTTTCCCAGATAGGAAGAAGGTTGAATGGCGGCGAGCGCTAAAATGGCATTGCGACTGTCCCAGTGGTGCAAAAATTCAGCAAGGTTTCACCAACCGCCAACTGCTAAGGTGACAGCTACACTCAAGCGGAAGCACGTCGAACTCCTATACAGCCTCACCGTCCTGGGGGTCAACCATGAGCTAGCGTTAAAAAATTAACGCAAGCGGTAACTAAGGACGCTCTATCACAAATAATGTTATAACGCATACAGGTCTCCCCACACATATCCGTGTTCTCACCGCGCCGCGTCCGCACCGACACTCGGCCGTGTGTCGGTGAAATGAAAACAACTGAATTAACATGTGATAGCCTACGCATGTCCGTGCCCATTCCACCGAGTCGTTTCCGCACCGAGTCCGCGCCGTGTCCGTGAAACCGCCCACACATGTCCGTGTTCTCACCGCGCCGAGTCCGCACCGACACTCGGCCGTGTGTCGGTGAAATGAAAACAACTTAATTAACATGTGATAGCCTACACATGCCCGAGCTCATTCTCCGAGTCGTTTCCACGCCGTATCCGCGCCGTGTCCGTACCGAGCCAGTCACGCCTTTTCTTCATTTTACGCCCAACTTTTTATCTTTTTTTTTAGTGCATTTCATTCTGAAAATGCACTATTGGTCTCGTCGTGATGGTGGCAAACATGGATCACGTCATGTTTTTTTCACGTTTCAGAACGTCTAGAACACGAATTCAGTGGTCTCCAGAATTCATATACATATATATCTCTATACATTTCATTATACATTTATTTATAGTATATTGGTTTATTTATAAGCTTATGGCCGTTTTCTTGTTAGCACGATAACTCTCGAAGAAATTAATTTAGCGGAACGCGCTTTGGCACAAAAATCAGTACTCACAAGACCCCGGTCGGTATTGCATTTGGGCCAAATCGATCGAGATGGAGGGGGGAAAATAGGGGTTGAAATGGTAAAAAAATCACTATAAATCACCAGTTAATTCTAGAAGCATTATATTCGGTACGTATACTCCATGTTGGAGTAGCCTTTGATTCCCATTTTGATGTTTTGAAAAAGTCGAGGGAGAGGGGGTGTTGCCACCGGAGTGGAAGTAAGTGTGTGGTCTTGTTAGCACGATAACTCCCGAAGAAATCAATTTAGCGGAACGCGCTTTGGCACAAAAATCAATATTCGTAAGACCCCGGTCGGTATTGCATTTGGGCCAAATCGGTCAAGGTGGAGGGGTGGAAATGGTCAAAAAATCACTACAATTCACCAGTTGATTCTAGATGCATCATATTCAGTACGAATACTCCATATTAGAGTAGCCTTTGATTCCCATTTTAATTTTTCGAAAAAGTCAAGGTGGTGAGGGTGGTCCTTCCGGTGTGGAAGTGTAAAAATAGCGTTGAACTTCACTAGTTCATCTTAGCGCTCTAAAATTCGACTCAATAATTAGATGTAACGAAAGCCCTGGGTTCCATTGAGATTTATCGAAAAACAAATTTTTCGATCCATCAAAATGGGGGAGGGTGAAATGGGGGATGAAATTTCAAAAAATCGCTTAAATTCACACGTTTAGGTATTATAAAATACGGCACAAAAATTTAATATAACTAAGCCCTTCGAAAACTTTTTTTTCTCCCTTCTTTTGAATTTAAAATTGTAGCTATTATGGCCTGGACCATACTCCATCATCTATGTAATCAATTCATCGACCACTGGAGTGTGATTTTCCTCTCAGACCATTGAACCATGAGTCATTCTTACCTATTACGAATTTACAATAATTATACTGTGGAAAAATGGTAAGAAATACAAATTTCGGCACAAAATGATAGGTTAGCTTTTTTTGTGGTTATTCTGACTCAAGCAGTAAATTTTTAAGGGGGGTTTGAACTAAGGGGATAAAAATAGGTCCCCTTAAAAAATAGGGGAGGAGGTGAATGAAATCAATGATTTGGGCGTGATATTTAATAGCAAGGGTAATTTTCAGAATCATATTTCTGAAATTAGGAATATGGCTTTGAGGCATTTAGGCTTCATCAAGCGCTTTACGGCGGATTTCGGGAATCCGTTCGCCGTGAAATTGCTGTATCAGCCATTGGTTCGGAGCAATCTTGAATATGCCTGCATTGTCTGGGATCCTTTTTTGAAATCTGAGGTCGCTCTCCTTGAGTCGGTCCAGCGAAGCGGCTACCAGGTAGGTATCTATCTTTCAAATTTGGGGTTTCGGGAGTTTTATCGTATAGTGAGAGACTTCGTGCCACTGGCTTACAATCGTTAGCGGATAGACGAAGAGTTTCAAGCCTGTTATTTGTCTGGAAGGTCCTCAACTCCCACATTTCCTGTTCTGCAGTCCTTTCTGGTCTAGCTCTGAGAGTTCCACAGCGATGTCAGAGACTGACGGGTGCTACATTTAATGTTGCACCGTTCCGTACCAATTACGGGAGGCATTATACGCTTTCTCGTTTTGCTTCATTTGCCAATTCTATACCCCTAAGCTGTGATATCTTCTCCGATCCTTTCAATTCTTTTAATAGAAAAATTATCAGTTACTGTGATAATCCTGATATCTGACTGTTATCATACCTTATTTACATTTTATTATCATTATTGTCGCTGTTTTGACTGATCTGTTTGGTGTTTTTACTGTTGAGCTGAAAAATAAATGAAATGAAATGAAATGAAAAATGTTGTGAGTCGAAACTGATGACCATGACGTCAAACTTTTGTGACGCTGTTCGCTTGTCAGTTTCGAGAAGCTCGAGATTTTGTAACCTCGTGGGCTATCATGTGAAACAACGTGACAATAGTAAAGAAAGGCTAATAAATTCAGTGCTGGTGGTGCAGCTCCAGACGGCAAACGAAGAGAGCTGTATAGGAAAGAAAAATAAACCTCTGGCACTATCCCATCCTCCATCGAATGCATACTGCCCTGTATCGTAGCCGCGTCCACACTATGCCGATCTGATAAAATCGTTCTTGCGGATCGAGAAAAAATATTACCGAGCACGAGACCCAACTTGGGGGTGTCGTAGGTAGCTTGGATCCTGAAGGTTTCAATATTACATTCAGTGTGAACGCCTTGTGAAATTAGGAACTTGAGTTGTATGTTGTGAAAAAGTCACGGACCGATGATGACGTCCTCAACAGAAACGATGTACATCACTTCATTTGTGAATGCCGGTTTCCACTTATATCATAATGGCTTATCGTGTCACCGTATACGGTAGTACGATACGGACTGAATAAACCCCCCGTGTCATTGAAGCATTGCGTATCATTGATGTCGCAATCCTCTATTTTCACCACCATCTCTTCAAAAATGTCGAAAAGTTTCGGTAGTTTTCCAAGGGCTTTGTTATATTAAATTTTTGTGCCGTATTTTATAATAAAAGTGTGAATTAAAGCGATTTTTTGAAATTTCATCCCACATTTTACCCTCCCCCCCCATCAAAGTTTTCGATAAATCTCAATGGAACCCAGGGCTTTTGTTACATTAAATTATTGACTCGAATTTTAGAACGCTAAGATGAACTAGTGAAGTTCAATGCTATTTTTACACTTCCACACCGGAAGGACCGCCCCCACCACCTTGACTTTTTCGAAAAATTAAAGTGGGAATCAAAGGCTACTCTAACATGGAGTATTCGTACTGAATATGATTCATCTAGAATTAACTGGTGAATTGTAGTGATTTTTTGACCATTTCCACCCCTCCACCTTGACCGATTTGGCCCAAATGCAATACCGACCGGGGTCTTACCTACTGATTTTTGTGCCAAATCGCGTTCCTCTAAATTAATTTCTTCGAGAGTTGTTGTACTAACAAGAAAACGGCCATAAGCTTATAAATAAACCAATAATATATATAAATATAAATTCTGGAGACCACTGAATTCGTGTTTTAGAGGTTCTGCAACGTGAAAAAAACATGACATGACCCATGTTTGCCACTATCACGACGGGACCAATAGTGCATTTTCAGAATGAAATGCACTAAAAATGAATATAACTTCATTTCATAACATAATAACTTTACTTTAATATACAGATCGTCGCCGAATAACACGCAGCTGTCAAAATCTGGTAGGTGATTTCAGACAAGTTTCCTCGGCACCTTTCCCAGTCCGCCTCGCCTAAACGTCACCCTAAATTCTGGCTCTATTTCTTCGCCAATCTTCGATTTCAAAGTCTCAATATAGATGTCAGGAAATTGCATAATGAAGAGGAAGCTTGCTTGTTCAAATTTCAATCCTTAATCAACCACAAAACACAAATTGAGTTCAAATGTGTTATAGAGTTTTTTAGTGATGTAATTTGAAGAAGTACAATTTTCAAGCGTAGTAATAAATAATTAAATTAATTGATTACTTATGTATTAGTCAAAGACGATTTTTCCGTATTCGTGACATGAAACCGCGAATTGATGTCCTATTTCCAGCCATGTGCCCCACGGGTGGGTTTTTATATTAATTTAATTAATTATTACGCCGTGTTCAACAAAAGTAGTACGAATCAGAGACGTGCACTTCCATGTCTACGGAGCTAAAATCTACCGGTAAACAGTAAAACAGGAGTACCTCACTGAGAGAAAAAATGAGACCTTCGGCGGTGAAAATACCACCGATCTTCTTCGAGTAACATTCTCCGGTGATGTTCGGTGGCTTTTTGTTCGGTATAAAACCGCCGAGTACAATTTCGGTACTTCGCTTCCGAACTTCGTCTTCAATGAGCCTATGTTCGGTCTCGGAGTTCTCCGGCTTATCTCCAGAAGTTCGGTGGCTAGTCGCTTGATATCGGTGCGCAATCAATCATGATCGGTATCCCGACCCTTTTGGTGGGAAACACCCACCGAAATTCAGCGAGGGTGGAATGAGTCACCAGGCCTGTAATTCACAGTGAAGGTCAAAAAAGGAGAAGCATTGCTCCATAAACTATAGTAGACTGTTTAAAATGCTTGTATTATCCTTAGTAGGGAATAAAGTACGTAGCACAATGTACAAGTAAAAGGGAATAAATTTACATAATCCGAAACCTAGGCTCACAAAAAAAAATTGCATTCAATCATGCAGCACCACTGTTATAATGTTCTTGAAATAGGTTCATCCTTCATGGTAGTCAGGAAGCGTCGTAAAACTCGATAAAAATTAATTACAACGAACTACACCAACCGAAATAATAATTTTAGTACTTGCAAATAACCGATACTTTCTTACGGTCACCCAACACACACAATCACCACATGAACACTGAACTCGTGCTCTCCTCTCCCCAACTCAGTTAGAACTAGAAGCTTCATTCGTTCGTCTCGCTCGCTTGGCGTGGTTACTCGGTGGATAGCCAACGACGATGGGTTACTTGTCGTTGTTTACCGATGCTCAGCTGATGATCGTCCGACGTTCAGTAAAACAACTACCGAAATAATGTCACCGATCTTCAGTAAATTTTATTCGGCGTGTCATCGAATTTTAAGCCACCGAAGAAATAGTTCAGTGGAGAAGTAATTTCTTCTGCGGTGAATGTTCACCTACGTTCGGCTATACGACCGCAGAACGCTCAACCGCAGAACCATCGGCGGTAATTTTACAATATGGCTGCCTTCTTCGGTGAAGATTAACCACCGAAAAAATGGAATTCTCCACTGAACGAATTTTTCGGTGGAGAGTGAGCTGTTCGGTGGTGTTTTTTTTTCTCAGTGCACGTGCCCCACCAACCATGTGCCGTACCCCGAACAAAATTGCAACATTTTGGTGGAAGTACCAGTGAATTTGGATGTTTCCTGATATATAATTCTCGCGAAATTTCAAGTTTCAGGGAGAATGTTTTCAGAGGTCGCGAACCCCGGGCTAGCCGGACCCGACTGTGACCGTGCACTATTGACATCTTTCATAAATGCAGCAGCACTCTTGCCGAGCTAAGATGAACTAACTATCTGGGGTAACATCTGACCGGTGCCATTTGCTTTGTTTTGTTTATTGTGGTAGTAAGAATCAGAATCAGAAAGAAAATTATTGAAGTAAACCCAATTGAAAATTGAAGGATACCCCAGAAGGTCGTTTCACTTAGTCGCCACATGAGCGCTGGTGTATTTATGAAAGATGTCAATAGCCGTGTAATTGCAATATTTAGAGATAAATATGCGAGTTTGCAACTTTTTTTTAGTATTTTGAGTCTGCAAATGCGGATGCTAATTTCAGCAAAATTACAAGATTCCTGGCTGAATATCCGCGAAATAAAGAGTTTCGGGTCTTCAGGTGTTTAATTTATGCAAAATTGTTTTAGGGCCTTTTTCGTGACAATGGATTCGGAAAGCTAGCCGGCCCTGACAGAGCCCACAGCCTGTCGAAGTTCCGTGTCCAAATATCCGTGGCGATGCGACTTTTGGCTCTTTACTCTTGCAAAAATGCGTGTTCTGGGTCCTAATTTCAGGGAAAATGCAAGTTTTAAAATTTTTGGTGCTCAAGTTCAACGAAGCAGGATGTTATATTCTTAATTCTGGAGAAATAGCAAGTTAAGGCTCTTAATCTGATTTCGTGAGGTAGAATTCTTCAAAAACCAAATTATTATGGTTTAACTCTGAAAAACGTATCAATATTGTAGAAACTGTCCACTCAACTCCTGAATGATTATCTGGGATTATTTCATTGCAGGCCCGGGGCTCGTACGTGTGTCGGGCCCGTTAGGAGGTCGCCTACCCTGCCTATACCCTAAAAACGGCCCTGATGGAGTCTGATTTCAAAAAAGGGCCAGGAGTTGGGTTTGGTTCCTCCGAGACCTACAGTTACAGTATTACAGTAGGAATGAGTGCGCTAGAGAAATGCTACCCTAAGAAACGTACAGCAACCGCAGGTTGGGACGTCTTAATCCTCCCCCGCAGGTTCTCGTACCACCCCCTCGTCTTGTTTATTGGTCAATGGTCAGTTCCTCTTCTGTAATAGATGGCCTTTTAACAGCCAATCTTGTTTAGATTTTCATAATTCACCACCTTTTTCTCAAATACTTACCTCTGCGAGGGCCGAATTAATGATGATCGTTGAGTTCCTTAAATGCCCCCCCACAGCACAAATATTTCTCATTTCGCGATTTGCAGTATAATCTCTCAGATTAAACTGTACCCGTACCTTTGCGATTATTCATCACTACATCTTCCTTCTCGCCCCCCTCCCCCCATTCTGGACCATCATCATCGTCTTTCAAATCGAGAGCGCAATACGCCTCAAGGGTTCCTACTACCAAGATCCACTAATTAAAACCCTCTCTATCACAAGGGAAACTCCACTCCCTTCCACGCAAGCGATGAATTCTCGTTTCAGCAATTTCTATCAGAGACAAGCATCTTCTTTGAATTACATTTTTACGATTCCCCTCCCCCGACCCCACCCAAACTATTCTTATCTTTACTCAGGTAGGAGGAAAGGAATTTTCAGATAAATTAAATTTTCTTTTGAAAGCTCTCTCCTTATCCCTTCCTCCACTCAATCCTCTCACTTTGTCCAAGTTTCATAATAGGCCATTAACGCAGTAAGTAGGTTTCTCTCTCCCGTGCGGCCATATTTTTCCTTCCACTCGCTTTCCCTTCATTCAAGACAAGTAGTACATAGTATATTATAGGCTACTAGACGTTTGAAACTGGGCTATTAAATTTTATGCAGGTTCATCCACCCCACCATCCAACCTTGTAGAGTCCTTAGGGGGGGGGGGCAGAATTTGTATGAGATGAGCTTTTGATGTTCTTTACCTTTAAGTAGAAACACTTTAAACCTCTTAAAAAGGCCTTCATCTTATGGATTTGATGCTCTCAAGAATCCAAAATCCCTATTCGGGCTGTTTAATAAATATTAATCGAGTATCAACTGTACTCAGAGCTATCAGTACCCCCTCCCTCCCATCTCTACACGGTGGTTGAAATTTCTGAAGCTATCAAACCTTATAAGGGTGCCGGTAGTCTAGTTGACTTTGAATTGGGAGGCGAGGATCTCAGGGTGAAGAATAAGGGTTGTGTCGCTGTGGGGATCCTTGTACCAATTTGCAACTGAGACGATCTATGGTGTGACTAGGAGGGAGGATGATGAGGACAGGGTTGAAGCGGGGGTATGTCTTTGCGTCTAATTAACTCGCGCTCTAAATTATGCGACCGGCGGCGGTGGCGTGGCAGCGGGATTACCTTTTGTTCTTGTTACGCAGTCAAGAAGGTATAATATGGAAGTGTCGCTATAAAGGGGTGTGAGAGCCTCGCGTGCTAATAGCTATTCCCCGTCGGTATTATAAGCTGAGGGAATTTCGCCGTGAACAAAAAAAAAACTTTTAATCCATTTCAAGTTGAATTTGGGACCAATAGGGCCCCCCTGCGTAGACATTAAATATAGAGGAGTGGAAGGCTTTGCTTTTTTCAGAGACACTCGTTGGTGACACGTAAAGGTCACCATCACACGGACTTTGACCGCACCGACCATCTGCCACTTTGTGGTTGGAAGTCCACTTTTTTCACTCAAAGACTGTCAAACGGGAGCTCGGGTGCTCCCATATTGCAAATTGCAAGTACACGTTGTTTCCCGATTGAAATAATCACTTTTAAAAGTTATTCAGAGGACACTGCAAGAGGAGGGGTGTTAATAATCATTGATTCACGGTCGAACGCGCCTACATAATTCTTTCCATCCCCCTCCCACACAACCTCATCATATCCCTAACATTGTTATTCAGGATAGACGAGGGACTATCAGTGCAAGGTACTGCAGTGACCATACTCATTAAACCGCATTCTTTCATCACTCATTGTGGCAATTTCACTAATCTAACTTCACGCGAAACTCTTCCTCAATTTAAACTTCTTTTTAATCATAAAAAACTGGTTCAATCTCAAAGTACGCGAGGGTTAATAAGCTCGTTTTATGGCCTCAATTTCAGACAATCTCACAACGCCAACATGTTCTCGAATGCGGGGCAGCGAAAAAATAAAGCTTTTCTCTTTACTTTTGTTCCCGCGACAATATAATACTGAGTTGATATTCTCATTATATTGTCGGAGACAATTGTAAGAAGACACCGGTGTGCGAGAGAGAGAGTGTGAGAGTGTGTGTGTGATTGAGTGGAAGGGAAAATTGGCACTTAACTCGCGATCTGCTTTTATTGAGTCCTCGCCGCACCTTATAACGCGGTTTTGCGCATAATTTCTTATAGCTATTCCGGCACTGACAAGGATGATGATCCGGTGCTTTCAAGGAGAACTATAAATTGGCCTAGAGGTGTACATGATAATTGAAGGTGCCAGGGTGATGATGATAGGTGTGAATGGGGGGAGGGGAGAAGCAAAAATAGCGTCGATCGTTTGATTTTCATCCGATCATCATCATTTGATCATCAAGCAACCAATTCTTAATGTAGAAAACCATTCAAAATGCCGGCAAACTTTTCAATACTTTATGAGGTCCGGCGTAAAATATTTGTGAGCTCGAGGAAGCACATAAATATACATGTATAATCGCTAGTCGTACAATTTGAGACAAACTATGAAAATTAGTTTGAGTTGCACGGAGAAAAAGGGGAACATTGTCTCGACTTCCTCCTATACACCCTTTCACCAAGAACCATCTACTCGCCGAGCTTTTCAAGTCATCCAGTTCCAAGAAGTTTAAAATTAATTATTCAAGGATTAATTAACTAATTTTCGGGGTTGAGACAAAATCTCCGGCATGCTGCGGTGGGTGAGGGAGAACAGGGTATATAAAGGAACAGGTGGGTGGATGGGGCGTTGTAGCGCAACTTGTAAACATTAACTTTCGTTTAAAACGTTTGAAAAGGACGGGACGGTAGGAGTGGGAAGGGGTAAATTTGGCACTCTTTTCATTTTCAAACTCCCCCTTCATGCCTCACCTAACACGAAATATGAATGGAAGGATTGAAGCTGGGGGTCTACAGTGAGCTGGCGTAAAAATGCCGCCAATTGCGGTATCTATGGCGTTATAACATTATTTATGATAACGCGTCATTAGTTACCGCTTGCGTTATTTTGTAACGCTAACTCATGTTTGACCCCCTAGTCTGCCGAAATACCGACCACTACTATAGTGCAATGTACTATACCACCGACCATCATCGGGCGGCCGCTATTGCTTACCACAATGGGTGATGGAGGACAGTGTGCGGCCAGCAAACGTCTATACAACATACACTCGTCCGCGGTCCCATTTACCTCACTGGACGAATTTATAGCGGGGTCAACTCGACTCATTCCTAAAGGTAATTTCGAAAGTTTGGCTCATTCATAAACCCCATTATACGAGTGTCTGGCACTATGGACATCAGGCATACCGTCCAGTGCTGTCCACACTGTTCTAGTGAGCTTTCACGAATTTCCGTTCCTTACACAACACTTAATAATGTGCTGGGTCCAGCGCAAAGGTGGTTGGGACTGCTCGTGACGTATATGAAGGACAGTAAAGGCCGAAGATCTGCGGCACCTACAGAAAGTTTAGTCACCTTGATGTGATTGAGTTATTGAGTCGTTATAGCAACCAAGTAAGACAGCGCATTCTCGGATTGGATCTTTCAAAAATCCCATTAGACGGATTTACGACATTCCAGCACCCCATGAACTTGTGCCCTGTGAAATTTGGTGTCATCTGCGATGGTGAGAGGGGAGGCAGGCAAGCCCGGCATTCAGCAGGCAGGTACAAAGGATTTGGCCCAATCAAAAATCATTTTCGCAGGAGCGTGAGTGCGTTCAAGAAGGCAATTTAAAAGGGTTGGCCCGTTCGAAGAGGCTGTTTCAATTGTTGTTTTTTCTTTATGTGTCCCAGCAATTAATTAATTGCAAATTAGACGACCCTTGTCTTAGGACTTTTCAAGGGATTACTCCCCCCTCACCGCACCACTCTAGTCACCCTGCAGTGAATTCGAGGGAGTGGGGAGGCTGAAAATAAAGAATTAAACTTTATTGAAACTAAATACTTACCATTTTTTACTTGTTTTGAGTTCCGAGAAAAAATTGCTCCCAGGGTGGGATTCGAACCCACGACCTCCTAGTTTCGCGCCAGGCGCTCTGCCACTGAGCTAGCCTAAGACAAGGCAGTAGCAGTATTTTAATTGTATTTGTCCACCAGAGAACATCTGGCCAGTTGAAGAAGCTATGGGAAAACGTTAAGTTCCGCAGGAAGGCTGAATTGGCAGCCAACAAGCGCGAAAGGATGAAGACTGGAGGTGGATCTTATTCTGGGTCATTTGAGGAGAACCCAGAATTGGATTCACTGGGTGTCGACATTGAGTTACGCGATGCGATAGACAGCGACACTGTGGCCACGGCTGAGTTTAGTGGGGCGTCGACGTATACGCTAGTCGGCGACACATTAGAGCCAATCACCGAACTTGAAAACCAATTGGATCATAGTGGCGTCGATATTGCCCAGCCAGTAGCACACTCAACCAACAGTGGTGCAGATGCCCACGCCAAGAGTTAGACATGGTTAGTGAAGAGCCGTCAATTCCTAAAACGGTAAATTATTAATACGAAACTACTTTATGAAACAGATCAGAGGAAGAAAGAAGCTGACCTGCGGGTCGAAAGAAACCAACCATTCGTTGACCACAAAAGAGAACTTCACGTTTTAAAGTTCGAGGAACAGCGCCTCCAAATCGAGTTGGTGAAGAGGCAGCTGGCAAATGAAGAAGAGCTTCATCAGCTGAAGAAAGATCAATTCCAACAATATAGACGACAAGAATGATTCTGTTTATTATGTTTCATTTATTTTTTAATTTCATTTAATTTTTAATTGTAAATAAATTGAACAATGTTTATTAGGAGTATATACAGTGGTTGGCTGATCTTAAAGAGATCGACGCAAACAATCTGAAAATTTGAAAGCTCGACCAAGATAAATAATTATATCTCTTGCGGACGAAAAATGAGGGTGGAAACAATAATTTGGAAACATTTTGAACGATTTCTTAATCAAATTTAGAAAAACATACAAACATAAAGAAAGAATCACTTGTTAACTGAAATGCCTTTGAATGAATAACTGCCTTATGGCGTTCCCACTTTCATTCGTGGGTCTCATCTGTGGTGATTCTTCCGGTTCCCAGGTTGCCTCATCGTAATCTTCGGGAGGATCGTCCCAAAAGTCTCCTTCCTGCAGGCCTATGTTATATAAGACCGCGCAGGCGGGAATAATTCGAAATATATTGTGCAAGCTGTTCTGAAGCTCAAAATAAAGACAGGGAAATCTTCTCTTCCAACGACCAACAGTTCTCTCTACTAAGCTCCTCGTAGTTTTGTGTGCCTTGTTATACCTGCATTCCGATGGATTGCTTGGATTGAGAACAGGAGTATCAATGTAGTTTTTTCGAGCATATCCGCTGTCTCCCAATAAATGTCCAATTTCGGTGAAGCTTGCTTCGAGCCGCGTGCGGATGGCACTACTTTCGAAAATTCTTGAGTCGTGCGCAGATCCCGGCCATCGGCACAAGATATCAAAAATTTCCTCTCTTGGTCAACCAACCACCTGTACATTTATTGAAAAATAGCCCTTTGTATTTCGGAAGATTTCAGCCTGTGCTCCTCCAGGACTTTTAATTAGTATGTGCGTTCCATCAACAAGTCCTATAACCCCGGAAATCTTCCTTTTCTATAAAAGGCATTCCACGTTTGTCGAACTTCTTCAGGTGTACTAGGAAGTTTATTGTAACGGGGACTCTTACGACTGATTATTTCTGAGAGTGTTGCTACTATTCGACAGACGGTAGGCTGGCTTACTTTGAATAAATCAGCACATACAATCTGTGGAAAAAAATCAGGCGAGAGATACGACGTGATGACGTGAGATCGAATGAACAATGTCACATTGTCAACATCATGCAAAAAAACAGAACCCTGTTTAATTGATAAACTTCGGGTATAGGCACATGAAATTCATCGAAAATATCATAGCTTTGGTTGTTATTTGGCTTTCTACACGAATTCAAGCGGATTATCAGCGTCACGTATATACCTGCGAGTACAAAATAACTATGCATGAATCACCCTAATTACGGCAAATCTGAATTTATATCTACCTTTTTGGGACCCTTAGTTGACAATAATCGTCATACTCATCGTCCCACTCTTCAAATTCCGTAATATCCATATTTCAGCGCAGGGGCGAAGCGTCCATGTAAGCAGTGTAAGCATTGCTTACAGTTGCAAACCAGACACTTAATATTTTTGGCATTCTCTTTAAAATCATGAACTAAATATAAATTAATAGTTCAGTAGTTATGGCTGTAATTGACAAAAACTATTATTATTATGAGGCAGTTTTTGTCAATAGCAATTAGCGAACAAATATTGCCTCATGCATTTGTTCAGAAGAGCGTGCGGTCTTCACTGCTCTTCGGTAACTCCAGCCCTAAGAGCCTCCCAACAAAACGGTAGGCTTGTAAGCAATCCTAGAAACGAAGACAGGTTGGGGGGTTACCCGCTCCATAGCTTTCCCACCCAACCTGCCTCCCCACTACCATTCATCACCCCGCGCTTCAAACCTCTCCTGTAAGCAACTTTGAAAACACATACAAGTCCCGGAGAAAGCCGATAATGAACGAGCCCGTTGTAGAAACTTTTCGGGTGAAAGAAACCATGACTGGCCTGCTGTTTTTCAATATTTTTCAATTCATTTTATTAATTTTGAACAATATTTCACACTTCGTGGTAAATTGTACCGTTTTATTTCCTCGACATTTAACAATGAGATAGTATTGGACTCATGGTTAGTCCGTACGTCCAAAAGCCTAACTTCTAGTAACAGTCCGACCCTAAAACTATGGATATACATTATTTTAGCAGAATGTCGGTCTGTCGATTTCTGATGTGAAAATACTCGACCGTAATTGTTGAAATTGTTGGGTCGGGTACAGTTTAGACCCCATTGATCGAGTTTTGCTTCACTCGGCAGGTACGTAGGCGAAAAACGGTTATATTAGGCCGAAAATGATCAAATTCATCAGTTGGTTCTCGACTACCTATGTGAAGTGTCACGCTAATCTCGTGAAATCTGACGTCGAATGTAAGTAATGATCTCTGTGGGGATGAGTTATATGCAGCAAACAGATAATGTTCGGTAGCCCCGGGCCCTAATAGGCCTTCTTCCAACATACATGATGGGGGGGGGGGGGTTTGCTTACACATACAAATAAGGCACGCTTCGCCACTGTTTCAGCGGCAGGATGACCAAAAAATGTTCTGAAATATCACTTGAGGGACCTCCCGACCACACTCAGATTTTGTTCTCTTGAAGTATGGGAGCGTTCTCACACTCACTTCGTGGCACCCTTTATGAAATGCCTTGTAAGTTTTTACTCAAGGGTTTAATTAAGGGAACCCTCACTTCTCTCACTATGAATTCAGTAAGTTTCAGGAGGTTTCGTAAAGGTTCTCCGATTTGAGTGTAAACTTGGGTAAACACTTAAGCATTTGCTCATTCCTTGTTTATAAATACCAACAACAATACGCGCACGCGCCAGACTGCACTCAAGTAAGTACTCACACTTGAGTGAGGACTATGAATGCGGCCCTAAGTATACTAAGGGATTTTTGGGCCAAGTTTCAGAGGTGGACGAGTTTTGCCCACTAGGAATCATTTTTGACTGTACTATTACCCATTAAAGTTCCAATCGCGGTGGGGGGGGGGGGGTAATTTCATGGATTCGGCAGTTACAGAATCATGCTTCATGGGTTCGTCTGATTTTAAAAACATTCGCGAGGATTTTCTGCGCTTGTTAGAAACTAATGTGCGGGTTATAGTCTCGGTCTGATGGGGTTATCTTGTTTAATAGAGTAATAATTTCATGAAATAAGCTCGTTATAAAAAGTAAATTTCAATAGTTCGGCTTTTCAAAAAATAATTAAATTAATGAATTGAAAAATTGCATAAATTAAGACGTTCAAAAGTCAACTTAGTGAGGCGTCGGATCAAATTGCAATTTCATGCAATTTGCAAAGGCAATTTGTGCCTGTTCATTTAAAATACAATTTCGTGAGATCAGGCAATTCCGCGAGGTTGACCTTCAGCTGGTTCACCCCCTTGAGGTATACTTGCGGGTAAAGGGTCTGTCATACCGCCTCGACGAATTTTGACCTCTTTCACACTAATATGGCAACTTAATTATGAATTTTCGATGTGCATGACAAGTATGTCCAGTTTATGGAGTAAACAGCAAATGCGATCGAAAAAATAACTTTTAATGCAGCAATTTTGGCGTATCATCACTTTGGTGAATTTATGACGACCAGAAAATTACAAAAATGTTTAGTAATGACAAAACCTTCTAAATCCCAATTTCACGCCATTACACAAGTTTCTCGTACCTTTTGCAACTTGCCAGTGTTACTGGTAGGTGAAAGAGGGTCTATCATATCCCAAACGAAACATACATTGTGGGTATACAGTCGATATGAGAGACCCTATATAAAACATCTTATAATCCCCACAAGCTAAAGTGAAAAAATAACCGTAAATTTATCTTCGTTTCCAAGAGCTAGGAAGGTACTAAGGGCGAGAAGCCTCTCCCTTCGTTACATAAGGCGTGAGAAGGGTTTTAGTAGAAGGGAATGGTATCACATACCCAATTTCGCGGGGTCTGTTCATCAAAAAGGCAATTTCGCAGGGTCTGTTCATAAAAAAGGCAATATCGCGTAGTTGGCTCAATGGGCAACTTCGTAGGGTCGGTTCTTCATAAAAGCCATTTCAAAAGGCACAAAAACCAGCCAATTTCATAAGGTCGGTCCAGTAAAACTAAAATTACACGGGGCCTGTTCCTAAAAGAAGCTATTTCGTGGGGTTGGTTAATTAACAAGGCAATGTCGCTAGGTCTGCTGTTTATTAAAATTGCCATGGTTATTGCAATTGCCCACGTAAATTACAAGGGTTTGGTTCATTTAACTGAATGTTAACAGGAAATTTCGGAGATGTCGATAAACGCCATCTCGTGTTCGTTACCTTGACTCTCTCAAAATCGAAATTCCGTGGATTCAGCATTGACGGAAACATCCCAATTAGATACTAAGCATACAGAAAGCTGTGGCCGTAGGAGCGTACATTGTCTGTCTTCCCTCGTTGAGGTTCGTCAAAAACGGACCGGTTTCGGCTGCTCGACATCTTCAGCGTTTGGTTTTCCAACGAGATCTGAACGAGGGAAGAGTTGTAGACTCCTACGGCTACAGCTTTATGCATGCTTTACCCACTTACCCTCGTAGTTGGAGCTCTTACGCTAACAATTCCAATTAGATATATTTCTTGCAATGATCGAGCCATATTCTCCCCTCCCTTCTCCATTATTGGGATCGACATGGCAGTGTGTTTGCCTCATTGCCTCTCTCTGCGGAACTCCTTAAGATGTGGCCAGTACCTAGACCTTTTTGCAGGCCTTTACCTGGCCTGTACCCCATCTTTGGCCCGGATACCGCAACAGAGTCGGTTCCATCGCTCAGCTCAACCCGTTAGCCACGGCTGCTGGCCAGCCAGCCGTGCCCGGGAGAGACCACGCGGAGGTGGGTCTTTTGAGCTGAGGATGCTGGCTTCCGCCATGGACCGAAACCGGACAGGGAAGAGAACCCTGCCCGGGTTGCCCGAGTAGGGAACCCTACTCAAGCATGGCCGGTCCCAGCCCTCTTCGCTCCAGCCAGGAGCGGGAGAAGGCCAGGAGGCGGCCATACGCCCGCCGGTCTCGGACAAGAGCCGCGTCTCCCGGCGGGCCTCTACTCCCCCATGTCGCCCGCCGCAGATCCCCGTGGAGGCTGCAGCGACGAAGCACATGGTCGGCGGTCTCCTCCTCGACACCACAAGGGCATGTTGGAGAGTCCCGCCGCCGGAAGAACCACAACTTGGCGTTAAACGAGCCGTGTCCAGTCAGGATTTGCATGGCAGCGTGCTCAAGGGTGAACCACTTGGCCGCTGCCAGTCTCGTCCGAACGTCGGGCACGAACCCGAATGTACGCCTACCCGTTGAACTGTAAGTCCAACGCGCCTGCCAAGCCTCAACGACTAGGTCATCAAGGAGGCGGAGGCCCCATGCGGCCCCCCACTCCTCGGCCAAGAGACCGAGGCGCTCTGCCCAATCTTCACGGCACCGTACCCGGTCCAAGTTTCCCTGAACCAGGCGGCGCCCGTGAACCCATGCGTCGAGCAGGAGGTCCGCAGGAGGTATCCCCGCCAGCACCTGAAGCGCGTCGGAACTGACAGTCCGGTACGCCATGGTCACCCTTACCAAGGCCTGCCGCTGCAAGCTGAGGACCTTCGCCCTCTGAGCTTTCGTGGGCCGGTGCCACCACCACGTTGCACCGTACAGCAGGGTAGGTATGAATACCGCCCTGAAGTAACGAGCTCGGCAGTGGAAGTTCGTGCCCCATACGTTGCCCCCCACCGACCTAAAGAGGGCAAAGGTCCTCTCCAGCTTCCCCGCAACCGCCTCTAGCTGCGGGGTCGCTGTCCTCCCCGGGTTAATCTCGACCCCTAGATAGCGGCCCTGCCGTTCCCCCACAAGGCGTGATCCCCGATAGCGCACCACCAGGGGGCTACCCTGCGAGAGACGACCCCGCATTAGGACCATTTGGGTCTTCGGCACCGCGAGAGCCAGTTTGACCGCCCCGCACCATTCGTCCACGACTCGCAACAGCCGATCGATCTCCCGACCGGCCTCGTCCCGGGAGCGCGCCGCGACAACAACCGCAAGGTCGTCCACGTACGCCACTCCCTCGAAACCCTCCCCCTGCAAAAGCCACAAAAGGGCGGCAAAGAGAAGGTTCCACAAAGCAGCCGAGAGAACCGACCCCTGCGGGCAACCTCTGGTGAGAGGTTCCCGCACCTCCTCACTACCGTAGCGGAGCCGCACCTCCCTCGACTCGAAGTACGAGGCGATCACCCTAAAGATGTCGTTTGGGACACCAGCATCTCGCAGCGCCATCAAGACCCCGGGCCACGACACTGAGTCGAAGGCCCCCTGCACATCCAGCAGGACCACCACCTTGTACTTCCCGTAGGGAGCATCGACGAGGGTCTGCACCGCGTCCAGTGCCGCGTCCGTCGAGCCCCCTCTTACCCCCCCAAACTGGCGCGGATGGAGCGCCTCCTTGATGAAGGGCTCCAACCGGCCAAGGAGGAGCCGCTCCAGGACCTTGCTCTCGCAGGGCAGGAGGCTAATCGGCCTATAGCTACCGGGAGACGCCTTGCCTCATTGCCTGTAGCCCATCCAAAGTGATCATCGGTGAAGACGTTTCCAAGGTGGCCGTGACATCACCACAAGCCCGGTTTGTACCCGCAAACGTCGACCATCGAGGTCGACCAGATGAACTCCAGCCAACATCAGGCCCGCTGGGGCCTATAAGTCCTCAAGCGGCTCTTGTACACCATACCCTGACATCCATCAGCTGTGTACTTCACACCTGTATCACACGGGCGTTCCCACCCCATGCACACGCACCGGCGTGAAAGCCCACATGGAGCCGAGTGAGCCGTGTCACAGCTCGACACGGCCGTACAGTGAAATGGGCGACAGCTCGATTCGAAGCCAGGCAAGTATTGCATCCATTACACCATGAAGGTGCTAAGTGTGTCGATACTAACAGTCTGGGCCACGGTACCACCACATCGTTCGACTGTGAGTCGGCATGAATTTTTATCGTCTTAACGAAAGTCGCAACTTTGACTGCGTCGACGTTACCTGCAATCAACCCTGTCCTTTTTGTTTCACAAACTCGAAGGGGCGCCAAACCACAAAGCTCTCGCCCAAACACACAAGACTAAATTTGTAGAAAAAGTCGCAAGATGAGGGGGAACGCGGGGGAAAAATACCGACGCATTGGGTGCCTTCATAGGTTGGTGTGGTAGTGGTGTTGGTACGTTGAAACAATTCTCCAAACTCAGGAATTTCCACTTATGTGGAGAAGACGAAAGCTTTTACTTTGCTTTGTTTTCAACCATTATCTATGAGCAACCAGGGGTTAAATGTTACTGGTTGGCGAAACTTTTACTTCTCTCGCTCTCGTTTAAAAGGTGGTAGCGAAGCGTTGCTGGGTGTAATGAAATAGGGGCTGGGAGAGGGTAATTCCCCAGTGTTGGTGCCGCAGTTGCGTTATGGGAGTTGATCTATTTCGCTCGCAAAAGTTAAATACAGCCGGCAGCTACGCAGTAAACTTGGAAATGCTGTGAAGAATGGAGGAAGTGTGCTATTGAGCGCTGTTATGTATGTCGTATACATTCCCGTTGGGAGTCCTGGGTATAACCACTCGAGGCAACGTCAACTGGCCAAAGGTCTTCTTTGAGGATTATGTGGCACGGTACAGGCTGTGCCTTGGTGTGTGAAGAAGCCTCCAAAGTCCTGAGGGGGTGAGTTTCTGCGCTCAATAAAATATTTTTTGTTGTATGAAAAAGTGCTTGTTTTAAAACAAAGAAAACTCTCTCTGTATCCCAGGGTTCCTAGCACTCTTCTCAAACCAATTTTTTTATATTCCACTCGACTCTTTTTCACCCTCGTTTCTTGCCTTTTCCGTACGCCTCTTTGTCACGTACTACAAGCCTTCTTCAACATATCCACAGCTATTTTCAAGTGGGTGCAACCCTAACTCGGCTCAAGGCTTCAAGCCTATACCCCCTAAAGCTCATCAAAACTTTGTTTTGCTTTAATAGCTCACTTTTTCGCACAAAAGCTGCGAATTTTGTCCGCCATTCTGGCATAATTCCCCGCCTCCCCCGGCGTATTCACTCATCCAGGAAGGGAATCAAAAAATCGGGAAGAAAGGAGGAATCAATCAATGACTCTACAGACAGTCCTTAACTCTCCCTTCCACCCTCATCAGCCCTTCCCCCTCCCACCAAGTTCGAGCCAATACTTTTTCGCGTCCCTTAACCCCCCCCCACCCTCACAACCGAGGATTTTTTTTTTTTTTCATGAAACTAACTCCCCATGAAGAAAGTAAAGCGTGCCAGATTGGAAAGAGACAAATGCGTTCACTTTTCTCCACTGCCACCCTCACCGCCGCCCCGCGCACATCTCACTCTCATTCACTCATTTAAAGACAACGTCTCCTCGCCGGAGTTCGCCCGAGTGGATGACGTTCCCCACGAACCACGATTGGTGGTGCCTGGTGGGCGGGGGGGGGGGTGAGTAACGAGCGCTGAAAGAGACAGATGCCTTATCCCTCAAGAGTTAAAGGAGAGAATCCTACCACCCCCACCAATAGCACCTCCTCGCCCTTAGGGCCTCCAGAAATTCGTGGGTGTTGCTGAAAAGTGGATGCTGGATGGTGGGGTGCTTGAAAGGATGATGAATGCTGGGATCTGGTGGGGGGGTGAGGAGGGGAATGAGAGTTTTCGAGGATGAGTTTTCTGCCATTTGGCTAATGGAATTTGAAAACAAGAAATGCTTTATGCTTTTCGCTTTTGAGTTTTCGCATTTATAAATGGTGTGGAAGGGTTTGGGTGGGGGGGGGGCTAGTGAAAAGTTTTAGAACTGTGGGGGAAACGGTAGCAAAAAGACCGCAGGGTGAAAGTAAATTAATCAAATTTATTATGGTTGTGGGGAGTTACCAACTATAAAATCAACCTAATTTTCATAGAACGGTTATTATGCATATGACAGAGGGAAGGATAGCGTAAGAGAGAGAGAAAGAGAGAGAGTGAGAGAGAGAGAGTGAGAGAGAGAGAGAGAGAGAGAGAGAATCCTTTTAAATGTAGAGAGCTTTTCCTTTTCCTATTGTAAATAGCCTTTTAACCGACTTGATTGTAAACTCGATCCTCTCAACCCAACCCACCCCTCTGCCGAAACCTTTTTAACCATTTTGTGTTTACTCTTTCACGTTCCCTCACCCACCTCACCGTATGGAGATATGTGGGCCAAAATGGGATTGGATGTCATGAAGGAGAGGGTGGAAATCCTTCGTAACACTCGACTCACGCTAATGAGATCTATGGAGGGTCATTCAAGAGAGTGGAAAAGGCCCACGTATACATACACTCGCGAGGATCCTTTTCCTTACCCATTTTTGAAGTGGAAGCACGGCCATTTGGAGATAATTAATCACAGTAATAACTCACGCAATATTAAGCTGAGGATGATTATATTGTTTGAGAGGGTTGATGGTAGCTTGAAGGATGGTGGAAGGGGAAAGCGAGCAAATTTTCAGTTCTATTCCCTCAAGAATTTCTCAGAATGGCAATTTTTCGAACACAATTTCATTGACAGCTCATTGTATTTATAGTAACGAGATACAACTAAACTACCTACACAACTTTATTTTACGACTTGATTTTGATTCCGAACAACTTAACTAACTACGATAACGTTACAACGTTTATCTCTCTGTTCAACCATCTCCTAAGCCTCCTACTCCTACCCTACAGTCTCCCGTGGTTTAAATGTTTTCTTCCCCTTCCCCCCATCCTGAATTTAACCTCCGAGTCAAATTCTATCTCTATAAATCACTCGAGACTCTCTCGCATTTGTAGATAATACAAAAGACCTTCCATATATATCTCTCTCAGTTATTATTGTTTCTCAATTAACTCGGTCCAACGCGAAAGGCCTCTCCTGCACCCCATTAATCGACAATCTATAATTACCTACATTTGCCGTGGAATATTCAAAACATCATTATACACTCGCTTCAACTGAACCACCCCCCACCTCTCACGTGAAACCCGAGATGGGACACTATTTTGCAGCACGATGTCTCAATTATGTTATTCAGTCCTTGGGTCAGGGATCCGCGAGAGGGGGTTTGAAATGACGCATTTCTTATGGTCAGTGCAACTGAAAGGCGGAGAAAGGGACCTCACATGGTCACTGTTAACTTAAAAATCGTAAAAGCAGCCTAAAATGCATTTTTTTGACTGCAGAGTGGCCTACAAAGCGCAGGCATTGTGAAGGTCGACGGTTTTGTGGTTGAAACTTTTGTGCTTAAGGCATATTTTGCAGTTCAGGCGTTTTGGGGTTCAGACTTAATGTGTTACACAGCCTCACGGTAGAAATCACAGAAAATAGCTGAAGCGCGAATTCACATTAATATGCTTCTGAGGGATAATAATTTTAAGAATAAATTTGAAAGAAATCGTAAAAGTGCGATCTGGTGGTAGCGGTACCATTCGGGCCTTAAATTGAGTGAACAGTGTTGTGACGCGATTCAAGCATTGGATTGAAAACAATGTGGCGTCTAAAAAATGACAAAAATTAAAACAGCGAGATGCTCCTTTCCGCAGCTGTCAACTTGCGGCGCCTGAAATCAAGGTAGTGGTGCTAAGGACGGAGGATGTTTTTTTACTGTTTTTTTTTTTTTTTTTTTTAACGTAGTGGCACTATTTTTCATTGTTTCTGGCGGTCAAATTGGGCCAAAAAATTAATTAACAGAGGAAGGGCGTGATTCAGGCTATGATCTGAGGCCGCTTTGTGACTAAGATTGGAACAAATGCACAGCGCCATTGAATTGCACTGTTTTTGTTGGTATTTTTGCAGGTGAAATTGATTAAACGGTGCAATGACGTGATTTGGACTATCTTTTGGGACCGATTCATCAACTAAAATCGATTAAAAGCGAAAGGGCGGCATGAACGTTTTTCACCAAAGGTGACTCGTGCCTATAACTAAATGATTAGTGCTGAGATAAGATTCGGCGTATTGTTTTAGGCCAATTTGAGGTCTAAAATCCACATAAAGTGAGATATCAAAATTTAGCATGATTTCAATTGCGACGAATTCCCTCTAAAATTGAATGAATAGTGTAAATATATGCGATTTGGGCTTCTCTTGAACACAGTTTCCAAGTAAATACAAGAAATTGTCTGAGCCATGAGCCAATAGAAATGCGTCTAAGGCCAAAAAGTACAATATTTTCTAACCTCAATATGGTCAAAGTATAATATCATCCAATCTCAATATGGTGTAATCACAATATGGCCCGATCACAATATGGTTCAACCATAAATTGGTCTATAAGAACAAAATAATCCACAATATGGTCGAACCAAAAAAATTCAAAAATTGTTAAACCACCACATGGTCAAACCACGAAACTGTTCTATGCCACAATATAGTAAAACCATAATTTGGTCTAACCACAAAATGAAGGAACGGTGTAAACACAGGCGATTTGGCCTGCCTCTTGAAGCAAATTGACTATTAAAGACTATTAAATTAAAGCAAATTGACTATTCCACGATGGCCGCAATATGGTTTAACTACAAAATTGTCTGATACCAGTATGCTCAACAAACTCACAATATGGTCGTACCACCACATGATGGTCCAAAATATGGTGCTACGCTACAATATGGTCTTAAGCTACAATATATGGTCTAACCACAATTATTGCTTTTGATTTGTTCTAACCACAATATTATCTAACCCAGTTTGTGTCTAGTCCCTGGGACAAATGAGTTAGGTCAGTTATTTGACCCCTTATTCGCATTGTGAGCAATGCGCAAATCACCGCACGGCGTTGGATGGCCCGACACGTGCAAAACCGGGTTCTCGACCGCCCCGCCCGTTGGCTGTAGTCAGACGGCCACTCTGTCAACACTCAGCGTGGACCCCGTGAAGGTGGGCGTTTTACGGAGGTGCAAGTAGGCGCCCGGATGGCGGTCTGAGAGGAGCGGATTTCTCCGCTTCGTTGTGATGGTGCAGGACGGATCGTCACTCTGTCGAAGGAGGTTGGTATAAAACGGAAGGGGAAGGGAGTTAAAGGAAATATGACTCCCTTCACGGTGAGTCTCGAGGAGATCCGTGATCGTAATCGTGAGCAGCAGCACGTGCCGCCTGGATTCCAAATGTTTTCTATTCTTAGCCCAGGCCTGGGAGAAGCGTCCGAGCCATCGAGTATCCTCGCGGGTTGTTAAGGTGAAACCCCTGCCATTGTCCAATAGCTGTCCGGACGTTGTTTTACAGGTGACAATGGATCAAAAGGGACAAAAGGGCCCAACCACAATATGGCCTAACCTCAATATAGCCCAACAAGAATATGTTCCAACCAGAATATGGTCCAACCAGAATAGGGTCCAACCACAATATTGTCCAACCAGAATATGGTCTGTCCACAATTTATATGCTTGCGCCAAATGGGTTTTTGTAGGACGCAATTCCATGCAATTAGTTTTTGAAAGGATGAATGAGGAAGTAACATAAAAAAAATTTCGCTCCGGTGGCTGGCGGTCGGAAAGAGTGCATTTCATTCCGTATACGGATACTCTAAGCCGTCCCAGAAGTAATAATTTTGATACCATAATTTGTTTCATTAAGCCGAACTTCTTCCTCTATTTTCACCCCCCTCTCTTCAAAAATGTCGAAAAGTGTCAGTAATTTTCCAAGGGCTTTGTTATATTAAATTTTTGTGCTCTGTTTTATATTAACTAAACGTGTGAATTTAAGCGATTTTTTTGAAATTTCATCCCCTATTTCACCCCCCCCCCCTCTCAAAGTTTTCGATAAATCTCAATGGAACCCAGAGCTTAGGTTGCATTAAATTATTAAGTCGAATTTTAGAGCGCTAAGATGAACTAGTGAAGTTCAACGCTATTTTTACACTTCCACACCGGAAGGACCAACCCCACCACCTCAACTTTTTCAAAAAATTAAAATGGGAATCAAAGCCTACTCTAACATGGAGTATACGTACCGAATATGATGCTTATAGAATCAACTGGTGACTTATAGTGATTTTTTGACCATTTCAACCCCTATTTTCCCCCTCCACCCTGACCGATTTGGCCCAAATGCAATACCGACCGGGGTCTTATGACTTCTGATTTTTGTGCCAAAGCGCGTTCCACCAAATTAATTTCTTCGAGAGTTATCGTACTAACAAGAAAATGGCCATAATATTATAAATAAACCAATGTATAGTATATAAAGATATATATATATATATATGAATCCTGGAGACCACTGAATTCGTGTTCTAGAGGTTCTGAAACGCGAAAAAAACATGACGTGACCCATGTTTGCCACCATCACGACGAGACCAATAGTGCATTTTCAGAATGAAATGCACTAAAATAAAAATCGCTGGAGACATTTTTTTTCAAAAGAAAATGACTAAAGACCAGGAATTGAATATTAGTGCGTAAATGATTGATTTCGATTTATAGCAAAATAATAAAACTTGCCAATTTTTTTTGTTACCTTAAACGGCCGGTCTGTGACTCGTGACGTAGCTAAGGGGTCGTGACCCCTCCCAACCCTCCGCATCGAGGCTGTTATCATGTGTTGGCCCTTCTTGTCCCTCCCCTTTCTCTAAAGTCCTATTGTTTGATTTGTGGGTAGCCATTGTGAAGGTTATGCGAAGGCTGTTATTGCGTCATCAGTCTATCTAGCCTATTTCAAATGGGTCTCGCAACCCAATAGGTTTAAAAATTAATAAAAAAATATAGGGCCTGATTTTATTTGAACGGATCGTGTTTTCATGAGTTTTGGTAACCAAGCTATCACGACGGCATGATTTTGGAAAATTTGTTAGTTCCTCATTCTGCGAAATTGGTAACTATGAGGCTAAATTCCGGAAAATTGGCTATTGTGGTTGGTTTTTGAGAGGACCAATTCCGTCAAATTGGCTTCTGTTAGTCTCAAATCCGTAGAATTGGTTCTGGAAGAGTTCAACCAACGAAGTAGGTTTTTTGAAGAGCCAAACTCAACTGCTCATTTCTGGCCATAAACGGCTGCGTTCATTTGGAGGTGGAATAGTCACTTAAGCAGGTTAAATTTCCGTGTTAGACCCTATGAAGTTTTTTGGCGGAACAACCTATATTTTTAAACCTTTTGATAGTTGAAAATTAAATTCACCATCAAACCCACCCGGAGAATGTCCTCAATGACTTAATCACCTCAGCATCATGGCCAAATTATCAAAAAGTGAATTTTCAGATGAAAAAACTAAATTCCTGGGCTTACTCGCCACCCCGGCTAGGTTGAGTTGTTTCCCCCCAGTTTTTTCTTGGGACAACCCTCAAAACCTTAAAAACGAAAGTTCAACGTCTCTAAACGACATTGACAGTTGTTCCAGGCGAATCATTGCCTTCGATCCACGTTTATGTGTGTGCTCTTTTTCGATTTCTGAGCTTTTTTTCTTGACAGCCCGTCCATCCTCACAACTCCCCCCTTCCACCAAGGCAAGCATAGAAACCCTTCTCAAACTTTTTCTCTCCTCCCAACATTGTCTGAAAACGCCGCGCCGGCCCGTCATACTAAAGCAAACGATGTAGATTCAAAGAGACAACAGCAAAAAAACAAAAAAAAACAAAACCTTTATGGCGCTCTTGCCGGAGGGTGGAAGGGAATGACAGTCCCTTCTAAGCCCTCCTGACTCTCTCCTACACTCCCACCCACGTCATGGCGCGGGTAACGTCAAGGGAAAGGGTTTTGTTGATATTGGCGTGGATGGGAATGGGTTAGCCGAAGTTCTAAAGCTTATGAGGAAAAACCGGGGGGTGGAAGAGTTGTTTACATTTCCAAGAACCCCTTCCCCTCCCCACAGCCAGTCAACATGGCGCAGTCCTACGGTGAGCACATACTCACGAGCTCCTCGCTTTTCCCATTCGTTAGACCGTTTTCCACGATAAAAAGAGAGAGAGAGAAAATAAAAGCACCTGACCAACCACTTCAACCTTCATTCTTTATCATTACTATTCGATTTCTTCTTTTTTATCTCTAAGAGATTGATTTAATGCCCCTGGCTTTTGTAAGCATTTTCACCAGCACAGCTCCTTATAAAAACGTTATCAGGAAGTTCACTTCCCCACCAAATCAATTTGTCCTGCCCATTTTCCATTTTTTGACCTTATTCTCTCATTAATCTAACTCATCAGGTCGTTGCAATAGAATAATTTGAACTGTTTGCGCTACAATACCGCCGTCCTAAATTCTGCTTGAGAGTCCTCCCCCCCCCCACCATTTCCACCATACTCGGTATCACGCTTTATATGTATAGTTGTACACCCACTCAGACCTGGGGTACTTTTCATGAGAAAGTTTTTACACTCCCCCTTGAAATTTGCATACACGGAGAGAGAGAGAGAGAGTGAGTGAGAGATGGCGCAGAAATGAAGGAACCTTGAGAGTCCAAAGAGAGTGGCCGGAAGGGTGTACACAGAATGAAAGGGATATGTGATTAAGCTTCATGCCTAGGCTCAAGCGGTTGTTGTGACGGTGGGATTGTGAGGGGGTGAGAAGTTGTTCCAACTTTGTATCAAGTGGTGTCTATTGCTCAAAAGGTCTCTCTGGTCAGACTCGTTCTCTCTTCTCCCTGCTTTCTATCTCTCCCTGCACAGAGAACTTGTTCGTTGTGATAGGCACATATATATCGTGCAGGGGGGAGGGGCGTAATTTTGATACTGAAGAACTTTCGAGTTGTATGAATACTACACTTTGTGAATAAGCGGAAGGGAAAATATGAAACTTCGTTAATTGGAGAACTGTGAAACGAGAAATGATTAATTGAGCTTTTATAAGGGTTGGAGGGGGATTGGAGAAGGAAATGTTACACAGAAAATGAATAAATATGTACGCTTTCTCAAAGTTCGCCTATTGTTGAAAAAATTAAAAAATATAAGCTCGTGAAAAGACGATAAAAAGTAGTAATGAGGTTACTTTCAAAGCCAGTTTGGGAATACCAAAATATGTCAATTAATGTTCAAAAAAAAAGCATTGTAATGCCAATTATCAAGAGCTTTTCAGCCTGATCAAAAATGTAGGTCACCCGTAGCTTTGCATTCTATTAAACGAGTCTGATTTATTTCTTTTAATTTAATTCCAAATAGCTTCCCTTCCTCCTCTGATGATTGATGTCCTCCGGGGAAATCTTTCGAACGGACGGCAATTATGAGAATATTGAAAATTACAAAACCCCTGCGTTTCAGCTCGTGAGTTACGATTGAAAAATGACGTCTTGCCATTCGTACTGTTTGCATTTAGTGCAATAGGAGGAATAGTGGTTGTTCTGTTAAGCCACGCACCAAAGAATGTCTCTTGTTATGGCTGAAGTTCCACTGTAATGAAAAGTTTGTTATGAAGTTTAAAAGAGGAAACTATGGTTTAGAGTTCAAAGTATTAATCCAAGGAAAATGGCCAAACGAGCCAAGTTTCTTATGATTATTGAGGAAGCAGAAGGAAAGACTCCCCTAAGGCTCGCCAACCCCTCTACTAAGCCCCACACCTCCCTCTGATACTACCAATAGCAGATTCGCGAGCACCACTAATAAAGGTCTCTTCCCTTCTATCCTTACTTTGTTCAATTACTATAATTCACCGTAAATTACAGCTTTTGTGGTGGTGATGGTGCGGGGGGGGGAATAGTCAGGAAGTCAAGACCAAAGTTTCACCCTCAACCCGACACCCCGTCCCAGCACGACGGCCACCACTAAGTCTTCATTCAAAGATCGATTCTAACTTAATCCTTCCCCTGCAACCCTCATCTCTAGAACTGACAACTCTTTCAAATATCGGCCTCACAAATAATACAAAGGCGATTCTTGTTGCTCTTTTTTCACTCAACTTGACACTTTTGAGAGCGTTCAAATGATGCCAGCCAAAGTTCTATGTTTGTACGTTTCAATTCTTCATGAGGTCCAGCATCAAATAATTTTGATGAGGCTGCAGAAGCCGAGAGAGTAAGTGAGAAAAAGGAATTTGATTCGTTTTTAAATAATACTTACGATCCACAATGCATATTACAGCACACTGACACGAATCTTCAGTATAAGCGCGACAAACACCAACCACGTTCGACCCATAATTTCCATGAGGGAGATCCACGCCATCACCATCTATATGACTCGGCAATGTTTACCATCTATATGGCTCGGAATAAGGAACGCATGGCTTTGCTCTTCAAAACCACAATTACGCGGGTTTCGAGCCCCAAATTATAAATTTTGAGGGTGCAGCACTTGAGAAGAACCAATTTAGTGAGTTTTGCTTCGTGAACCATCAATTCCACGCGTATTGGCTCTCTAAAACACCAAATTTCGTGGTTTTGGTGCCAAAAACCCCCAAGTTTTCGGGGTTTGCTCTCTAATGAATTATCAATTTCAAGTCCCGTTATACCACTATAGATTTCATGGCTTTGGGTCCTTAAATTACCAATTTTACTGATGTAGCTCTTTAAAACAACAAATTTTTCCTGTTTCGCTCCTCGATCCATTTATTTTGCGCTCCTTCAAAACCTATTTCGTGGGTTCAGCTCTTTAAAAATCCAATTTCAAAGGTTTTGCTACTCAAATTATCAATTTCAAGGCTCTCCAGAAAAAAAATTCACGGTTTTGGGCCCATGAATTACCTATTTCGGGGGTCTAGCTCTTTAACGTAACTAACGTCATGGTGTTCGCTCTTGCCACTCGGAAATATCAAGGTTTGCGGGTTATACCCTTGGGGGAAAATGACATGTTTCGCGGGTTTGGCACCTCCATTATCGATTTAACGGGTCTAGCTCTTCAAATGAACCAATATCATGAATTTGGCTTCCCAAATTGTCAAGGTCGTAAGTCGTAAGCATGGCTCTCATTAAAAAAGACGAAGATCGCGGGTTTCAGTCCAATCAACTCCGTGGATTGGGTGCCATACCTAAATCGTGAAATAGCAATTTCACGAGTCTCATACAAAGAACCAACTTTGCTGGTTTTGGTATTTGAACTATCAATTTCGCGTGCATCGTATGATCTTTAAAAAAAATCCTAATTTTGCGGGTTTGGGCCCTTCATTACCAATTTCTTGGTTTTGTTTTTTCTAAATGAACTAATTTCCCGAGTTCGGCTCTTTAATAAGCAATTTCGCTTGGGAATGGATCTCTAAGAGATACCGAAAGACTCAAGATTTCACTCATTAAAACCCCAGTTTTGTGGGTTTTGCGCTCCAAGTTATCAATTTCGCGGGGTGGCTCCTTGAATAGACCAATTTTATGGATTTTGCTCATGGAACTGCTGGCTTTATAATTCTAAAACACCAATTATCGAGGGTTTGGTGCCTCAAATCATCGATTTCACGAGACTATCTCCTTACTCCTTAAATAATCTAATCACGCGGCGCGGTGGCGTAGGCCCTTACCAAACCAAAATTCGCAGGGAAAGCCCTATAAGGGTGGGTTTATCAATCACTGGATTTGGAAATCTCATGGGAAAACATTTTGGATTCGCTGTTTTCACTCCTTCAAAATTGAATTTCGTGGGTTAGGCACAATCTACAAAGTTCATTTAGTCTGGCCCATCAAAACCAAATTTCGTTAGTCTGGTTGGTGAGCGGAAAACAAATTTATTCGTGAAGCCGCTTCGAGCGTTTTGCTGATATTTCCACCAGTGGAGATTTCACTCCCCAACTGCGGCGGGTGAATTTGTCCAGGACTGGGCAAAACAGTCAGGACTGGACAAGGCTTTGGTGTCAATCCCGCTAAGGCCCATTTTCATCAACAAATATGATCTCGTTTAGTTGATCGCGATTAGTTGCCAATGACGAACCATATGAATTCTGATATATAAGTGTTTACATGGTAATCGTGATTAGTTGTTGATCTTGGTTTAGGAAGTTGGTGAAATCGGGTTCAATTGGTTACAAATTGGTCGGATCTTGGGATTCACTATTCAACTTTCAACACTTTTGGGGTTTTTCACAATAAGGTGAGGTTCGACCTTTTTTTTCATCTCATCGAGGCACCAGACTAGAACTCCTCTAAAATAGCTCGTTTATACAGCCTTTTTCACGGGTTAAAATGAAGTGTAAAGTAAACCTTTCTCCAAGAGTTTCGAGATCTTCTTCTTCACCACCTCAATTCTTAGTTTTCTCGCTTTACCTTATCATTCCCTTCATCCTCTTTCACGCTGAGTAAGTTTATTTAAAACTTTCAGATTGATCCCTTTAGAATCTTATCAACAAATACTTACCATAATCGCCTCTCGCTTTTTCCTTTTAAGTTCTTTATAAGCCTCTGCCACCCACCCAGCCTCCCGTGATTTTCCAGAGTTTCCTCCCTGTCATTTCCGCCAGATGTCCAAAATAGGGAACTATAGACAAACCTTCTCGCTGGGAGGAAAATTATCAAAAATAAATTCCATGCACTTGACCCCTCCTCCTTCTAACCCATCCCAACACACAGAAACAAAGTTGCACTACACAAAACTCAATAACTCAACGAGAGAGGATTTAATTCCGCCGCTGTTTGTTCCTCCGCCGTTTCCAACTAAATCCGATTTACTGCTTTCATTGTTGGAAGAAGATTATATATAAGAGGCCAAATACGCGGATATTAATGTCGTTCCATTCCCTCCTCACTATATAACCCCGCCCCACACACCCAACGTTTTCTTTGGAAAAATTCGAGGATTCTCCCGTTTCAAATATTTAGCCGACTTTTGTTATGTTTATTTTGATCCATAGGGACACTCATTGATAATAATATTATACTTTTTTCGGAGAAAAAAAAGTTCGATGCTTTTAGCGTCGAGAGTCGATTTTTAAATTGGTTGAAGTGAGCCGGTGTGATCTTGGTGGGGCCAAGGGTTAGGGGTGTAGTGGTTATCTTTATTCATGAGGTGTTTAAAATTAAGCGCGGCGACCCCCCCCCCAACCACTCTCTTTACCATTACTGATGCCCTGTACACTTCCTTTCCCTTACTAAATTTGTAACTAGCCTGTGATGAACCTCCGTTTTTTTCTTGGGTGAATCTTTAGAAAGGACTGAGGAGATGGTTAAAGAATGGTTAGATGGTGAAGAGGGGAAGGAACCTCAAGCCCAAACCACCGACGCCTAAAGTTTTACTAACTAAACAAACGATTTGACTTTTAAATTTTGGAGTGTGTCTAAAAAGGTTTCTTCTTGGAAAACTGGGGCGACAAAGTGCGACTTTACCCCCCCCCCCTCTCACAACAATCGATTTTTCAAGATGTTTGGTGTCTTTAGCGGTGATAAAAGACAAAATTAGGCAATTTTGGACGTTGAGGTGATGGGCCTGTAGCGAGCGTGCGAATTGGACTTGATAGTTTTTACTGAATTTGAGACTGATCCAAGGCTTTCAGTTCGCAGAACGATTTTGCAAAATCTTGCAAACTTCCCTGTTAATGTAACTAACTTACTGGTGGTGGTGAGAGGGGAGCGATTTCAAGAAAAACTCGTGGAAATGCGTCCTTGAAGATTGAGCGAGTAGATGATCAGAATAATGGACGCGTCGAGTGCGAGGTTGCGTGGTGGAGTAAGAGAGGAAAATAAATACAAAGTTTTCGAAACGTTCTTAGTTTCCGCTTTTCCAAACTTTTACACCCCCCCCACCCACAACATCAACAGCTCTACCCCTCACACAATCACCCAAACCTTCCGATTAACCACATTTATTCCCTTTTCTATTCCCACGTTACCCTCAACACACCTATAGTAACACCAAAGAAAGGGGTAAAAGCTAGGAGGAAATCGATTTTCTCTTCTCACTTTAATCCCTTCAATTCATGTGTGTATAAATCCCCCTCCCCACGATAAACCCTGTTACCGTTGATCACACGTCTTCGAAAAAGTCTCCCTCGGGTTGCGTATATAGCCCCCGCGTAGAAGCCTAATGTCCTTTCATTATATTAAATTGTCTACGCGCTTTTTTCTATACTGTTCATACAAGAGCACACCCTCGGGTCGGTTTGAGTGGGGAAAGGGGTGGAAACTTTTAAATTCAGTGTTTTTTTGTTGTTTTTTTCAAACGCGTTTATTGCTCGTACACGTTTATCGTTTGTAGATCGATGCGTCCGATATGAGAAAGATTTAAGAAGGAAATTTCTAAGAAAAGAGCTTCCCCGTAATAGGAAAAAAGCGAAGGGCTTACGCCGGGTTTTTTCGTCAACAAAATGAAGGGCCTCTTTTCAGGCCCACTACTATATTTTCCAAATAAGATCTCTTCAAGTACAAAAAAAAAAAAAAAAAAAAAAACGGCGTTCGAGATGTGGGCGGGGGGGGGGAGATAGGAGGGACGATCTTCTACACAACTGACAAGTCACTTGAGTTTTTCAATAGGTTCGAGAAAAAGCCCCGTCTTTGTTAATGTAAGTCATTTGAAGGGGGAAGGGTTAAAATCCGGCACTCACCAAAATTCTGATAATGCTCAACTGTAGTTCCAAAGGAGAAACAAGTAACATTTATTAGTTTTCACCCCATTAATTAAAGCTGACAAAATACAATCAAGCAATGTATTAGGTAATAAACTATCGTCGGTTTTCACCCCGACTCCACCACTATACCCACAGGGCGGGGAGGTTGCCAAGATTGAGTGACATCAAGTGCGCCGAGGGGTCAATTAAATATTTTCGAGTCAACCAGTGCCAGCCTTAGACATTATGCGCCCCCGGGCGAATCTTTCACCCAGCGCCCCATGAAGTCACCGTTCACATTAAGCCGTTATTTGGCGTTTTCGACACGTTTTAACCGCGAATTAGCGTTTTTCAAAACTTTAGTGTTCTTCTCAATTTTATCGGTGAATTACATATTTTTCCCTATAGCCGTGAACCCGCAATTTGTATCCATTTTAGCCAAGAATTTGCGATTTTTGCCGTGAGTTAGCGATTTTCTCAATTTTTGCCATAAATTGGTGCATTTTGCTAATTGGCCACGAAGTTGCCTCCGGCAACCGCGGCTTGCCATTTTCTCAGATTTCTTTGAATAAGCAAATTTTCTCAAATTAACTCCCAGTTAGCCATGTACCTTTATTTTAACCACACATTAGGGTATTTCTCGTTTCACCCGCTAAAATTATAGATTTTTCTACATTTCAGCCACGAATCAGAGTTTTCCTCCAATTTTGTCACAAATTACCTAGAGCTTTTTTTTTAAATTTTGCCATCGATTCGCGATTTTGTTGACTTTCTGGCACAAAGTTACCTTCAGAAGCCGCGAATTTGACGTTTTTTTCATTTAAACAGCGAATTAGCGTTTTTTTTTCCACTTCAGCGCTCCTTTTTAATTTTATCGGTGAATTAGCCACGAATTGTCGATTTTTCATCGTTAAAACTCATATTAGAAGCGCTTATGTTACGAGTGTTAGCCGGTAATGCATGGGAAAAATCGTAGCCGAAGGAGCCTTTCTGAATTTTTGCTGTGAATTCGCGTTTTCCCTACTATTAGTTGCGAATGAGCAATTTTTCTCAATTTTTTCCATGAATTAGCACTTTTTATTCTTGATTTTAGTTTCGAATCTAGCCATTTATCCGTTTTCTATGAATTAGCGCCATTTCTCAGTTGGAGCCACGAGCTGCATGAAGTGAAAAATTGCTGTTTCCATACTTTCAGCCTCTAATTAGTACTTTTTCTGTACTTTATCTGCGGAAGCTTTAAGCCGCGAAGTAGCTACTAAGTATTTTTCTTAATTTTATCCGTCATTGGAACTTTGCAGGTGATCAGCAAGGAGGTAGCCGAATATTCGATTTAACCTACAAAAGCTCTATTTTGAAGGCTCAAATTGAGAAAAAATGCGGCCTTCCGGGGGTAACTTCGGGAGGGCTGAAATAGAGAAAATGAGCCGATCCCCAGTTGTTTTAGGTCCTTGAGCGGATAAAGACGAGAAGGCACACTAATATGCTGTTCATAAGGCCAATTACGCCGCAAAAAGGTTGGGAAAAATCACTAATATTCGTGGCTAATACTGTTGAATAGAGTTTCATCCGCGGTATCCCGATGAAACATCCAGACCGAAATTAAGAAAAAATCGCTGATTCGTGAGGTATAGGTTCCACTTTATGGCTAAATTGACAAAAACGCTAATTAGCTGTTCTTTTTGGTGAAATTCACAAGTAGCTCGATTTTAGCTTTTCTGCAAACGCTAAAAGGCGAAAAAATGGCTTAGGAAAAGCAAGAAAACCCGCTACGGCTAAACAATAGAAAAAGCAGACTAATTCGGGGCTAAAATTGAGAAAAATGACTAATTCGCGACTGAAAGTGCAAAAAATCGCCCATTCGCGGATAAAAAAGTGAAAGTTCACTAATTCGCAGCTAATTTTTCTAAAAATGCTTACTCGCCACTAGTAATAATGCTGACTCGCCATCAAAATATAGGAAAACACAAATCCGTGGTTTCTGAAGGCAACTTCGGGCCTAAAACTTAGAAAAAGCGGTCCATAGCTAAAAGTTAAAAAAAATAAAATAAAAAAATTGTTAATACGGGGCAAAAATAGTATCTATTACCATTAATTTGCGGCCAATATTGAGAAAAATCACTAATTATTGTGGCTGAAATTAATGAAAATCGCTGTACTTGAAGCTCAAAGTGAGAAAAAGTGCTAATTCACTGCTGAAATGGTAAAAATCGCTAATTTTCTGCAAAAGTCAAGGAAAACATTAATTTATGGCAAAAATGGATAAATTTCGCTAACATGGGACAAAAACGTTATTTTGCGGCTAAAATTAAAAAAAAAACACACAATTTTCGGCTATTTTATAGTTTTGAAATATTCACAAATCAAATGCGCTTCTTAGGACATTTTTCCCCGTTCACCTACCCCACCTCATCATTTTACTGGGCACGCCCCTTAGGATACTGCGCCCCCGGGGTGGTCACCCGGCTCACCCCCCCCCCCTTAAAGCGGCACTTGAGTCAACACCAGGGAATGAATTTACACTTCGCATACACATACATAAGGCGTAAATGAGGTTAAAACCGGTGGAGACGTAAATCCCCCAGTAAAAGGTGACGTTATACCCCCTCAAATCCAATTTCGTGGAGCGCTATGCCCTTCCCCCTCCACCCCCTCCTCTGCCACACTAGGCACTATTTTTTAAAAATAATAATAATAATAATAATTTTTTTTTTTTTTTTTTTGTGCCCTCCCGGCCAAGCCGAGTCCGGCGACGCCAAGGCCACCAATTGGGCCCCTACGTCATACCCAACGGGTCCCGGACTTGGAGGGGCTAGCACGGCTCCTCAAATCTCCTCACCCTCCCCAGAAAATCCAGTACTCGGACCCCTTGAGCCCTGGAAAATTCTAGGTCGGTCAACCTGTCCCTCCCAAATACAGCAAACCTCGCTGCCGCAAACCCCTCACACTCTCTCACTAAATGACCCGTTGTCTCCTCCTCCACTCCACACCTCTCACATGTAGGGTCCCCTATTAGCCCCATCATGTGCAAGTGTCTCTGAACTGCAAAGTGCCCTGTAAATATTCCTACTATCTTCCTAGTTCGCTTTCGCCCTAACCCTACCAGCCACTTTGTCGTGTTGGCATCATACCTTTTAATGCCCTCCTTCGCTTGTCTGCAGTGATCTTCTGCTTCCCATCGTGCCTGGGCTTCCGCTTTCGCCCAACCCCGAATTTCCCTGAGTCCTACTTCCCTTGCTATCCCCACCACCGGTTCTGGGCTGACATATTCTGTCATGGCCCCCGTCTTAGCCAGCTCGTCTGCTCTCTCATTCCCCGGGATGCCAGCATGACCTGATACCCACTGTCAGCAGTGCCGATATACTGGCTCTACAGCCCCCCACCGCCCCCGACTTGACCACCGGTGTTTTATTGACAGCACAAAAGTAAATTTGTAGGTCAACGTCAATGGGGAACTTGCACATTTTTCAAAAGTTGGTGTTGCTTAAAGAGGGCTCTTCCACAAGTCTATTGCTCACATTAAACTTTGAAATAAGTCAAGGATGATTTTTTAGGGAATTTTTAAAAATTTTGAGTGGGGGTTCGATCACGTAAAAACTTAAGGAGCCCCTAGACGGTCAGTCTGATTGATCAAAAGATTGAACAAACAGGTTGAAGTGAGCTTCAATCATTTCTTCATTTGTTTGAACAAAACCCTTCCCAGTACCATTGTCTCTCGCGGTGTTGTGCTGAGTGCAATGAGTTCAAACCAGGATTTGTCCGTGCTTTTTTTGTTGACTGCGGCTGCACTCCAACTGAAGAGAAATAAGACGAGGAAGATGAGGAAAAGTCAGTGGTCATTCAATCTTCTTCAGTCATTGACTCAATCGTAAAACACGCTTCTAGACGGTCAATCATGACTGTCACAGTCGATTGATCCACCACGTTTGATCAAAAAACTGATCGTCTAGGGGCTCCTTTACTTATTGAAATGGATGATGCGGGGAAGAGGGGGTTAGACGAGTTTAATGGGGGGACATTTTTCATGTTATTTGTAAACAAACAATTTTAGAGTTCCCTCAAATGCTTCACAAGTAAGTATTTACGTCATTTCCCCTCACACCATCCATCCTCTGCTGAAGAACTTTGAACCTTTTTTAAAAATCTTAAAACGCACCAATCGGGTTGCAACTTCCGCTGTTATCCTTCAGTTCACGGGTCAAATCACCGGTATGCTTTTCTACCCAATCTGAGATTCATGCAAGTTCCCCATTGAAAATAAAGGCACATTATATACGATAACAATAAGATTTTTATCCGCGGAGAGGACCTCTTCAAGTGAATAGGGTGCCAAATCAAGTAGTCACGTCTTAATCTGCGCCTGAAGGCGACCGGCTCGAGGTCTCTGCTATTTCCCGGTAAAAGGTTGAAAAGTCGTACGCCTTGCACCCCAGGGCTCAGCACCTCTTGTCTTACTAGGCGAGTACGATCAGGCATCAAATCCCTCTATCGTATGGATGGTGCAGGCTAACTGTCAGGATATCTGATAGATTCGCTCGCACCCATGTCAAGAACTCCAAGGCGAACAGAGCAGTCATAGTCAAAACATTAAAATACTTGAACAAGGGCTGACAGGGTGATCGAGGGCGCACGCCTCCGCAAACCCGGATGGCTCTCTTCTGAATACGGAAGACTCTCGAAGAATGAGTCGAATTTCTCCCGAGAATAAATCCGTATGCCATTCTAGATTGGAAACTAGAAAAATATATCCTCAATATGTTGGGGGATACCGACGATGACAGCCTTCTCACGAGATCCACAATGTGGTGCTCCTAAAAGAAATGAGATGTACGCCGAGAAAATGAACAGCCATCGATGCTGCTGAAGAAGAGCTCAATGCGAACTGCAGATCCTGCGTCTTACTCCCGTTCAACATGAGACGATTAAACGTGAACCACTCACGCAGTCCACCTGTCGAAAAGTCCATCGCGCATCCCAGATCCCCGAGGGTCCGAGAAGAGTCCATATTGGTCACGTCATCCGCGTGGAGATACAATGTCGATGAGGCGGATCTGACACACCTTGGAAGGTCCATTAGGTATGTCGATAGCCAAAGGGTTCCACATATTGATCCCTGTTTGACAGCAGGTAGTTAAAACTTATCAAATTAAAACTTCTTATCACAGTACTTAAGCAATTAGTTAAGTCGAAAGGATCTCCGAACTGAATGCGGCTCGCGGATGATGACGAAATTCAATTATTTTATAAAGTTAGTATGCCTATATCGTGAAACTTGAATCCTCCTGAAATTATTACAATGTTCTAAATTAAAACTTTCGGTAGGGTTCAGATCAAATTCGCATGAGTGTAATTTATTTTGAGAAAAATACGGAAAGGGAAGGAAAGAAAAAATGAAGGAAAGCCTTCACCTTTTATTACACACCCCCTCCCTTCTTCATCATTCCTCGTTCACTCAGAAAATTACTATATTCTATACCCTTTACCTCTTTTCTGTGCTCGCATCATCACTTCCCCCACCCCCTCCACAGCACAATCCAGCCTTTCCACTAACAGTTGAAAGAAATAGAGTGATGAGGAGCCCCAATTATTTTGGCATCATCTTCGCCCCGCTCCACACAATACCGACCGCATTTTTTTTTTATATTTAATCCAACAACCCCTCGCCCATCAACGAAGGCTATCTCCATTGTTGTTTTTTTATTTATTTATTATGCATCCCATTAAGCTCTAATCATTGTTTGCGTGCGAGGAAAAAATAAAGGTTCCAACTCATTAAAAAACTTTATTTCATTTACCGTCATATTTTTTTATTAGGCTTAAAATCACTAAACCATAACCCCCTGCCACCACCATCATCACATAGCGTGGTTACTCGCGAACATCGTAGTAAATTGCCTGAGCATTAAAATTCGCCGATCTTTTTATTTTTTTGGTTTATTATTCATTCTGAATAATACACCTATGTTTTCGGTCAGAAAAAAAAAATTTTACAACCCACCCTCAAACTTTTTCTGTGTACGTTTAACATGTCTAGATTCGATTTCTGCAATGTCCATCCGCCGTCCGGGCCATATCTTTCCCTAGGATTGCTCGAAAAAACTCGTTCTTTCGCACATAAACTCCGTTTGGGATCTAGTTGGTCCTTACATCTGATCAGTTTGATCAACTAACTCCCTGGGTTTTAATGGCCCGAAAGCGGGTCCAAAATGGGCATTTCAAAGGCTTTGAGATCATAAGGGTGTGGGGTGTCGATTTTCATGTAATTTCAAGCCGAATTTGGCTACATCCATGAATAATAAACCCACGTGTAAAATTTGCAGCGTTTTTTTATTTGAACGAAACAACTTTGTGACTTTATAAATTGATGAACACCTTCAATGTCGGCTCTTGGAGTGATTGTGGAAGGTGAGGCGGAAGGAGAGGGAGTATTTGTTTTACGAAATCGTTGTGCGAAAACAGTAATTAACACCTCAGACCCAGCGGCTGAAAAACAACGAAATACTGGTGGTGAGGGTTGTGGGTGAGGAGATATCGGGAAAGTTTTGAGACGTGAGAGAGGAAAATGTATTACACAAAGGCTTTTTGACTCTTTGTTTGTTTTCACGTTCCCTGAAAATATACGGCGCAATCCCCCGCCCGCATCCCAACCATATTGTAAAGGTGTTGTATAGCAGCACAATAAACATGAAAAGGCGTCTAATGAATTAAATACGATGTTGTTTTTTGGCTTAAGATCACCGAGAATGTTCCAGTGTTGGTGCTCATTATCAGTTTCATGTACTAACTATACTCACAATAGCGTATTACTCGGGGTCACGCCAGCCACTGACTCTTTCTTCAGCTTCAGCTCACTGATTAACTGAAACTTATAATTATCAGCGACTCGTAGCGCTGAAAAGAAATCTGGTGAGAAAACAGTGACGGACGCTCTATCTACTGAAGAGGAAAAGCGCTGCACTCGGAGGCAGTCAGGACGTACCGAGTTACAGATGATTCTTAAGTGTTGAGCAGGTTCTTTGCAGATACGACACCATCGTATTAGGGAAGGCCGTAGAGAAGTCCTGCGCGTCTGAGTGGGGGAGGGAGGTCCCATCAACCTCTCATTTAACCATAATTATGATAACCCCAGGCCCTGGAATAGCAAGGCATGTCTTGGGGACTGTTAATACTCACTCGAATACAACGTCACTGTCCAACGAAAACTCTGATGGACAATTCCGGTCAGCCTCCTTCCACCCTGCCATGGTTTATTGGGACAGGTCGAGATCCAAGACCTTCAAAATATACGGATGACTGAGCCCCATAACGCCAAATTCCGTACTAAACACGGTCATTTAGTGCGAAAAAATAACACTATCGGCCCCTGGGAAGTGTCATATTTTCCGCACCTGAGGGAGTGCAAAGTTATCTGGCCCCAAAGTGACACACACTCATTCCTTGTCTATACGAAATTGACTTCTGGAAGTGCCAGAACCACATAATTTGACAGTTAGTGGCCTACCCCCAAAGAAGACTAAACCCATGAAATCACTTTATACAGTCAAACCTGTGAAATTGCTCGTGAAATTGGTTCTTGATGCGCTAAACCCGTGATTTTTTTTTTTTTTTTTGTCATTTTTCTGCATCCGCGTGAAATTGCGTTTTCAAAGTGGGCCAAACCCGGGAAATTTAAGTTGGTTGGAACTTTGCTGGATAGGACCTTTTCAAGGTTGGAACTTTCTGTGGAAGGTCCATATATTTCTATTATTGGAACTTTCCTGTGGTCGACTGGTTGTGCTTTCTCCATGGTGGGACCTTAACTGTGGTTGGAAATTTGCTGCGGTTGGAGATCTTCTTCGGTTGGAGCACTGTCGTGACTGCATCACTGATGTGGTTGGAGTACTGCTGTGGTTGGAGTTTTTCTCTGGTCAGAGCCAGAGCTTTATGTGATTGAAGCTTTGCTGTGGTTTGACGTTCTTCTTGGTTGGAGCTTTACTGTGATTTGGAGATTTTATTGTGGTTGAAGCACTGATTGGGTTGGAGCACTGCTGTGGTTGGAGCACTGCTTCAGGACCCGCAATGAGCCTTGGATCCCGTGATCAGATATGGCCTACAAAGGCTATGAAAACAGATGCTGGGATATGTACACTAAAGCTCGTTACTCCCTCACGTTTCTCCCAGATATAGCGGGGTGACTGCAGGTGGGGTGGTTGCGGCGTTCCAAATATTCACGGGTCATGGTGCCTTCAATCCTCGCCAACATTTTTCGCGCCGCGCCGACGTGACTCTCCCCAGTGCCCCCCCGTGGAGAGCTAGCTGACGAGACGGCATCCCACGTACTCATCGATTGCCTTTATACGAACCTTCCCGGCGGAGCAACGATCCGTCCTGATGTAACGAAGTTGTTACATTCGCTCTTCTCACAGCGCCACCCGGCCACCCACACCAGCACGAACTCCGATGTAGCATGCGGGGCACAATCATTTCAAGGGACTATAATGTCTGCCCCGGAGACAGATTTAGGCCGATTATAATTCGGGATCTCTTTTGTTTGACTACGAGATTCATTGGAGTATACGATTTTTTTTACACGGACTCTCTCAATTTATAAATAACTCAAAAAAGAACGTGAATTAAGCCCCGAGGAGACAACGATAAATATAAATAACTTAATTTGTCTGGTCTTATATACCGTAGAGGCTTTTCAAATACAAGTTATTTTACATTATGCTAATAAGCGAGTGGATTAGAAACGTGCGGCTTGCCGCAACTTCCCTTCCATTTATTATTCGTTTTCCGCGTCTGTGTATTTTCATAAAGCGAAGGGAAAGAAGAAGATTGAGAGAGCAACCGAGGAAAAAAAGAATATTATGCGTGTGAAACGAAGACAACTCAGTGGCAAGCCGCAACTTGACGACTGCAACGCGGTTCGGACTTGAAAATTAATAAAGGTAAAAATAAAGTCAGAATGAGTTATCGTCTATTTAGCTTAGACGTACTCGAAATACAATGAAACAAGGCACAGGTTTTAAGGAAGAGGACGCTTAGAGCGTCTTACTAGGGCGTAATCCTCTTCAAGGATGGATTGGAATAAGCAGATAAGAAGGCGGATCTTTTAGTTATTATGTATGGGACGATTCAAAAAATATTAGGAAACTCTTGGCTTTTAGGAGGGGATAATATCTAAAATGTCGAGGGATTGCGTCATTTTTGATAATAATGCTTTAAGAGGTTCAAACGTCGTAAATAATACGCGAAAAGTACTCCTAAATAATGATGCAATTTTGAAAGGTTTCTCGGTACGGCTGAGCTTTCTGAAACCGACGTTTTTAAGGATATAAATAATTGATGGCTCTGTACAGATGAGATGACACACTGTTTTCCAGCTAGACTGGCTAGACCTGGAGACACCTCTGATCAAATTGAAATGGGAGAGGAGAAGAGAACAAACCACTCGGTTTCTGCCACCATTACAAGTGAAAAGGGAGATCTGTGCCGTGGCGGGGGGAGGGTTTTCTATTTCCTCAACTATACCCTCCTTCCCCTGTGTACTGTTTCCACCCTAAAACAGAAACTTCACCCTCTCTGTACGGTGCCCAAAGTTCGAAAGGGCAAGTTATGGCTTCAATTTCCCATCCCTTGATATCACTCTGTTGCCTCCTTTTTTTTCTCTCTCCCGTCCGGCGCGCGAGTCGCGCTCCGAGATTGCCCCCCCCCCCTTTGCTTTGGCATGGTGAGGGGGTTGTGTAATGTGAGATGAAATAACCATTATTTACACAACGTGCTAAGGGATTACCTTGGGGGATGAAATGGCGTTTTCAGAATTGAGTTAAATTCCGCTAAAGTAACCCCCTCCACTGGTATAGCTATCCACAAAAGCTCTTTCAAGCATCAAACGGGTACAGAGAAGGAAGGAGGCGGGATCTCCCATTTCAGGGAAATTAATAATTAGGCAAATATTTACATATTAAACGAAACATTGATATTGAATAAATAATAGGAAAGATGCTCCTAAAAAGGAAGTGGAGAATGAAATCACGCCCCAAACCAGTGAGCGCCCTCCCCCAAGGAAACTCTAGACAAAAAAGTTTTCAATGAAAGTCTATCACGCGATCACTTATAGAAACAAAATTTCTCCTTTTTCCGGGCCAAATGATTCCATTGCTACACTCTTGACTGACTGGAGGGTTGGTGGAGGATCTAAGGAGGAGATGTAATGTGAAAGGTAGAGTTTTTTTGGTACGAAAAGGAGCCTGGAATCATGGATGAGGTGAAGGATGTTGCAATCGAGAAAAAAAAAAAAAAAAGTGGAAAGAGTGCCGTGAAGGGGGAGGGAGGGTGATTTATGGTAATTTTCAATTTTCACAGTCATTCCTTCGACGGAAGTTAGCGTTTCGTCTTATTTTTGCTTCCGGTGGGGTGAGCATCGGGGGAAGTTGAAGGAATCGTTCATTCATGCGAAGAAATTCGCGCTATTTCAACGCTAGGTGTCTCATTCTCCTCGTATGGGTTTAACTTGATACATGTGAGTACCCCCTCCCCCAATCCCACTTCATGGGATATGGGAAAATTTTTTGTGGAAGAGAGAAAAATGTCTCCCGGGAAACATCTCTTTAAAAAAAAACTTTGTTTCGTCGAGGGGTTGGCCGCGATAAAAAAAAGCAATCTTGTTCTCTGTGTTGGGGTCGCTCCACTTCATTAGCCCCCACCCCACTCGTACATCCACAGGCCTTTACTCGCATTTCTTTGAGCTTTGACTGTATTTTTAATGCGAAAAAGATCGGGGGAGTGGGGATTTTCATGATGTTCCTCATGAATCTCACTAAATAAAAACCGCCAAGGAAGAGAGCTAGTGACGCCTATATACTCATCCAATTTGAGTGCATACAATAAATTTATGGATGTTGACATGTTTGGGGGGAGGGGGTCAGACTCCTGCCAGGTCACTCTCCCTCTGGAACCATTTTTTTTTTTTTTTTTTTCTTCTTCTTCTCCTCCTCACCTCTCGCCTTATTCCCTCTCGTTATGCCAAGAAGGCGCTACTAATCTGCTTGAACGAATCGGTTGATGTTTTGGCCCGGTCACGGCGCATTTTCCAAAACCGAGAGTTGTTCGTTTTCTTTATCTTCCTCCCCCACCCACCGTGGTTTTTTTTAATTCTTTTTTCCCTCCAACCAAACCACCAGCTTCTTTAACAATCTTTCTATTGTTATGCACAATGTCATATTGTCCACCAGGGTCGCGGCTGGTGGTCCCTTATTTACATTCGTCATGTATCATCCTATTCCCACACTCCGTCCTTTGATAGTTCTTTTTTTTTTTCCTTATAAAGCACTCATTTTATACGGATCGAAAATACTGTGGAGTGGGGAGGGGAGTCAAGGTGTTGATGACTGGTTTATGCGTCGTTACTTGGTGGATGGGGAGAGAGGAAGTTGGATATTTTATTGGCTGCTAATGACAGCAATTACTTTTTTTATGTGGTTACTTTTCAACTGTTATAGGAAGCAATATAAAACCTCTTTTGAGCCAAATAACGGTGTTTTTTTTCCTTTCAATAATAGGAAGCTCTACAGTTTTCCTTTAGGGGCAGGGTGTGAGCGCCATTTAAAGCATAAGAGTTTAGATGAACGACCCGTCGGATGAGGGGGGGTGTTACTAGATAGTTTATTCAACGTTCGGTCATTACAGGCAAGGATGTAGCCAGCCAGAGAAGCATACAGCCAGTCTCAGATGAAGGCTAAGAATCTGACCCCACAAAAAGCTCAAAATCGGCCTCTATTTCCCCATCACCAGAACATTTCTCTAAGCACAAACACAAATCACAAAACAGAAAATTCACGCCCTTATTCTAACAAAAGCCAGTGTTTAACCCAAAAAGGCCATTTCGTTCCCTGAAACTATCAAAACTGCGACTTGAAAATGTTGTCCCCAAATCGATTTTTTTCTGTCTAAATTAGTACTTAAGGCCCCTACTGGAATGCTATGCACCATATTTCGCTGTTTAGCTCAAATAAACTGAGATTAATCTTGCCTTTCTTGAGATTTCAAGAAAGGCCTGGCCGATGAGTTTCAACCCCAATGCTCCCTTCGTGCTTTCTCAATAGACTACAGAACTACAGAAAAGCTCCAATCACAGCCCAACTCCAAAACCACAGAAAAAGCCTAATCACAGTAATATGGCCGAATAAGGCCCAACCTCAGCAAAGCTCCATCCACAAGAAGTTGTATTCACAGTTAGAACCTCCAACCACGGTTAAGTCCCAACGACAGCAGAGCTCCAAACAACAGAGTATGTCCAACCACAACAATGGTCCAACCACGACCACAACCAAGGTCCAGCCACAACCAAGGTTCATCCTCAGCATAGGTCCAACAGCATTCAAGGTCCAGCCACAGCAAAGGTCCACCCGCAGCAGAGGTCCAACCACATCAATGGTCCAACAACCACAGCAAAGCTCTAACCACAGCAAAGCTCCCAACCTCAGCAAAGCTCTTACCACAGCAATGCTCTAAACACAGTTGAGCTCCAACTACATTAAAACTTCAACCTGCGTAAATCTACCTTTTTTCCATTTTCTTCCTTGTCTCGATTTTTGAAACCCCGGCCACCAAGGAAGGCCGGGCCCGGGGATAACGGACCCAGCCCCCCCCCCCTTAAGGCAGGCCTGCGTGGAGGTCAATATTCGGCGTTAGCAGAGTCGTTCCACTTCCATTTTTTTCTTGTAATATAATAAATAAGCTGGAAACGGGCAGTTTGATTGTTTGATGAGAAAAGCCTCAGATTTTTGGTCCCTCTGAGCCAATTGGCTTCAGGAGTATAGTAACGAGTAGCGACAATATCATCTTGAGTAACCGCAGCGAAGCTTTGTTATACTACTTATAGCCTTGCAAGTTGTTTTAACTGAATAGTATCGTCGCATTTATTTGACTACTGGCGGCCGAAGCCACGCTGAAGTTGGTTTTGCTGGTCATTGCCTACCAGTCATTGCCTTTGAATATCACCGGTGGGCTCATTCAAAATCCAACTTCACTGATTTCCTTCTTACAAGAACCAATATTACGCGTTTGGTGGTTCTAACAACTGAAATTTGTGGATTGGGCTTCATTAAAATGAATTTCACTGATTTAGCTCCCACGAAATCAATTTCGCTGGTTTCCCTCGCCAATTTGCAAGGGTTTTAAAACTTGGGGAAATAGAATTTCGCTTAATTCAGATCTTCCAAAGCCCAATTAGGGGAATTTCACTGCGAATAATGGGTGGGGCTAACCTGTCTAACCATGGCTAGGTAATGGTGCGGTAGTGCCTCGAGTTAAGATCAGTCGGATGATTCCCGACCTTTTTCCTTGTTTTTTAGTAATATTTTTCAAACTGGTCGCCCAATAACTTGCCCCCTCAATGAATTCAACACTCAGATGCCGTAGGCAATATTTTCTCTCCCCGTAGCGCGCTCGTTGAATATCAAATGAACTCGATTTCGCGATTGTGTGTGTGTCTGTGGTGGAGGGGGGGAGAGGGCTTTGAAAAATGTATGAACGCACAATTGCTACACTTTTACTTCAAAGCGAAAAGCCTACCCCCCCCCCCCGCCGTATATCCCGGCGGTCTCAGCCCCGCATCCGACACACCAGATCAATAGGTATTTCAACCATTAGAAACAAGTTTGTAGCTACCAACTCGATTATTAGACAAACAGCTATAATACAAGGCGGAAATCTTGGTCATCACAGTACCACCGGAAAATTTTCAATCCCGCCCACTACTCCCCCACCACCACAGTCATCATCATCGTCACCTTAACTTTTCCCTTCAAATTTGGCAATGATAAATGACAACTTTGCCCACATCCGAGGGGGCTGTCTGAGCGTGAGTGTAGAGAGGGAAAGCTTTGAGAGCAGTGGATTTTATAATTGGATTTGATTAATGGGGGAGTAAGAGTTCGTACAGTGACTTTTTTCGTTTTTCATCCCCGTCCGCCCTCCTACACCAATCCACCAAGTTCATTGTTCTTCAACTTTTGTTTAATTTTGATTTTATTTTGGGTATAAAGCGCTTTTAGTAAAATTAAAAGAAATCTCATTTCCCTCTCATGAGGATGAGATAAAGGTCTTAAAGACGTTTACAAATCTAAATCCAGTTTTCTCAGTTTTGTGAGCTGAGAGAAGAGGAGACAGCCGGGAACAACACAAAAACTCCCCCCTCCCATCACCACACACACCGCTGAACTTCTTTTCACGCTACACAATTTATGAAGTACCCTTGGTCTTCCATCAGTCGCTCATAAGTCAAACAATAGGCAATAAAAAGATTTGAGACAAGTTTATTAGAAAACGCGGTGGTTTGGGTTGTTGAAACGGTAGCAATGGTGAGGGGAGAAGGGCAATCTAGACAAAAAGCGGGGGCTTTTCATCTTGTGAAAGACTGGCGTGACGATATAGCTTTTCTCAAGACGTTTAAACTACTATAACATGAAACAAGAAGGAGTGAGTGAGGGAGAGAGCGATATATAATTAAGGCGTTTCCTTCCCTGAGCAAAATGAAGATTTTCTATTCGCTCAATTCATTTCTGAGGGCCTTGGAGAGCCACTCTGATAACAGGGCTCAGTGGTAAAAGAGAATATTTCAGGGGAGCTCAAAAACTTGAAATATGGATAGAATGCGAAGCTCAAGGGCGTAGCCAGCTATAAAGGGACAAATGGGTAGGCTGGTTCTCGAAATCTCCCACCACTCACATTAATCATTATACCTTCAAATAGAGACTCTACTCTTCAGATAATTTTAAATGGGGGGTGGAGGCGTTAAACTGGCCACCACAACCCGGATGACCGGCCCACCGAGCCTGGTGGAGGGGGGGCTTTAGGGCTACCTGATTCCCAAAAATGCAGTCGTCTCGATGATATTTTACTGGCAAATTTCATGAGTTTCGTTTAAAAGGCGAGTTTCTGGTGCTGAATGAGTAACCATGGATTCATGGCGGACAGTTTAGCAGCACTTTTGTCAGTTTCACGCCTCACAGTATCAACGGCATGTGTGTGTGTGGAGGGGGTATCCACGGTGTTTTATTCATTTAATCCGTTTCAATGAACATGGAATTATGAGTTTTCAATTATAGTAATCAGCATAATCCCCCAACCACAGCACCACATGTAGAAATGAACACTTATCCAGCTCGAAAACAGACAGTTGTTGGACTCAATCAATTTGAATGCGGTGGGAACAAGAGAGGTGTTAAACAGCCACCGAGCTGTTCTAGCCCGGCTGACCTGGCTAGCCCCTCAGAGTGCGTCAAGTTTTCTCGCCGAGTGCAGAAAAGTGACCCCCCCCCCTTCCACTGGGGTCTGTTCCGGTTGTGTAAAGCGATGTTTTTTTCTTTCCAGTAAGTCACTTTTAGCACTTTTAGGACGCAAAGTGATATGATTTCAATCGTTCAAATCATTTTAAGAGCGACAGAGTGAATTATTTATAGGAGGGGATGAATCACTCAGGGTAGTCCGTTCAGGTTCTGATTGAATTTTGGATGTTTGAATCGTTCAATGAATTATGACTTAAAATATTTACAGTTAGCGCTGTAAATTGCGCCATTGTTCACGTGAAAATAATGAGGGACATCCCCAGAGTGAGACAATTCCTTGAAAGACTGACATAGAGCAACAAGCCATTCTCCCGATTAAAACTCACATACGGAGGCCGGACTCCCAACCGGGTAGAAGAAATAGAGAAAAAACGGAAGCTTAACAGGTGTGTCAAGGGTGGGGGGTGTTCTTGCTCGTAATAACCTGTTTTACCACGTTTTCAACTCCCTCCGTTTGAATTAAAAACGTGATCTTTACCAAAAAGCTAATCAACTCCCGTGAAATCTTCCCCGGTATAGCCTTCCCATTACGTCTGGCTCTAATTTCGAAGGGCTTTACCTCAACTTTAAAAGTACCTCACCCTCCCACCCGCGAATCGTCTTGAACGGTAGCCCATCACGGGAAATGAACATTTTCAAGGAATCTTATCCCATGGCCGAGCTAATTTAAAAAGCCCTTCTTCCCATTAAGCTAATGCATACGATTGTAAAAGTTTTCTTATTTGAAAATAGCGTTGTTTCCATGCAATCCTTCCTTGTTGTAGGAATTTCCCCCCCTATATACGTCAAATTGTGTGTTTGTAGGGTGGTTGGGGAAGAGAGAGACGCAGCGAGACTACTCGAACGTCTTACTATACTTATTAATCTTATTGAAATGATTAAAGTTCGGTCGCTAACTTATGCACTCAAAAGCTTTCTGGTTACGCCCCTGTAACCTATTAGATATTGAAGAGCTTCGCCATCGCCCCGTGTTACCGGGGCTTCAAATCGTAGGCATAACAGCCTGCGAGTGCTTGTTTTTGGAAGAGCAAGTCACCTCCGCTCCTCGTATCGTCTAATTATAATGCGCTGGGTGGGTGTGTGTGTGTATTAAAGGAAAGTGTCAGGGTTTGAAAACGAGGAGGAAGAAACTTTGTAACGGAGTTTCAACATTACTCGCCCTACCTATGAGTGTTTAAAGCGCTTTCACGGCTTTTAACTTGAAACTGGGAAATACGGTTTTTAAGCATTTCCTTTCGGAATGATATTTATACCGCTGCTAACGAGCTACTAGAAGGGTACTCCAAGGCTTACACCCTGGACCCTGCCACGTCCCACCAAACCCGATGACTTTCTTTGATTGAGTCGTTCTTTATTGCGAATAATAATAATTGTTAAAGAGAGGAACACGATAGGAAAATAACAGGCCCCTTTTTTGAAACAAAAAGAACGGGTTACTAGACAAGTTGAAATATTAAAGGCGTGCTGTAGGCTCCCCATCCCCCTCTTCATCCACGGAGTAGTGCGTGCCTTGTGAAAATGGCCGAAAGGGAGTGGGGGTAAACTATTAATTAGCTCCCGTAACACTGCCTGTATGGTCCCGGTTCTCCGTATCTTCTCTACCCTTCCCCCCTCGGCTTCGTGAAGCCCGGTCAGTGGCAAGGCAATCTGCTAAGATTTATCAGCTATCTTGATAAGAAAACCCTTTCTAAAAAAGAGAAGAATTGGAAAATACCTGTTTTGAATTTCTTGGAGCCTTGTTCAACCCCCCTCCTCCTCATCCCATTTTTAATTGAGCGTTTGACCAGCAATCATCCAGCTGCTGGTTCAGGGGCAAAAATCATTTTTTTACCCTCCCCTCCCCCATAACGGGATCTTTCGTGTTTTGCAGAAGAGCGGCAAAACTGGTTAAATGATATAGCCAGAAGTAGTCCACGTGGGCGAAAGGGGCATAGAAGGGAGGATTGTAATTAAAACGATCCCCGTATTATCTCAGATTGGAAAGCACATAAACCCCCCTCCCACCCACCCGTCACACCAACCACTGAACGGACGGCATTATACCAGCCCCTGGGATGTTTGTACGGCGTGGATTATCGTCAGGTGGTGAAGAGGAAAGGAAATGACGTTGGACAATTTATTAAAATCCCTCTTTAACACCTATCGAGGGCCTCACACCGACCAGCAGCCGTATTAAAAGAAATGATAACCCTCATCCGAATGTAATTTACCTGAAAATTAGCTCCCATCGACCCCTCAACTGGTTAACGCGACGTCATTAAGATTTTCTACATAATTATATGGTGCCGTTAATCAAGTTTTTTCCAGCAAAGATAATTATGAAAGTTTATCGGTGTTGTGCGGCAAAAGTTCGAGAGTTCAATAATCGAATTATAAGCGCGACGCGTCGAATACAAATTTCAAAAATCAAAAATGTGTGATTACGGCGGGGGGAGGGGGTTGTCGCCACCGGTCCACTCTTTTGAATAAATCATTAATATTCGCTTGAAACGGCCGACTTCTACAGTCTCTTTGCTCGTAGTACTTCAAAATTCCACCTCCTCCCCCAACCACCATCATTTGGATTCTTGCTCGGTGCGTTCAATTTCGTTGAGTGCCCACCTCCACCCACCTTCTTCACCCATTGGTCTCAGCATTGCCTGATAGGTTTCAACTTCAAATTGATGGACTGTAGATCCCCCTCCCTTTCACTCACCCGCCAGCCCAGCCATCAAACAGCTAAAATTGATGATTAGGAAAAGAGGGTTGGGGGAGGGGGGTGTAAAGTTTAAGGGAGACCGTTGTTGTGTTTTCGTTACCAAAAAAGGAGGCCAACCAATCGAGAATACATGAAGAATGGTGGGGGGAGGCGATTTGTTTTAAAACGGAGTAATTCCCAATTTTGAGGGTATTCCGCACGGTGATGGTTGGGGAGCACCTGTTCTCCCACTTTCATCCAAGGTGGAGGGGGTTGTTCACATTTTCAGTAGGGTTAGAGGGGGGGGGAGGCATGGCTTTTTGGAAATATGGAAAACACCAATGCCGCGGTTGAAAGAGTGAGGGGGGCTTGACGGCGAGGTTATCTAATTTTCAAATCTGTACAATCAATCTTGAGGAATACGAGGATGTGATATTGAGTGGGAGGGGGAGGGGGAGTTTCAGGAAATTGATAAATTAATATAAACGACCGTAAAGTGAAACAGATTTATCGGGTGAATATTTTGTTGGAGGGGGTTTTTAATTATTAGCCTTTCTCTCCTTTTACCTCAAATTTTTTTCACCCAAAATCGCCAAATAAATAAAAAAAGACGAAGCTAGACCGTTCCATAAATTTGCAAACGCCCTTAGTAGGTCGCTAGACAGTATTAAAACGGTCAGAACCCGGCAGATTCAAGCAACCAAACATCAAGAAAATTGCAAATAGATAGGAGGTGGGTGGGGGAGGGTAGTAGGTGCACAGATGACTTTCGACTTACGAACAGCTCCCTATACCGTTTTGTCTGCTCATTTGCGACGGATATAATATTAGACTCGCGACTCGCGCCACGTGCTCGTAAAAAAAAGCTGTCGCTCCATCGCTGGCTGGAGAGATTTATAAGAGTTTTATATTATTCTATATTTCCAGACACGTCGGATCAATATTCGGTCTCTTCTATTGAAACAGGCTCGGTGATTTTAAATTATCCAAGAATACAGAGGGGGGGGGGGTTAGAGAAAATTACGACGCAAGATACCCCTGAACTGTGTAATAACGCGTTATAACTGGCCCCTTTCACCGATCAATTCGTATAAAAATTATTAAAACTATCAACGGTGATAATAGGGTGATAACCTTCTTTTTTATTGCGATATATACTTAATGGTGATTAGAATCTCGATGTTAGTAATTTGTAGGATTTTGATGACATGATTAGAGCCGATTATCACTTTTTTTTAATGCGCCGCCCACCGCTGGTTTTTGTTTTTTAATATTACGAAGCAAACTTGAAATTAACAGTTACAACAGCCTCATTTATAGTGAGGGGTGTGGAGAGGCAGAAGCTGAAATTTAAATGGGACCGACGAAATCGGTAAGGAAGATTAGTTTTCACCAGCCCAAAATTGGTTTCAATTGCGCTGATTTTTTGTCATATTCCACTGATAATGTATATATAGAATATGATCATTACACCCTGGAGTGAGTTTTCAAGTCGAACTCAAACACCCAGGGCTTGGCCAACCTTTTATTCCGCACCCATCTCTCCCACACATACCCCGCAAGTGTGTTGAAATTGAGAATTTCCTGGCATTTCCAGCATTCGAAGTCACACAAAAATGGCGACCGACGTGCGGCTAAAACGCCTGGGCGCACTTCTCAAAATCTTAGGCCGCGGGCTCTATGTTGATTTGTCAGCCGCCGAATTTTGGCCTGAAATCATGCCTCACCACTGTTCACTCAATTCAAGGCGTGAATAGGCCGGCAGATACAGTTCTAAATCACACTATTACGTTTTTTGTCAATTAATTGGCACTAAACACACAGGCTTTTCACTGTTCGATCCATTTTTTGCGTTTGTAGACCACGAAAATAGCCTTGTATATAGCTTTATCTGGATTTCAGCCTTTGATTAAATGCGATATATTGCATTATTCTCGATTCGAGTGGTAAATTAACCACAAAACACACTAGCTGAATCGCGCCTTGAACTATTCACTCGATTTTGCGCGCGCCATGAGCAGCCACCAGAAACAGCCAAAATAACCCAACTACCACCTCTTATCTTATCGATTTCAGCAACTGGATGAACACGATTTCCTTTTCAAGAAATGGACAATTTTTTTGTCTAGATGTCGTAATTTTTTGAAATTACGGCAAGTGGATCCACTTCGAGAAATGGACATCCATTTTGTGAAGTGGACAATCGACACAGCTCGCCACAGCCCAAACGACAACCAAATGTTCTCTGTTTTAACCATAAATTGTCCACAAATCATAGCCCGGATCACGACTTGACGCTGTTTCCTCAATTTTTTGGGTGAATCGACAGTTACTAACAATCCTAAAACTCGCTATTTTACATTGTGACGATTTTATCCGCAAATTGGCCTCTCAACATTGTAAACTCAATTTTAGGCACTATAATTGGCATTAAATCGCACTATTTCGCTTTTTATGGTTTTTAGCCACGAATCGGCATCAAATTAACAACATGGCGGTAAAGCACTGTTCACTCAATCCTATAGTCACGAATAAACCAATATAGACAGTAGAGACAGAGTGTAGCGTCTTCCACCGGCCTCGACTTGATACGAGAAGCTGTCCGTGGTCAGGGCGGCGCGCGGCGGTAGAAGAGTCCCATATAATGCTCAAAAACGCTCATATTTGACAATTTGAGGGGGCGTTTACGTCCCCCGTTTAATTAACCGGGACCGGGTTCCGCGAAAATCCTTTCAGACTGGAAGCTACAGTTCTGCCTTCCAAAAAGCGTATTTTAAGGAAAGGAATTTCCCATTTCAAATTAGATGTAACTACTATTAACTCGATGGTGTTAAAACAGTTGTGTAGAGATGGCAGTAGTTAAGACGCGGGAGTTCGCAAAACCCGGCGTTACCTTCCAGGAAAAAGTAATAAGCGGTGACGAAGGGTTAGGGTAGCCGTTTTGAAGATGCAAAGGAAAGTCTTAAAACAAACAATAACACAATTCCCAGGGCCTAGGCCTCGAAGCGTTCAGGGGAAAGGGGTTTATAATCCATAGAGAAAACAACCCCTTCCAGGGAAGATGGAATCTTCTTCAGCTCTCCAATTAAACCAGGAGATGCCTCGTCCAGGTTGAATCTTCCATTGTAGGGTGGTGAAGAGTTTTTCCTTCTTCTTAAGATCTTCCTTTTTCCGCTACTCTCATTCGGTAAAAACACCGTTTATAATAGGGCTTAAGGGAGGAAATTGTATTCTGATTACGACAGGAGTCCGACTCAGAGATCACCCGCCCTTAATAATCTTTGCCAAATGGGGAAAGAACATCGGTATAATCCGCGGGTTGGGTTTAAGCACGATATAAAGCTTTGAAGTTAGTGTGTTAGGGTGGTGGGAGTGGGAGGGGGTAAAGGCTTTGATGGATGGCAGCGTCCCTTTTTCACCATTATTTTCTCCTCTCACCCCACCATCATTCCAGCTTGAAGATCTTCACCATTTTGCAAAAAGAAGAGACATCATCTCCTCCTCCCTGGATACTCTTCAGGGGTTAAAAAGAGAAACAGACTCCATTTGCTGTATAAAACCTTAATGCACTTCACGGGCGAGCAATAAAAAGGCCCTTTCGTCCGTCCACAGCCTCTGCTGTATGCGAGTTGTGTAACGATGCAAGCGATGAAAGGCTTCAACGGTGTTTGATGGAGAGGGAGGGGGTATAGGGTTGAATAAAAGGGGACAAGCAGCAAAAATCATTTCCTTCACTCCTCCTTCCCCCCATTACCAACCACACGATGGTAATAGCAAATGTGTCACATTTCACTACGAGCAATAAAATACCCCGATTTCACCCTCCATCCAATTCGTCTAGCGTATATTTTAGTCTCGACGCCCCGTATACACGAGTGTTCCGACATGCAAACTTCGAATTTGTTCAGATTATCCTCAAACTATTATAATAAAAAAAAGAGAGAAAAAATAATGCGTTATTATTGTCCTTTCAACCCTTAACTGTGAATAAATTTCTGCCCCTCTTACGTTTAGTAATTTTCTCTTCTTCTTTTTTTTTTTTTTTTTTTTTTTTAAGGTGAAAAATGACGTTCTACCGATTGCATCCATGGTAAGTCACATCGCAACTATTTCATAAACTTTAGTTCAAGCATTGTAGAAGGGAGGGAAGGATGGACCACCACCAACACCGCAACCAACTAATTCATCTTTTTTAATGATATACATTTTCATTTTTCACTACTCTCCATCAAACCCCTACGCCGCGCCGTCGCCCCACACTCGTCGAAAAGATTTATGATATTGAAAGCATTACTGAGCTAAAGTGACAAGTTTATGTGCTTATTATAGAGGCTCTCATCCATTTTAATAAAAAAAACATTTCGGGCGGGGGGGGGACTAAAGAGGAAAATTAAACGAAATGAAAAATCTATTGTGTAGTTACTTTCAATTTTTTGGTTTGACATTAAAAGAAAATTCTTGGATTCGCTAAGCGAGGAAACTTTTTTTTTTCAACTTAATCTTGTTCGAGTAAAATTAATTAAATTTCTTCTTGTGCAGCAAAACGCTTCTTCCTTCAGAGGGCCAGACAATTGTATTTGGTGGAAGCTTAACTTTCTTAATTTGTGTAATAATTAAAAGGGCGGTGGGAAGTTTTTTTTTTCTCGGAAAATCTTTTTGCCAGCGAATAAATAACAATAGAGTGGAAGGAAAAATTGTTTCGCTCTTAAGGAGGATGGAAAATAACAAGATTGTGTGGGTTGTTTGGGGTGGGATTCTATGATATGGGTCTCAAAAGTCATTTTCTGATGGCGTCACCGCTCCAAATTCTGTTCTTCATCTTTTGCCGACTGCGTCGGATTGATTCATTTCAAACATAAGAAGTTTTTCTCTCTATTTTATTTATTTTTCTGACGGATCGGTCTCAAGTTGAGGGCTAATCAGGAAACTCTACAAAACTCTTTTATTCTACCCTCCCCCTTCCGATCACCACGAAGCTGATGCTGTTTTTTCTTCTTTTCTCTCTCACCCAGCAAGTATAATGAATCGTATAACTCTTCGCTTTCTTATCTTCTACTTTTGCACTTCTAAAAGTTACAAAACTCCCCTCCCCCATCATTCGACCATACCCTCTCCACCATTGAGCCTTTCCCTATAATCCTATTAATCAATTTGAGACGGAATAAATTCTCACCTTTTTAAAATATTTCTTTTTTCTTTTGAATTTGGCCAAAATTCCGCTTCAATTACTACTGCTGAATAAAGCCGGTATCTCTTCTTGTATAACCGTAAGAAAAACCAGAAGAAAAGGCTTTTCTGTTTTTCAATCTTAAGAGTGTGAAAAACCGGGTAACTTTTCTCTCCCTTTCATCTTCTCCCCCCCCCTCCTTCACAACAACCTAAACACCGACATGGAATCCTTTCTAAGAACGGAAGAAAACGGTACAAAAGTTTCCTATCTGCTTCCCTCCCTGCTACTCATTATTACTTTGGAGAAGCTGGTTATGACTGGTGTGATGGGGGGGGGGGATCTCATCATTGATGGAATTTATTTGTGTGGAAGTGCTTGAAAAAAATAAAAATCGTTATGGAAAAAAGTTTTGGGATAACTTAGTAAGGTGAGTAGTGCTGGGTGGGCGATGAATCGCTTTGCTAATTTCGATAATTGAATTAGCGCGAGAATAGCATCGCACCTTCAGTGTCCCATCACCTAGTCCGGCTCAGTCCTTATAAGCCTTCCAACTATACTCTAACAAAAACCAACTTTCATATAATTGGCTGCTACAGAAACTAATTTAACGTATCTGTATTTTCATAAACAAAATGTCGTAACTCTGATACTTACCGTTTGCGTATCGATCGATCTTCGTGATTCCAGAACGGGCTAGTGAGGTCCCCTCGTCGAGGCTCTTTGGGGCTGTGTTTTGGTGGTTAAAAGCCTTTTTGTGGATGGATCCTCGCTAAAGCGCGAGTTAGCTATACTTTTGGGGGACAACTTGTGGCTGAAATCGAGAAAAAGTGATATTGTGCCATTTGAGTTGTTTCAGGTGGTAAATTCAATTTCATGGGATTGACTGTTCAGTCAAAAATCCCATTTGCACGGTTTTGTGACCTTCATAAAAGTTATTCCGCAGGTTGGTCTCTTTTCCAGGATTGGGCACTTAAAAACACAATTTTCGAGGATTCACATAATTAAGGAACCAAAGCCTTTGGCTCCTTCAAAAGAAAAGGCATGCCTGTGGATTTGACTTAATCAAAAACAATATTTCGCGGTTCTGGCTCGTTAGAAACCAATTTCGCGGGCTTGGCTCTATAAAAAAAAACACTTCCCTTATTTCACGCCTTGAAATAAATTAAAATGTCTCCTGGGTGCAGGTTTGTGCTCATTCTAAAGTGCAATTTTGTGGGTCTGGATGCTTTCGCGGAGTTGGCCCCATTCAAAATTCGTGGTAATGGGCGGGGGGAGGAACCCAAAAAAAATATCCGATGATCAAAACACCAATTTTGTGGGTCCGGCTTCTTCAAAAAAGGAATTTCCTGGAGTTGACTCATTCCAGGGGATTGACACACAGGCTGGTTCGGGCAGTATCCCACGAGGGGGTATTTTCCCGTTAGATTCGTTCAAACATAAAGCCGTCTCATGCGGAATTCGCAAAATAACGAGCAAAATATTTTTCTACTTCAAGTTGGTTAGTTTCTGGAAAATCCTAGATATATGTATTTTGAAACCCCCAAAATGCACGTGCTCGGCTCCATTAAGAACGAATTTCGTTTAGTTACAAAATCCCAATTTGACGGGTTTGCAGGAATTTCGCGGATTTGGCTCTTCCAGTCCAATTTTGCTATTCTGGAAAGCAAATGTCACGGAGTGGCTGATCTAGAAACGAAAATTGAGGCTCTGGCTGTTTAAACAATGAATTTTACCAGTGGCGAAGCTTGCCTTATTTGTACGTGTAAGCACCCCCCCCCCCATCCTTCATGTATAGCTAGAAGAGGGCCTATTAGTGTACCGTACATTAATCTGTTTGCTGCATATAACATAAAACTTATCCCCATAGAGATCATTAGTTAATTTCGACGTCAGATTTCACGAGATTAGCGTGGGACTTCACATAGGTTGTCGAGAACCAACTGATGAATTTGATCATTTTCGGCCTAATTTAACCGTTTTTCGCTACCGAGTGAAGCAAAACTCGATCAATATGGGGTCTAAACTGTACCCGACCCAACAATTCGGGTCAAAATTCACATTTATTCAACAAAAACGGTCGAGTATTTTCACATCAGAAATCGACAGACCGACATTCTGCTAAAATAATGTAAAGCCATAGTTTTAGGGTCGAAATGTTACTAGAAGTTAGACTTTTGGACGTACGGACTAACCATGAGTGTAATACTATCTCATTGTTAAATTTCGAGGAAATGAAAGGTACAATTTTCCACGAAGTGTTAAATATTGTTTAAAATTAATAAAATGAATTGAAAAATAATGAAAACCAGCAGGCCAGTAATAGTTTCTTCCACCCGAAAAGTTCGCAAACGGGCTCGCTCATTATCGGCTTTCTCCGGGACTTGTATGTGTTTTCAAAGTTGCTTACAGGAGAGGTTTGAAGCGCGGGGTTATGGATGGTTGTGGGAAGGCAGGTAGGGTGGGAAGCTATGGAGCGGGTAACCCCCCAACCTGTCTTCGTTTCCAGAATTGCTTACAAGCCTACCGTTTTGTTGGGAGGCTCTTAGGGCTGGAGTTACTGAAGAGCAGTGAAGACCGCACGCTCTTCTGAATAAATGAATGAGGCGATATTTGTTCGCTAATTGCTATTGACAAAAACTACCCCATAATAATAATAGTTTTTGTCAATTACAGCCATAACTAGTGATCTATTAATTTATATTTAATACACGCTTTTAAAGAGAATGCCAAAAATATAAAGTGTCTGGTTTGCAACTGTAAGCAATACTTACACTGCTTACATGGACGCTTCGCCCATGAATTTTACGGGTTTGGCCCTTCAAATGAGGTGTTCCGTGGCTTTTGGTCATGGAAGTAAAAATCGATTGGTTTAGCACTTTCAAAAATTAATCCTCTGCATTGGCGCTTTAAACAATAATTGACTTCGCAGGTTTGGCCCTATAAAATGACGAATGAAGCGCGGGTGTGACCCGGTTTAGCTTTCTGAAATGAATTTCTTGGGTTCGGCTTTCCGAAAATAACAACAGAATTCGTGATTTTGTTTCGTTTCAGGAATGTTTTTCACAGGCTTAGCTTCTTAAAAGACGAATTTTGCAGGTACGGCTCTTCCTGGACCGAATTTCGTGGATTTGGGTCTTCCCCGACCTAACCCTCTCAAATTTGGCCCTTCAAACAAACAAATTCGCGGGGTTCTGTTGACGAGTTTCAACTGTTTAGCTTTTTAAAAATCAAATTCAGGGGTATTGCTCTTCCAGGAACAAGGGATTGGGTGAGTTTGAGCTTTTAGATAAAGAAATTGCTGATGAATTGGCCATTAATTTAAGCTACGATTTTCACGGGCGTGGCCCTTTAACTGAGGAGTTTTAAGGGTTTGTTGGCTCATCCGGGGAACGATTTCGATTTTGCTGTTCCAGGACCGTCGAGCGTTTAGACCTTATTGAAATCAAGTCCACGGGGTCGGAAATCAAGTTTCACCCTCCCAGGAATGAATTTCGAAGTTCCAGCTCTTTCAGAAATCAAAACTGATGGTTGACTTATGAAATACGAAAATTCACTGATTGAACTCATTCTGCGCCTTAATTCGAGAGTTTGTCTATCTGAACAGCAAGTTTCAGAACAGCGAGAGGATATTTTAAGGAATTAAATGTTTCTTGAATGAGCTAAATGGGGCAGATATCAGCCACACTTGTCCTGCCTACAGCCCTCCAGGCTGTGAAGCAGTAGATGAGGATTCTTTGTCCATGTGCAATCCCTTTGGAACTTATTTTCCGGGCGCGGCGTGCTATTTTTACCGAATGCGAGATTTTAGCGGAACTGTGTTGAGGGAGGGGGAGGGAAGTTGAGTGAATGCCGTTCGGTTTGGTCAAATTGGTCGAAAATGATGGCAAAACGACTTTCCGTGGCCACATAGCAGTTCTCCCTATAAACACACTTCCATCGATTCGACATCGAATCAACGTTGATAAGACATTTTTTCGTTGATGAGGATATTTCATCGTAGAATCGACGTCGATTTTGCCTCAGTTCGATTTGCCATGATACGATATCGGGCAACGTTGAGGTATCGATGTGGTTTATTGGACGTAGAATATTCGTTGAAATCAACTCGATGCAAAGACGTTGTTACGTCGATCAAGATGCGTCATCGATGTGACGTTGAGCTAGGAAGAGGTAGAAACGGTGTAGCTAACAATTTGTTCCTTCAATTTATTTATTTTATCTTTTATTTTTGGAGTGCGTTCGGGTTGTTTGCCGTGGAGTGTTAACGTTCGAAATGTAAATCGAGTGGAAAAGCTTTTTCGTTGTTTCCTCCAATATATGCGTAAGAGAAGGCCCCCTCATCACTCTGATCGAGAGGGCCTGCTGATGGGGTTTGAGGGAGGATTTTATACAAGCTTCCACTATTTACTCACTTTTATTTTTCAGCCCTTCCCCTCCACCTGGCAGCCTTTCATCATTGAGAGCAATACATTTTTTTACGGGTTTCTTTTACGATGCCGTAAACACATTTTTTTTTTTTTTTTTTTGCGATGCTTTTCATCACCATCTGGTGTCCAACGCTCCTCACTAAAGAGTTTTACTCACCTTGTAAAGGCCTATATCTACTCCCCTCCCCTCCCCTTACCGTAACACCACTTTACAGAACGTCGTTTTATTTTTCTTTCAACGAGAACAGGAAAAAAAAACGTGTGTCTCATTTCACCTCCACCTCCCCCCCACTATCCATTTTACTTGAGAAATCGCGTAAGCCGCTTCCTAAAGGGACTCTTGCCAACCTGATTTAGGAACGTATTGAGTAAATACGAGAAAGTGTGGGTCTTTAAAGGTTTAAAACCTTTGAAAGGGTTCGGCCCGTTGAATTGAAAAGGTTTGGCTCCGAAACTGACAATTCTTTTTCTCGATAGGGAACGACGATGAGTTGGGAGGAGGGAGGGGGTTGTAGGAGACAAATTTATAGGCCTTTGGAACCAGTTAGTTAACCGGGAAATGGGTTTTCGTCAATGTGTGTGAATGTGTGGAAGCGAGGGATTACAAAAAAAAAAAAAAGCCAACAACTATAGCCCTGGAAATGCAAGAATCATGCGAATCCCTTTCTGGTGGGCCTGCAGGGTGTTGAAAAAATGACGAGCGGAAGATCAATGCCTCCCTAAAGATATACCACCCCTTTCCAATTCAACAACTTTCGCAGGTTCGATTATTAATCCTCGCCTGTCCATTGGGAGCCATTTGAAATATCCGCGGGACGTCTATACGAGGAGGAAAGAAACTGAGGTTTTGGGAATCACTTTAGGTCGAGGGGGGCGGATGGTTGAGAGGGGGGGGGATAAAACCAGCCACGCACACAGAAATCGCAGTGTTCTCGGGGAACAAAAGGAGAGAAAAATCATTAAGACTTCTGATTTATAAAGGTAATTCGATGTAATCGTTTCCGGCTCGAGGAGTTTTTCGCTTATTAAAAGTCACCGATTCTTCATAAATCGTCCCAACACTTTTCCCGTTACCGCACCTTTTTCGTCCACGCAAAGCCCTTTTTTTTCTTGTAATGTCCGCCATCTTCCTTTTACTAACAGAGCGAAAAACTCATCTACCCCCCCCCCCCATGTTGATTTGTACCTCCGACTGTATATCAGAGTCAGAGTCATGTATGGGGGTCGAAGCCGTGGGGCCACCAAGGGACACTGTTCAGTAAAATGCAGCAATTCATGACACTGCTCTCCGAAACTCACTCTTAATAGGTACGTGGTACGTGTGATATAAATTTGGGCTTAGACTCGACCAAGGCATAGCTACAGGAACACTGACTTTCCGCTGCATAAAACAACGCCCCATTTGTTATCTGACGAGATGGGCTGGGTGCGGATGGACCATTTCTCAATAGATAACATCTAGACATTTTTTTCTCCATCCCTCACCACATACACTTCTATAGAATCACGACGGAAAAGATTCCCTCAGGTGGAAATCATGGATGAAATGGGTACAGTTGAGACTTGAAGGTGGATGGGTCTGGGGTGGGTCGGTTTGGGGCTGCACGAGAGCTTTCCTTTTAATTTACTCAAAAGACTAGGATTTTCGCTTTGGAAGAAGGGTGGAGAATTGAAGAAGCAACTAAATGGTGTGCTATCGGTGGTAGGTGGGTGGGGGGGATGGGAATTGGATGAAAAAAAACTTTGCACCTTCGAAGATAAAAGTAGAAACAAGAAGCACGCTGAGGCAAGGGGGTGGAATTACGAGTTTAATTACAACCTTGTTTTATATTAGTTGCGCTCTTTCCCTTTCCACCTACTTTTTTCTTTCTTTTCAGTGCTATCTAATTCGTTTAAGACGAGAAAAAAAGAGAGGGAAAAAATGTCACAGCAGAAACATTCTTGAAGCAATGAAAGGTGATGGGATGAGTGAGATTTTTCACATCTCGCGAGAATCAGATCAAAACTGGTTCGTCGCTATGATTAGGAGTGTGTTTAGCGAATTTTTTGTTTGTTTTTTTTTTTTTTTTTTTGCAATTTGTATGCTGGCTTAATATGGGATGTAAGAATTCCAAATTATTATTATTATTATTACTATTATTTTATTTATTTTTTTTTTTATTTTTTTTTTAAGTAAGCCGTCCTTTTTCCTCCCCTGAGTAGGATAAAAGTGACTTATGGGCTTCATTCCTTCACAAGAACCATTTTTCTATTTGCAGCGCACTCTCTTTGCATTAAAATGTAATTTTGCTATTACACATATTTGCTTACAAAATAATTAGTTGGATGAAAACAGGCGTCAAACAACAGACATTAACGAGAGACCTTTTATTGTTCCGTCCTGCCATCAACCCTGTTTTTGTTTTTCTTACACCCCTTTACCGCTCTCCAACAACACTTTTCAAAAATTTGAATAATTTCCCTCTAATTTAAATGTTGTGGAAAAGTGCCGAGGGCTTGTAAAAAAAACCCTTTTGCCCCTCCCCCTTGCCCACCACTCACAAACACTTGAGTCTATTCTTCAAAAACTTACGGAGAGGGACGGTAAAGAGTGCGTGGAAGGGGGGAAAAAAGTTTTTCTTTTCATCATAAAAAACAGCCCTTAAAGTATTAATATTGCCCCGAGATTGAGGCCACGCTTCGCTTGCTCATTTTTATTCCTTTCTGCCCCCACCCCACCACCCCGGAACACGGCTTCGTAAGGAACAAACGTTTTTAAGGGTTCTAAATGAAAAAAAAAAAAAAAAAATCGGAACATCGAGGAGAAAGTTTTCTCTCTCTCACACTCTCTGACCAAGCGAAGGGTGAAAGGTGAAAGAGATCTGTTCAAGTGTCTAAAAAGGTGGTGTTGATGAGTCGGTTTGTTGAGGGTGCGAAATGAGAATGCCATTCATCGCTAATTGTGAAAAACAAAAGGAAAACTTTTGCACCCCCCCCCCACCATCACCCATCCAAAGTAAAGAGACGGTGGCGAAAGGTATTCCCAATATTTATTGGATTTATTTTTACGTGTGCGCGAGTCTACTGTTGTTGAGGGGGGGGGGGCTCCTTTTTTCATTTTTTTTTTTTTTTTTCATAGAATTTCGTTGAGTTGGATCTAACTCTATTGGAATAAGTGGTGGGGCCAATATTAATATTAACTAGAATGAAAAACGAAGAGGTGAGGGGAAAACTCCGTAGGTGTATTATTCAATTTCGATCAAACTAAAGTGAATTTCTGAGCGCTTTTTAGCGCTTTAAATAGCCTGCAGAAGAATGATGCGTTATTCATTCGCCTCTATTTTGCTTTTTGGAAGCCTTAAAATGCCATAAATCAACAGTTTTTTTGGGGGGGGGAGGATCCGTGGGATACGCAGCGTTCTAAAAATATATTTTCGGTAGTCATTACGCAGGAAAACCAACGTTTCTGAAATAAATAATGCTCACCTAGTAATAATGTGTGCTGCACGTGGATACACGACGTCCGTCAATTTCTTTGAGCAGTCAAAACAGTGGAGACAGACATTGACGTCCCCATTCCATTGTCACTTGTTTATCCTCATGAAACCTGACGATTTTCAAGATGAAAGAAAAATGTCGTAACTAAATTAAGGCAAAGGGCGAAGAAGAGCTAGTGCCCTCCGGCGGCTACTTCACTGTTGCAGCATTCTCCCAGGGCAGTTTTCCTTTTTCTACATTCCCCAGGCTTCCAACGGATGCTTTGAATGCCAAGGAAAATTAGCAGCAGAGTCGGACCCAATAATATTGATTTGTGTTAGGTGAAAAATCCGTGAAATTCGTTTTTGAAACAGCCAAACTCGTTAAATTGTTTTTAGAAATGCCCTCTGTCCCCTCAAAATTCAGCTCAAACCTGTGGCTGTTTGATGCACTAAATCAGTGAATTTTGGTTCTTGCGAGAGCCAAACCCACCAAGTTTTGTTTTGAAGGAAGCAAAATCAATAGAACTTGCTTTTTAAAGAGCCCAACTCGTAAATTGCGGGTTTTTGCAAGCAAAAAACTCGTGAAACTCGCCGTTTGTAGGCCTAACCCTCACAAAAAGCTGTATGATTGTTTTAATTTATTTATCTTTTTTAGTGAAACCCACGAACTTTGCTCCTGATGGAAGTGCCAAACCCGCAAAATTATCTATGTGGTGAACCTAAATCCGCGGAAATTCGCCTTTTCAGAAGCCAATTCCTGTAAATTCATTCCCAATGGGCCAAAACTCACGTTTCTGAGAAGACTGATCCAGCTAAATCAGTTCTTCGAGATGCTAAACCCGACAAGTTCGTATTTTAAAGAACCAAACCCACGAATTTTGGTTTTTGAAAGAACCAACCCAGGAATTTTGGTTCTCAAGGAGGAAACCCCCCCGAAATTAATTTTTTTAAATATTCAACCCCGTGAATTTGGGTCTTTGAGTGGACCGAGCCTGGGAATTTAGGCTTTTAAGAATAAAACCAAGAAAATTATTTTTTCCAAGAGCCACTCCTGCAAAATTTGAACTTATTTTACAAACCATCCCTGAGAATGTCGGTTTTTGAGAAAGAAATCTCACGAATTAAATCTTAACAGCGAAGTTCGGTGTTTAATGAGCCGACCGCGTGAATTTTTTGTTTCTAGGAAGTCCCAAGTCAAGAAAATGAACAAATTGTTTTAAGACCAAATAAACAACAATTCCTTTATATATACCTACGGCAATTAGTGCATTAATTGCGTTTAGAAAATCATTTTCTACGGACAATTAGGGGATCACTCCCCTCCTCACCACACCATCATAGTCACAACTGTGAATTCGAGGGAGTGGGGAGGCTGAAAATAACGAAATGAATCTTTAAATTTAAAATACTTACTATTCTTCACTTGTTAGGGGAGAAAAAATTGCTCCCCAGGTGGGATTTGAACCCACGACCTCCTAGTTTCGCGCCAGGTGCTCTAACCATCTGAGCTATTCTCATATCCATCCATCTGAGCTATATGTATAGTGAACCAAACACGTGATTTACGGTTTTGAGGAGAATAAAAAACCCGGAAATTGGGTTTTCAGCTAGCGAAACCGGTGAATTTGGGTGTAATTAATATGAATATTGAATCAATAACCCGCGCAGTTGTTCACAATGGAGCAATTACCTGGAAGCCCAATATTTCAGCCCGGAGCCCACTAAACTCAGCTATTTCTCTCTAAAAACTGTCGTAGATGCTCTAAAATGTGTAATTTAATTCTTTTTCGTTGTTAAAACCTTATTTAAAAAAACAATTAGGTAATTTCCAAAACAATAAATGGAACTTTCAACAATCAGTTAAAAACATTTATTTAAAACAAGAAACCAACCTTCATTGGCGATATTAATTGAATAATTAATCATTGCTTAGAACCTGGTATATAACAATTTCCCACTTGAGGTTATGTCACCATATTTTAATAATTTTCCGGGTCGGAACAGCCGCATAATGAGTGTTTTATGTTTAATTGGTGCTTACGCATCAATTTATGCACAATTCTAAATTTTTAATGTTCTTGGGAATTATGGGGTGAATTGAATATTTCCCGCTGTTCGACTACAAAACGCGAAGCTTATTGTTAGCCACAGGATCCTGCACATTGTAGAACCTGGAAATTTTCTCTCATAAGCTCATTTCAGCCATAACTTTTTTTCTTTTTTTTTTAAATCATGAATCTGGCCTAATTCACCTGTGGCTGTCCCCGTCCAAAACTATAGATCTCTATTACAGCTATTCGCCTCTCTGGATCGCACCATGATTTGGCTCTCTGGCGAACAAAAACGTGCAACGGCACCACAAAGAATGTCATGCAGTGACGAAATTGACGATATAGCCCGGTCATATGATTGCTTTTACGTAGAAGTGGACAATTCAGGCCCTAAGAAACTGAGCATTCGGCCAAAGTTATTTATAATTTCACCACACGATTCTTTTGACCATATTGTAGTCTAGCCCTCGGTAGTCATTGTACACAAGTGGTTTGATCACACAAGTCCCTCCTTCCCTCAGCAGTTCACACATGTGTTTATTGAGGTGATCCGTCATCATTCAGAACGATAGTGTTCGGTCTGCATGCAAAGCTGATGTGACCTCATCACTTGTGAGGGGGTTTCTTGAAGGCGAATTGGGCAATCGTCCAAACAGCTCTTTGCTATTGTCCTGTATTGTCAGTTTTCGGGACTGAGTTACCAGTTTTCGTGTCCAGATTTCGGATTCAATCGTAAATTTTCAATCAGATGTACGGGATAGAATCAGCGAAATTCGCTCCTAGAAGACTGGAGGTTTTTGAAGGCGCCAAACTAACGAATTTTGGTATAAATTGTAAGTTTCCACCCCATTACATGGATTTGGCTGAAAATTCAAAATTGGGCACAGACAGGCCGCCGAGATCGCCGATTTCTCCCTTAATTATTCATCCTTCTCATTCTCATACCAATAGCAGGTAAATGCTAAGCGATCAGTATTTTGAAGCAGACACACGCGTTTTTGTCAACGTTTGACAAGAGCTTTGGGACGCGTCCCCCCCCCCCACCCAACAACCATCAGTGGAGGGAAAAACGAAAAACTTAATTAAAATGAAAGGATGCCATTCCCTCAGGATAAGCTTCAAATTTCCCTTCCTCTCTTCTCCCAACAGCGGTACAACTTTCCTCGTATACCTCCACCGCCGTTCCAACCCATCCCCCTTGACACTTAACACACACCTCTGGGGACCGCGGGAGCTTTCACTTATGAGCATGCAGTTGAAGGGGGGGGGGAGGGGTGACAAGGAAACACAGGAATTCCCCGTTGTGCTCCAATTGTCCTGGACGATTGAGTTAGTCCGAGCAACCCTTCGTCTTTCTATGCCATCCCTCTAAAAACTTCTTCGCCTACAGGGCCCGCATAGCAATTTATTGTTTATTGGATTTTCAGAGGACGCTCTACTGCCGCTGGCCCATCGCTCGTTATTTCATCCCCACCCCACAGCCATCGCCTTTTCATCATCACACACGTTACTCGAAAGTTTAAGAAAAGTTTGATTTTTACAACTGCCAATAACATGAAGGACGGTGTCTCGAAATTCCCCCTTTTAAAATATTGACCAGACAAGCCCCCACCACCACCCCGAACAGTTCACATAAAATCCCGGCTAAAGTGGAAACATCTGAGTTTAAGCCGAAAGTTGTGGTCTCGACGGACGGGTTATTTCGTGGAGTTGTGGGAAGGGGTATCGACCCCCCGATATAGCCCACAAATTTTCAGCCGGCTCTTGCCAAAAAGTTTTCCTGCCAAGCAGTTTCTTCTCTTTTCCCCGGAGAGAGGGGGGTAGGTGTGGGTGGGTGTGTGTGTGTGTGGTGAGGAAGAAGGAGAAAACTGTACGAGTGTGCCTCATAGTTTTGTTGCCGATGGTTGAGGTGGTGTGTGGTTGAGGGGGGGGTAGTGGTGGGAAAGAGCCTTAAGTTTAACTCGATCGTTTCATCAGTGTACAGAAAGAGATATAGCGTGGTTGGGTTGCGGAGGAGAGGGGTTGTAAAGGTAGAGAGAATTCGTAAGTTTGGGAAAAAGAAAATCGAATTTGTTGTCGTTAACGTTAGCGTTAGCCTTCACTCCTGAGTAACACGGTGGATCTCTTTTAGAGTTGTTTCAACATCCACCAGCTTGCACAAAACAATAAAGAATTTCGTTATTTATAACTATGCGATTGAAAGAGAGGAAAATGAATTCCCCCACCCCGTTAACCGCTAACTGTTCAACAGCGGGCGATCACTCGTTCGAGATAGGCAATAACCTGCATGACCGCTTGAAAACATCTCAGGGGGATAATTTTTCGTCTGCGGTTTCCACGCTATTCATTTTGAAATTTTGCTTTTTCAACGTCACAATTCATGACGGAGAGAGATAGGCGGTCAAAATGGGGTGATCTAGTACCTCGCGTGGCTTTCAATAAACCCAACAATTTTAAACAATACCTTTTATAAACGCAAAATAGCGTATTTAATTCGAATTGAGAAGAAACAAGCAAACCAACAAAATGCTGGATTTATAAGCGGTGATAGTGATGGTTAAGAGTGGGAGTAAAAATTGTGTACCCCGCTCCCCTCACCAATCCTTTTTAAAGCCTCGTATGGGCTCTGGTGGTTTATTGTGAATCCTTTCCTTCAATATGCTACCAGAGCAATAGTTTCGTGAGGACTTATATCTAGTTTTGAAAACCACACAATCCGCATTGATTGCTCCACAGGAGTAATCCAGACGAGACCCTATAACAAGTCACCCCCAACCCCACCCCAGCCCATAAAACTCTCTCTTTAACAATCTGCGAGCTCATTCTCTCTCGGTGGAAACTATGTTCCCCCCCCCACCCCTTCTTACGCCTCTCCATCATCGCCTTTTCGCCCTGTTGAACCCTGCAGAACTTGAATTATTCAAACGGCTATTAGCTCCTCTCCCCCTTCTGATATGTACCCTTGAGGGGTGGCTTTCCAAAGGGACGGCATGTACCACGAGGATATGGACGCGTTCTCACAACGATGCAACTATTTATATACGCACGAGGCGACCTTTACGAGCGTTGTTGAACGTGGAGGATGGTGAAACACGTGATGAAAGGGGGAGGGGGCTACAGGGAAAATTTACCCTTTCGGACGCCACTATCTATTTATAGGAAACCACGTTGCATATTGTGAAGTTTGTTCATTTTTTATCTAAAAATCAGGGGGTTAGTGGTGGGGGGGAGTAATGCGCTTTTGATACAACAGCTCTCCAATTGGCGTGGTGGTGGTGGTGGGGGGGGGCAATGAATCAAGGAATTTCGCTTTGTGTGTTTCGCTTTATATCAAATAATTAAAGTAGGTATACATATAGTTATTTTCGATTTAATTCGCATTGATGACGCGTAAAATAATCTACACAGGTCGAATCTAAATTCTGGGAACGAGAATGCCACTTTAATTAAAAAAGCGAGGTTTTTAAATTGTCAAAAATAAAATGAATTATTTTTTAGATCAATAAAAAAAAAATGTTTAAAAAGCTTGAAGTCTTTTTCACTTCGATTAACACTTTGAGCTTTGAAATTTAATTCCCCCCCCCCCGCCAGAGTGGCCTAGTAGCTTATGGTTTTGAACTACTGACACTTTTAGTAAAAAAAATTGTTTAAGCCTTTAACCCCTCTCCCCATCACCTCTTAATGCATACACTCGGGCTGCTGTGACTTCAGTTAAAATCACCCTACCGTTCGCTGAGTCTTTTCACTTTATTCCTCATATAGCCAAGGCTTGAAAAACTAAAAGAGGAAAAGTAGCACCTCCTTTACTCTTCGTCACCCACCAATGCCACCACTCTACCCTATAGTTCTCACTTTGATTATGCAGCGGCGTGATGGTGGCGGGGAGGGGTGGGTTGAGTGCACCTCAATGAAAGGAATACATTTTTTCGAAAAATTGAGGAAAGGACATTAACGCAAAATCGTTGAACACGACGTCAAGCTGATGTGTGCCACGCACGGGGTTTTGCATCCATACGTCATTCCGCTGCGCTGTTCTTGCGACAAATGTATATGTATAGGAGCCCCGAGTTTTTCTCTGAGAAAAGGAGAACTTGGGAAATGTAATGGTTCTTCTAGTTGGGGGGGGGGGGCTGGAGGAGGGGCGTGTATGTGGATTTAGAGGAGTTGACAAATAAATGACTAGTCTTCGACGACTCACAAACCTATCCATCGACTTCTCCACTCAGCAATCCCTCCCGATACGGTTGAATGAGTGTGAACAAGAGGAGTGTGGAAAAGAGGGTGATGGGTGGGAAAGGGGTAAGGAGGGAGGGAGTGAGAAACTGAAGAGTGATGGAAAGTACTACCTCAATTTCCATCCCCCGTAACCCACCCCTCCACCTCACCATACCATCTCGTTCAAACTCACGGGTTTTCATCTCGCTCCTATGATCTGGGATACGGTGAACCATTCCCACGTCGTCATCGTCACCAACACCTGAAATACACCCCTCCCCATCCACCCATCACCGTCAACCCCCCCCCCCTCAAACTCATTATAACCCAAACACATACACACTATCCCGGTCTTTCTTGCTCCTTTTTCCGGCGATTCCGATGTTTGCATTCCATTACAAATGGATTTCCACTTCACCGACGCCAAGATAGAATTTTCCACCGCTATTCCCAACACGCCTCACACTCTCATTCTCTCATTCACTCCCTCTCACACACTCTCTCACCCTCTCTGTCTCTCTCTCTCTCTCTTAACCATTCGCCTTCTGCAAAATCCTTTCACACCTTTCGAACGGATGGATGTTCACGCTTTGAGTAAAATCGGCGAATAGGGTGATGGAAAGGTGGGGTTGAAGGGACGGTGTCTCTCAATTTCCTTCTCCCGGACGAATTTTCCACGCGTCTAATTTATTAAACGAAATTAGCGCCGTCTAGGGAGAGAAAAAAAAATGGAACAAAAATTGATTTCTGAGACTTTTTGTGTGTTGAAGGCTGAAATCGCGTGCTCAGAGGGAATTTACCTCTTAGTGTTAATGCAGGCTTTGACTGTGACGAAGACGGGTGGCACAGGGGAGAGATAATACATCGCACAAGACTATACGGAAGAAAAAAAAACGAAAAAAAAGGCTGAGTGACATCAAATTTCAGCGCAGCTGAATCAACAAAATTGGTGCAGTATAAATGGACGGGAAACCCTCGCCCTGCGTTTCCTCGAGCGGGATTTACATTTTCAATGGGTCTCTGCGGAAAATTGTCTCACAAGTCTCTCCTTTAAAGGTGACGGAAGAAAAATAAGAGAGAAGACCCAAGATGACGGAGCTTTTTTTCTCATGAGCTTCTCTCCCTGAGATGGAAAGCAACAAAAAGCCGTATCTTGACGAGATCTGAAGAGTTCATATAAAGTGCAACAGAAAAGACATCCCTGCCACCCCCCCTCCCCACAGTTTTTCATCCTTTAAGACGACATTGGAAGAGTTTTAATAATTCCTTCTTTCGCTTCTTGTCTTCTTCACCTGTCTCGAGCCCGCAGGGCCTCCTTACAATAGAGATACAGCGATGTACGTATGAAAGAGATGACACTGTTAGGGGGTGAGGAAAGTGCTTGGGAGACAAAAAACTGTCTTAATTGTTGTACCGCCCAGTTTCCCAGTATGAAAATCAGTCTTTATATTGAGCCAGTGGGACTCGTGCCAAAATTGTAGTGAGTACAGCACTTTTACTGTCTTGTCATTCCAAAATGTCTTTTTTAAAGAGCAGGCCAGACGTTCCTCGCGGTGTCTATTTTTAAAATCTACCGAACTAAGGAAGGAAGTTCTTTAAATAACGAGTTTCTATTATTAGCACACAATAATGAGACAAAGAAGTTTCGCGTTATTGCCTTGACACCGTGATTACTACCTCCTGTGGAAATTTTTCCAACAGGGGCATTATAGGGTCAAACTGTCTCCTTTAAAAGGCGGTCATTCACATTTCATAGTCGATGCATCACTTCCAGGGGATGATGCATGCTAGGGTTTCTAGACGAAAAAAATCGTAGGTGTTAGTTTATATACGGGCCTAAAACACGTGTGCGTGACGACTTTTTCGTCAGAAAATGTCCCAGAATATTCTTTCCAGTTGTGAAAACCACCAACAGATAACCATATCCGATCCGAAAGAGTGTCTGCAGACAACGTGTCAATAAGTTTCACGGGCAAACTGCCAGTTTTGAGACGTAAAACCGTTAGTGGTGAAGACGAATTTGTGGTAACTTCGTTTTTAAGGGGTTAAGCCAGCAAAACTCGTCATTGAAAGGGTGAAATTCGTTTTTTTAATGGCCAAGCTGTTTTTATTTACTGGCCAGCGAATTTCAGTTTTAAATTAGCCAAACTCACGACTTTTGGTTATTGATGGAGCTAAAGCCCGTGAAACTCGACATTTCCTGGAAGAGCACAGCACCAGAAATTCGTAGCTTGAGAAGCCAAAGCCGCATAATGGCGCATCTAATGTGGAACGCCTACGAATTGGTACTTGACGAGCTCGGCCCGCGAATTTTACTGTTCAATAAGCAAAACCTGTGAATTTCCGTTTCTATAAGGGCCAAACATTTTTAATTTATTCTTTGGAGAGCCAAATTCGCCCAATTTGCTTTTTTTGTATTAAACCTAGTGAAACTTGTCGTTTATAGAGCCAAACGCATGAATGCTTGTGATTAATGAGACCAACCCGCGTATTTTCACAAGTCAAACCCAGCACCAATTTCGGTTTCCGAAAGAGCCGAACCCACTAAATTCGTTCCCAGAGGAGCCAATCCCACGAATTTCGGTTAATTGAATATATAAACAACTGCAAAATCCGTCGTTCGAAGGGCCAAATCCTCGAAATTATCTGCTTAAAAAGCCAAACCAATGAAATTCATCCCCTAGAACCCACGTATTTCGTATTTCACAGATGGAAAACTCCCGAAATTTGCTGTTGAAAGACCAATATCTATGCATTTTTGTGCGTAATTAATGAGCCAACCCGTGAATTTTGTTATTTCATTATTCAAAATCGCTAATCCCAGTTTCTGAAGGAGCTAAACGCTTTAAATTAGTTCCTGAACGAGTCAAGCCCGCGGATTTTTGTACCTTTTAGGGCGCAATCCAAAACCTGTGAAATTGGTTCCTGTTTTTGGATGCCAAACCCTCGAAAGGGCTTTTTTTAGGTGCTAATCCCGCGAAATTCGTTCCTACGAGGAAGGGTCAAACTCATGTCTTTTTTGTTTTTGAGATAGCCAACCCCGCGAAATTGGATTTCCAATGGTAAAACGAACGTGAATATGGTTCTTGGAAAAGAAAAACTAATGATATTGTTCTCTCGAAGGGCTAAATTCTCGAAGCTCATCAATTGAAACGTTCAAGCCAATAGAACATGTCGTATAAAGGGCCAAACCTGACCTGTAGAACTCCTCGCGTTTAAAGGGCTGAGCCCGCTAAGTTCGATGTTTCAAGGACCAAACCTGTGAGATTCTCATTTGAACGATTATCCGGCAAATCGAATTTTCAAAAAGCGAGACTCGTGAAATGACCAAACCATAAAATCGTTGTTTAAAGAGCCATATCCGCAAATTTCGTTCCATCGATGAGCCAGCCCCGTGAAATTAGATTTATAAAGGCCAGGTCACACCTATCATGCACGTTTCCGATCCGACACCGATCATGCAGTCGGATCGGAGACTGTGGAAACCCTCGTAACGGTTAGACTATATTTGGGTTGGAAAGGCAATTTGAGAGGGCTGAGACAACAGCCGTGAATTATTCGGTATTAACGCCTATTACGGTCCCCACACCTATCAAAAAATGCATGATCGGTGTCGGATCGGAAGCGTGCATGATAGGTGTGACCTGGCCTTAAGGAGGTCAAACCCCCGAAATTCGGTCATGAAAAAGCCAAACCCTCGAAATTCGTCATGGTTTTTTAAGAGGTTTAATGAGGCAAACTCGTTGTTTGAACAGCAAAATCTCTTTTCAAAATGTCTTGAGCCCAGCCCGCCATTTTCGGTTGATGAAAGAGCCAAAAACACGAACCCAAACCCACGAATTTGTATTTATTACGAGAACCAACCCCGCTATAAATTTGGGTTTAAAACGGCAAACCCTCGAAAATAGTTTCTGTTGGCGCCGAACTCCCGAAGAGCCAAATTTTCTCCAGTGAAAGTCGTTCTTGGAAGAGCCAACCCAGCGCATTCTGATTTTAGAGTAAGCCAGACCTGGCAAATGAATTAGGTACGAAATTCCCCGGTGTGTCCATGGAAGAGCCAAACCCGTGAGATTGTTTTTTTCAAATTGCCAAACGCGTGAAACTCGTCGTTAAAACGACCAAACCGACGATATTTGTTCATTTAGGATCGGGACCCGCGGATTTGGTTTGCCGAAGAGTCATATCAACGAAATTTGACTTCTATAAGGTGCAAAATCCATGATTTTGTTATTATTTGTGAGCCCAGACTGCAAATTTTTGTTTTTAACGACCGATCACATCACGCTAAAAAAAAGCCCAACCTCACGATTTTTTCAAAGAGTGTGGGTATATTCAACAAGTAAAACCTGTGAATTAAGGCGCTTTCACGCTGTCCAGCGGCGTCCAATGAAACGTTATTGAACCCCTGTGCGTGTTAGTTTTTGATTGGCCACGGCTCAACTTTTCATCTGTTACATCTCGCATGTTGCGTTTTTGATAGAGCCAAACCTACGCGGATTTTTTACTTTATTAAAAAGGCAAACCTGCGAAATTGTTTTTTTAAGGCGCCAAACCCGTGAATTTTGGTATTTAACGAGCCATACCCTTGAAGTTGAGTTTTCAACTAGTAAATTCCGCAAAATTTACTATATTTAAGGAGGAAATCCAAATTTTGTTCCTAGAAATCCCGGAATCATGAAGTTTGGATTTTTGGATAGCCAAATATTCAATGAAATTTCGTTTTCTATTCACGAAATGGGTTCTTGAAAGGCATGAACCTCGCGAAATTTGTTGATGAAAGGGCCAAACTAGCGCACCTTTGAACTACTCTCATCTTCCTTGGTACGGAGTGAAATAGAGATAAATATAAATCTCCTTATCACCCCCCTCACTAGGCAGTCACCAACGCCATTTCATGAAATTACACATAAAAGGCACTGTATCTGGTGGTTCAGAGGGACGGGAGGAGGGGCGTGTTATAAGGGAAGCAACGAGATAGAATCACTTAAAATGAAAACTATATGCAGCGTGAGAGAGAAACAAAATGAGTGAGAGGGCCTCGCCGCGTCGTTTGTTTCTTGTTGAATCATCACGCGACGTTAATTTCTTCGCCGCTCGCAAGTATCACCTCCCCCCCCCTCTTTACCCCGTCACCACACCTTCAATTAATTTTATCAACGACAAGGTCTCAGTTTTAAAGGTACGATGGATATAGAAGTGACTTTATGCCGCTGGGAAAGTAAAAGAGAAGTTTATTCGCATTGTTTAGACAAAATTCATTTAGCTCTTAAATAAATATAAACGAGAATGAAGGCGGAGAAAATGGGTGCGAGTGGGATTTTGGGGTTACGGGTTAAAATAACAAAATCGACAGTTTTTTTTTTAGGGCGTGACGCTTTTTCGTGGAACTTGTTTTCTTGCTTGAACTTGGGAGAATCGAAGTTTTCTATAGAGTAAAGGATTCCTCCAGGTTCAATTTAAACTTTTCTTTGCTTCAGGGAAGAAGTAACAAAAAGCAATTGTCACTTTATATTTCAAAGAACTTACCTGTGTCGTCTTGAGGCTGATATTACTTGAAAGAACCCCCCCCCCCCCCCACCAACGGAGCAGCATTGTTAACAAAATTTTAATTAATATTTTTCAACAATTATTTTATGCGCTGAGTGAGCGTGTGTGCACTCCTATGCACATTGCACGCGTCAGTCAGCCGGTAAATAATTGAGGCTTTGTTCCTCGAGACACTCCCCCAAACGCACTCCTCTTTATACACAACTCTTCCGCCTGGCTCCTTATAATTCATTGTAATTATCAACATCAGTCTTTCCGCCCTTCTCAAATTCACTTCCACCACTCTTCTATTGCCCCACGAATCATATCAACGGGGCATCCCCAAGGGTCGAATTCACAATAATCTTCATCTTCTAGTGAGTCACGAAAACCATCCCTTCTCAATCCATACGCGGAATATCACCCCAAGTCAATTCACCCCTCCGGTTTCTTTATCGTACACTGCTCCGTGTCCATGAAAAAGCCATGTGGGCTTTACGAGAGAGAAAAAATGAAAGGGTGACGTCAACTTTGAGAGGAACGCTCTCCCCGGAAACTCCTCCGCGGAAGTTACGTCAGTCTGTTTTTAGCCCTTTTCTAAAAACAAACCCCTCCCGTTTTAATTTTTTTTTTTTTTTTTTTTTGTATTGGTATGTGTGTGCTGTGTGCGTCCAATCTGTAAATCTTCAAATGGTGACTTCAAACTCAGGTACGACACCGCATCCCTTCACCCTTTAAAACCACTTTAATCCCTGTTTGGATAGTTTATAGTTTAAGCAAATCATTTTCGTGAATGGTTTGTGTTAGTGTTGAGGACATGAGTTCGGATAACTTTTGCCCCTGATCAAAAAGGGGCACTATAAAGGATGAATGAGGGGGGGGGGATGAAAAAGCGTGTTGAGGGGATGTTCCAGAGTCTAGAGCTGAATTATTCACAGACCTCCAAAAAAAAGGAGGGAAAATCCTTCTTTTTTCTCCATCACACCTCAGCTACCCATTTCCCTGTCAGATCGACGTAAGATTGATTGTGTTTCTCATCCTTTACCCCCCCCCCCATTCACTCTACCCACAGAATCCTTGCACTCCATTTGGAGTGATGAAGAGAGACGCTGTGGCTTGGTACTTGGTGGGAGGGGTATCATGAGGTTTTCCACTCTCAGCGGCCGACGGTGAGCGAACTTGAGAGTTCGTTAAGCCAAATGACGTGGAAAAATTAAGTGACGTGAGTGGTGAGCTTAATTTTTAGCTCGGCTTGCAACGTTGGGGTTATTCCTAGTCAGGAGACCTCTCACTCCCCCACCGAGCCACTCAAACTAGGGGGCCTAACAAAAAAATAAATAAATAAATCGCGATTCAATTGAATAATTCCCCCCAACATTATAAAATGGATGGAAACGTGACACACACTGGGTAATCGCGGAAGCCTAAACAGCGCTTAAGTGCCGCGTGCGCCCCATAATATTTATTTATTGTTCCGTTAATTGAATAAAGTTTCAATAATGGTGGTGGAAAGGCAGATGGAAAAAAAAAACTACTGGAGGAGGGGGGGGGCTCGAATTCCGTGGCACGTTTGTGGTTTTATATACTTGAAATGGTAGGGATGGGAGGGAAGGGTGAATGCAGTGTTCCATAAAATGGATAGCTTTATTTACAAAGTTACTTTCGTCTGCATTGTATTGGGCCGCAATTCCGCCATAATAAATTATAGTTTTTGTTTTATTTCACGTTTATTCCACCCTTTGGTGGGGGCGTTGACGAAAAACGGGGGGGGGGATGACAAAAAAAAAATAGTCGGCCAGAGGCTACCGTTCACAAAACTTGGAATTATTCATGAAATTGGCTAAACCTGGCGAAAGGAATTAAATAAATAAACAGACCAGGGCCCTATTGCACAATGTTTTATTAGCTAATATTACAGCTGTTTTATTAGCTAATATTAGCTATATTATTAGCTAATAAAACATTGTGCAATAGGGCCCAGGAGTGGGGCTGTGTAATTTGTTTTATGTATTGTTATTTTCTTCCCTTTTTATTTCTTTTTGACACGTGTGTTTTGAAAAAAAAACAAAAAAAAAACGACAGAATGAGTTTCATTCAGAGTTCATTAGTGACTTTTATTCCCCCCCCCCTCCACCGCCACAGACAAGTACATCTTCACGTGTGTAGTGCCCCATCTCTCCGTTTCATTCGCCCTCGTCTGTACTCTTCTCACACGTGTTAATTAACGCGCACTAAACCCTTCAAGCTAGAAGAGCCTTCGCGTATTGTTGTGACTTTGTTGAGATGAGAAATTGTCTTGAGGGGGTGAAGTGGCACCGTCAATAATTAAAAGTGGGGATGAGATGGAGGATAAAATAGGTTTGTCGACGTTGTCTTGCCTATAGATTCCTGAAAAGATGCGCCTGTATGAATTTTGGTTCATTGAAAATGTGTGGAAAGCTGTGGCTGTGGCTGTGGGTATTTGAGGGGTGGGGGTGTGGTATTAAATTTCTGATCACGAAGATAGCGAGTAGAAATAGTTTTATCCAACTATCGGGCGTCTTTGTTGTTTACACTTGCGGTGAGACACAATGATTGCCCTTTTTGAGCATTCCAGTGGTTTTGTCTTTCACCCAACGGTCGGTTAGTTCACGCCTCGTAACACACCTTTAACTGCCATAGGGCTTTACATAACTTGACCATCAACTGTCAAGTCATAACTGGCACCACTATATAACAGCTTTGACGGCGAGAATTTTGAAAAATACTAAAGCCGCGTGTATATTTGAAGCCTTTTAATCAACATTTTCGCGGCCCCCAGGGACGTATACAACTAAGCCGAAGCCAATGGGGGAACGTGCCCCCACATCAGACAATTCGCGGGTATACTTTTCCAGGGCGGCTTTTCTTTCACTTGTTTTCCCACTATGAAAGCTTTGGGTGTTAAGAAAAATCATCAGCAGAATGAGTCAACGACATCTCAATTTTTTTTTAATTAATGAAAACCCACAACTTTTTTTGTTTTTTTTTAGACAAACACGAAAAAGTTGGTATTTGATGAGCCGAAACTGCTAATTTTTGCTGAATACACCAAAACCGCGAATTTTCGATTCATTGTTTAAAGCACGTGGCCTGTCCCACGAATATTGGATTTTAAGATAGGTAGGCGCGCTACACTATAAGGCTGCGGCGAGCTGTGACACGGCACACCCAACTTCGTGTGGGCGTTCCCGGCGATGTGCGTTCAACAAACCGCGCACCGACCGAAACGCCCGCGTAGTACGGGTGTGAAGTGCACAGTTAGATCTAGATCTGGGTATGCGTTGGAGCCCAAGTGAGGCTTAGGCGCCTGCCGGGTTCAAAGCCCGGCGCCTCCACAAAAAAAAAAAAAAAAAAAAAAAGGTAGGCGCGCGGTGTAGGTCGCGAAACTTTCCGTTCAAACAGCTGGTCACTCGAAATTTTTGGGCCACCCATGAGATTCGTTCCTTGAAAAGTAAAGCTTCCGTTTTACTTCCATGTTTAAAAAATCTAACGACTAAGCCCACGAGTTTCGTGATCGACGTTGGTGAAAACGGTCCTTAATGTTCAAGCCCCATAATTCGTTGTTTACAGGGCTGAACCCACGAATATTTAATTAGCCGCGAATCTCCTTGTTTAAAGGTTGAAAATCCATGAAATTAGTTTCTGGAAGAGGCAAAACCCACGGAATTGTTCTCTAGAAGTGCCAACCCATCGAAATCCATCGTTTAAAAGGCCAAACCCGTGAAAATCTTCGTGTAAGGGAGCCAAACCAGCAATTTTCCTTGTTTAAAGGGTCAAACCTACCGAGAGAACCAAACTCATGAAATGGGATCTTTACTATAGTACGCAAACCCCGTGAAGTGAAGCCAATGGCCCAATTCGCTCCTTGAATGCCAAACCGAGACCCCGAGGTATAGGAAGGGGGGGGGGGCATTTTGAGAAGCCAACCTGTGAAATTCGCTCCTGACCCGTCAAAATAGTTTTTATGCAGCAAACCGGGAGAAACGTACTCGGTCGTGGATGATCCAAACCAGTTAAATTCGCCGTTTAAAGGGCTTAAAAACCAGTCGTTCAAAGGGTGGAACCCACGATGTTCATTTTTCAAAGGGCCAGAATCGTGATTTGCATTTTTAACGAGTCAACCCCATGAAACTCGTTGTTTGAAGGCTGAAATTCGAGTCGAACAGTGGTGGCTCCTGCTCCTCGGTCCTGGGCATTCGCAGTTTCGGGGGGGGGGTGACAGGTGGGGGAAGGGAGAAAGGCAGCTATAAGATTTCGTTGCAAGTAAACTATTCCTGAGCATTTCCATAATATTCTGCATTGGGGCAGTTCATTTCCACCCGTCCTCTCCAAATTAAATATTTTATAGATAAGACGGGTGGAAATGAATTGCCCCGGTGCGGAATTTTATGCAAATGAAAAACGATTCAGTCACAATCAGCTGTCAACAATAAATGTGAATGCCCGTCAACTGTGCAAACAACGTAAACATTTCTTTTCTTTTTTTTAGGGCAATTTTTTCACGCAATTTTTGTGATCATTTCAAAAGAATGAAACGAACAGAATAACCAAGAAGTTGGTGAATAAACACCCTGAAAATACGAACTTGAAAAAAATAATTTCCACTTTTCAGCCGGGATAAAGCCAAAGCCAAGGCTGAGGGCATTCGTTGGGAGCTAGCGAATATTTTCTTCCGTGCAGAAGTTTACTCAAACCTCTAATTGAGTGTTTAGGGGCATACAGCGCAAAAATTTCAGACAGAATTCGTTTTTGAAAGGACCAAACCCATGACTTTTTTTTTTATTATTTAACACACGTACCTACTGTTGATACCCATCAAGACAGCTGACTAAACCTTGTCAACGCCCCACCATCATCTACTGCATCACTACTAGATTTATTACATATACAGTTGGGACCACCGCTGTGATATGCTTTAACACGGTTCGATTGAAAGGATTTAAGGGCTTTATAGGAGCGCCACTGCAGGGGGGGACGGGGTGGATTGTACTCTCGAGGAGGTAAGCCACTTCATCGCTTCGCCTACTTGACAGACGCTGGGAGACTACGATGATGAAATTACGTAGAATGCGGGTGTTCAGCAGTGATTTCTTTCAATCAGACTCAAGATTATTTTAAATCAGCCATTCTAACAACCTTATAACCTTAAAAGTTAAGTTCGTAGTCTGTCTAGAGCTTGGAACTTTGAAGGCTCGCCCCAGTACTTTCCCTTAAATAAAGAATTCCCTTTTTTTGATTAAGAGTACCTATATACCTAAGGTCGAGTTTTTTTTTCAAATTGAATAAAGAGATAAAGGGAAGAAGTAAAAGGATCGATACGAGCCTCAGTGTCTCCGTGGTGGAAAAAAAGGAGAGAAAAATAAAACTACGTGAGTATCACACGAGTGATATAGTCCGAATACTTTTTTAAACAGTTTCCAGGCTGTGTGAGTCATTTGTTCGAAATTAGTTTCGCCTTTAGCTTGACTAACGCGCTGAGTACACGAAAAGCATGGAGAGAGAGAGAGAGAGTGAGAGAACTTCCCTCTGAATTTATGTTAATTACACGGGTGTTTTTTTTTTTTTTTTCCTGGGAAGCCTTTTTTTTTCAAGTACCAAGTAAACTTTTGACACGACGCGCCGTCGTCTGTTTAAACCCTGGCGAGGAAGCCCTTTTCTGTGCGGGGGGGGGGGGCACCCTTTCATCATCAATCGATGACGATGACTAACAAAAGTCCCTTGTTTCCTTCAACATATGATCGCGGCTTACCACAAAGAAATGCATCCCCTTGAAAGAAACAGGGGTGTTTCGTATTTCTCTACAAAGGGATGACTAATCCCCCCTCCCCGTCATGGGTTACCAGGTGCGGTGTGGACTAAGTTTTCCGATTTTCGAAGAACATTGAAAAAAAAAATTGATACGACAATCCTCGTCAAGTTCATTACCGAGAGGGTTGATTTTGGTGTTGGAAATGGGGGAGTGCTGAGGTTAAGTTCGAGTTTACCTCGATGCGACACGGGGTGGAGTTGATGAGGGGGGCGTGAATAATGGGCGACATGGAAAAGCTATTTATCTTCCCGAAGGGAAAAAGGAAAGGGTTTATGTGTTTTTATCGTTAGCGCGGGGTTGGTGATTGTGGTATGAGTCGATGAACGAAAGGGGGGGGGGGCTTTATAAGAAAAGAAAAGATGATGACGTGGATGAATGAACTGGAGCTAAAAATGATGCGTGGGTGGTGGCGGTGGAAGGGCTTAGAGACAATCGTCACCCACTTAATAATCTACAGGAGTGCTATACAATTTTGTGTTTAAACAGCATTCAACTTCATAAACGCGCTCTATTCATAATAAGGCGAACGCTAAAATAAATAAAAAAACGTAAAAACCTCCGTCCTACGCTTTTATTTACTTGGAATCTCCTTTCATTTGTCAATTTGTCACGGAGTTCTAATGGGAAATCGACTGTCGAACCTAAGCCTAACCACCGGGGACCTCCACCTCCGATTTCCACTGATCAAACAACAAGAAGGGACCCACGACGATTAACAGCGACGGGGGGTGGGACGGGGAGGTTCAGTAAAAAAGTAAACGTTTATCGGCAGAGCTGAGAATGTTACAGTCAAGTTGATCCCTGGGAAAACTTGAAAAACCCTTTGGGACCATTGGACACGGGGTGTTTAAAGAGAGATAGAGAGGGAAAGAGAGAGAGAGGAAAAAAAAATGTGGAGATGTGCGGGGGAGCGTGCAATCCTGAAATACGATCCAACTGGAGGAGAATGACATGGAAGAGGTCCCTCCAACCACAGAAGTGGGATATTGGGAATTGATTGCGATGGATAAGGACTTGTGAGTCGGTTATACGTGCGTAGGGATGAAGGACAGAAGACAAAAGTGGCAACACTTCAAGAAGAAAAGCAATGACGGATTGTCGTTTTAGAGAGGCATGGGTTTTGCGAGAAGGGGGTGGGGTTTGAAGCGGTGGTTTTGACGGTGTTTACAAGCCCAAAAAAAGATGTAAATCCGTTTTTTCCTGTCTGCGTACACAAGCAGAATCACACCCTTAAAAAAAGTCCATTTCTGTCATTTCACCAACTTCGTGAAACGCATGATCAACTAAATCAGACATGACTTGTAACACGGGGGGATAAACACTTCTTTCACGTAACCCTAAACACCATCCCCCCACACCGTCTTTTCACCATTTTCGCCCAAGAACCTTTTAACCGTTGACGTTGTTGAAATGGGATGAAATCTCATCATCTTTTCATTTACTTGGGTGAAATATAAGAAAATAAAGTTATTTAACGAACACACGCCCCGACATAAAAAAAAATATTAAAAGTTTTCGCGACTGAAAGAAACAAGCAGTTTACACAGTCATTTCAGTTTTTTTCTCTCTCTCTCCTCTCTCCAACTACCCCCACCACGAACGCAGCCCACCCTTGATGAAGAGATAGCTTAAACTTTTTTAATAAATTAAAGACCCCTGCGATGGACAAGTGGAGGAGGCGGAGAAGGAGGAGAGTAGGGCTGTCTCTTGTCCACGGTATGATTCCAACGTGATTTTTTAGACGAAAAAAAAAAGTACCTAGTAGAAGAAAATTAAAGCATTTTTTGTCATTTTGTAAGAAGTTTGGGTGAACAGGGAGAGAGGGAAGCTAAAAGTTAGTTTTTTCGCCACTTTTAATCAATACCTACTTCTAAAAAATAAGAAAAAATTACAATTACATTATATTTCTTTAAATTCCATGAACGTGCTTCTTTTGTTTGGACAAATGGAGGTGAAAGAGAAACGAAAGGGAGCAGGGGAGTGTAATTTTAAATTTGTAATTCACCGTTATTGTGGGAAGGGGGGTGACAGAGTGAGTCTTTATCGCAACTTATTTTGATTCGAGAAATGTCGACTTCCCACCTCTCCCACCCACGCCCACCACTGTATGTAAGGGTAGCACTTTGAAAAGAAAAGGGGAAAACAAAGTGATTGAACGTGTGGGGGAAGTTGTTTTTAGAGGATTCTACCGATGATACTGTACGGATGGTAGGGGGAGGGGTGCAGCAGGGGTTGAGTCTTGCGGCGACTGCGGGAAAAACTCGCTATTTTTCCACTTTCTTTCAGTGAAGAAGAGTGTTTTTTTCTGACATAGTCGTGCCACCAAGAGGGATGTTTGTGGGAAATTGTTGTGAGTGCGACGGGGGGGGGGGGGTAGAGCCGACGAGAAAGATAGAAGTTTCTTGGAAAGGTCTGATAAAATTACTTGCTGCGGGGGGCCATCGCGATGATGACGCGACCGAGGGAGACGTAAAATTCAACGAAGGGAAAGGGATAGAGAAACAGCCGTGCCAAGGGAGGCAAAATAATGGACCGGAGTGGTTGGCGAAGGGGAAGGGAATTCAAAAAAGCTCCAATTTGTAAAACAGTAGACCGGGCTTGCCCATTTTAGAAGGCTTTACGCGAACAATTTAATCCTGCCCGTTGATTAAACTCTTTGGTGAGTCGAAATAACCTGCTGTTGGCGTCATCACACAATTTCGAGAGGAATTTGCCCCAAAATGTTTTTCTTTGTTTTTTTTTTTCGTGTTTTCAACGTTTTATGACTTGGTGGAAACAGGCATTTCCAGGTTAGTCCAGAACCTCCCCCACCCCCCACCAGAATGGCTCCAGATACGGAAAACCTCTCTTCGTTATATTTAGCGACAAAGGCATGCAGCAGACATCAACATCAAGGAATTGTTCTTCCGTGCAGCCGTTCCAAAGTGTACCTCCTCCCCTCTACCACCACTAAAGCTGCAAAGTGGCACAGCAATGGAAAAATTTGGCCACGGGGAAGATTTTTGACGGTACATCCCGGAAAAATGGAAATTCGAAGAACAGTGTTGTGACAGCGTGCAACCGTCACGATCTTAATCATTCGACAACGCCCCACCAAAAACGCTCCTCAATTCACTTTGCCATATGGTAGAACCTTATCCGTTTTTTCAATAAAAAAGTATTTAAATTTCACCTGTAATTTTTGAACCATTGGAGGACTACCCCTCCCCCCACGTTTTAATTAGATTTGTCCCAACGATGCTCTCTTGGTGCAATTTGTCCCCCCTGAATCTAATTAGTTCCCCAGGCAAATAATGCTGAATCGAATGGAGACCTTTTCCATCCCCCCTCGAACACCCTTCACCTAGTTTCGACCACGTCCTCGTCCTATCTCTTTGGCCACTAACAACCCTATGGCTCTGAGCTGATAAAATCCGTTTTTAGTGTTATGTTGAGTTTTATCTCCTTTTTGCTCTCTTTCGGATAGCTGGGGACTCGCAGTACTTTCAATTTGAGGAGAAAAAAAAATTGAAGCTTTGTTTCTTTCATTTTATTTTTATATCGCGGTATATACAAGAGGACACTCAGTTAGTTCAATAGAAAGAGAGGGAAACAGAAAAAAAAAAAAAAACACCATAGGGGTGGGGGAGGGAGGAGCATGAAAAGTGCCACTAGAAGTTGACAACAAGAGTCACTCGAACTTCTCAAAGCCCCTCCCCCAACAACCCACCACACAGCCAAGGCACCAAAACCCTTGAGCTTACTTTGTCTCATTTTCCCCTCTTTTCTTAGAGCCCTTTTCTTTTTGAAGGTTTTTTTTTTTGGACACACAATAATTATTAATAAAACGAAGTTGACAACTCAAAAGTGGATGTCAATGAACTTGACGCACTCGAGCTATCCCCCTCCCCATTGCTGGGGAACGTGTCGATCACTTCACACTTTTTCACGTGGTGCGATCTCCAATAATCAATTCAGTTATTATACGTCCTCACCCTATTGATAATAGGAGTGTGTAAGTAGGGGAGAGGTACACTATTAAAACCTCATGGAGCCATGAAAACGTATTATTTTCAATCGGGGTTGGAGGAAATTCTCTCTGTAAATCTGGCGTTTAGTGGCGACTTTATCACGTTTTCACATCAGGTCTCTGATGTAAATGTCTCAAATCGCCTGACCTGCGGATTCCAAGGAAAAGGATCGATGCAAATAATATAACATAACATAAACGTTTTAGCACTCGATCTCTGACCCCCATGTAACGGCCACTTGGGCCCAAGCCCCCTCCCCGCTACAAAATTTATCATTTTAGATAAAAATGGGTTCTCCCACTTCTCCCTCAAGTGAATCGAGCGTTTTTGGTTCTCATTAGGGGTCCAATGAATTTTCCTCGCAAACGTCTTGCCTGAATGAAGTCCACAAGAAGTGCCTTGACGCCACCATCGCCCCAAAGATACCACCAGGGCCCACAATCCAATATAAGGCAAGCCCTTCGCACTATCAGGAAACCCTCACAATCTCCCTTCAACTGATATCCCGCCTGGGACAAGACCCTAACTGGGTGCCCTCCCTTTGTATTGCGCTGTACCCTGCCATCTCCAAACTTTTTTCCTAAAAATCGATACAAATTTCAAAATTAAAAACGAAATGTTAACCCATTTCATCATTCATTTTCGAACAAAAAAGTTATAAAACCCAATAAGAGTCCGCGTTTTTATTTACTTTTTTTTCTAATAATAGGGATTTGATTGAAACAAATCTCGAAGGAGACTATAGTAGTTTGAGAAAGGGCTGGGACTGGGAAGAAAGAAAAAAAGAAGAGCAGGAGGACATCAACATGCGATTTCTCTTTGCGATCCTGCCTGCCTTTATTAAACTCAAATATTTACGTCATTTTATGGACTTCGAGTCATCCTCCCACGTTCTCCCATCATTTCCCACTGTAATTCTCCGCTCAAGTCATTTTCATTTTCTATCGAACACAAAAAAAGGATATAATCGAGAAAAAAAATTCTCGGTCCCTGCCATTTCCACTGTCATTTCTTATTTTCATTTATTCTCTTGACTCAATAATATTCACGGATCAAAGGATTCAAAGCGGTATAAAAGAAAGAAAAAAAAAAGGACAAACAAGTTTTAAGGTTTTTCACTCGCTTCATTTTTCGTATTGGGATTCGATTTTCTTGTGATAAGAAAGCGAGGGTGGTATGCGGGGAAGGGGCCTCTAATCGAAAGAAAATCTTGAAGCGTTTAATCTGTCCTAAAGGCTTTCCAAGGAAAATAAAGACTTTCCTACGTGGGGGTTTCCCGAGTGGTTGGGGGGGGGGCATCTTTATATTCTCGGGATACCGCAGGGTGAGAAAAAAAAGGAACAAAATTCGCGGAAAATCGGAATATTCCCCCCCTTTTTCTCTCGTTACGATGGACTTTCTTAATGTTATTTATCACTTTCAAACTAAAATAGATGACTAGTCGGGGGGGGGGGGGACGTGATGAGCCTTCAGCGGAAGTTTAAGAAACAGAACTTCCCTCTCCAAAGTGACTTCCTTCCGCGCACAATACCCTTTTGTCTCTCCCTTTACCCCCGCCCCTCCTACCAGCCACACCAAACTGTTTAACGTCCAACCTTCAAAAGCGTTAGTCTTCGTCTATTTCCAAACACATTCTCCCCGTTTCCTAACACTGTCGCCAACTCTATATCCAATTCAACCGTTCCTATCCCCCTATCAGACCGGGGGTCTATTTCTGACACTTTTAAACGTAGAGGAGAGAGTGTTTTTTTTTGTTTTTCAAGTATTTCCGTAATGTCTGAGACAACTCTAATGGTGAGAGGGGAAGGGTAGAGGCACGAAGACGACGAACACGGAACGAACAGCGGTGTATACCGGTATGTTGTTTGAGAGGGGGTTTTTTAAATCGATGCCAAAGACCCCCTGCGAGGGTTGTGACATCACATCCTCGACCTAATCCTCTTTTCCCCCCCCCCCCAAGGGTGAAAAAAAGACCGAAATAAACTCTATTACAATTTATACTAGGAAGATCCCACCATCCTTCTCCTCCGGGCCATCAAAACCTTTTTAACCATTCAACGGTCATTTTTAGAATACTGGAGTACCTACGAAAAAAAAATAGGGTGTTTAAGGTACAAAACGTATACAAAATTGCTCAAGTGCTCACGGATGATGAAGAAGGGAAATTAAGATGGCTTTTCCTCTCCGCATTTTCTACAGAAAAGCTCATATACGAAAACCCCATTGTATTTTATTAATAAATTCAAAGTGCAACCCTCTAGCTTTTCCTCTAAACCACTCATTCATCCCATTTTACTCCTTTTCCTACAAATGAAATCACTACAATGCGTTATCCCCCTCCCCACACCGTCAATCTTCGCATGAATGTATATTCTTGATGAAAAAGAATTCGTACAATTTCATTCTACTAACGCCCCTCTCATGGGATTGCGGCCATTTGTTCAAGACAACAACCCTTGTGCTTCCCAGCATTCATATAAAGTGATCAGAATGGGGAGGAGCGAGAGGAATGCGAATGAGAACAAAATTTGAATTAAATTAAAATCAACTGTTTGGGCGTATTGTTGTGTGCACGTATAGGAATGAATTCATGCGATTTAGCGATCACTTCTTTTTTCTCTCAATAATTTTTGGGGCCTCTCTTGTTTTTCATCTCTCTTGTTATTAGCTTTGGGTCTGAGTAAATGTTTGAGAACTCATAAAAAAAAAGAGGGAAGAATTCGATGAATCGTGGAGCTCCAATTCAATTTCGTTTTCATCAGACTTTGCTCTGCTGTGGACGTTTAGTTGCATAAAAGTTATTGGAAATGAACCTCCAACCCGCACTCCTCGACCCATTAATTGATTGATTTTTTTTATTATTATTAGGCCGGGGCAAGACCCGCAGTGGTGCGGCTAAGGTGCCAAAACACACCGCCTACGATGTACGTATATACACGAGGGAAGAGGTTGGGTAACTTGATATTCACCAAATTTACCTTTTTTCCAATAGAGACTCAATCAGCCGACGGGATCGGTGGATTTGGACCCTAAACTGGTAACTAGCAAACCTTTCAATGGAAAATGCTGGCTAACCGGGTATGAAACTATTGAATATGATCCAAAAGAACACGAAATTGGCACAAAACACACCATCGATCCACTCCGCCTTCAAATTCTGTTGGACCCCGTTCACAGGCTCTATGTTATATGTATCTGTGGAGTCTACGCAACCAAACAAATTCATTCCCACGAAAAATGAAGCACTTTGATAGGTTGCATTGACTCCACAGATTCATAGCGTATAGAGCTTGTGAACGGGGCCTTAGGAAAGGTTATCGCATAGCACCACAAATACTTATGTTAGCCGGGAACTCACCATTTGATCGGAAAACTGATTTTTGGGTCTCACAACCTGTGAATTTTGACCACAACAACGACGATATCTTATGATAACAAAAACGATACCTTTATGATTTATTCCCGCTTCCCAGACAGAAATGATTGACGAAAGGTAGTTATCGAGCAGGTTATAGCATTTCGAGCAGCAAGCTCCACCTAATTTTTCAGTGTAGCTAGATTGTGCTGCACTGAACAGTCCGTGATTTGACAAACGAACGCTTTCAGTGTAGTTCGGGCTTACAAAAGAACGCTTTTCGGACTGTTCGTGCAGTCCAGAGCAGCTCCGGACGATAAACGAACGAACCTTTTACCACCATAAATCATACAGATGTCCGTTCTGACCCCTCCCGTAATGATTTGTCCTATGTTATACTCCCCACCACACTCAAAACCAGGCTTTTCGAGAGAGGGGGCACTGGGTCCGTTATCGCCGGGCCCGCCCGTAAAGATGGAGGGGGGGGCAGAGCTTTACTGAGGTTGAAGCTATAATACTGAAGTTGAAGCTCAACTGTGGTTGGTCTTACCAGTAGTTGGGTCTTCTTTGTGTTTGGAGCTTTATGCTGTGGTTTATAGCTTTGTTGTGGTTGGGGCTTTACTGTGGTTGGAGATTCTAGCTGTGGTTAGGGCTTTGCTGTGGCTGGACTTTTGCAGAGGTTGGGCCTTTGCCACCATGGGTGAGAGGTTTACTGCGGTTTGACCTTCTTTGTGATTGGAGCTTTACTGAGGTTTTGGTTGTGGTTGGGACGTTACTGCGGTTTTAGGTTCTAACTGTGATTAGAGCTTTTTGTAGCTGGACCGTCACTGTGGCTGGACCTTTGCCGTGGTTGGAACCTTGATGTGGTTGGACCTTTACTGTGCGTGGAGGTTCCAGCTGTGGTTATAGGTTCTTGGAATTAGAGTTTGCCTGTGGTTGGACTTTGGCTGTGGTTGGACCTTTGCTGTCTTTGTGCCTTATTGGGCCATTGTGCTGAGTTGGGACCTTCTTTATGGGTTTTTAGGTTAGGTTATTCTCTCGACCTCGTAGTCAAGGAGGTAAATGATCACGAAACTGCAAGGATTTAGCTATAAATAGCCGTGAAATTGCCAGTTTCGGGCCTAAACATAGCCCCGAAAATTTTAAACGGTAGCCAGAGTCGAGATTCGATTTTTTTTTTTTTTTTTTTTTTTAGCCACGAAATTGCAGGTATTCAAGGCTGAATATAAGTAAAAAGAAAATTTCTGGTTAACTTTTTACGTAGCATTCAATAAAATAACATTCAAGCTATGAGCTCGTGCCGCAAAATTTGAATTCTATTGAGGTCAAACCCATGAAATAGAGCTTTTGGAGAGCCAAATACGTGGAATTTGATTTTTGAATGATTCAGTTCCGATGGAGTCAAACCTGTGTAATAATTTCAAGAGGTGCGAACTCCACCAAATCGGTTTTTGTAACAGCCAAATACGTAAAATGTGTTTATTGGAAGGGCCAAACGCCACGAAATTCCACAAAATTTGGTCTTGGGGCAGTCAAACTCAAGAATTTGTTTTTTTATTGAGCCAACACGACAAAATTGGTTTTTGTAATCGCCAAATCCTGCGAAATTGAATTTCAAAGGGTTTTGAATGAGCCACTAATGGCCTCGTAACTCACTCGGATCGGATCAGTTCGACTTCTATGTACGCCAGACCTGTCCCCAATGGCTGCGTACCAGAGATCAGACAGCTATTCTTTGTTCGTCATATCCCCAGGAGTCTTGACACCTGGTCATCCCTCACATTGTTGTAACGCCTTCATTACGACCCACATCGCAATGGCTTCAAGCCGGGGCAGGAATAAGACACGAAATAGCTTCCCATGTGTCAAATTCTGTTTCACTTTACTATCGTCCCTTTTGAAACTTCCAAACTCATAACGAACTTTCACGTTAAAAGGGTGGAAATTAGGAAAATAAAGTCCCTCCATGTTGCCAGGTTCCAGCGTTGGTGCGAGCATCATCTCTTATTTATTTTCGTTTCCTCCTCGACGCAGTTTCACACTGTAAGTAGGAGAGGTTCGCGGAAAATTATTTTGTGGTTGGGCGATACATGGTTGGTGGGGGGGGGGGCGTGCGCAGGGTGAGAAATTTCTCTCCCGAGGATTTAACGCTCTGTAATTATATATACTTCATCGACCATGAAACTAAATAGGGGCGAAGCTTTTGGACCCTCCTCCCCCTTGCTGCCGTTTCAGTACCACCACACCGTCTTCATCATCAAGTGAACATCCCTTGTAAATCTGTTTCAACTTTAATAGGATTTTCATACTTTTCACCCCGTCGCCGCGTTATCCTTGGGAAACTAGTCGTTTATTACTGTTCACTGATTAATAAACTTTGAACTAGATTCATTAAAAAACCTGTTGGGCCAGTCATATTAGAGGGAAAAGGGCACACATTACGTTAACTGTGGTGAATCTGAGGCCAAGGATCGCGGCCCAATTTGAAGACAGGCAAGGAATGATGTCTAACACGACTGGCGTATTTATTTAACGCACTAATAAGAGGTTTGAGGGGAGGATCTTAATGATAAGAAGCTAAATAAAAAATATTTAAAATAAAACACCACTTAATTTCTGCGGTGCGACTTAATTGTTAGGGTGAAAAAATAATCCGCACGCAATCAAGTCTCGTAAGAAATATTTCTGCTCTGCCCCGGGAAATACCGCGCTCTATAAAAGGTCATTCGTGTGCCAACCCTGAACCCTTGGTGTTTCTCGAAGTTTATATTAAAATTTTGACGAGCGTTTAAAAGTCTAGGAGTGACAAGACGCTCGCTCCTTGGTAAAAACTGTTATTTGACGAAAGAATTATTTTTTTAAAAACACGCCCTTGGGGGTTTGTTCAAATTCCATCTAATCGACTACAAATAGACAAGTCACGCGAGACTGAGAGATACGTGCTGGGGTCATGTAGACGTGCGAGTTTCCTCGGAAAAACCTCTTTTCTGTCAATTCACTCTCACATCCCCCGTCCCCGGATCCTCACCGCCATATGTGTACAATCTCCCGCTGAGTTCGATTTGAAAACGAAATGCGCATAGCATTAATTTATCACGAATACATTCCCCGCTTTTAGCGCTGGGAATGGCAGAGCGCCAGGAAAATCGCTGATCCCTCCACCCCTCCGCCCATATCACTCTTCACAGCCACTGCACACCTTTCTACTACCGTTCGCTTTCAGTATCCGTTTCACCGGAGGCCCCCTTCTCGCCATGTTACATTCCCTCGGTGAGAGGAGATGGAAATTCACCGTGTCGAATGATGAATATTTGAAAAGGGCAATTTCATTATTTCAAGTAGGAACTAAAAGGGTCGTGGGAGGTGGGGAGGCTAGAACCTTCGCCGATATGCTGGTAAAAGAAAAGGCGGGAATTGAGCAAATACGTGCATATCATTCTCCGACGTTTGCCAAAATTAAGTGGAGAATACAGAAGTGCTTGAATTAGGGATTTTAATGGTTATATGTAGCACTCTCAAAACGGGTTGCGTGAATCAAAAATATTCTACTGAAAGGACTTGACTATTGCGGAAGTTTGAGTTTAGTTTTCCATGGAGTTGGGAGGGGTGTTTCAGCTTTCAAAATCAATAGACGAGCTATATTTATTGCACATACACAGCTTTTGCATGCTTTACCCTTTAGTGTTATTAAATTTGGCTTTACCAAGAAGCAATAAATTCATTCCTAACATCGCCGATAAACGTGTTTTTTTTTTTTCTGGCAGGATTTGCTTGAATTCAAGCTCTATCGGGGGAACTTCGTGCTTAATACCAAGTTGATCGAGCTAACAACGTTTGTTTGGCTCGTTAAACTTAACCTGCCTCAACGTTTGTTATGTACTACTAAGCGAGGAATCGTCACTCAAGTGTCAATGTATTCCTCTGTTCGATCATGTTTCCCCTCGACACTTTCACAATTCATCCCCATCTTCCTTGCGCTATTAAGATTTCCATCTTACCGATGACGACAAATCGTTTCGAATTAAGCGAGACCCTGTTGGCGGGGGTAAGTCATCACCCAACCTTGTTTAATTAATTACGGCATGGTGGGAAATCGCGGAAGGGGGTAGGGGGTTTGATGAAGGCGACAACAAATCAAACTCGCTCTTGTTTACATTCAAATGGGGCGTAAATTGCATTCGCGATGCCATAGCCAGCCATCCCTCCGCATCGGCGCGCCATAGGCCATGCGGCTCTCTCAAATCATCAAATATAAGGGATGAATAGGAGGAATTTCAGCTAGCTTGCGACAAAGGTCCCCTTCAACCCCACCTCAAAACACATTCACACGTGAAAATCGGTGAGGGGGTGACGAACAAAACACACACGGGAATGCCGCCGGATGGTTTCGCTAATGTGTGTCCGCTCAGCGAAATTCATCCTCCATAATAATGATGGGCCCACAAAACACGGCCCACACCCCCCACACACCAGTGGTAGTAGGCGGGGTGGGGGGATCATGGTATCATCATATTCCTCTCTTGAATCCGACGGGGGGACGCGTTGTTCCGTGAAAGATAGGGAAATATGATGGTTGGGGAGGGCTAGGCCAGAAAGAATGTTGTGACCTCTCTCCTCTTCAAAGCCACCGTCATTAACGGCAATGGTGGTGAGTTTCTATCGATCTTTACTCACTCACGGAAGTACTAGGACACCCCCCCCCCACAATTCCCCTTCACCATACGTTTTATGTGATTGGGTGGGGCGGCGCGGGGGTGGCATGGCAGTCAGTGTGTGATAGAGATAGAGCACAAGAGGGATGAAAACAAAAGGGCCGCGTTAGTGCTGTCTGCGTGGACGGTGCTTTTGACATTCGAGTAGAATTAATTGGTTCATTAATTCTCTTTATCAAGTCATTTTTCTTGACACGGAGGGTGTTCGTGAATTTTTTCCCCTCCTCTTGCCCCCAACCGCTAACCCTTTCACTCTTCCGATTGTACTTTTGCGGCTGTCCGCCCGTATTATCAAAGTTTTGTTCGGCAAATAGCGATAAATTCAATTTAGAAAACTTTAACCCGAGAAATGAGTGTCATGCTAGAAATTCACGTCAAGGGTGTGGAAAGGGCGGGGGGAGTTGCATTGATTGAAAGTTTTATTGAAATTCGCGAAGGCTGAATGAATTTTTCAAACGAAAAAAATCGCGGAAAAAACAATTATTCGTCAACAATAAGACACAAAGGAGAGGAATAAAAAAGACGAAACAAAGGGCGGCTTTGTTCACCGTGTTATCGCGGCTTCGCGTCAAATATGGGCTTCCCTCCGACATTATTTCCTCATCCAATCAATTTTTAAACCTCGGCTTTACGAGGGGAACGAATTTCCCGTTATTTTTATGGGTTGAATTCATAATTCACTCTCAGCAGGCACTTGTTTGAGGGACCTGCTTTGCTCCAAGGGGCTCCCTCCAAGCTACAACAGACTATTTCCCTTCGTTCAGTTCAGAAGCAGCCCTCGCCCCAGCATGCACATCAGCTTACTATTCGGGGTGGAGGGGAGGGGGTGACATCTTCGGGTGATCTACCCGTGGAAAACGTTCTAAAAGGCAATTCCACTGACGCTTAGAGCATTTTCAAAGTCAAATTATTTCCCGGATTCGGCTCTCACAGAGCCATATTCCCCAGTTTTCAGCGAATTTCACCTATAACGCGTGATGAAAAGCAACTCGCTGGTTTGGCCCATTATAAAGCCAAATTTTGAGGATCGGGCACGTCAGAAACCAATTTGTCAGGGTTCGTACATTCAAAAAGAAATTTCGCTGGGATAGCTAAATAGCTAATTTTAAAGAGAGCCTTACAGAGGGCAGGCTTTTGCGAAGTCATATTTGTGAAGCTCTCGCCTAAACTGAACACCACAAAAGCCCAAAAACTGACAGTCTCGTAGCTCCAGTCTAACCCTACCACCTCTACAGTTGCCACCACAATTGCACTGCGCGTCATGAATTGAGAGTTTTGGAAACCTCACGATTCGCACACACAAAAATTTAACCACAAATGGCAAGGATTAGGATTCCATAGAAACTCACTATATATAAAATTCTCGATTCATATCGCGCAAGTAGACCATCAAATTTAACGTTCCAGAGGTCGAAGATTTCCCTACAGAAACAACATAATCGAACCGGGCTAGACATTTTCAGACATAACACTTTCTGACAGGCGAAATCTTGAAGCTTCGTTTGTATTTTCTCCCCCCTCCCCATAACGAGAATTCCTCCATGCGAGAAAGAGTGCAAAACATTTGCACGCAACGCGAGTTTACCATGGTTTCCCCCCTTCCCACCTTCAGACAGTATGGGGTGGAGGAATGGGCAATTAAAAAACTTAAATTGATCGCCATCCTGTCGAAAAGGCGTTAAAAAGCCGCGGAATTTGCACACGCTGAGAACGAGATGCGCGCAAAATTATCGACGGTTGAAGGGTGTTGGTGATGAATTCGTTTTAAAGAAAAAAACTCGGCCTATATACAGGGAAACGATTAAAATTAGAATGGAAAAAAGTTGGTTTCGCAGGGGGGGGGGGGCATTTTAGCCTCTTCACCTTCTTTCTTTTCATACCATTTAAAGTTGAAAGTCTTCTCTTATGCTTAATACAGGAACAGAATCTTGCGATATGTTGGCCATATTCTGTGGCTTGGTGGTGGGAGGCGGTGCATAATTCAAGACTTAAAAAAAAAATTCATATATTCAATTCGCAGGACCGAAAATCTTTACCATATACTCCGACTCAGCTGTTTGAAGAAGAAGTCAATAGTTGTGGGGTGAAGGCCCCCCGCCCCTGCAAATGGATCTCTCGTTTTTGCAACGACCCTCAGCGAAAATTCACCCCTTTTTTTGTGCTTCGTTTGTAAACAAAAATCTCTTTAATGTTTTTTTTTGAACGAGTTTTCCTCACTTTATCGCCCCGCCCTACTGACTCATTCACTTCATTTTTCATGGGTTGCGGGGAGGGGATGGCCATAAAAAGAGGTAAGAAATTGTTTGTTTTAGCGAAGATCCTTTGAGCTGATGATATACCAGTGAACTTAGGGTGGGGGTGGGGGTTCAAAAGGGGTGTAATATTAAACCCTCGGATCGAGTGTCCGGCTTTTTTCTGGTGGTGGTGGGAACTGGTGTTGAGGCTTCTTTTACTTACGCGTAGGCACATTATTTTAAAAAACTGTAATTTTCATGCCAGGACATTCAGCGGGTTCAATTTATATTTACAAAACGAGGTCATTTTGTCAAAGAAAACTAACGATTTTGTCATTTCCCAGAGGCCGGCACCGGATGTTGTATATCTCTGAGACGATGCGATGATTCACACTTTCATAAGTAACTCAACTTCATTGACTTCAATTTAAATAGGAGAAGAGGGGAGGGGTTCTGCTTAATTTCCTGCGGTGATGCGCCTCCCTGATATAATTAGAGACTATCCTCACCCCCTCCCCCTCTTCACTTCACTGGGGTGACTCTGATGAAAGTGACACAATCGCGATTGTTAGCGACCCATTTTTTTTTTTTACACATTCATTATGAGCGTATGTGCAGCACACAAACACAAAGCTTTCGTATTAATCTCATGCAAACATTATTCAGGTAAATTTAATGAGAAGGATGACTTTCTGTTATTACATCCCCCTCCACAATTTTTTTCAATGGTCGCAGAACCAATGGTGGCTTCTGGGTGGGCCGATTTTTCACGATTCTCTATTGGTATAGGTGGGCCTTCATGTAGTTTTTTTCGCGAAATATATTTCCTGCTTCCCCTTTTTTTTTTACTTCAAACGAATCGTAAAAAGCTTTTAAAAATGCAACACGACGCTCTGCTCAAAATATCAACTTGATTTAAGGTGGAAACATGGTATAGTGGCATGGCGGGGGAGGGGGCGTCAACGGAAGTATGGTGGTTTGAAACTGAAAGAGTCTGGGAAAGGCCGTAAAAGGGGGTCAAAGGTGAAGAGAAAAAAATTAAAGGGCTCCTTCATTAACTTTCATTAAATTCAGCTACTTCCGGGGTTTTTTTCCTTCAAAGTCTTTATGAAAAGAATTTCTAAAGGACCTCTTCACCCCCCTCCACCATAACAATCTTTCAAATCCTAAAATGTTTCAACTCTTTTTTAAAACTTGGAAACGCACATGACCACTGCCATTTTAAAACGTTTCGGAAACATAAGCAGGAAAGAGCGTCTATTATACCGTCTTTGCGATAGGAAGTTACTTGTCTTGGCTCGCGGGTCGCTATGTACCAAAAATCCTGTAAAACGGCTAGAACGAAGAGGCTAATACGTGACTTGAACTATCTGCTACTCCTAGTTTACAAGATTAAGCGACCGGAGTGGGAGAGGGGATTGTAGGTGACGACAAGAGGACTATTCCCTCCTCGCCCTCCACCCCACCATCACAAACCAATACGACACCAGCCCATTACCGTCCCCCCAGTCAAATCCAACCCCTGAAAACCCTGTAAGTCTCAATCCTTGTTAATGCTGCCAGCACAGTATTTGCCGCCGTTTAGGTATATATAGGGCATAGGGCCCTGTATGGGAGGAGGAGGTGAGGAGACGGCCCTGTCCCAACATGTATTATGCATCAGAGTGGGCCAGTGGTGGTGATCAATTATGGAAAACTGGAAGGAGGATTAGTCCGTGAGAGAGAGGGATGAGGTGATGTCTTATACTCGTATTTGAGAACCTCAGGAATCGCTGACGCGAGAAATGCGAGCGTTGGGGGTAAGGGTGTTGGGATTGAATTAATTTGACACGGATTTTGAACAAGACATTTAAACGCTTCTTATATACAACCGATTTACGCTAGCATAAGCTTTGCTTAACGCGAGTGGCTTCTGGCATTTGACCCCCTCTCTTCAACCAACCCGCCCAGACAGTGACTTTCACATTTATATGAAATATTTATACTTCTATTAATCAAAACTCCAAAGCTCGCTTTGGAGTGTCTCAGTTTTCCAGTTTGGCCCTAGAAAGGAAACAGAAAAAAAACACCAGTGTTACTACTTGTTTTATGAGAAAAAAGAAGAAATCCCTGAAGCAGAAACCCCCCGATGCCAGTTAATTAGAAGGACGAATTTCCGATATCTAATTAAACAATTTTTCTTTCTTATATTATTCGTTTAAAAACTTCTTCAAAGAGTAAACTTTTTTTCTCCTACAAAGTACTGCACTTTTCGTTATTTAAAACTTTAGACTAGTTTGGTGCTACATTTCGCCTTATTAGTGGCGTATAATGAGGGATCGTTTAAATTATTTTTATCTATGGAAAGGAGGGGGGATGGAAAAAAAGCGTAGGGTCTTGGGAGAAAGGTGTGGAATGTTTTTTTGTTTTTTTAGTATTTAACAGTTGTTCACTGCAGAACGTCCTTTATGCATTAAGGGTTTAGCAAGTTGATGACTCGAATAAAAGAGGTGCATATAGGAGAAGTTGTTAGCCTCTCCTATAATTGCGCTCGAAAGCAAAAAATAAACCCCTCTGATGTCCTCCGTAAGTGCAGGACGGACAGACAGCATGTCAAGACAGAAAACCCCTGGCCTAATTTATATGTCGGACTGTTTTTAAATAAGTATTTTCGTTCCACCATTACGATAATTGGAACTATGAAGGTGGAACGTTAATTACAACTTTTAAGGATACAGCTACGTAATGAGAGGAGCTTCCTCTCCCCCGCCAGCCCAACAACAGCAATCACAAGATGGTCGAACACTCGAACAGTGTGATTACCTGACAGTTGACAAAGTGGCGAGAACTGCCTCCACCCCAACCCCATCACCACACACCCCGCAGAACAAACCAATCATCAAAAGCGCCAAGTGAAGTGGATCACCTTGTTGGGCGCTCGGTATTGGAAAAATCTCAATAAAACAGCTAGGGGGGACCTCGAAAACAGGGACTTTGTCTTGCATGCAAGACCAAGAGTCTTGCGAGATCGCCAAGATCTGTTTCACCCGATTGAGAACCAAGAAAAATCGTTTCTTTGACCCTGAATCATGAAATAATTTCGTTACTCTCGCATTTTATCACCAATCTTGCTTGTTTCCTTCCAACATTACCTTTTTTGTAGAAAATTTTGCGAAGAGCATCAGCATAACCCGCTACCAACCAAGTCATGTATCGAGATTTCTCTTTTTATATGAGAAAAGTAAAAGGCCAATATGGCTACTTTTAACGTGAATATCGACATGCATTTTTCTCGCTTTAAAACACACGGGCTCCAGTAGGACCCCCCCCCCCCCCAACTAAAACTTAAACCCCTCAATAAATCATAAGATCCGAAAGTTACTTATTCTCTACTCTAATTCATGATGTTATATTATACATAACTATTACACTCGATTTTAATCGCGATGCATACATTGCGTACATTTTCAAGACTGCAAGACCAAGACCGAGACCAAGAACGTCCTTTCCTATGCAAGACCACATCACTATTGAAACCAAGAAATGGACTATGATGAACATTCTACATAATATACATATTCGGACACATAATAACCATTATTAGATGGAAGGCGCTGCCCCTCGGAAACTGTCTGTCAATTTTATGCTTGAAAATTACAATGGCCCCGTTGCAAAACTAAAAAAAATGGTCAGCACTTGCTCAGCACTTAGTAAGGTTTGATTATTAACACATGTAAAATCGGAGGGAAGGATTCATTGCGCTTAATCGTGTTAAGCCCCGTCTACATAAGACGCAAGGACGCCGTCGCAGGACGCAGCGCAGAACGCAGGAAGCAAGTCCACTTTTCACTGTCTACATAAAACGCAAGGCTCGTTGCGTTGAGCCAATCATATGTCACGTTATAAAATAAAAAGTGAAAGAGAAGTTCTAATCACTTTATTTTGATATTGTTAGGTTATCGTACTCCTCTAATTCCAGTCAGCAATGTATTTTCACACTTTCAAGTCAATTTAATCATTTTATGGATAAGATAGCTAAAAAGTTAAGACGAAGACGTTGAAGACGTTAACGGTAAGAAGACGTTGCCACGTTATTCACCATCTGTGTTTCGGCGATGGTCTTCAAAATTCGGCTGAGGGAAAAATAATATAGAAGAAGGGTTCGTCAGTGGTGGCTTCGTGCATTAACGAAAGAATAATGTTCGGCTTCTATGAAACATTATTTGAAACATTGATAATCGCGGATCACGAGGAGTTTTTTGAGTTACGGGGATGTGACCTTCGAAATTCGAGGATCTTCTTGAAAGGGTGACTCCACATCTCGAGAAGAAAAGCAACCGAACTCCTTCACCAGTAGACGAGTTCCAGAAAAGAAATTGAACAGGCGCATGCGTGACCTGGAGGTTAATTTATTGTTTAAAAAATGCAGGTTATTAACCTCCGATCTCCAGTTTCTCCTTGTTTTAGAGACGATCCTTGCAATTTGTATTATTGTTTTTGCAAAACTTATTGTGTGTTTAAAGTAATCTGTACGAAAAACCATGCCTCATTGTTGTTTCGGCAACTGCAACAGTGATTCAAGACCGGGGAGGCCTGGGTACGATGTGTCCGTGAAATTTTATCCGTTCCCTCAACCATGCCTTTTACTGAGAGACAATGTGTTGGAATGGGACGAAAACCAGCAAAAAAAACACACGAAACTTTGTGCCAAGTGCCATCTGTGCTGGAGCTGGATGGAAAGATGTAAGAGGAAGGACAATTATTTCAGCAGTGTGCGCTTTGTTCGTTCTACCACGCGAATATGTTCGAAGCATTTCGCCTCACCGCTTCCTAATAAAATGGATTTTAAGAAATACTTCCCGCTGTCCGGGATCAGCATCTTTGAATCTTCAAAATTGAGGTTTAGGAGGCAATATATTAATCACCACGATCAACAGTCGGATCCAATGCCTTCTCCTGGAACCGAATGACCAGTTTTACGAGGTCCTCTTTTTTGGCTTTCACTCCTCGTACTTCTAAAAATCTTTTCAGGGAAATGATCGAATTTGCCCGGACGTCGGAGTATGAGAGCGTTGCACCAGGAACATCGCGGGGATCAAGGGTGATCTTGGAAAAAGGCAACCGGCCTGTCATGTTGTGCTAAAATCCAAAGTAATGAGTAAGGTCGCGGCACCGCAGTAACATAAGGACTTACAATTGGAAAAAACGTCTGAACTGAAAAAAAAAAAATAACTTAAAAACAATAATAACAGTAATAACAACAAGAACAATAATAATAACAAAACAATTGGACCAAAAAAAGGAAAATCAGAGGGGACAGATAGCAAAACACGAAGAAATGAGAACAAGATTGACATTGACGGGTTAATAACCTGCCTGACAGTAGGTATCACAGTGGTTATCTTGGCTCCATAGCGCATGTATGGAACTCATCTGTTGCTTTATACTATTGGTGTGAACGCTTTCGTAAGTTCACCCTGGTAGCGTATATTGCATATACGATGGGGAAGCGAGGTTCGATTTTTCAAAGGTAATTCGACTCATAACAAATAAGAAGGTTAGAACCCACCTCACCCCCTTTCAATGTTTAGAAGAAGTAAGGAGGAGTCTAGTCTCCAACTTCTGCCGTTTCGTTTAGATATTTTTTGTGTTGGTTAAAGTGAATAGTCCCTTGCCTTTTTATTTATTTATTTTTTCGGAGATTAGAAAAATGGCTCGTGAACTTGGTGCCCGGCGAAGTAAAGGCTCACAAAGAAGGAGAAGCCAGCTTTAAAAAAATCCATGTTGATATTGTTCTACGATGATCGTTGTAGATTGCAGTCATCGCAGAAAAACTGTAGCGGCTGAATTGAATACGAATATGTCAAAGAAGAAAGGGCAGTCGTTTCTGGTACACCGAACACTGAATCCCACCAAAAACTTTAAAAAAACACACACAGTGTAGTGAGCTCAACGGCCAGAAAATAAGTTTTCATGGGTGATGGTGATACTCACAGTTTCACAAGTGCTGTACACCGTACCCTGTGTCTCGAGTTTGCTTGTCACCCGAAAGTCATCAATTTCGACTCATCCCGGAAGAAACCAAACCCGACATTCGTGTGCTTTTGACGGTGGTCTCTGGAGGGTGTAAATGTGTCGAACACGTCTGTTATGACTTCAAAAGCATAATTTATAATCAACTCATAAATAAACGATTCAATTTGACCACACGAAGTGTTTTTACCGTGAGCTGCGCCGGAGTGAAGAGACATTTTGGTTATCTAGAATTCTAGAGAGAGGTGAGGAAAATAATGTTCATCTGAAGCCGGACGGATTCAAAAAATCAACTAGCCCCTGTCGATTGCGAATCAGGTCTTCCCGACACTAATTATTACGTAGAGAAACTTAAAAAATATGTGAAAAACACTGAACTGCCTTAAAACGTGGGATTTGTATCAATAATGTCAAACTGTCCTAGGGGTTGATAAGGTTTATTATGAGTCGAAACTTCCCCGACGTATTCATTTACTTGTACTTATAACGATTCGTTTATAGTTATTCGGACGATTCGGATGCAGTCCGTGGACATGGATGTTTCGAGTCGGGTGCTCAACTGCAACTGCTTATAAAATTACATCCCGGAAGTTTGCAAGGCAATATGGCTTGATTTACTACCAAATATTTTGCCAGTCAAGACAGGGAATCTTTAAAAATTTCTGATATTCGGGTAACATCACCTAGATACCCCAGTATTTAACGTAAAAACAAATAGATCCATAAATATAAGGTACTTACTACCAGGAACTGCATGTTTTCGTAATTGGTATTCGTATAGTACTATAGTACACACCAAGTTGTGGGGGTGCTACGATCTTGTAGACAATAGGACCTTCCCAATCACTATCCCCTACTATTAGCCGTGTACTGAACAGCACAAAATCATCCAAATGCCGACATACACCCTGTATTTTGAGTGAATTAAATACGTTCTTCAAACTTGTAGGTACATTTATTTGAGAATCACTAATTAATGAAAAAAACTAATGTTTCTTACAAGACTAGTATGACATAATAAAAAAAGGGTTTTAATTTATGTTTATGGTGACATCATCACTGCTAGTTCTTCAAGCACCAATGACTCTAATTTTTCTATCTTCAGGCACTCTCCCCAATGCATAATAAAATAAAATATAAAAAAGAGCCCCAACGTGTCGTCCCTTCGTCTTCCAAATATTTTCTTGGCCTCTTCTGCGGTCTGTCACTTTGTGGTGATAATACCGACTTTCTTTGTCCTTCGTGATTTTGTGTTGCGATGCCCTCTTTGAGTACAGCCCAGGATTTGTTTTTACCAGGACAATAAGATCCCTCACTTCATCAGTAGACCACTTTTTCATTTTGAAATAATACACTTTTTGATAAATACACTTTTTAAAACAAAATCTAGAAGGAAATGGCGAGCTGAGTTATTTGATTTTGATAGCAGTTGCCGGGTAGAAAGAACCTCCAAACTCATGGAAGAAAAAAAATATTGGAGATGCCCAAAAATATCTTGAAGTGAGCCAGAAATATCTTCTAGTAGGCGGGGCCTATTTCACCACAGTTGAATTCTATTGGTTCAAACTTGACGACGGCTACTAAACATCAAATGCTATTGGACGAACGCAAGAAGTTGACGCGAGAAGTTGACATTGGTTCAACTCTGCGTTGCGTCCTGCGTTCTGTGCAGCGTCCCACAACGCTAACTTAAACGTTCTATATAGACGACAATGAGCATTTTTAGATAAAATAATTAACAACTCTAAACTGAAGAAGAAAACAGGGACCCAGTGGAGTTTAAAAATATGATTAAACATTTGTTTTTGATAATTTCGGGATTTTGAAAATTTTAACAATCAATGTAGCAGTGGAAAGAACCTCAAGCCTAGACCCTGCCTTCTAAACTTAAATGCGATTGGCTGAACGCAACCGCGGACGCGATAGTTGGCTGAAATTCGCGTTGCTTCCTGCGTTCTGCGTTGCGTCCTGCGGCGGCGTCCTTGCGTCTTATGTAGACGGGGCTTTATAGTTTTGCAACGGAACCAATGTTGCACGGAATCTAAGCATTTTGGTTCAAAAATTGTGCATTCGACCCCCCCCCCCCCCCACCGGAGCACATATGATTGACAATGCAGCCAAAAATCACCGGTGTTACAGTGACATAGCGAGAGCACATTGCAGAAAATTCCGCTAGTTTTGGTGTTATTATGAGCTAATTTTAAGCTCGTGAAATTCAGTTTTTGAAACGCTAAAATCGCGTTCCTGGCTTTTGTAAAGCCAACACCGCGATACGAGGATGTAGGACAAGCCAAAATCTATGAATTTGACCTTACGAATAAACAGCTGATGAGCTTGTGAAACCCGCCGCTGATTAACGAGCTAAACAATCGTATTCAGGCTTCATAAAGTGCAAAATCCATTAATTAAGGTTATTGGGAGGCTCAAAGTCCCACGATTTTTGACTTCGGAGAGGGTCGAACCAGCGAATTTTTTTGTTTAATGAACTCAACTGCGAGAATTTTGATATTAAAATGAGTTAAACTATAGTTTATTGAACAACCCAACCCGTTAATTTCTCTTTTATACCCAATAGAGCCAAAACCCACTAGATTCATTTCATTTTGTGAGAGCCATACGGGTTTTCGTTTTTGGAAGAGCTGAACCCGTGAAATTGAATATTGAAAGGGCCAAAGCAGCAAAGGGGGAGAGTCAGACCCACGAGTTTTGGCTTTTCGAAACCCCCAACTCTGGAAATTCGTTTTTTATGAAGATGAAGCCAACCCCGCGAATTTGATTTTTTATCGAGCCCAACCATTGTGGAATGCGGGGTTTTCAAGTGCCAACTCTTGAATTCTGGTTTATTTTTTGAGACAGACAAACCTACTAATTTTGGTCACTGTCATAATTAGCTCATTTATGATCATTCGATTTAAAAAATGGCCCATTTTATGGTCATAATGGGCCGTTATTAACATGATAACTTTTGCAAAGAATTCCTGGGGGCGGCGCCACATACAACGACACCGCACATGTAATCCTCTCACTTCAAATTACGCTATTGTTCACGCGAAAATAGTGTCGTAAATCACGTGGCTGATGCCCTGAATAGCTTGAAGATTGACCTAATAACAAGCCTATTGGTTCGAACAAGAAAATGTCACCTCTCGTACTTCTCTCGTTTTTCAGGTTTCACGTAACAAAGACTCTTCATCGGCTGGTGTCATCGTATAATTTGTCCTGTTTCCGTCATTTTTTTTTTTTTTTTAATTTTTCAATCGGAAACCCCCTCCCCCCATGCCCTTACCACGGTCTTCTTTTCAATTTCTGTTACGTAAGTTTATGAATTCAAAAACGTTAATAAACAATGAATCAACTCCTTCTTTTCGGAAGCTTTGACACAACAGAGATGGCATTCGTAGTGGAGGGTGGGGGCGTATTAAAAAAAAGGGCGGGCGTTGAAAAAAAAAAACAGCCCCCGATTTTTCACTTCCTTTTTTTTTATTTTCCCCCAGGAAATGAAAAGATTTAATACAGCGATACAAAATGAGGAACCGCGCTCGTTCCCTCAGTCCCTAAGTCTCTCTCTGTCTTCCCCTAGTCCCGCCGCTGTATTCATACGATTTTTCTTTCAACCTCTTCATCCTTTAGGCGCCTTAGGTTTTTCTCTTTCCCATTTTTCAATGAATTTCTTCCAAGGAAATTAATGTTTTTCCTCTTTTTTTTTCGTATCGATTTAAAGGAAAATTTATTGTTTTTCATTTTAATTTATTTTAAAACTCTCCAGCTGCCCAGTGTATACCCGTAGAGGCGTCCTTAAGAACTCGCCCACGTGTTTTCTCGGTGAAAGAGAATTTGAAATGGTGGGGGGGGGGGACAATCACTGTCGGAAATGTTACAACAACGGCATGATAAAAGTGCTGCGACAATATTTCAGCCAATTAAAAGTTTTCCCACTGCGATGAAGCCCTCCTCCCGTCACCCAGACCGGCCTTTCTGTACAAATGACGCGTTTGTTTCCTCAACTGTTCCTCCTCTTCACAATTATAATGTTCGCCCTTTTCAACCCTTGCCCTTTTACATCCCTTCCCTGTCTCCTTTTTGATCTCCGTAGCCCCGCCACCCATCCCACCACATCATCATCCTTTCAAGATGTTACTGTTTATTAGTTTCGAATTGGAAGCCTATTTCAACTGTTGGGAATGAAGTGGTGGAGGGCGAGTTATTTTGGGGGTATAGAGTGAGGGAAAGGTGTAATTTATTTAGCACTCTATTAAACTTTACTCAAAAAGGGTGGTGTGGACAAGAGAAAGGAGGAGAGAGGGGGTTAAACTCACGAGAAACGTATTTTGCCCCAAGGTTAAAAATGGGGAGGATTCAGTCGAGAGGTTGATGGTCGGGTGTAGGGGGGATTGAATATCTAAGACGATGGAAATCTAAATATGAATATTTCAGTAGGCGTTTATCAACAGGTCCTCTTTTTGATCTCTCCTTACGTTGCATCGGAATTACACAGCGTTTTTTGGGAAAGGATAAAGTGCGTTTTAATTAACACCCCCACCCCTCATTATCATTACTGTTCACACAAAAAAAGGTAAACAAGCCAGCACCAGCACGGAGTGGGTGATCTTGCGGTGATCCGCGGTTCATAATTCAGGCTCTCACTTTCATTTAAACCAATTTTAAGCCCTCCTTTAGCTGTTTAAGCAGCATGTGATTGCTTTTCATTGGTTTTGCGCCCTTGCAATTTGAGGCTAAAAAAAAGTTCATTGTGGGAAATTAAAAGGGACATTATTTCTCATGGAAAAAGAAAATTCTACGTGATACCCCTCCCACCGTTACATTTAACGCCCTTGACCGAACCCAATTTATTTTACTGTCTTTTATAGGGAAGCCTTTATGACCCCTAACCCACCTCTCATCAACCCCATTTATGGTCCTCACGCTAACTCTAATTGAAATCTCAATTTTAATGAATTCTGAAGATAAGTTTAAGCGTCCAATCGATATAAAATAGTTCATGGCATGCTTGTTGGGGGTGGGGGAGAGAGGGACTAAGCATAGAAAAGAAACGGCGAGGAGTTTGTTTCCAGAAAAGGAAAATATAGATCATCCTTATACCTTTGGCGGGCTCGAGCCATTCTTAATATACACGGAGCGGAAGCGGCGTGCTGATGATGGAGTCGACGTGAGAGGATGGTGGCGGGGGGTTAATCAAATAAAAGAGCACGCGAACAAAACGCAAACAAAAAGGTGTACGACGATGATGGTGTTGGTTGTGGGGGGGGGGGGATCTGGCTTGCCATGTTGAACGGCAATAAGCCAAAGCCTTAGGCCGCCTATGAGGTGGACTGTGTTGGAACAGGGGGGGGGGATAGATAAGAATAAAAGGCTCGGGTCAAGCTCGGCCTTACAAATTCAACGGGTTGTGATGATGTACGGATGGTGAGGGTGTGTATGTGTGTGTGGTGGTGAAGAGGCAATCGTAGACACACAATTTTCCTGGAATTTTTTCCATTTATGGAACGGACATCGTTAAGTTTTCAGTAAATTATCAATTAGTCTCGTTAATTTTTAAATTAACGAAGTTGACCTCAACTGCCTGCGGAATGTTTAAGGAGCTTGAAAATCAATTATTTTTTCGACTAATCTTTTCCCCCTCTCCTCTTCCCTCAACACCTATTTACAACCCTTCACGTCATATTCTTCTCCGCTTTTGTTGTCGATTTGTCAATTTCTCATCGTCAACGCTCTCCCCGACTATACACTTTCCACTCTATTTACACTCCACCGATGATCTGAGTGTTATCGAACAGCTGTCATAGTTAATGGGCAACCCTTGGCATTCAATATTCTCCCGAGTGAATGCGAGCGAGTGTAAAAAGCCGGCTTGGCCTGGCTTCAACCCTTTGGTAAAATCGCCTTTTTTGAAGTTTTCTTGGAATTTTTTGGGAAAAAACCAAACCTCAACCCATCAACCACCGCCCTATTAGGCTAAAAACAATAAGGCGTGCGGATGAAACAATAACCATTTAAACGATTATTTCTCCGGGTTCAATTTCACTCGTGATTCCTATTTTCGAAACCCTCGATAATTATTACGGATCTTATATTTATTCAAAGCACCCGCACGCTCCTCATCCCACCCTTGACCAATCATCCAACCACGTGGATTAACACAGCGTGGAGGGGGAGGGGCACATAATTACAGGAGAGGTACAAACGGTGCGGTTGTTTGCATCGATCAACTTGGCTATAAGGGCTATATACGCTTGATGAAATCAGATTAAGGCCTCCAATTCAATGGCAGACAGAGGATGATAAAAGAGACGCGAAACAAATGGTCCAATGTGTTTGCCGTATGTTTTGGGCCATGACAGTGAAGAAGTGAAGAGACTCACGGGAACGGAAGTCGCCGTGCAAGCGTTTTTGAACAGCTCATAGCATAGTTGGTTCATGTTTAACGAGTTTTTGAAGCGATGAAAATGGAGGGGAAGTTGGAAGAGAGCAAAGCGACACGTCTGTAAGTCTATGAAGAGTCGCAGTGCACGGGTCTTTAGGCACCTCGCCTAATGGCAACAGATCCGCCAACGACTCGTGAATCTTCTTACATCTTCCATGAACACGGTGAGGGTTCCGGCCGATTTCACGTGTACATGCACCGGACGTAGTTTCAAGTGAGCACCTTCTAGTGAGAGGCGCCCACAGCAGACAAGCTGTAAGTGAGCCCTAGGGAGCACCAGGCTGCAGTGGAGCACCCAGTCGTATTGCTCGGGACTGAAAACCCCAATGAAGCCCCTTTAATATCTGAATAAGCAGGGAATATAATTTCTACGTTGGTATCTACCGTTCAATTATAGATTTTTCTCAATTTTAGTCACGAAGTTGACTCTCCAGAAACCGCTTGTACAAGTTTTATCAATTTTAGCTAAGAATTTGTGTTTTTTTTTTTTTTAACTTTAGCCGAAGACCAGCGATTTGTCAACACATTTAGCGGGGAATAAGCGTTTTTTACACATTTGAGCCAATGAATTAATGGGATTTCTGAGATTTAGCCCTAAAAAGGCCTCCATAAACCACGAATAAGTATAATTTTTCTCAATAGGTGTTGGTCTGGAAAAAGCAACGAGAAACAATGAATTTCAGACATGAATAAGCACTTTATCTTATTTTTAGCAGCAAACAATAACTTTTTCCCAATTTCAGCCGCAAACTTCGCGTTTTAGCCTTTCTCAGTTATAGCTGTGAATTGGCCATTATTCTCAATTTAGGTTATGAAATTCACTGTTTATTTTAAATTCCTGTGCTTTCTGTTCCTCCAGGCCATAGATTAGCGCTTTTTCTTAGTCATCGTATGTTAGTTTTTATTGGTGGTAAAAAGACCTCCGTAAACAACAGAATTGGAATCAAATTTGCGTGGAAAGACAGGGCTTCCACCATGAACAGCATTTTAGCGCGCCTTATTAATTTCGACTGCCTTCGGACCGCCAGAAACTGCGCACTAGTGTGTTTTCTCTATTTTATTCTCATCAGAAACCGTGAATTGGCGTTTTCTTATCGTTCGCAGCCAAATAGCGATCGCCTTTTCTCAATTTTGGTAGTGAATGAGCAAGTCTTCTAAATTTTAACCGTGAATTAGCGTTTTTTCTTAATTTTAGCCGCCAGAGGGCCTACGGGCTCTCTTGATTAACGTATTTTCTTTATTTCAGCCGTGATTAGTATACAATCTGAGCCCCAAAGCCACGATAATTATTATTATTCTCAATTTCACCGGTGAACTAGATTCCACTTTAACAATTAGCGCTTTTTCGCAATTTATAACCACTACATTGCCCTCAGATACTGCAAATTGTTGTTTTTTTCTCCGTTGAATGAGGAATTTTTCCCAATTTTAGCCGGGAGCTGAAGAAGTAGGAGCTACAGAAGCATGCGCACTAGCGCTTTTTCCTTCTTCCCGCGCTTTCTCCAAGAGCAAATGCAAGAACCTCGAATGTCAACTCTTGAATAACCGTCAAAATTTAAAACGTTCCATTTTCGGTTCTGATGGCCTCGGCAGAAGCGTTTTTAGCGGAAGAGGAAAAAATGACCCTAAGAATCGCCCATTCCTCCCCCCCCCCTCCTAATAGGCTTTCGTGGTTTTGGTAAAAATGACCAAAATTGAAAATTGAACCGAAACGCGTATCTCGGGGTTTCTGCTTGTGGGGAATTCGGCCATATTAACGTCTCCTTCAGAGCCGCAGAATGGTTCCACCTCTGATGACATTGTTTTGTACAGCCCCTTCCTGGCGCATGATGGCTCCTGGCCATAACACACACAAATGCCTTGGCACACATGGCACATGGTGTGGCGTTGACACACGCAATTGTAGCACTATTAGACGCCGCAAGACCTTGACGTAGCGTATTAGAGACGAGAATTCCTCGTAATATTTCTACCCATCTCCGCACTCTCGCGCACTAGTGCCAATTTGATTTTCCATGCATTTTACCCATTATTCGAAAACCCATATAAGCCCCCTTTTATAATTAGTTGCAAACATTAAAAGCCTTCCTACAACACTTCACCCCCCCCCCACCAACCACACCACCAAAGGCGTCACCTCTCGCCACAATCTGTCAGATCAACTTGATTTTGCCTGGAATATTAAACCTCCGGCACACTGTATAGTAAGTGTGAAGGAGGGGGAGGGGGTGTTAAAATTAAACTTCAGTTTCATCGTCGAGTCTATGAAATGAGAAATTTAATTTCCAAGGCTTTACGCAGGGTTTTCGAGTTTAAGGCGCCCCAAGCCTGGGGTTTTCCTAAACAGCGTTACGGGAACGAAACAGGGGAGGGAAGGCTTTGCCCCTCTTTTTTTTGGAAGTGTGGGTTGTTCATTAAGGGGGGGTAGTTACAGCGTGGTCTGAGGATTTTACGAGTTCTGTTATTAGCAAATGTCAAGGGTTTAACCTAGGATTACAGTCGATTTCAGCGCATTTTAACGTAAGTTTTCGGCTTTACGTACGTAAAAAAACATGTTTTTTTTTTAAGCGCGAAACCCTCCTGTTTTAAGTAAAAAGATCGTTTAAAATCTGCCGATAAATTATACGGAACTTGAACATCAAGCACGGCTGTGGTTTTTCCCATCATTTTCACTCCCCAAACCCTAAAATTGCGCTTTTTGGATTACATCTCTTAAGTTAGAATAACAAGTAGCCAGCAGAGCACAAACGGATTTTCTCGGGTCTTGGAGAGAGTGAAAAAAAAAGGGACAATTTCGGGGTACGAAGTGCGATTAACAAGGCTAATTAGAGTGTTTCCTTCCCATAATCTTCTTATCCTCGCTCTGTCTGCTCTGTCCACTTTATAGAGTACTCCCTTACCCTCAACCTCCACCCATAAAACACCATTCTATCTGAGTTTGCCATCCTCACCAGATTTCAACTCTATACCCATCTTTTTCTCCCCTAAAACTGGGGTTCACCCAACGATGGACACTCATCGTTGTGACTATCAAAGATGAGTATTAGAGAAGACAGTGGTGGCGGGGTGAGGGTGAAGCCCATCAAATTTTAAGTGTTTGCCATTGGGGTTGTTACAGGGCTGGGGAAAAACCCGAGGGGCTTTCTGGGTTGAGGGTATAGGACTAAAGTGCTTCACTTTAGATGGTTATTTTGAGACAAAAACTTTCCGAGTGGCGATGTGGGTAAAGTGACATCAAGTAAAACGAGAAAGATGTAAATATATGCGTTATGCGTAAAGGAGGAGGGGGAAGTGAATAAAGCGAGAAACGGGGGTGATAGTTTACGAAAGTTAAATTTGTCGAAGCATATTGCTTGAAAAGCCCCCCCCCCCCCCTATGGACCATTCCACGAATTTTATAACTTCTGCTGGCAGTGAGCACTCTCCAGGCCACCGACACTGCACCCATTTTCCAGAAGTTTCCCATTACTCTGTCGAGTCAAATTCTGCCGCGAAGGGAGAGGAAAACTAAAACGCAGCCATTTACCCGTCGTTTTAAAGCGATGAATCGGTGTCCCTACAACGTTTGGTACGCACAAAAAAGTCTACCTTACTGTCTTCAAGGAAAAGAAAAGAATTATTTGCCGTGGTTAAGGGTATTCCCCTACAGAATAGCCGCCCACGCTTTCTAATTAATGAAAAACCCCGGGACTGGCAGGGGTTGAGGGCTGTTAGAAGAACGGTGGGGAACACCTTATTAAGAGTCCGACCTCGCCACCTACTTAATGACTTAACCCCTCCCTTTTTCCATCAAATTTCGCTGTAGAAAATAATTGGAGACACAAGATTATTAAAATTGAGGGTGGGAGGGCGATGCTGTTATGTAAATTCGCTTAAAAAGAACAAAGTAAAAAACGAGTTTTATCACCATGAACTGGACCTGGACCTATCTAATGGTTTCAGGAGAGAAATGTTTTCGATCATAGTGGGACAAATGAAACCCCCCATCCCCCACCACCATTACCACACAACGGAGTAATCATGAAGTGGTTCTTTTCTGAAGGGGTGGGGAGTAAGGAGAAATGAACCAGGCGTGCCTTCTATAACCGCCACGACTCCTAGATATTGGTCGCTAATTCCAAAACAAAATAGCGAATTTCTGTACTTCACAAACAAATTTCGATGGGGTTGACTCTTTGAAACCACAAATTTCGTGAACTTAGCGCTTATATAAACAAATGAGTGCGTGGTTGGCTCTTTGAAGAAACAGATTACATGGATTGGGCTTACAAAAACTAATTCGCGCATTTGGCGCTCAGAAAACTCAAAATGGTGGTTTTTTAAAAAAAACTCAAGTGTTTTTTCCATTTACAAAATGTAGGCTCTCCAAATACTTAAATTCGCAGCATGTGCCCTCCAGACGCCAAAAATTGTGCATGAGGCGCTCGTGGTGTAGCCACTTAAAAACGCGAATTTCACGGATGTGACGTTTCTTTCTAAAAAAAAATCGTGAGGTTGGCTCTATACAACCCCTAATGTTGTGAGTTCACCACTTGCAACATCAAACTAATCATGGTGTTGGCTTTTAAAAACTCAAAAGCGGATTTCGCTTACGAGAAATGAAATTAACGCAATTGCTGCTTACAAAACCAATTTTGTGGTGTTAGCTCTTAAACCCTGAATTTCACTCATTTGAGCCAAAAACAAATTCGCATCATTGGCTATTTAAAAATCTAAAATTCGTTGATTGCTGCTTACAAAAACAAATTCGCAGCCTGCTCTCGCATTATTGATCATCGCTTCGTGTTGTACGCTCTCAAATACGCAAATTTCGCGGATGTGATGTTTATTTTTTTAAAATGGCGGGATTGGCTATTTAAAACCAAATTGGCCCTAACGAAAACAATTTTGAAAGCACCGAATAAATTTGCCGAATTGGTGCTTGCCAAAACGAAGTCACGGGGTTCGCTCTTCAAAGACCAATTCCGTGAGTTTGGTGCTTGCAAAATCAAATTCGCGAGTTTTGCTTGTTATAAATTCGAATTGCGTGGAGTTACCTCTTACAAAAACAAATTTGAGGGGTTGTACTTTTATAATCAGAATTTCGCGTATTTGGCTTTAAAAAAGAAATTGTGAATTTGACTATTAAAAAACAAATTTGTGGATTTGGTGCTTACCACAACAAAGTAACGGGGTTCAGTCTTCAAAGACACAAATTTCATGAATTCGGCGCTCACAAAAACAAATTCGCGGGTTTGACTCATTAAAAACACAAATTTCGTGGATCAGGCGCTATCGAAAATAAATTTCGCCAGTTTGGCTCTGTCAAAAAACCATTTCGCAGATTAAAATTATTGTAGCGCAATGGGTGGGCGGTGGCAAGGGTGGATCTGGGATCCCCTGGATGCCCTAGTGTTGATGGGGGAGGGGTTGAAACCCTTCCCACTCTTACAGAAACTGCCCAACCCGTTCCGCCCACCACTCCCTTTCACTATGTTTAGAGAAATTTGACCTGCTCCAGAGGGGGGGGGCCTTCTATAACCCCCCTCCCTCATTTTAAACCCGATTATGGGTCGCAGAAATTCAATGATAATGACGCTGAAAATGACCTTGCTACTCGGCAGGAAAGGGACGATGTTCCAAGCACTCAAAAGGGTGATCAGTTCAGAGTTCAGACCCCTGCGTGTCAGTCGCCAAGCATTCCGATGGAGCAGGCTACTCCATGCTGGCATGATACGTCATCTTGACCCTGTCTGCACCTCACTCCTTAACGCGCATTTGAAAGTGCGAGGAATCAATCGTTGGAGTGTGCAATGGGCGTTGTCTTCGTCTCACAAGGTCAATAGGACGCAATAGAAGTGATTAAAAGAGCCATGACCCGGGTGGAGCTGTAAACGCGTGTTAGCTACAGACGCTTCGATTTTTAGGCGCAACTGTATTTTTCGCCGAAAAACTGTTATTTCTCAGCTTCTACTTCACCGTTTTCCAAAAGTGATGGCAGTTTCGTAATCTACGGAAAATTTTCTACGGGATGAACGCAAAATCAATATTCTAAATTGTCATAAACGCCTAAAAACGTAACGTTTTCGTTGCGTTAATGCAAAAAAACCAAGAATTTGATTTCACAAAACAATTTACTGTGTCACTAGCTTCACACGTTGTCAAACGACGTAAAAACTTCTCCGTTTTCCCAGCTTTCCAACGGTGTACTCGAAAGTGGAATTATCTCCCTCCTTTGACGAGAAAATTCGAAAAGAAGCGAAAAAGTCATACATTTTGGCCTAAAAATGTGAATAATAACAGGTGCGAAAATTCCATTGTTTGGCTCTCTTTCTTGAGAAATCCAAGCGCTGGCACTGTGAAAATTAAAATGTAGTGCATTTGAAGAATAAACAACAAACAAACAAATTAATAAAATGGACGAAGAGGTGTGCGAATTTAGGGCGTCTGGTGGATTTTTATGGGGCTGGGCTGGGATCGTCGAAGACCGAAATCACCGTCTTGCTGGAAAATAATTTGTTTCCTCAGCTCTGGGTCCATTCCGTCAAGAAGACGTGGCAATTCGACTTGCAGGAAATGCAGGTAGCCTTGCCCCGTTACTTCAAAGAAATGTGGGCCTATTAATCGGTCTCTCCGACCCATAAAAAACCAGCAGACGCCCTAAATTCGCTCACCTCTTCGTCCATTTTATTAATTAATTTGTTTGTTGTTTATTCTTCAAATGCAATACATTTTAAGTTTTACCGTGCCAGCGCTTGGATTTCTCAAGAAAGAGAGCCAAACAATGGAATTTTCGCACCTGTTATTATTCACATTTTTAGGCCAAAATGTATGACTTTTTCGCTTCTTTTCGAATTTTCTCGTCAAAGGAGGGAGATAATTCCACTTTCGAGTACACCGTTGGAAAGCAGGGAAAACGTATACAGGCGGATGTGATGGAATTCAACGAAGTGGGGGGGGGGATTGAATTCTAAGTTCTTATTAACAGTTTGCGTGGAATTAAGTCCCTAGAACCTGATTTTGAAGGTCGAAGGCAGTCAATTTAGCCAACGGGCTAAACACAAGGGGCACACTTGGTCCCTTGAGGACGAAAACCCACTACTCGTAAAGGTGACACCATGGGCCTGCGCATGATGCATCTTCGACTTATGTGGCCCCCAACCCTTACACACCGCCATTCTGTGGATGTAACCAAGGTCTGACTGTACAGAGTGAAGCATCCTTTCCACTTGACCCACAGGTACCCAAAGGGCCAAAAATGGCGGTATAACGGGTGACAGCGGTCATATAGGGACATGTTTACAGCGAGCTTCAAGTTAGGAGTAGCGTAAAAGGCCTTGAGGGGGCATACAAGTACTACCCCTCGCCACTGTATCCCCTCACCGTTTTACGCGTAAAGTATTTGGAATATTTCATTTTTTATGGTCTCATATGAAACCTCATAGTCTTGAGACTTGCCCAGCAGAGCCCGATTTTCAATTTTGACTTTCCTCGAATTTTAAATTAACTTAAAATTACTAGCAATGTTATGAATTTTATTTAAAATTCGAGGAAAGTCAAAATTGAAATTCGGGCTCTGCTGGGCAAGTCTCAGGACTATAAGGTTTCATATGAGACCATAAAAAATGAACTATTCCAAATACTTTCCGCGTAAAACGGTGAGGGGATAATGGGCGAGGAGTAATACTTGTATGCCCCCTTAACTGCGACGTCGTTCCGATTGAAATAAACTAATCGCTAGTTCAGCCAACTTTATGTGTAGACAAGGGAGGGAGGGTGAATAGCTGGATTGTTGTTCAAAAACATACGATAGATCCACTGAAATCTAGACCGAAAAACAGAAAAGGGAACAAATGGGACTTTATTGAAGGTTGGGAGAGTTGAAGATGTTCGACAAAGTTGCAAGAAACCACAGGACAGCGTCGAATATTGTTATTGTTTACTGTCTCTTGAAGTGAAAACAAAGGAGAGATTGGGTCGTTAAAGGTACAATACTCGGGAGTTTTGTCCCCGGAAACTGTAGAGAGAGGGTTAAGATCAAAATACCCAACTCGTATCATTTGCTCGGCGGCGGAAGAGAAAGCCCCCCTCTACTTCAAGTGGAGAAATGGTCAAAGAAGAGAAATGAATGGTTTTCGTCGGGGTGGGGGGATTTGGCGAAGGGGCGAGGGTTTTGGAAGACCTACCGCTGTCAGATAACGCAGCCCAAGGGTATTGTCCAAGCGGATAATCCACGCAGAGTTGGTTTAAAACAGAAGATGAACCCCCCTCGGTGATGGTTGGAGGGGAGGACAACAACCCCCGAAATGGTGTAGCAAAGGCAGAGCCACTCTCTTTAATTAAATCTAAACTAGCCCCCCTCACAGCTCTCACTCTTTCCATCTTCCTCTTGAACAGTTCTAAGCTTGGAATTCTCCCTCCCAGACCCTTTTCACGACTTTTCCGCTCGCATAACAGTTACTAATCTGTAGCGATAAGCTCTCATCAAATTAAACCACACGGGGCTGTCGTTGACCGATCTTTCCGAGTTTGTTTTTTTTGCCACTAATTACGATTCACCGACCTAAAATTAACGCAAGTGCACGAATTCACGAACCCTACAGCGCTACCTGCGTCTCATTCCTTTAAAAAAAACAGTAGTCGTCCCGTCAGTTTTATAATCGACCGCTGTGGCTTTCTAGAAAAGACGTGACTAGCATTAAATTCATTTTCTTATCCCCACCAAGCCCCCCCCCCCTTCAAAAGGTCGTGCGGCGGCGTGGCGGCGGAAAAAAGGGAGTACTCTTTTGAAGAAGGTGCTCTAATCCAACTATAGCTGTCCTTCAACCCCCCACCCCATCACCCCACCAACAGGCTTTCACAACAACCGACGGAGCGCTGGACCCTTAAAGCAGAAGAGAGAGGATTTAATTATAAACCTTAACTGGATTAAGACTGAAGATGCGTTTGGAGTGTGAGAGATAAAATGGATGCGTGGGGGGTGAAGCACGAGGGGACAGAATTGTGTTATTTTTTTTTCTTTTGGGTTCTTTCAGAAGTTATCGGCGTCTCATTCTTCTTTTTTCCATGAAAACTGAAGATCACAATGAGGAAATTGTCTTGAGAAGGGTGTAATTTGAACTTTTGTAACTGACGACCGTCTTTGATTGCTTCTTCTTACGGAGAGTTCAGTACTTCCTCGGTAAACCAGTTTAAGAGCGGTATAAAACGCAACGATTCCCTTATGTTTAGACGGCAGTTGGAGGGGTGGTGAGGGGATGAAGAAAAAAAAAGCCCCGCAAGATTAAATAAGGCGTTTAATTCTTGTCGGGGAAAACAGGACATAAAACAAGGTCGTATCCGCTCGTGTGGAAAACCGTCTGGGATTTTCCTGTTTTTCTGATAAATGAACGTATACCCGACGAAGAGAAAAGAGGAGCATTCGCCGACGGATTTAAGGGGGCAACAAGAAAGAGTTGATGGTATTGTCTAGGGGATAGGTGTTGGGCAGGAGGGGAAGGGGTGTTTTCACATGATGCATTACAATCTGCACACATTCTCATATACGGGTAGAAGAATGGATTGTAACTCACATCCTCATCAAAATCCTTCACCCCTTCCCCCGCCACCACCGCCAACATAGTAGCGAACTACCTAGAAAACAGTGCCCTTTCACCTCTCTTCGCCCAACCTCCTCACGTACAATGTTATACATTTCCCTTCTCTTCGCCACTAATGGAACCTTTGTTTTAAGAGTCTTTAACGTGGCAAGCGGGCCTTCCCACCGCCACCACCCTTCCCTCTAAACAATGGGGCTCCAGGGGTCTCTCCCTGCCCCCTGCATTAACCCAAATTTAAACGTGATAAATGTTCGCTCAGGAAAATCAGACGGTAAGTAATGAATTGCGAGGGAATGATGGGGTGTGGAAGGGAGGGGGTGGAATAGGACCTAAATAAGTGGAAAGGAGACTGTTTCTAACTGACATCTCCTCCTTCTCTGACTAAAGCAACCTTCTCACACCATTAAAATAAGTTTCGCAGTCATTACAGCCAATTGTAAAGTTGAAGAGCTTTTGCTCCCCCCTCCCGCCCCCCTCACCAACGTTAGTGGCGGCTTCGTCCTCGATGGATCCTGTTTTCGAAAACTTTTCTGATTAATACCGGTCAGAGCGTATATACGGGGCCCACTGAAGGGCTTGGAAGACGAGGTGGTTAATGTGAAGGAGGGAGGGGGACGGTTTTATGAAGTATATCCGAAAGGATAAGCACGTGGGACGAAGATACGTTATAAATAGAGGAGTATCTGACGACGGAGTTTGGGAAACTTCGAACAAGCCAGTGGGGTTGAGTGGTCCCTCATTTGTGTGGCAGTTTTAAACTACTACTCCCGAGGACCAGTAATAAATCATGGTCGTCTTATTTTGTAAGTAGCTACTCACACCACGTTGACGTTAGGTGCTGGGTGTGAGCTGTACCACTTGATCCGAAGTTAACAAGTTCGCCTTATAAAAAGCAGGTCACTCCTGCATGGTGGAAATATATTGGTTTTGCGAAAATGTGACTGACAAATTGCGACTGTGTCTCTTGTCATGCCTGGTGCCGGCGTTGCTTCGCCCCTGGATGAGAAGGGATCGATCATGTTGACGAAGTATACCAGACCGAGAGGTCCAACTATGTCCAAATGGACGAGCGATCGTGCTGGTAATGCCAGGCACGGGTCAAATGACAGCCCCCCTCACAAGGTGGCCCATCGGTTGGAAGGTTGGATCCCATCATGGTCACGAGCATGCTACCACTCCCACCCTAACATTACCGGCTACCCTCGAGAGAACGCTAGAATAATCTGATAAGGCATCCGTGGCGCCAACCTCACGACATTGGTCTTTTGAAAACCCAAAATGAAGAATTTGGTGGGGGGGGGGGTAAACGTCAACCAGAGAATTTAGTTTAATGGATAACAGCCGTGGCTAACGGGTTGAGCTGAGCGATGGGACCGACTCTGTTGCGGTATCCGAGCCAAAGATGGGGTACAGGCCAGGTAAAGGCCGGCAAAAAGGTCTAGGTACTGGCCACATCTTAAGGAGTTCCGCAGAGAGAGAGAGTTTAATGGATAACTAAGTCCTCGAAATAGGTGTTTTACAATACTTTCACACTGAGAAGTTGGGGTTTTCAATGACTAAACCCCGTGTTTTTAAATTTCCAAAGCGGCAACTACTAAACCCCGAAAAATTAATTTTTTTTTTCTGTCACGTACACACCACGCAATTCGCTTTTCCAGTGTCCAAGTCCCCCCAAACTCATTTTCCCAGTGACTAAACCCTGCGAAATGCGTTTCTTGAATAATCAACCCCACAAATTGGTTTTTGAGTGAGCCCCACCCACGAAATAGATAAATCAACGGCTCGTTGCGGCTCGCACCAGCAAAGTTTTTTTTCCCCCCCGGGAGGTCAAAAACGCAATTTGGGGGGGGGACCAAACCCCCCCGAAATAGGGTTTTTGAAGAGCCGAACCGCGAAAATCGAGTTTGAGTGAACCGAACATGATGCGACATCGACTTTTTAAAAAAGGCAAACCAGCGAAGTAATGCCAGGAAATTTGTGTTTAAATTACTAAATCCCAGGAAATTCGTGTTTCAATTACTAAATCCCAGGAAATTCGTTTTTCCAGCAACTAAACCACGCAACATGAGTTTTTTTCAGTGACAAAGCCTTCTGAAAGCTGGTTTTTAAAGAGTCCCACCCTTGAAATTGGTTTTGAGCCAGCCGAACCCGCTAAATTGTTTTCATGAAAGGGACATGCCTAAGAAATAGGGGGTTCGACTAGGGTGATCAGGTGTAAACGCGGTTTTCGAGGACGCCTGGTTCGAAAAGTAGGACAATAGTAGGACACTTTCAACGTAAAGTAGGACTGCTAAATACAAGTTAACAACTACTAATCGTTGATTAGTTTCACGTTAAAGGAGAGGTCCGCGTTTCAGGTTTAGTTGATAAGTTTGAAAATAACGAAAATTACGAAACCGAGGTTTGAAAGAGCAAAAACTATTAAATTATAGTTTGCGTACGAACCTAATCGGCGAATTAGGTTTTGAAAGAGCGAAAGCCTGCAAAACTTGGGTTCGTGAGAGCCGAAATGACAAAATGTTAAGTTTGATCCAGCCAAATCCATAAATTTGCTTTTTGAAAGAGCCAATACATTTGTTTTTTGAATTAGCGAAATTTCCAAACGGATTTTAGAAAAAAATTAAGGATATACGGAATTCGTTTTTTTGGAAGAATGAAATAAAGCAAAATTAGGGTTTGAAATAGCAAAAATTCGAGAAATAAGGTTTTGAAGAGCGAAATCCGTTATATTGGTTATGAGAGAGCGAAAATCCTCAGAAAAATTTGGGTTCAAGCTGCCAAATCACGAAATTTGTGTTTTTTATGTTAGCTTTTCGAATTGGTCAAAGCCGTGTGCGACTGTGAACTGCAGAACGAGCCAAACCCTCGAAATTTGGTGATTAAAATAACCAACATCTGTGAAATTGTGGTTGAAATGAGTCAAATCCGCACTAATTAGGTTTTGAATTAAAATAAATCCGCAAAATTTGGGATTTGACGAAATTCAGGTATGTAATAGGTACTACAAAATAGGGAATTTGGGTTTTAAAAGAGCCAAATTTGTTTTCTGAATTATCAAAACCTACGAAACTGAATTCATTAAGATCTAAAGCCACAAAACCTTTGTTTTAAAAGTGTAAAAATTGGGGTACTAAATAACAAAAATTCGTGAAATTTGGTTTTGAATGTGTCAAATTTGAAACATTAATGTTGAATATTTCATTGTGAAAATTCAACAGCAATCAACAGTGAATTGAAATAGCTAAAGTCACGAATTTTAGTTTTTTCGTCATTATTTTTTCACCAACTTTGGTTGTTGACTTAACCGAACCACGCGCGAAACATATTTTACAAAGAGGCGAAGACACGAAATTTGGAATTTTTTTAATGCAAAATTCCCCCAAGTCGGGGATTAAAGAAGCGAAGTCCACAAAATTTGGTGTTGAAACAGGGAAAGTTTGTAAAATTGGTTGTTTAAAGAGAATACTCCAAAAAAGTTGGGATTTAAAAGCGAGAAAATCAGCAAAATTTGTGTACGAAATAACAAAAATTAGTGGAATTTGGTTTTTAAGGTGCCGAATTTGAAACTTTTGTTCGTAGAAGAGTAAAAATCTCCAGCCAAAATGTTAATTGATTAATCCAAAATACGAAATTTGTTTGTTTTTTTTTTTTTTCGTTCGTTTCCTGCGAAATTTGATTTTTAATTAAACAAATCAGTAAAAATGATTATACGTAAAGAGCAAAAGCCTAGAAAATTGGTTTTTGAATATGGGAAAATCCCCGAAGTTCTGCCCCCCCCCCCTCCCACCGTAGATCCGCCTGTGGACCTTGTCTGATTCGATCATGCTACTTTGGTTTTTTTATCCAGGCCATGTGAAATTCGTTTTTTCTATTGGTTGGCCCCAAGAAATTGTTTTTTTCAGAGACGGAACCAGGCGAAATTGATTTATTACAAATGTTTTTAAGAAAAAAAACCGCAAAATTGGGGTTTTCAACGACTAAACCCGGCGAAATTGTTTTTTTTTTTAGGTACTAAACCCCGAAAATTTCGTTTTTTTCAGTGATTAAACCCACAAAATTGTTTTTTGAAATAACCAAACCCTTCAAATAGAATTCTACTGAACCAAGCCGGAGAAATTGATTTTTCTAAAAAGACGAACCCGTGAAATAGGGATTTTGAGTGAGCCAACTACGCCACATATTTTTTAGAGTGAGCCAATCCCGTGAAAATTGCGTTTTTGAGTGAGCAAACCAAGCGATTTTTTTTTGTTTTCATTAACCAAATCCGTGAAATTATGGTTTTTCTATTATCTACCGAACTGCACGAAATTCGGGATTTCTATAAGAACCAGAGCCCGCCAGAGATTGGTGTTTTCAGTGACTAAACCCCGCGAGATAGGTTTTTTGAAGAGTCAAACCCGTAAGCCTAAGCCCTGGTATGTCACGCGGAAAAAGTGCACGTTTAATGAATAGAGCATGCAAAGTGGGCCGTCTGCATCATTGAGATGCAGTGGAATTCAACCCTGGTTGGATAATCGATGCGTTGGCCACGGGATGCGCACCGTTGGGCCAACCAAAGTGTTGTACCGCGGAAGATCGTTTGGCATGACAGCTAGGGCGTATTTGATTTGAGTGGGATGGGTGTCGGGACTAGGAGGATATGACGTCATGACGTACGTAATGAAATTGATGCCGAAGGAGGTGAAGGTGAGAAGGTGAGGGGGAAGAAGGTGATGCAAGAGCCTCCATATGGCGTCGTGGCTACGCCCTTGTAGCTCAGCTACAATACTCATGTCGGTCACTAGGGTAACTTCTCGTGGACGCGGGTTGGCTGTGGGGAAGCTCAGTAAGAAGTAATCCAGTGGAATTACCCCCCCCCCCCCTTATTACCATAATAAGGTGGTAGCATGCCAGAATCCACCGAGACATCATTCTTCATTCAGTCATATCTGTGCGAGTCGTATGGACCCAAATTTGTCTCCCCCCTCCCCATGACTCTGCGGGATGTGCGGTTGAGAGGTGTGGCGTCACCTTTTCTCTGTTTAATTTGTTATCATTGTCCACGACGCAAAAATTAATTTTTAGACACTCGGTATTTTTCCCCCGAGTAAATAAATTTGGAAAAATATAAATCGTTCATCTTAAACCAATTCTTTATGAAGGAATTATATCTTCCTCAGAGGTTTGATGAAGCCACAACACCAACGAAGCGACGTGACCTCTTTGGAGCGTTTAGAAAAGACGTTCTGACTTCATAATTAAGATTACAGGAACTTCGACTTTTCAACCATGAATAGGTGTAGGAAATGAGAGAGGGGGGCAAAGGAGGATATTGAGAGGTCGAGGAGATGGATAAGAGTGAGAGAGGCTCCTCGCCAATGATGAAAAGCGAAGCAGAATTAAATTGGACGTGTGATGTTGCGCTTTGAACGCTATAAGGAGATTGCCTCGATAATTAGTTGAGTGGAGAGAATACTGAATGAAGAGTGGTCCCCCCACCCCACCATCCTAAGAGGGTTTTAAGGGGAAACTGGTGGGACATGGAGGTCGGAAGATATTTGAGAGGGTTTACCGCTTATCACTCCAGTTGATCGGATATTGAGAGTTTAATTTCCTGCTGAAGTTAAATTGCGAAAAAGAATCCACAAAAAATATGCACATTTCTACCATTTTATTTATTTATTTAAATTTAAATATTTATTTTTACATTTTAAAGCAAAATCAGGGCTCTTCTGAGCAAACCTAATAACACTAATTTGTCAGAGAGAACCATAATATTACATTTGAGGGAACTTCCCTTTTTTTTGGCTCTTTCTTTTAGCCACTCGTACTCTTTAAATTAGAGAACAACTTTGAAATCATAATTAAATTTATTATCCTCTCTTCCCCTCCACTCATACTGTTCTTCTGTCGTCATCTTTTGAACACTTCCCCACTTAGAGTTGACAACTATTGTGAAAAGGAAGGCATAGACGTCACTTAGCTCACAGAGTTGGAATGTTCTTTTAGGTCGTAATTAAATTACAGCAACAAACGAGAGTAAAACCTTATTTTTTCTGTGTGCAGTGTATCCACAGACACATGCACGTTGAAATTCATTACAGCGAGTACAAATTACGCCGCTCTTTTTTCACGGAAGTAACCCATTCACAGTGAAATTTCTAAAAACGCGGTACCTATATCTAATTTTTGAAAAGAGGTAGTTTCACCTCGGTAATTAGTTGAGTGGAGAGAATACTGAATGAAGAGTGGTCCCCCCACCCCACCATCCTAAGAGGGTCAAGAGGGGGGGATTTATTTAAATTTAAATATTTATTTTTACATTTTAAAGCAAAATCAGGGCTCTTCTGAGCAAACCTAATAACACTAATTTGTCAGAGAGAACCATAATATTACATTTGAGGGAACTTCCCTTTTTTTTGGCTCTTTCTTTTAGCCACTCGTACTCTTTAAATTAGAGAACAACTTTGAAATCATAATTAAATTTATTATCCTCTCTTCCCCTCCACTCATACTGTTCTTCTGTCGTCATCTTTTGAACACTTCCCCACTTAGAGTTGACAACTATTGTGAAAAGGAAGGCATAGACGTCACTTAGCTCACAGAGTTGGAATGTTCTTTTAGGTCGTAATTAAATTACAGCAACAAACGAGAGTAAAACCTTATTTTTTCTGTGTGTGCAGTGTATCCACAGACACATGCACGTTGAAATTCATTACAGCGAGTACAAATTACGCCGCTCTTTTTTCACGGAAGTAACCCATTCACAGTGAAATTTCTAAAAACGCGGTACCTATATCTAATTTTTGAAAAGAGGTAGTTTCACCTCGGTAATTAGTTGAGTGTAGAGAATACTGAATGAAGAGTGGTCCGCCCACCCCATCCCCTCAACCATCCTAAGAGGGTTTTAAGGGGAAACTGGTGGGACATGGAGGTTGAAGATATTTGAGAGGGTTTACCGCTTATCACTCCAGTTGATTACGAAATAAGTGTTCTTAGCAATATGTTTGAGGCTTCGTTATGGACCTCGTTAGCATATCTTTTAAAGCTTTAAAGAAGGTTCAATAAACTATGTCATGTTTTTTCTACTAGAAATGAATTTGATCGTATATCTTTTGCTAACGGGTTTTGCTGTGCAATGTGTGGGGGGGGGGGGGCTAGACGTGTTTTTGGTATTTAAGAGCTCAGTTTACAAATGTAATCAGAGACAGTTTCACTTTGATGACCATTAGAGTTGAAGTGGACGAAAGAGGACCCCTAACCCCCTCCTCACTCCAACACGAATGCTCTCGTACATACGCTGCGAAGGCCAAGCCCTCTTCAAACCACCACCATCCCATAGACCACTTGGTTCCAAATTGACTCGAAAACCCCTCTCCCAATCTTGACACCCAATTTATCACCACCCCCTCGAGCTTCTATCGAGTACTACAAAGCGCTTGTTAGCTAGTTGGCTTTCCAGAAACGAAATAATTAGTCGCAGTGGCGAGGCTAAATAATGTGAACGGACGTCTCCCCTCTCCCAGTGCTTTCCTGCATGCTCATCGGTCGCTTTACGCTGGGAAAACCTTGAAAAAATGGTGAATCCATGGGGGGGGGGGAATGTCAATTTTTATTTCGAATTGGAATCTGTGCTTGGAGGAGAAAAAAGGAAAAGGGGAATTCCAGGAAAAAAAGATGATTACTCCCTTACAATTTACATTTTTCGCAGCACTCTCCACCCACCCCTTATCACAACCCATTTATTCCACACATTTTCTGTAACCAACCAATCGGTCCACTCTCCCCCACGACCAATCTTCTTCCAGATTCCTCCCCCTCCCACCTTTTACAGCGCAACGCTCTCGTCTCTTTACGTTACTAAACTGTAATTACAGTCGCTCTGGTTTCCACATTACCATATAAATTAAATTGCAACTTCCCCCCCGTACACTCGTTGCTTTTCTTCCATCCTATTAGCTCTCCTCCCCTGGCCCACCTCCACCCCCACAGTATTTACCAGCATATCGCGTCATTCCGATCATTTTTTCCCCCGCTTTTTTTCTTCGGACATAATCGTGATAGTGAGAGTGGTTGGGTGGGGGTAACCTATTTACTTCCTCTGTGCAGTAATTTTTTTTTTTTTTTTTTCATCGTGGATGCGTTGCATTGGACCTTACCCCCCCTCCCAACCAGACCACCCCACCTTGAATAGAAGAGGAGCGACGGATTCTCTCAATTCCCTTCTGACCCTTCGACTGAAGACCTGAACCGCGAAATTGGGGTTTGAAAGAGCCAAAATCCGCGAAATTTTGTTTTGAAAGAGTGAAACCCTGGAAACCGAATTTAGAACCACGAAATTCTGCTTGTGTGTGAGAATATTATTTGACCTCTTGACGGGGTGGGGCACGTCATATTCATAAATATCATTTATTAAAAATCTCGGCGAGATAGCGGATTTCATTTATGCTTTACTTTCCAATCATAGGCTGAATATGTAGTTCACTTAGTCGTTGTGTATGTAAAAGCCAGAATGCCTTGAGGGAAAAGTTCGGGCTTCGGATAAATTCGTTGTTGGACAACGTGCATACACAAGCTTTCAATAGGTATTGCCCTTTGAGAAGACTCTAACCCGACAGCACTTGGATGTGTCGAACCACTCAGCTTTTGAATAGGTGTCTACATTTCGAGTTCCTGATGGTTTGCCTTTTCCTTTACTAGCTATCGGCGTCAAGTTTAGAGAAGGAGTCAATCGACCGAGATTTTTGATCACAATCCTCTCGAGAAAATACCGAGAGCTTGCAGATTTTGACACTATTCATGCTAAAACTAACTTGAAACTGCGCACCTGTATTGCTGAATTAACACACTTGTTCTCCTTTATTTAAATGTGAAATTTGAAACTGCGCACATTAAAAGGCTGAACCACCTCGCACAAATCACAAAGCGCACCTCGAAGGAAAGAAAAAAATACCGACACGACAACAATAAACAATACACCGACTGAAAACCGGCTGAAATCTAGAGAAGACCGAGAGGTTCCTTTTCCCTCCTATCACTACTAGACAACGTTTTTCTACTCCCCATACTAAACCCCGCTTAATGAAACGCCAACACTTCTACATAGAGTAAAAGTTGTCGAACGTTCATTCCCAGTTCCACATAGAAATGCATTGGAACCCGGGTTGGTGCCCGGATTTGTGGATGAAGCGTCGAAGGGAAGGGAGAGAAAAGAGCCTTTTGCGCACCCAATTTTCTGCGCGTTCGGGGCACAGGACCACACTGGAAATATTAATTTGTCCCTTGAAATATAAGGTGGTTTCTCTTCCACCAAGAACGGTTGAATCTCCTCCTGTTGGAAGCAAAATAAGAAGGTAATTTCTGAAAATTGCAAAAAGAAGCTTTTCTGAAGTCATTTTGCCCTTTTTTAATTTGTTTTTTTTTGCATATTTTTTGGGTCCTATTTTTGGTGGGGCGTGTGCCCAAATGCCCTAGTGGACGAGCCGCCCCTATTTGGGACGCTAAACGCGAGAACCCTCTCACCTGTAATGAACAAGTTACGTTGGTGGTTAGAATTAGTATATTTTGCCCCATTAAAACCCTAATTCGTGGATTTACCTCTTTTTGGTATTAAAATGACTTCGATTTGGCACTTACTCACAGAACTATGAAGCCCCGCTCATTCTCCAAGTTTTGTTCGGTGTTTCCCCCTCGCTCCTTTGCTCGGCCCTTCACGCAGACGTCATTCACATGTATAGGTGAACGGGCCCACACAAACTTTGCGTCCCGTCGCAACCACTCTTCCACCGTGTCGAGCAGGATTGCCATGGGCCTGATCGCCACTATTTCAACAGCCACACTGCTGGAGTAATGAAAACGGCTGATGCCATGAACACCGGCCGCCAGTTCGCAATGTTCAGAACCAAACAGTTTCCGAGAGAATATTGAATATAGAATATTGAAGTATATTGCCCAAGAAATAAGCTTCATTTTACCATAGCCTAAACAGTCCATTTTGGAAGGAAAATTACCACTTATGCGGGAGTCAATCGCTAAATTCAGCTAAATTGCGGGTTTTTGAATCATACGTGGAAATACACACAGATATAGAGAGTATCGTGACTAAATTTTCACAGGCCTCACGAATTTTTCCTCAAATATCCCCCTTCCAACGTACCAATTGCCATCCAATTTACTGCGCTGGTGTCCTCTTCAATCCTGCGGAAGGCCCGCGGACGTCGATAGCCCACTCTTTTGTAAATTTCTCCATCTTATAGCCTTAAATTATCCTCCGTAGAAACCCAAATCGCACTTCAGCGTATCCTTGAAGCACTCAATTTCAGGAACGAATTGACCGCCTTTCTCGATTTTAATTGTGAAGTGGCCTCCAAAAATAGCCTGAACCGCACTTCATCTCAATTACAACCACCAGTTTACCACGAAAGACGTAAAGGATTTTGGCTTAGGACAGTTTACTCAGTTTCAGTCGCGAATTGACCGCAACAGAAGCAGCATAAATTGTAGCATTCAGCGAAGATTCTATTGTAGGCGTGGATTGGCTCAAAAACAGTGTCTGTTTGTACGCTGTTCACTCAATTTAAAGCAAACATTGACCACTAGGGAACAGGCTACATCGCGCTAGGTCTCGATTTTGGCAGTGAATTAGCCTCAACCACTTGGTTCCAATTTGACTCGAAAACCCCTCACCCAATTTATCACCCCCCCCCCCCCCCGAGCTTCCCAAAAAGCGCCCTAGCACAGTTCACTGAATTAACGCCGTGAAATGACCCTGTATCGTCCTTTTTCCCTACTCTAGCCGTAAATAAGCTTTCAAAACATAGTTCGTATCACCCCTTGGCACTATGTACTCAATTTTAGCCATAAATCGACCTCAGAGTGATTTATCTCTATTTATTGATTTCATGGCATGGATGGTGCAATTGAGTTCGTCCCCCTTGGACAAGGGCATATTGCTGTCACCGGAATCGTCAGCATCCGGTTTTGAGAGCAATGCCCCCTCCCCTAGTTTCATGTTCACCCCAATGATGTTACGTACGTTCTCAAGATGTTCTCTCGGTGGTTTTCCATGGGTACCAAGGACGTGAGCTTGCTCGCGGACACCACAGTTCCATCGATGATTTCGGACTTTTGGTTGTAGGACGTGAGACAGCCTCTGCTTTGAGATCTTCAGGGTCAAAATGGAGCCCGAGAGTCAATTTATACGCTCTGCTTGCGATGATGACCCTGATGAAGATTAAGACTTTAGTTCTCCAGAGATCCACAAGTAGAGCCACCGGAATTATGAAATCGCCTAATACGTTGTCAAGAAGAACATGAACCCGCGGACAGTGCTCTCTCATTCAATCAGTTGCATAACTTCTCCTCCCTCTACTTTTGCTACCGAATTGGTAATTTGTTTATCCTGGCTGTTTAGCAAAGATTAAGCGTATTTTCACGCACTGAGCGATTTGCGGCACTAGAGCCGCAAATCTAATTTGATAACCTGTGCACCCAGTTAAATAGTCTTGGAGGCTTGAGTGGTTGTTGTAAGAGTGTGAAGAGTGTGTTGTGGGCTGGCATTATATCTAGGTATATTTCCCTGGGGATTTACTCCTCGTCACCATAAGAGGACAGGACGTGGGTCATTAAGTCGCAGCGAAAATTTATCGCCCACAGACTATACACTTCAGCAACGTGAAAATGATAAGAAGCCAGTTTTTCTACCCCTCTCCCATTTGCCCACTCCCTTCCACCAATACCATTCCACTGTGATGTTAGTTCAACGATTTCAAGTCACGTTTTATTAAATTACCTGTTTTTTCTCATTCCCCACCGTGAGTACTTCATTTCTCAACTATTCCATGCTTTAAACAAGTAAAAAAAAAAAAAAAAAAAAGTGAACCGCATTTTTTGTAACAGCGAAATGTCTCGAGCAATTAGAATGTCGTTCGTCGTTCCCCACGAGGCCTGCGGACGTTAGAAAACCAGTTGAATATCAAGCAAGCTTGACCCATCGTGTGGCAATAATTACACGATAGTAATTTACGTTTTTTTTTCTTGAAAATAGTTTGTAAAGAGGGGGGGGGGGATACGGTGTGTCCAAACTTTTGATGGTTCTGGGTCCGGCTTTTTTAGGTTTATAAACTTGAAATTAATTAAATTTTGACGAGATTTTCACGAAAACATACAGTTTATTCACCAAAAAAAGAGCGGATCTTTGACAATAAACGTAGATTCTAGGGACTTTCATGAATTTAATATTGTTGCCCCACCCCTCCTCAGTCATTGCCCACCCAACATCATCCTGTGCATTGTCTAGGGAAAAGAGGAGACGCTGTTTTTTCCCCCTTTGAGAGCTGAGCAACTCGCCGGGGTCTTAATAAAATCCTGGAATTGAATAGGAAGGATACTGAAAGCCCGTAGTTGCAGAGCGAGAGAGAAACATATACATATAAATATATATTTTACGTCCCGTCCCTTTACACCCACCCATCACGTCCGCGGAGTTTTTTGTTTTCCATTATCCAGGTAAATTCTTAAATCCTTTCCTTCAATTTTCTAAAGCAAAAAGACGATTTTGTAGGGGAGAACACACACACAAAAAAAAAGTGGGCTGGGGATGAAGGGTGGTTTCGAAGGGAGAGTTTTCTGCGTTTTTTCCAGATTGGACTCGACCCAAATGGGGATAAGCCCCCCAGCAATGGTCGTGGGGGGAGGAAGAGAGAGTAGTGATGTGAAGAATGGAAGAATTATGAATTTTTCACTGGGAAAACTCACTCACTCACTCACCCTCTCATTCTTCTGTTCATTCCCATTTTTTACCCCCTTCGAGTACTTCTTCACCCATTTCCCGCTCTGGGTTTTCCTCTAATCCCAGGGGAAGGGGGAGGGCTATGCTTAACTCGCTTTCTCTAGTCCCTGGAAGCCTCCCCCCCCCCCCAGCCAAAACATCGAAAGACGGCTATGAACTCGCATGGATGAGTTTTTAAACCAAAAATAAAAGCCCCATGGTGATGGTTAGTGGTTTTGTGTAGAAAGGAGGGGGGGAGTCCGTCCTGGTGATCGCTTTCCACTGATGAGAAATACATTCCAAGGGGTGTAATTGTGGGCGGGGGGGAGGGAGGGTCGGAACGAGAATAAAATAGTGCGTGGGGCAATCGCTGCGTGTTCAGAGTATCGCGGGCGACGTTATCAGAGTCCAAAACGGTGGTTGAATGGGTACCCATTTAAATCTCGACCTAATCCAAGTTTTCTCTTATTTTTTTGTTTCAGGCTATCCAGAACAGAACGTTGCTGTAATCAGCGCTAACTTCGAGGTAAATTACGTTAGTTCGTTTGTTAAAATTAAGCCCTGAGCTACGCCTGGCCCATCGACTGATACATTTCTATCTGGGAGGGTGGGGATTGAGCACTGTGGGAACTCGGCTGGGTTATAACGATTCCATTTGGTTGAGAAATTCCGTGTGATTTATTCATGAGTAGGCTGTCAATTTTTTTCCTGGAGACGAGACTTTCTATTTGACCACGAGCCTTCGACATTTTCATGGTAAAAAAAGGGACGTCATACTTGCGAAATCGAATAGGCTCTGTCAGCTGTCACTTTCAGTTCTTCCATATCGTTTGTCATTCAATACAGGTGTAGGGGTTGATTCTATGGGAAGAAGGTGCGTGTCTGTTGAAAAGTCGATGTGGCTCTTTAGCCATGCTGGTCGGAAATAAGCTCTGACCACAAAGAAAAACCAGTGCAATGTGCATGCCGAATATCTTAATCGGGGAGCAAAGAAGAGCACACGCCCCCGGAGGTCACCACATTGTTGATGCAGCGCTTTCTTTTTGCGGCTTTGCTCTCGCTTTCTCTATTTAATACGAGCAGAATGGATCTTGAATGAACCAAACCCACAAAGTTTTTATCCTACTCGATGTGAAAACGTGTGCTTTCATGACTCGCAACTGTCATGAAAATACGGTTTTCATGCCTAGACATGAAAAATTTTGCCAAAATTTGCCACTAAGATGCACTTCGGACGCAACTCTTCTCACTCCTCCACACCGGCTGATGTCGTTCCCACTCACAGAGGCGTTGTCGTCTGGCTGAAGACAACGGACCCGCCAAATCGGTTTTCCGAGTCACGCAACACGAAATTGGTTTTTAATGTGTCAACCCTGCGAAATTTTGGATCTTGACATGAGCTTATTGACCCGTGAAGTTGCTCCTTAAAATGATACAGCGCCTTGAAAAATGGAGGTTCAAATTTCATGAAATTGGTTCCAAGGAGCCAACCCCACATAAATGGTTTCTGACGTGCCAGATCTGTGATATGTTGTGTTTGAAAAAATCGCCAAATCATGCGATTTTTCTTTTCAACGAGCCAAAGTCGATTTTTGTTCTTGAATCAGCCGAAAAAGCAAAAATTGGTTCAGTAAGGGAAAAATCATTGAAGTTTAGACTTTGAATGAGCCCAACCCACGGAAGTGTTTCTTTGGCGGACCAAACCTGTGGAATTGCTTTTTTTGAATGAGTTAATCCTGATGTGAAATTGGATTTTTTAACCTTGTAAAATTGGATTTTTTAATAAGTCAATCCGGCAAAAAAACGCCGTTATAACGAGAAAAACTTCTCGGGCTGCCTAAAATCCATCTCGGCCTGTTAGATTCACAGGGAGAGAACCAGTGTTGACGTTGGTTTTGGTCGATTTTCTAAACTATGGAGTGGCTCAGAGACGTCTGCATGCACCTGAAAATGGGCTAAACCGGTGAAAAAAGCAGGAATTGAGGCTAGAACCCTGTTTATATCTCGTTCAAAACATTGTCAAAATCGTTTGGGATTTCCCATGTCTCGAAACCTCAAGGTCCAAAGTTTCAGCCAATTTCACATGTTCATTTTAGTTTAAATCACCCAAGATTTAAGAACTGGATTTTCGCCTTTTGTGAGCCATATTTTCAAAGTGTCTCGATTTGAGCAGAAACCAGTTTTTGAGCCCTCCCCCTTCCCCACCTCAACAATGGTCAATGTCGACGGCCCTAACTGTGTGTGTCAGTGCACTTCAAAGGGGGCGAAAATGGGCATTATGTGAAAAACACCCCAAGGAATTGCCTTATTCGAAACAATTCGGTGGATTTCACTCATTTCATGTCAAATCACGTGGGCTTGGATCTTCAAGAAGCCGCATTCCCCGAGTTAGACTCCATCAAAACAACAATCTCCCGGGTTTTTGGCTCTTACAAAAACCAAGGTTTTCTGTTTTGGCGCATTAAAACGCCAAATTTTTCGAGATTGGCCGTCCTGAAAGCAATTTCCTAGGTTGGACTATCTCAGAAGTCAATTTTGCGGGTTTGGTTTGGATTTATTGGCCCTGCTCCTTCGAACCCCCCCGATTTTCTGTAAAAAATTGAATATGAGATTTGGTTCTCATAAAACTTGTTGGCTCACTCCAATAACCAAATTGTGTGACTTGACGAGCCCAAAATCCGAAATTCACGGGTTCGCTCTTTTAAATCCTGATTTCATGGATTTGGCTCTTCAAAAAAACCTAAACAAATTCTCGTGTTTGATCTTTTCCAAACGTCTATTTTGTGGTTTTGGCTGATCCGCCGTAAACCTAAATTCGTGAGTTTGACTCACTAAATTTTACTGATTTAGTGATTACATGAAAAAAAAAAAATCGTTTTTATGAGTGCCAAACTCGTGAAAATATGTTTTCGAAGGTGCCCCCAAGCCCACGAAGTGTTTTTAAGAGAGCCAACTCTGAATTTTGGTTTTTGTTGGTGCAAAATAGGCTAAATTGATTATTTTTATTATTGAACTATTCTCGCGAAATTTCGTTTCGGAAAGTTTATTGCTCGGTCGACGGTTGTGTTGAGCGGGGGACAAAGTAGCCGTCAGACTCGTCAAAGTGTCGAAAATTGAGCGATTTTTCCTTATGAATGCGTCGGAGGCTCATTGGGGATCGTAAAAATCCGAAACACAACGGCAGTGAACATGAAGTGAAGAAAAAGATGAAGGCGCAAGCGCTTTGCGCATATGACGTCCTGTTATGTCGAGCTCCAGGGGGGGGGGGGTTGAAACACTTTGGAGGGCACACGACGGGTAGTAATGCCTACAGTCCATCTATTGAAGACACCCAAACCGCGTGTATCTCGTAGACGCTTCACGCAGGCTGGGGACGCCGAGAGCCTCGCTCGCACTGCGATGTGCCTTTATACAATGGATGGAGTTCGTGATTGGATGTATGAGTACTACATCATTTGGAGAATTAGCACGCGCGTATACTGGTACACACGTTATAGAACGAAGTTTAGAATCAAATTTTTAGTGTATGAGCCTGGAATAAAGCGTCAGGATAAGAGTTTTTTATAGCCCACACCCTTCCCACCAGTTTTTAGCAGGGGTGGGTGCTTTACTTTTACCTTTCTGAGTAGATGATTAATGTAATCCGTTTAGGAAGATTAATTATGATCAAGCATTCTTTAGCGAGCTTTGAATTTATTACGGCAAATTAGGCGTTAGGTTATTAGCTAAAACTGTCTGTTTTTATGCGAGTACCTGTAATATCTTCTCCGTGCCAACGAGATTTCATTCTAATTAAATAAAGTTATTTTAAAAAGGAGGGGGAGGAGGCAAAGCTTTTTTAATCCTACGTACATCATTGAAAATAAATTGCTGCGGGTCGGTGAGTTCTTTTATGTTCTCCCGTTTTTCAAACTATTTATGAAAAGAGAGAGAAATAGAGATTTTACTCACCTGTGTTGTCAAAAACAATCGGTCGCTTGCTCTCTTGGTTGAAATGTTTTTTATTTCGCGGAAGGATGACGTGCTGCTGCCTTAGGGCCCTGCAATTTTGATGCAGTAAAATATGGAGCGGACATAGGCGTAACTGTGAAATAAATTGGCATAAAGTCCGCGTTATTACCGTAATTTGAATATTTCCAGCTAACAAAACGAATTCACGGGAATTCTTATACAACCCCTCTGTAGAAAGCAAACAGATACCCGTTCGACTACTGAATGACATCTTTATTCTTTTCATTGATTTTTACGCTTCAGTGGCGTAATTAGAAAGTGATTTTTTCCCGGAAATAAATCAACCGAATCCTATAGCATAACGTGAAATATCTCAAAAATCGCCTCTTCTCACGGAAGCATCCCCCCGTCGCCACCACCCAACTCCGCGTTCACTATTCGTCGGCCTCGCACATGAACCTATTTTCTTCCCCTTTTTTGTGTGTGTTCCGCCAAACCCTTTCATATCTCTTCAACCTAAACACATATTTCGCTTAAAAGGAACCCTCAATCGAGAAGTTTTCCTCTCTGGCACACCTTTTTCACGTCTCACCAACCCCCCCCCCCCACCCAAAACACTACAGCAAGAGCGAAGAAAAGGAGAACCTTCTCGGTCGAAGTTGTTGCGCCACGGTGAAAGATTGCCTCGTTATTTTTTTACAAAGTTAGACCCTCAGAGAGTAGAAGGGTATAGAAGGTGTGTGTGAGATAGAAGAGTGGATGACTTGGAGAAGGGTGGGGGGTTAAAGCAGGAAAACTACTTGAAATGGTAAAGGGGGTGGTGCACGGTGTGGGGTGGAGTAAAAACCTCGTGTAATTCACTGGAATTGGAAACACGGAAGTTTACTGGTTTTCTACGTGAAAAAAAAGAACATGGGTGGGGGGAGGCGCAGAATGAGGGTCGAATGTTGTATAATGCAGGACCTACCCCACTTTGCCCAAGTTAAGTTTCAAGGGAATCCAGCGATGCTGCACGTCTGATCTCATATAGTTCACCAACACGAAACTTGAATTTTTGGTCCGAGCTCCAGCACCTCCATTCGCCTCTTCATTTTATTTATGTAAGAGTTCCTTTTCGCATGCCGTTTCAACTGTTTATAAAGCGGAAAATGTGCGGGTTGTTTCCAAATTTAAAGTGAGGCTTTGCGAGCCTCCCCAGACCCACGGCGCCACCTTACACCTTTGCAAGTGAGCTCGGCTCGATTGTCGATTCGCCAGCAATGGAAACGGAATGGAAACCTAAAGATCCAATTTAGCAACCCAACAGAATGTTCTGGGGGCTGGGAAACTGTAAATTCAGCTACACATCTCCATCAGTGCCTGGTGTCCTTCAGCGAGTTTAAGGGCGGGCAACGAGACTACGAAGTACGAATTACGAGAGACTTGAGACCTTTTTTTACATAATACATGTGACCGCAAAAGTAGCAAAACAAAGAAAGGGCAAACAACTCTACAAAAAATTAAAATACAAGTTTGTTGAACCACGTAGAGAGGATCAAACAGACGATTGACACGCGGCATCTCGTTTGGTTATTCCCCTGATTGGGAAGGGGTTGTGGGGAGGGGACGGGTATTAAGAAGAATAGCTTCACGATTGCCTCACAGTCGACCTTTCTTACCTTAAAAAAAAAAATACAACAAAAAACAGCATCATTCATCAATTAATTTAGGTCGGAGCGGATTGCTTGAAGTTTGAAATCTTCGAGAAAGTACGAAGCATGAATTAATGGTCCCCGCGCCAATTAGCAGTTAAACTCTTCAACGTCGCAGTTCTTATTTTGCGCGTTAATGAGGTTTCTCTTTCTTTCTTTTTTTTCAATCGTTCTTAAGACAGGAACAAACGTTTTTCAATCCGAAGCACTAGATTTTGAGTTAATGATCCTTGAATAGCAATCGGAAAAAGCGTAAGAAGAGGAGGGGGGATGGCGGAAATAATGTAAAGGGCTAAAAACAGCCACTTGACTAAAAGGGCAGCGTGTGCCCTTTATCTGGGATCGGCTTTTCGCCGGATAAAAACAACAAAAAAGGGAGAATTCTTTTTTAAAAAATCTTTGTAAATATACAAACTAAAAATGATATGTACTTGTACGATCGAGTTAAAGTTGCGGTCCTGTCAGACCTCCACGGCTCACCGACCCTGCTCAATCCTTGGCATTTCAAGTTTAACAGAGAACACGAATGAAGGGATCAGCCAAAATCGACAGTTTCTCGCACTGAACCGAGTTAGAGTCTGTTTCCGCACGATAAAGACAAGCTTCCGTGGTGCTTCATTTCATTGCTGATCCTTTATTGATGAGCCTTTTTGGCTGAGGTTTTATTGATGAGGCAGTGAGGCTTAATTTCCGAGGCTTCACTGCTGAGACTTTACTGCTTGCTGATAGGAAAACTTCTTGCTGTCATAGTTTCAAAAGTCTGGTGTGTTTATACAGAAATCCCCACTTTAAAGAACGCGAAACCCCACTCATCATTAATTATCATTGATTATTTCATTAATGAAATGTCCACGAAATGAAAAGTCCTCTGCCCCTCCCCCTCCCAGAAAGGAATTTATGAACTGGAGAAACGAGCTGTTATATAAATCCGGTGATATTATTATTATTATTATTATTATTATTATTATTATACCATCGGCATTTTGGCAGGCGTGATCCACAGGGACCATTATGGCCATAAAACAAAATTCAAATTTCGTGGACTCGGTGGAACCCAACTTCGTGGTTTTAGCTTGGCTCTTTCAATAATTTCGCGGGTGTTGCCTCATTTTAAATATAGGAATTTCACGGGTCTGGTTCTCTTCAAAAACAAAGCTTCGTGCGGGCCATTGAAAAGTCAAACCCACCCTCGGGGGGTTCGTGGATCGGCTATCAGAAGGAAAAAAATTGGAGAGTTCGGTCCACGGCCCACTCAAAAAGCCAATATGACCAGTCCGTGTTTTCCAAAATGAAATTTCACCGCTTTGGCGTATAAAATAAATAAATAAATCAAAAAAATTATTTCACTGGGTTGGGTTTCCCAAAAAGGCGAATATCACGGCACATAGGGGCGGACCTACGCGTATGGGGCCCGGGGCAGAAATCCCTATGAGGTCCTTTAATCTCTAAATAATCAAGGAAATGTAATTTTATGAAGTGTTAAATTACGACTTTTTCTCATAGCCGCTAATTAGCAGCTGCTTCTTTACTTTTAGCCTCGAATAGGTTGTCAAAACCTATGTAGAAGGGCTGTAGCCGCGGACATCAGTGACCTCGCTCATTCTTTCAGTGTTTTCAGCCCCCCTCCCCCATCAATTTTCGGACTTCAATTATTCTTAACTTGTCCATCTTCAGCCATGAGCAAAACCCACAAAATTGGTTTTTTTGCATGAACCAGCCCAGCGAAATTTGGTTTTGAGTGAACCAACTACACGAAATTTGTTACACGAGCCAACTATAAGGCAGCACGATATCGTTTCCACATCACTCTCAAATATTTCCAGTTGTTATTTTCGAGACGATGCGCACAGCCTCAAAATAGAAGGTATAAAGGTCCAAAAGCAGCCTCAAGTTCCGTTTTACCATTTATTTGCCGTCGTTTCGCCCCACACTGGGCATGTTCACAGCTAAACACATAAATTAACATTAAAACAGCACACAACGATCAATAAGGTGAGTCTTGGATTGTTATGTGCTGTTTTAATGTTAATTTATGTATTTAGCCGTGAACATGCCCAGTGTGGGGCGAAACCTCGGCAAATAAATGGTAAAACGGAACTTGAGGCTGCTTTTGGACCTTTATACCTTCTATAGTATTTCAAGTTGTTTCTGTCCTAGACGCTGTCAAGTTATGTCGGTGATGTCGAAAAGATATCGCATCACTCTAGTGTGTTCGCCATCACCTAAAGCCGGCTCCACAAATGCGGTGTTTGCCAAATAACGAGCCAAATATTGCATTGCTTAGAAACTGACCAACTGAAAATTGAAAAATATTTTGCTCGTTATTTGGCAAATACCGCATGTGTGGAGGCCGGCTTCAGAAATTCCATTCACGTGGCAATCCTTTTTCTATATATACTTCCAAAAAATTGGTTCAAAGTTGCCCCCGCCACATTGGGTTTTTTGATGAACCAACTCCACGACATTACTTCTTTCAAGAGCGATTTTTTTTATCTTGAACCAGCCAGCAAAATTGGATCTTGAGTGATCCAATCCCAAGAATGTAATTTTTCGAGTGTGACAGCCCCGCAATCAAAATTGGGTTTTCAGTGAGCCAACCCCGCGAAATTTGTCACTTGAGTGAGGGAACCGCGTGACAACTACTCGGAATGGGGTGTTCTAGCAGCCAACTACTTGAATGAGCAAATTACGAAAAATTATTGCATGTTGTATTCTTGTTTCTTTTACGGGCCAGACAACGAAATTGGTGTTTTGGGTGAACCAACCCCGCGAAATAATCTCAGGATTTTTCGACAGTGGGATTCCGGAAATCTAAACAGATTTTCTATCAGATGAGTTTAAAGGGGTTCTGATTATAAAAGGACCGTTTCTCACGTGCCCTAAGAAATTTTGCAGCCTTCAAATCCAGGGATGAGATTCGCTGACTCACTCTGGAGTCCAGACAAATCGGCCCAAATCCATGGACAATGTGTCGAACGTTCAACGACCCCTCTCATTCCTATACAGGGTCCTGCGGCGAACCAATGCAGGTCAGGAGAACCTCGCGAGGACGAATTGGGTTCATTTCAAAAGTTGGAGCTGAGTGGTTGTTGTTGTGTGTGTCTGATGGGTGTGGGTGATCCGAGGGGGTGGGGGAGGTAGCTCCTAAACAAACATTGCGCCTCCTTCATCAATCATTGTTCAACAGCCTATTTATTACGGGAGACTCCTTTCAGACTATAATGGGAGCACACCCTCGCTATTTACTCGTCCTCTTCCGTAGTTCGAGGTGTCATACACTCTTTGTAATTTATTACATTTTTTAGAACTTTTTTGATGACTTGAAACCATTGTAATACAGGATTTTACAGGTGGCAAAACTATAAGAGGTGAGCATGACTCATCATTTTAAACTTTTCCGAAAGCTTTAATACACGCGGCGAGTTGAACCGCAAAGCTCTTATTCTCGCCCCCTCCCCTGTCTAAATTGTAACGTACGGTACCCCAGTGACGACCTTCCTCCCCAAAACACTCCCAGCTCCCCCTACCACCCCCCTTTCGTATTCACGCCCTTAACATTTCAAAACTCCAACCACCCCTATGATAGGATGGTCGGGATGGAAATGATTAAAACCTTTCAAGAACATAGAAACAGGGAAAACAGTCCATCATTGTGTCAGTTTAAACTTTAACGAGAGCGAGGGAAGAGAACTTAGTTTTGCTAACCCCACCACCCCACAACCTTTCTAGTCTCTCTGGAAGTCATGATGACTTTCACGAACCATACTGCTATCAAAGTCATTAAAAAGGGTTTCATTTTTAAACCAGATTTTAAAATCGTCTACTTTTAGCTTCATCTCTACCCTCCCCCCCCCCCACGCCGCTGCGTTCAATCATCCGTCACACTCTCTTCACAAGGCTGGGAAACTTACAACCGACAAACGATTGATTCCTACAAACTCACCCTTTAAAATGAAAAGCCCTTTTCCACCCTCACAGCAAGGCGAACACTCACCCATTTTCACCGCCCTTCTATAAATCTTTTGTTAAGGTATTAAGGGTAACAAATAAGAAGGGGTTAAAGGTAAAAGATTTCCCTTTAGAGGCGCCCTAGGAGTGATGAACTAAAAAAAAAAAAAGAACGGTGCCCTTTTCCAAGTTAAAATGGTTTCTAGTAATAAGTTTTTGCCCCCGAGAGGGACACGCTGGTACTAGTGATCCCAAAAAAGTGTTGTTGTTTTTTTTTTCAACAACAACAACAACAGCAACAAAACATTTTGTTTTGTCCCCTGGTGAAATTGACTTTTGGTGAGACCTTCCATAGCAATTCTAAAGTAGAATAAAGAAAAGAAAAAAGAGGCTCCATTGAGGGGCAAGGCGGGGGCAGAGAAAAAGATCATATCGGGCAATGAATTCACTCTTCACGTCAACTAGTTAATTATTATTTCGAGGGCTCTCCGAGCTTAGTGGGAAAATAAAAAAACAAAAAACACTAGAGAAAAGACACGATAAAGGAAGCACCGAAAGGCGGTCTGGTCTTCCATCATTCGAGTACTATAAAAACGATTTTGATTGCAAAGGATAGTCTTTTAGTGCATACCATTAAATTGAGCCAACTGCGGCGTTGACTGTTGGCGGGGGGGGGGGGATGAACCGATCGATCTAGATTTTAATTAATAGCGCGAGAGAGTTGAATAGAACCGGGCCCGCTCTCATACAAAGTTCAATAAGTCATGAATGTGTTGTGGGAAAAAGGTAGAGGAGGGTCATCACGTACTTAATAGAAAACAGAGCAATCATCGGCTATCTCTCTTGGAATCATCACTGGCGTTTTCATCTAGCCAATACAGACGCGGTATATTACGCGCTCGATTACTCAGTGTATTGAAAGATGTAACTTCCGAACGCATAATAACCGGCTAGGAAAATATAACGTCTGTCCTAAATCTTCGTTTATATGTCTAGTGTGACCGCGCAAGAAACATGACGGGAGGGGCTGCGAGGACAACATTATGCTTTTCGAAAATGAGGGTGAACATTTTATAGCCGGGAAAACTACGCTATAGTATTGCGTAACGAAAATATTTGATATTTATCTTCCTTGGTAGTCCACACCAAGCGATAGAAAGCCCGCGCGCGGTCGGGCTGGAGGGGTCCACAACTCTCCCGTATGAATAATACATTTCATCCACTTTGTATCTACAACGTTGTGAGTTAATTTTTCTCATGAATTATTTACTTTCCCATTTCTTTTTCTCCTATATTTCTCACATACGCAAACGCTGAAAAACACCCCCATGGTATACTCTCGGACTTAGCAAACTTTACTTCTTTAATTCTACAAAGTTTTATACACCGAGGATCCTTCCTTTAAAACGGGAGAAATGCTAAAAATTGTATGAACCACAGCCAGGCCAGGCTAGGCAGCTTTAAATCTTAACCCGCCTGAGTGATGCACCCATTCCATGTTGTTGGAGTTACCTTGAGGAGGTTACAATGCCCACTGTAGGTCACGCCAAACGTTCTACATGTATAGTCACCATTTTTAGGTGTGGAAAGTGGAAACCCTCTAAATTCATTAAACGTGGCATAAGTGATGATTGTACTTCAGGGGCCGACTAAATCCACCCCCCCCCCCTACCCTCGGAGCTACTAGTATACGAATGAGCGTTTCTCGTTGAAGTTATAGGTTTAGCAGATTTTCTCAACTTCAAGCAGACCGAAAAGGTCCGCGTGCGTCCAGCTGCTTCCTTGGACTGCAAACCCCAGCACGGATTAGCCTACCAAGGTAGTGGCAAGAAGGGCGGACCGCTATTCTGGTGGCTAAAATTGAGAAAATTCGCGCTATCTTCAGGAAAATTCGTGGCTAAAAAGAGAAAATACACAGTGTACCCAGTTTCGATAGGTCCTTAAGCCCAGTAAAGTGCTCATCGGCAACTTGCAACTTGCTGACCTGGCAAAAAATCGCTAATATTCGTGGCTATAACGGCGAAAAAGCGCTGATTTGTGATGCAACTTCCAGACAAAAATTGGGGGAAAATCGCTGATTCAAGGTGCATGATGGAGGCCACTCCACGAATAAATAGTGGGAATCAACCCCGCGATTAAAACTGAGAAAACACTATAAATTTTTACCAAAAAAATGACGCTTTCACGTCAAAATTGGGCAAAAATGGCAACTCGCAACTGAAATTGCGAAAAATCACCCATTCGCGTATAAAAAAGTAATAGATGCTAATTCGCCGTAAAATTAGCAGAAAAACGCTTTTTTACTGATGAAATTAAGATAAATGACTAATTGCAATTTGCGGATATAAAGTTTAGGAAAAATTTCGCGGGTGCAAATAAAGAAACTCATCAATTCAGGGCTAAAATTGAAAAAATTACTAATTAGCGCGGCTACAATTAAGAAAAACGCTCATTTTCAGTTCAAATTGGGAAAAAGTGATAATTCTCTGCTAAAAATATAAAAAAATGGCTAATTTGTAGCTTATATTGAGAAAAACGCCGCTTCTTGAAAAATAGAGAAAAAATTTGGTAGAATGTACGGGTTTGAAAGCGAAACCCTAGTACGCTGCTAAAATTTAGAAATAGCGCCAACTCACTGATAAAACTGAGGGACATCACTAATTCTCGGATAATGAGTGTTGAGATTTCTAATTTAAATACGCGCCTTCTGACGGCCACTTTGTGGTTAAAAATCATAAAAACGGCAAGTTCATGAACGGGTATAAGTAAAAACAACGCTGATTCACGGGCTAAAACTGAGAAGAAACAATAATCTATCGTTGATCTTTGTTTTGTTGATTGGGCTGTTCTGAAATATTAATGGGAAGTTAGTTTTTTAATTTGGTCATTTTTTAACGTTCAATTGATGGAGTGAGGGGGATGTTTATTTATTTATATTATATAGGAAGCCGGTATGAAAGGTAGACGGTTTTTTCCGCATTGTTCTTGTGATATAGAAGCTCTAAGGGGCTAGTTTTGCCGCAGTATGCGGATAACGTGATTATCGTGCCCGTTTGTTTTGTTTTATTTCTGGTATTTTTTTTCTTTTTTTAAATTTATTTTTAGTCGGTATCGGTATTAGAGATGGGCGTTATCGTTATTTTTCGTAAACGTTAATTAACGTTCGTTGACGAAAAATAACTGTTACGAAATAACCGTTAAAAATTAACTGGTTGGTCTGTTTTGTTTCGTTCCCGCTAGGGACAACAGTTCTTCTCCCGCAACTGTTGAGTGTTAACTCGTTGATAGATAACGCCATCTCCGAGCGTTGAGAAGAAACTGGTTGAATTGACCAGTTATTTTTCAACGTGATTAACTGGTCGTTAGTTATTTTATTGTTAACTGTTGCGCCATAACAGTTAACCGTTATTTAACCCACCTCTAGTCGGTATTGTCTTTTCATTTTGTCATTTTTTAAAAATATAGATTGCTGATGAGGGACACTGGGATTGGGCCCGAAATGCATCCTTTCAAAAACCACACGGCTGTATGTGTTCAAATTACAAAAAAACATTAAAAAATAAATTATAAACAAATCAAATTAAAAAACATCCCATTAAGCAATAATCTATACCTAAAAGAAATATAACATTGCTAATTCGGTGCTAAAATGTGAAAACTACTAATTTAGAAAATAAATAATTAGTCTGGCCCAAAATTATGAGATTTTAAAGGGTAATTTTAAGCCTCTAAAATGATAAAAAGTGGTAATTCGCGGCCAAAAATGAAAAAAAAAAATTGCCGATTTACAGAGAATACTGCACAAAACGCCAATTCGTGGCTGAAATTGAGAAAAATCGCTAATTCACAGGTTCGAAACGCTACTACGCTGCTAAAATTAAGAAAATGCTCTAGTTCGCGGATAAAATTGAGGAGAATTCTAGTTGGCGTCAAAACTGAATATACGCCATTCACGGCTTCTGAAGGCCGACTTTCAAGGCAGAAATTGAGAAAAGGCGCCAATTTATGGTAATCGGTGAAAAACGCGCTAATTCCCGGGTAAAACTGAGAAAAATCTCTCATGCATAACTTATAGTGAACCAAAAAAATCCCTATCTGTGAATAGCACTCTAATTCGCGGTTAATATTGAGGAAAAACGCTTATTTTCAGCTAAAACTGAGAAAAGTGCTAATCCCCTGCTACAAAATTGGAAAAATCGCTAACTCGCTGCTAACATTGAGGAAAGCTCCAAAACTCGTGGAAACCCAAGAAACATCGTGGATAAAAACGCTACTTTGCTGCTAAAGGTGAGAAAATGCGCAAATTCGTTTCATCGAATTTGTCGATTTGCATCCGGGAGGACTTCATGAGACTAGCGTACTAGCCTCTACTCAACTCATTCTCTTGTCTCTCATAGTCTGGCGGTCGGGACCATTATGCCAGCGCTGTTACCGTGGCTCCCGTGTGGTCTAGGCAAGGGTGTCCTTTGGCCCTTCCATGGGTCAGTACCACGGGTGTCAGACAAGTTGTGTCATGCGGTATTGAGGGGGGGGGGGTGGCGGAGGTTGGAGGCTGGCGCTGCTCAGGGAGTGTCCCACACATCAGAGGACCTACAGCACCACAGGCACAGAGGAGGACTGTCGTCCGATAGCCGAGTGCTGGCCTTGAGATCTGGAGGGTGAGGAGGTCGCTTAGTCGAAGTTGCTGGAGTATTTCCTGTTGCTGCTCGCGTCAGCCATTCTAGCACCCCACAGGGGACCTTTTAATTTGAGATTTGAAAGAGCCAAACGCGCGAAATTGATTCTTTTTTATCATAAACAACAGAATCTGACAGGAATCAGAACGAGAGAGGCGGTCGCTCCCTCTTTGTATCTGCTAGTATCCTCAGTTGCCAACGATAACAGGGTGCGGAGGCCCTCTTCGTCACCCTTCGTGGCAACAGCCGCCACTCTGACAAAGAACAGCTGTTCTTCGATCTGGTTCACATTGTTTCCCTGAGGCGATGAAGACATGAGTGTTGGGTTGGGCTGACCCTGACGTCTACCACCCTGCTGAGGCTGACAGCTAGGGATCCATCTACACCTATTTAGTCACCTCTTATACTGGGGAGTTCAGAAGTTGTCAGATTTATTATTTTAAAATGCTCGAGCTTTTTAATTTAATGATGCGATCTTTTTCCACCTATTCAGCTTCTCAAGCGTGTCTTTAATTGAGAGGAAACAAAGTGTATCAATATCATTACAAAAGTTCGTCACAAACAAGGGAAAGCGCTCTCTTTCTTCCTACGAGTCAACGTGAGTATGTGGTGGGGGGGGGGGGTCTTTCCTGGAAAGCTTTTCTCCGTAAAGTGTTATTTACGTTAGGATAGTAGAAATTATAGCTGGAAAATATTTATTTTTAGCCTCGCAGACTGGTTTCCATAGGATTCCCCTTCAAGAGTTTCTAAAAAGAGAGAAAATATTACAACGTGGAGTAAGAAGACGACAGCGTTCAGCAGAAATCATTTTTATTCTGTTTTATCCCGTGAAATGTCTCGTTAGGACGACCGCGTGTTGTTGGGTGGGGAGGTAGGGGTGCATTGCGCTGACCTACAGAGAGCTAGCGCCGTGAATTTCAATATCATTATAGGATTTGAAGTGGGCGACAGGCCCACACACGACGAGCCTCATTTGCCGCGAAAAACATCAAAAAACCATTTTTTCTCTTTTTTTTAGGGACAACTGAAAGTAGTTCGCACGTTGTATGAATCATAAAAAAATGAAATTAAAACGAGGAAGGGTGACGTGGGCGTGTGCGTATCAGTGAGCTCGGCTTACCCAAGATTTTACTTTGAGTACCCTAAAAACAAGGGAAATTCCGTGTTGTACAAAAATAAAATTAGTGGAAGACAAGCGCAATGGAGAAGAGAAACAAATTTGTTGAATTTAACGTGGCTGCGAGAAAGTGTATTTTTAGTGTTAGCGGGGGAAAGATATAGCGCACGCTCTTCAAGAAATTTGAAACTTGTAAGTATAATGAAGAGGATTATGAGGGGGGAGTGGGCATCAGAAGAGACGTTCTGAAATTCCGGGAATTATAATGAACACGTTACTTTAATCTGAAAATACTAAAAAGGGCACAGTTTTCGATCCCCTCCCCACCCCCTTACCATCTTTAAATCCATACATTCATTAAAAGTTGACGTTTATACTTCTTAATCTTGCTTTTGTATCTAACTCATCGTTTAAGGAACAAGATGTTCCACAATTTAAGCTTAACTGGACAGAACGAAGAAAAAACACAGCCAACTCCTTCCGCACCCAATACCCTAAGGCGGAGGGGGGGCCGATTTTACAACTACAAATTTTTCGCCGCCCCCCTATACAAACATGTTAAGTCAAAGTTATACTTTAAGAAAAAAGGTTCCCTAAGAGGGGATTTTAGGCCATAAGTCACAAGCCTCCCACCCACGAAGGCTCAGCCAACTTTTTTTACCTTCTTATTTTCAAGACTTCTATCTTTTACAAGAACACCCCTCCCCACAGTTGTTCAACTTTAACGCTCCCCACTCATCTATTAAGTTAATTACATCAGTTTAATCCAGGAGCGTCTATTGCGAGCAAAAGTAATCTCGGACATCTTAATTAACTTATAAATCCCCACCCCCACCAGCGTCATCCCTTTTCTCTTCTCGCAGGAAGCCTCCTAAAAGCTCGAAAGTGTCTCCGCTTGGTGTTCTCCTCCAACCCACGACGTCAATTGCTACGAGCGTCCGGATTAATTACTTAGCTGGAACGAAATTTGTTAAAGGATAAAAGGGTATTCTGGTGGGGTGGGGGAGAAAAAATGAAAGTATGCGGCTGTGTGTGTGTGGGGGGGGGGCAAAGTTTCAGTTCGAGTTTTATGAAAAGCAAAATTAATCGAATGGAAAATCTTGCTTCTCCCTATGCGAGGTCTTCCATTTTTAGCAAAACAAAAACCGAGAAACATAAGAGTGGAGCATACGAAAATTGAAGAAAGAAAAACCCCCAGGGGGGAGTAAAAAAAGGTTGAAGGGTTTAGTTTTTCATCGACCTCATTAAGATAGGCCGCTTTTCTTGTCCCAGAAAAAAAAAGCTCCACCTCTTCTACGACCAAGTGTCGTCATTTGTAAAGACAATGGTAGCGGGGTGGGGAGAGGAGAGTATAAGGAGGTCTATGGAGAGGAAAAAGAAACGACGAAGAAGTATAAAAAAATGGGGGGGAAAACCAGTGGGCAAAAAATGCCTGAACGTTATCACAAGATATAGGACCAAGAAAGATCCCCCGCCATTACTTTTTACGAGAATTGAGGGGATGAGAAAAGCATCAGCGACGACAGTGGTGATGGGAGGGGGGAGTTTTTCGGGGGCGGTGGTGATGCGCTATCCTGGCTGTAATGGAAATGGTGAAGGGTTGATGGAGTGGGGGTTGGTGGATAGCTGGAGAATGGCCGGGGAGAATGAGGTTGGATTTAATTTCTTTGTTCCCATCATTTTTGCAAAGGTTTACTTTTTTTTGGAACTGCCATTTTAGTGCCACCAAAGTTTTTCCAGGGACTATAGTCGAAAGCGGGGGCTACATTTGACCTGGAAACTGACAATCTAAGCCCAAACTACACAGAGTCAATGGTTCCAATGTACGTTGTTGTGTTGTTGTGCTTCGTTGATTGGTTGTTGAATTGTATTGTGAAATTGTTTTTTTTGTGTGTGTTTTAATTGCGAATCCCATAAATTGGTTATTAAGTGAGCCGGTCCCTCAAAAAAGTGTTATAAGTGTGCAATACCGGGTAATTGGGGTTTTAATCTATGCCACCCTGTGAAATTCAGCAACAAAAATCCGCAAAGATTTTGTAGCAAGCCAAACCCACGAAAATGTTTCTTAACTTGTTTGTCCAGCAAGCATGGTTGTAGTGAGCCAGACAAGGGAAAACAGTTTTCTGGCGAGAAAAATGCGCAAAATTAGTTTTTAGAGTGCGAAATCCAAGAAATTGGGTTTTTAAGTGAGCCACAACTGCGAAACTATAGTTTTTAGTCTGCAAGATCACCAAAAGTGAAACCAGTGAAAATTATTTTTGAGTGATCCAGAGCCGCTAAAAGGTTTTGGAAACGAAATCAGAAAAATCGGATTTTTAGCGAGAGGAAAACGCAAAAATAGTTCTGTAGTGAGTCTTTCACGAAACTCGTGAAAGTGGTTCTTAGTGAGACAGGCCGTAAAAATTGTTTTTCAGCAACAAAAATCCGCGAAATTGGCGACCGGTGGGCAGGGGGACGACTAGCTTCCTCTCATTTTGGCCTGGAGGGGAGGGCGCCGCGCCGCCGCCGACTGGATCAAGCGCCAGCCTCACCCTTTTTAAGGGTTTTTTTTTTGTTGAGGGTACGGACTCGCATCTACCGAGCCCGCTGGCGCCTAAGCTCTTGCGGCTCTTACACCGTACCCTGTAACTCCATCAGCAGTGTGCACTTCACACCCGTACTACGCGGGCGTTTCGGTCGCTGCGTGGTTTGTCATACGCACACCACCGTGAACGCCCGCACGAAGCCGAGTGAGCCGTGTCACAGCTCGCCGCAGCCTTATAGTGTGATGGGCAATAGCTGGACTCGAACCCAGGCCCGCTGGGTTACGAAGCGAGTATTGTATCCATTACACCATCGAAGGGGGAGGGAAATGGTGGAAGGAGAGGCTTGATATTTGCCCCCTCCCCCCTGATCCAAAATACTTCCGCCACCACTGGTAGGAATGGTAGGGTGACCAGATTTAAAAATGGTTTCCGAGGAAGCCTAGCCCGAAAAAGTAGGACGGTTGAGATAGAAAGTAAGACACAATAGTAGGACGTGTAAAAATAAGTACGAGAGAGATCAGTTAGAAGTTATTTACTCGCATGGTTATTCACTCTACTTTAGGGGGTCGTGTTCGTTTGTGATAGCAACGTAACGGCTTCAGTGGCGTAACAAAGTGAGCGCCCGAGACGCAGCTAACATTTCAACTGCCTCCCCTCTTCGTGACCTAAACCAGTGCAGTATTTTAGAAAAGAAGTTCTGAACTTCTACTATTATTATGTACTGAACTGAACTGAACCACAGGCAATTGCTGGACCAGCAGCTGACCATTTTCACCACAATGGAAAGGGGGTAAGGGAGGCAGTGGCGGATCCACGGGGGGGGGGGGGTCAGAACCCCCCCTCTTAAGGTCAGAATAATAATAAAAATTAAGAAAGAAATATAAAAAACGAAAAATAGAGGTAAGAAGATGAACAAAATTAAATTAAATGTGAAAGAGCGAATCGACAGTTTTACACATCACTATAATACAAAAGAAGCGGGAAAATTCATACGAAACTCATGATGGGTGAAGGACCCCCCCCCCCCCCAGGATTTTGAAAAGCAGAAAAAGTGGCTCTTATATCTGTATTTTTCACTGGCGTTGTGCAAACCCCCCCTCCCCCAGGGAGGTGAACAATTTTGCTTCGAACCCCCTCCCCCTTTGATAAAGTGCTGGATCCACCACTGAAGGGAGGAGTGCTTCAGGGTAAAATTTGTATTTGAAAGAGAAAAATCCACTAAATTAGGTTATTATTTATCCAGAAAATTAGGGTTTCTAAAAGGCAATAGGACGAAATTTGGTTTTTGAGTAAGCCAAATCCGCGAATTTGGGTTTCTAAAGGCCGAAATTAGTTTTTAGAACAAGCCAAAGACTTTAGAAAGAGCTAAAACCACGGAAGTTTGCTTTGGAAAGAGTGAAAGCTAAATAAACGTTTGAAATATCAAAAATCAGAGAAATCATTATTCTATGAAGAAGCCAAATTCCTGACATTTTATTATGGAAAAGAGAAAATCCGTGGCTAAATTGTGGTGTGAAAGGGCCAAAATCATGACATTTGGTTTTTGAACGACCCGAATCCGGTTTTTGAACTAACCATACCTATCGACCTGGATTGGAACCGCTAAAGTCATGACTTTAGGTTTATGATAAAGCGTAAATCCCCGATATTGGCTTCAATGGTGCCAAAATTGTGAATTTTCTTTTCAGAAGAGCCACATTTTGTTTTTTGAACTTGCGAAGTCTGAGAAACTGACTTTAGAAATAGCTATAAGGCCACGAACTTGGTTTTTGAAAGAATGAAAATACCCGAAATTAGGGTTTGAAATAGCCAGAATCCGTTAAGTTTGGTTTCGAAGGAGCAAAGTTGTTGTGGAGGAGCGGAATTGTGATCAAGAGCCAAAAATTACGAAATTTGTCTTTCCAATATGGGCCAAAGTTGTGGGACTGATTTCAGAAAGAGCCAGACTTAAAAAATATGGTATTTAATTCCTAAAAAATGGTGAAATTGGTGTTTGAAGGATCAAAATTCATAAAATCACGTTCTAAATGTGTGCGAATTCGAAGAAAGAAAGAAATAAAAAAAATTTTTGGGGGATTTGTGAGAGCCAAAATGATGAAATTTGACTCATTGACTCATTTTAAACTAGGGCGTTGTTTTTCTGCGCTTTATCCCGCCATTTCCACCACATTATTACTTTGAGTTTGGAATAAGCCAAATCCGGGGACGCCCGACTCACAGCTTTCAATCAAAGAGGTTAACGTGGAAGATGTTGGAGGTTAGACCCATTAGATGTTACAAGTTTGGACCAAAAAATAGGATTTTCGCTCTCTGGACACCTGAAAAATGAGCCCGGGTGCCCCTGGACGCACTATAGGTCATGTCCGGAGAAAGTAGGACGTCTGACGGTCTGATCACCCTAGGGAGTAGAACGCGTGAAAATGTTTTTTTAGCGAGTGGAACCAGGAAAATCTGGTTTTAGAGAGCCAGGCCAGTGAAAGTGCTTCATTGAAGAAAAAATTCTGTTGAATTGGTTGTTTAGTGAGTGAAATCCGAGAAATTAGGTTTTTTTTAGTGAGCCAGACCTGCAAAAATAGTGGTGCCAAATTCACGAAATTGTATTTGTAATTAGCCAGAATACAGGTCATAGGAGCCACTTTCTGGTTTTTAAGCTGTAACTTATTGTAGGATACAATACAACAATAACGTTCACATTCTCCTGCACCAAACGATTGATTATAAGGTTTTACATGTATAGGCACGTAGCCTCGGGAAACTTTTCGCGGAAATTTTCCCTTCAGGACCACTTGAAACGGTCTGAACCCTGTAAAATCCCCCCCCCCCCAACAGCAAACTAATTATGAAGGTGAAGCCGGAAAGGGGTCCGAAACTGGAGTTTGCCACCAAAACTTCCAAATTTCCCCTTTACTTATAAATCTATCAACAATTCAACAGACTCAATGGATAACCAACAGGATTACTGTGGGAGGACTCAACAGATGTATAGCCCAATTCATCCCACACTCGCACACACACATTGGACATTTTGGGGGAGGGGGTTTACATTGGAAGTCTAACAGTGACGGTTTACGCACGCAAGTGCTTCGGAGTTCTTGAACCGAAAGTCAGAAATTAGGGGGTCAATTGTAGGTAAGTTTCCTCTCTGTTTCTAGGAAAAAATTGACTGTTTTTGGTCCAAAAATTGAGATTCAAGGAACAACTTTACGAATTCCAGGCCGAATTCGGCCCTAGATCCATTGTGTTTTTTGCCGCTTGCACGACGTTTCCAGGGACTCAACGGAATTTACCCGTTGATTATCTACCCCTATTACATCACAAATCCGCCCTCTTTCTGAGAAATGTTAATGAAATGGCCCGGACGTTGATCTAAGTGTTGCAGTATTCTTGCCGTGGAAAATGATTCAGTCAGGCTGGACAGAGACATCCAGTGAAGTAATATTGTCAGATCCTCTACTAAAATAATCCCACCCTACAGAGAACAACCTGAAGGGAGGATTATGGGATGTTTCAAGTTGAGAAACATAGGCCTTCCCCTCCGCTCCAGCGCAACATCCTCCATCACCGGGCGTTAAAAAAGATAGGCAAAGGACGAGAGAGAAAAAAAAACCGTCACATTTCATTCTGTCCACAATTTATCTACCGAGTTAATCCTTCCTGTCTTCAATTTAAGTTCACAGCACGATACCTTCAGGGAGGGGATTGATGGAGAAGTGGAGGGTAAAATGACGAATGTGACAGGTGTGATGCTGTAGGGGCTGATACTCTGTGGTGGTGAAAAAGGGATGGGGGGAATAACTATCGTTTGATTTTAATAAATTACTATACGCGTTTTAACGAGGGTTTTAACGAGAGAAGGGGATTGTTGATGATTCCCGTAAGATTGATATCGTTGGAGCCGACCGTTTTTAAGATCCGTTTGGCCCGATAGAAAAGTCCTGCGTTCCTGTTTGTTTTTTTGTTATTTATTTTTTCAGAAATTGGACGTTTCACAGAATTCCATGGCCTCCACGAAGTTCAGGGGGAAAAGATTAACTCAGAACGTTCAAATTCCTTCAGTAGTTATCATTCTGATTCATCATTCCCAACCACGACGTCTTTTACGACACTTCCAGGACCCCTTAAATAACAATTTACTCCCAGTTTATTAAATTTTTCAAAAAGTGAAATGAGAGTCGAGTGGGGGGGGGCAGTGAGATTTCAGCGTATTCATTAGGCGAGCTACGAGATTAGTTTTTTTTTCTCATTCCAGAAAGAAAAAATTAACGCAATTAAAGATCCCAAGAGAAATGATAAGAGTGGAATAAAACGAAAAAAAGAAAGAATTATTTCAGGCCTGCAAGATGGAAGGGGGAGGACGGAAAAAAGGGAATAAAGCCATTGGACTGTTTAGAGATGGATGCTACCTTCTTTTTTTGTGCGTATCCCTGGGTGTACACACGCGCACACATCACCACGAGTGAATTGTTGAAAAGGGTTACGATGGATGGCGGGAGGGTGAAAAAAGGCCCTTTGCTCTCAATTCAACCCCCTTGTGTAAATATTTACAATGTTACTTCAGGTAGTGAGCAAGAAGTGAGGAGCTTCGAGGTGGGGGGGGGGGATCGTGAAGGTGAGGGAGGAAAAAATTACCAAAAAGAGGAAGAAATATATAGTCGGACAGTAAGAGAGGGTTAAAAGCGTTATAGAAGGAGGGCTAAAATGTTGGGTTTTACTCCCTTTGGTGGGTGGTGTGGAAAGGGAAGTTTTATAGATGCTTGTGGATACAAACAAAAAACCGTGAGAAAAATGTTAAACGCTTTACAAAATCTCTATTTTACGAATTTTCGCCCCTCTAAGTATACCCGGTGCGCAGCCCTCATATCGCCGAAGTGTCGGCAACTCAAGAGTAATGTTGTTCGGGGGGGGGGGGGATTGTTTAGAAGGCATGGAGGGCTATTGTTTTTCCTTCCTAGTATAGGCCACTGGGCTACCATATAAGAAAAGCTGTGTCAGACGGTTGTGCACTGTGGAAATGTGTATGATGGGGAGGGGGGCTCCGCCCTTTCTGATTTCCACGGACCATTTAATTCGTCTGTGAGGTTGAACCATAAGCTTCGAAGAAGGAAAGGCTATGGTTGAGTAGGGTATGGGGGTTTAGCGGGGTTGAAATCGACCTTTACCTTCTTGCCCCCCTCCCCCCACACATCACCTTCAACCGTTCCTCTTTCTTTGGTACAATACTTCGTTCTTTGCTGGGAACCTCTTTCTTTTCCAGGATGAAATCAACCTTTACGCCTCCCCCTCACCACCAACCATCAACCAATCACCTCCCGCCTCTCGATCACCAGGAAGGAAAAGTCAACATCCATTTCACAGCGCATCCAAACTGGAAAAGTGCACGAAACACCCCTCCCTTCCCCCTAAACGTATAAAGCGAAACGCACCGTGAATTGTAGAGCAGGAGGGCACGTGATTACACGGCGCTTCCATTGTTCCTTCGCTTTTTACCCATGTGGTGAAGAGCCGGAGGGGTAGTAAGCTAATTCGACGGAAAAAAAAGAAGAAAACCCCGTTGATTAGACCGCTAACTGAGGCGTGAATAAAGTTGCTATAATAATTGGGTTACAAAGACTCTTGTTTCCCTCTTTAACTCTTCCTAATAGATATGCTTTGCACATCGTCCCCTGCCGCAACCCATTCGTTTGGCTATAAAACGTGTGTTTTAACCGGAGAACAGCAAATAGGTGGTATAAATGTCGACTTCACTTCCCAAAGCCTTGCACCACACGTTCCTCAGATGGGTGCACCCATCTAAATAGGAAAATTTGAAAACTGTTTGTTTTGCGACGTAAACTGACTATTTTACCTAGAGTCCCAACAACTATCACTGAGGCAAAATTTGGAATTGTTCCTACTTGAAAACACTCTTAGATCTTGGACTGCCAATTTTATTGATGCAAAATCATATTTTTCGCTCCAAAATTGGTTATTTTTTGCGCAGAAAGTGAGTTTTGAAGCATAAAGCTGGAAATCCTGCCCCAAAAGATTGGTTTAACTGTAATTGGCCGGAACCTATGAAAGTCTTCTCCAAAACCAGACTTTTCCTCACAAACGGAAACCCACTTTCATAGTATCACACAAACTGATATGGTTGACTGGAAAACGAATATAGCGGCCTGAAAACTGACAATCTTGAGGCGTTGTCGGTGCGCGGTTTGTCGCCGGAAAAGCCAACTGCGAACCCATCAAGTGCGCAGGGCAAGACAAGACAAAATTTCACTCTCAGAAAACCCTAATCTCACCGGTCTTAAATCACAAATTTCGCAGGTTTGTCTCCCTGAAAGCCAAGATTTTGCTGGTCCAGATCGCTAAAAAGCCCAGATTTCGCGGGTCTAGACCTCTAAAAACTCACAATGTCTCCACTTCGGCTCATTAAATTTTAACAAATTCGCAGGTCAAGGCAAGGCGGTCAAGGTCAATTTAAAAAAAAAAAACATTTCGTGGTCTTAGCTCCTTAAATTACCCATTTCTAGAGACAGATCGATAAAAAGCCCATTAAAAAAACAATTGAAAATGGATAGACTTTTAACTGTTTTTTGAGCTTGGGTGACCCACGCGTGGGCTCAATTTGCGGCGGGCCTAAGAAACCCCAATTTCGTGGCTTTGCCCGTTTCAAGAACCAATTTTTCGGGCCTACCTCTTAAAAAGGACCAATTAGTTTGGTGGTTTGGCTTTTGCATGAACCAATTATGCCGTCTAAAAATCCAAAGTTTGCTGGTTCTCCGCATTTTGTGATGCATGCATAGAGCTGTAGCCATATAGGAGCCTACAATCTCTTGTCTTCCCTCGTTGAGGTGCTACAGCTTCATGCATGCATTACCTACTAACCCTCGTAGTTTAAGCGACCTTACTAACAATATCAATTTTTTGAGCCTAGCTGCGGATTTGGCTCTTGAAAACCCCAATTTTACGAGACTGGCTCCAACAGAAAACAAATTTCGCGGGTTCGCCTTTCGAAACAAGCCAATTTTGTGTGGTTCGCTTAGCAAATTACCAATTTTATGGGTCATGATATTTTTTCGAAGCAATTTTGTGGGTTTCATTCCTATGAAAACTGAAATGAAATTAAATCTGACGCGGAAGATGGTGAACAGCCTGAACCAATGACGCACCGCTCCGTCGATGTCAATGACGCACCGGTCCGTCGATGTCAATGACGCACCGGTCCGTCGATGTCAATGACGCACCGGTCCACCAATGTCAATGACGCATCCCCACACTCTGTCACACTGACAACGTAATAGGCTTCTAATGGCTACAATTATTTGCCCGCATCACCTACGAGGGTTATCGTAGTTCATGCGCTTTACTTACAATGTGTACCAACCAATTTTATGCGTTTGGCTCTTTTTAGAACCAGTTTTGCGGGTTTGGCTCTTCAAAACTTCAATTTCGTGGGTCTAGCTCCCAATGAAACCATATTTCACAACTTGAATAACTATTTGGCTGGCCTAGTCAGTTTCACTACTTTAACATCCAGTTTTATGCGTTTGGCTCCTCGAAAACCAATTTTCGAGGGGTTGACTCTTAAAAATCCTCCAATCCACGGGTTTCACTCCTTAATTTACCAATTACTCTCTAATTTGGCTCTTTGGTTGTAACAAATTTCGTGGGGCTGGCTTTAAAAAGGCAATTTCGAGGGTTTGGCTCCCCAAAAAGCATTTCTCGGGTTTGGATCTCAACAACAAAAAATCATGAGTTGTTGGGCTGTCGCAAAGCCAAATATCGCGTGCTCCACGCATTGTAAATCAATTTCGTGAGTTTGACACATTCAGGAATGAAAATGTTGTGGGGTATGGCCTCCAAGTCCAAGCACTTCACGGTCAACTAAAGTTCGAATTTTCGGTCCTAAAATTACATAATGTAGGTACCTCCACCCCTATTCGTACACGCTCACGGAGGCCACCCGTTTTTACAACGTTTTAAAAACCGCAGAAACTCGCCGTTGTGAAATTGTGAATTTCACCGTGTGCTCAGCCTAATTTCAGGCAGGTAGCTGTCAATTTTTGATTGGTCTGCATACCTGTCTCCAAAAGTTGTTAACCAAACGTGATCATCTGGCTACTCCCGACTGTGAGGAAGCTGCCCACGTAAAGGATCACTCACGTCAGAAACTATCCAGTACAGTGATTTTTACACACAACATAGCCCCCCAACTCCGTCCCACTGCGGCACGTGACATGGTCCGAACCTGTCCTAAAAGAGGCAGAAATTTAATAATCTACGAACCACTTTACCTTGTTTGTACTCTCGGAGCTCATCGAATATTCCTTCTTGTCCCCCCTTACCGACAAAAAATCAATTCCAACAGTATCATTACACCATGGTTCCACGTTTTTGGGCATACATACATTTTTTTTTTCTTGATCTCATGCACCAGAGTTACGACAAAGAAAAATGATCAATTTGATAAGTGTCCCTCCCCTCTTCACCAAAGTTCACAGTTAACAAAGAATAATAGATGTGAATGTTCTACCGAGTCCCCCCACCACCACCACTTCTACGACCACCACGCTGTTAGCGCACTGTATTTCGGGGAAATCGGGTTTTGTGCCGAAGAAAAATTATCCTGGTGCAGGTTCTTTTACCCCTGGCGAAGGGAAAATTGGCAATAAAAAATTCATCGTGCGTAAACTGTTTCCCCCCCTCCTCATACTCCTACTTCTCACATACATGGCTGGGAAGGGAAAGGGGGTTTTTGGAGACGCGTGCACATTCACCTCCGTTTAAAAGGGGGTGAACAATGCTTCGAGAGTACAAAAAAGAAAAAACAGTAGGACGCAACAAGGGAGAGAGAGAATTATTTTAAAAAGGTGAAAGCCCGGAGAGAGGAGAAGTTGAGTTATTATGCACCTGCGTGTACCGTAAATCAAACTCGCGCTTACACTTCGTATGAATGGACGACCGGTTTTAGCCGGAGGAAGCCGGTATGGCGAAGTCCCTTATGCCTTGTCTTTACTCCTTGTTCGACCGTCTCTCGTCTCCGAAAAGGGGTCTCCCTTGTGAGTCGTAATACGACGAGTGTATTGTTACCCGTATGAGGGGTACAGTGAAGCATTGTATTTGAAAGATATTGTAAGGTCGAAAGGTTTTTGGTATGTAGAAGCAGGGTGGGAGGGGTTGAAAGAGAGACGATGTCGCATATTCGCGATTGTGTGACTTATTCACCCCTGGGCGACGGGCCGCACCTTCCGCAAGTATACCGCAAGGGAAATATAATTCACCCCTTCTCCCACCCCCCCAAACCACATTCACACAAGCAAACTATATGGGAAGCCCCTTTCCGGGCACCTCTCCACCATCCGTCCCATGAACAACCGTCTTAGAAGCGTATTGGTGTGGCACACTCAAGGTTTCGGCATTCTGTACGTGTAAGAGTGATATTTCTAGAGGGTGTTCTAAAGTTCGTGTGACGACACGTATGTTTTTCAAAAATGTTGTAAAAGGAAACCCATTGTACCACTGTGCTGATGTGTATATAGGAAACGACGGTGATTGAGTCGAAGGAAACTCCTTACGCTAGAAACCCGCCTGCAGCAACAAATTTCCCAGAGAAAAGAGTTAGAACTCTTCGGGCTTTACCCCTAATTACCTTAACGCCAAGTTTCCTGAGTAAATTGCCTCGTGCAGGGGAGTAACTTCACCCCTCACGAACCAGCCGCGATTCACCGCTTTCTGGTCTCTCTCACTGTTCGAGTTGTAAAAGGATGGTTGAGGGTTGGTAGAGGGGGAGAGTTTCTAAGGGGTCCTGAGCAGATAAACAGAAAGCAATGATTTACGAGTCGCAATTTTAACTTTTACCTTCACTTTAACTCTTCCTTTTCTTTCCCCCTCCCGTCATCTTTCTCAGTAACACTACAACCCTTTTGCGAGGGTCGTTTTTTAACTAGATCGAAACCAGGACCTCTATTTATCGTGCAATTCTGGAAATATCCTGAGAATTTGAAAAGGGTTGGCCGATATAATTTATGGTTTTTTTTTCGTCCTAGCCCAAGAAAAAAACTCGTAATCTCTCTCCCCCCCGCCCCCCCAAGCATCCGAACCCACGCAAAACTTGTCCCTCCCGGTAGTAATGATCTGAATACGAGGAGCTATAGAAGGACCTCACTACTCCTCAGAAAAGAATATAAAAAAAAAGGCCTCGCCTTCCACCAGGACGTCGTGTGCCTCTTTCCCCCACTATTTTGTTCTTCAACTTGTTCCTCGCAAGAGTCCAAGACGCACACGACCTCCTCGTGCAAGAAGTGGAAGAGCGCCACCGTACAGGGTCGAAGGATTCCTTAAAAACCACTGTGGAGGCTGGGGGCTTCACCACCAGGACCTAGATCCAGTTTCCACTTCTTCTTCAACACTCGGAGTCCAGTTTTTGTCTTCCCCCCACCCCTTCCATCGTAATCTATTTTTATTTTGTACTTTAATGCTACGTTGAAACGTTTGAAAAGAAAGGCCCCCTCTCCACTCCATCATCTTCTACCCCCCGCAGCATCCCTACTTCTTTATTGGCGCTCAGTCGCGTTCTGGATGCCTTGAGCGCATAATCGGATTTATTGTAACGTCCCGTCCTTCGGTGCTGGGAAAGAAAAAAAGTTTTCGCGATCGTCCCATTTTTTTTATTATTATTTCGGAGTGCCAAAATTTTGTCGGTTTGATTTTTGGTGTAAATCAACCCACCCCAGCAAACCCCGTACCTAACACGGATTTTACGGTTTTAATGGTTGGGGACTGCGAAAAATGTGTATGAGTGAAGTGTTTAATTGTTCAAAATTGTCTTGGATCTGGATACGATAGTACCGGTGAGTTTCACGATTTATCACCGAACCCCCACCCCCTTGGGGCCCAATAGCGGGCAATTTCGCCAAAAAGCTATTTCCGATTCTAATTTTTTCCAAGGTTATCTCGTTTTTATAGTATCTCTGTAATGTTGTGTACATTGAACGAGAGAGTTTCAAGAAGAGAAGAGGGTGAACTTTAAACTTTTCATTGTGTTCGCCCCGCGTGCCGTTTTATACATTTTTTACCGTGAAAAAATAAAAGAAGCTTCCGCGCCGACAATCTGAGCTTAAAAGTAGAATAAATCCGGCGTTATGCATTTAAATTGTTTTTCTTTCCCCCCTTCGAGTATAAAATATGCTCCCCCCTCATATAATGATTTTTATTGTTGTTACCCTCTGGAAAACAAACACAAAAAAGTTTATAAATTTTGAAGTACCTGTGCTTCACTCAACTTTGCTCTTCATCTAAATTTTATTTGACAGAATCTCCCAGGGAATAGTGACCGATCATAGAATTTAGGGGGTAAAATTGTTACCCTTTTTAAAAGTGAATTCGCTTTTTCGTGACCTTTCTCCTTGAAGTGATGAGATCTTCCTTTTTCTCTTCCTCCATCACAACTTTTCAGACTTATTAAAATTTACGTCAATCACGTCCCTTTTCCTTACACGGCAACGCTTTTTTTCCTCTCTCTCTCTCTCTCGTTCGTTTATTTATTTACTTCTTGTCGTAGAGTGCTTGAACACTCACTGAATACAACTCCCCCCAGCCGCCGCCGCCGACGACCCCTTACAAAGTTTTCTTGAAGAATCGAAGTCTTAACGTGCTGGTATACGCTTTGAACATGCGTTTGTTAGTATTCCAGGACGCGGGCTCCCGTCTTCGGAGCAAGCCAACACTCGAAAACTTTTTTTTTTTTTTTTTTTAATAACTTGTCGAACACCTAGGAAATCTGCTCAATTTCAGTCTTTAGAAGTGTTTCCAACAATAACGCCACTCGCCCCAATAGAAATAAGCCCGCCCGTTAACTTTATACTCCTTGCTGCGGGGGGTGTGCAGGAGAAGTTATTTTCCGTTGTCGCGTCGCCGTATTTTCATCATTATTCGCCGTATAAAAGCCCATTTACGTCTATAACGTCTCCGTCCATGGATCTTCAAATCTCTGCGGGACACATTTCACGGCTACTTTCACACTACTATTACTGTTACAAGTTTTTGACAGAATTGACGTTTTATTCTGTTGGGACACAGCCGTACTTTAGTCTCATTTGATGATAGAGTGGGGTGTAAGGAATGACTTAAGAATGAAATTATATGCAATGTTGAGGCGAATCTAAAGCTCCAAAGACTAAATTTTGAACTGGAAAATGGTTATGCGGGGGTTCCAGAGGAAAGCTACGCATCTCATTGATTTTTTTTTTAGTTTTGTCGAATTTTATAGTCAACTACCGAGACTATAATATTTCTATCAGTCGCACAGCCGAAAAATTATGACTTTACGGTGACATTGGCTGGATACGATAAAATTTCCCGATTTTTTCTCCCGTTGCATGCGAGAATAGCCAGATTTTCGGGCATCATTGCGAAAGCTTTTGAACCACTGATGAACATAATAGAAAAAGTTTCACGGGGTAACGTCTGGTTTCTGTGTCGGTCATTTAATTTCTGAGGGTCTATACGGCTTTCGTGGAGCCCAAAAGTCGGTATCTGAAGCGACTATACTCTCGTGAAGGCGAACCCGTAGTTTTCTTACTGGAATGCCCACGATATTGAACTTTTTCTAGCCGTCTCACACCAGAATTAGTAAACGATTATATGCGCATGCTTATACGTAACTTGTGACCGTTTTCTATGCCAAAGTGGGTGCCCGGAGTCGCAATTCCGCGAAATTTAGATTTCTCAATGAGCCAACCCCATACGAAAATGGTTTTTGTAAGAGCAAAATCGATGCAAATGATTAGTAAACAAGACTTCTGTCTCACTCAATTGGTAAATTTAGGGCCCAAATCCAAGATTTAGGGTAAAAATAAAGCCTATGAAATTGGATTTTAAAAAACGAATTGGGGTTTCATAAGATGAAATCGCGAAATATGGTGTTTTAGAGCGTCTTATAGCATACCCACATAATTGGCAATATCAGGGGCCAAGCCCGTGAAAAAGGAAAATTTGAGGGGTGAAACCCCGTGAAAATGTTTTGTTTTAAAAGGTCCATAAGCCCTGGAAATTGATTTATTAAACAGCGAATTCCATTTGCATCTTTGTCTCTGGCACCGAGTATTTCCACTCGTCCTCTCCGATAATATATTTATGAAATAAAACAGGGAAGACGGGTGGAAATGTTCGCCTCCGGAGCTGATTTTTTTGCAATTGGAATTCGCCTAAAAGAGCCCAACCCGGGAAATGCCGTGATTTGGAGAGCCATGTGCCCGTGAAACTGATAATTTTGGGACACAAACCCACGAAATAGGTTGTTTTTTTTTTTTTTGCTTTTTTAAGAGAAAAGCACCCGACATTGATGATTTGAGGAGTCAAACCCGCGAAATTTTGTGTTTTTGGGAGTCATACCAATGACAAACGCGCGACATGAGTGATTTGAAGAGCCAGGCCCACGAAAATTTAATGTTTTAAATTGTTTTTTATGTTGTTGTATTGTTTTGTTCACAAACCATATTATGTTATGCGTCTGTGGACTCTGGAGTATATGCAACCAATCAAAATGCTTCATTTTTCGAGGGAATAAATTCGTTTGGTTGCAATCATAGACTCCACAGAACGCAAACATTAGAGCTTGTGAACGGTGCCTTAGGGAATACTTGCCAAGAAAAAAGACCCTGGAAACCTGTGAATTTATCCGGCGTCTTTCGCGTTGTTCTCCATTCGATGCCTTTAGCCGCATAATCGCCACTGTTGCTCGTTTTATGCGCGCTTAATTTATTCGGCGATTTTCCGACTTTATAACCCCCCCGCCACAGTCTTCCACAACGCTTCTTTTCAGTCTTTTATACGCTCAAACGGTAGGGGCCCCCTTCATTGCAGTCCTTTTCATAACAAGTTTGGACCATTTCCAATTTAACTCCTCCCGACGACGACGATGACGACGACGACGACGACTCAGTTAAATCAATTTAAAAACGCCGACTTGCGGGGCGGCTCGCGGTGCTTACAAAATAGTATACGTGAAGATTTAAAAAATGCCTTCAAAGCGCTGAATCTTTCTCCATCAGCATGTTTCCCCACACCCACCCCGCCCTCTATTTTCAGGAAAAAGAGCTCGATTCGAAAAGTTCCACAAAATTCAATCAACTGTTTACGATATTCTCCTCCCTTGAGCCCGCAATAAAAACGGTTTAGACTCAAAAAAGAAAGAGAGAAAAAAAAAGCCGTGGGTTGAATAAAGTCTGATAGAAAGGGCGGAGTGAAGGGTTGACTTCGCATCTAAATCAAAGTTTCTGGAATCGATTGGATAATCAATTTTATAATGCGATTGAGATGTTTAACGGACCGCAAAATGTCGAGGAAATTCTTTCCCTTTGAGTTGAAAAGATTATTTTTCGTCTCGTCCCCCTTTTCGCTCACCAGTGTCAGCTGTCTGCCGTCTAAGATTTTAGTAATGTTTGGATCGGGTCCAACTCCCGAAGGGAATCCCCACAAGGTTGAGAACAAGGTGCCGTGGGGGACAGAAATAGGTAACAACAAAAATGTTCCCTTGAGACGACTGTATAAATGAGCAATGACGTTGAATAATATCGCGCGGGGGATAAACAAGAGGATGCGATACCGAAGCGTGAAATTGAATTAATTTTCGACATTGCGGTGGTGGTTACCCTCCCCGCCCCCTGGCAATCACCGCAGCCATTTCATCGTCATCGTAAACCTTCATCGAGGAGGGGGGGGGGAGTCGCCTCTCCATACAGAACCAACAGACAATAACTTCCCATTTTATGGGTGCACGCGTGTTATACCTAGTTGTAATCATACTATTTGTTGATTACAAAGTGTTTCCTATTTTAATTTTTATCGTGAAATCAGTACACTAGGAATGGTGGGGAGGGAGCGCCCACCCGCCAGTCCCAAGGGACGATGAACAGAACACAACAACAAAAAAACAAAGTTGAAACTACACCTGCTGTTGTTTTTTCCTAAGGAACCCGATGATGAGCTTCTTTGAAGGTTCTGGTGGTACAAAAAAGAAAAAATAGAGAGACACAGACTCCCAAAAAGAGACAAGTGATTTGGGTTTTTATTCTGTTTGCCTCCCTCTCGGTAATATCTGCCAGCTGTTATTCGTGGGAACGTCTATGTAACGTGGAACAAGATAGACTTATAGAAAATAAATTGTAAAAATTATCCTCTAAACTTCCAAGTTTTTTTGTCTATCCCCCGCTCACTCGTGTTCCTCAGGCAATGAAATTGAGAAGTAAAACAATTTCGTGGCATTTTCCACGTTGCCACCCACTAACGTTACGGGAAGAGTTTTCAATGAGAGCATTGTGGCTCGAAATTCCCTTAATTATTATTTGAAAGTTTGCCCCCCCTCCCCCTCACGAATAATTAACGATGGAATCAGAAGTTGTTTCATTCAATTGTTTGTTTGTTCTCGGTAAAATGAAAGAGTTGTGTAACTTTTTTTCAACAACAACAAAAAAATGATGTCGTTTTCCCTCTTTCTCCCACTCTCACCACGACCCCAAGGGGCGGTGTAATGGCTGGGGCGTTGACTGCCAGACAAGCTGATATAAAGCCACATGGGGCTCGTTATGGAATGTTTAAAAACTGTTCAAAGCCACAGCCCGCTTCCTCTTCGTCGTCGTTTTTACTTTGTTTTTATTCATTAATTCCCTTCCCCCCCCCCTTCATCACACATGGAAGCTCACCAGTCACCACAGGCCACCGCAATGTAACGAGAGTGCGTTCAGTCGAAACCGATGAAATTGTCCAAAGTGATGAAGGCGAACTATTCAATGTCGAATAGCGAAAGAAAAAGACACACAAACACTCAAAAGGAGAAGTTATTGAATTTGTGACTTCACAACTAAACCTTTTTCTCGATTTTTCCCTCAAAAAAATACGCTTTTTAGTGGTGAAAAGGGATCACGCGTGTCGCTGGGGGAAAAAAGGGTTGAATGCTTTGAGAAGTCGATTTCTTTAATAAAGCCCTTTTCAAAAAATAAAAAAAAATAAAAAAACGAAGAAGAAGCAATAGGATTAGATAGAGCGCTCGACCAAAAAAGGTCCTTTCCCTTGCATCACGCACACATAAGAGCTTCGAAGCCCCCCCTCTCACGCCTGAGCTTGCCGGAGAAAAGAAGATCCTCTCTTAGGAAAAGCTGGAAAAAAAATAAAATTGACGGAACAAAAAAAGGTTGGTGTATGGCTTGGTGGTAAAGGGGACGACGGGACAAGTCCAAAAAAAAAACCAGTTAAAAGTGGATTGCAAGAAGAGTTCTTATCTAATCACTACCCCCCCCCCCACTACTCATCATCATCGTCGTCATCACAACATGAAAGAGGGTGCTCTTTTTCTTCTTATTATGTCTCCTTTTTGAGGGAAACTCCTTTACAGTTTTTTCTTTCTACATGTGCTTCTGGTGATTGATGATGAAGGGGAGGGGGGTCTTTGTTGGTTTTTATTTAAAAATCAGAGGGCTGAGCGAGAGATGAAGGGGCTGAAATGAATCGGAGCCCTAGCAATTTCTCGATGACCAAGGGTGGCTTTTCAATCGGGGACATCTCACAAAATAAGATTTAGGAACATATTTTAAGTTTTTGTTAATCGGGTGGGGGAAGGTGATTTATAGACCTAGAAATAATTTACACGGTCGTTCAAATAAGTTTCCTTTTAAAGACTTCTTTTTCTTGTTGATGACCCCGAATTCCTCGACCCGCCCATTTTTGTTGTGTGGCGCTCAGATAAATTTATGCGCATTGCAACAACGACCCACATAAGATTTGAATAATATAATCGCGAAAGAAATTAATTTAATTTTATTTGTTTTTAACGTGTCGATACGCATTTGAAATGTTTTTTTGTTGTTGTTTCAATAAGGGCGTTCTGTCCGGCGTCAAGGACTTTCTCATTTCAAGGGTTTTAAACTGCAATTTAAAACGGGGTGTGGGGCTCTACGTTTTTATATGGCGATTTACCACGCATAAATAGTAAAATAGATGGGAGCGACTGCACGGGATTACAGTGTAATTGAGAGTTTGTCCTCGAAAGACAGCGACTGTTTGTAAGACTTGATGGACAAGGTTGAATTTTATTTGAATAAAACGCTTTTTAATTTTATTTAAATGGCAGTCGTTGAAGAGAGAGGCGCGTGGACAACTTTAAAACAAGTGGGCGGAACAGGAATTTTTCGAAACGCATCACGTGCATTTTTGTTACTGTAGCGAGAGGAATGATGGGGGTGCAGGTGAGGGGGATTCTACAGCCTCGGACCTTAGCAAGTTCGACAAGATATCCAGGTCCCCTCACCGGTCCGTCACAGGAACTTCCATTATTTTGAACAAATTCCGAAATTTGCATTATTTGTGCATCAGAGCCAAGCGGGTAAACATTATGTATGTGTCGTCCAGCATTGATGCAGGGGCATAGCAATAGCCTCCGCGGTCACAGGGGGGGGGGGGCGTTGATACTAGAGGGCACCGAGCTAAAGCCTCGTACACGCACTGGAGGAGTATTTCAGTCGAGTAGATTAGTTTTGCTAAACAAGTGTGAACACCAACTATTTAGTCAAGTCCCTATCAGTGAGAAGGATTTTTAGTTTAGTGGCAAGTCGCGATTTACTAAACTCGACTAAATTGCTCGACCAGTGTGAACAAGGTTGTGTTCTTCTATACTGTATTTCGGAACTGATGGTTCGTACTTAATTTTAAAAACAGTTGACTCAGCACCAGCTGTTTAGCTGTGCTGATGTGAATCTTTTTAAGTGTAAATGAAGAAAAAGCGCCCATTTCACGGCAAAGTTAGAGAAAAAAGACGCTAATTCGCTGCGAAAATTGATATAAAACGACCATTCGGGGCTAAAATGACGGGAAAGTGCTAATTCACGGCTAAAATTGAATTAGAGAAAAAGCGCTTCCACTATGGAAAAAAAACTGATGAGGACTATTAGCAGGTCTAGTTCTCTAAAACCACAAATTTCGTTGATCTAGCTCTTTAAAAACTGGAACTCCTCTTCTTTGGCTCCTGAAATTAACAATTTCGCGGGTCAAACTCTCTTGAAACCAAAATGTGTGGTTTTCGTTCCATAAATTGCCAATTTCGCGGCAATGACTCGCATCTTAAATTACCAATTACGCTGGTCTAGCTCTCTAAAATCCCAAATTACGCTGGTCCAGCTCTCAAAACCCCTAATTTCGTGGGACTAGCCCATGAAAAAAAAACAATTTTGCAAGTTTGGCTCCTTGAATTACCAATATCCCCAGGCTGAGCTGCCTATAAACCCAAATGTCGCACTTATAAAAACCATTGGGGAACTTGCATGAATCTGAGATTGGGGAGAAAAGCATACCGGTGATTCGACTCGTGAACTGAAGGAACACAACGAAAATTGCAATCCGGTTGGTTTGTTTTAAGATTTTTAAAAAAAGTTTAAAGTTCTTCTTGAGGGGATGGATGGTGCGACGGGAAATTACCCCCTCTTCCCCGCAACATCCATTTCAACAAATAAGTTTTGACGTAATTGAACCCCCACTCAAAATTTTTAAAAATTCGCTAAAAAAAAAAAGCATCCTTGATGATTGATTTCAAAGTTTAATGTGAGCAATAGACTTGCGGAAGAGCCCTCTTTTAAGAAACACCAACTTTTGAAAAATGTGCAAGGTCCCCACTGTGCGGCCTTGGCTCTTTGAAAATCCAAATTTCCCAGTTTGGCTCATTGAATCACCAAAGTCGTTGGTCTAGCTCGATAAATTATCAATTTTCCGGGCCTACAGGTCCAGCTCTATATGTTGAATCAGTATCACCGGTTTGGCCGTCATGTTACTTTAATTTTGATTGTTTGGCTGCTTTAATTCTTTGATTTAGATAGTTTAGCTCATCCGCAAAACCCCTTTCCATCCACGTTTCCAGGAATCCGTAATTTAAAATTCAATTCAATGGGGTTGTCTCGTAAAAAATTAATTTTGCGGGGAAGATCAAATCAAAAAACGCAGAATTCTTTAAGTTTGAACACAGAGAACAAGCAACAGGGGAAACAAAGGTCTGGCTCATTGCAGTGGGCGTTTTAAGGTACATTTCTTCAAGACATTTGAGCCTGACTCGGTAATTCCTGAGTTCTTATGGCAATGCTCAATTGACAAACACAGTCGTTCCCAGCCCTAAATCACCCCGGAGTGGCCGGCGTCAGCGTCCCTCAAAGTTTCCGCAAATAAGCGTTTTATACTTTTGTCATTGATTTCTGTCGATTTTCTCGACTCTGACGCTGAGCGGGCCAGTGAGACTTCGAGCCTTTTTCTTTGACTCTAGGACAGTCCAAGGTCGATATCGGTGACGTGGCTCCTGACCGAGCCAAAAACGCCGTAATTATGAGCAGAACCGCTCGAGTAGCTCTTTCTGATTAATCTCAGCTATTTAGAGAAGTGGGTTCTCACCTTTCTTTCATGTGAAGATTTCACTTCAGCCACCAACTTTTCGACTGTTTGGGTTCAATAAAGCCCCGGAAATGTATTAAATTGGCCCAAAAATTAGTAAATTATTACGCGAAACGCCTCAACCCGCACGCCCATCCAATTTTTACCAGCACTCAAACATAGTTGTGAAATTCCATCATACTAACCTACAAAGGTGTCGGCTGTTCCAGTTTCACACCCATTTAAAAACTGTTAAAAATCCTCTTGGGGCAATGAATAAAACAATGCCCTTCAACGTAATTCTCACATTCCACCCCTCCAGCCAATGGTCGCTGAATACGAGAAGGGTGCCAGTGCGGCGAGCCGCCGAAACCGCGTGAAAACGCCTCTCTTTTCTCTCTCTCTTTTTTTTTTCTTCGCTATTGATATACGAGGGCGTATAATTGATGACAAGTGCACGGCTCAGAAGCTCTGTGGGAACATCCTTAAAGCACGGCTTCCTGTTCTTCTTCTTCTCCTTCTTGTTTTTCTTCGTCTTCTTTTCAGAAAAAATAAAACAACACATCGTATCGTGGGTCCCGCATTAACCCCTTCCCCATATCTCATTTTAATACATCCCACGGTCGCGTGTCTCAAACAAAACGGTTTGAATTCATAAAGTTTGCCACCCTATGTTATAATGCCTTTTATGAAAAATAATGGTACAGCGACGGGAACAACATGCTGTAAATGAATGGACTACCCGTACGTTATTACTTCAGTGAATGGTTTGTCTATAATATCATAAAATCTGCAAATAACAAGAATTTCAATGTTGAGCAACGGAGTAACAAAATCACGGTAGAGGGAGGCGGTTGCGTAATTTTTAAATCGAAACAAAATCACGAATTGCACCATTCCCACTCCCCGCCCCATCCATGAGCGCGTTAGTTATTGGATCGACGTTGGAATAATGCAAAAATGGCTTGAGTGTTATTAAAACGTGAAAATATCGCTTGTTTTTATTATTACCCGGGTTGTTTAAAAACGAGTGCTCGCTGAATCGACTTGTAAAACAACGGAAGAACGTCGGAGAATTTTATAATAATGAGCGTTGGAAGTTATAATTTTACGCTTTGATTTGAATAAATTTAGCGTCCGCCAAACAGCTCTCAATAACAGCAAATAAATTTTTTATTTTTGTTATAAGCTGGTTGGGTTACTTCTTTTTTAAATGGCGCTCCACTTTAAAAACAAAAAACACTGACTAATTCACATTTCATTACGGGATTAACGATTTTGCAAATTTATTAGTTTGAAACCCCCACCCCCATCGTAAACTGTGAAAGGAAAGGAAAAAAATTAAGTGAAAGGTTAAACGAGTTTTTAATTACAGGAAACCCCCTCGTTTCTCACCGTTGAAACCCACGAATCGAGAGAGAAAAAGTGTGGACATTGTAAATGGGAGAAAAATGAAACAAAATGAAAAAATTTAGGGGCAATAAAAAGTCGCTTTGTGCGGTGAAAAAAAAAAGGGCTGAGAATGGGGTTAGAGAAAATTCTGCGCGAGAGAAGCTACCACCGTATAGAACACTGGTTTACCGCTGCACAAAAAACGCAACATAATCGTATGGTGGACTGTTGGGTAGTGTAACAGTGTGGGGGGGGGGAGGTAGAGCTGCAGAAATCCGACGATTTTGTTACTTCTTGGGGGGGGGGGGGTACTGCCAGGTCTCGAATTCTGGTCTGGCCGTCTCAGCTATACAACGAGACGCGATAACTATTCGTGCAGTGCACAATGTACATACGTATGTGATCAGAAAGGATTATAATTCCACCCCCTCCCCCCTATCATCACCACACCCTAACCAGCCAGGGGCTGCTCATTAAGAGCTTCCGATACCCCTGGGAATGAAGCTTTATAAATTGCGCTAGAACCTTGTATACATAACTTTCGAATCACTTCTCTATTTGGGGAGCTTTAGAGTATTTCTCTCTACGAGAGTCACTTTGTTCATAATTCCTTGAGAACTTACTTCCTTTCTCTTATTACGCTCATAAATATGTAAAAAAGATCCCTTTCTCCTCCACACCCCCTCCTTCGTCTTTAACGTACTAAAAAGGTGAAATTCAAATTCCTCGCCCTCCATCAGTAATCCTTTTCTTTCATTTCCCTTATTTTTCCACGCAAGGTTGAAAAGTTGTGTTTGTCTTTTTTAAAATGCGCTGGACGAAGGTCTCCTTTTATCGAATAAAAAAAAAAATAAACAACCTTCGGAGCACCGCTCCAATCACTGAAAGCCCCCCCCCCCCCCGCGAGACACTCAAGTCTCTTCAAGGCGGCAGGTGGCGTGGCAGGTGTTACAGAAACGAGATTTCTTTTCTGGTTCTTTCTTTTTTTGTTGTTTTAAAATACTTCCCCTTCATTGGTTTAGAGGTCGTGAAAAAGTTGTGATGGATGGGGGAGGGTGGAATTGGGTTCGGATGTGCCCTGGCAGGGGAAGAGTAGTTGAAGGGGCTCCAGATCGAGATGATGGTTGTTGATGGATGAAGAAGTGGTGTTGCAGGGGGGGGGGGTGAGAAAAAAGTGGAGTGGATCTGGTCAGGTAGGACTAGTCGTTTTTTATGGTTCTCCCACTCCTTTTTTTTACTGCTGCACAAAGTTTCATCATCGAGATCAGACGCCTTTTTTCCCCCCTTTTTAAAAGTCTCTCTCGACCTCGGTCTTGGAAAGAAACGGTAGCTTTGAGCGTAGTGGTGGACTCGAGATGAACGGCAGGACGAAACAACAAAAAATCCTGAAGGACCTTCTGTAAAATTGCTCTGAATTAGAGCTATTAAAGGGAAATGAGGGTTAATTCACCCTCTCCCACCCACCCACTCATCATCACAGCCCAATTTCTAAGGGTAGGTACGAAGGACTCGTATTATAGGAGAAAAAACTACCCTCCACGCCCTCGTTCGTTCTTCAAAAATGCTTTCATCGTCTGATTCGACGTCCTGTCAAATCTCTGAGAGTGCTCTTTGATTTTACGTACTTTGAAGTTGAAGGAATTTCATCTTGTAGAATACGTGTGTGGGGGGAGGGGAGAGGGTTTTATTGATTCGTCATGTTTGTAATTATTTGTATTGGTCCTCTCGGTCTGGTAATATCAGAAAAACACAAAAATTGGTGGTGGTGGTGGTGCGTCAGATTCGAGTTTGACGTCGAGTTTGGCGATAATTGTCGGCTGGTCTCCGCGACACTGTTCGCCGTGGCCATGGAGAAACATAGAACCCAATTATGCGGGAGTGCACACGTGCCACTACGACTGTTTATCGCTGGCGAAAATCGGAAAGCTAATTTTGCCCAGTTTTTGTGGGTCGCGCGACCCTATTTCTACCGCCTATAGGGAACCTTTTAATACCAGGTGAACGCAACTCCCTCTGGTTGGTACATGTAGTGTTCATCAACGATAAAGGCAATACAAGCTGTCAAAGAATTGTTTACAGTCCAACAACTTGACGAAACCTCCCCCCCCCCCCGCGATTGTTAACGAATCGAAATTTTTAGACGAGCATATAGCTCCCGCTTTTTCGCAATGATCCAGTCCAAAATTGGTAATTGGTGTCATTTCACGATTCACGATTTCAAAATTTGGTTGCTACCCAACAACATGTGAGTGAGCTTACCGACGAGTCGAATTTTGCCGTCGGGAAGCTTAGGGTTATCAACAGTCCCGAGGTTCGCGGGCCAGTCCCGGTTATTATGTCCCGTGTCCCAAGAAAGGTTATACGGGGACGCATTTCGTCCAGGTTTCTGTTCAAAATGCCCTACAATTCAATTCCAAACATAATAATTCTCGTAAAAAGGCCAAAAAATAGCATTCAAAGATTACAGTTGGCCATTTTAGGACCGAAATGATCGTCTGGAGGCAACTCAATGTAGTTTGTGATTTGCATTACGTTCTGCAGGAAAGTATTGAAGAGCCAAAGCCACGAAATTGTTTTGTTACATAAACTATAACCGCGAAATTCGTTTTTAAAAGAACGTTTCAATTCAACTGGTTTATCTAATGCCACTCATACAAAAGATAGTTAAGCAAGAGTCATCCCCTCGAAATATGGATTTGAATAAGCGAAACTTGGCTAAAGGAAATTTGGATCCCGAAAGAGCGGAAACCAGGTTTGAAAAAGCCCGCCCCACGAAATTTAATTCTGAATGAGCGAAAATCCGTGAAATTGGGTTTTGAAGCATCCAGTTTTACGACATTTGGGTTTGAATGACCAAATATCCGCTTAGAATGAGAGATACAAATTCACAAAATTTATGACTTTGAGGAACCACCAAATCCGTGAAGGTTTTTGAATAGGCTAAATTACTTTTCCGAGTCAGCGAAACATATTTGCCAGAAAAAGCCAAAATTACTAAACGCCTAACGGCAAAAAACCAATTTGGCTTTTGAAAGAGCCAAGCACACGAAATCGTGTTTTTTAAAGAGCCAAACCCGCGTAGTAAGTTTTTTGGTTGCCAAATTCGTTTTTGAATGAGTCAAATTCGCGGGATTTTGGTTACTGTATGAAAGAGGAAACTTCCAAGATAGGTTTTTTGAGTGAGAAAATCCCCCGATATTGGCAACTAAGTCAAAAATGCTTTCATCTGTAAATTCTCTATGAGTGCCTTTTTGATTTTACGTTCTTTGAAGGTGGAGGAATTTCATCTTGTAGAATACGTGTGTGGGAAGGGGGAGGGTGTTTTTGAGCACGAGAGTCCATCATGAACGGTGGCAAACTAGAAACTGGCTGGATATTTGCATAGTTGTTACATAAATGGAATCTCGTAGAACTGCCTCGTAACGCGGTCGACCCGATACTCATCGCCCGCGTCCATCGAAAAATTGAATATTCGTGGACGAAAGTGTCACCCGGTCATCGTGACATTCGTCGCTCGTGTTTCTCGTGTTTCCCTGGCCTAACAGCGCTGAAAAATCCGATTTATTAATTTCTTCAACCCAAAAAACAACCAATCGAGTGATTTAAATGCGAACAAAAATTACCCTGATGAGGGAGCCTCCTTCATTGAAACAGTTCTAACTGCACACTCATACGTAGTGGGCAGGTGAGGGAGAAGCAGATTTAAGCTGTTTGGATTTTTTAATAAGTCCCCTGAGATTGATACGAGAAGAGGGCTCGAAGGTGGAACGTGGCGCCTCTCACGCCTGGGCTGTAGTTGAACGAATAAGAGAGGAAAAAACAACATACAAGGTAGCACGGCATCCCACAACTCTCCCTCATCCCTTCTACCAGGACCAGAATGACATGGAAGGAGGGGGCTGAAACAGCCACGCGACTTGATCTTTCCAGAAAAACAAGGAGTATAATTCGTCTTTTTTTAACAAAAAAATGCCCCCTTTTTCAGTGAGGTCAGTACATATAGAGTTGGTCGAACGACTTATACGACAGGTTCAGAGAACCAACAAGAGGTGCAGTGGGGAGGTGAAATAGGAGGGCCTGTTTTCAAAGTGGACTGGTCCTGTGTGGTTTTCCTTCAAGTGCACCCCCCCCCCCATGGTACCACACCAATACAATCAACCACTAAGAAGTCACGGATGAGAAGGGGGGAAGCTGTTGAACCAGATTGAGCCCCCTCCACACTTACTCACTGAGAGTGGCCCCCGGGCATGCCTCGGCCTCTCGCTTCAATTATTTTTTTCTTTTTATTCCAAGAAAAAAAAAATCTTTGAGTGCTTCAAACAGCCTCATCTATGAACTTTCAAGTTCGTATTTTTCTTCAGATCTAACGGCACACTTCGCCTTGTTTTTTACACTGCAAAATAATGTCCCTCTATTCGAAATTTTATGTTGAAATTCATTGGCTATGTAAGGTGATGTACCCCCAGAGTTACAGTCCTTTTTCTTCCGTGCGACCATAAAATACGTTTATAGCGTCCCTATAAACCTCCCAAGCCCACCATCCTGTGCCCTGAACATTTGAAACTCGTGTAGTTTATTCAAATCTGACTGCCACTGGAAAATTGTCAATGTTTTTTTTGTGTGTAGAAGAGAGCGGTAGGTTGGGGCGTTTGGAATGCCATTAATGATGACACTGAAAGGCTGGAATAATTTAGTTTAATTCGAAGAATGATTTTAATATAATTTCTCGGGGGAGAGAAAAAAATGATTGTGAGGCAGTGCATCAATGGAAGGAAAGCCGGTTATTATGTGGGAGGGCGGGGGACGGAAAAAAATGAACTCTCTGAACTTCATCGCTTCTTGTATAGCGAGAGCTTTTTAGAAATATTACACGCTCCTAGGTCCGAGAGTACGTGAGATGAAGAAGCTAGAAGCAAACAACAACAACAAAAAAAAAAAAAAAAGAAAGTAAAGCAAATGAGACAGGTTTTTTTTTCTCTCCAATCATCACTCCCTCCGCCCGTCTCTTTCCCAGAACCTCACAATCATCATCATCATCCTTTCATAGAAAACCACCTAAGAAACACCTTAACCACTCAAGAACGCTCATAACTTACCTTGGTACCCCCTCCCTACATCAATCTCTCCCGTTTTATTATTTTGTTGCATACGCTTTTTTTCGAGATCCATTATTCCATAGTTTATAAATTCCCTAACAGGCTAAAGTTCAACCACCGGAACACAATTTAGAAATTAAACCGACTAGAGTTGTTTCCGATTAAAGTGTTCATTGATCCGGAATACTATTACCCCCCCCCACCCCTCACAGCACCATCCGGTTGTGAACCATTTTCCATTACCGCACTATGCCACGATCACACGTTGTAGTTCCGTATTTCAAAATTTGAATTTCTTCATAAAAGCGTCGATTTAACGTCGCCCTCGCCGCCGCCAGCACCACCTCCCACGTACATACTCCGCTTAGGCTCAATTAAACGTTTTTACCCGGGAAAAGTCAAGTCATAATAACAAAGCACAAAGGGGTGGGGGGGGGTTCTTTCTTCTTTTGTTTTCATTGTCACGAGGTTGAATGTGTTATAAAGGTACTACCAAAGTTTTTTTTTAAGTGACAAGCTCATTTTCACCCCCTTATAAACTTCTACCCCTAAGTTTTGTTAACTGTCTTTTGTTTGACCTGCCAGAATAAAAATGATTATAATAAAAGGTTAGTTGCTCCGGTTATTAATTCCCCGGAAATGAAAACCAGTTGTAGGGAAGGGAGTTTGAACAATTAAGAAGATTTTAAAACCAGAAAAAAACAAACCTGAAGAAGACGGGGAGATCCTTGTCAAAAAAATCCGGCGTATTTCGGAACAAAAAAAACCGTTTATTTTTGGGACTACCGCGATTATGATAACGGGTAGGGGGGGGGACTGTTTACAGACGAAATAGTCAGGTGGTGGGTCGGGGGGACGTTCCTCCTCCCGTGTAAACCTGACACAATTGGGGAAAGTTGCTCCGGTATGCAAACAGGTTCTCACTCATTCCCTCTTTTTCACTCAATCACTCTCTCTCTCTCTCTCCTCGTCGACTTCGGTGGTGGCAACGGCAATAATAGGCTCCGGAGTTTGGAGAGCACGGTGAAAATAATTGGGAGTAACCGGTTTTGAGTCGAGGTGCTGAGAGTGGACAAGACTAGTGAAGGGGGCGGTGGAGGGGAGTAAACCACTCACAAACACAGACGCAATGTTATCGTGCGAAGAATTATAAAATCGTTTTAGTCTAATTTGACGAAATACAATTTTTTTTTTCGGTGGGTATACTTACCTAAAGTCACGTTGTGGCCCGTGTAACATTTAAATTAATTAGACAAACATTGAATTGCCTTCTCATCACGTTTTATCTTTCAAGGGCGTCTTTTTTTCGGCAAATGGCTTTTATACGTTTTGTCAAAAAAGAGACAGAAGTACCCGCATTGGATGAGTTGAAAGCCTTCACGACGATGGAGGAAACCAAGGGCGGTATTTTGAAGAAAGAAAATTGTTAAATTAAAATATTTTTTGTTAGTTTAAAACATTCGAAACTCATTATATTATATTCCCTCGCTACAAAGTAAGACAAAAACGAGGGACAATATAGAGCGTCCTACTTCTCTTGTTATGCAAATTAAAGCGCGGTAGGTCTTAATGTGGAAAGTGGGTGGGGGATTAATTGAGCGAGAAAAGGTCCTAAAACTTTTTCGATTGCTGAGAAGGAAGAAGGACGTTTTCTTTGTTCGCTTTTAAATAGTTATGTCTGCGCCGAGCTTTTCAAAGGGGCTCGAAAGCTACAGTACCCTCAAGACCGAGAGGTCGTGAGTTTCGTGTCGGAACTCGGCCGACCGTCTCCCGACTGCCAGCGTCGTTCGTCTCCTCTCTTAAACGGGATGTGCCGCGTAATTTTACACTACATCATTGTTTTAAAACGTAGACAATGGCGTAATTTACGGCCGACCGTAGTTTACTGAAGCGTATAGTTGTTAACATTTAAAGCGATCTTTCTTTGTGTAACGGCTCCTTTCATAAACCAATTTGGCGGGTTTCGCTAGTTTCGCGGGGTTTTCTTTTCTAATAAGAATAACATTTCGCGCGATTGACTCATTCAAACAGTCAACTTTCCTGTTCCGGCTATTTAAAATTTTCGAAGATTTGGCTCTTCCGGACGAAAATTTTGCAGATTTCACTTCTTCAAAAACCTAATTTCACAATGGTATTCCGCTACTTTTAAAGTCATAGGGCAGAGGGTTCCCAAATCCGGGGTCGCGAGTAGGGTCGCGGGCTGTTTCGGCCATTTTATTTGAGGTGCCCGGTCCTCGAACTACCTACAGCCTTCAGCCAGAATACAATTCCCTGCACTTACATTACTTTTATGTAAGTGCAATCTCTGCTCACTTGTATATACTCTCGTAATTATAGGTAGGTACCTACTCTATTAAATTTGAATGAAAGAAAGCCGAACAGTTTATAGCAGGCGTTTTAATTTTTTCTAATAATCGTTGGAGCTATTGGCAGTCTACACAAGGGAAAGATCTGACTGATCTGAGCTGTTTGTGAGATGGCATTGTGTCATGGAGTATTGAGGAGTGGTGGACATAGTTTCTATTTTGTTTACCCCTTGAAACAACAATAACAGAAGAAGACATAATGGTGATAGTCAGAAAATTAAGTTTCCTCGCTAATAAGCTGATTCAAAACGTAGTAGATGTCGACTGAACTGGATAAAAATAGGCTCTTTAAAAAAAGAAATGTTTATGCCGTTGCAGCAATTACTGCGCGTGCAACAAGCTGTTTCTGAAAAAACAGAAAATGGCGGATATCTCAGAAACAAAGCGGAATTTCGGAAAAGTGCAAATGGTCAATTCGACGAGAAACGAGGTGCCCCGCCACTGGTTTTTCTCTGCCCAGTCGCTTTTTGTACACCCTGTGTGTTGATCTCAGCAAACACAGCTGGTTAGAAATTGATTTGCTACAAACATCGACAAACCTGGAGAGAAAATACCGGGATTTCAACTAGAGTTGTGTGATCTGCAAGTGAAGCACGCGCATAAAGGAAAAGTCAATTTCACAATTTCGGGCGCACTAGCGAGAACATCCCGTTTTAGTGGCAAAAGCAGAAGCAGAATATAATACCCTTCTGCCGTTTTTGCAATATATCTTTGTCAGCAAGAGTTCTCAATTTTGTTTAGTTGTGGTCAAAACGAAAGCTCACAACCGGTTGGCTGCGATGCGCATTAACTAAAAATTTTCGCCCGAGTATCGCAGAATTGGTGAAAAAGATGACGGAACATTATCGAAGTAACCGAAAATTCGCCTAGGGTCGCGAAGGCTTTTGCAATTTTAAATTAGGGTCGTCTTCAAAAAACTTAGGTAACCCCTGTCATAGGTGTATCACGAAGTGCTTCATCACAGCTGAATTCCGTGGATTTAGTTCCTTTCAAAAACTTGATTTTGAGAGTTGGGCTTTTTAAAAAGCAATTTCGCGAGTTTGGCTCCCTGGGTAGTCAAATTTCACACAAATTTCATCACGTGGTTTGAACTCAAAAACCAAAATTGCGCTTATCCAGAAACCTCAGTTTTGTGTGTATCACAGGGACTCAAAAGTCACTCGTGCGTTCCACTCCTTTAAAAGAATTTCGCTGATTGAAAAAGAGTTCTCATGGATTTCGCTCATGTAAAGCCCAGCTTGGCGAATTCCGTGCGTTTAAAAACCTTTCTCGAATTTGGCTCACTTAAAGCCCACTTGGTGAATTTCACTACATCATGAATCGTTTCGCGTGGTTTGTTCCTCGAACAACCAAATTTCGCTCCTTTAAAAATCGTTCTCGCCGGCATTTTCTCTCCAAAACCTCAAATTTCACACCTTCGAAACCCAAATTTCGTGTGACCAGCTCTTCAAAAACTGAATGTCGCTTCTCTAAAAATTTATTTCGCGTGTTTGGCTCCTTGAACAGCCCATTTTTCATCATATTCGGTACGTATACTCCATGTTAGAGTAGCCTTTGATTCCCATTTTAATTTTTTGAAAAAGTCGAAGGGGAGGGGGTGTTGCCCCCGGAGTGGAAGTAAGCATGTGGTCTTGTTAGCACGATAACTCTCGAAGAAATCAATTTAGCGGAACGCGCTTTGGCACAAAAATCAGTAGTCATAAGACCCCGGTCGGTATTGCATTTGGGGCAAATCGGTTGAGCTGGAGGGGGGGAAATTAGGGGTTGAAATGGTCAAAAAATCACTATAAATCACCAGTTGATTCTAGAAGCATCATATTCGGTACGTATACTCCATGATAGAGTAGCCTTTGATTCCCATTTTAATGTTTTGAAAAAGTCGAATGGGAGGGGGTGTTGCCCCCGGAGTGGAAGTAAGCATGTGGTCTTGTTAGCACGATAACTCTCGAAGAAATCAATTTAGCGGAGCGCGCTTTGGCACAAAAATCAGTAGTCATAAGACCCAAGTCGGTATTGCATTTGGGCGAAATCTGTCAAGGTGGAGGGGGGAAAATAGGGGTTAAATTGTCAATAAATCACTGTAATTCACCAGTTGATTCTAGAAGCATTAGATTCTCTATACTCCATGTTAGAGTAGCCTTTGATTCCCATTTTAATTTTTCGAAAAAGTCAAGGTGGTGGGGGTGGTCCTTCCGGTGTGGAAGTGCAAAAATAGCGTTGAACTTCACTAGTTCATCTTAGCGCTCTAAAATTCGACTCAATAATTTAATGTAACGAAAGCCCTGGGTCCCATTGAGATTTATCGAATACTTTGATGGGGGAGGGTGAAATGGGGGATGAAATTTCAAAAAGAAAAAGCTTAAATTCACACGTTTAGGTATCATTAAATACGGCACAAAAATTTAATATTACAAAGCCCTTGGAAAACTACCGAAACTTTTCGACATTTTGAAGAGAGGGTGGTGAAAATAGAGGAAGAAGTTCGGCTTAATGAAACAAATAATGGTATCAATTTTTAGAATCATTTCGCCTGTTGTCACTTCAAGCAATAAAATTTCGTTCCTTTCAAAAATCGTTTCACGGGGTTCGCTCTACAAAACTCAAATGCCGCTCTTTCAAACTCAAATTTCGCAGATTTTAATCTTTTAAATCAGTTCACGCGGTTGATTTCTCAAACAGCCAAATTTGTTGAGTTTTATTCGTACGAAAATCCAAATATCGAGAGCAGATTTCATTCTTGCAATAATCTGTTCCCTGGTTTTTCTCTTCAAAACCCCAAGTTTTGCGGATTCAGGGGGTCGCGGTAGTAAACAAGCCCACGGAGAAGAGTCCACCGGATCTGCTAAAATCTAAAGTGGAACAACTGAAAGTCAAGCGACAGACATTGTCATAACAACACGCACAAGAGACCCCCCCCCCCCCAACGGGGTGGAGGGCATTGATTTTCGTATTTACATTTTGGGCCGTTTGCATCCGTCAGCGCGTGCTCTCAAGCGTTTTTTGTTGTTGTTTTTTTTTCTGTTTTTAAGCGCGGGAGAGTGCCTCATAATATCGCATCTATAGATGAAAACGATCAAACTTTCACGTTTCATTCTCCCAAGCACAGATAATACGCAATTTCTTTGTTGATTTTTCCCACGCTTTGCCCGTTTAACTACCCTCCACTCCACCCTCCCACCCATAACGCCCCATTTTTTTTTATGTATCCGTCAATTAAAACATTCTTTCGTCAAGTCTAATCAACACCCCCCCCCCTACCGTACCACCCGGGTGGGTTAAATGGCGCTTTTAACCCGAACCTTAATAACGTCCTTTTTCGTACGGTCATCCACTTCTTCCATTTGATCTCGTTTAGGTACGTATATAAAAAACCCCATCTTGTCAGATCCCCAACTTGTCATTATCCTTATTATTTATTATTATTATTGTTATCAAGTTTAGCACACTTTTTTGCTTTCAGCAGCTCATTTTAAACTAGGGCGTTGTTTTTCTGCGCTTTATCCCGCCATTTCCACCACATTATTACTTTAAAACTCCATGATTCGATGAAATCTTCCCTTTCTGGGGCATTTCCTGAAACTAGTTCGGTGAGTTTATATGAAAAAAAAATCTGACGTTTCTCAGGATCTGCTAAGTTTTCTTGTTTAAAATTTAAAACTAGTTTATTATTATTCGATACAAAGAATGTTTTTTTAATTACTTTTCTTTGTAAAATTAATCATCTTAGTGAGTTTTTTTCTTCCCCCCGTCTTGTAAACCATCGCCCTCCCAGCTTCCTGCCTCTCATTTTACACCACCACCCTCTAAGAAACTTCTTTTGTGTATTAACGCGAGACTCTTGTGAGGGAGGGGGAGACCCCCTCTCTTCCTCATCACTATCATGGAGCCATATTGAAATTAATTATATTACTTAATTACTAAATTCTAACGCTCTCTCATCGAGTTTAAACTCCGTCAATACACGCCCTTTTTGTCTTCGCTCTGTACAACTGCTTTGTGAAACTCCCGAGGACAAAAATCGCCCTCCTCCCTCATCTCACCACCTAGAAAACTGTAACTTTCTATCCTCTCTTGAACTTTCAACATGACATTTTTTGTGTCTTTCTGTTCCAGATGAAGAATAATGACTGATTTCAAGTGCGGCCCGGGTAAGTTAAAAAGAAAAGACTACCATTTCGCCCCCCCCCCGCTCCCTTTGGGGCAAAAAAAAGGCTTATTTTCATCCTTTTGTTTCCAAGCTTGGTTTAAAAATTGATGAAAAAAAGAACAGGGTTGGGGAGCGGGGGTAAAAAGGATTTAATTTGCGGATTTCATCTTGCTAATGACTTTTAAGTGGAAAACGAGAGTTTTTGCTTTCGAACTGGTTCTGGGTTGGATGAGGAGGGGTTATGGGCAGGGTTTTTTTCGACTATTTCTCTTTCTCTCTCATTACGAGTTTAGTGTGGTGAAGAGGAGCAAATGTTTTTTGCTGCACGTCCGTGGTTGGGGAAGATGAGCACTTTTTTTTCATACTCTGAAAACCCTCTCTTTCTCATTTCACCTTGTTGGTGGCGGGGCAGGGGTGTTATTGTTTCTTACAGCACGAATTTGAACGATGGTTTTCTCTCGCTTTGGTTATTTTCGGGCTAAATGCGCCGAGAAGAGGGCGAAATCCCCAACAATGGTATAATGGCGTATGTATGAGGAGAGTGAGAGAGGTCAAAAAAGGGTAACTTTGAGAGGGTGGAGAAACGGAAGAAACACGTGAAAGGTCACTCCCGGAATAAAAATTCAAGCCCCTAAGCCGAAGAAGAGACCCATTGGAGTGAAGAAAGGAAATAAACTTAAGCTGTTGCTCAAAAGTTCAAATTAAGAGGACAACCAAGTTTGTTCTTGAGCGAGAGGGGGGACGGAGATCTGTTGCCCTCATCAATTAAATTTATTGCTACGAGGAAGCTCGTAAACTTTTTTTTTTATTGCTATCCCCCACCTCTAAACATCACGGCAACTTATCAATAAGCACAAGAAAAGAAAGGCACACTAGTCGGTACTCATTTAGTTTGAAGACAAAAGACTTGATGACAAACGAGAGAAGAGAAAAAGTGCAACTCACGAAGATGAGCCGAGTCATTTTAAAAACTTCAAAGCCGGAGCTGAGCGTTAATGTTAAAAAGTTATTGTCCTCATCCCCCTCCCCCCTATTACGGCCAACTCGTTGCGAAATCCCCCCACAACCACCACTGTAGGGAAGGGCATCTATCAAAAAAGATGGTTGCGTGCGACCTATTTGTCTCATTTCAGACGGAAACAAGAACAACACTATGAAAGGGTGGGGAGTGAATGTCCTAAAATTTTCACTTTCTATCCACCGTGGATTTTTTACTCGGAAATGGGAAAATATGTGGCAGTGACCGTGACCATACCAACATTCTTGGAATGAAGACTTTGATAGGCCACTCTGGGAGTCGAAAAAACAACCCAAAACCAAACGGCAAGGCAAAACATTCATTTTTTGAAAAGTTTGAGAGGCGCTGACGGTTCCTTAAGAGCGTATTGCGGCCGGATCATCTGCATTGTACGAGAGATTCATCAACAGCGTCCTGCTCTATAATCGAAACGCTTTGAAAAATGACTCTACTAATCACCAAAATCGCTCAGTAGGAGAATTTAGTGAAAATCTTGGGGCTTTCGGATGGGGGGGGGATCTGAAAGTTGATGCGGAGACGAGCTGTTCAAGAGGTTCTGCTTGTGATTCCAGCGTTTTTGGCCACTGTGGCACGATTTCAACGCAAAATTTCAAGTTTTCAGATCAAATTTACATCTATTTTCAGAATTCTTAGTTTTCAGGTCTTCCTTCGTACAACGGCCCTAATTGGACGATTAATTTGTCGATATTTGACCGGCCACTGACAGGGAGGAGACGGCGCCGCATCTGGACCCACCCCTATCCAGTAGATTCTGCACCTTCAAAACTCATTTCGCTCTAAAACCAGTTTCGCTGTTCCGGCTCATCAAATACCCAATTTCGTGATAGGTCCTTTCGGAAATAAAAATTCGTGACCACATCACAGTCAATTTTGTGACATTGGCGGAATCGACATTGTGCGGCGTTGGCACTTTCAGGAAACCAATTTTGCGCGTGTATAAGCGCTGTAAAATTACCAAATTTCCCGTCGACTGCTCTTTCAAATTACGAATTTCACGGGTTTGCCTGTTATTCCAGGGGCCAAAAAGCCACTGAATTGCAACACATTGGAACGAAAATGCTATGCGTTCTACAGACTTACGAAATAGCAAGTTTCTGGTGTTTGCTTTCTCCCAGGAGCCCAATCTAGCCGGCTCTCCCAGAGCTCCCGAAGCCAACAAATTACATCATTCGGAACAAGATATCTGCGAAATTGCGAGTTTCGGGACTAAGGCCCGTATTCATAGTCGTCACTTGAGTAGAGAATTTACTTATTTCGATTCAAAACAGATGACTCACTTATTAGAACGACCGATTTGAAGCAACTTAAGTAAATACTCAGCTTGAGTGATGTCTATGAATACGGCCCTATATACTCAGAAAATTGCAAGTTTATGTTCCTTACTTTCGCTACATTTCACCTTTCTGGTCTTTTTTTTCATTATATTGCATATCCCGGGAACTCTGATGACTTGATGAGTCTTGAACCGGCACCCACAGCGCCCAAAGCCTGACCAATACACACGTTAAGTTCCAGGCTTTTAATTCCTTGTAAAAGTACTGTAATTCGGGTCTCAATTTCGACGAAATTTCAAGTTTCGGGGTCATTTTTGTTAGTATCCGTAGACCCCGGTCCAGCCGCCGGGCTCGTGAAAGCCCAAAGCTTGATTAATAGCCGCCCAATTTCACCATTCGGAGAACAGTACCATTGAGTTTGAGTAAAATATCCTCGAAATTGCACGGTGTTTGTGGGCTCGGAACGCGGGCTAGCCGGTCCGGAGTGGTCTGGAGATTTACCTAAAGAAGCCGACTATTCATCACCAAAACCCTTCTCTCACCGTGACTAGCTGGATTAGCCGGGGAGGAATCTGTGGATTTTACCTTTGGAACCTCAGCTACAAAACTGTGAAAAGTGGCCCAAAAAATTTGAGTTTCAGTCCAAATTGAGTGTGTAGGCTCGAGTCAAGTGAGGAAGCATAGCCTCCCTTATCATGAAGGGTCCTCGCTGACTATTCTCCATTATAAGGCCACTGCACAGCCTGTTTTCTTTGCTTTCTCAATCGCGTGTCACCTCCGTGGGTTCCCATTTCACAGGCCTCGCGATAATGAAATGAACCTGGGACTTGATACCTACCGCAAGCGTCTGAAAAACAGTTCTTAAAGAGCCATTATCGATTTATGTCCGTTTCACGGTGTTAAGTTTCTAAGTTCAAAAACTGTTCATTTTGAGCCATAAAGCGGTGAAAACCTCTATCGCACTATATTTAATTTAAAAAGTGCTTAAACGAAAACTCGTCGCTTTTTCTTTCCGATTGGAAAAGCCACTCCAAGAGTGTCGAAGGGAGGGTGGTCTGGGTGGTGACGTATAATACCCGAAAAACCGTAAACCAAACAATACTTCTTGTTCGACGATCGCAAACAAAATTTTTTTGACTAAAATATCGATAAAGTATCACCTCAACCTCCCTCCTCCCACCCCCACCACATCTTCCCACACCCGATGAAAAATCGTGGCATAATCTCACTTTCAATACTCGTATACCTTTCCCCCTAGTTTGAGGCATCTTATACTGGTTAGGGGTGGGGGCGAATGAATGCGGAAGCATCGTCACCCTTAAGCTCCCTCTCCCACACACATACATTATTTTTCCTTAAATTCTCCGAGCTTTTTAAGCTTTACGTCCCCCTTCCACCCTCACTTTTAGTATTTTTCGGCCGCTTTTCAAACATTTTTTCCCCCGAAAATCTCTCTGTTTACTTAGCAGCACGCACTTTTCATCCCTTCGCTTTAAGAGAGTAGTTGGTGGGCGTGATGGGGGGGAGGCTTTAAAGATGAGAGCTCTAAACTTATAAATTACTCATTCCTGGTACCGTGTTGGTGGAAAAAGAGGGGTGGGGGTGCCTTTCCGTTTCGTTGGTTTCACCTTTCTAGATCTTCAAGCGATCTCTTTTTTTTCCTACCGAGACAAATGCATTCGAACGGTATCAAGCAAACACAATTTGAGTTTAAATTGTGTGCTTTTGTATGGTGGTGTCGCGGGTGGGCGAGTAGTTCAAACTTAATTCGTCGCGTGGGCGTCGTTAGGTGATCTAGCACCCCCGACTAAATTATTTCATTCGCCGACAAGGGGTTTTCGAAGAGAAGCCCCCCCCCCCCATACCATCACCACACCTCCTCATAAACAAACATCGCCAAAAGGCTCCGCATTCGACAATGTGCGTCACACATTGAGCGCAACAGTGAGAACTAATGACTGCGGCAGATGTCGAAATTATTCACGACAAAATTCCTCTCAAACCTGCGGGTGCGTAGTGTAGAGAGAGAGGGAGTGAGTAAGCGAGTTATAGAGAGGAAGTCCTTTGCTTTCCATCCATTTCGCGGTATTCCTCGAACCCCCCAACCGGACCCTAATCCACGGCCTATGACCGCACAATTTATAAAATAAATCATTCCGGTGGTTTGGGGGGAGGGGGTGTACAGTGAATTCAGTTTTCAGTTTCTGTATTAGGTCATTGTTTGATAGTGTAGGGGGTTCCCGAGTAAAGGGAAGGAATATGACAGGTTTATAGTGGGAGGGATGGGTGCGTTATGATATAACATACGTTCATAGGGATGAGGGGAAGTAGTAAGAGTAGCGCGCTCGAATATATGCGTTATTATAGATACGTGTCACCCCACGTGTGGATGATGCGTTTGAGGGATAATTAGTAGAGTCCTCCTCCTCCATTTCACAACCGTTTTAGGGCCTTTGATGATCCAAAACGCCGTTTCTAATACCACGGTTTAGGATTGCCAAGAGCAATCTAGAGTTTTCCGACAGCGCTTTCCTCCCTTCCCCCACCCCCTACCCCAACCCTTGTTTAATGACTACCTTGATCTATTCGTGGAACCGCTTACCAATCTGAATTCCTGACGAAAGCCAGTAATTATGAGTCCGAAAGTGCGTCAAGAGCTGAGTGCTACGAGCTAAAAACGTCTTCTCAGGACACGTTCTTTCACTATTCTATCAAGTTCTCGAATAAAGTACAGTCAAAAGCTCGACAAATTTCTATATATGGAGGAAATTCCAGTCTCGGGCTTCATTTCACAGTGACCCCAACCCGCACCACTGCCACCACACTTTGAAATATCATGAAAGAGAGAAAATTTTCCGCACCTGTTATTAATAACGTTAAAAACCCCTTCCCTCCGCACCCATATTGGAAAACTAGATTGAAACTGACAGTTTGAAAAAGCATGCGGCGGCGAGTCAGTGACAGCATTGCGTGGTGGGGTGGAGGATTATCTTACTATGAATGATTTAATAATTGAAAATTTTGATTCAGCGACGGCGGCAACACGCCCGGAAGGCGGGTGGGACGGGTATAGTCACTAATCCCACAACTGCTAATTATTTAGCAGCGAAATCCAATTGCTGCGATTTAAAAAGAGGCCATTTAAGAGCTATCCATTGGAGCTGAGAAAAAATCATGTTAATTTCACACCGAAACGTGGGATTTGACCATGAAAATCGCTATCTTTAGGAGGGTAGTTCACTGAATATGCTGCCCCACATAGAAAACCCTTAAATATGAAATAGACAGCGTGACCTTTTCGAGCGAAGTACATTTTTACATGTTATGAATATTAAAAAGAATATTACTTCCCTCTCACCCCTTCACACCCCACTTCAGAAGCTTGCACACACGGTGTGCACGCTGTTGCTCTTACGATCTTTATAGTAGAACTTCAAAGAACCGTTCATGCGATGATAAAATCAATACGAGGCCCCGTGTTTAACGTGTATAAATCAAAGCACTGCTACGCTGTTAGCAGGCTTGTAAGGCCGGTAGACGTGGGGGTGAGTGGAGTCGGGTGGCCCGTCTCATTTTAAATTTGTGACGCTCTCCGGGCACACAGCTCAAACCTCTCTGAACGTATTAAAAAAAAACTCGCGTTCCTATCCCCATTCGCCGCGTAATTATACGCGTTGTACACAGCGCCTCAATAATAACAATAATAATCGCGTGGTTTCAACTTTCAAGTTCCGGGCAATTTGAACATTCCCGAGGTTTAAAAAGACAGGGGAGTGGTGGGAGGGGAGGGTATGGTAAAAAAAACTGGGGCCTCCGGTAAAAAGGAACAAGTAAACTTGTTACTTGTTGGAATAATTAGCGCAGAGCAAGAGTGGGTAGGTTCGCTATTTTGTGATTTAAATACTCTTTCCCCGTGGGATTGGGAAGGGGGGGTATAAAATGTGAGATGTTTTCACTCGCTCCTCAACTTTGAGCTTCTTAAATCCATCCACGAAAGTGAAGGGCTCTGGGGCTCTTTTCGTTATCGCGAAGTTTAAAGTTTAAAGTTTGAACAAGTTCTACCGAGCTGGAGGGAACGCAAACAATTAAATTAAACTCACGGTACGTTGGGGTCGCGTTATTATTTGGGTAGTCTGTGCAAATTGCGCGTCAAACGCCGGTAGAATCTTTCTAAATAAGGGAAAACGTTGAAAGAGCGTGGGGGTGGGGAGAGAAAGTGATGTTTGCGTTTTTCCGATTCTTTCCAGTTGTCCTTTTTGTGAATTATTTAACAACTAATAACACGATGTTACTACCGCTGTATTCTCGTGGGCTTCTTGGCCCATTCCATCACTTGGAAGCTCTCCTTCTTCCTATACACTCAATGAATGACCCGCGCACCAATCGTTAAAGATCCAGCGCTCGTTAAATATCCCCCTCTCCCCACATAACGCTTTCCCATCGGCAGCACCACTTGTTTTATAACTCTCGCGTACAAAAATGAATCCTTCGGAAATAAAAAAAAACTAACAGAAGCCTTAGTTACCTACCAAGGCGTAAAAACGTTAAGGAGAAACCTTTTAAGTGCTCCCTGAAGCTAATTTAGTGCTCTCGCTTCATTTTCATTTGAGAGACGAGTGGAGTAGTGGAGAGGGTGGAATTTCTCCAATACAAAACGTTATAGGCAAAACAACAAGTCCGACAACATCGCTTTTGTTTGCCGACTGAAGGTCAATAATTTCTTAGAGTTAACAAATAAGAACCCAAAGATGTTGCGCTAGATTGGGTCATTTTCATTAAGTATCGTTTTAATCATACGCCTCACAGAACAACATCGCGTCTGGCGGATATCGTCTTTTGTTTTGGAAGACTTCAGGGGAGCTTTTAATCGTTATAACCGTCTGTATAGTTTGAAGAGGGTCGACTTTGCCCCCGCATATTCATTCAAGGCACAGAAGTGAGAATTGACAAAAGCCCGAAAGGCGGTGTTTCTTCTGGTTGAATGGTTTAGGGGGGGCCCTCCTTTCTTACTGTTTTAACAATAATTTCAGTGGAACTACTAATATCCCCCTCCGCATGCCGCACCCAGGAAACAGATCGTCGTCTGTCTGCGTGGTCTTAAGATAGGTGGACCTGAGGTAACACACGAAATCGACTTAGGTAGCTCACTCTATAGCTGAAGGGTGCCTTTTTACGGGTTACTCTCAGCTCAGGGGTTGATGGAAGAGCGTTTCTCTGAGATTCTCGCGTATTTAACAACTTTGGACCATTTGCAGGGGTGCTCGAATTTACCGGCAGACTATGGATCTGGTTTCAAAAGGATTAGAAATACCTGCATATAAGAACTGCTTTTGCGAGTTTGGCTCTCTATGAAGCCAAATTCTCCGGGTTTTGGCACATTAAAACACGAATATTGCGGGTCTAGCAGTCTAAAATTTCAAATATCGTGTGTTGGACTTCCTCAATTACACATTCGCTGGTCTAGCCCAATAAAAGAACATAATTCGGGGGTTGGGCTCACCGCGGGTCTAGCCTTCTAAAATCCCAAATATCACGGGCTTGGCTCGCCAAAAATCCGAATTTCGGAGGGTTTGGCTCCTTAAGTTACTAATTTGGCGGTTCTAGCCCGCTACAAAACCGAATTTTGAGGGAACCGTTACTTCAATTACTAATTTTCTTGATCTAGCTACTTAGAATCCCCAAATTTCATGAGTTTTGCTTTTAACAAAAAAACAAAAAAAAACACGAGTTTAGCTCATTACAAACAATCAAACAAAAAGTCGTGAGTATAATGGTCCGAAAAACAATTTCATGGACTTGGCTCATGCTTTTAGTTTTTGCATGCTGCATCTTATAGGGGGGGGGGCTAATTTTCAGGTTTAGACCCAAAACTTTTTTTTTGTTTAGCTTAAATATTCATTCTGAGCTTGTGAACGGGCCTTAACACACATGAAATGATTAGCATCAATTCATCGACATCAGAATAAGAATTCACCGAAAAGTCGCGGAGAAGCCCGCCTTGTTCACAGTCCACCTCGTCATTATCCTCATACTCACACTCTTACACCACTTACTTACACCAGTTACACCACTAACACCACACACACACTTATACCTGTTACACAATTCCCTCCCCTCAATTAATGGAATCAAATTATAGAAAGCCAGAAGAAGAAGAAACGGAGGTCAGTCATTTTAACTCTCCCCTTGGCATAAGGCCCCCACTAACTGATCAGAGATGAAGATTATAGAGAACATGCCTACAATCGTTTTTCGATAATGAAGTTCGTTAAAAATATTAAAACTGTCGTTAGTTTATTTCTCTTGAGCCGAGCAAACCCAAATTTTAGATTAACAAGGTGGAGAAAATGGCGCGGCAAAATGGAGAAATCCACGTAACCACATCACAGTTTCGATGCTGAATTTTTTGTTTCAGGGGGTGAATTTCGCTTGACCTTCCTTTTAAAATGCGTAGGAAATAGGAATAAATATTTTACGTCTACAGCCTGGATGGTTGACCTCATATTCATTAAATAATTGTTAACTTTTTTAGTTCTTCATTTTTTTTCTCTCTCGTCCTCATCAGTTTATCTACCCCATCTCCTCTATCACACCATTCGCCACTTCCATAACCACGGTCCCGCTAATTATTATATTGACAAAAAGAACCTGGGAAAGTTCTAATTGATCTTGAAAACTTTTCCGCCCTTGTGTTTTTTCATTCCCCCACCCACATAACTCTTACGCACCCCACGTAACTCTTACGCAGTGCCTTTTTCTCACTTTTCTTCTTTATAATATAAAAACAAAGTTAATCAAAAACTGTTGTTTTCTTTTCGTAATCCACCCCCTCCCCCCTCATCCAGATTAAGGTGTTTACCGTTAAGTCCCCCCAACCCCCTTCCACCTCATCCTACAACAAGAAATTATTAAAAGTGCCACAAAGAGGGAGTGGGTGCAGAGGAAGGCTGGACAAAAAATTGTTTTAAGCCTCCCCTGTACATATACGTTGTTGTTTTCAAACTCCATCTCTAATTTCTATAATGGAGCAATGTTTGTCAATTCGTCTCTCTCTCACCACTTCACCCTTCGAAAAAACAATTTTGTTTACTATGTCAAAGCTGGAGAAAAGAAAAAAAAATGACGGGAGGAAGAGGATTTTGGTGAGGCGTACAAGAGATGATCGATCAAGAAGACAGCACACCCCCCCCCCATCATTCTAGGAGCCCTGAGGGGTCGTGCGTAAGACGCCACGCATCTCTTGACGGTCTTATGTTTTATTCAAAATCTTTTGTTATTTCTTTGAAAAAGAGGTGAAGGAAATGAAAGAGAGGGGGGATTAACGTTAATTTCTCTTGTTTAAAATTTGAAAGATTTTACGTGCGAGGTTTAATTTTGAGGAGAAAACTTCCAGAGGGGAAAAAAGGGGTGGAGGCTTGGGGATGTGAGGAATTTCATATTCTCGGCAGTTTTGAAAAGAGTGGCTGAATATGGTGGGGGGGGGGGGATTTTAACGTGGTATTTTTCGCAATATTTTTTCTGAAGCCCCCCACCACGACAGGCAAGACATCGTCCCCGCTTTGACATCCTGTGATGTCAAGAAATAAGGGTGTGAGGTACGAAGAAGGAAAAAAGATCAAAATCCTTCCGCCCCTATTCTTTTTGAAACCCTTCATTTTTTTTGTCTGCGACCGTATAAGATGTTTCAAAAGGGCCAAACAACAGGTTGAATCTATTTATCTTGCGTTGCGACCAGCTATTTTCTCGTTTGCCATTTATTTCATTCAATCCCTTAAGGGCGAAGAAGAAGGTGGCGAACGCGAAAGGAAAAGTGAGAGATAAACTTTTCAGGGTAGGAAGTCAACAAAGAAAAATGATGATCCTCCGGTTTTTTGTGTGTGGGGGATGAGAGCCGGACCACTATACCGTCCCCTCGGCATTACGTTACCCCCCCCCCCGTTATACTACATGGACAGAGGTATAAAAAAAAATCGGCAAATCGTGAGATTTTTCACGCATATTTGAAACCGTGTAATTAGTTTCAACCCTCGTGTGCTACGAGTTTGTCTTGTTTTTTCGACCCCCCCCCCCCCCAACGCGTTCCTTTCAACTATTTCAAACCCTAAAGTCGCGCCGGCAGGACTTTGTGCCACCGGAAATGAAAGGGCGAAGGGGGGAAGAGTGAGTGAGAGAGTTCACTAATTGGGTTCTGGCCATTAGTCTTCGCGCTATACACTCTCATGCCTCTCTTGTGTGTACCCTCGAAAACCAACCCCTTCAGATTTCAAGCTCTTGACGAGTGTCTGACGAGGAGCCGGGGATGGGGCTTTTTCACCGGGTCGCAACTCTCAAATTAATTGCACGTGCCCCGTGGAGAGACCATTCTACGAAATCTCGCAAGCTATTGATTTCAAAACATGGAGAAAGGATACTCGTTAATTTATTAAATTGAAATAACATTATTAAATTGAAATAACACCGTCGTTATAATTAATTCCAACTCATTCACTATGTAAACATTACTGTTTTCATGTGTATTTTTTACCATCAATAGGTTGGCACACACAGGTGCATCTGCATTTCTAAAGTTGGTGGCCTACTGGGCGAGTTCTCCGATTTTATGCGGCCCACGGTGGGTAATACTCTGTGAAATTCTCAAATTCAAGAGATTTCGTAGTCATAGCCAATTTCCCCAAGCTGCCCCTATTCCACGATCGTTTGGCAGAAATTAACATTCCGACCATATAGTTTTTTTCTTAACGAATAATAAAAAAAATGCTAAAACTGGCCGTTTTATTTTTTCGTAACAATTTCGTTATAAAATTGTTTACGGCAGCGCAATTAAAAAACCGGGACGGAAGATCACGAAAAGGGAAAGGGTCGGATATAGAGTCGAGAAGGCAATGGGAGCAATTATAACCCGTTGAAGAAAGGAAGGAAACGATACCCAAGGGTTGCGAAAAGAAAGAAATCTCCCTCTACTCGCCTGCAATATACCCTTTTCACTTTTTTCCTCCTCATCACCAGCCCCCCTACCGTTTCTGCAGCCCTTTTTCTCAGAGTTTTCCTTAGGGACTTTTCTTTCTCTACCCATTCAACACTCTCCCCCACCCAACAAACAGCCGTCTTTCCAATTCTCGGCTTCTCTTTTCACTTAAATTGTTTTAATCGTTCCCCTGGAGAGAGTGAGAGAGAGTGGGAGATCTTTTTAACTGGAAGCGAAGTGCGTGTAGTCAATGAAAAAGACCCCTGACTTGTAGGGGGGGGGGGGTTCTGTTAAAGGTTATTACCTTACGGTTGTTAGCTTTTTCTTTAAAGACTATTTCTCATTTGTTCCGGAAGATACTTTTTATCTCGCTCACTCTCTCTCTCTCTCTCTCTCTCTCTCTCTCTCTCTCTCTCTCTCGTTGCCTCCTTGACTAATAAGCTGCGTCGAATGGAAAATCAGAATACACGTCCAGGAGAAGAGGGCCGAGGGCCATCTTAAAACAATCGCCGACCAATTTTAACACTTTTTTTCATCAGTTTATTCGAGTGATGAAGGTACTGTTTTGTGGTATTGGAAGAGATGGGGGAGGGGGTCATACTTTTTTTATTGTTTCGATAGGGGAGAATCAATCAACAACCCGCGGAATTGAGTTGAAAAACGTCGGGGAGCAATCAATGTTTTTTTTAACGCTTTTATTTTTCTCGGATCCTCTTTTTTACCCGGCCTTTGCGCGTTATTTCTGTTAAAATCAACAATTTTAGGGTCCCACTATTAATTTATTAATTAAAGCAAACAAGTTTGACCAGGGAGAGGTCACAAAGGGTCAGTAATCGTGCGCAGAGTTGAACAAATTTTGTCGAGCGTAAGGTCACTTCAATGTCGAAAAAACATCCGTTCTGGAGGTTGCCGTGGTAAAATTCTCATAACCGCCACCACCACCTACAACAACACCGCCGCCAAGGGGGTCTTCCAAAGAGGGACAGGGCGTCTGGTCTTCCTTGTGATCCTAAAATATAAACGCCCCACCCCCGCCATCCCACAACCGCAGTTTCAGGGAGAAATACAGTCGATATGTTTGTGTGGATAAAAATGCAGGCGTCGACCCTCCGAAATAGATGAAGAGGTTTTTAAAAATAAAAAATTTAAAAAAACGCTTTGAGGGCAGAGATTCTTCTCTTCCTCATCGCATGGAAAAGAGTAGCACAAATCACTTATGAAAGGGGTAGGGGGAGGGGCTGATGGCACTAAAAACCCTGTAAAGGTATACGTCGGCGCCTGGCTTGTGTGCCGTGTGTTTACGAAAGTAGTTCAAACGTAATGTAATAAGCCTCAAGAGTCGCGTCGCGAGGTCTGCGGCAAACCAGTTTATAGGAAGTGTATCTCGACATTTTAACGGATGGACTGAAAAATCTGTCGCGCGTCATTTCTTTAGCGATGTTGTCGTCGAATTAAAAAAAAAAAAAAAACGACAAAACCGGCTGTCGGAGTCTGTGTTACAGTTATGATACGGGACCGCCGATAAAAATGTTCTTTTTTAAATGATTATTCGAAGCAAATAGCAAAATTACAATGTCCTTATATGCTGAAGAACTTCCAAGTAGGAGGGGGAGGGGGATTTTAAATTACAGAAATATTCAAGTCACATTTCTAATGGTTTGGTTCCGCAAATGTAAAAAAATGAGCTTAATTCAAAATTCAAAAGCGTGGGTTGCCCAACAACAGGCCTCCCCCCCCCCTCCTATTCTCTCCACCACCGCTTAATGGTTTTTTCGAGACAAAAAGAAAGAAACACGTTAATCACCCGTCGGTCGTCGTCTAGCTAGTTTGAATATTAAAATTAGCGACAAGCCTCTCTATATTTTCGATTCAGTTAAAAGAAAGACTTGGGGCAACTCTACAGGATTGATTGTTGTATTTTAAAAAACTATGGGGGAAAAAAAATAATTGGGCTTGTACTGGGAGGAAAAAGCGCCTAGCGTTCCTATTTATCTTGTTGGAAACACATATAAACGTATGGAAATTGCCGGGGATTAGATATACGGGGGCCACAGTAGACCTGAATGATGGTGGGGGGGGGGAATTCTGGGGGGTCTGGTCAGTTTCTAGGGTCAAAAAGTGCAATTAATCTTGGCCCGTGGCTATGCGTTTTTTTAAATCAAAAATCCAGATCACTTATATGTATAATTTGACAAGTTTCCTGCATCTTAAGTGCCTGAACCCCGTAAGTCACTCCCCGGGGTCACACTGGCAATAAATTCGAAAATAATTTACCAAAATCGACAAACTGACGAGCAGTGAGCACGTGGCCAGCATTTAGCCCATTCAAGTCACTAATTGTTACCTACGAAAATTTATTTTTTTATTTTTTCACCAAAACTTGATTTGGGGATCCAATAAGCAGCATAGACCAAGAGCCAGCGACGTAAAAAGTGCAACCATTTGCATACTTTTCTTACCCAGCGCATAAAATCGAGAATAATTCCCCAATATGGGAAAAATTGTCTGCCTCCATTTGGACGTGACGAAACCGGTGGCAGACGGCATCAAAGATTCACTTGTGGGGAGAAGTAACACAAATTCCGATCAGACGGCACAGACGTTCTATTCTCGTGATAACGCATTGAAAAATATGGGGAATTGAATAAATTACATTTAATGCTATCAGGTTCTATGGCGTCATGAAAGCTTAAAACCCTCTAATTTGAAGTATCGGTTTTCGGTGTCAGGGTACTGTTTTCTGAGGGAAAATGGGATGAGAATTCTGAAAAAAATACAATAAAAAATCTATGATGAACAGTTTGTATGCTATCGTAGAAAAACAGCGTCACTTCAGGTAAGAACACACCCCAAAAAATATTTTAGGCTGCAGCGTGTGTAAAATTATGGTTACTTTCACCACGAAATATGAAAATTCATAATACGTAAATCAGAGTACAGCCGATGGGATCTTTCAAAATGCATCGAATAAATAAAACGGATTCGATACTAGAATTTTTCGTCCCTCTTCTTCTAATAGGTCCCATACACCCTGACAGCGACAAGCGGTACTTCAAATTAAAGGGGTTTTCGACTTTTCCGACTTTTCGTTTGGCTCGCAGCCGCAGAACCCGTTAGCATGAAACGTAATATTCATTTCCCAATATTTTCCAATGCGTTATCACAAGAATAAAACGTCTATGCCGTCTGGACGGAATTTTTGTTACTTCTCCCCTTCTAATTCAGTTCTTGAAGGAATCTTCTCGCAGAAATTAGATTTGTTGAGGGAGCCAAACCCATGATATCAGTGTTTGATATGTCAATCCCGCCACATTAGTTTAACTTGAAGGGCCACATCCGCGTAAATTGTGTTTTCAGGAAGCGGATCAACGAAATTTGGTCTTTGAAGTGACAAACGCGCGAAACTTTAGACTTTGAATGCGGATTTGCTATAGAGGCGGCATACCCGCGACTGGCGACTGCCAGATTTCTGGAACTATGGAACGACCACTTTCAATAATCACAATGTACATGCTTCAGTGAACGACGGCTTTGTAAATTACAAGGTACACCTCCCCCCTCGCGAATCACCCGCCAAAAATAAAAATTATTTAAGGAATAAATTTCTGTTCCGATTGTGCAGTTTTGAGTCATATAGAAAGAAAAAAAGTTCGGAACGGTCGTTTTTCAAGCTTGGGAATAAATAAAACTTAAATATAAAACAAAAACACATACGCCCTCCCCCTCCCCTCATACGCCCGTCCATCACAAGATCCTACTGCTTCTCCGAAGGGGTTACTGCCATCACAGGGCGCTATTGCCAACGATATAAAATAGAGCTCTCTGTATGACTAGAAAATAGTGGCATGTATGGTTGGCGGAGGAGTACAGGGGATAAAATAAGGGGGCAGATAAAAAGAAAAATAAAATAATAGCGAGTGAGAGCGAAAAAAAGGGCCTTAAACCCCCGTGAATAACACAAACCCCACGCACAACAGAAATAGTAAGCAATGGCAAGAGAAAAAAGATACGATGGCAGCAACCCCAACCCCGCAAACCCCGTGAAACAACCCTTTTTAGTTTTTTTATTCTTTTTTCAGGAAAAAAATAAGCTCCCCTCCCTCTTTGCAACACCCTTCCCCTTTTGTGTTAACACCAGGGGCGAGAAAATGGGAAGAGAGAAGTTAAGTAGTAAATAGTAATAAACCGGTTACCGGGAAGTACTTCTTGGGAGGAAATGAAGCTTCCACTATATGAAGAACGTTACAGAAGGAACAGTACAGTGAGGGAAAGGAGGCTGTAAGGTGGATGAGTGAACCCGGAGGAGAGAATAAGGTAATAAAAAACACCCCTCCTTCTCCTCAGTATCCAAGTTTCAGCCTATTCTGTATGATGAAATAGGGATGATGGCTGGAAACTACGGGGAAGAGTGAAGCTTAACTTTCTGCTCCTGATGAGATGGTTTATCGTCTTTTATCAATGAATAACGTCGTTTCAAGTTTTTATAAACAGTGAGTGACGGTGGGAGGAGGGTATGGAAGAATGTCTCAGTTAATCTCGCTTCTAGGCCGCTTTATGAAGGGAAAGCGTTTAACGCCCTTTTCTAAAACAAAAATTGTTAACAACGTCGAAAGAAGACAACTTTGTCAGTCATTCAAGATGCATCTATAGGCACAAATATCATCCAGGAACCGTGGACTTTCACCTCCCCTCCCCACGCATTAAACATTGAAGAAGGAAGTAAGTAGTTAGTCAAAACACGAAATCGGATCCACCATTCCCATCAGCCCTTATTACTTCACCTTGTCACAGAGTGAATGTGGCGCAGTGAGGATCCTTATTAAAAACTCAACAGTCGACAGTTGCTTTTGACGTTACCGCTGTTTGGTAGAGGGGGGGGGTTAGAGGGTTAGAGGGTTAGAGCTCCAAAATTGGTTGGTTCGAGATATTATGCATACCGTTCAGAGAAGAGGTGGGGGGGGGTCGGTTTATTCTCTAATGTCCTCCCCTTCACCCCTTTTTGTGGAATATTGGGATAATGTGGTGAGGGAGGAAGGGGAGGAGGAGGAGAATAGCCAATCCACTTCACTTGATTTTAGTTAATATCGAAACTTATTTTAAAAGGGAGGAAAATGACGAGATGAGTAGCCCCCTCCCATTCTTTCCATGCTGTCCTTCAACCCTTGGATCCAAAACGTCTTGAAATTGGATAAGGATTGAAATTGAAGCTTTAAAGCTTGAACTCCTTGAAAGAGTTTTTGTTTTTTTTATTCGTTCTGCTTTTGTTTGATTGTTTCATCAGAATTTTACTTTTCGAGGAGCTTCCTCTCTGATATAAAATGTTTTGCTTTGCTCAAGAGTTTAAAATCAGAAGGAACACCTCTAGGGCATCGTTTATTTTATGGGAGCGAAAAAAAATGTAATTCGCGCTCCAGGATACTTTTCAAATTGCTCTTTTTCACGCCCCGCCCCCTCCCAATCCTCATAATTTATTGTTGAAAGGGTGGGGGCAAACAGCCCCCAAAATGTAATTCGATGGTCCTCTTTCACCCCCCTCCCTTTTTCCACAGCATCCTCAATCAACTCAACAAAAACGTATACCGAGAGAAGTTAGGCTCGGGATTCCTACGCTTTACCCCCACCCTCCCCCATTCCGTCGCTTTTCCATTGCTTTTCCACGGAGAGAAGTTTTCAGTGGATTCCATAAAACATACCCTTCCACTCCTCCATTCCTTCACCTTTCCAAACCGCAGGTGGTACTCCGACAGATTTAATGACCGACGTCAGAGCGTTATAAACTAAGTTTATTAAATCCACACACACGTCCAGTTTTCCGCGAAATAAATTTTAAAATAGGAAGCCGTATAACAAACACGATGGTTGGAGGGGCAGAGGGGAAAAATGGCTTTAAACTTCCAAAACTTCCCCGCCATTTCAACCCTTTTCTGGCTTTCATCTGGCCTCTCATCCCTCTCCACGTGCGCTCATTCAGAGTATCTTCACTTTTGAGCTATATACATTGTGATGTGAACAAACAAGCACAAAAAATTGTGCGTCTGGCTCAATAATGAAGTAGAAAAAAATTACCTCCTATCAATCAAAAAAATTGTGTTTGAGTTATATGAAGAGGGTGGGAGGGGTTGAGTAACTGGAACTTCGGTGGCGGGAAAAAAATGTTGTATAGATATCAAATGGTATGGGTAAAGGCTTACAAGGGAGCGACCCCACCAACGTTGTGTCATTTTGAAAGCAATAAAATACGCCCCCCTCCCCCACGCAACCACCTTTAACAGTGCCGAACTTCTCGTTTCCCCCCTTTTTTTCTGTGCTAATCATAACTCCATAACAATATATTTCGAGGTGACTTGTCTCTGACTCACTCTCTCTCTCTTCTTTTCCACCGAAAAACCACCCTTCAAATACATCCCTATACCATCTCCAACCGCCTCCACCCCACCCACCTCACCAAGATCAATCTGACTGATAGCCCGATTTTATATCTATCTTTACGACCCCCGTAGACCCAATTCAGAAACCCCATATCCCTCGGAGCTTCGACGACGATCGTTGTTCCTTACCAGAACCAATTTTTACTCACTCTTTCCTTTTTTATACCCAGAAAGAATATCCTATATCCAGTTGCCATCAATTTAATATATGTGGCGTTACTTGCTGTACAATTTTGTAAAGCAACCCCCCCCCCTCAATGGAGAATAATATAATATGAATAAAATATGGGTTTTTTTATGCATAACCATTTTTTTCCTACATGGAAACCGAAGGTAGGGAGGGCGGCGTGAAATGTTTTATTCTTCTTTGTTCTTTGTTCTTTTCCTGGGCTGCTGGTGAGAGGAGCCCAGAATCAGTACCCCCTCAGGGCCATCAACCGTATATAATATTAGGTTGAGCGTTTCACTCGCTGGGACTCCCCCCCCCTCCGCCGACAAAAGGGCCCCTGAGAGATGTTGGTGGGGTGGGGCGAATAGTTGTGAGCTACCCGGATCGAGAGGGGGACAAAGGCTGGTGCCCCCAATAAGCCTCGCTTATGTGTACTGTACGGGCCTTCGATTATGATCCAGCAGGCTCTTCCATCATGGTTAAGACCGAATTGAGCCTTAGGGCCGTATTCAGAAACCAACCTTAACCTTTACATCTCCTTTAAGCGCTTCAAAACAGATGACATATTTTTATAAACCAACACATTTTTCAACTCCTTTAGTTAAGGCTTCGTGAAGGAGGGTTTCTGAATACGGCCCTTATTCTGCCTCTGACTCGAAGCTGCAGGCTGTGGTTCATCGACAGGAAACAGCACATAGCTGCCCGCATGCGACTCTTGATCATTCCCGTACCAACTCAGCGGTCAGCGATCCGGTGTGGTACGGAAAGTTTTACAGACGGTGTGTTGAATAATTTTCGGGCGCAGACACAGCCAAGCCCGCGAAATTGCTTATTTTTAATAGTCCAACTTAGCAAAATTGGTTTGTTAAAGAGTCAAACATGTGAAATTGGTTTTTAAAAGAGCCAGACCCACAGCATTTGTTATTAAGAGCTAATCCCCCGATATATTGTGATTTTTGCATGAATCAAATCCGTGAAATTGGTTTTATAAGCCGTCAAACTGTCGACATAAGTTTTATAAGGACACGAACACGCGTAATTCGTAGTTTTGGTGGGCCCATCAACCAGTAATTCTTTGTATTTTAGACAGCCAAATAGAGAAATTGGTATTTCAACGAACCGAACACAAAAAATAAAAAATAAAAAATTGGGTCTTATCAGAGAGCCGAATCCACAATAATTGTTGTTTTTTTCTTTTTTTTAGCTACTCTTTTTTGAAAGAGACAACGCCACGAAATGGGTTATTGCGTATAAAGTGAATTGCTTTTAAACGGAGTCAAACCTGCGGAATTACTTTTTGAATGAGTCAACTCACGCGAAATTGCTTTTCTGAAGTATAGCTGAATCCGCAAAATTGTTAAAATTGGCAAAATTGGTTTTTGAAAGATCCAATCCTGTGAAATTGTATTTCGTGAAGTTTGGTTTTATAACGGGTCGGAATTACGAAAAAGTTTCAGAAAGCTAAACGCGTGAAATTGATAATTTAGGCCCAGTGCACACTTGCGTTTTTCCAAGCTGCGGCGCCGCGGCGGCACCGCTCTGGCGGTCTGTATTGTTTAAAAATACATTAGTTGCTATGAAGCAATGCACACAAGCGGTTTTTCTAGTCGCGGCACCCAAGGTGTCTAAATTTTCTATAGGTGCCGCAGATCACTGTCCTTCACCTACATCACGAGCAGTCCCAACCGCCATTGCGCTAGACCCAGTACGTTATTAATTGTTATTGGGTTGTGATTTTTGAGAAATCATAAACTTCAATTTCAAAATTAACTTGCTCTGCTGCTCTACGGTGAGCAATCGGGAGCAAAGGACTGCTGGTGACGTCAGTCTCCACCCCTCCCGTCCGATGGGCAGGGGGAAATCTGCGGCACCTACAGTAAAGTTTAGGCCCAGTGCACACTTGCGTTTTTCCAAGCTGCGGCGCCGCGGTGGCACCGCTCTGGCGGTCTGTATTGTCTTAAAATACATTAGTTGCTATGAAGCAATGCACACATGCGGTTTTTCTAGTCGCGGCACCTCTTTCAGATAAGTAGTTGGAGGGAACTCGAATTTCAAAATGTATATCCACTCGATTGAAGCTCTTTACACTTTTTAGAAATGAATTGGCGTTGGTATAGCCAAAGCTATACATCTTGGGATATATTAGTCCTTATAATATTGTCAATTAGTAAGTGATTAAGACCTTTGTTCGGGTCAAAAGTGGTTTAAAAGGTACAAAGCTTCATCAGAGCTTCACACTTCGTGTGTTAAAAGAGGTTTCTGTTGCGTTTTTCAATGCTATGTATTGATGTTGCTAGGCAAAATGTGCCGCAAATCAACCGCCGCGGTGGCGGCACCGCAGCTTAAAAAAACGCAAGTGTGCACCGGGCCTTAGCAGTCGTGGAGCCGACACACCGACGAAATTTTGAGTTTCAGACTGCCAGCTGTATCTCTCATTTCCTGATGGTTTTCAAAAAGATAGACAGGCGAAATTGATAAATTGAGGCACCATTAAACGACCGCTGAAACCCTGCATTGTGGTGGTACCTTCGTAAGAGATTTATGGTGAAAATTGCACCGAAGGTGCGGAGATTTGTAGTAGCCGGTCAATTGTTCATTATGGCGTGCTGAATCGGTAAGCCAAACTGAGGTTGAACGTTTGAAAACGCTGTGATCCCGTGGGGTGGAGTGCTGTGACTTGCTGCAAATGTTTGGCTTGAGGAAATCTGCCCGGGATTCCTCCATATTGCCAGCAATAGCCAATGTGCGAGTGTGAGACTTTTAGTGAGCGGTTAGTAGACGTCGAGTGATGTCGTGGTCGACCTTACCATACCGTGCGTATCACGTGAAGAGAATAGGTCTATAAGCTTCCCTTCTTTCCCTCTTTCGCAAATTAGTCGGGTGTGAGACATAAGGTGACAATACGGTTGGATGAATGGCATTTATGGGACCACGATTTTAGAGGGTTCTGGGCTCGGGGCCTTACGCTCCGCCAGTACGATAGACAACAAGTGCCCTCACCCCACTCCACCACCGGTCCCTTGATGGAAGGCCCAACTCTAGAACCTTAGCAGTCCATTGTGCCTCCACACACCAAAGTAATGGTATCCCAGCGAGTCATATCGATTTCCTGAGAGTAAAAATAGAAAAGTTACAACCCCAACGCGAACATTATTTACGTGAAGCGACTCACTCGACTTGCCATGAGTCGCCACATTTCACTTCAATTCGAAACTTTGTTGCTTCGGGAAACGGTGAGACAGGAACGGTTTTTTATTATTTACCCGAGTCTCGGTACTATCAGCCAACCGGGATTCTAAAAATCGCGAAACTCTTTACAAAGCTTGTTGGCCGGAGGTGGGCGGAGGGGTTGTGCAAGAACTCGTTCGTGTAAAGCAAAAAATGCGGGTTCGCTTCCATTCGAAGTTAGGACGGAGGATCTTTTGCTTTGAAAAAGCAGGGTAAAAAAAAACACACGTGGTCTATGAGTTTGCAAAAAAGTTCTGGGTAATTGTTCATAGTCCATTGCCTGTACTTCTTCCAAGAAACAGTCTTTGGTGTCTGAAGTGGAGAGGGAAGACGCAAAAAAATGTGCAATGTGGCGTTTTACAGTTAATTCGAAACAAGCCGTCAACGTGAGTTTTGAATAGAAAAAACTGTGGTGGTGGGGCTGAGGTTGGTGGTGATGTGTAAAAGGTTGTGGTATGTTGAAAGTCAGGCTGACTTATGTGATTTTATAAAAAAAAAAAAGCTGCGCTTATGGGAGGGTGATGAGGGGAGTGACTTGTACGAAGATGTTCCGGTCATCAATGAAATTTACTGATTTATATTCCAGGACTTTTCTCCCTTCTGCCGCATTATTTCCTTTTGCCCTCCCTCCTACCCCCGTCATACTCAGATCCCTTTTTTTCGTTTGGCAGAGGAGCCCAACCATGGAGCGAAAGATTGGTTACGGGTGGAAGCAAATACCACCGTGGTTTGTAGCGGTTGGCGAAGAGACGAAAGTATAAGGTGGAGGAAAATGAAACTTGTAATAATTTATCGTCCACTCCCCACCACACCACACCATTTCATAGGTCTTACCACTCCCTTATTTCCCAACGAGCCGCTTTTCCTGGTTTTCTCCAAGGATTTATCGCAAAATAGTGTGGTTTGAGGGAGCGCATGTAGCCGGTTATGATTAAGGGGAGTGGCGATATAATTGCGTCTCTTTTCCTCTCATCCTTTTTTCTCTCTCAATCTGAGGATGTAAAAAGAATTCGGTTCAGTGTCAGTAGCTTGCGGGAGTAAACTTGCCCGTTTCTCGTGTTGAATTGTTCGGTTTTTTGCCTATCAACATCAAGGGCCACCCCCACCCCCTTCAACACCTTCGTGGCTTTACCCTCCTCGTGGCACTGGCCATCAGACCTCGGCCCCTAGCCAAATACGTCACGTGGATAAGTTGTTGAAAAGAGCCTTTATAATTAGTAATTACACTGCGAGAGGTAGAAACGACCTCCTTGAATACGAGACACTTTCAATTAAAATTAATGCTTTAATTAGCTCGTCTCCAGACAACCATTATTAGAACCAATTAACCGTGTATTGTAATTTTATAGCAATTTCGTATCCCAGTAGCCCTTTTCCTCAAGCGAAGGTTTTTTTTTATCGCGTAAAATCCTTCGGTCCGACAGTTTTTTGATCGACACAGCTCAGATTTACTTCAAGAGTGAAAATTCGTTTGATAAGACCTCGAAAAAAGAGGGTGAGGAGGCGAGGAAGAAAGCCGGCAGGCTGGAAAACGCTTCCAGTCCAGATCCTTTTTCTTTCTGCCGCACTGCCCTTGGCTGTTTATTTATACTGCAATGAAGGAAAAACGAAGGGGGTTAAAAAATAGGGCGGTATTGGGTGAAGGAGGAGGGGGTGGAAGGTCTAGACGGTTACCTTGGCTACTGGAGATAACTAGGAAAGGGCGCGGGGAGGGGTGAGAACGTCTAAGACTTGAAATTTAACCCAAAAAAATCATTCAACGAGCTAGGAATAGAATTCATTTTTGTTTAAAATCTTCCAGAAAGAAGTTCATAAAAAAGAGGAATAAAAAATTAGTTTTTCGGGGGATAGTAAATAAAATAAAAGCATCGGTGGAAAGGCCCCCCATGGCAGAGAGGCCTTTACAGCGTCTGTTTAAAATGGAACCACGGTAGTTTGGGAAGCTCACTGGTTTATTTACCGGGTCATCCCCCCTCCCCTCCCCTCACTATAACCATCACCATCAATGTTTTCCTGCGCTCGGAATACTAAAGCTTTACTGCGTGAGGTCTCGATCCTAATTTTGGTTGAAAACTCCCCCCTCCTTTCCACCCTATAACCCCCAGCCAATCGTCTTGGTATAAAGGAAATGGTTAAAGCAATAATACGGTGTACGACGAAGTGTATAAAATACATCTATAGGTAGCACACGAATAGGAACGACGTGTTTATTTCTCGAAAAAGAAGAAAAAAAAGGAAAAACATGGGAGGTTTCCCTCCCCCCACTCATCTAGCTAACAACGCCAACCACAGAGGATAGTCTTTTTTTTCGTCAATCATTAAACCGTTGAGGGACGTGATAAAACGCACGCACCATCCTAAAAAAAAAGGAAGAAAGATAAAGAAAAACCTTGCAACTGAAAACCTTTTCAATGGTGGGTGGTAAAGAAAAACAGCCTTAACAATTTTTCAAAACTTTGTCTGTTTTATGAGCCAGAGAATCTGATTCAAAAATATCAGGTTTGACCACTAAAACCTTACAAACGTCGAGCTTCGTTAAAACCGGAGCCCCCCCCCCCCCCAACACCAACCACTCCACTACAGTAATCAGAACTGGTTCTTTGAGTTTAATCTTTTAAACGAAAAATCGTGGGAATTAGAACATTAAAATGCATCCACTACTATACCTACATTATGCTTTCGCTCGGTCATCTCTTCTCCTCTCTCACGGGTTCAATAAAGGAAGAGAGAAGCTGCCCAAAGTTGTTAATTTTTTTCGTTAATTGGACGCTTCGAAACTTTTTTTAAAAGGGGGGGGGTCTTAATTAGAGCGGCGTTTGAGTTCTAATAAAGAAGCAGGCGAGAAGAGGCGCACTCCCTCCCCCCCTTCATAGTTTATATTCACGCTGGACGTCTCCTTTTGACAAAATGTCTCAATTTGGACGACAATTTTTAGACCAAGTATTTCTCTGTTACTAGAGGTCCATCCATTGGGAAATGGATGGTAAATGGGACGGGGGGGGGGGTAGTTGGCTTTCACCTCAACCATTTATTGAACAATGTAGTGTTGCTAAATGTTCGGGGTTTTCTTATTTGAGTTTTTACAGAATTGTGGTGTACGGGCAAACATTTTTTTTTTTACCCTCTCTCCTGTTCCCGCCATTGTTTGCTTTTAATTTCACTGTTCCATTTTTGCTTTTTTTTTTTTTTTTTCTTTCTTTCTTTCTTTTTACCGTGTGACAATCACAATGTGATTGTGATCAAACACACACACACACAAAGTTTCCTAGTTCCCTCTCGTTGCAGGTATGATGAGGGACTACGTTCATCTGTGCTACTTCTCTCTCGCTCAGAGGGCGCGGGGGCAAATCCGGTTTCAAACAATTTGCTCGATTTTAATAAACGATGGTTGCTAGAGCGGTGAAGGGGTGGGGTGTTTAGAGCAAAGAGGGAAGGGTTAGTGATGCAGGTCCTTAAAAGTAGAACGCGTAATTTATGTTGATTTCAAATAACCGTGTAATTTTGCGTTTGTGGTGAAGAGCGAGAGAAAAACAAACGAGTTTTATCTCGCACTAGGCGTTTTTTCTTCCCTTATATTGAATATTTTATAACTCCACAGGATGAACCAAGTAGTGGCGAGGGGATGAATGGGGGCAATCGCTTCATTCTGTTCTTTAAACGCGTCGAATCCAAGGATTTCCGAGGGATTTTTTTTGAGATCTGCGGAGGCTTAATTCTCATGAAATCCAATTTCGTGTCGGTGTAAAAATTTCTGAAAGCACAATTTCCATGATTCTTTCAAAAACCAATTTTGCACGTTTGGCTCTTACAAAAACCAAAACTTAACCAAAACTCACTGTTTCAAAAACTAATCTTAAACTAAAACTATAGTTTTCTGGGAAGGGGAAATAACTTCAATTAATCCCCAACCACAGTAAAGCTCTTTAACCACAATGAAAGTCTCCAATCTCAATAATGCTCCTCAACGTCAATAATGATCCCTAACCACAATAATGATTTCCAATCACAATAATACTCTTCAACCATACAGTAATAAAACTCAACCACAGTGAGGTAACATCCACATCAATGATCTCGAACCACGAAAGAGATAAATCTTCAACCAAAACGTAGCACCAACCACCATATAGCACCAACCACAGTATAGCAACAACCGCAATATAGCACCAACCACAATATAGAGCCAACCACAATATAGTATACCAACCACAATATAGCACCAACTAGAGGTGTGACGTGACAGCTTTTATCGGTCACAGTGACAACTAGCTCCGGTGACTGTGCGGTCACTGTGACAAAAACCAGTGATTTTGTCACTTAAGTGACTACTGTAGCAGGTCGTTTGAGCAAACGCCTAATGTCACCGGACTCGCCGGTATCCGTGTGAATTTCATTCCCAAACCCAACAAAGCCTACTAATAGCGCAATGAGAGACACGATTTCGCAAATCAATTTTTTTTGCATCGGTGATAAAAATACGAAAAAATTATTTTTCTAAGAAGTTATCAAACCCACAGCCTCAAATGCAAACATGAAGGTGAGTCATGGCTCAAAAACTGCAATGCACGAATTTACCTAGGAAGGTGTTTTAAAAAAAGTAAAATTATACAAGATCCCCGTAGCACAAATCTTGGAAAACGAAGTGTATAAAAATATATTACCTACACTAAAAGTTAAATACTAACGATAAGTCTAAGAAAAGTCAACAGACAAGGGATAGACTTGGGGAGAATGCTATACTGAGTTCATTGGGGCGATAGAGGAACTGGTAAAGTGCTATGTGGTGACGGCTCCAATATTTTAATTCAAGAGACTCTAGCGCAGTGAAGCGATAGAAGTGACGAATGAAGAGGCGACGATATTAGTGAAGAGGAATATCACCGTTAGAGGGTCGGAACGGGGATTTCAATGTGGTCGTCCCCTGAGCCAACAGTGACGGAGTAGTCACAGTGACAAAATCACCGACAGTGAAATCACACCTCACCTCTTGCACCAACCACAATATAGCATCAACCTCAATATAGCACCAACCACAACGATTCTCAATTCCTCGCCAACCACAAAAATGCTCCCCAACCCCAACCACAATAAAACTCCTCTCTAACCTCAATTTACCATAATTAAGCTCTCTATCGCAATCAAGCTCCAAGTACAATCACAACGGGAAGTGGTGATGGCAGAGGGTGATTACTTTACTGGTCACACTGGAGAGTTTCCCGGCGCTGAAACGTCGCAGGTCGCATGCCACTGGTTTTCTGACGCTGCTGTGGGTTTCAAGCCACAAGTTCTCCAGAGGTGGTGGTGGATCGGCGGTGTTGGCCCCAACACCATGGAGGTGGCACTGCGCGTTCGAAAACGTCCTCGGTGGTGATCTGAGTAGGCGGAGATCATTAGGGATCATCGGCCACCCGATGAGGCGATGACGGAGGTGGGCTATTATAAGGGGCAGTGCCTCCTCCCAATGCCGCTGTAGAGGCCGTTACTAGAGAACCTATAGTTACACAAAGGTACTGACAATACCCGCCATATGTGGTCCTTTAGTGAGGGGAGGGCTTGTGATTGGCTGGTGAGCGTAACCTATATGACCGGAGCAGCGAATGAGAGATATCAAATCTATTTGATTCCTATGTGGAGGGGGGGACCAAACATGGCGGACTGTCAGTACTCGTAGGAACTTATAGTGCTTCTTGGTATTAAAGGTGCCCCGATAGACGGCCCTTTAACCAACAATTACATATCTGTATTTTGGGCCACAGTATGCGCAGAGAGCCACGACAAGGCTTGTTTACCCGAAAATCTTAATAGAAGCCGTGAAGTCAAGCCTTTAATCTATTAATTTCGCCATAAAAATTAAAACATTATCATTTCTGGCCAATATTGGATGGGTATATCGATTCATAATTGCTCCAATAACGGATTAATTCACTTTGAAACTATAGGAAAGTTATGCCTCAGGGCTCCTGTACCTATTAATTAGCCCTCGGAATTTGATCGTTTGGCCCTCTAACAGCTTGCAAAAGTTGCAAAGCCCGTGTATCTTTGCAATTACGGGCGGAGGTCTCATGATTTTTAAAAAGTATTCATCAAGAATCACTACGAGATTCAAGTCAGTTTATTCAGGGGACCTGCTGTAAAACCCAAGGACTGAGACCACCCAACGCGATGGAAGGGTGATGTTTGGGGAGGGGGGGAGTGAGTGAGCTTGATGGGTCGGCTCAACATGTACATGAAGCTACGGTGGGAGACGGAATATTATGATGACAGCTAACACTTTCACTAAAAAAAAAAAACAAAAAAAAAAACCTCTTTTTATTCCCATTGAGCTGTCAATCACAAGAGATGAATTACGTAAGAAAGTGGTGTGTGGTGGTTGGTATTCACAGAGTCACGATGGAAACAAAACCACCGGTAAAAAAATGATGATTCTGCAAATGTAATAAACGAACTCATGAAGCCTATTCCTCAACCCACTTCACCCATTCATCGAGTCTTTCATTTCTTCGTGACTAATAAAATCGCTGGATTAAATGCCACGAATTGCATTCATTCAACCGCCCAAATACGGAATTCAAAGTTTTTATGAGTGTCTTTTTAAGTAGGTCGGGAACCGGCACACTCTAGAGCCAACGCCCCCTCAACCCCATCCTTCAGACCGCTCCATAATAAAAACCGGTATCGGTAAAAGGAAGAAAATCGACCTATTTGTCTCCTTCGAAAGGACGAAAAAACAATTTATCACAAATGGAGGGGCTGTACGAGATTGAGATAGACTTCTAATATCTTAGCTATCAAGATGTTCGGTAACGACGTCATTAGCCCACCTTGAAACCTCCTTCACGATGTGAGGGTGTAAGGGGAGGGGGTATAAGGTGGAGAGGGGGGGAGTATGAGCCTTCCTTCCACAGTGCGCGTTATATGAGAATGAAATCCTACGACTGTGGGTTTGGTTGATTTATGTTGTTTTTTTTCTTCCTTATTGAGAACAAAAACACGCTTTGGAAGTTGGAACGCGACGAAAATATTGGCGCCACGAGGCCTTAAAAAACTGCCCACGCGAATCACCAGTTTAAGTCTGACAAACTTTCCCTTTTAAAAAAAAATATATTGTCGCTCACGAATATAACACGAAAATGCGTATAAACAGCGGTCAGTGTACCGCTAAAGGCGAAATTCTTTCGATTAGCTAATAAGAGAGGAGAGAAGATAAGAAGTCTCTCGATCTCACGAAATAATGAATAAAGGTGGGCGTCGCGTCGTGACAAAACCATTTTCCTTCATTCCCTTTCACAATTCTGAGATTACTGCGACTCAGCGTATACGCCAATAGCGGTCGTTTAAAAGAAGCAATTTTAACAGGACTGTATAATCATCACAGTCTGATGACAAATGTACACTTCGCAGCATTTTGACTCGGAAGGCCGAGTTGTACGCAAGGCCGATCTTTTCTTCAAAATTAGTCAATAATAAGAAATAAACTTTCCATTTCGAAGGGAGAAAGGAAATGAATATGCGTCCCCTCCACCCTCACCAACATCATCAGGTCAACATTCCCACGTTCGTTGTTTAGGCAACTTGGGTCCCATCTGGAAATTTCTTGGATTGAAAAGAAAGTATCGGCCAAAAAACGAAACAATAAAGTTTTCTTTTTAAAGCTTCTTACGTCCGGCTTATTTTAATCATAAAAACTACCCTTGGCGTCTTTTTCCTCACCCCTACTCTGCCCACCAAGGCCCTCAAATTGGTACACCCTACAAAATATGCCTACAATTTTTTTCTCGCCTTTCACTTTTCGTTTTCAAGACCGATCCCTTTTTTGAATAGACTTAAAACCCTGACACCTTGGGGTGGGGAGGGGGGTGAAAGAAACTTGACTTATACGCACAACCCCCCACCATCATTCAACGTCCACCCCAATGGTGTACGTTTTGTCTTTCTATGAAAATCCCCTTTTTATTTATAGGGACAAAAAGGGCTTTGGTGACACTGAATAAGGGAAACATCTGTTTTAACAACTTTTTAAAATTTATGAATTTTAAGGATACCGATTGGTGGTGGGGGTGTGAGAAGAAACACCTTTTTTTGTGTGTTATGACCACTTCCTTCCCTTTTTTGGACTGGTCAGTTCTTAGTTGAGTCCCTTGACGTTTCCATCGAGCTTTCCCGTATAATTTTGTTTGTAAGTTACCCCACTGTTGCTTGAATCAACTAGAGAAAAAGGTAAATTTCTATACCTATGTATTTTAATACTTTCTTGGTTAACGGGTGGGAATAAGACAGTTGGGTGAGGGGGAGACAGTGTTTCGTGCCAGCTTAAGACGGCACCACTTAATGTTCGAAACTACTCCCTTTTCTCCTCATCTTGGTTTAACATTTACTTCCTGTCTCCTCACTAACCCCCTATCCCTTGCCACCACCATCACCACAACCGAAGTACAATAAACAAGTAACGCAAACAACTTGATGCATTAGCGACAAACTTTCTAATGGGAGTCTCCCTCCCCCATCACTTGTACCCTCCCGTCCTGTACATTTTCTCTGTTCTTCGTTTTCGAGCTTCTGGGTTTCATCTTTTGCGTGGGAGGGATGTTTTCGCGATGGGAAAGCTTTTTGAAAGGGGTGAGGGGGGCGAATTAAGAAAAGCTAAAGGCTCACCCGTAAAGTGGGTGGTGGTGGGGGGGGGGAAGTTGCGGGTCGTCTGACTTGACTCAATTGAAGGTAATTTACCGAGAAGAGGAAGGAGAATAGATGGAACTGGCAGAAAGAGGGGTTGCGGTGGACTCGGAAGAAAACTTTAATAACTTTACAAAAGCTTCCTTTTCAAACCACCCCCTCCAGCCCTCTTCACCCATGTTTAAACTCGTGGCAGTTCATTGTGTGCAAGTCGTGGGGGGGGGGGAGCTATAATGGCGCATTACAGTTCAGGAAATTATTTGTATTTATCCGGGTAATAATGGTGGAAAGAGAGACAGTCTGATTATAATTCTAAAAGCGAATTAAATTTTCATTTAAAGTTTTATATCCAACGAATTTTCAACATTGCCGGAGGGGATCAGCATGGCGCGTGACGGCTAAACAAGTGACGGTTTGTGATCGGGTGCGGGGGGGGGGGGGACAACGCGATTAGATTAAAATCGACCATCAAAAGAACCCCTTCACATTTGACTATACAAATACAAATTAAACGCGTTATAAAAGTGGCTAACGCTCTCGCATTAGATACACAATCTTCACAGGTGGAGGAAACGGGTCGAGGGGGGTGGGTTTAAGATAATCGTCCCGATTATTATAATATTTAAACCACTCCGTGGAGATGATGTTGAACCCTGGAATCCAGTTATAAAGAAGCCTTTTCCTGTCCCTTGCCACCACCCTTCTCCCAACAACGCCATCGACACTGATCATCATTAACATCGCGTCACGCAAGAGATTAAAACAAAAAACCGCGCTCGATGTGATTTTTTTTTATAAAAAAAGTTGTCTTCTATCATTTTACATGAAGAAAAAGGGGGGAAAAAGCTTCACAGAAGAGATGGTTTAATAACGTTTAATTGGTTGTTTCAACACGCGATGAGAACGAGATAGCCAGGGACACCCAAGCCCAAAAATGAGGAGAAGTGAAGTGCCCCCCGGGTTTTGCTTCCTACACGGGTGCGGTTTGAGTGGTTGCGGAGGGGGGGAAGGAGCTATCGAATTTCTAACAGGAAAATCTCCGTCTGGCAAGTGGCTATAGGGGGAAGGTAGATGGTTTTGATAATTTAATTACAGTGGATTGTTTTGATATTATTTTTCCTCTTACTTGAGTTACGCTTGTCTAATTAGTGAACTCGAAGTGTTAGCACTGTAAATTCAGTGATATTGGTTCCGTTTCATTTTACTTACGCTCGCTAATCTGAGACAGAGAGACCGTTCAAAGACCAAAAATCCTGATACAGTGCGTATAGGGAAAACGTTTGGAGATAACCATAAGGTTTCCAGCCGCAATAGTCATTTTTGAACAATGGAGGAATTGCTGAAATTTTTATTATTTTTTTTTACGAAAGAGGAAGTTGATACACGACGGGATTGAAAAAAACATTTTTTTTAAAGCCTTTTTGGCCCGAAATTTTTTTTCAAAGTCAGAGAAAAGACCACATGCTCTTCTCCGAGTACCTTAGCCCTTCGAGCGTTTACTTCTCTAGCATCAGTCTTCCTTAACTTAAATATGCAAAATACTTGATTTTTTGAATAAATGGCTTCGTGGTCAATATAATAATTTGCTTGCCATCGTTATACGTTGTTAGTTACAGTAGTATCTGGTTATCTCAATAGCTTGAAACCATAGGGACCACTATAATGGCATATTTGAGGAATTAAATCACTTGAGCCTCTACTGAAGGGTGAAGGGTATTTTTTAGCTTGGTCACAAGGTGTATTTTCGGACACTAGAACACAAAACGTCCAATCCAAGCAGATTGCAAGCCTAAGGAGTGGAAGAGTAATAGGTCGTATAAGAGCATATTTAAAGGTTTGGATTTCCGCTCTAGAATTACAGAACAAATCAACTAGTGAGGGGGGAAAATTCCCAGTCACCAGGCACCTTTTCGGCAAAAAAAAAAAAAAAAAGGGGGGGTGGAAATGATGTCGGAACGGCGAGCAGCTTAGTGAGTCAGTGAACCCTCTACTAGGGTGTCTATGTGACGGGGCGATGAACCAGAAAACACTAAAAAATGAATATAAAATAAACTATTCAATAACTTTTCGAGCTGATTCTTTTTTTTTTTTTTTTTTTTTGCTTGCTTCCGGAGAATTATAACGTGAAATTACATGTTTTTCCAAATAGTGGAAATTTGTTCATTACCAATCATTTCAAGCTATACTTGCGTCAGTTTTTGACCCAGTTTTTGAGTAATAATAAATGTCTATGTCTAGGGGCACAATTTTAAGCTGCTCTGTTAGGAAACTGCATCATGAATCGTAGAAACTAGCTGGTTTAAAATCTTGCTCAGTCCGACAAAATATGACTCCATTTTTCCGATCGACTAGAACCGTAATTTGGGACGTTGTCCCATTGGGAGGTCGATTAATCAAACTAGATCGGTAAAGTTTCACAGGTGTACACTATAGCATTATTATGCCAATAAATTACATTTTAGAGCGGATTCAGACGGCAAATCAGTGGTTTCAACGAATTCTCTTTCTCAGGGATAAATATTAATTTTTACAGATATGCAAGTGTTTTAAGTGTTTTCCCGCACAAAAACTGGTGATGGTTCCGAGAAAATGGTCCCCCTAATTTTTGGCTGGGACGGAGGGCGGTGTCAGTGTCGTCGTCCCGGCCAAGCGGATCCCGTCAACACCATGGCCACCAATTGGGCCCCAGCGTTATACCCAGTGAAGGGATTTGGCCAGTCCGATGAAAAAATGACGGCAAAATAATTTCCAAATAATAGGGCCTGAAATAATTTTCAGGCCCTCCATCACGCTGAGATTTCGGTGCTTTCGGGATAGCAAACGCTTTTCGTGTAGACACAATTGTTGGTCCCTTCGACGATGCATCAATGAGTGACCGAGTTTTGTGCCACAGTGGATCTCGCGCCACTTTAGGCCACTTTGGATTTTGGAAGCGAAAAGTGGTCCGATCGGTTGTAGCGTTCAGAGCCGTTAAAAAGGTGCTTTCCGTGGAGCCATACCGGCGTACTATGTTTCCCCCGCACAATCGACTGATCTGGAGCCCTACCCCCAACACGGGAAGAGCTGACGCACGTCGACCACTCCGGTTGACCGCTCTCGATTTAATTTTTCAATCTTACAATAATTTCTCAAACTCCGCAGAAACAGCAAAAATCATCTCAATTTATCTCAATTTGATTCTTTTTTCTCGATTTTCACCGCGTGACAGGCCCAATCACGCCTTTTGGAACCGTTCAAGACTTATAGGCTCGAAACGTAATCGGAAATTACACTGTAATGCGTTTTTTTTCTATTTGAGCCGTGGATTTGCCCTCAGCAGTAACCAACATCGCGCTTTAATTTTTTATTTTTTGTCTCCAATTTCATCCACGAGGATCTATAACCACGAAAAGCACGAACCACAAAAAACCCTAACCACAAACATATCAAACCTCAGACAAAAATCATGAGCCACAAAAAGCTCGAACCATTGGCGGACCTACACGTATCGAGACCAGAGGCGGAAATCTTCAAGAGGCCCCTATAAGTCTGTATAAACCTCTATTGGTAACCTTTAAGACCTTTTCCTTATTTTAGCCAAATTACCCCTATTTTCACACTCTATCCGTCAATTACCGCTTATGCCAAGTTTGAGCCGCGAATTTATCCATTTTAACCGTGAATGAGTGATTTTTGTCAACTTTACCTGCGAATTAGCGCTTTTTTCAATTTCAGCCGTGGACTAGCGGTGTAGGCTCCCCCCCCCCCCACAATAGCCATAAATTTGCGCTTTTTCTCGACTCCCGTGAATTAGCGATATTTCTTTCCTCGAGTTAGCGTTTACCTCAATTTTAGCTTGAAATTAGGGATTTTTTTTCTATTGCGCTTTTTCGCAGTTATAGCCACGAATATTAGCGTTCTTTCCCAAAAGTTTTTGCCGCGTCAAGAAGTTGCGAATGGCCGATCAGTGCACAGTACGAAACTGGGGATGCGGTGTATTTTCTCAATTTTAGCCCCGAATTTTCCTCAAGAAGGCGCGGATTTTCTGTATTTGAGCCACCAGAAATCAGAACAGCACTCTCAGAGGGGCTCTTTCGAATATTCAGCCCCCACTCTTTGCTGATCACTTGTAACGTTATATTCTCCAGGTCGGACATAGCCTGAAATTCGTATAAAAAAACCGAATCGCCAAACCATGAAGAGCCTTGACGCTCGTGGTCTCCTTAAAATCGGCCGAAACCACCGACGACGACACGAAAGTCCCATGTTTAGCCAATTTAGGGGCGATTTCCTCAAGACTGCCTACTTTTCCTCAATTGAATATGTCTGAGTGACTCATGGACCGTGTCGAGCTCAAATCTAAAAACTTTGAAAAATTACTTACAATTTTCCAGAACCACCACTACTTTTTGCCAAGACGATTTTGGTAAAAATGACCGTAATTTAAAATTGGCTGAAACCGTGTAACCCGAGGGTTTTCGTCACGGGGAATCCAAAAATCGAAACAGATTTTCGATTAGACGAACAGTTGATTGGATTCCACCTTAGATTCTGGCGTTTTGGCCGCTAACGACCCATTTTCAGCAGTCCCGGAGTTCAGACGTTCGGTGGTTACTGTCTGCAGTTGAGCTGCTTCGTGAACCTCTCTTAATTTTATGGTCATGCTACGCTATAAAGCGGCGTATTTAAGGAATCTTCATCGTCGTAGTCTTTCTATTATAACGAATAGCCCTTAGCGAAGCGAAATTGGGGCCTGCGGTTCACTATTTTATCAAAAATTGTTGTTTGAACCACATCAAAGATTTTTCATCGAGTTTTCCCCTCTTTACACTTTTATTGGTTTTCCTCCTCCCCATCATCCCTTAGAAAGCATCCTTTAAGATGTAATAAACTGAACAACGGGAGCTTTATAGTCTTCAATTAACAAATTTTCAGGATACCCCCGCCCCAACAACCCACGAAGTAACTTCTTTCGTTTTATGTGGTTTGAAAGAGCTGGGCTTTTTTAAACAGAAAATAACGAAGAATCCCCCCGCTTCCGAGATAATATCAAGAACGATGAGCAACAAAACAATTTAAATTAGGCTTTTGATCTTCTGCCGATCGGGTTTTTAATTTCGTTCTGTACCTAATCATAGCCTTCAAATGGGTCAATTCAATCTTTTTTCTTACTTGAACAATTTTCTTTTCTTTTTTTCGCAGGCATGAAAATGGGGTTCTATCGGTCCCTGGCGTCGCACGTCACCCTGCTGTGTGCCCTGTTTTGCGTCGTTCGGAGTGAGCAAAAATTCGCCATGGAGCCGCAGGATCAGACGGCGATCGTTGGAACGAGGGTGACTCTGCCGTGTCGCGTGGTGGGCAAAGTTGGGAAACTTCAGTGGACAAAGGACGACTTTGGTTTGGGTGAACAGAGGCATTTGCCCGGTTTTGAGCGGTATAAAATGATCGGCTCGGATGATGAAGGTACACCGTGCTGGGCTGGGAAAGATTCTAGAGGTCTTTAAGTTTAATTTCGGTTCTTTTTTCTTTCAGGTGACTACTCCCTTGAAATCTACCCCGTCATACTCGAGGATGACGCTCAGTACCAGTGTCAAGTCGGTCCGGGTGATAACGGTGAGCCCATGATTCGATCGCAATTCGCTCAGCTCACCGTCTACACCCCACCTGAACCGCCGAAAATCGTTCAGGGCGAGCGCCTTCTCACGACCGAGGATCGCGAAATTGAACTCGAGTGCGTCTCTTTAGCGGGCAAACCTGCGGCTGAGGTCAGTGACTTGTGTGTATAAGATATAGAAAGAAAAAAAATCCGAAGTCTTTCCCCGCCTCGTCACACCACCCGTCCATTCCATGGCTCATCATCAACAACGCTAGTTCATTCTTTTCCAACTGGCTATCGCACTCTCTCTCTGTCTCAAACGTTTAAAAGAAATATTCCGCCCTAGAATTCATTGCTCAATTATACCCTCTTGGTCTTTCAGGTTTCGCCCCTCATCATCTTCAGCTTCCTCCCAACTTTTTTGTTTCATCCCCACCCTCTCACCTCTTCCTAGTATTTAAAGCCGTAATATGAAAGAATGGGGAGGAGGGGAGGGACACGAACCCATCAAAATTCTTTTTATTTTGTTCATCCTATAATTTCTCTCGAGTTTTCTAGGCTCTCCGAGCTAATTTTTTTCTTTAATGTGGCGATTCATGTCGTGAGACAAACTCCTTTTCCCCCTCCCCCCACCGAAGCAACTTGTTCATCTTCCAAGAACTGAGGAGTATTGAAAAAACTACCACCCCGTTTTAATTAACTTTACTTTTTATGTTTTTTTTTTCTTTTCATTATCCTTTTTTAGGAAGTTCTGATTATTTCTGGTAAAAAAAGGTACTAATTCCTAATACCGGGTCCAGAGCAAGTCCTTTGCTTCACCTGTTAAGTTATTTTTATTTATTTACTTATCTTCGGAAACTTTTTCTCCAATTAGCTATCTTAAAAATTGTCTCTTAATAAGACGAAACACAAATATATTCACTACCAAATGAGGTCTTAGCTGCAATGGCCTTTCCGCCAATGCCTCCATTTTTCTCGTTAAAAAGCCGCGAGAAGGGACAACTTATGTAATGACCCGGTACAATCACCTCCCCCCCTCTACACACACACCTTCCTTTGTGTCACCTCGCTGATGTCCAGGGGCGTTTCTAGAGCTTTTTGATACCCGGGGCACACCTGATGTGATGTATGTAGGCCCACTCTCTCGTCAAATTGTCACCAGTTTAACAGTTCCTTCAAAGGCACGGAATAAATAAATATAAAAAAAAGTGGAGATTTTTTTATGCTTTGTGAACAGCTTGAGGTTTTTCTTTCGGCGGCTTTTCCTCCACTTTACCCCCAACCCCCACCCACCTTGTTATCCAGAGCTCTCAGAGTTTTTTCTTTCCCTGAATATCTCCTCCAACCCCCCCCCCTTATTCTCTTTTATACGTTTATTTCGCCTTTTCCAAGCACCAAACGTCTCCCCACCCACCCGCCCATTCCTTTCCAGAGCCCACACACAATCTTAAAGGACAAAAGATTCGCTAAAGCGGGTGTGGTGGTGGGCTAAAACTGGGTGACGTGAAAAGACCTATTGAAACAATGGGCTACTCAAACAAAAAACAAAGAAAAACTCTTTTACACTTTCGACCCCCCCAGGTAGCAAAAAAGGGCTTTGCGATGTGTAGATGGAGGGGGGATAAAGAGCTGCAACATGTTACTTTTCTTAAAAGGCCTTAAAAGTTGATTAGTGAACCGTGTTAATTAGTGTGTTTTTTTAAATTTTTTATTTAGATTACGTGGATTGACGGCCTGGGGAATGTACTCAAAGACAATATTGAAAATATCGTCGAAACCCTTCCAGACGGTCGCCGGTTTAACTCACGCTCAATTTTAAAACTGACGCCTCGCAAAGAGCACCACAACACAACTTTTATATGCCAAGCGCAGAATCAAGCCGAGCGAACGTATCAAACGGCGAAATTGAGGCTTGAAGTTAAATACGCTCCAAAGGTAGGTGGCTCTGCCGCTCCCCCCCCCCCCCAATTATTCACCGTTTAGACGAAGTTTTAAAGGGCAAACACTATTTTCAGGTGACGGTCAGTGTCATTGGTGGGAATTCGCGATTAGTCGAAGGCTCGGACGTTCGACTCAAATGTTCGGCCGACGCCAATCCACCGGATGTGACCTACCGTTGGTATATAAACGATCGTCTCGTCGACACGGACGCGACGACAGAGCTTCACCTGGTGAATGTGTCGCGGCGTGACCACGACTCGATCGTCAAGTGCGAAGTTCAAAACGCCGTGGGGAAAAGCGAGGAGTCGGAAACGCTCGACATAAGTTGTAAGTTGACGATGGAGAGTTGGATTGGGGTGTATTTTAAAGTGTTCCGAGGGAACGGGAAGATTGGTCTTGAACGTTACTTCCCGTAAACAACTGGCATGCTATGCTTCGGTCCCCCCAGGAGAAGAGTTCCTTTTTCATATACACGTAAAACACACACTCTCCCCAGTTTTATCTGAGACACAATGGGCTATTATTAATTTTGAAATAAAAACAAAAAATTGTTATGAAATTAAAACAATAATATTAATTTTTACGCGAAAAATTCTAAGACAAATTCACTGAATAAAATGAAACAAAGGTGACTCATCAGAATGGGAGTAAGGTCTATTCTGTAATCCTCAAAGTAAAATGCATGGGTTTCTGGAACTATGTTTGTTAAATCAACAATTACAAATTCAACTTTTGGGGCGGTATTATTTGTCGGTGTTGGGAACGAGGGCTTAGGGCTTAGAGCCGAACGGAGGACCATTTTCTATTACGACCTCTTCGTTCGATGAGTCCAAAACAAGCCATGAAATTCGTGAGGCGGTTGATTACGAGGCGGCCACGCCTCGATCCATTTCGAATAACTGTCTAACAAAGTCAGTATTTCTTTACCATCGAAGTGTAAAAAGTCACTGATTTGAAACCCTTGAAAACTGGGTTTAAGCAGCTAGCATAGGAGAACGCTATCACTTCGACACCTTCATCAATAATCGGCCACCACACTGAGTTCGGGGCAAAGACTTCATTCGGACAATTCATTCATTCATTTCATTTTCAGTGCGTAGGGGCCTTGAATCCCCCCAAACAAGCATCCACTGTACAACGATAACTCATGTCCACGGCGAAAGTACGGCTCGAAATCTGGGACGTCCTGCCAGCCCTCTAAGGCGAGGGACATAACGTTTTAAAGAGTTTCATCCTTTTTCAAGGACTCAGCAACGTCCGTTATGGATAACGGGATGTCCTGGATAAGATCTGAGTGTCTTCCGATGAATCGGGCAGAGGTCAGCATTTTGAACCGGCGAGTCAACAACAATCCTGAACTTGTGTCCGTATAAATACTTGTGGAATTTCTTAACCCCAAAAATGATGGCTGCGGCTTTTTTTTCGAGATGCGCGTAGAGAAGGGGTAGAGAAAAGAGATCGCCCGGAGAAGAATTACTATTTATGCAATGTTGCGGTGGCCCAGAGGTTTAGATGTCGGACTGGAGATTAGACGTTGTAGATTCGATTCCCGCTCCACTGTGGTTTTTTTTCTCACGGCAACAAAACATCGCCATTCTACTTTGATAGTGCCGTTGATTGGGATCAACAACAAAATTTCGGATCGGATTCACCCTCTCCTTGGTTACGCCCCTGTAAAAAGAGAAAAATGTTTATCAATCTTGTTTTGGGTCACAGTGATGAACTTTTGGTCAAATCCTTCTACATTTCTCAGCGTACTAATTAATAAAGAATAATACCTATAGCGATTAATAATTTTTTCCTTGGGTTCGGGCTTGTTTTTGTTTTTTCTTCTTCTTCTTCTTCTTCTTTTCCTGTGCTTTCACCGTTTAACAAAAACAAGCAATTAATCAAGTATATGGCTTGAAAGTTCATATAATAATAATAATAATAATAATAATAATAATAATAATAATGATAAAGCTTTATAACTCCCACCAAAGACCCATATTCCCACGTTGCCTTATTCCACCAGGCATTGTGAATACCCCCCCCCCCCCATGTGTGTGTGCCTAGACATTTTCCTTAATGCCTGGATTTCTCGCTTTGCCGGTAACGTAACAGTTTTCTTAAACTTTTTTATTTTTTTTTAGACGGGCCGCGATTTAGAAAAAGGCCCCACAGTGTACAGGCCGACCAGGGTTCGACAGTTACATTAACGTGTGACGTTGATGGCAACCCTCAACCAGACATTGTTTGGCTGCATGAACCGACTGACCGGGTACGTTTACACACCACCACCCTCCCCACCACATCCCAAAATGTTTAAATAATTGCACGCCCTAAAATCACAGGTGGCGGGTACATCAGCCAACCTCTCCTTGAATGTAAACGCCGACACATCAGGCCGCTACTACTGTAAAGCGTCCGTACTCGGTTTCCCTGAAATTGGCGCCGAAGCCACAGTCTATCTCAAAGGACGACCGCACATCATTTCACATCGCACACAGTTCGGCGTTCCCGGTGACAACGCCCGACTCGAATGCACGGCCTACGCGGTGCCACCACCGACAAAGGTACTGTGGAGCTACCGTGGGGAGGAAATCACCGGTGATTCGACGCTGCGCGGTGGTGACTACTCAGTTCTTGAAGACCCACTGAGCGAGGGTATAAAAAGTACGCTCATTGTGCGCGAATCGCGACAGGAACACTACGGCTCGTATAATTGTACCGTTTTAAACGCGTACGGAGCCGACATGCTGGACATTGTGCTCAAACCTCAAAGTAAGGTTCATTCTTACACAGTAATTTCCGTTATTTAAACGCCAATTTTCTTTACAGAGAATTTTCCCCTTTTACTTATCCTGACCGGTGTTATCGGCGGCATCGTAGTCATTGTGGTAATAACCATGGTCATCATCCTGTGTCAACGGAAAGTCAAGAAACCTCCAGGTAAGCCTTAATTTTTACCCCCTCCCTCCCTCCCGCACAACGGTCTGTTCCAAACCATTCAGACTTATAGCGGACCAACGTCAAGCCCCAAGCCCTGCGCGCCCTACCCAAGGTTTGGGGTCCTACTCGACAGGCGTAACTCGCCATCACCGACCCCCAAGTTTGACATTGAAATTTTCGTAGGCTCATAGCCAAGGGATTCAAATACAAGTCGTGACCACTACACCGGTGAGATACGGTCCATCGTCCTGTTCACCAGCTCACTCCACAGCCTTGCTATGGTGCAGGTTGACCTGCAGCGCTCTTAACCTGGGAAAGCTGGGCTTTAATTGTCTCGTTCAAAAAAGCAATTTTGTGGGGTTGGTTCCAGTAATTGAATCAAAATCGCGAATTAAAGCAACCCAAAGAACCACATTTCGCGATTTTGGAAAGCTCCAAAAACAAATTTCGCGGATTAAACGGCAAAAAACCCCAATTTCTTGGCTTTGGCGGTTTAAAGAAGCAACCCGCGAAGTTTGCTGGGCCGATTTGGGGGCAGGCTTGGGCCGTTCAAAAGCCCAATTGTGCAGATTTGGTAGGTACCTACCCTAAAGAGCTAATCCAAGGGGTTGGACCATTTGAAGACCAATGTCGCGCAATGACTCCTGAAAACCGACTTTCACGCGGAGTTGGCTCTTTAAAACCCCAATTTAGGGGATCGGATTATCTCGAAAACCAAAGTTCGCGTGTTTGGCTCATTAAAATACCAATTTCGACGTTTGGGTACTTTACAATACAACTTCAGCGGCTTGGATGTCTCACAAACCAACATTTTGTAGGTCTTGTCCATTTAAAAAGTCAAATTTCTCGTGTTTGGCTCTATTTCTCGGGCTTGTCTTTTCAAAACGCCGAATTTCGAGGGGTTGGCTCTACAAAAACCCAAATGTCTCGTATTTGGCCCGTTGAAAGCTCAATTCCTGGGGGTTTCCTCTTCAAGAAATACAGTATTGCTGGGCAGGATCTTTAAGAAGCCAGTTGCGTTCTTCAAAAAACAAATTTTGCGGATCCCCCGGATTTTGGTATCGAATGTCACGTTGATCCCCCACCATCGTGTTTTCGTTCACAAATTCGCAAATCAACAGCGACTTATACTCGTTTTTTTACCCGCAGGTTTCAGTCCGCACGATCAAACCGATGTCGAAAAACAATGCAAAGACTCGGATCGCTCGTCCAATATATCCGACTTGAAACTCGACCTTCGAACAGGATCGTCAGTGTCGAACGTTCACTGTGGCGACGTCGAGTACGGCATCAGTGGTGTCATCGGCGGTGGGTGTGGAAGCCTCTCGGAAACTGGGTCCGACACGGCGACAACTCGCATCGGTGTCCCACTCGCCGGACCCATACCCCTAGACTCCCTCCATCGATACGCCAATAGCGTCAATCCAACGACGAGGTTTTCGTCCTCATCAACGGCCGAATATCCGGAATTTCCGCCTAAAACGGTTAGTTACCAAGACTATTTAGTCTAAGAAAAAAACATGGTGGCAGTGGATTTTTTTGTGGGTTCAATCCTGTGCTGGATCTGTGATCATAAAAATCAAGCATGACGTTTGTTTTAGAGCCTTTTTTAGTTTGTTTTCAGTTCAAAACCTACAGGCACATTTTTGTTACTAAAAATTTGTTTTTCATTGTTATTAACCTCTGAAATTAAAGTTAAACTGTGATATTAAGCGGTCCACTTGCCACGTGTGGATCGGACCGCTTCTGTGCATGCTTAGTCCTATTTAAATATATTTAAGCTTTTCAAATGTCTAAGCCTACAGCTGTCACCGCATTCTAGAAGCCGACGACCTTGCTTCTAATTATTTACAATAAATTGTGTGAATCAGGATGTACGATTGAATTTAGGCACTTAAAAACGCATGTTCGACGAGGTTTTCATTAATAATTTTTATGTGATCTTGGCATGATAACCCAATAACTTGAAAATAAGGGTTTGGTGAAGGGATGACCGGAGGGGGTTAAACGAAGCACACAACAGTGTACGCACACTACTGCATGAAGCCTGAAAATGTCACGTGCCTCTTTCACTCATCAACAACAACATTGGCGGGTCCGTACCATCTTAGCTTGAAGTTGTAGCCCCAAGGCTTCTAATGAGCACCGCTTTAGCTTTTTTCCCTCCCTAATATGTTGCACTCAATGGCACCGCTAGAAACTCCCCCGTAAAAAACCACAACCTTCATATTAGACAATTTTTCCTCCGCAGGACGGTCAAAACAACAATGGCTACGTCCCGTACGTCGACTACACGCGGGACTATACACCACCGACGGCGGCGTCCGCGGTCACATCGAGCGGTTCCTCCGTTCTGCTCTCAGCTTTGAACAGTCCGTCAAGCGGCGTTCTAAGCGGGCCACCGCCCATCGACCTCCGCTACTCGGCCGCCTACGGCAACCCGTATCTAACGGGTGGTGGTGGTGGTGGTGGAGTGATGAGTTCGTCGTCGACACTTCCTCCACCGCCGCCACCGTTGGCACCGGCGCCACCGCCCTATTCGGCGCGAAACGGCATTCCCGGCGGACGCCCCCTTCAGCAGCACTATATCACGTCAGGCCCACCGCTCAAAAGGGCCTCGCTAGCGACTCACGTATAATACTCAGCGTCGCTGTCCTCATTCCAGCGGACTTTTCGGGGATATAAACTGTGTTTAGTGCCCAGTTGTGTCTGCCTTACGAACTTATATCGATTTATTTTTTTCCGATTTTAATTGTTACGTAGAGAAAAAACAACCGTTGAGACTGATCGTCGCTAATAAAGAGAAGAATATACGCCCCCCAAATGTTTACCTTTCGGGGATTAAACCAACCAGATCAGCTGAATCGATTATCAGGCTCGTCCGCACAAATAACAAAAGTCCTCCCTTTAGAGATCTCTCATTTTTAAATCATGCCAAAGATTTTTTTTTGTAAATTTAAATGTTATTACACAGAGACTTGCGGCTAACATATCAACTTTCAAATTCTTTCGTGTTCCAAAAACAACTAAAATCGTACATTCTGTCGTTTTCCAGATTTATTTAATTAATAGCGATTTTTTTTTCTTTTCCGGCTTGAAAAATCGTGTGTATAAATGTAAGTAAATGTGTACAGTGCTTTGTACATACCATAAGGTCCTAATGTACATAAAATTGTGTCTAGAGAAAAAAAAAAAGAGGACGCGCGAATTTTCATGATCCTGCCTCGAACTTCCTCTTGAAATTCGAAAAAAATTCTATTCACTTTGCCGACAAAGTGATTCCTGTGATTTATAAATATTTTGTTTTTGTACAGTTCTGTTAAATTGCGTTTAGTTACTTTTTAAAATTAAAACGAACGAAATTCCCCCTAAAAAAACTGCGGGGAATAAATCAATGTTCATATATGTAAGGTATGAAGTTTTTTTTTGTTCTTTTAAACGGTACTTTTCATCGGAGTCAAATCAAAAGCACACGTTTGGAGACGTCTGTTCATGAAAATAATATATTTATTACGTTTATTTTCTCTTTTTTTTCTACTGTAGAGTTGTACGTGGAAGTTTAATAAAAGTAGATCTTTCCTGGATGTATTTTTTTATGGAGACAACAAAAAATTAAGAAAGTAATTGTAAAAGGCCTAGTTTACTCTTTGTATATTTACCTTTCTTTTGTGTTAATTAACGTCAGAATTTCTGCTCGCGTTTTACAAACATGCAGAACAATAACAAAGTGCCATTTATCCGTTTCTGATTAAAAAAACCAACGTTTCAGTTTGCAGTTTTTTTTAAAAATTAATTTTTCCCTTTCTCTTTCTCCCGCTGTTAGTTTATTACGAGATATTACGTTAAGTGAGTTTTGTTTCAAATGAACTGGACAATTTACACAAAAAAACCAACAAGAAACGATCTGAGTGAGCCTGAGAGGATTACTTTCGGATCTGTAAAAAATTATAAAAATAAAAATAAAAACGTTTTGAACAGCTTTATTTTAATCCTGTCGCGCGTACTTTTGTTTTTTCCTTGAGGTTCATCAACGCCCTGCACTTTGAAAGACCGAATTTTCGCGGACTATGTGCTCTCAAAAAATCCAAATTTGCAGGGCTTTGCTCACTCCTAACTCCAATTTCACCGGATTGATTCTCTAAAAAGCCAATTTCGCGGGGTTGGCCCATTCAAAAATCAAATTCCACGGGATTTACTCATACAAAAGAGCAGTTAGGGCAATTTCGCGGGTTTTACAGTCACAGAGCCAAATTTCGCGGTTATGGCCAATTTGAGAACCAATTTTGCCTATTTGCCTCCTTGATGAAAGAAAAAAAAGTAAAGAAAATGGCCGGGGAGCCATTTTTTCTCGAAACTCGAATCGTGTTGGGCTATGCCCTTCCATCGTCGTCCGGATAATATCAGTCTGATTAATTTATTAATTAAAATACCGGCGATAGATTTATTCATTATATCCATCTAACAACATCTAGATAAGATAAAATTTGGCGTGGTTTACCGATCAGGAGAAGCGCCTAGAGTTTCGAGAAACAATGGACCTGGGTGGGGTTCGGCTTAGCTTACCCCTCGGAGTACGACTCCCATAGGCGTCTCCGTGGCGCAAATGGCAGCGTGCTGGACTGGTAATCCAGAGGTTGCGGGTTCAAATCCCGCCGGGGAGCCATTTTTTCTCGAAACTCGAATCGTGTTGGGCTATGCCCTTCCATCGTCGTCCGGATAATATCAGTCTGATTAATTTATTAATTAAAATACCGGCGACCGATTTATTCATTATATCCATCTAAAAAAAAGTAGTTCGCGCAGTTTTGTTTTTTCAAAGTTTCGTGTATATAACGGCTGGCTGGCTGGGGTTTGGCTCGCTTTCCCCTACCCCACCACTATAATTTTACGGGATTGACTCGCTCCCCCCCCCCTAAACAATTTCGCTGTCTATAGGTTCACCACTCAAAATACCAACTTGATGGGTTCGATTCCTGTATAAATAAAATTTCGCGGAGTTTTGGCTTATTCTAGCATAATTTCGAGGGGCTGGATCTCTGAAAATTAAAAAAAATGTCGCTGAGATGGCTCACATCAGAAAAAAAAAAAAAAAAAATGTAGGTTTCACCGCATCAAAACGAAATCTCGCGCGGTTAGTCCAATCAAAATGAAATTTTGCGTGGTTGGCTAAACCAAATAACTTACGTCGCTATAGCTTGACTCATGAAAAACGCAATGTCGCATAATTGGCTCTTTGAAACCATAAATTTCGGGGATCTGGCACTAGACTCCAATTTCACAGGTTTGCCTGTTTAAAAACCAAAATATCGTGGGGTTGGCTCATTTTTAGACCAATTCTGCTGCTATCCATGAGAGAGAGTGAGAGAGAATGTGTGTGTGTGTGTGTGTGTGTGAAAGAGAGGAAAACAGTCCTAAGAAAGCGCGCTGCTATTTGGGTGCGCCACCGAGCTCACGTGCACCCCTCAGCATCCACTCTCCCACCATAAAAGAGCAGAAAATCGATGCATGAAGCCGACTCAAGTTCGGATGAGGGCAGTATTATCGCCAAACTAATCCCACAATTGGACCACATCCTTCAGTACAATGACCGTTGCTAGCCCTCTCAGGGCGACTCTAGGTGAAAATTACCGTGTGACCCCGGAGGAGCGAGGAGAGGGCTGATGAACAGCTGCCCACCCTTCTGAAGAAGAGGGACTTGAAAATCGTCTTTGTTCGAATCAGCTACAATCGGAAACCGTCTATTTGCCCCTTTAAACTGACTGAATGCCAGTGAAACCAAACATTTTGCCTTGACAAAACAAAATAATCTTGAAATTTCGTGATTCTACGTTGATTCGACGTCGATGGGTCGATCAATGAACAAATTAAATAAAATTGATAAAAATGTATTCGGGATTCGAGAACACAGACTCATGGATAAGTGCGGGGTTTGTACCACGGCCCAAATTGTATTTAAACTTTGTTGATTCCATTCAAAATTATGTATAAGTTTGAGTGGATGCGATCGAATAACTGAAATGTGCTTTTCCTGACAGGCTGCAGCTGTCGGAACAAATATTTAGTGACGTCAACGTCGATTCGACGTCGAATAATAGTAGGTACACATCTACATATAGCTCAACGATGTGACGCATTGATGTAACAACGTAAAAAAAAAAAAAAAAAAAATATGACGAATATTCTACGTCGAATAAAACACATCGATAGCTCAACGTTGTGCCGATATCGTATCATGGCTGATATATCAACCTTGTGGTACCGAGGCAAAATCGACGTCGATTCTACGAGAAACTATCCTCATCAACGAAAAACGACTATATCGACGTTGATTCGATGTCGGTTCGATGGAAGTGAGTCACTCGGAGCTAAAAATCTGAGGAATTGCCAGTTTCTGGCAAGGTCTAATAATTATGCCGGAAAAGGCTAGTTTCAGGTATTTATTCTCATGAAATTGCCAGTATCTGGTCTTTATTTCCGCGAAATGTTGAATTTCAGGGATATTTTTCTGAGTGACCGTGAAGCCCGGGCTAAGCGGTCATGACAGGGCCCAAAGTCTATTGCGAGTTTCTCGCAATATTGCGAATGTCTTGTGGCTACAACTTCAAGCTAAGATACATGGTACGGACCCGCCAAGCAATCAGGTTCTGGCTGAATAAACGTGAAATTAACAGTTTCGTATCTTAATTTCGGTGAAATTACAAGTTTAGGTTTTAGGGTCGGCCCCAACTCAGGTCATAAGCATAACGATAACCTGTTTTGGATATTATTTATGCGAAAATGCAAGTTCCGGGTCTGCAATCATGCAAGGTTCGTGTCATAATTTCAGCAAAATTGCAAAATAAACGACTTAATTTCGGATAAATTGCAAATTTGCGCGCATTCGTGAAGGGATTTCAACATTCTGAAGAAGCAATCAATATTCAACAGCGGTGAATGCCCCGACCACAGTCTACAAAAATGAAGTGCCTAATATTTTTCCTGAGAAATCGTCAAACCTCTTTTGGCGGTTTCGACCACGACGAGATATGTATATTGGCTTGCAGAATGGTTGAATCTGCATTATATGGGAAATAAATCTGAAATTGGGGGGGGGGGTCGAACAAGGTGGACCCCCCCCCCCTAGGCTACGCGTCTGTTTTGGGGGTTATTTTTCGTGGCGGCGGGTTGTCCAAAGTGATTTTGAAGATTTGAAGTCATTATTTACAATTGTTCGAGCCGGACTCGGTTTGACAGACCTCCGGAAAACCGTCCATGCGGTGGAACGCGGTCGGTTCCGGCCGAAACGCACTTGGGTAGGTGGTGGGTGTCAGCGGCACTTGTGCTGAGCGGCTGAACCCTTCTCCATCTACTATCCAAGAGATAAGGCTCTGCCTTAATAAAAGGGGGCCAAAATGAGCGATGGGAGAAGAAGATGCCCCCCACCACACTTTTTATATTCGCGGGGAAAAAATTGTTGGTGTGTGTCACATCGAACCCTATGAAGACGGCCTAATCACAAAACGCTCAAACCACAAAAAGCTCTGACTCAAAAACACACTACCCCGAAAATCCACTCACCTTGGCTATATTGCACACGGCGAAAGTACATGCCAAGAGCTGAAAAATTTCCCCTTTCACTTTTTTAAAATCTCCAGCCGTTACCGAGATATGATTTTTTGAACACTTTTTATTAAGAAAATCAGTTTTCATGTGGTGCTATGTGGTGCGTTCAGAAATTGAATGACTGATTCGGATTTTGCACAAAATTTACCATAAGATCCAATGCGATTCGTTTTGGAATTACCTGGGCACGCTCATCATTCTAGGCGTCAAAAGTTTTTCGTTGCACAAAGTAAGATTTTTGGCTAATTTATTCTCTTGATTTTCACTAGTGAGAAGAAATCGCAGGTGACGCATCTGTTACTGTAAAAACACCTCCAAGCTGTCAGCTTTCGAATGACGTATCACAAAACCAGCTTCTGGCTTATTTTTGCCGTCGAAATCATCTTTCTTTTAAAAATATTGACGCTCAATTTTGGCATCACTCTTGAATTCTTTGGACGAGGTTGTACTGGTCAGTTGTACCAACCCTGTACAGCGTGGATTTTAGAGTTGCCCAAACGTAGAAAGCTGTTAGCGTTAGGCCAGGGCTCCTCGCTGGCCACATGACGGGACCGTGACGCCCAATCCACCGGTCTTCAAATTTTTCGTTCATCCATTCCACGATGCTTCTTCCGTTATGGGAATCATCCCATGTGAGGGGGCAGTTATGGGCATCAGGACACCCACCCATTGGCCACCGCATTGAGTAGCAGCTGCTGGACTTCTTTCAGGTGAAATGGATGCCGACTATCTTTTTTGAGGACTTTCCAATTCCCATACACTTAACGAAGCAGAGTCTCCCTCTAGCATCCAGAAGTTGACCGTAGGTCTGGATAATATGCCTATAGCTAAAACCTGGATATAGGGATAATTGAAAATCGGATACCTATCCCTCCAATTTATCCTCTACGTGTTTTTCTATTTGAATCGACTTATTGAAGATGCCCCACACATTGTAAGCCGTCAGCAGAAATAATGGGTGGATAATGTACAGCGTCCAGCTCATAGTGGAATAATTATCTCAAGGACTCATTTTGGGGTCAGCATGAGGAAACATGATCTGACTGATCCATGAACACTGTCCACATCGTGGGCTTGTTTGATGAAGATCTCTCGCAATAAGAACACAAGAGTGCCGCTCATGCATAGTCATGATACCTGATCTTTCCGCCTGATCTTGACGCCTCCGGATCCCTACGTTTGGGAAACAATGAACACTGTCCACAGCGTGGACTTTATTGATGAAGATCCCACACACTAAGACGTAAGAATACAAGATTGCTGCAGGATGGCTGTGAGGCATAGCTTATTAGATTAACGAGTGGTTTTTAATTAACTGGCATTGGGGCCTTCTGGTATTTCACTCAGAGGATAGTTTTTTTTTAAAAAAAGAAAGCTGATTTTGGTGGCCAAAATAAGCCAGAAGCTGGTTTTGGGATACGTCATTCGAAAGCTGACTGCTTGGAGATGTTTTTAGAGTACAGGTGCGTCACCTGCGATTTTTTCCCAGCTCTTGGCATGTACTTTCACCGTGTGCAACATAGTAAACGCCACCGGTGAACACCCTGTATAGTCCAGTCAATAAGAGAATATAGTCGACATCACGACATGGTCAGTTTAGTGAATTTTTATTTTTCCGCTGTGTTTGAGGTAGTTGGGAGACAAACATACTAAAAGTGAAATTGTTAGTGGATAAAGCATGCGTAAATATGTAGCCGTAGGAGTCTACATCGTCTGTCTTCCCTGGTCTGGAGCATGCTTTATACTAAAAGTCCCCGGACGTCCGATGTGCGCGGGCTGCTGGAGACCACCGGGAAGGTCACATGTTTCGAATTTTCCTAATTATATCGGATGCCGCAAATCGTAGCGCCAACGCCCTTCTCTTACTTAGAAAGAATAGCTGACAAAAATTGTCACAACTTTTTCCCCATGAACTTCTTTTTATTCCTAACAGTTTCCAACTTACGTGACTCGGAAATATTGGAAAACTGTGTTAAAAACCGCCATTTTCTACTGTTTTCGACTCTTTTGCTCTCTACTAGCTTTAGTATCCCACGATAGTTCTCAGAAAATAGGTTGAAGAGCATTACATTTCCTTTGAAATGAGCCCTTTTCGATCATTTTAGACCAATGGAACCACAAGTTACGGCCGTATGAACCGACCAATCTATGCAGCTCGCTATAACTTCCGTGTGGCCAAGTACAACACTCATAGGATGCAGATTTCATTTAAAACAGAATTGGTTAATATAATAATATACACATTGTACAACTATACTTATAACTAACAGTAAATTACATAAAATATAGGTACAGGAAGATACAAGAACTCGGAATGGTGAAGACATACAAGGACGATGAGAATGCATCCGGGAATTGGCTCCGGTGGTCTTTTGGTCTGCCTTATTGTACCCCTGAAGAAGTTGGGGATGGATTTTGTGATTGGGTACTGGATACGCCCAGGGACTTACCCAAAGCCAGCGATTACGCTCAGTACATCCATGACTACTATATTTCCGACACCGCTCTTTTCCATCCGTCCGTTTGGGCTTGCAGACCAGCTGATCTGACAAGAACCACCAATGCTTGCGAGTCATTCAGGATGTATTTCGACGAAGCTTCTTGCTGACTATTTTTTAGACCCTATTTATTGTTTTTGTTGAAATTTTCTACTCGTGTATTTTGTGTATTTTTAACGATTTGACGAGGTGGATTTTCCCACCGATATGGGGGACAGCGTGAGCAACCTCCTCGTGGTGTCCCCCGGGTCACGCTAATAGCTCACATCGGGAGTGCAGTGGCACGTCCATTCCGGGAGTGCTGTGGTATCGGGGAGTGCAGTGGTATGGGTGGGCCTCGGACCGTCTGGGAGTGCAGTGGTCAACTCCCCCGGTGAACACCCTGTATAGTCCAGTCAATAAGAGAATATAGTCGACATCACGACATGGTCAGTTTAGTGAATTTTTATTTTTCCGCTGTGTTTGAGGTAGTTGGGAGACAAACATACTAAAAGTGAAATTGTTAGTGGATAAAGCATGCATAAATCTGTAGCCGTAGGAGCCTACATCGTCTGTCTTCCCTGGTCTGGAGCATGCTTTATACTAAAAGTCCCCGGACGTCCGATGTGCGCGGGCTGCTGGAGACCACCGGGAAGGTCACATGTTTCGAATTTTCCTAATTATATCGGATGCCGCAAATCGTAGCGCCAACGCCCTTCTCTTACTTAGAAAGAATAGCTGACAAAATTTGTCACAACTTTTTCCCCATGAACTTCTTTTTATTCCTAATAGTTTCCAACTTACGTGACTCGGAAATATTGGAAAACTGTGTTAAAAACCGCCATTTTCTACTGTTTTCGAATCTTTTGCTCTCTACTAGCTTTAGTATCCCACGATAGTTCTCAAAAAATAGGTTGAAGAGCATTACATTTCCTTTGAAATGAGCCCTTTTCGATCATTTTAGACCAATGGAACCACAAGTTACGGCCGTATGAACCGACCAAGTTGTAGCGGCTGAGCGCTACATCTTCTATTCACACGTATCTCTAAGCGACTGATAGAAGGCACCACTAGCACCTCTTTCCTTCGCCGCAATATCCAACGCAATTCGGTAGCTAACTGGTCAATTCACATTCAAATACACGTTGGTTATAGGGGCCCAGTTGATTTTCACTAAGTTAGTGGACCTAAAATGTCAAATTCACTCCTCCTAGATCCGGCTATTCGGCTAGAACATCTTATCAAGGTACTGTGTCTTCAAAATTCGATATAGTGAGCATCAAACGTGGATAAAAACCCCACAGAAGTACCCCTAAAAAGCACTAGTCCTCCTCTACCACTTTGCAGGTCATGAACCGAAGGGAATAAGCACCCCAGATGGAACACGTCCCCTGCCACGGCCGACCCGAATGGTCTCGCGTCCACTCACAGCAAAAACTTTGTTCAATACGTACCTCAGTTCAGAATAGTCCTGGTTCCCCCACCTTCTGGCCTCAAATATCCAAATTTATTTCTCCCCCTTTATAGAAGAATCCATCGGGGAGATGCTGCAACCTGGTGACTGCTAGGAAAACCCTCTAAGGGGATGAATTTGTTGAGAGGGTGGTTCTTTGCTTCATTATTTTAATTGATTTAAAAAACGTTAGTAAGTTGAGAACTGTTTGAGACTCTAGTCAGAAACACTTTTGTGATGGGCGGGGTAAATATACGCACTTTTCATTATTTTATTGGGCCATGAATCATACACGCTTCCGTGGATTTTATTCTTATTTTTTTATTTTTTTAACGGTCCTCGCTGAGAAAATCACGGTCATATCGGGGACAAATGTTTTACTTTATCAAGCCTATACCTACCTTCCGAAAATATTGAGTTGACGTGGTTTATTTATTCATAAGTTCATCGATTTATTCTTTTCCACATCACCCTCGGAAGTTCTCCCCCCCCCCCAACGTCTTTAAATAATTTAAAACTACATATACCAATGAGAGTTTCCAGGGCATCAATTTTTCGTAACGCTAGCCCTCGTCATTATAGTTACCAGAGTGGTTGGTACACGCGTATCATCGCCTGCCGCCGGAGTCGTGACGTATTCGAAAGGGTCGCCCTTCGACGGACGGTTTTCCAGCCTGAATGGAAAATAATAATAATAAAAAGTAAGGAACCGGATGTTTACATTTTTTGGAACGTTTCACCCTGGAATGGAATCAATAAACCCCTCGGGAGAAAGCCAGTCACTTCATGTTGACATCTCGTTAAATGCAAATGAAAATCGCACGAGGATATAAATTTAATTAAATGTCAATAGACTTGAAGGGTCTTCTTACATATTGTAACTTTATCCCTTCTCACCCCTTCCCATAATTGTAGTGTTTGCACATTAATTCACCGCTATACGTCCGCTATTGATACAATCAGAAGGTCGTCACAATAACTCCTACAAAAAAAAATGGCAAAATAGTCTTGTTAGCCGAACCTTCGGGTTTTTGGATGGAGAACTAATTGATTGTGAGGGGGAAGGATTGCGGAAGTCGTTTTTATACATCTCATTTGATTCACTTGAAGCCCTTCAAATAGGAAAACTTTACAAGTGCGTAGCTTCGAATTTCCAACTTGCGTCACACGGATCGTTTCTGTGACCTTTTAAACTTGACTACAATGTTTCGCCCCTTCCCCCCTCCAACCTTCCCTGGACATTTTAACGGTTCAAAGATTTCTCGTTTGACATCCTCGCTGTTTTTGTTTGTTTGTTTGTAATGGTTATAAATGATTCCGAACAAAGGACCAACCTATTTGTTTCATCATGATGTGATCGACATCATCATCACCAGGAGCAGTACGGTTTTTTTGTATTTTTTCCGTCCATAACGCACGAGGTGAACAACGACCCACCACCCCCCCGTGGGAGGCGGCGGCGGCCCACCTTTTTTACTCTAACCGGGAGGCCCCTAGTCGGCCTCTCCGTATTCGCCCTGATAACACGGGTAGTTATGAGGCTGGGGAGTAAGTAAAAAAAAAAAAGTGGTAAGAAGAAAAGAGAAAAACGATGCGACTCATTCGAGTCGCTCGTTATGTGTACATTATTACACGGTGAAACTCAATAGTCATTTTGTTCGTTTCACTTTTTAACCGGTGAGTCATCCTCGGTGTCGATATCGTAATGATCGACAAAACGGCTAGAGTTTTGTGTGGGCCGAGATAAAAAAGGTATTTATGATAATTCCTAATTATGTCAATAACATTGCATTTCCGTGTAAAAACATTTTAGCATTTAGAAAGGAAATTTTTAGGTCCCGCTGATCTCTGATGATACTGCAGTATTGGTGTCCTTGCTCTCGTTGAAACACTAGGTCAAGGAGATGTCTATTGTTACGGTTTATTGCCAATAAAAATTGTTTAATTTCGTTAGAATTGAAATTATTTTTGTCCACGATAGCTGTGCAGTAGGTCCTCGAAGAGCGATTACAGATTGCACAACCGTACGGTCATGCATGCCATTGCATAACTTCTTCGACACAAAAATCCGATCGTTCTTTTTTTCTTTTTCTTCTTCTTCATCATAGTCAACACCAATGGAGAATGAGCGCCATAAAACGAAGCGATACTTTTCAACAACCGAGGAGCTATTTCTGGAATGGGGGGGGGGGTTTAGTAGGAGCTATGTTCATTTTTAGAGGGATTTCCCTATCGATAATTAACGGCGGATGCATGAGAACATTACGCTTAATTGACATTGTGTCTTTTAAAAGCACTGGCCAGACGATTTTTATTAATGATACACAGTACACAGCCCATTTAGTTGAGCGTGCGTGAAACGGATTAAATTAACCACAACCTCTTCCTCCCACGAGCACCACCGCCCCATCTACCCCGCCCCATGCACTCTTGATTCGGTTGACTAAGCACAGGGGTTGTAATAATTAATATCATGCGGTTTTCACCACGAAATATGCCGACGATTTTTTTTTTTTTTTTTTTCTACCGGACAAAATTTTCGAGTAAATTGTCATCTTGCATGCTTGCGTGATTTGTCCAGCTAAAATACCCAAGTTCCGTGACAGTGTCATCGTAATTTCGAACGCTCCTCAAATTAGCCTCGCCAGAGGTGTACGTGAGGTGGGGTGGGTGTACGTGATTTATTGAACGGCTACCGGCCGCTTTTTTACTCAATCGTGACGTGTAAGCCCGGAAAAGGTCGACAGAATTTTGAATAAATTTAAAATTCTGTCGACCTTTTTCCGGGCCGCAATGAAACCGCAAGTACGTGTCGTTATAGTCTACAAAATCATCTCCAAAACGGCGAGTACATCTGCGGACTCCTTCAACCCCCCCCCCCATCATCACTTAAATTCGAAGACATACTAATGGAAGAGAAAGAGTGTTGAGTTACAACGTCATCGATGGATAAACTTATAGGGGGGGGGCGAAATTTAGAGGGCGAAACTGCAGGTGCTATAGTGGGTCACTCAAACTCTATTGGTATGTATAAGGACGCTGGGCGTCGGCCAGTGCTCAATGGCATGGGTTATTTGAGCCAAAGCTTTTTGGAGGAATCGAAACCATGAAAATGGGGGCTTTTGTAAGCCAAACCCAACAAATTGCGCTACTTCAAATAGCTAGTTCCTCGAAATTGCTCGGTGAAAGTGCCGTACATGCGCGAAACAGATTTGGCGAATGAGCCACTTTCAAGTATGGTTTTTTAAGGTATGAACCCACCAGATTTGTTATTTGAGACAAGGGAAATCAAAGAAATTTGGGTTTTGAGAGAGAAGCTCCCTTGAAAATTAGAAGAAAATCCGGTCCGGTCACCGTTTCGGCACAGCCCTCTTCAGCCCAAATCGCCTTTTTTTTTTAAATTAATTTTAGCCCAAATTGACCGTCAGATCTCGCTTCTTATTACTTTTTAGCCGTAAATCGGCCACTTGAATCAGCCTAAGGTCACGCATTCGAGCTTTTCATCTTAAATGTAACTGCAACCGCGAGCTGGCCCCCTAAAATAGCCCGAATCGCGCAGTTTCTCAATTATAATAGAGGCGAATAAACCACCAGAAACAGCACAGATCATGATTTTCGTCTATGTTAACAACAAATTGACTCCCAGAAATGGCTGAAATCACATAGCTTGTTTTTTCCCCTCAACTTCAACCACAAACATGGACCTTTGATCAACCCAAAGCGTTTTCTGTGGATTTTAGCCGCGAAAGTTAGCCGTAAATTGCGAATATTGATAGTTTTTGTCATTTGTAGCTGCAAATAAAAGCTCAGACCGCTCTTCTTCTCAATTCTATCAGCAAATTGACTGCAGCTTAAATCACGCTGTAGCGCTTTTCCTTAATTTTAACCACGAAATGGAAGACATGAAGATACCAGATCGTGATTTTTCTCAATTTTATCGGTGAATTGACTCCCAGAAGTGCCCCAGGCCACGCTTTTTATCAATTTAAGCCGCCAATAGACCGTCAGAAATAGCACAAATCACGATTTTTCTCATTTTTTACTTCCATGTTCCCTACGGGAATGGAAGTGTGGTGTTCGTGAAAAAAATCGAGTCCGAGCTGACATCACATTCATAATGTACAACCTCAGAAAAGTTGAAAAAAGTGGTTTTTGGCATGCCGTCGGTCTGTCGGTCTGTCGCTTTTTTTTTAGTTGGGAATTAACCCCGCCGAGTAAACCGAATCGAGCTTCACCGTTCTTTCTCAGCTTTATCTGAGAATTGACCGGCACGTGCTTTCAATGTCAACCACAAATTGTCCCCCCACGAACGGCTTAAATCACGTTTTAGCTTCTTTTTTTTTAATTTTTGCTCAACAATGACCCTAATGTAGTCAGCCCTAAGTGCATTCTGCGGATTTTAGCCACAAAGAGACCGCCAGAAGCAGCCAAGACTACACTTTTTCTCTATATTAGTCGTGAATTGGCCCCCATAAACTCACGAACGTGCTACGACCTACAGAAATAATCAACGGAAGCTTTAGCGCTTTTCTCATTTCTAGCCTCGAATTGACCGATGCATGCTGCAAAATTATCAATATTGATTTTTGATTGATTCATTTGTCTCAGCTTTAGCCCAAAAATTTCCTACGTTATTCTCTATGAGTCCGTGGGCACGCTACGTCCGGGGGGGAGAAGAGCGCTTGATACACTTTGGCCAGAAATTATACAAGTGAAAAATTTATTTCAATCCATTTGAAATAAACGCGTCTAACAAACGCTTAAATGATTGTACTTTGCAAACAGTTAACTCTTCTAAATGATCGAATTTCTCTAGAAAGCAACATAATCGCGAAGTTATAATGTAGCCGTTTGTTTTTTATTTTAGAACATTCCATTTTTTGTCTTGTGAAAACCCCGCAAGTTACCTATTCAAGAAATTGCTAATTTAAGGGCCCAAACCCGCGAGATTCGTTGTTATAAAGAGTCTTGCCGTGGAGAACTTTATGATTTAAGGAGGCAAACTCGAAATTGGGTTGGACCTGCGACATTGATAGAATTTATAAGGATCTATAACCGCAAAATGTGGTGTTTCAAGGTCCCTTCCCCGCGAAATTGATAATATGATTATCCAAACCGCATAATTGGGTATTTTCAAAGAACATACCCGTGAAAATTGGCTTTTTAAGAGTCAAACAAACCCCACAAAATTGGTCCATCATTGACCCGAACCAGCGAAATTGTTTTTTAAATAGCCAAAACCATAAGTTTTGGTGTTTTAGAGTAAATTCAAGAATCAAAACACGCGAAATGGGTTTTCACATAAGCCAACTCCACGCAATTCAGAGTTCAGAGTTCAGAGTTTGGGTAAGGAGCATTTCATTTCCACCCGACTCCTCCATTAACATAATGTTTCAATTCTGGGAGGACGGGTGGAAAATAACTGCTCAATATCAGATTTTTGTTTAAATGGAAAACGCCGTAAGAGAGCCATACCCACGAAATTGATAATTTATGGAGTCAAATCCGCCAAATAGATCCTTGAAAGAACGAGCCCATGACAATGGATTTTGAACTGTGCCAAACCCTCGAAATTGGGCTTTGTAGAGAACCATATTTATGTAACTACTCGCGAAATTGACAATTTAAGGAGCCAAACTCGTGGAATTGGTATTCACAAGAGCCAAACACACGAAATTGGAAGTTGAAGAGAGCCATTTACTCGCGAAATGGATTTTTTCAGAGCTAAAACCCGCTAAATACTTTTTGTTAAGACCCCAATCCCACGAAACTGTTTTTGAACGAGCAAAAATCATCAAATAGCGTTACAAAACCACATAACGGAGTACTCGCGTGGTCCTCCAGTGCGATGGAGACTGGCAAAGCACGGTGGATGAATATGACGTCCCTGGACACTAGGTTCTCCCTCGGGCTCGTGTAGCCGTGGATCAAACGTCAATAACATCTGCAGGCCGAGTGTTAGGACATCTACGGACCCATAGTTGGATGGGTCCCATGCGCGGTGGTGATATATGTATAGGCAGAAAATGCGTCATCGCTGAATCATTGCATCTTTTATATCTGTCAAACTGTTTAATCAGCTATAAAAAAGAAGCATTGCATTTCCCACGCACGCTTTTCCAGGAATTATTTACAAGTAAAGCCGAGATCTTTCTCCCCCCTCCCCCATTTCATACTGGATTATTCTAAATCCTTTTGCTGTTGTATGTAAAGGCTTAGACTTAAGAAGACATCAACATTATTAGTCGTCGTCGTGACTTAATTGGCGCAGTCGGTAGGAAGTCCCACGAAACATTGAGCTTCGGATCGTTTCAACGATTTTAGGAGACGCATCAAAAACACTCGACGTCATCGTCCCGAAGTGAGATCCTAGCAACTACTTCGGCACAGACTAATTGAGCTTGACTCATGTTTGGATTTGGTTGAGTCCACATCCTTCTTGAAGCGTTTGTCCCTCTGTAAATTCTCCTCACCTTCACAGTTCAAGAACTAATTACAACCGTATTTCCGGTCTTCTTTATTCTGGTTGAATGCATTTCGGGCACAAACAGTGACCCCTCCAATTGCTGAGGATGGGTCACCGTTTGTGCCCGAAATGCATACGACCAGAATAAAGAAGACTGCAAATACAGTTGTAATTAGTTCTTGAATTGTGAAGGAGAGGAGCATATTTGTATTCTTACTGAGTGTACAACATTTTATCTGCAACAAAGTCAACAACAACCACAACAACAAGCTCCACCACTGTCTCTCACTCCCGAGCAACTCGCATATCTCTACTGCCAATTGCAAACGCTCGAACCTCCCAATTTAAAGAAATGTTATCTGAACATGCTCCCGGAATTTCGGGGAGAACCAGAACTCCAGCAAACATTTTATAGACACTGTCGAATATTTAATTTTTACCTTCTCGAACCTCGAAGAATCGGACAACTTTCACAAAAAATTACTATCTTCTGAATTGCATAATCACAAAAATTAAAGAGCCCGCCCTCTTTATATTCATTCACGTCCCATTTCTTCGTGGGCCGGCGTAAAGGACACCTTGCTTGCAAACTACAGTGAACCTCACAACAACAGTCATTACAACTTCAGAAACGACATATGAAACGACTTCATCACTAAATGTAGGGCGTGAGGATTTTAATAAACTAATCAAGCCAAAAACAACGTTTTTTCGAACAGATTATGCCATAACTCGAGAAGTAATCAGCCCACGGACTTGAGGCTGTTTTTTATCGACTCAGCACACACAATAGGCAGTTTGAGCAATTTTTTTCATCCCTTAAAGGGGTGAGTTGGCCAACATCTACCCGACCTAAAAAATAGGTTCGCCACCCCGTATCGTTGCGGATTCTTCGAATCGTCAAAGTATGCATCAAAATATATGTTTGAAGCGACATTCGAAATTGGGCCGGATTTTGCCGCTATTCTGGCTTACAAAGAATAATAATACTAATAATAATAGAAAAATAATACTACTAATAATAGAATAATAATAATACTAATAAAGAAACGCAAGTTTTTGACCCTCATTGATACATTTTCCAAATACGCCCAAGCATACGCCCTTATAAGGCAGCTACGGGAATAAATGTTGCACAAACGTTATTAACGTTTATCAATCACCTCGAAAAATCCGAAGAACTAGTAGTCGACAATGGAAACGAATTTAATTCTAGTTTAGTTCAAGAATTTTTAGCGCTCATAAAATTAAAATTCCAAACAATTAAATTAATAAAATTAAAAATCCACACATCAAACGCTAAACGACCAAGGAAACTTGATCAGCCCACCAATGAAAAACAATTACAAAATTGTCAAGACGAAAGTCTCCCACAAAATGAAACCATCAAGACTGGATTCAATCTTGTTCTGACACGGCAAGACTTTCAACTCAATTCAACTGAACTTAATTTATTGCGAGCATAAATACGTTTATAAGCAACGTCAATAAGGCAGACAGATCACAGACTGGTAAAAAACTCATCAACAGAGTATGGGGCAGCTTTGAGGATCAGATCTCGGAGTGGACGACGGGACTTGGGGGCCGGAAGGTTCGGATCCCTGAGATTCGCGGGGAGCGCATTGTAGAGCCTCACACCCAAGAAACCAGGATCAACCCGAGCAGAAGTCGCAAGAAGCGCAGAATTAACCGTTAAGTCAGCGGCGTGCCTCGCAGCATACGAGTGAGAGGCCGAGTTCAAAGGGAATTCTCGTAGGTGGGCACGCACAAAGAGAAGAATGCTCAGGACGTAGGGCGCCATGCAAGGTCATAATATTAAGACTGCGAAACCAATCCCGACAGGACTGACGAGGGAGCAGCACACATAACACTCTAATTGCGGACTTCTGGAGTCTAAGTATTTTCCGCTGAGGGCTGATTTACCCCCAAAGAGCGATGCCATACGTCATACGGGAGTAAAAGAGCCCAAAAAATACGAGACGGAGCGTGTCAGAGGAAACAATTTTTTCCAATCTCCGGATTGCGAAGATGGCTCTCGAAAGTTGAACCGAAAGGCTCTCGATGTGTCTATCCCAAGACAGACGGGAATCTATGATAAGCCCAAAGAATGTTACAATTCCTCCCGTTGCTCTCAAATTGACAATAAGGTCCTGAGTTTTGTCCTTATTTAGGACGAGCCGGTTCGCCAGGCACCACGATTCGATCAAAGAAGAAGCATCACCCAATTCGCGCAAGAGCCAATCCTTCGAGTCACCCCTGCACAAGACCATCGCGTGTCGTCCGCATAAAGGAATATCTCAGAAAACGGCAAGGATGATTGCACCAAGTAGAGATCATTGACATAAAGCAGGAAGAGCACAGGACAGAGTATGGATCCCTGCCTAACCCCAAGGTTCGAGGCTCGGATGAGCTCGGACCTGGCGCCCTGATATAATATTATACACACTGTAGCCAGTCGACGAGATAAGAATTAATAAATTTTACCGAGCGCGGTGAAGTTTGGCTGTATAAGTACACCAATATCGATCGAGTCGATCGCCTTGGTAAGGTCGAACATCAGTCTTGGACACACCTCTGAACCCGACTCAAGACCAGAGAGAGCTGACCGCAGATGACAAATAGCTGCGAGAATGGTGGAGTGATCCCTCCGAAAGCCATACTGGTTCGGCGCAAAACTCTATTCTCCTCAAGAAATCCAAGCAACTGTGAGAGAACGAGACGTTCAATTACGCGAGAGAAAACCGGAATAATTGAAATTGGGCGAAAGTCGGGTTTGTTGCTCTTCTTAGAAATAGGCGTAACAACCGATACCTTGAGGCTGCTCGGGAAGTGGCCTGTCTCAAATGATTTCGTTGATCACGGTGGAAAGAGGCTCAGCTATAAGATCAGCAGAAGATTTTACTATTTCGACACTCAAGCCGTAATAGTCAAACGCAGAGGAGTTGTTCACCCCAACAACCGCGTTGAAAACCTCCTCCACCGAAACATTCGCGAGCGAGAACGAGGCGCAGTGGGCGGGCTCCATGAACTGACGATAACTGATGGGAGAATCAGGCAAAAGATCCACAGCCTCAACCGCCACCTCATCAGCAAAGAAATTGTTAAACCCGTCGGGATCAAGACCAGAGCTGGCTGCAGGAGGAGAAGCAAGGCCACCCAACTCCTCCTTAACCAACCTTTAGGTAGCTTTGTTGACATTGGGGGCACTGCTTAGTAGGGAATCGTTGTAGGCTCTCTTATAGCTTTGATGATACTGATTCGAAAATCTCTACGCGCTTCCCGAAGGAGGCAAGTTATGGTCGACGAATCAGAGAGGAATTACAAAGCGATGAAAGATCCTCACAACGACGCTTCAGCCTCCTTCAGCTCGGATCGAGGATCGAGTTTATCGGTGATAACGGAAGACGATTTTACAAAAATCGCAGAACCTCTATGAACGGTAGTTTTTCTGGAGAAGAAAGACACACATCTGAACCCAGAAGGGGCGAACAACTCAATACTAGAACTGGGAAGCCAATGCTCGGTAGTCGCTACGACGAATACGTCCATCAGACGGTCGTGGAGAAAAAGGTTTAATTCACCGATCTTGTTGCGGAGGCTTTGCTTATTGGAATGGACTATCGTGAAAAGAGAGCTCCCATCCAGTCATGCTTCACTCGCCGAACTCACAATTGGTGGAAATGGAGGAGAAGACGCAAGCAACGTGCCCACTGGCCAGACATTAGGATCAGAGATTTTAGAATAATCAGCTGCAGGAATTGAAATCCTAAAGGATGAATAAGATGATGCATGCTTGGTAGGTAGCTTGAAGCATTCAACGTTCTGAATATTCAGCGAACTGAAAACAGAAGAAACGTCAGACACCTGAGCGTCAGGTCTGAGGCGGGAAACGAATAATCCCTTTCTTTTCTGTACGACGAGTGGATTGCCTGTGAAGGGCCCGGTGCCGATTATTACATCACGCCAGCAGCGTGCCACAGCGTCAGAATTTCTCTCGACCCTCTTATTCTCCGAAGGATTGCGGGCGATGGAAGAGTACGTCTTAACTACGCAAGATGCTGCATGTTCATCATTCTTAGCCAGACTCTTCTTGACACTGACAAAGGACGACTCATCCACGGCCACATTGACATCGGAATCGGACTGGAAGTGTTGCTGGGTATCCGGGGTATAATTATCCACAGCCACAAGTTTGTCGCCCTCTCTTTTCGAGTTGGAAATTAAGCGGTTGCCAGTCTTAAAATAAGCCTCGGTGGTTTTGTTCGAGATCTTGTCAGTTTTGATTTTATTAATTTTAGAGGATTTCAATTTGTTTTGTCGGCGTCGTGTTACGAACTAAAATTCGTTTGTATAGTCAGTGGGGTCCATCTCCCCTGCCACCTCGTCGATAATAATTTTGACCGCTTCACCATCGGCCGAAAGAGAGAGAGAGGCGTATCTCGAAGGTAGACTTTGCCCCAGGAAATTTTACTACAAAGATCGTCCAAGGATTTTCGAATTACCTTATTTTCAATTCCTGTTCTTCCAGTTTACCCAGCAACTGAAAATTGGTCTCGCCCAGGACCTTTAATTGTGTCGCAATGACGTCATAAATAGCGGCGAAGTAAAGAGCGGCTTGCAAGGCAAAGATATTTTGAATACTATTACGTCTTATTTAAAAGATGAAGCGAAAGCTAAATTAGACGTAACCCTAGATGAAAACGATTGGACATTAATATCAGACAAACTCATTCCCATGACTGAGGTGTGATCCTTTATTCTTTTGCCTTCTTGCTGAATACTCAACTATGTAGAGACGTACTTTTGGCTTCAAACAAGACATTCCAAACATCCGAATAAAATTTTCCATCGACATACTTAATGACGAAATAACATTTTGCAAACTTAATATCATGCATCCTAGTATGATCCCTTCCGATGACTTTCGTCAAATCATGAATAACCTAATAAGTCATTACCCACCTGGAAGTATTAAACAACTCGAAAAAATTTTAGATTATGAATATAACTTGAAAATATAACGTGCTCCTTTGAAAGTGACATCCTCCTATTCTTGTTATACGTACCTATTTTTAATAACACCGCTTGCACATTTTTCATCCAGTTCCTATTAAACTTAATAATACTTTAGATTATATTGCAATTGTACCCCGATCAAAATGGACAATCGTACATGATAAGTTGAACATTTTATACTCTTTCAATTCCCCTTGCTAAGAATCAAATTCAAATTTCTATTGTTTAGTTAAACCTATTTGGAATATAAGTCCACAATGAGAACAACATAAATGTATTTTTAAAAATAATGATGTAGGAAAATTTAAATACGCCAAATTAGTTCTTCATCTTCCTTATTTTGATAATATCGTAACAACTAATCAATTAATTCTTGTATTAGTGTGTTAACGCAACTTGAACTACGTAATTCTAAACAGACGAAACTAATTAAATTAGTGGATCTTTTCTCATGAAACCATTTCATGAAATATTTTTAAATTATGTATTACTTACTTCTTACTTATAAAATTTCCTCTGGACATCCTCGTATACCATATGTTGAGCTTTCTCAGATACAGAAATCAACTATTTCCATTAATCACTACTGTACTACTACTGTAATCTCACATTCTTCGCAAACAACGTGTTCAGCTTTTCAAATGTTCGCTCTTAAGGTGGGAGGAGTTATATCTGCCAAACTGTTTAATCAGCTATAAAAAAATAATCATTGCATTTCCCACGCGCGCTTTTCCACCAATTGTTTACAAGTAAAGCTGAGATCTTTCTCCCCCCCCCCTCTCACCATTTTAACTAGATCCTTTTGCTATTGTATAAAGGGTCAGTTGTAGTTGCAGTTTCAGTTAATGTATTGCGGAGTCCAGAGCAAGTTTTAGTTAACTGTTTAGGCGCTTTCACACTTGCGATTCCGGTATCCGATTCCCGTATCGAGGATACTAAAAATACAATACGGCAAACGCGCTCATTCACACTTAAGATTCCGGAATAGGATACTAAAAGAATGCGATTCCGGAATCTAAGTGTGAAGGAGCGCCTTGACTGTAGTGTATTTTTAGTATCCTCGACACGGAATCGGATTCCGGAATCTCAAGTGTGAAAACGGCCTAAGAAGTGTTGCTGTGAACAATGTGTTCAGTCTCGCGTAGACCATTGTGTATCTATTCGGGAAAATAAAGTTTTTTAAAAACTAAATTTGTCGTCGTCGTGACTTAATTTGTACAGGCAGAATATGCGACGTCACTGAACAGTTTGGGCATTAACAATAAGACTTGGTCTTGCGGTTGACGAGCTTTCACTGGAAGTCAGGGTCCCGTCCTTCGCCCGAAATTGGCCATTTGTGGAGGGAGGGAGGAGGGAAAATGTTTAAAAATTGGCCATTTGTGGAGGGAGGGAGGAGGGAAAATGTTTAAAAATTGGCTGTTTGCGCTGTTTATTAAATTTTATTATAATATAAGTTTGTTGTTCCAGGACTCCTACTGCCGGCGTAAAATCAAAAAACAAACTTCGAGGAGCTTCTACCATTAAACAAAAACACACCCCTAGAAAGAAAAAATGCTCGAATGGGCCTACTCGGGCGTCAACACCACAGTGCCTCGCAACGGTGGGCCGGACTGCGCCAATTACCTGTCACCAAGAGTCCGCATGGTTGAAACGGCTCTCATTCTGGCCCTGTTCGGACCATTATTCTCGCGAGCGGTGAAACGTCTCTCACCTTTGTCCGACCCGTTGACTTGGGCCGTTGACCGTCCCGATCCACCCGGTAAACGGGCCCTTCTCGTCGCCGTCTGTCTCATTTGGGGTGTTCAAATTGGTTTTAAATTCTCGTCGAGAACTGTGATATTTCTGTTCAATCCCTGTCACATTACCACCATTCTACAGGTATGTTTTTTTTTTTTTTTTTGTTCTTTTCTGTGCTTTTTTGACACTTTACAATCAAATGACTGCTCAATGTGCCCACAGATTTATCTCCTGGCTGCAAGACCTTCCAAACTTGTCGGCACCATTTTTCGCTTCCAAATGAACTGCATGAATGGAGCCCTTTTGGCATTGGCGTTCCCCGAACTGGATGCTTTAAATGTTAGTTCAAACAAACTCGATTAAGTTGCAGAATCGCCTATTTACAAATGAATTTGCCTTTAAAGCTGCCTTTTGAGCCATGGCTGTACTGGATTCAACATTTAGCAATGATGATTATACCGATATATCTCATAACGCTCGGAGGTAAAAAGGGTGACACGTGAAATTGCAAAAATAATGTGGTTAAAATCGTTATTTTCTAGGTGTTTATGAAACTGAGGGCTTAACGGACATTTCTTGGAGCATCTTCTCGTATTGCCTAATAATTTTTTATCATTTCATCATCCTTCAAGCAGTTGGTCTTGTAAGTTTCACATTGTAAACCCCGACCAGCTACTCCCACTATAACATTTGACGATTTCCCTCTCACTCTATCATTCTCTGTTTCTCACTCACACACTCACTCTCTCTCTCTCATATATCCAGCCGACTCAGGTCAACCTGAATCACATGCTCTGCCCGGCGATTCGCGATCCATTCGACGGTCCTTGGTACCGCGTCTGGGCGACGGCTCATCAAGCGTTCCTCTGTCCGGCCTTGAGCAAAGCTTTCACTCTCGTGGGACGTCAATTGCGCAACGTGCTCAAGCCACCGCCGCCGCATCATCGCGACAAACAGCGCACTGAATGAGGCGAGACTAGTCTAGACCGATTCTTTCTTATGAAACAGCTTCTCGAATAAAATAAAAAGAAAAAAAAAATTAAGGGCCCATTTTGACCGACCAGATAAATATTCTTTCACAAATTTTGGTAAATTTGACCAAACAGAGTGGTTTTCATTGCAAAATTTCCTCTTTTTTGTTAATATACGACGAAATATAAAGAAAAGTATTACAAATTCCGTCAACATAGAATAGTGCGTGTTATGAATGGATGTAATGACAATAATGAATCGTTAAGTACGTTAAAGAATGATACTAATTGGGCGAAAATGTTTAAAAAGTGATATTATTTTTGTTGTTGTACATTAAATCTTAATTAGGCTCAATTCTATGGAACAGTATTCGTGAGGGTTTAGGACTTTTCATAAAATAGGAATTTTCAAATAAAAGTAGTAAACCAGTTTCCTATAGAAACAACGATTGCTCTATTATAGAAATGATATTTTTACTGCTATTGTTGTGTGGAAAATAGGCCTTTTCCTTTGTCGAATGAGTTTTTCATAAGGCAACAGCGGGAACACTGGGAATGCGTGAATTCGTTTTCCGTCGCCAGGACATAACGGTCAAGAATTTTTATCAAATAAAAATATTCGTGCCTTTTGCTACATAAAACATTCGTCTGTACATAATTTTTCAAAAGACTTGATTTGAATAGGAAGACGCGCCATTTTTAACGCTAGCCCGTAGATCGTCCTCATCACGAAGAAGAGTTGACCGTGAAAAATATTTCCTATTTAGACCCCTTTCAGGGAAAACTACAGTTCTCTACTTTGCTGTTTTACAAGTAACAGAAAACTTAGGATATGGAAGGCTAGTGATTCTTAAACAAACAAAAATAGTTGAATTGTAGAGAGAATTTTTATTGTTATTTTAAAAAAATAACTCAGTTACGTACACCTGCTGGCTGTAGATCGCTGTTTGAAACTGTTGACATATCATTAAATTTATCTTTAAATTTTAATTAATTGCACTGCTAATTACATAATTTGAAGGGTATTTTTTGGTTCGTGGTTGAAATCTCTTTTTTCCATTGATGGACTCTTGTTTGTATTCTTCTTTCTTTTTTGTAACAAGCACTTTTAAAGAGGACAGTGTTTTAACTGTTTCACAAATTTATAATAATAATAAAGCTACGCGTCTCTCTATAATTTCATCTTTGTGCAGTTCTGCTGAAGCAATAGCATCAACATTTTCGGTTTTGAAAAATCAACAGTAGCGAAATTGTGAATTTTGAGGATAAATCACCACGAAATTGTAAGTTACTAAAGATATTCGCCACAAATTTCATTTTGTCGAGTGAGGGGGGGGGGGTACTAGCCTCGGAATGAAAATTCAAGCGGCGAAAGCCAGTCAGCATTGGTGGAATGGGGGAGCAAGAATCTGAGCCAGCCTGCATACCCCTCCTCGACGCACTACGGAGTAGTAATGTCAATCTCGTATTTGGTGTCTACTATTTCTATATTTCGCAAAGCATGAACCCAAATGGCCCAAACATTTTTAAATTGAGACGAATTATCAATCGTCCGAGCTGTTTGAAGCGTTTTGCTGCACTTTTCCTGGTGGCCACGAATTTTCCAGTAGGCGATAAGCCCCCTCCCCCCTCTTACTATGAAGCTAAGTAAGAGATTGAAAAAACCATTATCGCGGATTAGGCTCTGAATAACCAAAGTTGACAGGGTTGGCTCCCTATAAAAATCAATTCCACGGCCTTCGCTATTCAAAAAACCAATTTCGACGAATTTGACTCCAAGTACAAACCAATTTCACGGGTTTGGCTATTCATAAACCCAATTTGGTGCGCTTCAGTTAGTTAAGAGAACCATTATCACGGATTTGGCTCTTCTGAAAACGAAATTCTGGCGGTTGGCCCCAAACCACCTCACCTTCGGCTCTATAAAAAATCAATTTTGTTGGTCTGGCTCGCTCAAAAACTTAAAAAACAAGTTTCGCGGGGATTTACCTCGTAAAAACCCCATTCTCGTGGATTCGGCCTTAATCGAACGCTTTAATTAAAAATTAAAGCGTTCGATCGGGGCCAAAATTAAGAATATGCGCTCCTTTCACGGTCACGCGATACAACTTCTAAACCAAAATCAAGAAAAAATCGTGGCCCTCCCACGGAAAAACGTTAATGTACCCCAGTGGCCCAGCGTGCGGCTAAAATTGAGAGAAAGTGCTAGTCCGTGGCAGGAAGCGAAAAAATCGCTATTTCTTCGCTTTAGAAAAACGCTACTTCGTGGCAAAAATCGAGAACAATCGCTCTTTCTGAAAGTGAAAAAAATCATTAATTTATAGCCAGTGCTTTGGAGAAAAGCTCTAATTCGCGGCTAATTCGTGGGAATAAATTGAGAAAAAGAAGCTGATGTTCGCGTCTGAAATTGAGAATAAGAACTGAACCGTAGTTAACATTGAGACAAACATTGAGATTCGTGGTTTCTGGACTCAACTATGTGGCTATATTTAAGAAAAAACGCTAATCCACGGTTAAAACGGTGGCTATTTTCAGGCCGCAAAGAATCAGTTAAGCCATTTTCAGTTAAGATGCCCAAGAATTCTCCCAAACGGATGTCTGCCACCCCGGCCTGACAGCCTTGAAGTACACGTGAAAAAGCGTCGATACGAGGGGACCTAAATAGGCCGAAAAAAAAAATCTTCAAAATCGTTGATAATGCAAAAATTACATTTTTGGGTAACTCCACAGGTAAAATCGTCTATTTCATTCCAAAACTGACAGTGTATAAATATCGATGTTTTCCACTCTTCAGCGGGCCTTATCCTTTAAAACTTCGGGGGATGAGGATCACGCGGCCATTGGAAAATTCATTAGGACACCTGAAAACGGTCCAAAAACTCCGGAATCGCCTTCGACGGCTCGTCGATTTCGGGATTCGATACGCAGTTTCGGCCAAAACACACCAAGGAGGGGAGCCAGCGCCACTTGAAAAAGACAAAAGTGAGCGTTTTCACGCAATACCGTTGGTTTTGGGCCGTGGTATACGCCCAATTGAATTACCTTTTCGGCATTCTAAATACGTTTGGTTAGCAACGGAACAATTTAATACTTATTAGCGGGTATGTTTACTTTCGAAACATAATTCCTCGATCCTCTTGAAAATAGAGAGGTGAAACAGCTCGAAATCCAAATAATCAAAGAAATATGTTTACTCCCGGGTCGGACTATTTTAGAAACGCGCGAGGGTGAATCTCTTGTCTTTGATACTTCAGTTCACCCGTTGAAACTGAAAGTGACGCGCATTCTTCTTTAACACGAAACTTCCAACAATTTCAACTCTATTAAAATATATTTACAAGGGGCACTTCGTTAATTTTTTTAAAAAGGCCTTTTTTTTACGTATTTAGACGGCGTTCAAGCTATCCTCGGTGAGTATCAATAATTGTACAGTGCCAGCGTTAATCACAGACGAATTTTCATCGCTATTTCGCGATTTTCTTTTAAGTGTCGCGTCCAACGTGGTTGGGCTGTGTGTGACTGCGGCCGGTAGTTCGCACTCGCCAATCAATTCATTGGGCATGATCGTATTTTTATTGAAAATCTGTAACGTTCGATAACGTGCATCGCTCTTTATTGTATTGTTTGTCCCTCCCCCCCCCTCAAAGTTGCTTACCTTTAAAACGATCGGTTTATCCGGTTTTTTTCGATAGAACACGAACGCTGAGTGCCATTCCGGTTTGACGTCATCTTTGGCGACATGAGTTTTAACGGTTTTCCCTTCACAGCTTATTGAGCACATTGGGCTTATTCCTACGGGACATGAATTATTCCTTTTTTTTTTCGTAAAGAAAGTGATAACATTCGAGATCTTACGGGCAGACATCCAGGAAGACGATTTGATTTCCAATTGAGCGCTTTCAACGACAATAACGGTCACCCACTGATAGTCGGGCATGATGCACGAGCAGGGATTCAGAGACTTGGGTACATCCTCTTTGAGCTCCCTGAAAACGTTGTGGGGAGGGAAAGGGGTTAGTTGACTGGCGTGGCGCTAATTTATTTACCGACTTCAAATTAAGCTGGTCGTCCTTGGAGAATACACGAAGTAAGAAAAGGGCCGTATCACCAGCTTTATACAGAGTGGGTAGAATTAAATATCGTCCTGAAGATAATTGTCCTCGGTACACTAGTTCTCGTTTTCTTTTATGATCTTCCTCGACGACAATCGGATTATAGGGCCACAGTTTATGTAACCGGGTAGTTCTATTGTTTTCCACCTAAAATGTTCGTTTTTTCCTTCTATACATAGAAACAAGTCGCATGACGTGGACGGTGTAGAAGAGGACGCAAGAAACTTGACCCTGGTTTTGTCATATTTTAAGTACCTTGATCATATGAAGCCCGAGGAGAAGATTAATCCGATTGGGCGATTTCGTTTCGTCGTCCTGGTACTGTAGTAGCTGTACCATGATTTCGATTTCTGACTTGATGTCTACGATAAACTGTGGGCGGAGGCGGATGGAAGGGAGTAAAAATCTGGCCCCAATAATCGGTTTGAATAGAAAACCACCAACCTGTGGATTCCTTAGAAATGACTCGAGACTCGGATCACCACCCCCGGCTCTGTCCAATTTAGTATCTTTCGGACCGTCTTCCCATTCGCCTCGACACCCTGAGCCTTTCCATTTCTTGCCCGGGGCCACGAAAAAATTCTCGTTCACCAGCCGGCATATTGTCACGTCGTTGAACTCGGACACAGCGTCCTCCAGCGGCATCCTTTTTTTAACCCAAAATTTAAATTTAAATCGATTAAAAATGTTTTTCATATCATTACCAAAACTCGGACGGGTCCCGAAACACAAGTCCCAACCGCTGCCGCTCGCTCTCCTTGATTTGCTGCCATTCCGAGTTTTTAGAGCGGAGCCTCGCTAGAACGTCCGTGCTGTACGCGAATGGATTGCCCTCTCCACTCAGAGCGCTGTAAAACATTTGAAAGTTTGACAGGACGAATGTTTTTTTGTTGTATATATTTTCGTTGCATACCTGTCAGGAGACCCAGGAGGTTTTTTCTCCTCCTCTCGAGCGTCACGAACACGAATGACGGACACCTTTTCTCGTCCGCTGTGTTTGAGAGGAGGGGATGGAAATTGAATAAATTTTAATAAATAAATAAGTATATAAGACGTGATGTCAAAAAAATTGCCTCGAATTGAGTGGTAATAAAGGTAGTGGGGCTGGGTTCGACGGTGAGAGGACTACGAAGGTTTTAAGCAAACATTACCTAGTGTCAATACAAATATTAGATATCGGCACTTCATTCGATTTTAGTATGGAATTGTCGTTCGAAAGCGTTAAAAAGTTTGTTAATTTAAAAGAGTGAGTTGAACTCGGACTTTGGTTTACACACAAGTACGTATAATTAGGCTCGATAAATTGGAAATATGGTGGTTAAACTGTCTATAAGCGGGGCTTGGCTTGTTTAGCGCAAACCCCCGTTAATGTTTCTAAAATGTTTGTAGGCATTTTTTTTAATTGTACGAGTAAGCACTCGTTTAAATGTGGAACAATCCCACCTTATTGTTAACACACCGCTCAACGTGGTAATTACAGCTAAAACCAGCCCAATAAACTGTTCTCATTGCGATTGCTATACGCTTCTGTAATCTCACTCTCAGTATTTTGCGGGGGGGGGGGAGTGAATCGATAGCTGCTCTGGTCACTGACGGATACAAGACGGAGACAAATGGGGCGATGCGGGGGGCACTCCCGTTCGTTAAAATAAACTATGTAGTTTTACCAATCCTTGTTTTACAAGAAGAGGGGGCTCGTCGGGCATTTAAATTGTTTTAAAAAATGATTTCCCACCTACGCAAGAAAACGTACAGCGCCAGTACACGCTGTAAACAAACGGGGGTTTTGGGGGCTTAAAAAGTGGCTAGACCGCAGCTTCGTTTAGAATCTAGAATGGTGACGCAGCAAACAAAAAATTGTTAATTTACTAAGAGGCAAAGGACAAGATGGTATGGCCCAGGGGATGTGATTAAGAAGACGTGGCTGGTCATGGGCTCCTCCGCCGTGCTTTGGCGGAGGAGCAGGGCTACAGCTTCAGCTAAAATCTTTCAATTTTTCCAGAAGTAACTGTGCGATCTATCTATCAAGAGGCAGCTACTAAGAAGATGTAGCCCAAGAAGACCGAGACAAGTGGCCGTGGCTTGCCTGGGGTGGAAGCCGAAGGCAAGGGCTGGGTCAGGTCAAAAGCTCTGGCTGTCCAACGGACTCTCTTAGACAAGTGGCTGTGGCGATGGAGCGCGGTTGATGCACAAACAAAAATAAATGTTCTAACTTCAAACGCTCCAAACCGCTTAGGTCGTATATAGTGGACCTGAAGGCTCCAAAGCACCTATAACCACAACATGCTCTATCCGCCAAACGCCCTGAACGCCACAGAACTCTCTAACCCCAAAACGCTCTATCCACAAAACAATCTACTCAAAAGACGCCCAAAACAGTAAATTCCCTAATCCCAATCGACATGATTACTACAGATAACCCCACCCCCCCAGAACGCAAAACCATATAACACTCTCCGCCACAAAAAGCCCAAACCACAAAACGCTCGGGTAATTAACAAAACTCTATGACCCAGGGGCGTAGCCAGCACGTGATCAAGGGGTGGGCAGCCAGGCAAGGATTCCGAGAGGGGAAAGGGGCCGCACGTCTTGAGAAAAAGTGCTCGTTCGCGGATGAGATCCAGAAAAGGACATTTTGCGGCTGTAAAACTGAGTAAAAACACCCAATGACGGCTAAAATTGAGAAATAGCGCTGATTCACGTTAAACTTGAGAAATAAATTTCATTACTCGTGGTTGAAATTAAGAAAACACGCCAATTAGCGGTTTCACGATGCAAAGTCCGGACCGAAATTAAGAAAATGCGCTAACTTACGGTTTACAGAGCTCTTTTCACGGCTAAAATTGACAAAATAAATTGCTCGTTCAAAGTAAAATTGAGAAAAATCACTCATTTGTGACTAAAATTGAGGGAAAACGCCAATTCACGGCTAAAATTTAGATATAGAGCTCATTCAAGCAGGTAAAATTGAGAAAAGGTGCCCTCGAAACAACATCTCGGTAAATATGGCGAAAAAGTGTTAATTGACCGTTTTTTATACATATTACTTTTATGGCAAGTTCGCGGGTACAATTGAGAAAGAGCGCGACTTAGCGTATACATTTTTGAAAAAGTGCTCATACATTGCATACAGTGCTCACACATTCAGGGCTCTTCTAGATTGTTATCGTTCACAGGTTAAATTGAGGACAAACTGCTATTTTGCGGCTGAAATTGACAGAACGCACCTACTCGCGGTTGGCCGATGCCTAGTGTGAAATAGTAAATCAAAAATATTTCACAGTTTTTTGAGACCTTTTACCGGCTACAATGAAGAAAATGGCCTAGTTCGAGTAACAATTGAGAAAAAGCACTCAGTATCTGCTGAAATTAAGGAAAAGCGTCAATTCGAGGCTAAAAATAGGGCTCATTCACGATTAAAATGGGGGAAAAAACTCTGTGCAACTCCTCTTGAGAAAAACTGGATCCACGCCTGTGGGCAGCTTCACTGGCGAAAATATCAGATGAATCATTGCCTTTTTGCTGGCTTATAACAGGATCTGGAGGTTAGAATCGCGTCAATTCACGGTCATCAGAGACTGAATTTGCACAAAAACGGCCACTATCTGTAAAAAAAAAATAAATAGTATCTGCTGGGAAACTGTCGTTTGTGGCCGTCTATTTCGGATTTCATGTCGAAAAACTGAAAACTTCCCATAGAAAGTGACACTTTTGGAGCATAACTTTAAATGTTAGACCTGGGACGGTAAACTGAGTGTCATTTCCTCTCTCTCCATAAGTCTGGCTGGCACAACGGGCTAAAGACGGTTTGAGCTAGCCAAAACCCACGAAATTGTGCAGTTTCAAGTGGGCAAATACTCGCGAATTGGTTCTCTAATAGTGAGCAAAAACCAGGAAATTAGCGTTTTAGTGAGCCAGAATCCCAGCTGTGGTTTAGAACAGTGCAAAATCCTCGCAATTGTTTTTAAAAGAGGAAACCCCGCAAAGCAAGATAAGCCAAAACATACAAAATCGAGGTTTTCGTGAGCTCGCAAAAATGGTTTTAGCGAGGAAAACCCGGAAAATTGGCGTTTTCGTGTGCGAAATTTGTTTTTGAATGAGGCATCACTACAAAGCTGGATTTCCAGTCACGAAAAAACAAGTGGAACCTGCAAAACTGTTTTTTTTTGTTTTTTTTTTCAGAAATTTTATTATTTCGCGAATGTTAAATAAATTTAGGTAATTAATTATCTAATTTATTGAGTAAAACATTCTGATTTTATACTAAGCCGACTAGTTTCGGTTAATGCACCCCATTTTCAAGGCATCCGCAGGCCGAAACAAATCTCTGTATCACATGTCAAATCACACAAAATTCCTAACAATCTACTGACAGACAGGCATCACGGAAACTTGTTTCTCCAGAGTGTTTTACTCATAAATTAGTTAATTACCTAAATGAATTTTTTTCGTCAGCCGGACCCACGAAAATTTTTTATATTGTGAATAATCAGCGGAATTGTTTTTTTAGTGAGTCAAACTATAGTCTGTCCACTTAGTGATGGACTCTCGAACGGGTTGCTACATTTCGATAGTTCGATTTGTTCACTCCCACCAAAAATATTTAAAGAACTCAACAAACAACTTTTACTACGGGTACTATGGGTACGCATAGACGCTATACAGTGATCATTTGTACCAAAATTATTCCCTGTGCGTTATTTTTAGGAGAAGGGGCAAAGGGGAAGCTCATTCCACTAAATTCAAGGACGGGCGAGAGTCCATTCTTAAGTGGACAGACTATAGCTAAAATCGGATTTTAGCGCACAAAATCAGTGAACTCAGTCTCACAATTCCGGCCACCTGGCAATATTGGTTCGTTAGCAACATAAATCCATGAAATTGGATTTTATTTGCAACGAACAAAACTCTTTTTTTTAATGGAAAAACCACGCATTGTGAGTCAAACCCACGAAAATGGGATTTTAGCGCGAAAAATCAGCAAAAACGGTTTCCAAATTAAGCGGACCCTCGATATTGGTTTGTCAGCCACAAGCATCCGCGAATTTTTGATTTTTGGTGAAACCTACATGCGAAAATGTGTTTTTTTTTTTGTTTTTTTTTGCAAGAAAAATCAGTAAAAGTGGTAGAAATCTGAGATGTTGGTTGCTTAGTGAGGCAGAGCTGCGATAATGGTCTTGTAGTGTGCGAAATTTGGGTTTCACCACAATAAAAAAACAGCGAAATTGGTGTATTAGTGAGCGAAATTCGAGGAATTGGTTCTGTTGTTGAGGAAGTCCTGCGAAAGACTCAAAGATTAAAAAATGAACTGAACTGTTTTGATGGAATTAGGGGGTGGGCAACTGCGCTTTTGATTCTAGGGGAGGCCAACTGCCCGTCCCTGCTTCTACGCCCATGCTGTGACCGCAAAACACTCTGGCCAAAAAACGTTTTAACCACACAACGCTCGAGCCTCAAAACTCTCTGAACACAACACGCTTCAACCACAAAACACTCTAACCTCAAAACGCTCGAACCAAAATACGGTATATCCACAAAGCACTGTCCACACAAAACGATCTCACCACAACTCGGGTCGCAACCCCAAAATGCCCTAAACACAAAACGCCCTAAACACAAAACCCTCTAATCACAAATCATCCTAACCGCACAAATCAATCCAACCAAAAAAAGATCCAACCACAAAACGCTTTAAGCCCGGTTTGTTTCTTGCCCCATTGACTAAACCCCATACAGAGGTGTCTGTAATGCCTGAACAGAAGCGTGGGATGGCCAGCGCGACACGTGCAAGACCGGAGTGCTGACCTCCCCACCCGCTCCTCTTGCTGTTCGATAAATTGGCCCGGGCGAAGCCAGTTCTTAAGTTTCTGGCCTGGAATTGGCAGTTTTTGGGTCAAAAATTCAGTTGGCATTATTACTAAGTTAACGCTTTCGAGCTGTAATAGACTCTGCGAGGGGAGGCACCTACATAGGGATTTTTTTCACCACCCTGCTGAATCAAAATTCTCAGTACCCAAGTTGTTTTATGCAGCGTTCTTTCTCATCGAATAAGAATTCACTGACTAGGCTAACAGAAAGGGTCTCGATTGCGCACGTGTGCGTTGATTCAAGACAGATTTAAAGGATTCCGTGCACCTTTCTTCCTCTGTCTCTATCGGTCTTCCTGTTTCAGCAGTGTAACAAAGCGACCAAAAGCGAAATAATCGAAAAAAACAAAACATAAACTAACGGAAAGATTTGATGTCTTTTTGGTTAGTCATCTGTAGTGTGTGACTCATAGCGAACGTGACAATTCCGAGTACACTTCGCTTCGTTCAGAATCATTGAAAAAAAAAAAAAAAAATCATGATCGTCTGGGACCGGTACAACTTGTAAACCTTTGCAACCTGATGCCCGCATTTCACATCATTTACCCCTCCCCCTCTCACACCTGCAAACTCCTCGTGAATATTATTTTAACGCGTAAACCGGGTCAATAGTGGTGGAGGAGGACAGGAAATTAAGCGAGGAAAAGAGTTTTCCAGTGCTGCAGAAGCGTGAAATACGAAAATGGCAGTTTCCACTTCACGGTTTCCTATAGTGTGGCGGGGGAGGGGGCTTCTCCCAGTGTCTATGTGCAATCAGGCACAGCATGCTCGCTGATGCTCTCCACCCCTCACCCACCCACCTTGGTTTTATTGCGATTGTTTTTTTTTTAAGATTTATTATTATTTGTTTACTCACCCATCATCTCTTTCTTTTTTTACGTGCAGCCAATGGGGCACACTCCTACGGGAGGAGGAACTTTTCCTCTTTTTTTTTTCGCCGTCCAAGCAGTTTTCCCAATACGGAGATGTTTTTTTTTTTCTCCACTTTTAACGAGAAGAGGGGACAACAGTGAGCGGGAAAACTTAGTTCAATGAAGTGGAAGGGGGAGGCAAAGCGAATCTTTGGACGCCTCAAAAAAGTCACTGGTTTGTGGCCCCAGGTTTTGAACGGCTTTCCACCGAATGACGACAATGGTTCAGTGAGTTGCGTTTCCTTTTTCGCGTTTATTATTTTCGAATATTTTTCTGGACGGTGATACTTCCCCTCCCCCTTTCAGCTTCCCATCGTCACGCGTATTCGACTCGTAAGGAAAAAGTCGAGATGTGATTTAACGGTAATGTGTTTCGCGTAAATGAAATAAACTAGGAAGACGATTCTTTTTCTATTCAAGAAATGAGTGACACTGAGCAGTGCATTAATGGAAACGCTAAACGAAAACGAAAAACCGTTTCTTTTCTTTTAATTGAAGTTGAAACCAAGTAAGTGCAATACTATGAGTGTCTAGTGTAATCTTCTAGTACAATTTTACAAGATTTGATAAATCTCACTGCGTTTTCCATTTGAATAAAATTCTGCTCTGGAGCAGTTCATTTCCACCCATGTTTTCCATTAACATATGTTTTAATTCAGAGAGGATGGGTGGAAATGAATTGCTCCACCGCAGATTTTTGTGCAAATGGAAAACGCTATTAGTGAACTGGAAGAGACAGACCAAAGGCTGGAACCTAAAAAAACTATTTGAAACACTCAATGAGTCAACCAGCAACTTCTAAAGCACTGGGATATTACGTGGGGGGGGGGGATTTTTACTGGCGACTGAAAACTGTAGGTAGGTATCTAATAACAGTAAACCCAGAAAAAAACGATCATCTCAAAAAATAGAACGCGAGGCGAAAAAACGGGTATACATGCGTCCCCATTTTTTATTCCTGGAGAAGCCGACGAAAAGAGGAGAAAAAAAAGAGGGAATAATAGCAATAATAATAATAATAATAATAATTGTAAAAGCAAAGTAAAAAATGTTGTCCTAGAAAAAAAATCACATTTGTGGGGCCCTTTTTTTTATTTATCGGACAGAAGAAAAGTGTTCAAAGTTAGAAGTAGGGGGGGCGGCCAGGAGTTTTCCCCCAACCCGTCTATTTGGCACGATTTTCTCGAAACCCTTTTCACTAGACCCTCTAGAAAAGGTGAGAGTGAAAACTTTAAGATAGAACCCGTGAACATTGCTATTATTCATACTTTTACTCTTTTTTAGGGGGGGGGGAGGAAACGGCGCTTAATTTGTGGTGGTGATGGGCGCAGTGGGGGGGGGGGACTTACTTGAATAAAGTACGAAGCGTTGTTTCACCCAGATGTACCTTTTTGATGTCGGTTAGATGATACGTGTGGCCTTTAATCAAGCCGAGATCGGATCGATCGCCGATTTTTCCCGTTGAAGGTACCTGGAAACGTCAAGCAACCGGATCAGCGCATTTTATAGCTCAGAAATCTCAATAATCACCACCAGGAGCAGCACATAACTTATATTGGCTTTTTTTTTACTTATATTGCTTTGACTTATATTGCTTTTTTTTTGGACCGAAACCACATTTCGGGCAACTATGACACCATCGAGCCACTTCCTTAGGTTACCAGATTCTCCCTGGCCGACACCAAAGGCAGAAACCCCAGCGCTCCAAAAGCGTTCAGACGCACTTTCAGTTCACCAATCCCGGTGTGGAGACCATTTATTTTGCCCGTAAACTTAATTTTCGGTCATGAATCTCAGCAAAAGTGATGATTTCCGGATATGAAGCTTGAGATCAGGCACCAAATCGGCCTTTTGTCAAAAGAGGCTCATTTATCGCTGGATCAGGCAACAAGATCCCAGAATTTTACTTCTGAAACGGATGTTCAGCTACAAAAACTGGTAACTCGATCACGGTAAAGCGGTAAACTGGTCTCGATCAGTAAAGCATGGCCCAGAAGAACGCACAATTCTCCACTTAATCGCAAAAACTGGTTTGGGAAGTGCTTAGTTCACCCCCCACCCACCCATCCATCCGAAAACTGGCATGTCCTACAGTACACCGACATCAAAACCATGAAACCCAAACTGGTAATGTTGACGCTATAAATCGACCATTGGGCATGAAATCCGGACACTTCTACCGTACTCGGAAAAACATTAGTTCATCCCTTCAAACCGGTTGAAACCCGCGGTTTATGTAAGGGAAAGCCCTTAAAATTGTAAATTTTGTCGCCGAAATTGAAAAAAGTGGCCTGTAAACGGATAGTTTCACTTACGGCGTTTTCCATTCAATGCAATACACTAGTGTGGTGTAAGTTTTTCCACCCGTCCTCTCTGAATTGAAACATATGTTTATGGAGAGGACGCTACACTACACTTGGGTTGTGCGTTGAATGGAAATTGGTGTTAATAAATTGACTATTAAAGCAGAAAAATGAAAATGCAGCCCCACAGAGCCATGTGGAGCCCAGAAACCGGAAATTTAGCTCTACCGCTGAAGGTCAACTTGATATGTACCCCACCCACAACAGGAACGGTCAGCAAACGGTTGGTTGACCAAAAAAGGGGCGCGTTTGGAGCTCTGAGAGGGAGCCTGGGACTCCAAGAGAACCTCTGGTTGAGCGCTAAAAGCATATTCTAATGCGGTAAAGGGAGTATGGGCACTAAGGGGCGCTAAGGTGAGGCTAGGGGTGCTTAGGCGATGTTGGGGCTCTAAAGGGAGACCGGGGTGGTAAGAGGAGGTTTAAGAGACAATTTGTCAGTTTTTTATCGACCAATCAATCTGAGAGGGGGGAAGCAAGTTCATTTTCAGCCAATCAGTTAATTTTTCCCCGTTAAACAGTCAGCTGAGAACTCAATTGGCCACCCACGCGGCCATATTTCGATTTTTTAAGACTCTGGGGCTATAATCACAACATTTTAACCAATCACTTAGCCTACGCTTGGGCTGGAGCCGATTAGGCCACGGTGTCAAATTCAGTGCTTTTTTGACTCTGGTCAAACTGCTCTGGACTGGTCTGGTGCTTTTTTGACTGGTGATGTAAACAGTCGGAAAACTAACGGAATCCTTCTTAAACGCTTCTAAACGAAGGGGCGACTCACGTACAAGGGGGGGGGGAGCAGCGTCCAATATTTAGCGGGTAACAGAAAGGAACAGACTAATTCGACCTCAAAATAGGAGAATTGGCCTCTGGACCCGTGAAGGGGGTAAAGCACTGTGAATTGTCCATTTCTCCCCTGAAATGTCGATTTATCCTCTGGACAGTCGACTTATCCCCTGAACTGGCGATGTATCCCTTTAACTGTCAATTTATCTAATGAGTCCTTAAGGAACTCCTCATAAATTATTACATTTTATTTTATTATTATTATTTTTTTTTTTTTTTTTTTTTTTTTTTTTCAGACTATCATCTTCAACTTACATGGAAAACTCCATTCTGGACACCAAATCCTCACGAGTCCTCAACTACCCACTGACAGTTAAACAACAGCTATGGACCATGTTCCTACTGCCATCCATCGTTCAGTCGACGTTCTACATCGTCGATCTGGCGACAGATCTCGCCATCGGCATCGAACTACTAAGCGAGCAACGTGTTTGGACCGGTCTCGTCACGCTCGTCATAACCTACTCAGCACCGTTGGTGTCCTACGTTACTCAACTGAGCAATCCACCGCCTGAGAACGAGTTCAAAGTTCTTTTCCTATGGTTTCTAACTGAAACGGCCGCCTTTATTTTATTTCCGCTGCGACCAATTCAATGGTTGGTATGAATGAGGGGGGGGGAGCTGAAGTTGAATGTGAATAAAAAATATGTTCCGTTTGAGCAGTTTCGGCGAAAGACTGTTTTGGTCCATCGAAGCACTTAGAACGCAAGATCCTCAAAGGGAGGACGCTCTAATTAATTTTGAATCGACCAAATGTTTCGCAATAGAAAACTATCTTTTCCTACAAGGCATTCTTCACGCTGGCCCCCAGGCCATATTCCAGACTGTACTTCTATTACTGGGAATATCCAGAAACCCTCATACAAGTAAATTCCTAATCCCCTCCCTTTTCAATCGATCATTTTACGTTATACATTCGTTAATTTGTTAGAGAAAGTGCAGGCGCTAGGCATTGTCACCTCCTTGCTAAGCCTCGCCTTTATAACGACTCACTATCAACGATACGAAACCCAAGTGAAAGGTGGTCGTAGAAAAGTCTGGGAGCACGTGGAAAACCTGGTGGACTCGGCCGAGCCTCACGTTCTCCTAGCCACTTCACCCGGCACACCGAACGTACTGCCGAAACGGCGACGTTGGGTCAAGGTAATTACTAACAATATTGTCGGTGTTTTAAGATGAATAAAATCGTATTTTTCAAGGTTATGGACGAGGATAATCCAATCGGCTCAATCTTTGCCTTCTTATTTTGGTTCCTGTTCCTCTTCGGTCGCGTCCTATGCCTCACCGTGGCCGCGACATTCTCCCCATGGGCCGTTCTCGGCGTCTGCGCCGCTCACTACATTTTCACCTTTCTCTACATCCTTCCAAGCCCCAACTGTAAATCCTCAATCGTCAATAAAATCCTCCTCTCCATCGTCTTCATTTTCTGCCTCGTCGAAGTTGGCATTCAATTCCGAAAAAGCTCCCTTCTGTACGGTCTGTTTTTCGTGTTCAGCGTCGCTGAAAACTTCTGTCTCACTCTTCTCTGGGTCTTATGGGCCAACTGGTCTGGTTTCTGGTACTACTACGCCATTTACCTCATGGCCATCACGCACGCTTTGGCCATATTTTTTCTGGCACTGTACGTCAAATTTTTTAAGCCGTCTATTAAACGACTCCAGCCTACTAATTGACCCTCTTGGCTCTTGCCAAGACCACAAAATCAACTTTTGTAAAACCACAATTATTCTTAATGAAAGAGGGCGAGTTAAAACTTGAGCCCCTCAGTGTAACTCTAGTCAGTTGTTCAATACACAATTTTACATTCTTAACTTGTAAGACAAATATTACATGGCTAATTTTTTGTACTTTACTGAGTTTGTTAAATAAATTAATTATAAAAAACATACTCACGCCTACGGTGAAACAAACGACGCTATGGTCCCCCATTTCTTTGTGTAAAGTATCAAACAGTTGACTTCTTTTATCCTCGATTTCATTGAAACGACCAGCGGTCAAGTCGATCGTTTCCGAAACCCCACCGGTAAAATCGACAAGTGCATCGGACAATTCCCCTTCTCTTAGAGCTTCGTACGAGCCGTGCAGCCTGCGAATTTTTTATTCGTCAACAAACCTTTTAAATACAGAAATTCACCAAAAATACGCACTTCGCGTACGCTTTTTCAACCAAAGCGGGCCAAAATTCATTTTCGACACCCGACTGAGTCGTTAGTAGAGTGTTATCGACCGTTGGTAGGAGGTCGTCAACAACAACGTCGACCCATTGTCCAAAACGCCAAAATTTGAAGTGGAATAGTCCGCAGTAGGTTTTGTCGCTCCATTCTTGGTCCCAGTAGTCAGGAACAACCTTATTTTAATAGGTGAGGGGTTAGGGGGGGGGGCAATAGAATAAAGCTCACGGTTCGCACTACGACCGGACTGTGTCCTTACCCTGTTTCTGATTTCATTGACGCCAGCTAGAATGGCGCAGGCTGACACCATCCAATTGCAACTGAGCTGACCTGGTTTGACGACACGGGAGTTTTCATCATCGACGAACAGTCTGGGGTTTTCTGTAATGTCCTGGAACAGTTGTTTGAATAAATGCCCCTCCTGAGCTTTTGAGACATGAAGGCACAAAATTGAATATTTCGTTTGATAAGTAGACGCGAAATTGCATGTTCCCTGGGAGCATTAGCCGCAAGTTTCCAGTTTTGATTAATCAGCAGCAGTGCCATTTAGAGTTCACTGCCTCGAAATTGTAAGTTTACTCAGGATATTCACAACAAAATTTCAGTTGGGGGGGGGGATAGCCGCTAAATGCAAGTTTAGAGATTTACATTGCCGTGTGTCAATGAATAAATAGCCACTAAACTGAGGTTTTAGGGCGAGTTTCTTGGGAGAGTTTCTCCCGAAACTCCCTACTACATTGCGTGTTGAAGAGGATAATTAGCCGCGGGATGAATAACCGCGAAATAGCATCCGCAGGGATGATTCGTTAAAAACCAATTTCGAGAGGTCTTGGGGTTGGATCATTCAAATTAACTACATTTTTCGAAAAAACAAATTTTGCGAATCTGGAACTTTTAGGAACCAATTTCACAGGGCCCTTCTAATGCAGAACTTGGTGGGTTGGCTCCCCGCGCCAGGGCTGCCCATCCCCCCCCCCTCCACCACTTTTGTTTCTTCAGAGGGCCAGTCCCGCGAAGTTGGTTTTCAATGAGCCGACACTACGAAATTGCTTTTTGAATGGGTCTGCAGCGCGATGTTTGACTCTTAAAACTGTGAAATTCGAGAAATTGATTTTTTGGGCGAGAAAGCTTCGCAAAATTGGTTTTGAATGCTCTAACCCTGCAAAATTTTGTTTTTTAAAATAGCCCAGACCTCTGAAACGGCTCGTTGAAATGAAAGAAGCCCGCGAAACAGGTTTTTAAAAGGATCAACTGCGCGAAATTTGGTCTGTGAGGCAGCGGAATTCATACAATTTTTTTCAAAATTAGTTAGTAATAAGTATATAAGAAATCTCCTGGTTTTCTACACTATAGTGTAGCACCGCAAAAAAATGATATTCCTACTACACTATTCATCAACATTGTTATTAACTGTAACTTTTCCTTCTATGACCCTTGAATACTTATGGAGGAGCTCCGCCCACAAGTGGGGGGTAAACACCGCTGCGTGCGTCACGGTGTTGGCTCACTCGCAGAATCTTTCGCGGCTTCGGCTTATTCAAGAACAAATTTTGCAGGTATGCTCCTTCTAAAAACGAAATTTGTCGGCTTTGGCCCCGTAAAAAAAACAATTTCACTCCTTATTAAAATACAAATTTGGCTGGGTTGACTGCGAAAAACCTCTAATTTTGCGGATCCTGCACTTTTAGACAGTGGAAACAAATTTCACCCAACACAAAAGTGTTGGGTGGAGGGTTGGTGTTGGTGGTTTTGTGGATCTCCTGGGGGTTGGCTCACCCAAAAATGCAAAGTTCCGGCGAGATGGCTCACCCAAAAATCAATTTCACTGGTTGAACAATTTAAAAAGCAATTTATTCGCTGGTTTGACTCCATAAAAATACAATTTCGCGGAGTTTGTTAACAAAGAAAATACATTTTCAGAGTTAATCCTAAAACTGACCGTTTTCCCACAAAGTCAGCCTCCGCCATTCAACATTCGGTAAATAAATTAAAGTTGAGGGGGGAAGTAAAATGGAAAAGCGAAACTGCTGTTAAAACGCAGAGCCATACTATTATTTTTAAAGAGCGCGTCTAGCCCTGCAAATGAGCGTATTATAATGGAGAGACAAACCTTGGGACGCTTCCACGTCAAATTGGCGGGCACCTCTGAAGGACCAATCACAGCGTCGATCGCTGGAAACGTTGAGTCGATGAATAGCGTTCCAAGTTCAGCGTGTTGTTTTTTTATTTCGGCGTAGTTTTGACTTTTATAATTTGCAATTTTTTTGTTTTGCAGCTTTCCCATTATTACGTCGATAGGACACAGTCATCGTCAAAGGTCACATTTTTCAACTGAAAACACAATGGAAAACCATCGAAATTCATGCACATCGTCTGTGACTTCCTTGAGGGGGGGGGGTCCTCACAAAAATTGACCTCAAGGGGTCACTCAACCTTAGAAATTCATTTAAAAAATCGAAAAACACGGAATGTGCAATATTTGTTGTCTTTAAATCACAGCCCGAAGCCTTCGCGCTAATGAAATGCAAGGCAAGTTGAAACTGAGAGTTCTATTTCTGACGCGAGCCCCCTCCCCCCACGCGAACTCGACACTGAGTTGTCATGACGACTTTGCTTGATAGGCGAATCGCTTTTTTATGACACCTTGACGGGGACGAGGGGCAAACACGCTACAAAATGACCACACGTCAGTTTTTCCGCAGTTTACTGACCTTTCTTGGCTTCGATTTGTACAAGACCGTGACCCTTGGAGGAGGGGGAGGGTCCTAATTTTTCTTCTTTTTGCCTTCAAAAAAAAAGGAACAGGCAGGCTCAGGGTTGGGTCTTCCTTTTTTTCGTTCTTTTGTTCCTCCAGCTGCACTTTAAAACGTTGACTGACTCACACTGTGTGTTGTGACCTTCGCGGGGCTTTTAACTCCATACTAAAACGCGCCTCCTTCGAGGATTTTGATCCCGATTTTCCTCCTTAGCCTTCAAGAATATCCTTCCAGAACACACAACAAAACTGTTTATTCGTCTAATTTGAAATAAAATTAAAATTAACATAACACGATCGACAGCGGCCTAACGGCTTTGTATGGTTCGTGCCCCATAGCCCATTGGAAACAATAAATTCATAGCTCAAAATTAATTTAAACTTTTAATTGAGAAAAAGCCACAGTTAAACTAATCAAATAATGACAAAAACGCCACAGTAATGAAATAATTCCTTAGTCGAGATAAATAATGCATTTCTACTCACACGTTTACTTCCAGGCAGGAAGACGTTAAAATGACTTCTATTTTAGGCGGCTTATTCCAACCTACAACATTGATTTTGAAAGGTCTCGCATTTTTCCTTTTGATATTTTCCCTTTTTTTCGCCACTGCAGGAAAAACTGGGGCACCCCCCCCCCTCTTACCCTTCCCTGACACAAGGCATAGGAAGACGAAAAGGTCATTCATCAATCTCAATAGTTTAAATGGGTTAATAGAGTTCATTGGACGTGAAATATGCACTTCTCGTGGCAGGTGAATAAAATTAGGTTGTCAAGAGAAAAGTCTTCTAGGTGGAAGAGGGGAGGGGTACTTTTAGACTAGGAAATCGTCATTTTTTGAAGGAAAAAAAAAAAACTTTGTAACTGCTGCGTCATCTTGATTTTTTGTTCGAATCTTCAAGTTTCACAGTCGTCATTTTCTTTTGTCTTGTAAGAACGTACCTCATTTGAATAAAAACGCTGAGTTTGTGAGACTTTTTAAGGATGTCTTCGGACACATCTTTAAGAATTTTTTTTCTGCTCAAATTCGACGCGATATTTTTTACAACCTCTTGTTTGTTCGAAAAACCCTGAGTTTTGGACAACTTGACAACATGTTTCTCCATCAGAACCACCTTATGAGAGGCGACGGTAGAATTTTCCGCGCTTCTCTTCAATTGGGCCCGAAGCTCTTTGACTTCACGTTTGAGACGAGCGTATTCATCCCCCGACGCTTCGGTAGACGTTGACGAAATAGTTTGAGGAGACACCTGTTGAGCATCCGTACACGGATCCTGAAAAAATTTTGATTTGAGGACACGTTCCATAGCGTACTGTATGGACAGAGCTTCATCATCATCACATTACATACATCTTCATTTTCAGACAACTCGTCATCACTTATCGTAATTGAGGAGATTCTGGACGGAGCAGATACCTTGAAATGAAAACAGATCCAGGTCGGGTATAAAACAAGGAGAAGGGAGGCATTTTTAGGGGCCCCTGCTACTCCAAAAGATTTACAGTTCAGGGACAAAATAGTTTGTCCCATCTAGGAAGCAAAATGACCGAGCCAGGACTGTATCTGGCAACGAAACGGATTTTTCAGCCACAGAAGACCCCGAAAATTGGATTTTTCAGTCCACAAACTTTAAAAGTTGTGCACATACCTTCTCGGGTTTTATCTTCAAACTTCTAGAGTTTTGAGCAGATCTGACCATGGAAGGCTCCAAGTTCAAGGTGGGCACGGCTCCTGGCTTCAATATTGATCTCGAAGGGCGTCTTGAAACAAACACACAAAAATCAATATTGACGTCAATGTGCGACGCTTTTATTTGTTATTGTGGTCCAACTCTGGATTCGTGAACTCATAAGAAACCAGAAAAATAATTATTTGACACCAGAAACTGATAACTTCGTGCCGGAAACTAATTATTTGTCCATGAAAATTGATTAGTTTGATTAAAAGTTTGGCATTTTTTACAAACACACTTCAATTATGCACTGCCATATAATCCTGTTATTTAGTTGAAAACTGTCATTTTTGCTGGTGATAGTGGGTTTGGCCCCTAAAGCCGTTCAATTAAGCCAAATAAAGAAATGTTCGTGTACAATGTTCTCCCCAAAATTGATAAATGGACGTGAAACTTGGAGCCAACGTCGCGGAACCAGCTTGTAAAAGCGCCAAACCGTCGGGATTCTCGGAAGTTGCCAACTTCACAAAAATGGTTTCGAGGGGAACCATACACTCGAAATTCATATTTCAAAAGAGCCGACCCCGCTAACTTAAATTTTTTTGAAGAGACAATCCTGTCAAACAGGGGGTTACAGGTCCAGACTGTCGAAATTTCGTTCTTCGAAGCTGCCCAGCCTCATTAAAATGATATTTGACCTCGTCAAACCCGCGAAATTTAGATTCTTTGAATGAGCCAAATCCACGATTTCGGTTTTTGAAAGACCAAACCAAACCGTTTGGTTCTTGAAAGCTGCCAACTTCTCGAAATTGACGTTTGAGGGAGCGAAACCGGCGAAATTGGGTTTATAAAGAGCCATGCCAGTGAAATTTATTTTTTTTAAGGCCCAGAATCCGCAAAATTCGGATCTTGAAAGCTGTCGACCTCGTGACATTTTTACTTTTGACAGGGCCAAACCCTCGAAAGGTTCTTTGAATGAGTCAAAACCGCACAATAAAAAAAATTGTAAAAATACCCAAACCCTAGAAATTGTTCAAGGTCCAACCCCGCAGAAATTGGTTCTTAGAAAGATCCAAACCTCACGAATCCGGCTTTTTTGAGAGAGACAAACCCTGAAAATTGTTTTTAAAAAATTCGATCCCGTGAAATTTGATGTTTGAGAGAAGAGCCAAAATACGGAAGATTGTTTTATTGTTTACATGATTGTGGCCCATTTTTTCCGTTAATTCTGAAATATACTATGGTGTCCTTGTCGAGTTTCAAGCCTCATGGGGAAAATTATCTTTTCTGAGGCGGATATAGCCTTTTATATGTAAACTAACGACCTCATTAAGGCAGTCTGTGGGAAAATACTCTTATTGATTCTGGACAGTCTGTTTTTGGGGCTAAGCCAATTTATTGAGTCTAGGAGAGGACAACTGCCCACCCCTGCCCTCCTTTCTGGCTACACCCTTGGCCCGGGATATTAATCCTTGAAATCCCACAATTCAACGAAGATACTGTCGATCCACAAATGTATATTATTTTCGACACTGTTGATTTCCTGCCTCTGTGGCCTGGGGTAGTGGAATAAAGTAAACCAAAAGAAGCGGAAGTTACTGTGTCCTTCGTCGTTAACTTTTTATTGATGTAGCGAAATCATAAATCCGCTACAAAAAATTGTAAATCTGTTAGTAATGGCTAATGGAGAAACGACTAACTGCCTACCTCTGGGTATTTTTATTATAGTATACCCCGTTAGTGATCGCCTGGGGGCCCCACGAGGACTAGAAAACGGCCCTGGCTGGTCTTGTCTGGGTTTTGGTTGCGTCCGCTGGTATTTGCAGATTTATCATTTACAGGAATTAAATCCACGGGGTTCGCTATTTTAAAACCCAAATATCGTGGATTTGGCATTGGACTCCTTCGAAAGGCAAATTTCACGGGTATCACTCACAGAACTCTATTTCGATAATTAGCGAGGACGAAATGGGGAACTTGCATGAATGCCGATTTTGATAGGAAAGTATAACGGTGAATTGGCACATGGACAGAAGGGTAGTTACAGCCCGACTCTGCAACTACCGATTCTGGTTCTGGTCTGGTGATTTTAAAATAAATTTGAAAGTTCTTCAGAAGGAGATTGATGGTGCGAGCGGAAATGACGTCAACGTGCAGTTTTGAAGCATTCGAAGGAACTCTAACATGTTTTGTTTACAAATAACAAGAAAAATTGACCCTCAGAAAACACATCTTCCCCCTCTTCCCCGACACCAACCATTTCATTTACTGCCCTTTGACGTCATGAAATCCCCTCTCAAAATTTGGATTGGATCTTTTGGTTTGGATCGTCTAAAAACCAATTTCGCTTGCGTTGGTTCACCCAAGAACGCAGTTCCACGTGATTGTCTCCCTTTAAAAGAGCAATTATCCGTGGGTTTCGTTCCTTCAACATCCAAAATCTGTTATTTTGAGTCAATCTAAGAAGCCAATTCACAGACTTGAACCTTTCATAAACCAATTCCGCTTTCAAACCCCAAATTTCGTGGATTTAGAGTTTGAGAACCCATTGATTCGGGCTTGCTCACATAAATAGCCAATTTTCGAGGATTGACTGTCTTCAAAAGGCCATTTCGCTGGGAAAACCAATTCAAAAGAACAATTTCGCAGGTTTGGGCTAGATCGGCCCCTCTAGCTATTTTTCCTTACCCCCTCCAAGGAACTTCGGCTTGATAATAACACTCAAGGTCAATACAGACTACTCGGACGTGGCATGGTAACACGCATTCCCACGTGCGATACAAAATTCCAGAAAATGCTTTTGTTTGTTTGTGTTCACATTGCTCTGACGTGATGTGGGAACACGTGGGATGGTGCCTGTCCGAGCAATGTGAACGTAAGCAAATAAAACCCTTTTCTGGAATTTTGTATCATACGTGGGAATGCGTGTTCCCACGACGTCACGTCCGAGTAGTCTGTATTGACCTTTATCTTTGGGGAAACAGTGCGACAACCAATTCGGTAACGAAAATAGAGGAAAGAAAAGTTGAAACTAATCGAATGAGAGAGCGCTGGCCGTGGGTTCATCTTCTTCCTGACGGGCTATACCGCTGTGATATGGCTAAAAAAGCAAATGGGAGAACCACCTCATTTTTTCTTTGAATCTCAAAATGGACCACAAATTTGGGTTTATCAGCCCAAGAAACACGTGTACACGGTTTTGCAGTGAAAACCGTAAACATCACTACTCGCATCATTTTTAAGCCTCAAAAACAGCCCCCCCCCCCTCGGGGGCAAGCCGTTGTTCTCTTGAAAACAGAGGCTAAAATACTCTCCATTATAGTTCATAACTCATCGTTTATGGATGCTACTTCACATTAGGTGAGAATACGAAGCATTTCAAGAAACGTCTTATTCTTTTGGCTCTCGAGACGACCAAAAATGCCCCAATGTCACAGGGAGAACCTTTCTACCTTTTAACGCGACAAAACGAATAACTCCACAATTACTGTGCATTCGATACCAAAGTTCATCATGCCGAGTTTGGTGGGCATGAGACAATTTTCAATTTTCGTCGTTTTTCGACGCCGGGGGGTCCCCTGGGTTTTATGCAAAAATTGGCCTCGAACCCGCATTTTTTCACAAAAATATTATTTTTCGATGTGAAGAAAAAGTATGTAACCATTATTACTATTTTTCCATGCAAGCCCATAGAATATACTTTCAAATGAGCCACAGCGGGGCTCTGTAGCCCAATTATTACGAGAGTACGAAATTTTTTAACGAAAAAATAAAAAATATCACAATGCACAAAAAATTGCAAACCTATCCGATTTTTTTTTTTTTTTTTTTTTTTTTTTTTTCACGAGCTACATTTTTTTTCTTCCCAGGACAAATTTTTAGGCAAATTTGTAGCCCATTTTTCAGCCGTCTCGAGGTGAAAATTGCTCATACTTTCCTCCGATTCCATGTAAATTTGGCTCACGTACTTTTTGATTAAAAAGGCTCATAACCACATAATAATAACGTCCAACAACCTCTTCGTACTGCCACTCTCCCCCGTAACCGTATGCATACTGCATATTACCAAACTGTTGAATTTTCAAAATTCGAATTTTCCGATTTTCCGAATTTTTCTGGGCCCCCTAGGGCCCATTCAGAAAAAGAAGCACGATTCGTTGGTCCCATAGACCCTAACTATCACCAAAAAAATTGAGATCGAAATCGGAGTTTACACAGCTGTGTCCTCTCCTTGTAAGTGCCTTCATCCAGTTTTAGAAGAATTTGTCAAGCGCTTGCTTAGTCTTGCTTTGAACGGTTGTCAAAAACGGATATTTTTGAAAATATCTTGATATTTTCCCGGTTTACTCCGAAAATCTTTCGCTATCACCAAACAAAACGTCCTTAATCACACAGAACAAAGAGTGCTATTTTCAGGGGTGTCGTTGGATTTAACCTAGGACACTTATTTCCCAAATTGAAGCTGTTTTTGTTGCGAAAACCCGTGCGAATGGAAATCAGACCCAGAGTCATCGAACATTTTTGTTGCATTTTCACCTTCTCATTTTGTTCAACCAAGTACCAGTCACCCTGTATAGGTAGAACCCCGATAACGCTTCGCTGTGATGACTCATAGTTCGGAGAACCCAATTATTACTAAATAACTAGAAAATGCTTATTTCTTAATATATAAGACAACTAAAATAAAACTAAAACACACAAGACCTATAATACGCAAATGTCACTGCTCTCACTTACACAACCACAGCAAACGTCGAACCACAGCCAAAGTCCAACCACGGCAACGCTCCGACCACATTTAGACTAGGACTCTAAACACATTTAGAGCCTCCAAACCACAGTTAAGCTCATAGGTGCCACAGATCTTCGGTCATTACAGTCCTTTATCTACGTCACGAGCAGTTCCAACCGCCTTTTCGCTGGACCCAGTACATTTTTAATTGTTATTGGGTTGTGATTTTTGAGAATGGGGAACTTGCATGAATCTCAGATTGGGGAGAAAAGCATACGGTGATTTGAACCGTGAACTGAAGGATAACAACGGAAGTTGCAACCCTATTGGTGCGTATTAAGATTTTTAAAAAAGGTTCAAAGTTATTCAGGAGGGGATGGATGGTGCGAGGGGAAATGACGTCAATACTTACTTGTGAAGCATTTGAGGGAACTCTAAAATTGTTTGTTTACAAAAAACATGAAAAATTTTCCCTCAGGAATCGCGTCTAACCCCCTCTTCCCCGCATCATCAATTTCAATAAATAAGTTTTGACGTAATCGAACCCCCACTTAATTTTTTTTAAATTCGCTAGAAAAGCATCCTTGCTCGATTTCAAAGTTTATTGGCTTTAGTCAGTCCTCACCATAGGGCAGGAGGAAATCTGCGGCAATATAGAAGTCACCTTGGTTAAGCTCCAAACACAGCAAAGATCCAACCACAGCAAACGTCGAACCACAGTCATAGTCCAACCACAGAAATGGTCCGACCACAGCAAAGGTGCGCCCACAGGGAAGATCCAGCCACTGCAATAGTCCAACCGTAGCAATAAAGCTCTGGCCACAGTTAGAACCTCTAACAACAGTAAAACTTCTTTGTTTCTGAAATCCTGTCCCCCCTCTATTCTGTAACTCCTAACGCATGCGTTGGCGAAATTTCTCAGCTGATTATTTTCGATTATTCATCTTGTTATAGCCGGTCCACTTAGGCCCATTTTCACCAACAAAATTGATCTCATTTAAAGTTGATCGTGATTAGTTGCCAATAACGAACCATATGAAATGAATTGTGATATAAGTGATTACATTGTAATCGTGATTAGTTCTTGACCGTGGTTTAAGAAGTTGGTGAAATCGGGCCTTAGTGACGGACTCTCTCTCGCCCGCCCTTGAATTTAGTGGACTGAGCTTTCCCCCTTTCCCCTACTACTAAAAATTACGCAGGCCCCTGAGGAAGGCCGGGCCTGGGGGGCAAGTACGAAAGTGTGTAATAACTTTAACACGGCGTTATCCTATCATAATTAAAATGGTTGTCACGTGGATACCACCCGTGTTATTCCATATATTAACACCCCTTCGAATAACGAACCCAATGCCCCCCCCCCACTCGACGGGCCTGCCCTTCCACCAGCCAAACCCAAAAAAATCCTAGCTGCCCTCCTAGCTGCCTAGCTCAATAGCTGGCGACGCCCTTGGCTCGGTGAGCTAAAGTGCAAGACCTTAAATGCTGACGTGGGGTCTCGTTCGGGTTAGCCGTGGACGGTGGACCCTAGGGGCGCCGTTTTTCTATGAGCTGATGTGAGGAAGGGCTTCATGAAAACCCGCTAATTGATGCTCCAGCGCATACTGTTGAGCCAAAACCTGGTAAACTAAGACCACCAAAAACTGACTAAAGAGCTCTAGAGTGTGCAATTTTACCCCGAAAAAACAGCGATCAACCCCAGAAACTCATGTCGTTATGGACTGAGGAACAAATTAAGTGCCAGACTGTGAAATTTAGTCCCTAGCTTTCCAGCTACACCTGTACAAGGCATATGGGATATGCCGGCGAAATTTTTAGAGGATGGATCTTACAAGATTTGGGAAACATAGCCACTCGAAAAAACAATCTACAAATATACGAAGATACAAACCCAAAGAGCTCGTTCCTGAAATCTCTCTCGTAATCATCCGGTGAGAAGTGCCTTGAACAAATTCGGCTCGTCGACGGGTTGAATTCGTCCACTCTTTTCGTATTAGCGATCCACTTTTTCCTCAATGTTGGGTCCATTGGAAATCTAGCGACATGGTCATCGAAATAAATATTTTAGTTCAACGATTTTAGGGCATATAAACAGTTGGAGCGTACCGGTGGTACGAGAGATCATTATTCGACATGGAACTCGTTGGGCACTCAGCCACGGCACAAACTGTGCCCTTCTTGGGCATTTCTTTGATTTAGACCCGCGGTTATGAAATTGTGGTCACATCAAATGAACAGTGGATCACTAAATTATTAAACACCGGGGGCTAAGTAAGGGTTCTTCTCCCTTCAGCAAGGATACCGCGAAAATCGTGTTATCGGTCTTGTCAAGTTGTCAGTGACCTAGTGATAGGGATACAGAATCAACCGAAATACCGAATCAGAACCAGAACGTTTGAGGAAATGTGTTTTAGAGTGTCGAGGCAATGTAATTTCACGTTTACTAGCGCAATGTGTGGAGTTTTTGAGAGAAAGGACTGATATTACACAAAATAATGGTGAGATCAAGCGTAAACCACTTCTAAGTGCTCTGTATTTCGAGAAATGTCTGAACGGCAGGTGTCAGATCTACGCAAAGACGCTCCTTCACCTTCTCCTGTCATCATAATTGATTCAGACGATGCAGCTAGCGACGGAAATGGTACGTAAAATTCTCACCTCCTCCAGTGTTTATGGTTGTCACTCTAATGAAGTAAAAAATGTCAGAAAACGCCGACCCCCTATCCCTTAGACTATCTGGCAAGTCATCCCCCGAGTCCGATCCACCGCCACATCCTCAGCTCGACTGTCTAATAAAAGTCCCCGAACTGGTCGACTGCCTCGCACTATCCGATGACCACTGCCAGCCGTCGTCACTGCCGACGCCTCGTCTTGAAATACGCGTCAACTCAAACAAAGGCTTCCTATACCTCGCCTTGGACTTCGACGAGCCCGTTCCTCTCGACGCTGAAATTGACTCGCTCCACCCTGTAGCGAGATTCGTCAAATTTGAACTGTACTCCTGTCTGGTCAAAAAGGCGGACGACGCCGATGTCCCTGACCCTTCGACTGGCAGATGGGTCAAAATGAGTGATTTGTACGCTGTCTCTCTTCCTGTCATTTGCTCTTTGAACAACGTAAGCTTGGTTTCCCCCCCCCCATGCCTCATGGAAATTGCAATTCTTCCAGAATTTCGATTTTCTTTTTAGTTTGAAGCTGACGTCGCCTACTTCTTCGCTGCCAGAGCGGTAGATTCTTGTCGTAATTTCACCAACTTCTCTCCTATGTGCTACATCGTGTCACCCAGTGAGCAGTAACCTTACATTGCATCGTAGGAACTGTTAAAAAACTATTTTTCGAATGTCTGACGAAGTGCCTTATCTTTTTGTTACCACAACTGACCGTTTGATCAACAGTGGTTGATTGCTAATGGCCAACTTTTGTACTAATTTTTAATAAAACGTAGAATACGATTTGTAAGTGCAGGCCGTTTTGTTTGGGACTTCCTAATTTGCAGACCAAAAAAAAAAAAAAAATAAGTTGCGGGCCGTCCCTTTGAATAGCACCAATTGAGCCCAAATTTGGCACAAGAAACTCTCACACCAATAGCAACAACCTCACAAAGTTTCATTGCCCTAGCACCAAAAGTAATGGTACTTTACTTCCAGGCCCAACGGCCAAAAACTGCTGACCGGCGACAAAAGTGTGCGGGCCGGCCTTTTAAAGTGCGCCAATTGAGCCAAAATTTGGCACAGGAAACTCTCACACCAACAGCAACAACCTCACAAAGTATTGCTGTAGCACCAAAAGTAATCGTACAAAAAGCTATAGTGATGATCCACTTCCGTGGTACCAATATTTGAAATTTCTCCAAAAGCATGTGGACAAAAAATGCATATCGGTTCCAGCCGTACTCCCAAAATCCGGGGAAATATACATATACAAAAATGCGGCCAAGCCTACGGACTGGAAAAGTGACCAGCATCAGTGGCGTGATAAGGGACGAAAATTCTTGCCTCAATCGGAATCTCTCATTTACTGCCAGTACTTCCAAGAAAGCCACGGTCAACAATTTTTTCGCCGTTCATTCAATTTATGTACTGACGGTCACAATGTCGATAAGTCTCTAACAGTTATTCACTACTATGGAACTCTAGACAAAGTCGTTAGATTGCCGCATGTGAAAAGAAAGAAAAATATTGATATACCTCATGTGATGACCGCGAAGTCACAAATCCAAAAACAAAAAAGTAATTTAATTGCTGCTCCAAAAAAAAGGTACAGGGAATTGGTTCTTGAAGAGTCTGACCCAGTTTTAGCTCCCGTGATGGCTCCGAGAGATGCTAAACAAGTAAGCAATACGTTGTCTGCTGAAAGAGAACGGAAGAGTATTTCGTCCGACGACATCCTCGGATTATATGTCCTGCAGCTGGAAATTGATTTCGTCCAAAGCCACCAGTTACTGCCCTATTTTTCAGGCATATTCTATTCTTGTCAATTCTATGGAGTTTTTTTAAAACCATAGTAGTCTTCCTTCTTGTGTTTTATTTTATTTTAATTCATTAGTTTAATTTATTAGGTGATTTTTATTCATCAGTATAAAGTTAGGGCGCGTTCATAGTGAATCATCTTCACTGCGATACCTCAATGAGCGATGCTCCGATGAAACATCGATGAAGAACAAACATCAATAATTGTATGGGACTGTTCATAGTGAAGCACCCTCACTGCGATGTGATCTTCGATTTGAACCATATGGTTCCTCGACCCCCCCCCTCCTGCCCGTTGCTTTTTTTTTCAAAATAAGGGTTAAAGCTTGAAGGAAACAGGTGTGCGTGACTTACGTAAATTGTTTGAAGGTGGACTTTGAAAGATTTTGAAAAGAAAAAAAAAAAGGCAACGGTCAGGAGGGGGGTAGAGGAACCATATGGTTCAAATCATCGATGATAGTAGCGAGGTATCGAAGATCACATCGCAGTGAGGGTGCTTCACTATGAACAGTCCCATACAATTATTGATGATCGTTCTTCATCGATGTTTCATCGAGGTATCGCAGTGAAGGTGATTCACTATGAACGCACCCTTACTCTCATCCTTTATTTGTAAAGAAACCAGTGATTCCTCTAGCTTACCTCATTCACCACGAAAAAAAAGAAATCATCCATTCACACTTTTTCGAATTCTTCAAGAGGAACTACACTGCTATCGGAATTGGCACACTTTAAAGGGCCGGTCAGAATTTCTTGGCCGTTGGGCCTCCAAGTAAAGTATCATTACTTTTGGTGCAAGGACAATGAAACTTTGTTTGGTTGTTGCTGTTGGTGTGAGAGTTTCCTGTGCCAAATTTTGGCTCAATTGGCGCACTTTAAAAGGCCGGCCCGCACACTTTTGTCGCCGGTCAGCAGTTTTTGTCAGCTGGGCCTCGAAGTAAAGTACCATTACTTTTGGTGCTAGGGCAATGAAACTTTGTGAGGTTGTTGCTATTGGTGTGAGAGTTTCTTGTGCCAAATTTGGGCTCAATTGATGCTATTCAAAGGGACGGCCCGCAACTTATTTTTTTTGTCTGCAAATTAGGAAGTCCCAAACAAAACTGCCTGCACTTACAAATCGTATTCTACGTTTTATTAAAAATTAGTACAAAAGTTGGCCATTAGCAATCAACCACTGTTGATCAAACGGTCAGTTGTGGTAACAAAAAGATAAGGCACTTCGTCAGACATTCGAAAAATAGTTTTTTAACAGTTCCTACGATGCAATGTAAGGTTTCTGCTCACTGGGTGACACGATGTAGCACATAGGAGAGAAGTTGGTGAAATTACGACAAGAATCTACCGCTCTGGCAGCGAAGAAGTAGGCGACGTCAGCTTCAAACTAAAAAGAAAATCGAAATTCTGGAAGAATTGCAATTTCCATGAGGCATGGGGGGGGGAACCAAGCTTACGTTGTTCAAAGAGCAAATGACAGGAAGAGAGACAGCGTACAAATCACTCATTTTGACCCATCTGCCAGTCGAAGGGTCAGGGACATCGGCGTCGTCCGTCTTTTTGACCAGACAGGAGTACAGTTCAAATTTGACGAATCTCGCTACAGGGTGGAGCGAGTCAATTTCAGCGTCGAGAGGAACGGGCTCGTCGAAGTCCAAGGCGAGGTATAGGAAGCCTTTGTTTGAGTTGATGCGTATTTCAAGACGAGGCGTCGGCAGTGACGACGGCTGGCAGTGGTCATCGGATGGTGCGAGGCAGTCGACCAGTTCGGGGACTTTTATTAGACAGTCGAGCTGAGGATGTGGCGGTGGATCGGACTCGGGGGATGACTTGCCAGATAGTCTAAGGGATAGGGGGTCGGCGTTTTCTGACATTTTTTACTTCATTAGAGTGACAACCATAAACACTGGAGGAGGTGAGAATTTTACCTACCATTTCCGTCGCTATAAGTCGGATCGGCGAAAGAATGTTCATGAGTGGTGGGGGTGGGAGGCCATAAGCCCGCTTTTTCCCTCTCTTAACGTGGTTCTCTATTTCTCCTCTTATTATCAAACTACTGCAACCAATAACAGAGAGTTTTACCGATAAAATAGGAGAGGCTCCTCCCAGGTGATGGAGTGGTAGCGGTAAGTCATATGGGTTTAGGGAAAGGAGAGAGGGTGATCTGATCTCATGCACATTCTTTCACCGACCCGACTATAGCTGCATCGTCTGAATCAATTATGATGACAGGAGAAGGTGAAGGAGCGTCTTTGCGTAGATCTGACACCTGCCGTTCAGACATTTCTCGAAATACAGAGCACTAAGTGGTTTACGCTTGATCTTACCATTATTTTGTGTAATATCAGTCCTTTCTCTCAAAAACTCCACACATTGCGCTAGTAAACGTGAAATTACATTGCCTCGACACTCTAAAACACATTTCCTCAAACGTTCTGGTTCTGATTCGGTATTTCGGTTGATTCTGTATCCCTGTCACTAGGTTAGAGAACCTATAATCAGACAGGTAAAATCACAGACGCCATCTTCGCTCTTATCAATTATCAGTCTTGTAAAATCCACCTTTTGTTGATGTTTTGTGGATGTCAACAAATCACCCCCCAACCATTCCTATTAAACTGATAAGAACGAACATGGCGCCGTATGCGTCTACTCGTCTTTAAAGGTTCCTTAACTAGGTCACTGACAACTTGACAAGACCGATAACACGATTTTCGCGGTATCCTTGCTGAAGGGAGAAGAACCCTTAGCCCCCGGTGTTTAATAATTTAGTGATCCACTGTTCATTTGATGTGACCACAATTTCATAACCGCGGGTCTAAATCAAAGAAATGCCCAAGAAGGGCACAGTTTGTGCCGTGGCTGAGTGCCCAATGAGTTCCATGCCGAATAATGATCTCTCGTACCACCGGTACGCTCCAACTGTTTATATGCCCTAAAATCGTTGAACTAAAATATTTATTTCGATGACCATGTCGCTAGATTTCCAATGGACCCAACATTGAGGAAAAAGTGGATCGCTAATACGAAAAGGGTGGACGAATTCAACCCTGTTCTTGTTGACTGACCTATATGGGTTGCATCCCATTTTTAATTTTATCTAGTTGTAATTAAAGAGATTATAGAACCAACAAACGTGTACACGGTTGTTTCCGCACGGGCGAAACCCGAACAGAACTGATCCTCAAGAGCTCATGTGGCGTTCGTCCAAAGTGGTGGTAAAAAAAGTTTCGCTAGAGGGATGATTATTAGTATCGAAGGAGTAGATGTTTTCAGCTAAGCCGTGTACGCGTTTGTAGGTGCTGTAAACTGACTAAATATACTAAATAGGACTGGACGGCATTGAAACTGGTCTGCAAAAAAAATAGGTAATACAACTTTTTTTCTAAATTGGTGAAAACTTCGTACGAAAAATTGGTGCCTAGTTGGGTGGGGGAGGGTGCCTAAAACCCAGATCCTTTGAGTTTTCCGTGGCTGCGATTCGCTGGAGTTGAGGCTCTCGTAGCTCGCTCTCTCTATCCAATGTCGAGTACATCGGCATTCTTACGTAGACGAGTAATGACGCGGAATTGATTTTGATTTCAGGACAAAGTCAAACTTGGGGCGATAGGAATTGCATTAAGAAACGATTTTAAAAATGAATGCTGTAGTGATTTAAATTTTACATGGACCGATATTTGACTGGAGAGGAGGTTCATCGTATGATCTTACAAACGTCCAGGGGCGCAGCATGAGAGGACACGGGTGGGCAGTTGCTTTCCAGCGAACGCATAATGGAGTAACCCACAGCCGACATCCATCAAAAATAACAAATCCTGGAACGTTCGTCACCTTCTGATTACTTAAAGTGTGGAATTTATACACTCACTCTTATTATAAGCTCTTCCGCAGGCTTCTGGAAATTCCATAGGAATTGACGGATCGAGTTCCTTCACATAATAATACGCCAGTAGAACGTCAATGAAGTCGAATATACCAATTTAGCAGTAAAATACTAACTTCAAACTCCTCGAGAAAATCAGCAATTTCACCTCAAGGCGGAAACTGAACATCGGGCGTATAGAAATGGCAATTATCCATCCAAGAAAACTCGCCTTCAATAGTGAACTATCGGTGTATCCTTCTCATGTCAGAAAACGACATTTTTGCCATAGTTAATGATAAGTTAGCCACTGATTTTCAAACATTGTCCTCAGCAACTTAATATTTTCGTTAATTACTGTATCTTAGCTGGGCCTCTCAAGCTGAACATCCGGCATAATATTGGCGTATAGTCGTAGGCAGTTAAGAGATTGAAGTTCCTGCAGTACAAAATGCTCTAAATTCTCTCTAATGTTGGGTTTCACTGGCGTTTATGAGTACGAGTGACAATAAAAATATCAAAATAATAACCCTTTGTAAGTTACCTTAGCAACAGCAAGCTTAGCTTTTTAAATTGATTGAGCTTCTACATGTGGTAGTGTTATCTAGCGTGATAAATTTTCCCTACCCCGGATTGGTTTCAACTTCATCACTAGGGAGCTGAATAACTTGTTTTTCTATACAACTTTGCTCTCCACTACGTAATTAATAGATTTATTTGTCCAGGGACCAGCTTTCGGTCCCTCACGACCATCTTCTGTGGACTCTACATAATAAGGGTGGGGCAATGCGTTAATACATATAAACAATTTTTAAAAAATAAATGACTACAAACATTATAACACTGTAACTTACTGATAATTAAGGCCTATTCACACCGTTGTCAATTTATATTAACATGAAACTACTGTAATTGTTGCTACTACGTGAGACAAGAGGGACTGAAGCTATTAGGCTCGATTCTTTTCTCGATTTCTTTTTTTCGATTCTAAGTATTATGTTTTATGTTAATAGGGAGTTATTGCATAACCGTCTGACGGTTAACGTTAACGGTTATGTGACGTCATGATAAGCTTAAAATTCAGATTTTGAGTTTAAGCGTTAATCACAAACGTTTAAAGACCAGTATGAAGGGGTGTTTTATTAATTTGTGCATCTATCCCCTACCATGTGTTCATATTTTAGTGCAACTATTATTTGCAATATACGTAACTCTTTTTCCACCGATGCAAACGGCTACGCTTTCGGTGACGTCACATAACCGTAAACGTTAAGCGTCAGACGGCTACGCAATAACTCCCTAATATAAATTGACAACGGTGTGAACGGGCCTTAATTTATTATCTGTAAGTTAAATCTGTAAGAACAGGACAAAAATCTCATCATTGAATTTTTCACTTAATTCTGTTTTTTTGGGTGAGGAACACGAATCTGAAGAGATCCAACAAAATTTCCTTGTGCGTTTTGAGAAAATCGCGAAAAACTGCTCATTATTGGCACATTTTTCAGTTTTCTACGGAAAATGTTACCCTCTCATTTTTTGAAAAGCATCGAATCATTCTTTCTTTTGTCACAATTCACCCAGCCGTTTCACCGGTATCGATTTTTTTTTTTTTTAATGGCCATTTTTAGCCACTTTTGGTAAAATTAATAAAAATTACTAAGTCAGTAGCAACTTAAACATGGCTGTTCGAATCGGAAAATGTCATGAAATCAAAGTGGTTCAGAATTGAATTTTACATAAGAGAAAAGCCTTGAAACTTACAGGAAAAATCAATGGAATCAGTTATGCGACAAAAAACGCGAAAAAAGGCGGCCCAAAAACCACGTTTATCTGTACATTTTTGCCAGTAGCTTGGGAACTAGTAGTCCAATTTTTTTCTATGAAAAACGATCTGAAAGCTGATTGAATTTTCTATCAGACCTATTATACGAAATTTAATTTGAAGATTACAGGACCATAACGTCAAACAATTTGAAATTTGCGGCAAAAAAACTTTTTTTGTCACATTTCGGCCTAAATCTCAAAAACTATCCATCCGATTAAACTTTACAGAAACTCATCTGAAAGCTCGTTAAATTTTCTATAAGGACTCATGTATGGCGTTTTTATAAAGACCCTATAAGTGGCAATAAAATGCAGTGCGAAATTCGCAAAATGAGTAATTTTCGAATTAACTCATTTCTTCAGCCGAACGTTTTTGCCTATAACTATCGAAGGAAGCCTTCGATGAAAATTGCTTTACTTTTCAGTGAAAGCTGGTGAAATTTACAGTCAGAAACCATGTTTGCCAAATTTTTCAAGGCCCGGATAATATTCTGTACAGGGTGATGAAAATAGGTTTTGTTTCAAAAAAAGTGGCTATGCCCACCAACTTTGTCCACAAATGTTAAAACTCAACATATCACCAGTATTAAAGGTAGCGTCAGAGATTACATCACTCAACTGAGAGTTGAACTACTTCTATTTTTTCACACAATTTTGCCAAAAGCGACTAAAAATGACTATTTAAAAAAATCAATACCGGCGAAACGGCTGGGTCAATCGTGACAAAAGAAAAAATGATTCGACGCAGAACTTGATGCTCTTCAAAAAAGAACTGGGTACAATTTTCCGTAGAATGCGTCATTGAGGAGTTGCAAGCGAAAAACTGAAAAAAGTGCCCAAAATTATCAGTTTTTCGTGATTTTCTTAAAACGCACAAGGAAATTTTGGTGGATCTCTTCAGATTCGTGTCCCTAACCCCAAAAAACATATAATAAAGTGAAAAAATCAAAGACGAGATTTTTGTCCACGTATGGTAAGTATTTTTTTTTTTTTACGATTTGACTGGACTATGATGCCTAAATCAAAATGCCTACTAAAAACTACCGCTTTTGAGTATATGTACAGTAGATAGGTAGTACCTAGTTTATTATTTTTTGGCACAGACTCCTCTTTTTGAGTTTAACTGAATACTGAAATGTCTGTCCTCTCAGCTGTCTTTAGGGTAATTTTGATGTAAGAATTATTTTTTGTTATAGTTCAACTGATTAAAATTATAATTATAAAATTATAATTATAAAATTCAACTCTGATGGAATTTTATAACAAAATTTCCAGATGTAAATGAACCTAATCATATGTAAAACAAATTGGTTTTATTGATTTTTAGGTTCCATTAGAATGTGGTTCAACTATAGTACGTTTGCTTTAACATTAATTTGACGCGAAATTTGTTGCCTCTGGAGGATCACCATGTTTTGCCCCTAAAATATTTCCTGCCGTTTTTATTTCATTTGAAACGCTTTCCTCGACGTAACTTACTCGACTCCTGTGTGATCCCCTTCAACGATGTCGCTGACGTCCTCCAGAAAGAATGTCCAGTGTGAAGCTCTGGAGCGTCAAGCTTCAAGTAAGCAGCAATTGTTGCTGGAACCTTGCCAAAAGTATTAATCCCGACCGCCTGGGTGAGAAAGACAAAATGCATTAAAGGGAAATAAGTTTTTGGCTGCTCAGATTTTGTACCTGCCGAGAACAAGATCCATTCTTATAATCTTACATAGGTCATTTATTTTTCCGATGACGGTGATTGCTCTTGGATGCTTCGTTTTAATGTCTAGGATTTTGAAGAGGAAGCACTTCCCCAAATCCTCCATGTCACAAAACCTGATGTTAGCAAGTTCTCCCTCCGGCAGGCACCCTTAATTCCAAAGCCCAAACGACCTAGAGTCATGCCAAAGGAGTTTTTAATGATTATATTTACTAAAATAACATGAACTTGCATACTCACCTTATGGAATAAAAATTCATTATCCGGTGCCTCCTCGATAAATTTATTTACTTCCTCAGAGGTAAAAACTTTAGATTTTTTAGGGCGACAGCCCTTCGAGGTTGCTTTCAATATTGCAATAATTCTCGGAAATTTCGATATGTCAACGTTATGTTGTATTGATGAAGTCAATCGTAGCATTATATACATAGACCGAATGCTGCTTGGGTTTATAGGTCTTTTTATAGTGCATTTTTTGAATGAAATGCACTAAAAAAAAAGTTTGTTTTAGATTCGAACCCAGGCACTTGGTAATGGTGGAATTGTGACATACCGTTTAACCTAATGTAACTGATCTAAAAATTAATGTAAAATAAAAAGTTTTGTTCCGACAGCAGCCTGTCGGGAAAAGTGCATTTCATTCATGCGACAATATCGACTCCAGCCTCATAAGTTTTGAATGATATCAATAAATTATGAATGAAATACGTTTTATTAAAAATTAGTACAAAAGTTGGCCATTAGCAATCAACCACTGTTGATCAAACGGTCAGTTGTGGTAACAAAAAGATAAGGCACTTCGTCAGACATTCGAAAAATAGTTTTTTAACAGTTCCTACGATGCAATGTAAGGTTTCTGCTCACTGGGTGACACGATGTAGCACATAGGAGAGAAGTTGGTGAAATTACGACAAGAATCTACCGCTCTGGCAGCGAAGAAGTAGGCGACGTCAGCTTCAAACTAAAAAGAAAATCGAAATTCTGGAAGAATTGCAATTTCCATGAGGCATGGGGGGGGAACCAAGCTTACGTTGTTCAAAGAGCAAATGACAGGAAGAGAGACAGCGTACAAATCACTCATTTTGACCCATCTGCCAGTCGAAGGGTCAGGGACATCGGCGTCGTCCGCCTTTTTGACCAGACAGGAGTACAGTTCAAATTTGACGAATCTCGCTACAGGGTGGAGCGAGTCAATTTCAGCGTCGAGAGGAACGGGCTCGTCGAAGTCCAAGGCGAGGTATAGGAAGCCTTTGTTTGAGTTGATGCGTATTTCAAGACGAGGCGTCGGCAGTGACGACGGCTGGCAGTGGTCATCGGATGGTGCGAGGCAGTCGACCAGTTCGGGGACTTTTATTAGACAGTCGAGCTGAGGATGTGGCGGTGGATCGGACTCGGGGGATGACTTGCCAGATAGTCTAAGGGATAGGGGGTCGGCGTTTTCTGACATTTTTTACTTCATTAGAGTGACAACCATAAACACTGGAGGAGGTGAGAATTTTACCTACCATTTCCGTCGCTATAAGTCGGATCGGCGAAAGAATGTGCATGAGTGGTGGGGGTGGGAGGCCATAAGCCCGCTTTTTCCCTCTCTTAACGTGGTTCTCTATTTCTCCTCTTATTATCAAACTACTGCAACCAATAACAGAGAGTTTTACCGATAAAATAGGAGAGGCTCCTCCCAGGTGATGGAGTGGTAGCGGTAAGTCATATGGGTTTAGGGAAAGGAGAGAGGGTGATCTGATCTCATGCACATTCTTTCACCGACCCGACTATAGCTGCATCGTCTGAATCAATTATGATGACAGGAGAAGGTGAAGGAGCGTCTTTGCGTAGATCTGACACCTGCCGTTCAGACATTTCTCGAAATACAGAGCAGGTTGCTTTCAATATTGCAATAATTCTCGGAAATTTCGATATGTCAACGTTATGTTGTATCGATGAAGTCAATCGTAGCATTATATACATAGACCGAATGCTGCTTGGGTTTATAGGTCTTTTTATAGTGCATTTTTTGAATGAAATGCACTAAAAAAAAAAAGTTTGTTTTAGATTCGAACCCAGGCACTTGGTAATGGTGGAATTGTGACATACCGTTTAACCTAATGTAACTGATCTAAAAATTAATGTAAAATAAAAAGTTTTGTTCCGACAGCAGCCTGTCGGGAAAAGTGCATTTCATTCATGCGACAATATCGACTCCAGCCTCATAAGTTTTGAATGATATCAATAAATTATGAATGAAATTAAGGCCGTGGTAGAAAGTCAAAATCATAAAAACTTTTTTTTTTTTTTACCGCAGGCCCTTTTTTGGCACTAACTCGGCGGGAACAAAATGATGAAAATGATAAGCGTACACCATACCACAGTGAACAGAGTCGGATGGGTTGCCTGTACAATTGGAAGGGAGGCTGTTGTAAGAGGAGTTATTTACAATTAAAATCTTTGTAGCGGCCTAAATAGTATTCATAATTTATTGATATCATTCAAATTTATGAGATTTGAGTCGATTGTCGCATGAACGAAATGCACTTTTTCCGACAGGTTGCTGTCGGAACAAATTTGTTGTTGTTTTGAGCGGTTTTATCGGATGATGGGGGGTGGGTGTGTCCAAAATGTTGTGAGTTTTCTTGGTCAAGCAACCAGTTTTAAGGGTTATAATTGACGGGTTTTGACTCTTAAATCGCTGCAACACATTTTCGACAGTATAACGACTTAAAAGCAACTTTTCGGCGTCTGAAACTTGACTGCAGAATTCGCCCTCCACGATACATTCACCCAAACAATTTAATGCAGACAGCCCCAGATAAAGTGTTTGTTGTTCCGTTTAATTGTGTTTCTCATTTACTCTCTCTCACTCTCTCTCTCTCCTAACATTTCAACTCAATCTTTCAAACAAGGACCCACATTCAACTGTTTCTTGCTATTGTCGTGTGAAGGACTGCAAGGAGTGTAGAGGTACAAAGATAACATTTAAAACTATGGGGATGCTGTCTGATTTGAGTTTCTCCGTGGGGGAAAAAGGGGGTCTCTTCCTTTTTTTTCCGTCCAAACAGGCACAGAACAGAAGGGATGCCGCGGCGGTATCAGCTTCCGTAGAGAAACAAGCAGGGACCAGGGACAGGGAGTCTGTTGGAGGGAGCGCAACTGGAAACTGCGCGCCACGCCAGCAGTGCCAGCACGCGTTTCTCATCATTTCAGTTGGGAAAGTGCCTTGTCGCGTTTGTTGAAGCGCGTGCCGAAATGTTGTTCGTTGATTTTTCTATGATCGCGTGATTTTATTCGTTGTTATTTCGTTCATTCTAATGGCAACCAAGAAGAACAAGGAGACCTATAAAGACACTCGAAAGTTTCTCAAAAGAAACGCTACCGGTACTACTTTTTAATTTGTATTGTCTCTTGCTCTAGCTCTGTTCTTTTTTTTCTCGCTTACTTGCCAAAATTGAATTTCTACTATCAAATAACGATCAATGAGGAGCCTTTGTAGAGCATTAAACGCCATAAAACTGTTAAACCGTCTTTCTGAAGTAACAAAATCTTCAAATTATATAAGATGAGACCCCAAAAACTGGTGATTTCAAGGGTGCCAAAACTCTATATAAAATATTGACGACTGATGAACGTATTTTTTGGAGTAATATTTAAGTTTGTGAAATTCCCCAATTTCGGATTTGGTCCCGTTCGGCGAGACTTAGGTATCTACTCTGGAGTAACGGGGGGGGGGGGTAGAGGAGGAGCGTTGGCGTTATTCATTGTCTCGGCTACGCGCGTGTTGTTGACTAGCTCCTGCGATTAACAGTTTTTCCTGGGTGCTTAATAAGTGAAACACGAGCGTTTTCGAAATGTAATCCCCCCTCACCCACAAACAATTTAACCCCCTGCTCTTATCCACACTCTCCAACCCTTGGTTTTCGGAAGGACGCTTCAAAAGACCCGTCAAACTTTTTTTTCTTTTTGAGCGATTCGCATCAGTAAAGAGACAAAATGGAATCACTTCCAAGTACTGTGTCTTATAATTTATTTGTCTGTGAAAGGATTAATGTCCCCCTATCGCCTTTTATACATCCGGTGGTCAACATTTTCCCCAGCCTACGGTACCCACCCAAACGCCTTATGGTTATTGCACATATTGTTACAGTTGCGTAAGTCGTTTTCGCGCGATTCGCCAAGATTGTATAATGAAAAACCTGGCTGTAGGTCGATCGAAGTTTCCGTGACTTTAATTGAACAAAAGTTTGAAGGCAGGGGGTTGAGGGCTATAATCCTTGATAAATCTTAAGAAATCTATTTTTCATCTTTTTTTCTATTAGGCTCGTTCCCAATTAATGCCTCTCCTCCTCTCCCGGTAACATAACACGGCTCTATACGAGACGGAGAGAGAAAAAAAAGTGAAAGACTACAAACAACATTGAAGATAAAATAATGGCAGTCATTACTGGGGGCGAGTTATTTTAATTGATGAAAGACCTCCCGGGCTGAGCAATTCTTTGATGCCTGTAAGAACACCCCCTACCCCCCGTGCATCCTTGACTAAATCAAATGCGTGGATCAAACGAGGTGCTCCAAGTATATAACGTATGGTCAGCCCTTTGGAGCACCCCCACCCCTCCCCGTACACAGGGTCACAATGCCCTTGAATCAATTTCAACGATTCGATCTTATTGTGGTATCGAGTAGAATTAAAGGGCTATTGTCTTGTCACTTTGCTCCGTATGATTTATTTCAGGTGCGGAGGGGTACAGTCTCCCGGCTCCCCACTGTCACTAAAACCGAAGGCGTTAAATTTGATCCTTTCGTGTCTTAATCCCAGTGGCAGACGATAAATGGAAAAGTCTAGCGGTTTTGGACAAAGTGGTGAAGGACAGGGGAGAGGGGTGAGTTAAGAGCATACAAAACTTTCTTGTCGCCTGTCCCAATGTAATGTCAGCTGCTGCGCATCACTTTTCAATTGAACGAAAAAGGGGTTGGTCCCCCTCCCACCGCTCATTCGTCAATAATATTGTCTTTCGACGAGACAAACTCCAACTGGTCCATTAGTGGTGCATTGGAGACCTTAAAACTGAGTCGCTGCGGTTAGAAATACATAAATAGCCGGAAAATAAAGACACAAGTTCCTTCAACTCGGGAGAGCCATATAGGTGGCCGTAATAAATCAGAGAAAATTTGGCGGGAATTTATGTTTATGAACACTTTCCATTATATCAAATTTGGGTCGCTTTATTGCTCAAATGGGAGAACAGAATCGCTCTTCCTATTGTATTTCAGTATCTTTAGTACGATAAACCCCTCAATTACTTTATGTAGCTATCTCTTTTGGCGAGGGGGGAGAGGTTGTAAAATGCATTTTAAAAATACAATTAACACACGATATCAACAGTTATTTTAGTACAAAATGACGGAGAAATGATATTAATCGTACGACACTTATCGCAGTTACTATTTAAAATCTGCCAATAATGAGGGGTCACAAAATTACGTTACGGGGTCTTCAGATCCTCCGAATCAAGATTTTTTTCAAGTCTCAGAGAGGCCCCCCTCCCCCACTGCTGCTCCCACAGCTACCGATCATTCCGCTGCAAAAAATTTTAAAATACGGCCCAAAAATCAAGAAAGTCTGCCCTGCGAACTAAGAATTTTGGTCCTGAGTCAAGAAAAGCTGAAGTCTACGGCCAAAATAAAACGATCAAAACATTAATTTTCTTTTTGAAGCTTTATAAGTACTGCAAGAAGCAATGATGTTGGGATAACCACACCACCAACCAATGTTTAGAACGCTGAACTTTGTTATTTTGAAAACTTATTGGCTTATTCTTTATCTCTGTTTTAAATAAAGTCAACTTTACATGGACGAACACGATAAATAGCTTAGAAGTTATGGTAGATAATCAAATTATCGTAAAAACCCATCGTTTTTGTGTACACGAGCCGTGGATTCGTGGTAAAACAAAAAAAAATTCGTATCCCCCCCCCCATCAACCACAACACAACTCCACAAATGGTTCAATATTTCGCTAGTTCGTTTAAATTTCTGTAGACGTATTTTGTTGGTCGTGCATCACGTTAAATTATGGCGTTTTCCATTCAATGCAATACACTCGTGTGGTGTTAAGTTTTTCCACCCGTCCTCTATGAATTGAAACATTTGTTTATGGAGAGGACACTGCACTACACTTGTGTAGTGAGTTGAATGGAAATCGCCATTAGTTTATACAGTTTAACCCCCCTCCCATCACAAGAGTTGAAGGCCTGCCCCACCACCTTGGACTGGAGGGGGGCATGGTGTCACCCCGACGCGTCGCTTCCAGGGCACGCAACACGCAATCAAACTTTTGAGCCGAAACGTGCATAATTAAGTACGTCATAATGGAGGCAACGTCGATTTTTTTTTTTTTTTTTTTACCGAACGACGAATCAAATTATTCTCAATATTAGCAACGAATAAGCGATTTCTTTCAATTGTAACCGCGAATTAGCACTTTCTCTTGATGTAATTTTAGAAGCAAATTAGCGATTTTTTTTTATTTAATCATGAACTCGCGCGTTTTCTCAGTTTTAGCCCCTATAAGTTGCTTTCAGAAACCGCGATTTGGCGTTTTCTCAAATTTAGTAAAGTTGCTCGTGTACATTACACTAATTAGTAGTTTTTACTACTAGTTTCAGTATAGGTATATAGCAGTTTCAGAAAAGTTATACCGCTTTTTCTCGATTTTACGTTCCCGAAGGGAAATGGTGGCTGAGATGATTGTTGTTTCTGGCAGGCACGTCTACACAAGAGGACGGTTGGACGCCGTCGGCGTCCATCTGACGCTAGGGGGGGGGGGGGCACAAAACTTCATTGGGGGGGGCACAAAACTTCATTGGGGGGGCACAAAGCTTTATCGGGGGGCAAAAAACTTCATCGGGAGGGGGGCAATGGAAGTTATTCTATGTGGTGGGGAAGCGCCCCAAAGTCTCAAAGGGGGATGCTGTCCGGAAGTTCTTGACTGGTGTGAGCACAAGGTGGACACCGGCAGGGGGAATAATCCAGGACGTGTAGCAACACAATAAGGCTAGGGATTTTACCAGGGGGGGCAGGTATATTTGTCAACCAGACGAACAAGGGGGAAAGCTCTACATTACCTCCCCTAAGAAGGTGGGGGCAATATATTTCATTCAGTTCATTCATGATTCACATTAAACATCAATGTTACTTTAATCTTCAGGCGACGTTTTTGAACATAATACATAATAGAAAATAAATTTGAAGTTTCGGAGGATTAGTATAGCTACCAAATTGAAGTTTCAGGGCTACGTACTTGTAGACAACGATATTGAAAGTTTCGGTGAATAATCAGCCGCGAAATTGTGAGATTCAAGCTTAGCTCTAATAAACCTAAGCATTGAAAAAGGATAAACGATCGACGAATCTCAGTCCATCCGAACTGGAGGAAAGAGCGTTGAAAGATGCTCACCAATTTTTGGCTGAATATTCGATTAACCCCACGGAACTCGCAATTCAAACAGAACTAGGGAACTCGCATTGGACCTGTGAGGTCTGCCATGTATTTCCCTTATAAAATGCAGGGGTTTCCACTTGTTTCAAGGATTGGGAAAAACCTTGAGTTTAGCTGAAAGATTCGGAAGAATAAACCATAAATGAATTCCTTAAAAACAGTATATATTTATAGCAAATTGACCAGATTTCTGGGTAACCATGCCGAGTTCACTTTTAACGAAAACAAAAAATTAGTGGCTTCGGGCCTTTTTAAACAAACTACTAATAAACTAATAAGTCACAAGGGCCACTAAAATTTTGTCAAAAGAACTAGAAGAGCGGTAACGAATATATACATGTATATATTTTAAAACGAGGTGTCGGAAATCGGCAGGGAAAACAAGTTAGGTTAGCCTGAAGAAAAAGACACGTCCTGGTAACTACAGGTAAGCTACAGTCTATGGTAACTACTTTTTCAACAGTTACCATAGATCATTTTGGCGTGTTCGAGGCACAAATACGTATCACAGAGAACGCAGCTGAATCTAGTTGATTTTTCTTTCTTATTAATCTTACAAGGCCCGCACTTTCTTCGTTTCACCCCAGTCACCAACCCAGTAGAAACAGGATCCTCCATTGCAATTCTCGGTCGCGAATCACTTGGGTTACGTGAATGACCCGTTGATGGCTCGAGGTCTTGTGTTTCCGAGCAAGCGTCTTGGGTGTAATCATTTGAAGTGGAAGTGTCGGGAGCTCGGCGGTAATCACAAGCAGAATCCATGTCGTTAGTGTCAACGATCTGTTGAGATTCGTTATTTCCCAGCCTAGAAGCAAGGCTTTTTATTTTGGTCTGAAGGGGCATCGGGATGCCTCTTGAATTGAGTGCACGTCTATCGAGCTTGTCCTTGACCAACTCTTCGCCAAGGGTCTTCAGAAAAGAACGTCGTCTTGTGGTTTTCACGTTGTTACCTGCGAGTATCACTTGCGCGTTGATCCCAGCCATATTCAACATCGAGAATAGTATGACCATAGGCCAACGTGGTGTTACGGTTCACACTGTACGTCTCACACATTTCATCGTTTGTATCAACACCACCCTTGTGTTTGTTGTAGTAGGTGATGATTTCTGGTTTCATTTCGTCGCCTGTGCTATCGTCAATAGCAGCATCACTATGCATCGTTGAAATCAGGATAAAATTTTTCTTCGGTTTCGGGACGTAGGATAAAATTGTGGTCTTTTGGCGAAAACCAAAAACGCTTGACTTCAGTTCGCGACTTGAAACATTTTTGAAGCACGCTGGAATTTGGGTTTTATTCTTCTTCAGTGTCCCTACGACGCTGAGTTTTTTTTTTTCTACCAACTCTTCCGCAAGTGATACGTCGGAAAACCAGTTTTCCATCGTAATATTACGGCCGGTATCATGTAATGGCTCGCACATTCTTCTCACCACATCGACAGGTGAATTAGAAGCTTCGAATTCCGATCCTTCTGGTTGTCATCCGCATAGATTTCGAGATTATAAGCGTAGTAAACTTGGCTATCAACCGTAGCGTAAATTTTTATACCATATTTCCTGGGCTTTGAGGGAGTGTATTAAATAAAGGAACATCTGCCTCTGAATCCTTCTAATTTTTCGTCTAAAGTCAGATCAGGGTCAGGAGAATATGATTTTTGGCAGTTGCCGATGAATTTTTGAAAGATTTCTCGAATGTGGCATAAACGATCATTTTTCCAACGCTCCATTCGAGTAGTTCTGTCATCGAAGCGTATGGAATTGAGCAAAAAATGAAAACGAGCTCTGATCATGACCAAACCGAAGATCTCGACCCCGTGTCCATTATTGTCCCATAAATCCAGAGTGTTTAGACGATGGGCTCGGAGCCGTCCAGCTAAATACAGAAGTCCAAAAAGGGCTTTGATTTCTGTAATATCAGTAGGACGGGTATACCTTTTTCTCTGGTATTTGGAGCGCTGATACAGTTCAATAAACTGATTGGTATAAGTCACAATCAGCTCAAGCATCGACTTATCAAAAAACTGTTCCCATGCTTCAAGGGGTGTCTTCGCAGGACGTGCGTTTCCCAAAATTACTCCTATTTGGCCGACCAGAGTATTTTGCTTAGTACCTCTTTTTTGCCGTAATGGGATTTTTTTCCACCGCCAGGCGTCAATAGTTTTATCGTTTTTTCTTTTCAAAGCGACAAAGTAATTGTGGTCGTCAGTTTCCTGCTCGCCAATCAACTCCTCATCACCGTTATCGTCGTCTGAATCATTGCTTTGGTCAGTATCGGAGTCCCCTTCACGTTCTTCAACGACTTTCTCTTCGCCTTCTGAGTCACTACACGGAATACTCGCATCATTTGAATGTGGAGAATCTTCGTCGTCCTCTGATAGAACTCTGATAGAACGCGAATTTCTTCAATATCTCGAGGATCAGACAAACAGCACGACTTGATGAGATGCCATGTTTCCTGGAAAAGGAGGAAAAAAACATAGAAACTCGCTATGACCTCATAGTTCTTTGACTGATTTCACGAAATCCGTTAGATTTTCAGACATTATCGAGCACTCGGAGTTCAGAAGTAATCAAAAATTAGCAGCACATAATTTAATAATCCAAAGTTGTTAATAAAATATTTAGTTACCTGTAAGCTCGCAATGGACCCACGAGGTCTTATCAGCTACAGCTGACTCGAGATCACAAAGTAAACGCCGAGGGCCAACTGATTTTTCTTTCTTATTAATCTTACAAGGCCCGCACTTTCTTCGTTTCACCCCAGTCACCAACCCAGTAGAAACAGGATCATCCATTGCAATTCTCGGTCGCGAATCACTTGGGTTACGTGAATGACCCGTTGATGGCTCGAGGTCTTGTGTTTCCGAGCAAGCGTCTTGGGTGTAATCATTTGAAGTGGAAGTGTCGGGAGCTCGGCGGTAATCACAAGCAGAATCCATGTCGTTAGTGTCAACGATCTGTTGAGATTCGTTATTTCCCAGCCTAGAAGCAAGGCTTTTTATTTTGGTCTGAAGGGGCATCGGGATGCCTCTTGAATTGAGTGCACGTCTATCGAGCTTGTCCTTGACCAACTCTTCGCCAAGGGTCTTCAGAAAAGAACGTCGTCTTGTGGTTTTCACGTTGTTACCTGCGAGTATCACTTGCGCGTTGATCCCAGCCATATTCAACATCGAGAATAGTATGACCATAGGCCAACGTGGTGTTACGGTTCACACTGTACGTCTCACACATTTCATCGTTTGTATCAACACCACCCTTGTGTTTGTTGTAGTAGGTGATGATTTCTGGTTTCATTTCGTCGCCTGTGATATCGTCAATAGCATCATCACTATGCATCGTTGATATCAGAATAACATTTTTCTTCGGTTTCGGGACGTACGATACAATTGTGGTCTTTTGGCGAAAACCAAAAACGCTTGACTTCACTTCGCGACTTGAAACATTTTTGAAGCACGCTGGAATTTGGGTTTTATTCTTCTTCAGTTTCCCTACGACGCTGAGTTTTTTTTTCTACCAACTCTTCCGCAAGTGATACGTCGGAAAACCAGTTTTCCATCGTAATATTACGGCCGGTATCATGTAATGGCTCGCACATTCTTCTCACCACATCGACAGGTGAATTAGAAGCTTCGAATTCCGATCCTTCTGGTTGTCATCCGGCATAGATTTCGAGATTATAAGCGTAGTAAACTTGGCTATCAACCGCAGCGTAAATTTTTATACCATATTTCCTGGGCTTTGAGGGAGTGTATTAAATAAAGGAACATCTGCCTCTGAATCCTTCTAATTTTTCGTCTAAAGTCAGATCAGGGTCAGGAGAATATGATTTTTGGCAGTTGCCGATGAATTTTTGAAAGATTTCTCGAATGTGGCATAAACGATCATTTTTCCAACGCTCCATTCGAGTAGTTCTGTCATCGAAGCGTATGGAATTGAGCAAAAAATGAAAACGAGCTCTGATCATGACCAAACCGAAGATCTCGACCCCGTGTCCATTATTGTCCCATAAATCCAGAGTGTTTAGACGATGGGCTCGGAGCCGTCCAGCTAAATACAGAAGTCCAAAAAGGGCTTTGATTTCTGTAATATCAGTAGGACGGGTATACCTTTTTCTCTGGTATTTGGAGCGCTGATACAGTTCAATAAACTGATTGGTATAAGTCACAATCAGCTCAAGCATCGACTTATCAAAAAACTGTTCCCATGCTTCAAGGGGTGTCTTCGCAGGACGTGCGTTTCCCAAAATTACTCCTATTTGGCCGACCAGAGTATTTTGCTTAGTACCTCTTTTTTGCCGTAATGGGATTTTTTTCCACCGCCAGGCGTCAATAGTTTTATTGTTTTTTCTTTTCAAAGCGACAAAGTAATTGTGGTCGTCAGTTTCCTGCTCACCAATCAACTCCTCATCACCGTTATCGTCGTCTGAATCATTGCTTTGGTCAGTATCGGAGTCCCCTTCACGTTCTTCAACGACTTCCTCTTCGCCTTTTGAGTCACTACACGGAATACTCGCATCATTTGAATGTGGAGAATCTTCGTCGTCCTCTGATAGAACTCGGCGAATTTCTTCAATATCTCGAGGATCAGACAAACAGTACGACTTTCTTTGATGAGATGCCATGTTTCCTGGAAAAGGAGGGAAAAAACATATAGAAACTCGCTATGACCTCATAGTTCTTTGACTGATTTCACGAAATCCGTTAGATTTTCAGACATTATCGAGCACTCGGAGTTCAGAACTAATAAAAAATTAGCAGCACATAATTTAATAACAATACGCCACAATGTACTGTTCTTGCGAACCAAGTCCTCGTCTAGAATTGCTAATTTGAAATCGCTAATTTGCAAATATTTAAGTGAGAAAACGCATGCACTAATTCGCGTCTGAAATTGAGAAATATCGCTAACTCACTTCGAAGAACACATTTGTAAAAATAGCTGATTCGCGAAATATAATTCGGGAAAACTCTTAATTCCCGATGAAAAATAGCACAAATTCATGGCAAGAAAAAAGCGCTGCTAAAATTGGAAAAAATCGCTAATTACAGGCTACAATTAGAAAAAAAACCCGTTATTTACGGCTAAAATTGAGACAAAAGAATAATTCGCGGTTAAAAATGTAGGGAAACACTATAATTTGAGGATGATATTGAGGAAAAGTGCCTAAATTTGTGAATAAAATCCAAGAAAAAGAGCGGGTAAATTTCACAAAAAGAACCGATTCATGGCCAAAATTGAGAAAAACGCTACATTTGGTACTCTCTGATAAAGAAATTTTTTTTGGCCAAAATTGAGAAAAGGCGCTAACTCGCGGCAAACATTAAGAATCATCGCACATTCGTGGGTAAAATTGAGAAAAATCGCTAGTTCGTAGCTAAATTTGAGAAAACTATGATTTCCGGCTTACAGATGAAAACAATCCCGATGCTGAAATTAAGAAAAACGCCAATTCACCAATTTGCAGTTAAAATTTAGAGAACGCCAATTAGCGGCTTTCTGATGGTAAATGCCATTCTGTACCAGAAATGGTGAAAAAGCGCTATAATTCATTATCATTACTAAGAGTGATCAAAACCCACTAATTCGCAGCTAAAACGAAGAAAACGTTAATTCGCGACTGAAATGGAGAAAAATATCCAGTCACGGGTTCAATTTAGAAAAAGTGCTAATTCGCTGCTTTAAATTGAGAAAAAGGTGTGAAAAAAGCGCTGATAAGCGGCTATAATCAAGAATAAGCCATAATTTAAAGCTATGTGGTTTTGAGTTCATCCAATTTGTCGAAATTAGGCACTGAATCTATACCTGTATACCTATACGGGTATACACCCCCTATTAACGTTGTTTTTCACTGGACTTTTCCTTCTTAAAGGCGTTTAATACATGCGAGGGGAGAACACTGCCCATAGGGGGGATTTCGCGTCCGCCATCGGGTTGGGGGGGGGGGAATAAGCCGCTGTTTTCTGGTGTGAGAATGTCGTTTACAGTGATAAAACAAGTGTTCCAGAATTTTGCAACTATTTTCTGCAACTATCTTGTGCAATTTTCTGGAAAAATCACTGCATCGCTGCCGAAAAATTTTTTTGCAGTCAAAAACGTCGTTATTAGCACAAAACAAAATGGAGGGCAAAATTGCTAAAAAGGGATCCGCGGGTCCCTTCGTATCTTAATTGCGAATATTTGTACGGAGATTAGGGGGAAATTGTGGGCGAGGTACGATTATGCGTGACTACGTCAAACATTATCTGCCTATTAAAATTGCCTTTATTATTATTGTTATCGAAACCTGGTTGTTTCATGGTATGAAACACGAGAATATGACCTTTGTTTTGATTTAAAAAATCATTTCGCAGAGATGTTCTCCCCGTAGAGCAGTGATTCTCAAGGGGGCGCAAGCGATTTCCAGGGGGGCGTGAACTTGTCCCCATGACCTTAAGGCTGAGACCAACCATACAATATATAGGAAACTTCAGGAACGTCACATTTTTTCTTAGACAAGAAACAAATAAAGGGAAAGCTTTACTGGGAGCTCAACTGTGGCTGGAGATTTCCAGTGATTGGGTGTTCTTTGTGTTTGGAGCTTTTACTGTGGTTTGGAGCTTAGCTGTGGTTAGACCTTTGCAGTGGTTGAACCTTTGCTGTGGCTGGAGCTTTGCACTGGTTGGTCCTTTGCTGTGGTTTGAGGTTGGCTGTGGTTGGTCCTTTGTTGTGGTTTGAGCTTGGCTGTAGTTGGACCTTGGCTGTGGCTGGGCCTTCTTTGTGCTTGATACGTTGCTGTCGTTGGAGATTCAGACAGCTTCGCTAAGGTTGATCCATGGCTTTGGTTGGGTCTTAAGCCGCGTCCACACTTGTAACAAACTGCCGCTCCGCTCCAGGAGCAGAGCGGAGGAGCGGAGCGGCAAGGTCGAACAAATTGGGTGAACATTCTGTCGAACCGAACATCGCTCTGCTCCCCCCTGCTTCACCGTTCACACCAGCTATGAGACAAAAGCATACGACAAAAGCAAAGACGTTTCACGTAAAAACAAATGCGAGAAAACGCGGGCTCAGTCAGTTTGCAATGCACTATACGAAGTAGGTAGAATGGGTGATGAACGGCTGAGCGGAACGGCAAGTCACACCACACCGTCCACACTTGTATCATCCCAATATCGAACATTCCTTTGATGCGGTAGTGAAAAACCGACAACTGATGGAGCGGAGCGGGCCCGCTCCATCCACCATACACATTCCTTTGAAGTTTCGCCGACCCGAACACGCCATTTGTTCGGTTCGGAAGAGTGGAGCGGCAGTTTGTTACAAGTGTGGACGCGGCTTTATGGAGTCATTGTACTGTGTTAGGGCCTTCTTGGTGGTTTTGGAGTTTGGCTGCGATTGGTGCTTTACTGTGGTTTTATGTAGGCCTTTTGAGAAAGAAGCGAGGGTGGCACTGGGTCTGCTACTCATCCAGGTGAAAGGGCCTCATTCAGTTTCGTCCCTGGCTCGAGCACCAAAGGGGGCTGTCACTATCCTCAAAAGTGGTCATAAATGAGCGTTTGGCCTTGCAATTTCGGTCAATTTTCTCAACTCCAAGTGGACAACCGTGGTGTTGGCTCTTTCGTTGCACTTACGAATTTTCGATACATGACCACTGCCTTTATACGTTCTGAAAAGTATGCAAGTGGCCAAAAACGGGTGCGTCCCTTTGTGGTTTCACCAAAATCGAAGGTTTTCCCGGTTTCGGGTCTTTAACATGTCTGTTTAAAAAAACAAAACACAATACAATACAACGCAATTGTGGGGGGGGGCGCAAACGCAATAAATTTTTATGGTCCAAAGGGGGCGTGATTGTGAAAAGGTTGTGAACCACTGCCGTATAGAGGAAGGCCATTTTGGGTTTCAACTTCGAAACAATTGGTCCTGGAATTTTGCAATTTTTTTCCGGATGTCCCGAGCAATTTTCACGCAAATCGACTACAACGTTGTCGATAAACAGATCCCCTTCAACTTTTCGTCATATTCAGCACAATAGGGCCAGTAGAACATGATCAAAATTGAAATCGCAAAAAAAAAAAAGACTTTCTATAGGCTCTGCGTTCTTTAATTACTAATATTTTTAGCCACAAGATACGGGAAATAGGCGGAAATTGGGGGAGGGTGTATTAGATTTTGCATGAAAATGTCATTTTTTTAATTTATTTTTTTTATATGGGCAGAAGTGTTCGAGAAGGAAAAAATGTCAACTCTGAAACGCTAGGCACAATTTTTGGCGGTCCGAAAACCTTGATTTTTTGGCATTTTTTAGTTTCTTCTGAATATCTCAAAAACGAGTCGCTTTAGAGGAGAGTCTTCACTTCAAAAAACATGTTGAGTATTAAATTTTGAGTTTGACGTAAAATAGTAGGGGAGACCATGATGCTAAATGGGGATTTACTCGAGCGTCGTAGAGACCTATTGGGTTGCAAAGCTTGGTGGATTTCACCGGTGGGGGGAGTGGCTATAGGCTTTCAAAAATGTAAAAAATAATTGTTGCATGAACATTCTCGAGCGTGTCAGATATTGACTGCATCAATTTCCTATACATTTTTAATTAAGTATGAATGTTAATCTGATCGTTTGCATGATGGGGGGTGGTCGTACGTATATATAAGGGCTGAAAATGAAAAAAGGGGATGTTAAGTGAACCTAAAATAAGCTCTCATTCAATAATACGACGATTTGGAGGTGGCTCAAACTCGTGGCCCTAATTAGGATTTATCCGACAACACCTCATTAATTCAGCCACGGCAGCAGAATATTTCTTGGGTTTTCTGTAGGCCCCCTTTTTCCTGCTCCTCTATGTTCATTCTGTGTTCATGTTCGCATTGTGTTTGTACGTAATGAATGTATCTATTTGCGAGAATGCCAGTGTCTGGGGCTACTGGCTAGATCTCTTTAATGCTGAGTTGGGAATACATATCTTAGCACATAGGTACTACAGATTTTAATCGAAGTCGGGCCACTATTAAGTTGTCAACTGGTCAGTGACTGAAGTTTGCAAACAGTTTGGTTTCTTTTTAGTAGCTCCGTGGGTAGACTCTCATTTGAATGCTTACACAGGAAGAGACTCAAAAGAGACTGCGGTCACTAACTAGGGTCTCAATTCCGTTTCTCTTCAGTCGCCTAAAATCTTCAGTTTTGATATAATACGCCACCTTTGGCTTGAAATCTTTAGTATTGGACTAAAATCGTCACTTTTTGATCCGCCAAAACTAAGGATTTCGCGCCAAAACTGACGGTTTATATAAAAACTGAAGATTAAGACAATGCTACTAGTCATTTTACCTACGAACTAAATTTGACAAATTTCCCTGAAAATGAAACGTTAACCTCCAAACTGGTGGTTTTACCAATTTTTGTTGTTGCTTTTTTATTATTATTTTTTTAAACATTTTACATATTTATTTATTTATTGGAAAAAACTTCCAAAATTCTTTGTTGAATTAGGCAACCTCACAAAATTGATTTTCCAGCCACCGAAACTCCCAACGCGCGTTGTACGCATCAACGCGGTATTGATGCTAAATGAGAAATTTGTCTTTTAGTTGAGTGAAATCTGATAAAATTTATTTTTAGGGCGCAAAAATCCTCGAAATTAGTTTTTTTAGTGAGCGAAATCCGAGAAATGTTTTTTCTCGTGAGCGTATAACGAAATGTGGAGACCCTGATGGATTTGTACATACCGACAATCTAGGGGTGGGCAGCTGCCCCACCAAGTCTTCGCTTTCGAGTCTATGGGAGGGTAACTTCCCCCCTTCCGCCCCCTCTGGCTACGCCCATGATCGTGTGGTCCCCCAGACAAATCATGAATCATCAATCATTCATTCCATCAACCATGAAGTCTTCAGTCCTTAATCACCGAAAAATCCCTAATCCTAAATCACCAATCCTCCACCCCCCCCCCATCATCAATACTTGATCATCAATTATCGTCCCTTAGTTATAGCATTGGATTAGCCCTTTTTCTCAATTTTACTTCCCATGTTCCCAAAAAGGAAGGAAGTATGGTGCGTTCGTGAAAAAAAATAGAGTCAGATGACTTCATATTCGTGGCACCAACCTCAGAAAGGTTTAAATAAGTGGCTTTCGGCATGCCGTTGGTCTGTTTGTCCAATTTTTTTTACGATGAATTGCATGAAAATGACATCCTGGCCACTTCTTCGCATGAGAAGCCCAAATCTGGGCTTTGTTTTGACAGTAAATTATTTATGAGTTGTTATCCCCGTACCAGTTATAACTTAACGATTTATCGGACTAATGACTCGCATTTCATAGTCTTTCCTATGCCTGTGATATTTCGATCATGGGGCTTCCAACTATCTGACACTAAAAAGGGTCGTTTTAATAAGTAAATTCCCAACTTTGGACTGGAATTTCGGGAATCGGATTAATGAGTATAGAACAGTGTTAACGTCCACGTAGTGAATGAAGATCAATCCAACAAAAAAGTTGTGCCTATGCCTACTGCCCCCTTCCCCTTCCATTAATTCTTGTGAAGCTATCTTTTTTTGTACTATTTTTCAATTTTTTGTAGCTCACTCATTTGACGTTTGTTCCACTCTGCCCCCCCCCCCACTATTTACCCATTAGAGAAATAAAAAAGCGCGGTTTGAATCAAACGAAGTAAAAAAAAAAAAAAGAGGCTGAAACCCCGTTCTTTAACGCGTTTGTCTAAGTAAAAGAAGAAGAGGCTTGTTCTTCTTTATCTTGGCTTGTGGATCTTGAAAAACTGTATTGAAACAAGGAGAGACCCCAGTAAATTCGTAGCAACCGTCGAGGGCAAGAGCCTTCGCCTCCACTCACCCCCCACCCCACAGCCATCGTTTGATATCAGCGTGGAAAAATGTCTTGAAAAGATAGAGAGCACGAGAGATCTTTCAAGGGTGTGTTAGTGTTGAAGGGTGAAGGTTGGTGAGGGGAAGTGCTGTTGACACATCTCAAACAGCTCCTTTTCTGTTATTTAAATCGGCTGGCCTCATTAAAGGTAAAGAGAGTTCCGAAATGGCAATTTTTATTGAACAACCTTTGGGGGGGGGGGGTGTTTAACGTCACCGCTTAATCAAAATAGAAATTACGATCGATTGAACGACTGCCACGACCGTTAACCCCTCCTCCATTCCCCACCTTTCCTACCTTAAATTGTTGACAGTGAATTTTACTGTAAAGTTAAAGCCTAGGTATGTGTATAGGCTTTGCTGAGTGAATATTATGCTCTCCGAGGCCGAGGCATTGTTTTTTAGACGTAAGGCTAAGAGGGGGAGGGGGTTGCACTAAAAGGGGGCTAGCACGTATAAAACCATCACTTTATTGATTCGTTCAAAACAAAAATAGCTTATGCAACGTGGGTAAATGCTATACGGAGATAAATGGCTCCATAAACTATTGAAAAATGATGGTGAAGGGAGTGGGGTGGGGGCGGCATTAACGAAGGATAATCACTACAGAGGGTCATTGGGCACTAGTCTCCTCCATGAGATATTTTGTAAAGATAAAGGAAACGTTTTTTTTTTTTTTTTAATTGTTTTTATTGTGTAGGGAAAAGTTAATTTTTATATTTAAAATCACATCGGAGGCCAGAAAATGTCTGATTTAGGTAACAAGTTTAATAGCCTGGACCGTCTGGTATATCGTTAGAAAGAGGATAGAACTTAGTCGATTTTCAAATGTTCGATCGCCCCCTCCCCCTCACTATGCACGGAAAAATACGCTTGATTTTTCTGTTTTTCAAGGAAATTTGACTCATCTCGGTAACTGCTCCGCGGGTGCCTGCGGTGAAGAGGCCGCGTGTCTCTCCCTGGGCAATGAAACGTACATGTGCGTTTGCCCTCACGACTCGAGCACACCGACGGCTGACTTGAAATGCCCCAATCGGAAAATCGGTCAGTATACGTACCGTGTGTATGTGATTAAAATATTAATCGCCAAAATGTTTATGATTTTAGTCCCTTTTACTCCGAAACCAATACGGAACATCATACCGCCCTACAGTGGGCCCAACAATGTCTCCAAGTCGCTTCAATCTTCAACCGTGAAGGTATGTCATTGCTTTGGTGCTTGAAGGGTGGTTTTATTGTGTTTTTCTTGTTCTCAGTCTCTTACGTCGAATACCGAAACATCGATTGCTTCTGTTTTGTTCGTCAGTCTTGTCGTTACTGCGCCAATCCTCTTATTTATAGTTTTGTATGGCTATTCGAGACTCAAGAAAAAGGAACGTTACGGTGAAGAGAAGCCGAGTGAATCCAGTGCGGTAAAAAACATCACTTCCATCGCTGTTTCAGTCAAATTAGTGTCCCCGCTTTATTTCCTTAATTATTTAGACGAGTCCCATCAGTCTAAGTAAAGAACTCCTCGACGCCGGCCGCTATGCAACCAACCCGCAATACATGGGTGCTACTCCACCGCCCGACGATCATCAAACAACAACGGGCCTGTCACTGTCGCTGCCCACCCTCCCCCACCAGTCGGTCACTTTGGACTTCGGCATCGGCGAGGGGTGTTTCGGCAAAGTCTACAGAGGGTCGCTAGAATTGAACGACGGCACTTTCAAGACTGTCGCTGTCAAACTCTTGAAAGATAGTGTGACAAAAGAGGCCGAAGAGGATTTTTTGCGTGAAGTTGAAATCATGTCCTCGTTCCAACACCCGAATATTTTGGCCCTTTTGGGTGTCGTCTTTAAAGGTGAAGTGGCAAGGGGGGATAACAAAATCACTATTATTTACGAAGTTTGATTTTTTTAGAAGAAGAAAATAGCCCCTGGATGGTGTTCGAGTACATGCCTCACGGGGACCTCACCGAGGTGCTGCGAGGCAATTCCAGTACTTTTTGGAAACCTGACTCCAACTGTCCCAGATTGACAAAGGTAGTTTTCAAATTTTCAACTTTGGATGCCAAAAAAAAGAAGGTTTTTCCGTAGGATTCCCTGCTGTTCATAGCTACACAAATTGCCTGTGGCATGCAGTACCTAGCCGGCCAACATTTCGTTCACAGAGATCTGGCCTGTCGGAATTGCCTCGTCGGTTACAATCTAACCGTTAAAATCGCCGATTTTGGAATGAGTCGCGATGTCTACACCTGCGATTATTACAAGGTACCAACCTTTGCGAGTTTTTACAAAATCTACACACATGAGAGAAGTTTAAAACGTCTCCTTTTCAGATCGGTGGAACCCGGTTGTTACCAGTTCGATGGATGTCGCCTGAAAGCATCACATACGGACGTTTCACATTAGAGAGCGACGTTTGGTCGTTCGGAGTTGTCCTGTGGGAGATCTACAGCTTCGGCAAACAGCCATATTTCGGCCGCTCTAATGACGAGGTGATTCCAGCATTTTTGTCAACACAGTCTTGATAGTCGTGTCTGTTCTAAAACTTTCTGGGTACAGGTGGTCAAGTTAATTCTCCAAGGAGTTATTCTCACACCGCCCGATGACATTCCTCCGATTGTTGTCCACCTCATGCGCTCCTGTTGGAAGTTCGAACCCAAAGAACGAGCCAATTTTGACGACATTCACCGATCGCTGACCGTTTTAAACGAGACGATGACGGCATCGACAACTGTACATCACTCGTTTCCCCGTCCTCCACCGTTCACCGTTCTGCCACCCCCCACGATACCTGAACTCCCTGAGACTGACGCCGAGGACTATCTACGTCCTCAGCCACCGAACCCACCACACGAATACATCACTCCTATACCCGACTAAGTTTCCCGCGATGACGACTCCACTATGACTTTTTTTAAGCTGCCTTTTCTCGTGGCTGTGATAAACTTAATTTATGCCCTGGGTCTACTACTAAACGGGCGTGCAAGAAAAAAAGTATCCACTAATTTTCAAGTTCAAATTTAATGAGGTTAAGTTCGAGTATGTTCATTAAATAAGCATAATTATAGTACGTAATGTAAAAAGTGACCATAAATATACGTTTTTTGTTAATTTTTCCATCTGGTAGGCTCATTCGCAAGCAGGCCACTCGTCCAGATGGGTCCAGGCCCGACCAGACTTTCGATCTCAAAGGTCACAGACCCAAATCCAGCCAAGCTCCCGGCATTTTCTCCTCTTTTTTGCTCCAGGTCAGGCTGAACCCAAACTGTTACTGAAAAGCCTCGACTTTGTGGCACTTCCGGGACCTTCCTTTGGACATTTCGGAGCCTCCATTTTTGCAAATCTGGCACGTTATAGGAGCCAATTTCGCGGGGTAGTCTACGATGAAATATGGGACAATTTCACGAATTTTCTCCTAAGGTTCGTGGGGCTCCTTTCAAAAAGGAAATTTTGAAAGGTTGGCACATTCAGAAATTATTTTTTTTTTTTTGAGTTTCTCAAAAAACATAATGAGAATCTTCTAAGATTCCTGTGTTATCATGACACAAAACCACTTGCGAATTCATGGTTTTTACTCCTAAAAATACATAACCCGTGCAGTTTCGTCATCAAAAAGCAATTTCTTTGGTCGCACTGTTCACCCTACTCAAAACGCAATTTCACAGGATTGGCACACCTAAAAACAAAACTTTCGCGAGTTTAAGCCACACAAAAATCCCATTTGGGGCATTAAAAAACAAATTTCATTGTATCAAAGGCAAAATTTCGGGTTTTTTCAACACCCAATCGAAAAGCAATTTTGTGGGGCGCATTCAAATAACCAATTTTGATTGACACATTAAAAAAAGAAACAATTCTGCGTATTTAGCTCTTTCAAACCAAAAATGTTGAGCTAAACGTTCAAACTTTGTACGCTCCGGGAGAGGGAGTGCCTATTCCAGAGTTCTTTCTACTGACCAGATTAACTTGAAATTCTCGAATTCCGTTGAAAAATTTGGACTCTTCTAAAAGCACGCCAGCTGTCTAGATCGGCCAAGTCCCTTCTCGGCCCAGCAAGGTCAATGGGGTCAAAATGAAGATAACACAAAAATAAGGGTTTAAAGTTTACCCGAAGGTCGATGCCTACAATGTCCGAGGCCGGTCCATAGCAGCCCAGAGCTTGACGATTTTCGACATTTTCCGGAGTGTTTTGCGACGATTTTCGTTCGATTCAACCAGGAGAGCAGGGGTTTTATAGAGCTCAGCCATCTCACCCTCAAGTTTGACCCATCACCATCAATCTAGAGGAGATATTTGGCCGAAAAATAGACAATTTTGCTTCCCAATTACCCACGAGGGCCGAAAACTGTTAAATAACTTCTGAAAACTGGTTATTTGGCCAAAAACCATATAATTTAGTCCAGTGTAATATTCTTCGGTGACTGAAAATAAACAGCATTCAACCCCAAAAAACTGACTAAAAAACCTCAAACCGAGAATACATCTATAATCGAAAATAGCACAAACCAGAAACCAGGATGAAGTTCAACTCCCCCTTCCTCCAACTCCCACGTCGAATTTCAAGCCCTCGGCCCTGTTGATGACAACCACTCGCGGTACCACAAGTTTACCTACATCAATCACCTCCCCTCCCACCCACCATTAGGCAGGGAGGATCAACGTCTTTGGAAACGATTGAATAACATAATTATATTTAGTTAAAACTTGAATTATTGATTGTTTAGTTCTTCCACGACTCGTTTCGCCGATAAAATGACGTCATTAGCGCCTATTCCTTTATAAGACGACCCTATCAAGGACATTGGTAGTCTGTTCTGTTTCAAATAGTCCCAAATTTTACCAATTCTTTCCTCGTGACCCACCACGTACTGTGCGATACAATTTTTCAACACTTCCACATGATACGACTCCGGTTCACCCTCCAATCCGAGAATTCGCTTCGTTTCACTCAAGGAGGTCTGAAGAAGAGCGTCTTCACTCGGAGCATTGCCCAAACGTGATTCAAACCAAGCACCGCCCATCATAACGGTTAAAACTGTCCAGTCGCCTTGGTCGATCGTACAAGAGTCAAAGACAACACCCAGTATGGGCGAATTTTGCGATGGCGGGACGAGGAAACCGAAGGCGGGGCGTGAGTCGAGTTTACGACCTTTGAAGACGAAATTAACGACGGCGACTGTGACATAGGGAATGCCTTTGAGAAGTTGGGCTAGTCGAGGATGTTTTTTTTCCAGAAGAGGGGCCAGTTTGGAAGCTGGCAGTGAACTGATGACGTGAGGCGTTTCGACGATTTCATCGCCGACTTTACAGATGACGCCGCCGGTTTCGGTGAAATTCAACTCTGAGGCTGGTGAGTTCAATAGGATTCGACCACCTTTGGCGCGAACGGCGTCGTGAAGCGCGTCGGTCAGACCCGACAGGCCACCTTCCATCCCAAAGATGGCCCACTTCTCCTTTTTGGCTCGTTCCATCAAATCGCAGGGGCGGATTTCTGGATTTTTGGCGTTGCTGTCAACGGCCGTTTTCTTCCGGTTCGCCAAGTCTTTAATGAAGCCCTTCGACATGCTTCCGTACTTTTGCTCCCAGTCGAACAGATGGGGCATAAGGAGTTTAACGCTAATCTGCCGTGCGTCCCCGGCGCATATGCCACAAATCATGGCGGATATGAGGTAGTCAGCAACCTGAGGTCCAAATCTTTCAGAAACAACAAACGATCAGCTAGAAGGGCCGCCTCAGACACCCAAACTACAAATACCTCCTTTCCACAAAAGCGTACACAGAGTCATCCGACGCAATCTTGGGCTTAGTAAAAAGGTCCTTGAAAACGCTCGCTATAATGGGCTTCGTGAACGGTGGAGTTATTCTAAAAAGCGACGAAAAGTCTGAGGGAAGAAGATGAAGAGCCCCGTTGACGTAAATCAACCGGTTCTTGGACGATGGATGGTCAGTCGTTATGGGCTTAATCTACAACAATGAAAATCGTGTTATTTCCATAGAAAACAATAGAAAAGGAGCGCAATAAACCTTGGAACTCAAGCCGATCTCTTCCAACAGCGACAGTGTGTTGGCACCCGGCTCGCCGCGAACCCGCAAAGTGCGAGGCCCCTTTTCAAATATTACGCCCGTTTTAGGGTCTCTGACGGTTCGTATCCATCCACCCACGGAGGACCTCGCCTCCGACAGAATGACTTTCTTATTTGGAGTCTTTTTAAGGAGGTAGTAGGCCGCGGAAAGGCCTCCTACACCACCGCCCAGAACGAGTGTCATTCTGTTTGATGGTCACAACGTTAGATAATGGAAAATTCGCCACTTGACCAAGAGTTAAGGCGTAAATTTGTGTCCGGTGGCAAACACGTACACAAGCACAAGCTTACCTGGGATTTGCTCGACTCTAGATTTCCAATCACTATCTTCAAGTTGCTGCGTGGACAAATTCCGTAAAGTCACGATAGTTAGGACCAAAATGAAGATTTATGGCTTAATTTATTTCCTGATAAGGAAATTAACGATCTGGAGCCAACAAAACGTTGCCCCATTTCGTAAAATGAAGGTGGGAACGAGAAGACGACGAGGACGTTTTCTTTTTCTGCCGGCTCTCGAGGCTATTATCTCATCATTCTCATCGTATCAGTTTAGGTGATAACCGTCGATGCTGGTCACCTGTTTCGAACTGTTAGTTAATTATTTTTCGACAATTAGTCATGTTAATAAAAAAAACGTTAATTAACAGCGTAGCAAAGAGGCTATTCGGTGAGTACAAACGTTTCCTTCCTATTCCCGCTGTCACAGGTCATACGACGCTACTTCTTCAATGTTCAAGCTTCGGTCACGAAAACTCAAGACAACACTCAATTGCCCCGACTCTTCAGCTCCGACAATGACGACGACCCGTCGTTGCCGGCTCGTCTCGGTCCTCCACCCCAGGAGGATTTACTGCTCGGAGGATGTACCGAAGACCTGTCCTACCTGGCATTGGAACATAAGCCGTCGTTCAATTTAGCCGCATATGCGGACAAATCGAAGACAATTCAAGAGTTTGTGAAACTCGGGGTCGACCTGAGCAGAATCGAAAGAATTCGAGGTGTACCGGACATTATTTTGAGGCTGAATTTCGATAGGGACGTTCGCCAGTATATACAGTACGTCATTCCAGCTTCGTCCTTGTTAATCACCACTAATATGCACCTAATTTTTCAGGTTTTTAACCAGCGTAGGAGTCAAGGCTGAAGACTTAGGCGCTTTCTTCACCAAAAACCCTTACATTTTCAAAGAAGACGTCAATGATTTAGTCGTCCGAATCAACTATTTAGAGGCGAAACGGTTCTGTACGGATTCCGTTTCAAGAATTTTAACGAATAATCCTAAATGGTTGCTGTACAAGTAAGCATTGGTTTGAAACAAAAATAAGAACAGGAAAAAAGAGTCAAATTACTTGCAGGACTCAAGAAATAGACTCTAGGCTAGGATTCTTCCAAGGAAATTTCAAGCTGATTGGGACAGAAGTGAGGCAGCTTGCCACTAAGATGCCAAAATTGATCACCCACAATCTTCAGCATGTCGAGGTAAAAATGATAGTCGTGTAGTGACCCAACTGTCACGCTAAGCCGGGAGTCAGGGTTGTGTCCATACGTGAACATATCCTCTCCGAGCCAACCATCAGCCCCGCGAGACCACCACAATCCACATGGCCATAATGTATGTGTAAAGGTCGATACCGACTACTCGGACGTGACGTGGGAACACGCTTTCCCACGTGTGATACAAAATTCCAGAAACGGCTTTTGTTTGTGTTCACATGGCCCTGACTTAAAGTGGAAACACGTGGGATGATGCGTGTCCGAGGAATGTGAACGTTAACATACAAAAGCCTATATTGGACTTTCATGTCACTTCCGAATAGTCTGTACCCAGCCGAGGAACAGTTTCTTGAGCTTGGCTCTTTTAAAATGCCAAATTTCGGAGTTTGGCTCCTTCTAAGCTCAACTCTTGTAGATTTGGCCCGTTGAAACTCCAATTTTTAAGATCAATCATTTCACGGTTTGTCTCATGCAGAAAACAGATTTCGTAGCTACGGCTCTGTACAAAAAACCTAAACATTCTCGTGTTGCGCTCGATAGCAAAAACAATTTAGCGGGCCTGACTCTTTCAAAAAGCCAAAATTTGAAGCTTGTCTCGCCCAAAGGCCGAATTTCAATTCAAACCCCAATTTAAATGATTTAAACAAAATAAATCACAGGCCTTGCTCCTTCAAAATGCAAAAATCCGGAGTTTGACACGTCCTAAGCCTAAAATGTAAGCTGCCCCATTCAAACCCCAGTTTTCTCTTCCTTAGCAATTTTGAAGGTGAAGCGCCAGGCGCTGTGTTTTGCCTAAAAACAACATTTCGTGGCTTTTTCTTTATATGTCCGTCAATTCCCCGCCCTACCCTAGTCACAACTGTGAATTCGAAGGAGTGGGGAGGCTGAAATTGAACAAGTTAATCTTTAAGTTATGTACGTACCATTTTTTTCTTGTTTTGAGCCGTCCGTAGAAAGGGTCTTCTAAATTCAATTAATTCGCTAATTGACGGACATATAAAGAAAAAGTGGCGTAATACATGCACTGACCTGATAGGTGCAGTTTGAGTTCCGATTTCTCCTGTGTGGATTTGCTCTTTGCGAGGACTCCCGGGTAGCTCAGTTGGTTAGAGCACCTGTCGTGAAACCGGGGGGTCGTGGGTTCGAAGCCCACCTTGGGAGCAATTTTTTCTCGGAGCTCAAAACAAGTAAGAAATTATGCGGACGAGGCTAAGGCCCAGGCAAATTAGACACTTGCTCCCTAGAAAATCCTACAAATAGTCCAGGAAGCAGGTAGTATTGAGGTAGACTGAGTTTGGTGGCTGATTTCAATGTTTTCATCTGTACTGAATCCGAATTTTAACTTTGCCCAACGTTACAACCAAGGCAACATGCCGAAATTTAATTACCTTTTCAAATTTCGTCCGTTTTTCGTGTTTTTCACCACGCCATCACGAGCAATAATTTTTTAAAAACATGGTTTTCTCACATTCCTCACATTTGAATCCCCAACCCCTAACCACTACTAGAAACGATACTGCCTAAAAGTCGTAAAAACTACAAAAATCCCTGATTTCAGGTTTTTTTTTTATGTTATATGCCATCAAAGTCAAGATTGGCATAGTTTACATTATTTTCCCACGTTTTCAGGTAATCTGGAATCCGAATACATATCGAATTTCCGGCGCCCCCTACGCTACGCCGTATACTATAAAAAAATATTCAGCAATACACAAAACAGCTCACATTTCAACACTTTTCAACGTTCTTTTTACTTTTTTTGGCAAGTTTCCATTTCGTAAGCTGTGCTGAATGACGTTTCCCAGACCATATCAGAGTGACATAGGTAATTATGTTAACGAACATCAAAAACCTCGAAAATTCAGTTTTTTCCTTTAAACATCGTGATTTCACCTGTTTTCTGACCGTTTCTGGTGTGCTGAATCTCACCCTCTAATTAACTCCATTGCACCACTCACCCGCTGTTGTGGATGCACTTGTGGGAGATGTGATACTGTTGCTTCAAATAGTCAGGGGTGTGATCCAACATCAAGGGCATCTTAAGTGTCTTAAGCCTAGACAAAGGACCCGGATCATGGTAAACGTGATCAACGGTCCAGAATCTACAACCAGTGGCCTTATTCAGAACGGTCGGGGAAAAATGCCGCAAGCGGCGTCCCAGCACGCCGAATAAGAAATAACATTATTCCGCCATAGAAACCGCATTTGCGGCACTTCTCACCGACATTTCTGGACAGGGCCTCATTGCTATTGGCTCATGTGCCAATTGCTACCAAAGTTCATGAGAGCTACTATGTCGTTTTTTCCTGTTGCTCATCTTGCTCTGCTTTCTTTGGTTAAGAATCTATTCAACTTCTCCAGCCTCCAAAACCCCAAACTTGCGGGTTTTCCAAAACCAACCAGGTCCTGGGGGCTAAACTTGCTGTTTTCCCCTTGAATAAGAACCCCAAACCGGGAAAACCATTTCGCAACAAAAATTATTGGTGGGAGGGGGGGAATTTGACAGTTTCCAAGCGGCTTTGGCAGTTTCTTGGCAAAAGCAAAGGATAAATTACCATTTTTGCTACGGAAAGTCTGTTTCCCTGGCGAAATTTCAAAATTTGTTTGCTTCTTAAGGGTTTTAATTAAAATTAGCCAGGTTTGGGGATCGATCGAGGACTTACGAGGATCTTCCGTCAACAAAGACTAGTGAAAAAGGGGGGGCAGCTGTCCTGCCCTGTCCTAGCCTTGGCCCTTGTCCTCAGCTTGCCTCTTCCCTTCGAGGGATCCCCCCACCACCACCACCAAAACCGTCCCGCTTATGCACACAATCAGGTCACTGATGGTGATGATAATGATTTGCAGATTATAAAATTCTCCATCAACCAAGAAATGGGATTTACCAAGGACGAATCAAAGAAGATCCTTCTTGACAAACCCAAAGTCTACACACTGAGTAAGTCCTTCACGGTCGTTCGCCAATTTTATCGCTCCACCGCCACAGCTCGTCTGCTTCGCGCGGTGCGACAGATTTTGTTGAACGAGGCCAACTTTATTTATTCCCCTCCCCCCACCCCTGTATAACTTTTTTTTTTTTGGTTCGACAGGTCACGGTCATCTGACCGAACGATTCAATTTCGCCCACAATGAGATGAAACTAGCTCACGATCGAATCGCCGCCGAACCGTCCATACTACTGTACAGAGTGTCGAGGGTGCGCGAGCGGCATTTGTTTTTAGACCGTTTGAAACGGGCTCAGTACGACCCAACCAAGCCTGGCTACGTGTCGCTTAAATCACTCATGTCGGGGAGTGACGTTGATTTTTGCGGCAATGTCGCTAAAACTGAAGTGCAAATTTTCAACCAGTTTTTAAGGACTCTTTAAAGTGATTTTGAAATCTCTGTAACTGTGTGATGTAGTGGGATTATTGCTGTGCCAATAAAGTGCACAATTTATCAACGCTTGAAAAAAATATCCGGTAGTTTCGCTGTCCTTCACACACCCCTCCCATAACCAAAAGGACAAGTGACAGGAACCTGCGGATGCGGACGAAGGAAATTACCGGCTGGGAATGGGTAGAGCGGTGCCTAACCCCCCCCCCCCCTAAAGAGCACAAAATGTCACGCAACAAGTTTTAAAGCTAAGCGCCATTTTAGTGCCTGTTTAATTAATTATTTTTGCTATTTAAAAAATTATGTTCATCTATGCAATAAATAAATTAGAAAAATTAGAGCGAAATCGAATAAAAAACTAGGTACCTTCGCATTACATAATTATTGTCTAATTATTACTTTTAAATAATGGAGGGTTTTCGCATTTTGAAGAATAATGAGATCACAGTTATTTCATCCTCTGATTCTATCGTTGAGTCCTACCAAGACACTCTTATTACGTCATCTTCTTCGACTGAATAAAAACTCAGCGATTTCATGCCATCGTCCAGGAGTATCTGCAAGCTGGGGTTCTGTAAAAACAAAAGAAAAGGGATCAAGCGGGCGCTTATTTCACTTAAAACAATATTCTCTACCTTGGATGAAATTAACGTCAGGGAAATATCGGAGGTTGCGGAGAAAATACGTTCAGCGAGGTACATCAGTCTTTGTACGGGCATGTCGGGCGTCAATTGTTTCACAACCGTCCGCCCGTCAGGGCCTTCGAATTTCACTTTGGTCAGACGACTTTTGAGGGCGGTCGACGAATTGGATAGTTCCGATTCGTCTACGGAACCGTACACTGAAATGAACGATTCGGATAGAAAACTATCCTTTCGGGGGGGGGGGGCTTGAAGCCTTAAAGTCGAAATACTATTAATTAATTCGGTGTAACGCGGATGAAGGGACTGGAATGCTGGCTTAAGCGAATCGTCTTTTTGAGTCTCGAGCCAAGCTTTTGCATTGGCCTTGATATAATCGTATTCGCAGCCTCGTCGCTCAGTCGCCGGTATCTCTTGCCCGTTAAAAATCTGTAAAAACGATTTTAATAGGTTTTTTAAATGTGAGAACCTCAGACTAAAGTAGTGGTGGAGAGGGGGGGATTCGTCAATCACTTTCAACTTGGAAATTCTCGCTATAACGATTTGTCGACAGTCTTTTGTCGATACGATAGGGTTGGACTGAAGTTTCAATTCTTCTAAAATGGGGAATTTGTCCAATTCGCTGATACTTTCCCACTGAAATTCACAGAAATTAAAGGTAAAAAGAGGATGCGGCAATCGGCTCATGGACACCTACGTTATCGATGAAATTATCGTTCAGTAAAAGGTATTTTAGAGAAGAGAAAAGTTTCTGTGTAGAATTGTACACTACCCTTCTCAGTCCCGTTTCGCTCAAATTCAGGATTTCTAGACTGTTGGAAAAATAATTCAAAAACAATTTAAATTTTGGAAAAATGAAAATGAACACATACGAGGGAAGTTGGCCCAATTTTTCCACTTCCATCCATTCCTTGAGTTGATTTCCTTCCAAGCTGAGAAGTTTTAAATTTTGCAGCACGTTAATCGGAGCTTCGAGTCGAGTGATGGAATTAAACGAAGCCTGCGTTAACACTTAATGATAGTACAAAAGACAGGGCAACATTAAGATTGATTTTTTCACCTCCAATTGTCGAATATGCGGCCACATTGCCGCGCACTGCAAAATATCGTCCCATGTGTAGGACACTTTCGACAGTATCATTCCTTTTAGAGTGGAAAACGATTTTTCTAATGTCTCCAAATCCAAATTTTCGTAGTTCAGACAATTGTCACTAGGAAAATACTTTAAAAAGTTAGTAACATCCAAAAAAAAAAAAAAAAAAAACGCGTACAGTGCAAGAAGCATACCTAACGTTAAGAATCTTCAGGTTTTTTAGTTGTCCCGCTATTTCAGCCACAGTGGTCCAAGAGTCGAACAGATTCGAACTCAAGTCCAAATCCTCGACGAGAGGACACAATTGTCCCAGTTCGCCTGGCTCCCCAACTGTGCAGACTTTTTGTTCGCCCAGGACGAGCATAGTTTGAGTTTGACAACTTTAGGGAACAGAGCGGGCGTGCTAAAAAAGTTTTAAATCGCGCAAGGAGGGGGGGCGCCTACTTAATTTTTTCGAAGCCGACGAATTCAAATAAGGAAGCGTTGATCGCCTTTTGAATCGCGTGCTTTTCCTCGTCGTTCATCACTTTCGGTTGACTACTATATTTATCCTTGACGGCGTCGACGACGCTTCGTCCCGTTTCAATCTTTTCCGGTCGGACTAATGAGCCGGATGTTGGAAACCTACGAGTTTAACGTACAATATTATTAAAAATTGAAGAAAAAAAATTTCTCGGTAAAATCAGCGCACACGCACCTAGCTTGAAAGTAACGAACGTCATTGTACACGCCGTTGTGTTTTCCTCTTTTCGGGTCGTCCCAGTCGACGCCCAACCAAGTGCCCTTGGTCGGTGGGACCTCTCCGATGTATTTGACCGTGCCTCGCCAAGATCCCGATTGAATTCGTTGGCCAATGTGAAACGACCGATCGTCAACAGTGTCCATTATCAGGCCCACCATTTCTTTTTTTCTCACTCAAGAATTCTGCGAAAATTGTTTTTTATTTTATTTATTTTTTTGTTGCGGAAACCACAATAAGCTGATTTTTATGTTAATAGCAAAAAGGTTGGAAACGAATAAAGTTGCCTTGACAATAAATGGGTCGTTCCAGGAGGCCCGAAACTTGGGAGTCACAAAAATCGACAACGCGAAGCGCACATTTTTGGCCACTTTAAAAACATTGACAGCCCCATGGGGTGCGTTCTGGAAGGGACCGGCTGGATTTGTCAAATGAGCATTAGCCAAGAAACTTATAATCACGTCCGGCACTAATTAAAATACTTTATAAAAAATGGCTAAAAACGCTCAGTTTTGGCCCACTTTGAGAGGCGCTAAATATTTCTTAGTCCTGGCCGAGAAATCTTGAATTTACCAGTTGAGCATGGTCTGATGGACGCATAAACCATGTCAGGCTTAGATCGGAACACTTTGAGGAAAAAAAAATGTCCAGAAAACGCCCACCTCCGCCACCCGCCTGTGCGTTTTTGGCGAAAATTCAAAAATAGACGAGACTACGTATCTTGGGGTTAAGCTTTGGTTTCCTTCGAATGTTGACGGCCGTTCATGACGGTGATGAACTGTTCATCAACGATTTTTGACGGTGACGATGAACGTTTTTTGTTTACAATGAGCGTGAAAACTGCCTGGACGCTGGATGGTGGCGAAATTGTAATTAATGCTGTCCGAAAATGAATCTATTCTGTTTTTAAAAGAAAATATGTACTACCAAATAATTGGAGCTACGAGGAAAAAACGTTGATCACCACCGTCACGATGGAAGCGGTGCCGCTGTCTGTTTACCGCTCTCTAGACAACTATGGTTTGATTTAAAAGGGAAATTTTCTACCGTAATATTACGGCACCGCTTTTCTAGGAAACCAAAGCTTTACTTGACGGGGAATCAGAAAATCGAAACAGATTTTCGATCAGATGAGCAGTTGAAGGGGTTCTCCCTGTGATTCCACTGTTTCTGTCCGTTTTCAGAGGCCGCTTTCATGGTGTCATTGTCAGTCTTGTATTCCAACGGGGTAGCCTCGACGCAAGTGGACCTGGCTGGCCCACTGTGGGGTGGAGAAATTCGGCCATTGAGAAGTCTAGTAACCATCCAGTTGCAGTCATTAGAGAAGACATTGACTTGGCAGTTCTACTCGAAGCTAGGACTCCACCAGGAAAGGACACATTGATCGTCAAACCTAGCAGAGGTTTCCAACATAAAACCGGACATTTCCCATTTCAGGACTGCCCATTAGCACAGTTTCCAATCCTACCACAAGGTGCAGATTTGGCTTAGGAATGTGTTGAGCCCTTAAAATCTGGAGGTGGTATCAGAACAGCTACAACCACCAAATTTTCATTCAAACCATGCAACCAGCTGCACCGGAAGATATACTCAACCTCATCGTACCATGACGTTTTCTTCCGTCAAGGAATTTGGGAGGGTTGAGGGGCCTACAGTTGAAGGCTTCAGGAGAGAAATACCGATCAAAATTAATGGGCTGGTCAACCAAAAAAGTTGAAATTTGCCTACATTTGTAAAACTTTTATAACTGTTGACCCGTTCAAAATATTGGTACATATACCTATAATTACTAAAGAAAATTCAGTCCTCTAAAACTTCCTTCCAGGACGCTTCCTTCCAAGGATGACGGTTTAGATGATATAAAGGAATGTTTAACGAAAAACGTGAGATAGAAATTAAATGGTTTCTGAAGGTTTCACTTTTGCGGGCATTTGTCTCTAAAACGGTTAGGAATTATAGTAAATATTATTATAATGAAAGTTGTTGGGAATTTTACGAGTTTTCATTGGCTATTACAATAGGCCCGTTCCATTGTTTTGCCAGTGCTGCACTAGTGTAGAAAACCATGTGATCTCATGGACTATTTTGGAAAACTGAATGAAACCAGACGATTTTATTCAAAAGTGTAAAGCCCCTTTTACACGATTAAGTTTTTTGATCAAAGTAGCCATTTTAAGAAAAATTAACAGATGTTCCCTGCATGAAACGGTCTGTTTGTGATCAGATTGAACGTATTTTTGAACAAAAAACTTACTCGTGTAAAAGGGGCCTAACACTCGCGAAACAATGGAACGGACCTAGAATGTTTGCCTAAGACGCACCGTTTTCGTTATATTAGGGAGATTTTGAAAGAAAAACGTTCACTTCTGAGGAAGATCTAATTCCTTCATAAAGAATTCGTTAAGAGGAACGATTTATTGTTCTCGAAAAGTATTTTACTCAGGGAAAAATACCGACTGACTAAAAATAATTACTAAGTTTTGCGTCGTGAACAATAATAAAAATTAAAAAGAAAAAAGGTGATGCCACACGTCTTTTTGAAATTTCACCAATCATCTGCTCCGTACCCTACGTTTTTACTTCATTCAAAATCTCACGATTAGTAGTAAACACCTGAAAAATGGGACCTTCTTCGCCAGCCCCCCCCCCCCCCCAGGGGCTCACTTTCTAGGGATAGGGACTTTTTGTGTATTTACCTCCTAACTAGTCCAGGGGAGTCAAACTTTCGGCTTTCGCTCATTCCTTCAAGAATCATTCGTTGACTATTTTAGTCAAAGCAATTATTTTTATGCCTGCCACTTTACACTTATGTCCAGAGAGAAGTGTCGCGGAAGTTGTACGTTTTAACAGATAATTGCCCCAATTTGGGTCATTGCCCCCCCCCCTGACGGTTCCAATCCCGGTCCACCTGCCTGACTGTGATCTCAACTTCCTCATAAGTCATAACCAATAAACCAATCAAATGGCTTGACGCAGTATTTCAGTAAGGTGGGGGGAGTTGGATTGCTCGGCTTTGCTTGTAATAATTGTACATTTTTGGCAAGTAAATGAATAAAACGTACAACCCCCAAAATCGACTATTTGACTCAAGGAAGTGAACATTCCCTTCGATTGTGTGGGTAGGGTGGAGAGAAGGCATTAAAACCCCAACAAGACAAAAATTTAAAATGTCAAAGGTATACGGACAAAATTAACGACGCGTTTAGCCTCTTTCCCGGTGTGGCACCTTATTTGTAAAAAACAAGCTTTCTTTAAAGCCAAGATATCTCACTAACGTATACAAGCGTTTTCTGGATTAATTTTTTTTTTTAAATTGTACATTTCACAAAATAAAAGTTGTCTAGCGTAAATTACAGAACTAATTAAAAGCAATCTAAGCAAAATGTCATAAAAAATTGATGAGCAGTTTTTAACGAATGGAAGGATTTTAATATGAAAAAACAAAAGACGGAAAGAACAAGACGAATTCGGTTGACCCACTGAACGTTTTATAAATATGGTAATGAGCCAACTGCCAGGATGACATCTAAAAATAAGAAATAAAGGATGCGTCGATAGTGTAATATCTTAGCAAAACGAATTATTCCGAAAGCTAAAAGTCTATGAAAAACTAGAAACGGACACAACGTAGAACAAAGGATACGGGGGAGGGGGCGAGAGAATTCCTGAATAAACAAATATTTGTTCGACGGGGTGTGAAGCCTTGTCAATGACCCAATCACCTCCCCCCTCGCCATAGAACACTGGCAAGGGGGGAGGAATCATTTCAAGAATTTCGACCAGAAAGAGACAAAATTCAATCGAAACTAATTAGTACGCTTTAACGTCTCTACAGATGGACAAATCGTGAGAAAAAAAATAAGAAGATAATGTTTGAGCAGAGAGGGGAGCGAAACCAGTCGTCTTCGAGTCTTGCGAGTGTTCATTTTACTCGCGATCGAGCATTTGTTCAGAACATGTGCACGCGTTGTGAAATTTGACCGTTTTTTGTGTGTGTGTCTGTGCGCTCCGTATAACACGAAAATGCCCCATAATAAATCCGCGGCCCCAAAACTTTTGGGGGCCATCGACGAAGGTACCAGTAGCGCCAGATTTCTTGTGAGTATAATAGAGAGATGGAGAGAACACAAAAAGCGAGCTTAAAAACAAAAAAATGGGTAGCCTTGAACATTTTGGACATAAGAAATCACAGTAGTAATAAATGGAATCATTAACAGAACAAATAAAGAGAAAATTACCGAAAATAGTTTTTTCTCCCACAAGAACACGATAATTCGTGGAACACTCGCCCTGTACAAATAGTTTATTTGATTAAGAAATTGACCAAGATGTAATTCAACCGTCAAGGCGACAATAATTAAGGAAATGATAGGCCATTGGATAAACAAGGGATTATTAAGCACACGCTTTCAAAGATACGATCGTAAATTAAAAGATTTCTAACTGTCCCTTCTCCCCGTCCGCCTACCAAGGTGTTTTCTTCTCAGACAGCACGACTTATGGCTTCCCATCAAATAGAAATAAAAAAACATTGCCCAAAAGAAGGTTGGGTCGAACAGGATCCTATCGTTATACTCGAAGCGGTTCGAACGTGCCTCGATCGAGTTGCCGAGCAACTCGAATCGCTGGACATTCCACTGTCTCGCCTGGCATCGGTCGGAATCACTAATCAACGTGAAACGACACTGGCCTGGGACTCGGAGACTGGCCAACCCCTGCACAACGCCATAGGTCGGCAATTTAACGAAAGCTACGTTATAAACCTCATAGACAGTACGAAAAAGAATTGTTACAGTCTGGCTAGACATGAGAACTTCAAGCACCGTGGAAGAACATTTGGACAGAGTACCGGGGCGAGATCAAAATTGTTTGAAGCTTATTTGCGGTCTTCCTATGTCCCCGTACTTTAGTGCCCTTAAAATGAGATGGCTGTTGGACAATGTGCCCGCGGTAAAAGAGGCTTCGCTTAAAAAACGTCTAATGTTGGGCACTGTCGACACATGGCTAATTTGGGTAAATTGCCTTTCAAATCGAATCCTCCAATCGTTCCTAACTGCCGCACAATCAAACAGAATTTAACGGGAGGCCCTGACGGCGGACTATACATAACGGACGTCACCAATGCTTCTCGTACAATGCTCATGAATTTATCAACATTAAAATGGGATCCACAGTTATGCAAGTAATAACGGTGATGAGTTAAAAGAAACGCCTGTGGGCTCTAATAAACAAAACAAAAAGTTTTTTTGGAATATCCGAGGACATTTTACCAGAGATTCGAAGTTCTTCGGAAGTATACGGGAAAATCGTGGGAGGAAAATTAAACGGGACTCCAATTTCCGGGGTAATAAAATTAATACATAGAAGAAATGCTTGAAAATAAATTGGATGAAATTTAGTGTTTAGGTGACCAACACGCGGCTCTTCTTGGGCAGTACTGCACCGAGAAGGGACAGGCCAAAAGCACCTATGGAACGGGTTGTTTCCTGTTGTACAACACAGGTAACAACGTAAGTTGCCCCAGATCATGAGTCTCACACTGCGAATCATTCGAGACATTTTATAGGTGGTGGAGTCAAAGCACGGCCTCCTAACAACTGTCGCCTATCAACTCGGTCCCAATCAACGCCCGTGCTACGCCCTCGAAGGATCGGTAGCCGTGGCTGGGGCCGCTTTCTCCTGGCTTAAAGACAACTTGGGTCTCATTGAAGAGGTGAAAGAAATCGAGAGCACGGCTAATCGCGTTCACCATTCAGGCGATGTTTACTTTGTGCCGGCATTTTCCGGACTCTACGCCCCTTATTGGCAGTGCGATGCACGAGGGTAAACACCGTTGTACCACACTTTTGTTAAAAAACTATGTTAATCCTTCCCTAGCGTGATATGCGGTATAACGGAAGAAACTCAAAGGAGTCACATTATACGCGCGGCTCTTGAGGCTGTCTGTTTTCAAACGCGCGACGTTCTCGAAGCGATGCGTAAAGATTGCGGAGTTCCTCTGAGTAAACTACAAGTCGACGGCGGCATGACCGCGAACAATCTGTTAATGCAGTTACAATCGGATTTGTGCGGTATTCCCGTTAGTAAGTTCACGCGTTCAAAAGCCATATTACACCTACCCATAAACTTTTTCTTGATTTTTTCAGTAAGACCTCACATGGCTGAGACAAGCGCCCTAGGAGCTGCCATAGCGGCAGGTCTGGCCGCAGGTATTAATGCGTGGGATTTGGAGGATTTGCAGTCGGGTGCGAGCGACGTTTTTCGTCCGAAAATTACCAACACTGGTGAGGTTTATAAAAAAAAAAATACGCGGGTCACACTCCCACGGCCCATTTTCCATAGAAAATAATTTTAAAACAGTTAATTATAACGCGTAGAGAGAAACAGTAGATACTCGAAGTGGAAAATGGCAGTCGAAAGAAGTTTTGGATGGGACTCTACCGACCAAGCAGAGGGAACCTTCTAATGTTAAGCGGCCGACGTGAAGTCGGTGGTATTTGTAAATAAATTTTAGTCTCTTCAAACATTAATTTTTGACAATTGGAACTTGTCTCCTCTTCCTTTGGGTTGAAAAAGGGAATTCGTGGGGGCCCCTGAAAACTTGCCAAACCGGCCCAAAACGCCAGAATTACAGGAGAACCCCGTCCCTTCCGCAACTCGTCAGAGGTCCAATCAATTTTTGGATTCCACACGTCGAGAAACCCCCGGACACGGGGCACGAGTCCCTCAGACTATACTTAAATGATGAAAAAATACACGGCTAAAGGCCAGGTCACACCTATCATGCACGCTTCCGATCCGACACCGATCATGCATGTCGGATCGGAGACTGTGGAAACCCTCGTAACGGTTAGACTATATTTGGGTTGGAAAGGCAATTTGAGAGGGCTGAGAAGCGTAATAGTCGTGAATTATTCGGTATTAACGCCTATTACGGTCCCCACACCTATCAAAAAATGCATGATCGGTGACGGATCGGAAGCGTGCATGATAGGTGTGACCTGGCCTTAATCCTGAACCCCAATGTGACCGGAAATGAACGTTTTGGCCTGCAATAGCTATATATGCTATAATGACCGCCCGCTGCTAGAGCAAATTTGACGATTTGCAAATTGACGAAGCGTATTTTCGCCGTCTAACCTCCCCCCTGCAACGCCTGACAGTGCACCGTGATACTAAAGCCCAGCACGATTTCGTTGAACGGCTGGTCGAGCTTCCCCGACTTCACTGCACAGGAAATACGTAGTTGATGTTGAGTTTGATTTAATTTGCGTTAAGATTTCATCATTTTAAATTTCTGCTCGTGAGGATGGTGTTTCATACTGGGGGGGGGGGAAGAAAATTCTTTTGAAAAACGGTTCATGCTCCAGTCGCGGAAAGGGGACGGACAAAATCCAATAAGAAAATGTCCGTGCAAATTTCCAGTGATGCGGTACTTAGTGGAGAATTGGGATAAGCGCGTAGAAGATCTGACCCCGCCCCTTCAGCCATCCCATCCAAAGTGGCCCATTTCACCACCCCTGGGTAGTTCGACTCGTGGTGACTCGTTCGACCTCGGACGTTTTATGGTTTGTTGGCCCTCAACTTACTAATTAATTCCTCAAGATTAACACAAAGGAACAATTTTACTTCCATCTTATGGTGGGGAAGGGTGGTGTGGTTAGGCATTTGGGAGCAAACACAATGGTGGAGGGGGGTGCGTGAGGCCCCTGAAAACCGCCTGTGTCACAGGGAGAAACACTTCAATGGCTCGCCTGATAAATCCGATTACATTTTCAGGTCCCATAACACCCGGGTGTAAAAATCCAAAACCTGCATTTTGGTCCCATTTGAGCCCATCCCCCGAAATTTTTTATTTCCGGGACCCAATCCCACGAAATTGGTAATTTCAGGACCAATCTTGTTAAATTTTGTAATTGAAAAGAGCCAGCCCCACGCTTTTTGGTGAGCCAGTGTCACGATACTCGTGAGACCCCACCTTACCAAATCCGTAACATTTTTTATCGAATTTCTTGATCACTTTATAGTGATGTATTCCGTAATTTTACGCGCCCATGCATGTTTATCTCGCTCTTTTTTATGGTTTCATATAGTAATGACCGCTAGTCCGAGGTTTAGTACTTCAGAAGCCATTCGACTGGAGCTTGAGAGAAGAGACGAAGAAAGAGAAGAACACGAAAATATTCTGGATGAAGATTCATTCTCGCATTTTTACTTCTTTTTGTATATACCGACCACATTAGCGACCCGTTTCGCCGGATTCAGCATACGTAAATAGTCACCTAGTAAAATTATCAGCCAAATCGACTCGTAGACGTGTGCCACACGGAAACGGTCGGATTCAGCCATTCTCGCTTTTTTGGCTCTCTTATGTAAGGACCAGCCACTTTAGAGACCCATATCAATGTACTCAGCATACTTTCAGGGACCTCTGGTCAAATTTTCTAGCAAATCGCTGAAGAAGGTTAATATTGATTCAACCCCCACGAAACTTCATTTTTGAAATAGCCGGGCTCCCCAAGTTGGATTTAAGAGCAGTCCAAAGCCACAAAATTGTATTTTTAGATGAGCCAGCCCCTCCAAATTGGTTTTTAATTAGCCAACCTCTCGAAATGTTGTTGGTGGAGGGAACCAACCTCCACAATAATTTGTAGGGTGAGGGCCGACCTTGCAAAATTTTGTATGTGAAAGGAGCCGGGCACGCGAAATTGGCTTTTCGAGTGGGGCCAAGCGGAATCAAGCTTTTTGGTGAGTTAGTGTCACGATATTGGTTAATATTGAGCCTATCCTGCGAAGTATCATTCTTGAAGTAGCCGGACTCCCCAAGTTGGCTTTTAGAGTGGGCTTAACTTGCGACACAGTTTGTTATTTTTGAGCAGATAGTCCCGTGATATTGGCTTTGAATGGCACAAACCTGTGTAAATGCCTTTTTGACTATGAGTCAACCCCACGAAATTTAATTTTAGGGAGTCAATCCTGATGAATTGGCTTTTTGAGAGTGAAATAGCAGCGAAATTTTTTTCTGTGGGTATCAATAATTCATGATGTCTCAGGCGAAACTTATGTCTCACGCACAACGGAAATGGGAGTGTTATTAGAGGGGGTCAGTGCCTTTCCAAAGGAAAACCTCAAAGTTTCGCCCTTGAAAGGAGGGACATGTTTGTTTCTGAGGGTTTTACGGTTCCCTGAGCTACGGTTGGGTGGTACCGACCATACGGTGATCTTCGGAGCGACCCTGCAGTCACTTTGATCTTCCTTAGCCAACAGATAGGGATCACGTGACGTTTTTCAAGATGACATCACTCGCTATAGGACCGACTGGCTCCTGGTGCCGGGCACGCCCCGACGATACGTAGCAAATGTGGCAGGATGGACAGACTGGGTTTCCAGGCTCTTTCAGACTAGCCTTCGTGCTATCATAGTGGCCTAGTTTTGGGGGTCAAAGACAGGGCAGCCCCTGCAGTACGTTAACGGTTACCCACTGGCTCACAATGTATAGGGTGATTCCTCAGTGCAGCAAGCCTGCTTAAAGGATTTGCCCGCAAAACCCTTGCCCTATACCTCGAGGGCCCTACTTCCATCCAGATCCACCCCTCACATCTTCTCATCAACCCCCAAGTACAGACCCCCACACCCCAGGCATACATGTACCAACTCGGAGGCGAACACGTCAGAGCACGACCCATACACCGACCAGCGCCAACAGTTTATACCTCCATGGTTCACTTTTTTCATTTCAAGGTGATAAACACCCGAAACACCGTGAATAAAACATTAATCACATAAAGTAAAATACCAAATGTAACTCCCGAGTACGATTCAACATACAAATCATTATTTTTACTCACGTTTAGAGTACCCTTAACGCGAGGCCTATGGTAAATTTGTTAACGGCACCACACAATTATGATAAATTTTAATGAAAAGCGATTAATTAAAAATAAAATATTTAACTGTGAACCACCATCATTCCATCACCTATGACGGCTTCCTAAAGAGAAGGTTATATTTATTGCTTGTCAATGTCATGTCACAGTTGGGTTGAGGTTGAGGTGGAGGAGTGATAGGATATCTGGCATAGGTGTCACTAGAATTTTAGCCGTTTTTTTACTTCAGGTTTTTTAAAATTGCCCCAAAGCCCCTCGTTTTTTAAGTCATTTTAGTTGCTCGACACCTGAAAATTGCAAATATGAAATTACAGTTTGAAAAATTGAAAGAGTTCGACGCGTACTACAAGCCGATCGAAGACTACCACGAGAGGACATTCATAGGAGGAACCGGTAAGTCATTGGTGTACGCAATTTTGGAGTTTTAATTTAATAGGTATGTTACTTTCAATCCGTAGTTTCAATACTATGCTGGGTCACCATCCTCGTTTTGACGTCTATAAGATGCTACGAGTATTTCACAGTCAAGGAGACCGTCGAGTCGATTTTTGTGGACACCTCAAGGAGTCCAAAGCTGTGGATTAATTTGGATTTAGTCATCCCGAGGATATCCTGCGACTGTATGTAATCCATTACACGAACGCAGAGTTTGATTTGTCAATAAATACAACGTGGTTTGCTTCTAGATGTTGCTCTGGATGCAATGGATAGTTCCGGAGAGCAACATCTGCATATAGACCACAACGTGTTCAAAAGACGGCTTGACGAGAATGGAAGTCCCATTGAAGAGCCTAAAAAAGAGGGTAATTTTGTGATTCTGTGAGGTTTGACAGTCTTTTTAACGTATTTATGATATTTTCCGCCAGAAATCGGTACCAAAGTTATGAAACAGGTAATTTTCCTAGATACAATTTAAGTACTGCTCGAGGCTAAAGTTTGTTAAAATCATAGAATGAAACTACTACCACTCCAGCAACAACAAAATGTGGAAGTTGTTACGGAGCTGAAGATATCAATAACCCGGAAAAATTCAACATCACGTAACTAATGAGTGGCAAAACGACCCAAAGACTTTCTGTTTACCTCCATTTCCCTGTTTTAGGTGCTGTAACACATGTGAAGAAGTCAAAGAGGCCTACCGGAAAAGACGGTGGCATCTGTCCGAACTGAAAATTGAACAATGCAAATCTTCAGCAACGGCCAAACAAATGGAAAAGGCGTTTAAAGAGGGCTGCCAAATTTACGGCTACATGGAGGTCAACAGGGTAATGAGTTCATGTGGAAGAACTGAGTCATCAGAGTTAACTATTTCTTGACTTTTCCAGGTGTCAGGAAGTTTTCATGTGGCTCCCGGACAAAGTTACACAATAAATCACGTCCACGGTATTTAAACAATGTACTGTCTTTTAGTGCAATGCTCTAGCCCGAATCATACTTTTTTAGTGCACGACGTACAACCGTTCACGTCAAGCCAGTTCAATACGTCCCATCATATACGTCATCTATCGTTTGGTAAAACTAAAATCGTCGGAAATTTCAACATCAACCCACTGGATGGGGTTAGTTCAGTCGCTGACGAGGGTGAGTTTTGTACTTGAAAAAATTTTTTAATGAGGAAAATGCAAACAATACGAATCAATGCCTGGATCTAAACATCATACTAAGCGTTTTGACCCCTCCCCCCTTACCAACAAACACAGTCAACGTCCCTTTTTTTTCTCAGCACCGAATACCAGCGCCGATTGCCATAAACGTGCCAAACGTTCCACCGCCTTGAACCATTGTTTTGCCCAAAGTGTTGACCAGTTCTCGTCCTCGCAGTCCATACCTTTTTTTTTTAGAGACACAAAACGTTTAGAAAAGCACGTTAGTAGTGGGGAGGGGGGTCACTTGCCTGAACGCTGAAAATCCTCCGAATAATGCGCCGGAAGCGAGGCCGACACAAAAGCCAACCGAGAAACCCATTTTGATTTTATCCCAACAACTCGGGCCATGGGCGTAACCAGGCTGAATCACCGGCATTTTATTGTTTTTTGTTATTGACCGAACAAAATCCTGGTTTTCCTGGGTCACGGCATAGTTTTAAGTATCAATAATTTTGACGTTGTTAATTAAATTTGCTGGGCTTACCCAAGATGGATAATTAACTATTGAGAATTGAACAGTTAACTGTAGTTATTTTGTGGAAAGAAAATAGGTAAAAGGCCTCAAGATTGCCCAAAAATAAGAATATTGAGATGACCTGTGTGGTTGAAAATGTGAGAAGATAACAGTGATAAAGCGTTGGGGCTTGGGGAGTCATTTCTGCTCTCTCGTTACCTACAGTTAAATTATGGTAACGTAGAGTCAATTAACTTGTTCTGCTATAACGGTCTATTGATTGAGAGGGAGAAATTCTGTTAAGTAATTTATGATTAATCTTCGGATTCATTCAAAGGCTCCATTGAGAGAAGGAAATGTCGCTTCGGCAGCTGCCGGTTGGAAACTAAAAGTCTACTCAAAACACTAATATTCATTACTAATATTGCGAAAAAGCCTTCATTCATTTCTAAAAATGAGAAAATGCTCTGATTCGTGTTTTGTCGATGCAAGTTCAAGACCAAATAGATACAAAATCTCAGATTTGCGGTGTATGAAGGCCTCTCCACGTCTCCACCACTAAAATATACAAAAAGCGCTGATGTCTAAGGACTAAGGAGCGAGCGGCTCCTGCGGCTAAAACTGAGAAAACCCGCGAATTCATGGCTAAAAGTGAAACAAATTGCTAATTTGATGCTGAAATCGAAAAGAACTCAAGTTCGCGGCCAAAATTGAGAAAAATGTTTATTCATGGCTATTGAAAAAAAAATTGCCTAAAATTAAAAAATTAAACAAAAACAATTCATACAAATAAAGGCCAGGGGACTTATTCTCTAATGAGATTGAAACATTGCTTTGGTAGAAACATTAAAATCTCATTCATGAAATTAAGAAAACTCAACGGAAACATATGATTTTTGAAAAAAGCAATGTTGAAAAAAGTTAGTGAATAAGGCCCCAGGTCACACCTATCAATGCACGCTTCCGATCCGACACCGACCATGCATGTCGGATCGGAGACTGTGGAAACCCTCGTAACCGTTAGACTATATTTGGGTTGGAAAGGCAATTTGAGAGGGCTGAGAAGCGTAATAACCGTGAATTATTCGGTATTAACGCCTATTACAGTCCCCACACCTATCAAAAAATGCATGATCGGTGTCGGATCGGAAGCGTGCATGATAGGTGTGACCTGGCCTTAAAGCGGGGGAAATTATTAATTCACTGCTAAATCTGGGAAAAACGTAAATTTGCCGCTAAAATTAAGAAAAACGCTACATGAGTTATATCCCATCATTGTTCAGAAAGAGACCAAGGGATCTCATAGGGTCTCATTTCAGCTCCAGGTACAGATGTAGGTCCGCCTCCGAGGCGAACATTGCAGGGGCCGCGACAGCTATGGAAATGCCCATAATTATGCCTTTTTCGTATCTTTAAGTGTGCATGGTGACACCAAAATTGACCCTTAAACCAATTAAAATAGACGATCCTGGATTTTTTACAACCGAGGAATCTAATGGCGCGCCCAGGACTTTTGCTCGGGATGGGTTTTCAAAATTACAAAATTATATTAATATATGTATCTACCTACATTCAATATATTCAAGGGATTCAAGTGTCCCTGAGATACAGGCGAGGACCCACGCATTAAAATACCCTCCCCCACTGTCACGCGTACCACCCAGCCATGCCAAATGAGGTGTTCATTGCGCCCGCGAAAAATTCGACACATTCGTACTTCAGGGCTGTCAAATGAGGGGCTACCACCCCCGGGAAAATTCGTGCGGTCCCTCTGGAAACGTGCGCAAGTTTTTAGGGAGAGAATAGCCAGTTTGGCAATTTTTTCGCTGTGCAGGAAGTCAAATTAGGCATTTTAATGGCATAAGTCATTAGTTACGCCATCTGCAACGTACAAATGATCAATTCGGCTAATTTTAGGACATGAATCGTCCGCAGTTTAGCCATTTTCAAGGCGCATAGGCCCGTCTTTTATCCCGTCAAGCAATTATACAGATTGAGAGCGGTCAGTTTGTCCAGTCCTTAGGGTGCGTGTAATCAATGCTGTAAGGTGGGGGGGGGGGCGATCGGTTGGTAAGGTGGAAACGGCCCTTGTTCGGTATGCGAACGCCATGTTTGGCCACTTTTTTTGGTGCAGATTTGTTGGCGCGAATCGCCATTCCTACCATAACATAATTATATAGGGTGTTTCTGAAATGGATGTCAATATTTAGGCTGATGGTTCCACGTCATAAATGCGTCAAAAAAAGTCATATTGACCCTAGTCCGATTCCTAATAGTTTCCGAGCAATTCACGGATTTAGTAGTTTTCAAAATGACCTTGTTTTCTTGAAGAAAATCGTCCGTACCAGATTAGTCACGTCAAATCAGATGGCACCGTTGGAAAGGCCAGCCTTTTTTCTACGTCGTTCAGTGTTATTTGCTTGAATTTCTCCTACTCCTAATGAGAAAATCAGCATCAAAGTTGAAATTGCTTTTAATGTTACCCATGCTGACTAGGTTTTGAAGTCGATTTTCTCAGCAACAAGTGGTTTCCAAGATGACCTTTTTTCAGAAAAGTTGGCGCATGGTGTCAGCAACAATATGGTATCTTGACATCACTTTCCATCTCGGATATTTTTTCGATTAGTCCACAATGATGACTGAAAAATCCGTTTTGGTGCTCATTACTCCAATAGGCCTTCTTCACGAATAACTGCGAGAAAAACACGAGGAATGTTCGCCATCCATTCTTGGCTAAAAAGGGCCTCTGAAAGTGAACATTTTGCAATGATAAAGGACTCAACTGTGCCGAAGACACAGTAGGTGGTGACAAAGAACAAGTGGTGATTTAGGCCTATAAAGAAATGTCCTTGTTAATCGTTATATTCATCATTATTACACAAGCACCCTAGCGATGATATTGGGTGGGGGGAGTCGTGGCGAGCGGCTTAGCTCAGGCAGATGAACCCTACTTTAATTTTAAATCAGAAAATAAATTAGATTAAATCCGGAAATGAACGAATTAGACCAATCAATATAGACACAAAAATCGGGGTAAATCGCAAACATGCATGTAATTGATTTTTTGTTGCGTGTTGTTAGGACCAATGAGAGCAGTTATTACTCAAGTTTGCAACCCTCAAAACCTTGTGCTTAACTCATGGCACTCGAAAAACTAAGAAATTTCATCACTTTTTCTGGGGTTTTAAACAAAAATACCAGAAGAAAGAGTTTTTCCAGCATGACCACATTATACATTGTTAAAGACAACTAAATTTGCTACAATTTAGGCCATGCCAACCATGTCAATCAACAAAATACCTAATCTCGCCAAAAAGCGAGATTTTATTGGTAGGGTAATTTTTCAAGACCCGTAGCACTCAAATACACGGTGATTGTTACTTGAGTGAACAAAATTAGAGGGGTGATTGTACACCAAAAATGCAACAAAAAATTTCCTATGACCTAAGGTCAGATTTCCATTCCTAGTTCAGATAATCAATTAGTTTTTTTTTAGCACATCACGGGTTTTCGCAACAAAAACATCTGTAACATGGGAAGTAAGCGTCCTAGGTTAAATCCAACGACACCACTGAAAAGAGCACTCTTTTTTTTGTGTGAGTAAAGACATTTCGTCTAATGATAGAGTAAACTGGGAAAATATCAGGATGTTTTTAAAAATGTCAGTTTTTGACAACTGTTCAAAGCTAGTTTAAAGCTTGAAAAAAAATAACGACCAATTATGGGCAAATGTAAACTATATTATTAATACAACGTTTCAACGGCGTGGTATGCCGCCCTCTTCAGGTAACTGGAAATACGTTATTAAATCCAACATTTACACAATAAAACAATAAAACTGATAACACATTTTTTGAATAACTTACATTACAAGGAAATAAAAGAAGAAACATCGTGAAAAATCCTTCCACACCAGGCTGTCATATCGTCACGCACAATACATATTATAGCGCCACCGGAACTGAAGGGGAAGACCAAAATTATTCTTAATACGTAATGGAATAATTGGGGTAATGAAGTTTGTTACGAAAAATAGTCTTGGACCTACGTAAGGTTTTTTAATATATAAATTTATTTTTGAGTGCTACGGGTCTTGAAAAATAACCCTATCAATAAAATCTCGCTTTTTGGCGATATTACATATTTCTTGAATTGGCTGTATCTCCGAAAATAACAAACGTAGGACGCTCGGACTGGGCTTAAATTGTAGCAAATTTAGTTGGCTTCAACAATGTATACTGTGGTCATGCTCGAAAAACGCTTTCTTTTGGTATTTTTGTTTAACAACCGAATTTCGTGGTTTTTCGAGTGCCACGAGTTGAGCACAAGGTTTTGAAGGTTGCAAACTTGAGTATAAACTGCTCTCATTGGCCCTAACAATGTGCAAAAGAAAAAAACAATTACATGCATATTTGCGATGTTTGATGTTTATATTGACTGGCCTAAATGCGTGGGAACCCACATTGAGACGCAGTTGGCTAGTGAAGAAGTGGGGGAGGGAAGATAGGGCCAAGCGAAAAAGGAAGACGCAGACCGCAGAGAAAATGAGAAAGTGTGTTTTTGGCCAACGTCGAAGGGAGAGCGTTTTTGACTAGCGCCCGGGGAAAGTAGTCTCGTCGGGCAACGCCAGCAACGGAGAAAAACTTCTTCAGCACAGTTGAGTCCTTCATTATTGGAAAATGTTCACTTTCAGATGCCATTTTTAGTCAAGAATGGGCAGAAAAAATGTATCAAGTTTTTTCTCGCGTTATTCGTGAAGAAGGACTATTGGAGTAATGAGCACCAAAACGGATTTTTCAGCCATCATTGTGGAATAATCGAAAAAATATCCGAGTTGGAAGGTGATGTCAAGATATCATATTGTTGCTGACACCATGCGCCAACATTTCTGAAAAAAGGTCATCTTGGAAACCACTTTTTGCTGAGAAAATCGTCTTCAAAACCTAGTCAGCATGGGTAACATTAAAAGCAATTTCAACTTTGATGCTGATTTTCTCAGCAGGAGTGGGAGAAATTCAAGCAAATAACACTGAACGACGTAGAAAAAAGGCTGGCCTTTCCAACGGTGCCATCTGATTTGACGTGACTAATCTGGTACGGACGATTTTCTTCAAGAAAACAAGGTCATTTTGAAAACTACTAAATCCGTGAATTGCTCGGAAACTATTAGGAATCGGACTAGGGTGAATGAGACTTGAATGAGAAGCGTGAACTGCCAGTACGAGTATGCCATTTTTATGGCGTGAATAACCAATTTTGGTATTTTTAGGGCATGAACCGTCAATTTAAACATTTTCAAGCCGTAAAGGCTCAGATTGGCGATTTTTGACGTGCTCATCTGTTTTGGCCTTTGAAAGCACGAATCGTCAGTTTAACTATTTATAGGCGACAATAAATTATGTGTACATAGAATCATTTTTGTCAATTTAAGTGCGTGAATAGCCAGTTTGGCCATTTTTACGGTGCTAACTGTCAGTATGTCCATTTCTAGGGTGAGAATAGTCATTGTAATATTTTCAGGGCACGAATCGTCAGTTTTGCCATTCTTTGAGCGGAAATTGCCAATTTAGCCACTTCCTAGGTACGAATGATCGGTCATTTCAGTCATGACCAGTCGGTCAGTTTGTCATGATCGGTTTGGCCATTTTCAGGAAAGGAATCGTCTGTTTGGGTATTGTCAAGGCGCAAATTGTCAGTTTATCTTTTTTTTTAGAGCACATTTCTGGCTTAAAACTGATGGCAGTCAGTTTTGCCGATTTCATGGCTTGAATACCCATTTTGGCTATTTATAGGTCTCATATAGTCAGTTTGTGAGTGAACAGTACGTCAAGTCAAGCCAAGGCGACAACGGTATGTATGGGCATGTTCTGCGTGCGAATGGTCTGTTTTGCCATTTTAGGAGCAGCAATCACCTATTCAGTGAGAAAATTGTCAGTTTGGACATACATATATTTAGGCTCGATTTCACCAACTTCTTAAGGAGCGACACTTATGTCTCAACATAAATGTGAAGTGTCTGACATTTTGTACTTATTGACTGCGTTAACTCTGATAAAAATTTCTAGCCCAGGAAATGAAGCCAGAATAACGGAAAAATTCGGCCCAATTTCGAATGTGGCTCAACAAATTTCTTTTGATGTATACTTTGAAGATTCGAAGAGTCCGCAACGATACGTGGTGGCGAACCTATTTTCAAGGACCGGTTGACGTCGGCCAACTCACCCCTATAAGGGATGAAACAAATTGCCCAAACGAGGTGACTAATCTTATGCAGTTGTGTGTGCTGAGTCGATAAAAGCCAGCCCTAAGTCCGTGGGCTGATTACTTCTCGAGTTATAGCATAATAAACGTTGTTTTTTGCTTGATTAGTTTTTAAAATCCTCACGCCCTACGTTTAGTGATGAAGTCGTTTCATATGCCGTTTCTGAAGTTGTTTGTGGTGGTGAATCAAATGCGTGGTAGCTCGATTCCCTGTGATCAATATTATTAGAGTTATGAACGAAAATACCTGAAAAAACACGATTTTTTCTACGCTTAATTGTGCCGTAAAAAAATTGTATCATGATTTAGGCCGGGCTGACCATTTTCTCTCATCGTAGTCGAGATCGCTAGTAACAATACTTTTTGAGTTACGGTCAAACATCTCCAGCATTTTTAAATGATTTGTTCTTATATTTGTGGGCGTATCTCAGAAAGTATTGACCCCAGCGATCCCTAAGAACGCTCTTTCGATTCAGCACAAAAAGTATCGGGAAAAACTCGTTTTTTCAGGTATGTTCGTAAGTAACTCAAAGAATATTAATCGCAGAGAAACGAACCACCATGCATTCGATTCAGCGCTAAAAACTACTTAAAAAATCATATCAACGTCAACTGCATTACTAAACGTTGGACGTGAGGATTTTTTTGGGAATATTCAAGCCAAAAGCCAAGTTTCTTGGTACAATTTACGTCGTTGCTCAAAAACTTATCGTCGCACGGACTTGTGTTTGATTTTTATCGATTCGGCACACAAAACTACATAGGATTAGACACCTCGTTCGGGCAAACTGCTTCACCCCTTATAGCGATGAGTTGGCCAACGTCTACCCCCGTTAAAAGGATGTTTGCCACCCCTTATCGTTGCGGACTCTTCGAATCCTGGAAGTACGCATCAAAAAGAATTTTTTAAGCCACATTTGAAGTTGGGTCGAATTTTGCCGCTATTCTGCCTTTTTTTAGCTTAATTCCTGTACTATTCTGGAAGTTTGTGTTTACACCAAGGAAATGTGTGTCTGACACCAATAGCGATTTCCATTCAACACACTACACAAGTGTAGTGCAGCGTCCTCTCCATAAAGTTTCAATTCAGAGAGGATGGATGGAAAAACTTACACCACACGAGTGTATCGCATTGAATGAAAAACGCCATAAATTTCAGGGAAAAAGTGTTGCGGGACACTTTGTTGTAAACGCGCCTTTAAACCACGATCAACAACTAATCACGATTACAATTTAAACACTTAGGCCCGATTTCACCAACTTCTTAAACCACGATCAACAACTAATCCCGATTACAATGTAAACTCTTATTCAGAATTCATACGGGTCGTTATTAGCAACTAATCACGATCAACTTTAAACGAGATCAGTTTTGTTGGTGAAAATGGGCCTTATATGTTGGTGAAAATGGAAATGGTTATCACCAGTTTGGCTATTTTTAGCGGATATGTAATCAGTTTAGATATTTTCAAGACGTGAATCGTCAGTTTTGCCATTTTAGGGCGGAAATGGTCAAGTCAAGATGTGAACGGTCAGTTTGGCGATGGGTCGATTTTGCAATTCACATTTCAGGAATCGTCTATTTGGGCTTTTCTTGGGCGCAAGTAGTCAGCTTAGCCGTCTTTAGAGCGCTAATAGTCTGTCAAGCCAGTGCGCCAATTGTCATTTTGGTCATTTTCATGGCGGGAATCACGATCTTTCAGAAATTTTAAGGACCGTACGAATCTTTGGTTTAGCCATTTTTAGGGCACGTGAAGTCAGATGACTATTTTTAGGGCATAAATAGTCAATTTAGCTATTTTCAAGACACGAATAGTCAGTTTTGCCATTTTTGGGCGCGAGTATATTTAGCCTAGCGCTTTTTATGACCTGGAATAGCTAATTTATCTATTTTTAGGCAGCGAAGACTGTCAACGAATTTTTAGTTGAGCGAAGCGCACAATTTCTCAAGCCCCCTCGAGCAAATCCTTAATCCGCACCTGGTCAGTGGTATAAATACCATTGATGCCATACGTAGCGGGGATAAATATCGAATTTTTAGGGTCAAACAAATCTGTTTTTGTTTTGTTTGTTTGTTTTCGTTCTTCAACTTTTTTATAGTTATTTATTTAATTGATATTTTTTCATTTATTTATTTTTGTGCTGGGCTGAAGTACTCTGGGAAAGGATCTAAGCCCCAAAACCCTCCCCATAGGCACGCCACTGGAGAAATCCACAGAAGTCACAAGATTTGTTACTCCATTACTGCTGGGATTTTTTTATCGCGAAGTAAAGTCGAAAGTCGAGATGGGCTGTCATTACTCTAACTGAGTAAAATAGGCAGCCAAGGCGAGATGTTCTCACGTCGAGTAATCGACACGCTATAGTGCGAAGAAGACGGTAAATGTTGACATTGTCTGAAAGGTAACTTCACATTCAGTGGTGAAAATGTGCGTATTTACCAGTGAAAATGTGCAGTTTCACAGGTATACGTGTACATTTCTTGTGTACGCTCTTCAACCGAAACATATTACATTTTTTGGTTCTCTGTTTTACTCACTTGCTTTTGAAAAGCAAGTACCCAGAAGCCAAAAGTTGAAAAAAGGGAGACGGTGACGTGGAGTGAGTGCTTTCCCCCGCCATAGTACCCTTTTTCCCTTTTTATTGTATTCAAAAATCAAAATAATAATAACATTAATAATAACGATAAACGTCATTGAGCCATTCAGAAATTCAGTTTAAAAAATCCGTAAGACGGAATTTTTCCCGTCAGCCAGTTTCAAACTCCGTTGGATCAGACGGGAAATCCGTCAAATTGGCAACGCTGCGTCCAATTCGCAGTTTTTTGTTTTAATTTTACCCGCGTAAAAGAAAAATTGCATTTTTTTAAATTTCAGAGCCGCGCGACGGCCAAATTCGCCGTTTTTGTCAATTTTATCGGACGAGCCGAACAACTCACGGTTTTTTCATTTTATGTCTCGAACGGCTTAGCCGCGCAAAACTCACCGAATTTCTCTGTTTTATCCTCGGAACAACCAGAATCCCGGGTTTTTGGAATTTTTGCCATTAACGGTTTTCCCCCACTTTTAACCAACGAACTAGTTGATAGTAAATGGCTAGCAAATTTATCCATTTTATCAGAGGGGGAGGGGCAGCGCAACTCCCGGTTATTTGCTCATTTTCTTACGCGGAACAGCCATCATTGAGGATTTGTTGGAATTTCAGTCGCTAAATGGCTAAAATCACCGTTCCCCCCCGCCCTTTAACCGCAGAACAGCCAGGGAAAGTCGCCTGAGCAGGCAAAATCCTGACTTTTAGAAATCGAGACGCTAAATATATTTTGAGTTCAGGTATGCATCAACCCGCGGATTCTCTCTATTTCGTACGCTGAGCAGCCAAAACTGGTATGTTTTTAATTTTAGCCACGAAATAGCTCGAGTCGTGGTTTTGACTCAGATTTCAACCGCAAAACAGCCTTGAATTTTAGCCGGAAAATGGCTAAACTCACTGGGTTTTCTCAAGTTCATTCACTGAGCGTAAGAACTCCAGCTGTCCAACCTCAATGATCTCGCAGAGCACCAAACATTTATTGCTTCGTCGGGCTCGCCCTTTACAATCCCTAAGTCACTTTAGTTGTTTTCTACAACTTAAACCGTCAGTTTTTCTGCCCTTTTCCAGGATCCACCATGTTCAACTACTACATAAAAATTGTCCCCACAATGTTCGTCAACGCGCTCGGTGAGACTGTGCACACAAACCAATTTTCGGTGACGAAACATAAAAAGGTGAATACTATCGCCCCCCCCCTCCGTGTATTACAGTTCCTTTGTTTCAACGTGTTAATTTATCTTCACAGATAATTACACCTATGACAAGCGACGGAATGCCAGGGATTTTCTTCAGCTACGACCTTTCCGCTATGATGGTGAAAGTTACCGACAAGCCGATGTGAGTAGACCCTCCCCCTCCCCACTCTTATATGGAGCGAATTCGCCCTAATACAAATTTTTCAATTTTTTTTTTTTTAAGACCTTTTAGTCACCTCATAACCGATTTATGCAGCATAGTCGGCGGGATTTGGATCGTTGCCATGTTTATCGATTCAGTGTTATATCGGTCGTCTAAATTACTTCATAAAATTGATCTTGGTAAGGCGAGCTGATTCACACCATCGTTCATTCTTTATGTTAAAAAAAAGTTGGGTAAAGAGCTTTGCGCACTGCTTCAATCAATCCACGGGTGTCTGTGACAGTTTGAAGCCTTTTTTTCAACAAACGTATTGGGGAGGGGGGTAATAAAAGGTAATGGCGTTCTAGAAAAAAATATCTCTTTTTCATTGGCGATTTCTCGAAAAATGAAGCGTAATATACTTTTCAATTTTTCATGTTAATCTCTTCTTTCTTTTTTGATTTTCGCCTCAATGCCCTTCTCAACCTTCAACCTTATTCATTCGTTTAAAAAAGGGGGGGGGGTGAGAAAGGGGTTGAAACGAGGTGGTTTACCGCCCCCCGAATGCTAAAGGGTGGTGGCCCCGGCGTTCTCGAACCCTCTTCTTCCGCGTTTTAATATATCGAGGGGGCCTGGTGTACTCGGGTTTTTAGTCGCTCGTGTGGCGTTCCGCCGACGTTGAATCAGAACCGAACGTTTTGAGTAACTCAGGTAATTTTTTTTAATGTTCTCCTAAGTGACGCTCGTTATTTCAGCGACTCGTGTGGATGCCATTTAATTTAAGACAGTTTAAATGAACAGTGGTGTGGGGGTAGGGATGTTAAATTGAACAGGTGGTCCTAACGATAAATATTTGCCGACGAGTAAATGGCTTTTCAGTGGGCTTCCCCTCCCCCCATTTACAACCACGCCAGCAGTAATGCCATTAGGGGTCGTTTTAATCATTTTCACGATTCCAATTCTCCAGCAAAACCTCATTACCCTTGTTCCAATTCTTTCGCTTGAAACGAAACGACAGCATCGCCGATTGAATCAGAACCAAATGAACTTTATAGGATGTCTCCACGAATACCTCGTGGGAATTGCATTGAAACATTTTGAAATAGAGGATGCTATTTAAGTTAGTTCCCCAGAAATTATAACGAGGTCCAAGTCACCACTCCCCCTTTTCAAAGGTACTCTCAACCTTGTTGGATGGGGAGGGGGGCAGTAAGATGAGCACCCGATATATTTATGTTTGTCGATTGCTGATCTACATATAGAGTATCCTAGAATTATTGAACGATATATCCTACCTTCTCTATACTCTCCCTCCCGCTCTTCTTCTTAGGAAGAGGAACTCACTTTGGGACTCAATTACAGTTGGGAAGCTCGGTTTCTTTTACTTTTTCCTTCTTCTTACAGATGGAGTCACGTAGACTTCCTCGAATTGGAGGACGGTATGGAGCTGCGGAGTGAGAGGTTGGTTGGAGGAATAGTCCCTGATAAGGAAGACTTATGTGTACGGGACAGATGAACACAATTAATGACCCCTTCGTCTTTCCTTGCCCTATTATTTTTTGCACGAACCATCTCCTCTCTAGCGTGCTTCAAGCGATGAATGAGAGCAGTTTGCTACGTGAAATAAGGCCTAGCGGGGGGGGGGGCGGAAACGCTATATTCTTTTATTCAAAGGAAAAACTCTGAAATGGGAATTGAGACAGGTGGTTAACGTGATGGAAGTGGTGGGGGCTGAGACCCCGTATTTCTCATGATAGCTGCTCCCATTTTAAATTTTCATGTTTACGGAACAATGGTGCAACTTTTTTCCCCCACTGAAGTAATAGCTTGTGGACGTTCCAATAGGACCAGGGTCAATCCAGCGAGATCAGGTTCTGTAATGACAATAATTTGCAAATGTTGGGCTTTGAAAAGGGCTAAAACTGCGGAATTGCTCTTTGCAATGAGCCGACACCCTGGAATTTTCCATTTTAAACGTGTGAACCCCGTGAAGTCAAGTTTTTTTTTCTTTCTTTCTTTCTTTTTTAATTCAGAATTTTGGCTGCCCGGTGGATAAAATTAAGAAAATCCGCGACTTTTGCTTGTTCACAGCAAATATTTCAAGAAAATCTAGGATTTGTGCTTTTTTGGGGAGGGGGGGAAACTTCTGTATGCGCCTGCCTCCTCCTTGAACGCAGAACTTTGGATCCGCGCCCAGTTAGAACTGACACAGAAACTTAACATTGTTTCCAGGGCTGCCTACAAAGAGGGCAATGGCGCGGCGTGCACTATTAAAAGTGGGTGGGGGCGTTTAATCTTCTTTGAATAGTCCCTGTGGTCCATTTCACCTTTTCAGATGGATGAATTCTACAGCTAAAATGTGAGAACAAAACACTAAACTGCTGTTCTTGGGCCAAGTCCGCAGCTAAAATTGAGAAAAAGAGATACAGCTAAAATTAAGACAAATCACTGTATAATTCCATTATAATAAAAACGCTATTTCGTGGCTAAAGTTTAGGGAAAAGTGCTAATTCACGGCTACACAGACAAAAACGCTAATCATCAGCTGAAATTGAGGAAATATGTATTTTTAGTGGCTGAAATTATAAAAAAGAATTCATTCGCGGCTAAAATTGGGAAAAATTGCTAATTCGTGGCTAAATTGAGAAAAAGCGCTAATTCGAGGATGTCGGTTAAAAATGAAAAAAATACTAATTCGCGGCTAAAACTGAGAGAACACCAGTTGGTGGCTTCTGATGGCATAAATTTGTGGCTGAAATTGAGAAAAAGCACTATATCGGCAATCAGCACAAAGCGGCATCTGGGAACGGGCACCTTCTGTTTGTCATCCAAGTTTTCTCGTACATGATTAGTGGATTCTTGGATGACACATACGATTTGATAGATGAGCGCGGCGGGATCTCTATGGCAACTTTACCATTTTAAAACCCCGTAACGGGGTTTTTTCATTATACATAATGCATAATACACACATAACATTCTTACATTCATGTAATACACTTCTCTACACATAATACATAATACACGGGGGTTGACCATTTACATAAAATTCAGACTTTTGGGTGCACATGGAACGTTTGAAGGGTTTTATGTTCAAACGACATAATTAAATTTCAAGGTTATTTGCGAGATTCTAGTCAACATTTTTGACGTTTTTGGTGCATATATAGAGGAATGTCTGACAATGAGGCTTAAATTGACTCGAATGATCGAACTCTCGTCCGAGTCGTTCCAAAATACACCAACGGCAATGATTCCGAACAATCAAATCTTGCATTGTTAATTTCCTGTTTTTTGAACGAGCACAGTCCCTTATGCTCCACCCCTCTATAGCTAAAAGTTCCTCCATTGATAGAATAGAACTTTATTTCAGGATATGAGTTGTAAAAAAAAGGAAGCTTTACAACGTATCAAAGTAGTTAAAACTCTTCTCCTCTCCACCGACCCAACTCGATATCTTCCGTTTAATTAAACGGCTAAGGAGGCCTCGAATAATTGTGTGAAGGCTGATCTCATTAAAAAGGCTCCCGGCCCACCCAGCAACATTATGATCCAACTTCTATTCAACGTACTTTGACCCAATTTTCTGTGTTCAATCTTTAAACCAGAACAGCTTGAAGGGAAGTTTCGATTCTGATTTAGGGGGGGGGGGGAGCAAAAAAGGAAAAAGGAAAGGGGGATCCCCTTCGCCTTTCACCCTTCATTCCACGACTACGTCACGCCAATGTCAATTTATCATTGCAAATTAACGCTGTCTCACACAAACTTCACAATAGAACTTAGAAACTTCTTGTCAAATTTGCCTTCATTTAATGAATTTAGATATCTTACCTATATTTTATGGTTCAGTTGTGAAATGTAAACAGAACGCGTTATAATGGGGTAATGAATTTTTGGTTTTTTATTGTTACGTTGTGTGTCATTCTACGGAAGAATGATGATTTTATTTACGCCATTATAAACGGGCAAAACGCCATAGAGGGAGAATTTCCGTACTTCATGATTATACTGAAGAATTTCCAGATACACTGCGGTGGTGTCCTGATTTTGAAAGATCACGTTCTATCCATCGGCCACAGGTTTATCCAGAATTATACGAACAGTTCGTGCTGTGCGATGACTCTATGGCCCATTGGACAGTTTACCGTCTCGGCTGGTTCGGTTGACCTTGAAAAACGACGCTACCTTGAATCAACCTACGACCTGGAGCTACGACGAGTCGACATGATCATTCTTCACCCGAACATAACTAGAATTCGCACTCACTTGTGGCGTCACAATTTGGCGTTGATACGCGTTCGCACCAGTTTCTACGCGAACCAACGGATACGCCCACTTTTAATCAAACTAACCAAAAGGGATATGACTAACAATCTCCTAGCTTACATCAACAAGGGGGGTATTTGCGAGGCGATGGGCATCGGATTTACCAATATCGAATTCCACGGCGTTCACACGATACGAGCGAAACACGTAAAAAAAACAAGCGTCAAACTGGTTGATTGGGATGAGTGCGGTCAGTTTCTATGTCAACAGCCGGCGCGACTTTGCGACGAGGATTACTTCAAATTGGGTGTCGTCTGTGCTCGAGGCATTGGACACGGTGACACGTGCCTACTGGACGAAGGCTCACCTTTGGTTTGTGAAGGAATCTTGACCGCTCTCGTCAATTGGGGTCCGTCTTGTGGGTCCTATCCGCACAAGCCTCGGCTTTACGTACGTTTGGACTTCTCTCTTGACTGGTTGATGCAAATACTTCCGAATGGATCGATAACGTCTTCGTTACAACTTCAGAGCCTGTTCATCGCCTTTTATTTCTTAATGTTGAGCTCATTTATATAAGTTTTTTTTTTAACTTTTAAACGATGAATCACATGTTTCTGAAGCACTTGTACATCAAATCTCAAAAAAAAAAAAAAAAATACTGAATGCTCGACGGAGCTGATAAATGGTGGGTGGGGACTGGGGATCCAGGGAAACTTGATGCATGGAAAATGGATAAACGTTTTGAAAAAAAGGAAGATGGAACATGCTCCTATGATGATTTCTTTAGGAATCACTTTCCAATATCCTGCACGTGCTCATCCTCTAGGACGTTCTACTCCTAATTATTATTCAAAAAATATTAGCAGTAAGTTTTCCTGTATCTATTTTAGATTCAATCTTCAAAATAACTGTCATTTAAAACATGATTATGATTAAAACGTCCTCGCGGGACAACCATACCGCCCCTCCAAGACACCCTTCCATAGTTTTCAACTTCACGAGACCTAAACGGTCCCCCTCAGGAGGTTAAAAAGCCATAAACTTTGAAACCCCTACGCAACTCTTCTTCTCCCTTTAGCCCTGCAAAACCTGGCCCCATTTAGGTAGCAAACTAAGTCGAGTGTGAGTGCGAGGCCATTAACAGTTAGCACCTTACCCACATCCCTTTTTAACGATGGATGAAGGGGTGGATAAACGGGGAAAACTGGGTTTTTAGCTTTAATACGTGAAAATGTTTCTGGGTCCCAGGTGTGGCTTCCCAAAGCATTGATGCTCTTTGGGTGGGGAGTTGGGGGAAAATAGTAAAATATATTGACGAATACAGGGGGGGGGGATCAAATCGATTCGTACCAAATAATAGAAATGTGAAACTTTTTAGTACATGGCAAAATTGTTGTTGAGTAAGAAGGGACGTCGACAACAAGGCCCTAGGACGGTAAGGAAGATTTTATAACGTTGGGGAGTAGAGAATAATTTTGGGCAAGGAGCGGTATTAAAACGCCAAAAGTGCTCCCTATTTCACAGTCATGGCTAGGGAGAAAGACAGTGCACGGGGGGAGCGAGCAATTAGTTGTTCTCAGCACTTTAGATAAGGCTGTTTAAGCTACTTAAACACTCAAGTTTCCTTTGGAAATATTCAACCGTGAACCTGCAGGGTGTCTTGAAACTCGTGGAAAATGAGCGCGTCAATGAATTTTCATTATGAATTATGGAATTTTTTTCTTCATTCTTTTTAAACCGTTAATGAAGGAATGTTTATATCTAATCGTTCCAAACCAAAAATATGCTCAAATCAAACCACTTTGAGAAAAATGTCCTTAAAAATCTATCAGTAAACTACACACCGGGTGATGTTGGTGGAAAACGCGTAAACAACGGGCTTCTCGACAAGAAAAATCTGAAAGTCCACGGACGTGTTCGATAAGATGAGCCGTTAAATGGGTCCTCCCACCGGCGCTTTTGGCCGCTTTGTTACGTTTCCAGGGGTCCCGCAAATTTTCCAGCATGTACATATACTATACATTGGCCACATAATCGACTGGCTTTCACGGAGTTTGGACTCCACAGGAGCGGGTTTTGGAGGAGAACCCTCCTGTGGCCGCTCCACCGCGAAAGGGCGCTCTGATGGAATCACAAAAATCGACCTAAGCCAACGCCCTCTTATTGATCCGATTATTTTCGGCAAAACGTTTTAGTGGGGGATCGGCTCCAGCTTTTCAGTATTGGTCTTTAACGCAAGCGGGCCTTGGCTGGCCAGCCAAGAAACTCGTCCGAAATAAATGACAATTAAAATGAAAGTGATGGCGGAGTCGGGACAGACCCGAATGCGTTAATCAGTTTTTGTTTGTTTTCTTTCTTTTAGGCGTAGATTAAGTAAAACTAGCTGTAAGAAATAGTACATACGTTCATAAAATAATAATTGCAAAACCGCTACTTGTAGCCGCCGTTGTTTGCCCCACTTGTCTTGTATTCTCTTTCTTGTTTTTTTTTCCGCGCCAACCTAGGAGTGATAAGATAGTCGTTAGTTGACCAGGACCGCAGTAGCACGTAAGTTCCGCATTTTTCTGTTTGTAATATTACTTTCGTAACGCATTAAAATCCGTATGTATCGCCCTTGGCTCGGAAAAAAGACTCGTTTATTTAAAAGGATATAATGGGAAAACCCACTAGGAGATTAATACTCGAACGGGGAAGATAGAGGAGTGGACGACATCCGGGCGAAAAAAGGTAATTCTCTTCGACTGTTACCTTTTCTCGGGTCGTTCCCTCTACACAAGTCCGAAAACAATCATCACACTCTTGTCACTAAAAACAAATTCTCCTAATAGTTGGTCTACGAACAGCAATAGTATAGTGATGTGCTATATTTCATGCTCGACTATTTTGTGTTGTAATGTTGGCAACACAACTGACGTTTCTTTTATCAATTTCAATTTACTTACCTTTATTTTGGTAATTCAGTTGACGAATGATCCTCCGTACTAAAAATTCCTTTACAGAACATCGTTTTTCATACGATCACCCACTCAAAAGTTTGAACGGTTGAATGGTTAAAAAACGTAATTTTCAGCCTTTTTTGTCTCTTTTGGTTGTAACGACTTCACTATCAGTTTCTCATGATAGTTCACAGAGAATAAGTTGAAGATCATTACATTTCCTTCGAAATGAGCCCTTTTCGAACACTTTACACCAACGTAGCAATAAGTTACAGACGTATGAACTGACCAAGTTTTTTCATTTTCAAAAAATCCTACTATCCAACGCCGGGAAAATCAAGTATGATCAAGCTTGAACATATAGCTTGGGTTTGTACTGCTCATAGACCCCGTTATTTCTACCGTTTTTTAGTTGGATTTGTTAAAAATGAAAAGACTTGGTCGGTTCACACGGCTGTAACTTGAGGTTACATTGGTCTAAAATGTTCGAAAAGGGCTCAATTCAAAGGAAATGTAACGCTCTTCAACTTATTTTCTGAGAACTAATTGTGAGATACTAAAAGTAGAGTCGTTGCAAAGTAAAAGAGTCGAAAAAAACAGAAAATGGTGGTTTTTAACACAATTTCCCAATATTTCCGAGTCACGTAAGTTGGAAACTATTAGGATATAATTATGAAAAATCGAAACAAGTGACCTTCCTGGTGGTCTCCAGCAACCTGGTCACATCGGACATCCGGGGACTTTTAGTATGTTTACCTCCCAACAGCCTCAAACATATTGGAAAATTAAAAATTCACTAAACTGACCATGTTGACCTATATTCTCTTATTGACTGGACTAAATACCACAACCCCCTGAATCGTACATGTATAGGCAACTCCTCAGATTCAACTGCGTGATTCATTGCTAAATATGCAATGTCGTGTCCAAATGGCCAGCTTTCTCGCCGAGAAATATAAAATAGCTCGATTAGCAATTTATACGTCAAAAGACTCAAGCATAGATACCCAGGTAAAACGGCATTTGGCTATTGGGTTGTTATAGTGTATCACGCACCTACTAGACCAGAATTTCAGGAAAAATTCGTCGATATTTTACCTATCTTCTTAATCACTTAATTGGGTTATTGCGTCAGCATTCGTTTATTCGGCAGAAATAACAATTTTTCATCAAAATCTAGTCTTGACTTCTTCAAAATCGGACATTTTCACTTAGGTCAAATTGGCCGTTAATCAACAATGGGGAACTTGCACATTTTTCAAAAGTTGGTGTTTCTTAAAGAGGGCTCTTCCACAAGCCTATATTGCTCACATTAAACTTTGAAATCAATCAAGGATGCTTTTTCAGCGAATTTCTAAAAAAAATTGAGTGGGGGTTCGATTACGTCAAAACTTATTTATTGAAATGGATGATGCGGGGAAGAGGGGGTTAGACGCGTTTACTGGAAGGAAATTTTTCATGTTATTTGTAAACAAACAATTTTAGAGTTCCCTCAAATGCTTCACAAGTAAGGATTGACGTAATTTCCCGTCAGAACTTTGAACCTTTTTTAAAAATCTTAAAACGCACCAATCGGGTTGCAACTTCCGTTGTTATCCTTCAGTTCACGGGTCAAATCACCGGTACGCTTTTCTTCCCAATCTGAGATTCATGCAAGTTCCCCATTAACGATTTGGTGGATAGCTTTGTAGCTTTGGGGTAACATGTGGTAGGAATTTAACAAGAACAAAATTGAAAACAAGACACGATTTACACCACCAAACTGAAGCTTTTAAAAATCATTCAAAATCCTATCAAGAAAACAATTGATCTCGTCGGTAACGAAAAAAATAAAGATTACACTTTTAGGAAAATTATGTTATCCTCGCCACAGGTTCTGAATCTCATTTATTTGGACGCTGAAGTTTCGTTTCACGGGATGATGAGAGCTCTAAATGACAAAATTGGTATTACACAATAGCTAGACACCGAACCCAACACTTCATACCTCGTAGCCATTTTGCAATCACGAAGTTTTTTTTTTGTTTTTTTTCCTTTGGCATTGGCTTTGCGCCATACAGCCATTGCATTTAAGTGAGATATAGGAATAGGAAGTTAAATTCATGTTTTTACATCACCCATATGTGGAGAAGAAAATAAGGAATTTTGTTTTTAACGCCAAAAAGACTTGTCATTGGAAATCACGAAGATTGAATAACTGCCCCAAAAATTAACAATCATAACCTCAGATAAAGAAAATGTATGCTTACATCCACGAGAGAATACTCAAAAATCCATTTCACAGCATCGTCCACGACAGTCATGATCATGAAAAAAAGAACAGCTCAAATTCAGAGGAAAATCAAGAGTATAATTATTTAATTCATCTCATAATCCATGTTTCTTGATGAGTTCATCTTGCTCTAGCATATCAGGCATTAAACAATACGCAATAAGAAGCCATCGATTGCCCTTGAGCTATTCTAGCCAGAATATAATACCAATATTATAGTGGGAAAAATGGCTTAATTTCGTCACTTTTGAGAGGTACTCTGGTGCAACGTACAAGCCTTAAAGCGAGCAAATTCTTGCTTTATTGGTCAGCCAGAGTCTAAATTTGAAGCACTGGAGGAGCTATTAATTAAACGTCGATTGTTTTCAGCCGGAGGACGATCTTGCAAGCCTTAAAGCGGGGCAAGTTCTTGCTTTATTGGTCAGCCAGAGTCTAAATTTGAAGCACTAGAGTAGCTGTTGGATTAGAAAGCAAAACAGAAGCATGAATTTTGTACCGGATGATAGAGAGGATAATTACATACGGAATCTTATCAAAGAGATGAAAAAAGAGTATGAGATGGCTCGCATGTTTTAGCTTAATATTCTTTGGTTTTACAAACCTGTCTTAATTGTAAGTTCCGTGAGGTAGCTTGAAGAATATTGCGTGACGAATACTTTAAATCCTTCATTAGATAGGTTGTATACAATTGAGGCACTTACAATATGAATAATTCCAGAAACAAAACACACATTCGAAAGGAGATTGAGTATTTTTGAGTTATGTTGTCACACCGAAGGAACTTTTTAATACGGAGGATCATTACAACACAAAATAGTCGAGCATGAAATATGGCACATCACTATTGCTGTTCGCAGACCAAGTATTAGGAGAATTTGTTTTTAGTGACAAGAGTGCGATGATTGTTTTCGGACTTGTGTAGAGGGAACGACCCGAGAAAATGTAACAGTCGAAGAGAATTACCTTTTTTCGCCCCGTTGTCGGCCAAGGCTACTAGAACTAACAAGGTTGGCCATTACAATGTAAACAAGACGAAAAAGTTGCCTCAGTGTTTTGATTGGTCGAGACCGATTGTGACGTAGAAATATGCTCCTCTTCCCGCCCCATTGTTTATAGTCTATAGTATTTATGTAGAATTCGTGTTTTTTGAAAGCCCAAACTGCCCAAACTATTGTTTTATTTAATTCAACCAGAATTTCGGGCTTCGTACCTTCACAATGGTTTCTTCAGGTGGCAATATTCTTGTATAGAAAGATATTTCGGACCAAGAAAACTTCCCATTTCCTTCGCAGCCCTCCTAGCCCCGGCGTTTCTTCTCATTTTAATAATGAGGAAGTCTCACATTTTTCGAAAATATTTTTTTTCGATGAGGTATACCAGCCCTTCTATGTAAATGAAAAAAATTAAACCCTTTGGAAATTTTTTTCTTATTTAAAGTTGGCATATTTTCAATCCCGCCAAATCGAACATTTTCCGCAACGTAACATACGCTGCATTCTCTGCCCTTTTCATACCTCTAAATGGCTAATTGATTTATCCTTTATTATTTTATTATTCAAGGGCTCAAGTAGAAACACAACAAACCGCTCCCCACTTTTTTCGGAAGGCGTTTCATGACGAAAACATGCTTAGCTGGCGTGTTTGAAAATACCTAAAACTTGGTTATTTTACAACTGATCCCGATTTATGTTCTATTTTAGCATAAATAATTACCTTAGAAAATAGAGTTATAAATAAGTTCTGACCCATGAATCTTCCTAACTTCGATGTTTTTCGCGTCATCCCCACGAAAACCAAGAAAAAAATCATATTTCTTGGGCCCGGTCTCGCTTATTGGACGCTTACAAGTATTTTCAACCAAAGATTCCCCAACGATTGTAGAAAATTCGTGTTTAAATGAAGAAGACACATTCAGCGGTTTGTGCTTTCAAAGAACTTGAATTGATTTTCCCTTACATTATTTCCAAGCCATCTTAGCTGGAATTAAGTTACCTTCTCACTGCTTCTAAATAAACAATTAATAATACTTAGCATAAAAATTAAAAGTCAGTTAAATCTGTGATTGTCATATAGGGCGAACGAAATTCGGTTTAGTTCGCAATATCTCCACCCTACCACTCGATCAAATCACCCTCACCATATTCCAGGAGCTTATTTCTTTGAGAAGCTTATTGCTCTTATTGTAGCTCTTGCTTTGTGCGCGCTGTTGTGATTTCCTTTGAAAATCACTCTCAAAAATCGTGTTCTGTTCTACCCTCTTTATCCTCTTGAAATTTTGAACATGACAACGCGCCACGCCAAATGACACGATACGAGACCATGCACTAAAGTTTTATCTCTTCAAATGACAACAATATTTGTGAAATACTCTCTATACACAAATTTGATTTGTATACAAAATGTTCTCTCCTCTCCTGTTCCATGCGCCACAATTCACCATGGGAAAGTGTTTTTTGAAGCAAAATTTTCCTACCCCATTTTATCTCTTTACGCTTTGGATGCACCACGATTTTTGAGAGGAAATAAGAACGCAAGTGTATGGCTGGCTAATGTTCTTGAAGGAAGGGTGAGTGTTTTGTTCAGCTTCAACATAATATTTGTTGTATAAATAAAATATGTAATAAACATTGGTATCTTTTTTCTAGCCTTAGGGGCCAAGCAATGTGCGTAACAGCAGTAAAAAATTCGATAATAAGATTTGATTCACCTGAATAACTCAGTTTCAAAGGAGTTGGAATACTACATGAATAAAGTGTGGTGGGAGGGAGCATATTGTGACGTGGGCCTCCACCCCTCGCCAATATATATAGAAAAACGTAAACAAACGGCGTAATGGCCAACCTTGTTAGTTCTAGTAGCCTTGGTTGTCGGCATCCCAGATAGAGTCGTCCAGGGAAAGGTGGGGTAGGTACGAGCCCCTGAATCCCCCCCAATCCATCCCTTCCCAGACGCTCCCTTAACCAGCAGAGGAGAAAGGAAAAGAAAGAGAGATTCGTAAGCGAGACGTGGAAGCGGACGGTCGTGTGTGGTACCGCGCAGTCAGCTACGAGAGTACCGATCTTCGAAGTAAGCCGTAGACGGCGTAGGGACTAGTACGCAAAAGATTTCCAGCTTCGCATCTTTGTACGCCTCGAGTACGCCATCTCTACGCGAGCATTGTACGCCGCGAGTACGCCATCTCTACGTAACGTTGTACACCTCGAGTACGCCATCTCTACGCGAGCATTGTACGCCATCTCTACGCAACTTTGTACGCCACGAGTGCGCCTTTTCGACGCGAGGCTCTACGCCACAAGTACGCCAGTTCTACGCGAGGCGCGTACGCTTCAATTGCGCGCGATTGTTCACCACCCCTCATCCTCGGCTATACGCCACACGTAGACGCCGTCAGAATCTAATCCGGCGCCGTCTCCTTCCACCGGCTTGTCTCGCCGGCGTCACCCCCAGCTATATCAGGTGATCGCCTCCTGCTCATCACCACTCGTCCTCGGCGTTGGTTTTCGCCGCCCGAATCCGTCACCCAGAGTCATCCGTCGGCGCCAGACCGCTGCCTACGGGCCGTGAACGCCCATCCCCACTTCGATTGAGACGTCCCGCTTTGGAAGACGAATTTGAAGGCGTGAGTACGGAGTCTTCTTCTGAATCATTCCGATCATCACTCGTTCCCCCCCCCCCGTTCGTTGTCCCTTGACTCATTACCGTCTGGCCTATCCCGTTTGCTTTGGACTCCCACTTGCTTCCCACTATGCCCCTTGCTTTGGACGACTTACCAAAATATATATATTGAGTTACCGTTCGAGAAGCGTTTAGAAGCATCCCCTAAATAAAGTAGGGAAGACCCCACGTCGTATCACACAGGTCACCCCCCCCTCTCACAAACAAAAATGTCATTTTTCGAGTCAATTATGCCTGATGCATGTCAAAAATTACAATTATTGAGGCCAAACATCAAAATTTACCGTGTCTTCATGAAATTCTCTTGTTTCTGGGTTAATTTTCCTGGCGTCATTTGTGTGGCCTAAAGGCACAGTTTTATTAGATAAAGGTCGTTTTATAAGTTAAATCGCCCGTAAAATGGCGTATTGACACTGTTCAGACCGAAAACTTGAAGCTCCGGAAGACCATGAATAAATGTCCTTGTCCCCCTCTGGACCACAATATGCCCATTACTCACATTCAAATACCATTTTCGTGGGGTTAGCCCTTTCAAAGCCCTAATTTCGTGGATTTAGATCCAACAGAACCTTTCAGGCAGGTTTCATCACACAAAAAGCCAACCAGGAGGACGAAACAGTTGATTCCAGAGTCACCTTCCTCTTCTTTATGATCTTGGCTAGCATTGTCTTGGTTTGATAGCTAGAATTCACTGTTTTCATCCTTTAAACCCAATTCGGCCCGTTAAAAAAATACAATTTGCAGGATTGACTCCCTCAAAATCCAAATTCAAAAGTGGCTATATCATGAGGTTCAAGCAGAAAGCGCAATTTCAAATGTTTGATGTCTTCATAGAAGCAATTTCGCGGATTTGGTACTGAAGAAACCCACTTCTGCCGTTTTGGCAAATTCAAGAACCATAGTGTTACCTTTGGCTCCGTACATATAAACAAGCAATTCCGATGGCTTGGCCCTTTCAAAAGCCCAAATTTTGCAGATCTGACTGGTTATAAAAACATATCTCTTAAAATAGCCAACTCACGGATTTCACTTCCACGGTGTTTGCTCATTTTGAAAAACAATGTCATAGGTCTGGCTCCTACCATAAACAGAATTTTGTCCAAATTTCAAAATAAAAGTTCTTGTATCTCTCCACTATTTGTCTGGAACTCCACAATGATGCCGCCTCTTTCCTATCGTGAAGAATTTTGTACGGTTGGCCATTAAAACCAACTTCACGGGGTTGACACACAGGCGCGGATCCAGGATTTCGTCAGCGGTGGTCTATTTTGAATTTACCCCCTCCCCCCATTAAAGGTGGATAAAAAACCACTTATGGCCGTATTCATAGTCGTCATTCAAGCTGAGCATTTGCTCAAGCGACTTCAAATCGGTCGTTTTAATTAGTGAATCATCTGTTATGAATTATGATAAATAAGCCTGAAGTGAATTATGAATACTCAGCCTGAGTGACGACTATGAATACGGGCCTTAAGCGCCCCATACACTGTCAGTTTAACTGAAGGCAATCGTGAGGCCGTCGATCGGAGTTACCCATACATTTTCAGTTAATCTGAAGGCCATGGACTGCAGTCCACCGTCCGTGGAAACTGAAGGTGTGTGGCCGTAGGACCGGCTAGGATCGGACGTGAGATCGTTGACTGACAGTGTATGTTACCCGTCAATTTTGGCCGGACGGTCGCCTCTTGAGGCGACGGCCTGCAGGCAATCGCATAGTGTATGGGGCGCTTTAGGACCGTATTTATGAACGTTCCTTGAAGCTTCCTTGAGTCAAGGAACCATTGAGAACAGTTTTGATCACAATAAAAACATCTGTTTTAATGAATTTCAAGGGTTCCTTATAGTTCGAGAGCTAGCGACAGTCCCACTCAACCGGAAGAACATAGTCACTAATGTGTGCAAAATGATGGCATTTGACCCCCTATTTACGAGTCCGGAAGTCTGCCATGCTGTATCTGGGACCTCAGGATTTCATAGCTAATTAAAGTCCTTAATTTGGGACAAGAATTTAACAAGAAGAACATAGTCCAGAAACTAGTCTAATTCGAAAGGTTTTATGGAGCTGATTACGAATATGATCGTCTGCCGCCGACTGCCTGGGGCATTTGCCCTTAGTGACCAGTCAAACTGCAACGGAGGAAAATGATTAACAGGAAGAACAGAGTCCTGAAACTAGTCTCATTCGAAAGGTGGTCGTGTTGCATAAGACCATTTTCCGGACTTATTTTTTTCTGTTAAGAGTAATATCCCTGATGTAGGAAGTTTGACCGGCCACCGAGGGCAAATGCACCAGGCTGACGTCACCAGACGACTATATTTGTAATCATTCCCATAAATTCTACCGAATAAGACCAGTTTCAGGACTATGTTCTTCCGGTTAATTAAAATTTCCCAAATTATGTGAGTTTAGCGAGCCACAGAGGGCAAATGCCCCAGGCAGACGATCATTTTCGTATTCTACCACATGAAACCTGTCGCTTAAGACAATATTCCGGACTTAGTTTTTCCGGTTAATTAATATCCATGATTTAGGGAGTTTGACTGGCCACCGAGGGCAAATTCTCCAGGCTGACGCCGCCAGACGATTATATTTGTATTCATCTCCATGTATTCTATCGAATAAGACCAGTTTCGGGACTATGTTCTGCCAGTTATTTAAAATTTTAGCAAATTTCGAGAGTTTGGCGAGACACAGAGGGCAAATGCCCCAGGCAGATGGTGGCGGACGGTCATATTTGTAATAATCTCCATAGATCCTTTCGAATAAGACCAGTTTCAGGGCTATGTTCTTCCGGTTGAATGGGACTGTCGCCAGCTCTCGGTCTATTAATGTCAAGGAACGTTCATAAATACGGGCATTAATCTATCTTAAATTCGAAATATTAATCGAATTTCGTAGCCAGTTCTTCGCTTGGACAGGCAAGGGGTAATAGTTTACAGTTGAAATATTAAAGACGGCCAAGATCAAATGCCACTTTTTTCTTCTTGCATAGCGTAGGTATATTTGTTAATAGCGAATTAAATTATAGAAAAGGAACCAATTAAAGAGTATTAAAAAAAAATAAATAAAATTTGAGGCGTGAAGAGGGGTGAAATAACCACAGTTTCATAGTCAAGGAGCTGTTCAAAGAGTTGAATCGATAGTAACTAGTTAAAATTCCCGGTTTTGAGACCAAATATGTATTTAGTCCAAGGTGCTCAGATAATTTGGCTCGTGTAATCCTAGTCAGTCTCTGAGCTTTTTCAAACGTCAGTTTGTGAGGTAAATTTTACAATTCCTGATCGTATTGTGAAGAAAATGGGACTTTGTACAGCGTATGCAGGCTTTATCATTGGACAAATGGCCTGTTATTGGACCATAAAATCCAATTTTTGGGATTTTAAATTACAATTGTAATGCGGATCCTTGAAACTCGAAAAGAGCGAATTGCCCCCCAGCGTTCACGTCTGCTGTATCCGCCTGAGTTTATGGTTTGTTGACACTTTGACAGTATACAACTTTTCTTGTTCTTCTTCTGCGACCCTCAAGGTCTAGATCCGCCTGTGCACACTAGCTCTCAGCCTCATGATGTTATGCAGGATAGAATTGTGAGCTGTACGTATACTTGAAGAATAACGACTTGTCTACTCACTGAGATTACACCTTTATTATTTCGACTCGGTGAATCGGTTTTGAATGTATTTTATACATCATCATCAGACTTATGTCAATAGGTGATAAAATTAATCAAAATAGGTGGGAGTCAGAAACACCCCCGTCAAGAAAAAATGTTGTGGGTGTGAATCAAGCATTGAATAAGCCGCTCAAAGGTTTACCGCCCGTTCCACACCGTTGTCTAGCTGCCTAGGCAACCTTTGAGCGGCTTATTCACACCCACAATATTTTTTCTTGACGGGGATGTTTCTGACTCCCACCTATTTTGATTAATTTTATCACCTATCGACATAGGTCTGAGGATGATGTATAAAATACATTGAAAAAACCGGTTCACCGAGTCGAAATAATAAAGGGGTAATCTCAGTGAGTAAACAAGTCGTTATTCTTCAAGTATAGCTCTCAGCCTCTCGCTGTGAGAAGGACGTCCGCCACAAATGAAAGAAAGCATGCACGCTCCTATAATTTTTGTTATTGATGTGGAAGGTGTGAACGATAATTTTTAGGAGGCGAATTAAACACGAAGCCATTCTTTTTGTCGATTCAGGAGATAAAAAAGGATAGATTAAATAAGGGTTAAAAAAAGAGGCACAGGCCCGCGGTAACAACTACGCAGTTGCAGAGTTTTCTTAGGGCGGCTTCCCAAGTAGCACACTCAGGTTGTCTCGACGTCGGGAAGGTCGTGAGGGGTGACCCGACGACGCCGTCCGACGTTGTAATGACGATTATATACCTAAGGCGCTGTTCAAACGAGGCGGTTTGCCGCGCGGCGGACCGCTAAAGATTATCGCGAGGGGAGAAAGAACACACAAGAGTGAATGGGTCTGTTCACACAAGGCGGTGGCGGCGCGGCGGCAGAAATTTCTGCCGCGTGTTGAGGCGGTTTTAAAAAGCGGCAGCGGTGCCGCTTTGAAGGAAAACACATAGAAATATACATGAGTGTTCAAACGGAGCTGCGCGGCAGTGGCCTCGTTTGAACAGCGCCTAACGCCGACCAAAATGGTGGTAGAAAAGTTGGCTGCGTCGACGTCGCCTTGCGACCTGTAGTCGAATTAGGAAATTTTTTTCGTAGTAAAGTCGTGATACGCTTCGTTATAATACACCTGTATTACAAATATTTGTAATACGAATGTAAGATGATTTTCTATGCATAAACCAACTGCTGCTACATAATTATTAATGTGCATCATCGACTATGTTTCGACTTCTTGTACATTTTCATCCACTAGAATTATACTAGAACCATACTTTTTGTAGGCACAAGGGTGGAAGATATGAAAAATAACAAGAAGTCATGGCGGAGGTTGTTAAGAGCTTACTTCGGAAATGGAATGGAATCAGCTTAACCGCAATATCATGGCCATCATTGCCCTCTTAATAGCAATGAACTATAAACGAAATGTATTTCATCGAGCTGAATTTGATTTTACCTCTTAAAAATAAGTGCACCCCTTGTTTTATCGTAATTTAGAGTAATGAATATTTATTTTTAATATAGGCCAAACATTATAAATTACCCAAAATTTCTATTTGACACAGGTTCTCTCCTGCAATCGCTAAATTATGCTTCGAAAAATCAATTTTTAGCTGAAATGAGTAGTTATTAAGCCGTTTTTTCATTCTGACCCTTCATAATTTTTTCTTATGAGAAGAATCTTGAAAGGGAAGCAGTAGGTGAAATGGCGCAGTCGATTTTCTATACTAAAATTGTAGTAATTTCACTACTTTTGGTGAACATTACTGACCCCATAACAGCTTCAAGTCATTTATTTGTACCTACGTTGTGTAGATTACGACCACTGGTCATATTATAGGTCAAATTCCGTTCGCGACTTCAGGTCGGTATTTTGGAATCCTATATTCGTAATACGTACAAAACTATGTACAAAAACCTGCTAGTGCTCGGGAGCAACGTCTAGATGACGTCATATTATAGCATTACAGACATCCAACCACGCGGCGACGTCGGGAAAGTATACTACTGATGCGTGACGTCAAAACGACATCGTATTAATGTACTACAGAAACCCGACGTCACACCGAGGTCGAAAAATCGTACTATAAAAAATTAGATCGCACTGACGTGCCAACAACGAGACCATCTGTGTAGGAGGGTGGGAATCAGTATAAAAAAGACGGAAGTCGCCGTACGCAATCAAAACCGACCATTTGTGCTACTTGGGTTATTTCTCTCTCACTTACTTCACTCCTACACACTCTCTTTCTCTCTCTCTCTCTCGGATAAACAAAGATATGGGTTTCAAGTGGGCCAACACCACGAAATTTCGTTTTTTAAGATGCCGAATCTGCGAAATTGGTTTCTTAAAGGGCCCGTACCCAAAAATTCGGGGTGTGAAAGAGCTAAATTCACGCAAGTGATTACTTAAATGGGACAATCCATCGAAATTGCAATTTGAACGGGGACAACAGCAAGAAATTTTCATTTTATGTAGCAAAGCCCATGAAAAATAATTTTTTAGTTCGTTTTTTTGAATGCCAATAATTCGCAAAATTTGGGGGTAAAACTCGCAAAATTTGGGGGGTAAAACTCGCAAAATTGATTCCTTCGAGACCCAAATCCACGACATTGATTTCGCGAAAATGGAGTTTAATGGGGTGAAATCCACGGTTTATAGCCATTTATTAAATCCCAATATTTTTTTTTTTTTTTTTGCATGCGATAATACGGTTCTGTGGAGCTTTGAAGAAATAATTTCTGGTTTGAGGCGGAATAGCCCATTTTTGGATCGTAGGCCAAAATGTTCATAGTGCTGTCAAGTGTCGACTAATTAGAATGACCAAAGGGGCGTGCGCCCAGTGTGCCCCACTCTGGATTCCAGTGATTTTGTCCGTCTTTGACCCGTTATCTGGAGCCGCACGAATTTTCCCGTAGACAGCGGCCACGTGCCCCTCTCTTGGGTCATCGAAGTCTACCAAAACGAACGACACGGCAAAAAGCGGTCATTTTCGCCCCCCTAAAAATGAGAATTATCCTTAAAATCGCCCACTTAACGTTAACCCTTTGGTCGGATACAAAAATGTCCACATTTTGAAATGTGACGGTACATTTAATCGAAAATCGAATTGGATTTTCGATCAAACGAGCAATCCCCGACACAACCGGGGGGGTTACCCCCGTCCCTCTCGATTTTTCCCGCACGGACGGCCGTGCCGTGTACTCTTTCTTAATAAAACGAGAGGCCCCTAAGAAGGGAGCTAATTATCACATGGGCGCTATTTATTTTGTTATTCGAGGACCACCCACCCACTATTGTCCGTTTGTTTTTTTGCTGTTTCCCATAGTTGGCCTAAAACAGTTGAAAGTACAAAAGCGTAGACCCCTCCTCCTTAGTCTCCCTCCCCCATATCGTTGATTCTAAAATAAGATCCGCTACCTTGAAACTGGATTTTATGAGTTTTTTCTCCCCTCGACCCTCGTATTTATGCTGTGTTGTGTCAGTAAAGGGTGAAGATCCCCAGAAAAGGTCTTGGGGAATGCTAAAAATGCAGTCTGGCGGTCTATGCCCTATCTACTGTAACTTCATTCAGTGCGAGCTTTCACACTGGGGCGGTCGGGCCTTTTTTGTGAAACAAACGGTTTTTGTTTTTTTTCTTCTTCGATTTACTGGCTTTTTTGTGATCTAATTTTTACAACGCGACCTCTCAATTTATTTCATCACAGTTCGAGTGAAAACCCGAAGGCGTTTCGACAATTTTGTTTTTAGTTAAATCCTTTTTCAAAAATCAGACAAATTTTCCAGCATGGGAGGTGCGTACCTATAAAATTTAATTAACGATTACATTATTTGTATAATGATTAGTACAGGATCCAGTACCACCCCTCAGGTTTATTGGGAGGGGGGGGGGGTAAACGATTTTTTACTAAAGCCTTACATTTAATGAAGTCACGTGTTTACCTGTTGAACTAACTACATTTTCATCGCCCCCACTCCTGCCCATCACTACAGAAAAGGGGTGTAATTATTGAGTTTTGGAGCCAACTTCAACGGCTACTTACGCTACGCCAGGTTTCTCTGTTTTCCAAAATATTAAGAAAGAACTTTCATGGGTGAACCACCCCGCCCCCACCACCACTCTCTCTTGTTGGGCAGCTGGAGAACAAGTTTTAAAGAAGAGGAATCCTTAATGGGGAAGATATTAAAACCAAATGGAACATCGGTTGAATGAAACCTGACAAAGCAGAGTGACTGCTGCATTTAAACAGGCTGCGGGTCTGCTTTCAATCAAAATTCATTTCTAAGCGCATTTTTCGAGCATTCTCGAGTGCCGACAAAGAGTGGGAGAAAAATGAGTCTGTCGTTTTGGATGACATGATAATGTTGGAAGATGACCTAAAACGCGTTTCAACTCGGCCTTGGAAAAATTGTATTTTCATAGTTTTGAAGAGAAACTAGAGTAAAAGACGAGAACTTATAAGGTCTATGCCGGCGTATAATGGGGTATTGATCGTTCCGAGGGTCCCGCCGCCTGCCACTCTCTCTCTATTTTCACACCATTTTCTTCAACAGACCAGACGTGCCCTAGCTTTTTTCCCACCACCTGTGCTTCGTCCTTCCCTCTCTTCCTCCTCCGGAAACTGTGTCTCAATAGCTATAGCAACTTTTTCGAATGTTTGATCCGAGTAAATAAATGATTCGATGCGAACAAGATAATCACCAGACTTGGGAGGGGCAACTGTCTAAAAATACGAGTCATTCACCCCTTTTGGTCTATTTTTCGATAGGGAAAAAAACAAAACTATCAAACACCCATGTTTCCTGCTTTTTTTAAAAAAAGATGGAAACCGTAGCTATTGACCCGACAAAGAGTGTAGTGTGGAGGGAAAATGGAGTGGTTGTTTTCGGAATTATTTTAGTCCTGTAAGGCTTGTCAGAATAACAGAATGAAAGAACACCAGGAAAATATATCTCATGATAAAGGAAGGTGGAGTTGCTGAAAAGAAGGAAAAAAACACCTTGGGGAAATCATTTGCCATCCCCCCCCCACCATCACCTTCAGCAACCACTGCTGTACTACACTTACTTGTCTTCACCTTATTCATGTTCCTGCTTTTTCATCTCCGTGCAGGGCTTCTTTTTATGAATGGGAGTATAATATCAAGGCATAAGTTTCTAAGTAAAGGAAATGGAAAAACATTGTTTTTTTTTGTTCATACAAGAACAACGATAGGTGACAAAAAAGACGAGCCTTTTTTCTCTCAAAAACACAAAAACGGCCTCCAACAGAGTTGAAAGGAGGGCATAATTGCTCCCGTTTAACAACACACAAAAAAAGGTTTGAATTGTTGAATAGTGTTTTAATTGGAAGGAGGCGGCAACCTTTTTAGGAGGCGGAGGACTTTTTTTGTTGGCTTAATAACGCGTAGACGGGGCTTTTTCATGCGTTGAAAAAAAAATAATGTTACTCCGCAATTGCATCATTAGCGGTCATTCAAAAAAAGTTGCATGTACAGATGTACAGCGTCCCTAGAATGAATTACTGTACAGTTGCGTTTTAATTGCCGAGCTATCGTATCCTGCCCCCCCCCCCATGAAAAGTTCGTATCTTTATAGAATGAAATGGTCCACTTGTTTGAAAAAAAAGTATGGAAGTAAAAAAAGGGAGAAAAAGTTTTAGCTCAAGGAGCTTTTGATACGAGAAGAGCAGGAGGAGTACGGGCAAAGGAAGCAAAGGTCTAATGTATAAGTTTGCTCTGGGTCAGAATACAAGAAGGTTTGGTTGGTCAGAGGTTGAAAAGCGAAGAGTTGTGCCGGTGGGGGGGGGGGAGAAGAGCCTTTCGAAGAAAAGCTCGTGCCTTGAATGACAAACGGGACCCTTTTTCTCGTCGTTCTCCTCCTCCCTTTTTTCCCCCTTTTGGAATACCCTTTTTATCCCCCCCCCCCACCATCACCACAGTGCTTTCCCTTCTGATCATTATTAGAAGAATCCCCGGCGAAGAAAATGAAAACGGTTTGTTTGAGAGGGGAAAGAAGTTAGCGGTGGATTAAGTAGTGGAACAATGAAGGGAGAAGCGGTTAAACTGGAGGAATAGAAGTAGCAGGGTTTTAAAAAGTGAAGTTATACAGCACAAAATTGTAATTTATGGAGCTGAAAACAAGATTTCAGGGATCTTTTACTTCTATTTTCCCATGGGGGAAAAAATTGTCTGGTACGAAATTCAAGGGCGTAGCCAGGACGGGGCAACTCGTCTTTGTTCAAGACGATCGTCGAAACCAGCAGCACTCGGAAACCGGCAATTTACTGCTTCAAACTGACTTTGATTAAAATTGAACATTTTAATCAATTTTGTCCTTTTAAAAAAAATTGAAATTTTCTCAGCAGGGCACTCAGCACAACACCGCGAGAGACATTGGTACTGGGAAGGGTTTTGTTCAAACAACTAAAGAAATGATTGAAGCTCACTTCAATCTTTGTTCAATATTTTGATCAATCAGACTGACCGTCTATGGGCTCCTTTAGAATCAAATTCTTCAGATGCTAAAATGATTATTTTTTTCTTCATGAAGCGAAAACACGTTTTTATAGCTCGAAAACGAGCGATAAAACGGTCGTTTCTACGGCTAGCCCGAGAAAGTAGTTTCGAAAAGAGTCCGTCAGGAGCATTCCGAGCAGTGATTCTCCGAACTGCACTTCATAATGACAAAAAAGTAAAAAACAAAATCATCCAAAGGAGTTTTTAAACATCTGTGAAAATCGGGAGACAACTGCCGAGAGGGTCCTAGGCTACATCATAACCCAACCTTCTACAGGGTGTTTCAGGAGGAATGTGCAATACTTTGCCATGTTGTAGAACACACCTGGACGCACCAAAAATACCATATGAGCATATGGTCGAAAGTGGTTACCTTACGAGATATCGGCATTTTCCTGTTTTTCACGCTCTTCGTGACTTTTTTACACAAAGAGCGGGTTCACAGCTCGCAATCCAAGTTTAGACAAAAACTAATGACTGATTCGGAAAGAGCAGAAAATTTCCTTCTCGAATCTGTCATCAGAATGGGTTTTCGGAGTTAATTTGAACATGTAATCTGCATGCAAACACAGGAAAAATGAAATGCCAAAAATAGCAGGTGAATTTCAAGGTGGCGTACGTCAGCTGTTTTATGGTCTCATGAGTGGCAAAATTGATGAAAACTTCTCCATTCGATGGCCTTTCGAATGGTGTATTACAAACCGTATTTACGTGAACCATGAGGGCAGCAGGCACGCTAGAAACAGAAAAAACGTAGGAAAATGGTCGTATTGGAGCGATAATCACTTGGGATTATGTCCTTAGCGGACCCCTGTAATTTGCAAAATAAGACGGCTATGGGATATGGTGGTATGCTAACTTCATCTAGGGGCGGTGAGACATGAATTCAAATGTGAAGGTTAGTTTCTCAGCCCCCACCCCTACGGATGGATCCATAATTATTGTTACTTCAACCACTTGTCACCGCCGGCCGTCAAGCCCGGAGGTGGTGGTAGATTCCTTGTCCCTGACTAGGCGTTGATACTAATTTTTACACTTCCCTTGAGAATCACGCCAAGTCTCCCGTTCTTTAATGAAAAGAGCCCAAAGACCCGTCACATAAGAAGCGTGGTCGACTTTTTAAGCATTTCATACCTCCTGTGGACATGAAAAATAATTCTAGCCATCATGAGAGGGGGTCATGATGGCGATGGAAGGGAGCGGGAAAACCACATGGGTCCCAGATTACTACTATCTGCGTGACTATAGCTAATTAGCTATGTATCAAAAATTATTGATTCATTAGAAGGGAGGGGGGGTGAGCACTCTGTCCTTCTTAGTAGAGCACGCCGAGAGACCATACCGCCGTTGAAATGAAGTTACTCCCATAGAATGAATCGTATTTTGAAAATTAGAGGGTCTGCTAAGGACATAATCCCAAGTGATTATCGCTCCAATACGACCATTTTCCTACGTTTTTTCTGTTTCCAGCGTGCCTGCTGCCCTCGTGGTTCACGTAAATACGGTTTGTAATACACCATTCGAAAGGCCATCGAATGGAGAAGTTTTCATCAATTTTGCCACTCATGAGACCATAAAACAGCTGACGTACGCCACCTTGAAATTCACCTGCTATTTTTGGCATTTCATTTTTCCTGTGTTTGCATGCAGAATACATGTTCAAATTAACTCCGAAAACCCATTCTAATGACAGATTCGAGAAGGAAATTTTCTGCTCTTTCCGAATCAGTCATTAGTTTTTGTCTAAACTTGGATTGCGAGCTGTGAACCCGCTCTTTGTGTAAAAAAGTCACGAAGAGCGTGAAAAACAGAAAAATGCCGATATCTCGTAAGGTAACCACTTTCGACCATATGCTCATATGGTATTTTTGGTGCGTCCAGGTGCGTACTACAACATGGCAAAGTATTGCACATTCCTCCTGAAACACCCTGTATATACAGACCCCAAAAGTCCATTAATTTTAGTCTCTAATTTTGACAATAAAATGATTTGGTTTTTTCTACACCTTAGTTTTGACTTCATTCAAAAAAAAAATAGTATATTGACCTCGCCGCGAAAGTGCTTTGCCAGTCCTCGAGGTGTCCTGCCTCGCCTTCGCCTCGGCCGTACAACTCCTCTCGGCCCGGCAAAGACACACTGTCGCGGCTAGGTGCATAATATACTAATTTAGTGTCTGAACATCTGGTGTGGTTCGCTCTTAGCGTGAGCCTCTCAGCGGCGCTCAGTGGTAGAGCGCCTGGCGCGAAACTAAAAGGTCGTGGGTTCGAATCCCGCCTTGGGAGCAATTTTTTCTCGGAACTCAAAACAAGTAAAAATAGTAAGTATTTAGCTTCAATAAAGTTTAATTCTTTATTTCAGCCTCCCCACCCCCTCGAATTCACAGGCGTAACTAGGGTGGTGCGGTGAGGGGAAGTAATCCCTTGAAAAGTCCCCAGACAAGGGTCGTCTAAATTTCAAGTAATTAATCGTGTTCATTCACTGGCAAAACAGACGATGTGGACAGTATAAACAAGTTGCGGGTGCAAACAATCAGTTAAATTACTAGTCAGGGTACAAAATGTTCACGAAATTGCAAATATTCAGGGCTCAATAGCCATGAAATTGACAACTTCGACGCAAAAATTGCGAAGTATAACTATTGCACAGATAATTAGACACCGCCCAAAGCCTGGCAAATCTCATCAATCTGGGCATTCAAATTGTAAGTTTTGGGTCTAAATATCCGCGAAATTGCAAGTTTAGGGTCTTTTTGAGCAAAATTGCTACTTTTTGATCTTTTATCCGTGAAATCTTAGCATCATATCCGTGAAATTAGAAGTCAGTTGGCTGAATATTTGCGAAATTACAAGTTTCAGGGCAGTGGCTTATTTACGGGGTGGGGTTCAGGAGTTTAAACCCCACCCCACCAATAAGATGGTGTCTGCTATTATTTTAGATAGTCTTTCGAGAGATTTATTTTATCTTTTACCAAAGGACTGTTGAAATGAGAGCTGCACGAATAATTCCTCGGCCCCCGCCCTCATCAATTTCTTTCAATCAATTTTCAACTCAACGCAGCATCAATTCTATCGTCTTATTTCTGCACCATTACTGGATTTAAAGGCCCCGTTTCATCTCCAGGAAATTTTGCATCGAAGCAGTATTCCATTTTTCAAATAATCCGAAACATGGGCGTATCTATAGCTCAAGACTTGAAGGGTGGGCACCATTTCGCTATAGGGTGGGCGCTGTTTGGTACCGGCTATACAGCCTTGGGTCCATCCCCACAAATTATAGGCCCAAAAACTGACAATTTCGCTTGAATTAAGACCCGGAAATGTACATCTCGCGGATATTCAACCAGAAAACCTCCAATTTCGTGAGTTTTCGTTAGGCTTTGCGCTGATAGACCACCAAGCATAAGAGTTCCACTGCCACAAAAAGGGCCCCGAAACTTGCAATTTTGCTTAATTTTGAAAATTAAGACCGTAAACTTGCATTTTCGGAAGGATTGAGTCAATAAAAACCCCTCCCAAGATAAAATCATAGATCCACCAGCAGCACCACTGTTTCAGGTTTTCTTGTAGTGGGCGCGGACGACCCTGGGCTAGCCAGCCCGAACTGCGTGCGCCCTTAGCATGACAAAAAAAAAAAAAAAAAATAGCCGAGTAATTACAACATAGAGCTAAATATTTGTGATTTTGCAAGTTTGGGCCCTAATTTGATCGAAATTACGAGTCTTCTGGCTGAATAACCGCGAAATTGACAGTCTGGAAGCTTTTCTTTTAGTCACGCCGGCGGAACCCGGGTTAGCCGACCATGAACAACCCCACCAAACACGAACAACGTTTGCCTAAGAAATTGGAAGTTTCATGACTGAAAAACCGCGCAATTTCAAGTTTTTTGTCTAAATTCTTGCGAAAATGCATGTTTTGGGTCTTATCGTTAGTTTAGACGATATTGCTAATTTCGGGTCTTAATTACGGAAAAATTGAAAGATTCTGTTGTTTTTTATAGTGGCCGCGGATCTTCTGTTGTTACCTTATCTCGTTGCCTTATTTCGCTTCTTACCCTTAATTTATTGCTTTATTTCGTTGCCTTATTCCTTTGCCCAAAATTTAATTTTCATGGCCTTATTTAATTGCCTTATTTTTTACATTTCGTTTCCTTTTGAGGTGACCTCATAGTTTTGCCTTATGTCGTTGCCTTATTTCGTTGTCTCTTCCGTTGCCTAAATTAACCAATGGCTACGTAGCCGCTTGAACTTTGCTTATAAGAAAGAAAGAAAGAAAGAAAAAAACAACAAAACAACCAGCGGGGTGTAGTCAGTCTCCTGGTCTGTCCGGAATTCAGGCTACGCGTTTGGGAACGTATAAATCGTTCCAAAATTTTAAAATTAAGCCTCTTGCACTGAGGAAATTGCAAAATCAAAATTTGACTTTTTGGCTTTAAAAAAAGGAGCCATTTAGGCTCTACAACAACAACTGAGCCCTCAAAAACTGACTACATATTCGGGTTCGAAACTCCGTAAACACCCAAAACGTGGACAGGACCCTACCAACTACAAAATGTTGCACTCCGTCGACGATCCCCTCGAACTACCGCCCTGCCCTGGAGGCGGGCCTATAAAAATTCCACAAGCTAGACTATGACCCTCATGACAGTTAGGTCATGAGAACGGCGGCCTACCTTTTAAGCTGGCGAGAGGTCTATGACAGAGAATGAATAGGTGAGTGAGATGGAAAATGGAATGGGTGTAAATGAGCGACGCTCCATAGCTGTAGGGGGAAGGGATGTTAATTCTCCCAGAATCTCTGGAAGGGGGGGGGGAGTCCCTCGGGATTTACCTATTCCAGAAACAGTAAATTTGTTTAATAAACCTTCCATGACTCAGCATTTTATTAATGGACTGAACGTAGACAGTATAAACAAGTTGCGGGTGCAAACAATCAGTTAAATTACTAGTCAGGGTACAAAATGTTCACGAAATTGCAAATATTCAGGGCTCAATAGCCATGAAATTGACAACTTCGACGCAAAAATTGCGAAGTATAACTATTGCACAGATAATTAGACTCCGCCCAAAGCCTGGCAAATCTAGCCACGCAATTACATCAATCTGGGCATTCAAATTGTAAGTTTTGGGGTCTAAATATCCGCGAAATTGCAAGTTTAGGGTCTTTTTGAGCGAAATTGCTACTTTTTGATCTTTTATCCGTGAAATCTTAGCATCATATCCGTGAAATTAGAAGTCAGTTGGCTGAATATTTGCGAAATTACAAGTTTCAGGGCAGTGGCTTATTTACGGGGTGGGGTTCAGGAGTTTAAACCCCACCCCACCAATAAGATGGTGTCTGCTATTATTTTAGATAGTCTTTCGAGAGATTTATTTTATCTTTTACCAAAGGACTGTTGAAATGAGAGCTGCACGAATAATTCCTCGGCCCCCGCCCTCATCAATTTCTTTCAATCAATTTTCAACTCAACGCAGCATCAATTCTATTGTCTTATTTCTGCTCCATTACTGGATTTAAAGGCCCCGTTTCATCTCCAGGAAATTTTGCATCGAAGCAGTATTCCATTTTTCAAATAATCCGAAACATGGGCGTATCTATAGCTCAAGACTTGAAGGGTGGGCACCATTTCGCTATAGGGTGGGCGCTGTTTGGTACCGGCTATACAGCCTTGGGTCCATCCCCACAAATTATAGGCCCAAAAACTGACAATTTCGCTTGAATTAAGACCCGGAAATGTACATCTCGCGGATATTCAACCAGAAAACCTCCAATTTCGTGAGTTTTCGTTAGGCTTTGCGCTGATAGACCACCAAGCATAAGAGTTCCACTGCCACAAAAAAGAGCTCCGAAACTTGCAATTTTGCTTAATTTTGAAAATTAAGACCGTAAACTTGCATTTTCGGAAGGATTGAGTCAATAAAAACCCCTCCCAAGATAAAATCATAGATCCACCAGCAGCACCACTGTTTCAGGTTTTCTTGTAGTGGGCGCGGACGACCCTGGGCTAGCCAGCCCGAACTGCGTGCGCCCTTAGCATGACAAAAAAAAAAAAAATAGCCGAGTAATTACAACATAGAGCTAAATATTTGTGATTTTGCAAGTTTGGGCCCTAATTTGATCGAAATTACGAGTCTTCTGGCTGAATAACCGCGAAATTGACAGTTTCGAAGCTTTTCTTTTAGTCACGCCGGCGGAACCCGGGTTAGCCGACCATGAACAACCCCACCAAACACGAACAACGTTTGCCCAAGAAATTGGAAGTTTCATGACTGAAAAACCGCGCAATTTCAAGTTTTTTGTCTAAATTCTTGCGAAAATGCATGTTTTGGGTCTTATCGTTAGTTTAGACGATATTGCTAATTTCGGGCCTTAATTACGGAAAAATTGAAAGATTCTGTTGTTTTTTATAGTGGCCGCGGATCTTCTGTTGTTACCATATCTCGTTGCCTTATTTCGCTTCTTACCCTTAATTTATTGCTTTATTTCGTTGCCTTATTCCTTTGCCCAAAATTTAATTTTCATGGCCTTATTTAATTGCCTTATTTTTTACATTTCGTTTCCTTATGAGGTGACCTCATAGTTTTGCCTTATGTCGTTGCCTTATTTCGTCTCATCCGTTGCCTAAATTAACCAATGGCTTCGTAGCCGCTTGAAATTTGCTTATAAGAAAGAAAGAAAGAAAAAAAAAAACAACAAAACAAACAGCGGGGTGTAGTCAGTCTCCTGGTCTGTCCGGAATTCAGGCTACGCGATTGGGAATGTATAAATCGTTCCAAAATTTTAAAATTAAGCCTCTTGCACTGAGGAAATTGCAAAATCAAAATTTGACTTTTTGGCTTTAAAAAAAGGAGCCATTTCGGCTCTACAACAACAACTGAGCCCTCAAAAACTGACTACATATTCGGGTTCGAAACTCCGTAAACACCCAAAACGTGGACAGGACCCCACCAACTACAAAATGTTGCACTCCGTCGACGATCCCCTCGAACTACCGCCCTGCCCTGGAGGCGGGCCTATAAAAATTCCACAAGCTAGACTATGACCCTCATGACAGTTAGGTCATGAGAACGGCGGCCTACCTTTTAAGCTGGCGAGAGGTCTATGACAGAGAATGAATAGGTGAGTGAGATGGAAAATGGAATGGGTGTAAATGAGCGACCCTCCATAGCTGTAGGGGGAAGGGATGTGAATTCTCCCAGAATCTCTGGAAGGGTGGGGGGAGTCCCTCGGGATTTACCTATTCCAGAAACAGTAAATTTGTTTAATAAACCTTCCATGACTCAGCATTTTATTAATGGACTGAACGTAGAAGTTACGTTATCGTATAGCATAGCTTATGCTTCCAGGCCCACTCCCTACTATAGATACATAAAACAAAGCAAGCTCCTATGAAAAGATAAGACTCACCCTTGTTAACTTAAAAAAAAAAGACTCGAGTCAGTAAAAATTCGTTTCGGTTATTAACGACATCAATTACTCGTGTTTGAAAATAAAACTGTTCCGCCTTCCGCCATCTATTTATATCGAGAATCAATAGAAATAAAAATTCTGTTTCACCCTAAAGAGAGAGTAAAACAAGGGCTGGAATGGTAGGCCTTCCCCTCTTTTATCTGATAATTCATAATAACCGTAGACAGACGGATAGGAGCCCAAGTGGAGTAAAAGTCTAGCAGTATTTCATAAGGGGGGGGTGGTCATGCGCCGCCCTCTTTGAGGGGGGTGGCAACACAGTCGGGTGTGACCATGGCAAGGGGCGGTTGGGGAGGGAAAAGCGGCATACGATATAGAACACAGTGTTGCACGATTCGGGGGGGAGAGTGGTGTTCGAGTTATTTTTTTTTTCGGTATTTTCTCTCTAGCGTGGGACCCGGTGAAAACGGAGAAGAAATATTATGATATCGTCGGAGAATGGTGAGCCTTTGTTTAGTAACAGTTGCGGTGTAGTGATTTTAAGAGGGGGGAGGGCTATTCTTGCAATATTTGCTCCCCTATTCTCCTATTCTTCAGTGCATTTAGAGTCATTTAATGGCCCAGCGAGTAAGACAGCTAGGAATGAATTTTGGTCGTGTCAAAAATGTCATTTTTTTACATCTACCATCGCTGTACGCAAGAACTTCTATCACAAAACACAGTTTTGTGCACAAAACACAGGGACAGTTTTTGGGGCAAATTTCATTATTGTCAATGCTGGACATCTTCACCCTTGACTGCTCATTGTAGTAACCCAACCCACCTACTTTCCAATATTAGAAAAAGGGGGGGGGGTTCTAGTTTTGAGCATCACAATTGCAATGAACGTATTTGCCGCATTTCGAGTGAAAATGACAGGATGCCTCCCGATTACCTGAAAAAGTCCACTTTTATTGAAATTCTCGGCCTCTAACATCAGAGGGAAGGGGGAATCATTTAGGAGATCCTAATCCCATAAAATTGTAATAAACAAAGAAAAGAGTATCTCGCTTTTTAGCTTGAAGGGTCAAGCTAAAATAAATGTGACGCCGGAGGAAGCGAAATAAGGCTGCCACAACGCTCTATACGTTGGCCAACTATTAAAGGGGGGTTGACCGTGTGGTGAACGAGACGCTTTCTTGTCTCGAAAAAGTCTTTTACTGCCCACATATTCGGGTCAGTTCATAAAAGCGAAGGGAACGCCAATTTGTTGTTGCGTAATATTACGGCACAGTAGGTAAGTAGGTACTTAAATTGACTCATTATGGCAAAATGAGATTACATACGTCACGCCACCGCAGTAAAGAAGAACTTAAACGGTGGCATACAAAATAATGAACATAAGGACTGCATGCATTTTCTTTGATTAATCTTGTTGTGAAAAATGTAAACTCTTTTCGCTGTAGTAACACGCCCCGCTGACACCTACCCATCATTTTAGGAGCAGTAAATTTTATCTGATAATGAATAATTCAAAGTTTTCCAGACACAAAATGCAAATAACGACAGAGGAAAGTTATTAGCGTCATTCGGTGCCTATAAGAGGAGAGACTGGACCGCACTGTTCAGCGCGTCAAACCCCCCCCCCCCTCGCATCTCACTCTGCAGTTTTCAGTTAATGTTTGAACTATTAACGGTGACGGCATCTTAGCGACAAATTTGCGAGTGTCTCTTTGTTATGGTCCCTGTCCTGATCCTTCCCTGACTTGGTTCGCCTGGTTGTACGCGACACAGTGCGCTGGGAGGTGGGTGGTTCGGTTCAGACTTCACCAGAAGTTTTGGCCTACTCTGAGCTCTTAGCCCCGAGGCTAGGGACCCCGGGCTTGCCACACCCCGTGTATCTCAAGGCAGAGATATCCCTTTGGGAGGAGGGGGGTAGTAACTTTGTTGTCGACTGAATCCATCATAGTTTGGAGATCTTTTCGTGAATTCAAATGTTTCGTGTCTCTGTTTCAGGCGGACGTAATGAGACTCAATTTGGTCAACGCGGATGTCACCGTTGACAATGGAAATTCTAACGAGAATTTGTAAGTTGAATTTAACACGGAGTAAACCCAAAAACTCAATCCCAGCAGTTTTACGATCATTTCGTGTTTATTACGTGACGAGCAGTAAGAACGTTCCCTTTCATAAAAGATGTAGTATCACAGTTGCCGACTGCGTGGGAGGAATTAAAAGAAGATGGGTCGTGAATGGTATGGGAGGGGAGGGAATTCTAAGAAATTGTGCGTTCTTCCTTCGTTAGCAACGAGATGATTGATGATGGTGAGGCTAACGGGGGGAAGCAACGCGATTAGGGCAGGGGGGAGGAGTTCAGATTAATCAACCTGATGAGGTTGACAGTTTCTCAGTTTACGTGAAGTATGAGTGGGTGCTTGCGACGCAAAGAGAAAGGTGTATTTTCGCTGAATAGTCGGGAAAACAGTGACGTGGGAATTATTCACGTTTCAAGCGGTGACCCCCCGTTTTAATATGTTGCAGTTCTGCGGATGACAACAGTAACACCACTCTGTCAACAGACCAAAACTCTGCGGTAATACGAAAGTATGTAATACCTCTTTATCTTTTCCTTGTGTTTCAAGAAGTAGAGCTATAAATGTGTCCTGTGTGCTAATAACGACGATGGATCCTAACCCCCCCCCCCCTATTGGTTATTAGGACTATTATGATTTATTTTTGTATCGCTACCTATCCCTTTTAGGCGAAAATTTAGTTATTGCTTATAACGCCCTTTTTTATAGCGTGAAAGCTCAATGTTTGCTCTTTCACCTTTCTTATATCAGAAAGGTGAGCCTAATAAATATTAATGGCCTACCCTGAGGTTGTCCGATGATTAATCTTTCTATTTGAAAGTGATTTTTTACTGCCATGATTTCCCCCTTCCACTGTTTTATTTGTTTATTCGATTTTTTTCGCCCACCTATTTCCCTTTCGCATGTTCCCGTTCATTTGACAACGGAAGGGTCTATAGCAGGTGAGGAGGGGTGATGATGAAGTGAGAAGGAAGCCAATCATTGCAACCTTGTACAGACAGCCCCCCTTCCCACGTGACTTAAAATAATTTATTTACTTCCCGTTATTTTTGCAGGGAAAAATGGGCATGGAAACAAGGGGCGGGCAGGGAGAAAGAGCACCCAAACACGTTGACTTACGATAGTAAGGACGCGTACAACTCGAATTGTTCGTCGCCTGAAGAATCACCCGCCAGTGAGACTTCATCGCCTACTGACTCGGAAGGCGAGTTTTATTTATTTTTTTGAACGAAAATACATAAAAGAAAAATGAAATACAATTTTCGCCCGCAGGTAGAGAAAGCGAAAGCGACTCTGAAGAGGAGCCCCGACTTAATCGGAAAAGCTTCGCAAATCCGAATTACCCGGGATTCCAACATTTAGCCCACGAATTGAACGATTCTCTAAATAATAATTACGAAGGCAATAATAACAACGATGGTGCGGATAAGGGTGAACCGACGAATGACAATAAAGCCATCGACTATTCACTGAACATTCTGGATAAGTTGGAAAAACCTAAAGAGATCTACTCGAGACCCAAACTCGATTTCCTCGAGGTAGGTATAATAATCAATCTATCGGTTTTCCCCAAAACAATTGGCTCATTGAGGGGAAATTGTCCTCACAGGTCAAAGAGATGAACTCTGAAGTTGAAATGAGAAGATCATCCAGATGCCGGGAGGAAGACACGCTCGCTGCAAAGGACACGGACGTGAAATATGAAACGACCTGTAGCGAGGAGGCGGAAAAGGGCGAAGGGGACACGAAAAAAAGCGAAAAGAAATCCGGAGGCAGCAGTCGAACACAACATGACAAGGGTGAGTTTTACAAGTCCTTTTCACTTAATTTCGACGTTGTTGTTGCGCAATTCAACCGGAAATAAATGTAGTTCTTGGATTCCTAAAAAACCGGTTTAAAGCGGTGGGAATTCGTACTCAATAAACGCTCCTAATTCGACTTCTATAGGATCTGGCCTCTTATGGATAAAATTGACATTCTGTAAAAACGACACTTTCTAAAGCTTCTGAATTCATAAATAAATTGCGAAGGGGAAGAAATGTGGGACGCTATAATTGTAGAATTCTGTTCTTTCACTTATTGATCTCCTTCCCCCCTCACCCGGTAATTTAGCTGATTTTTTCTTCTCTCTAATTACTTTTTTTTTGTGGACAATATTTCTTCTTTAACAGTATGCACGTCCATGCCTCTCTACCGTTTGCGCCACCAGGTAAAGCTCTATCGGGAGGATGAATTATTTATTTGAGAGAAGACGCTGGTGTGATGGGGTGGGGATAAAAAAAAGGGGGAAAGAGTGAAGCTCCCGGTAGTGCTACGTGACATGGAAGGGAAATTGTGAGACGAAAGAGTGTGGGGAGGTGGTTTTCGGGGGGTGAACAAAGTTACGCGAAGGATTGCTTGAAGTTCATCGGTGTGAGGGAAGAAACTTTCCAAGGGAACGCGACAGAAGAACTGACGAGTGAAAAACGCACACAGCGTTGAACCATGGACCAATTAATTTATGGATCAGTTGCTCGACGGATGGAAGGGGGGGGGGTAATTGACGAATTTCACCCTCTCTAGCTTTGTATAGAAGTAGGCAATTATTGGGAAACAGAAGCGCCCTTTAATATACCTGTTAACCCCCCCGCCCCCCGAGTCTTGTCTGAAAATCGAAAATAGGCCAGAAAGAACTTTTTAGGATACGCGATTACCTCCAGTAACCCGTTTATTCGCAAAATGAAAAAAGGAAGATCCCAATGTGTGTTACTTTCCAATTACCCGCGATTTCAGCTCCCTCGCTCTCTCTCTCTCCCCCATTTTTACTTTGCCACCTCGCATCCAACAATAAAGTTCAGAAATTTGAGGAAAAGCGTTAACAACTTTTTCCTCCTTTTTCATGTTGTTATTGTTAAAATCTCTCACGCGTGGTTTATGTGGAATTGCGGTCACGATGCGTATAAGTTAAGCGGGGTAGAAGGGGGGCAAAAAACTTATGCTTCTCTCCTTCCCGTTCCCGGGCATTAAAAAAGAAATGTTGCAAATTGCTTTAGCGTGAACACGCTTGTAATCGAAAGAATCCTTCCCTTGCCAGCTCCACTTTATCGTGTTATTCGTTTTAGCCAAAGGAAATCTTCATACATATCGTGAGTTCTGAAGGAGGATGGGAAGCAGCGGGAATGAGAGGAGGGCGAGTACAAGTTTTTCAAGTTCAAATAACTGATTTCTCAAGAAGAGAAGAAAAAGAAGAAGAACAAGATGATGATGATGATGATCACAGAAACTGACAAAGAAGCAAGGAACTTGACAATATTGCACTATAAACTGACTATTCAAGCTGAAAATGGTAATAAAGGAGCGGGCCAGTTAGGTCCACCTATGCCGAGACTCCTTTCTTAATTCAACTTCAGAGCTGGCAATGATGGGAATGAGGAAAATTCTTGCCACTCTTGAAAACCTGCCAAATTGACTTTAAAATGATGTAATTACACAGGGGGAGCCCCCTTCAAAGTTTTGTCTGATCGAAAAAACGCGGTTTCTCTAAATTTCGTCCGCTACTGGACAGCCAAAATTGAGATTTTGTACAAAATTATAGCCCGTAATATTCCAAGTCACGGTTTTCCGAAATCTGAACCGCAGAACAACCCAACAATTTTTTTTTTCAATTTTCACAAAAGTTTTTTTTCAAAGATTTCACAAAAAAGAAAAAAATGACGTTTTTTTTCACATTTTCAGCCGCAAGACGGCAAAACGGCGGGTTTTCTCAATGAAACGCGGTTGACTAATAGCCCAGTAAAATTAGGAAATATAGAGGAACTAAATACCACGGAAAGTTTTTTTGCGGGAAAGTGTAGCTATAGGTCCCCTATACATGGTGTGATAAAATCCCCCTGACTACAGATACGGCTGTGGAGTGGGGGTAGCTTTGAAAGTCAATTTTTCCACTTTTTCTCTCCTAACTCGAAAACGAGGTGACATAGCGAAAACCATTGATCACATAAATGAAAACTCATTAAATTTCCTACAACTTTGCCGAAATAAACTATTATTTAAAACCTCAACTTCTTTGTGCTACAGGCTCTGGAAAGTTGATAATACCACGAATACCTTTTTTTTCATCGCGTTTCTCGTAAAATAATTTCTTATAATCAATGACTCTTTACTGTAGGGGAACCTGGAAAATATCTGGGGGATCGATACGAACGTTTAGAACATTACATTTCCATCAAGAAATATGAATATACAGGGTGTGGCAGATAACATACATCACCCACTTATCTCCATTATTATTGGAGATACTCTAAAAGTGCTAGGGGGTAATCCTCCTTGTTTTTAATGCAGAATTTCGAAATTTTGGTTTTAAAAAAAATTTGGGCCCTGAAGAGATTTCAAATCGGTACCAACGTCCTTATTTCACATTACTTTTGACTCAAATTTAGAAATAGGATAGGATTCCCATATTTTCTTTGACTTGTAACAAAAAAAATTGAATCCTGACCAAAAGCCATGGGGGCTTGCCCCCTAACACGATTCCATCATGTCCAATAATAACGGATTTGCCACTCCCCGTGTTCAGGACGCATCAAAACTTATTCTGCATTTCCAAAGTATCCTTCATTTCCGGTAATTGTAACTGCGTGAGCGGAAACTGTTCGTTTTTTAATTTTAGAGAAAAAAAAATCATAGAAACAATAATTAAATTATAGATGAGTGTAGTTGTGCTCATTGAGGGCGGAGGGGGGGATAAGTTTGTTCCAATCTGCTCGTTTCATAGAGACATCACTCGTTTCGGGGGGGGGGGGGGCCAGAGCCCGTTCGAGAATTTGTATGTTACCAAGACAAAATAATTCTTTAACGGTTTTGTAGCTTGAATGAAGATGTTCCAACTACTGTGTTTGAGTGTTGTTCATGCCCGGAATTCGAAACTGGTGGTGGAAACGTAATGATTGATGGAAATGTAATGTTCTAAACGTTCGTATCGACCCCCCAGATATTTTCCAGGTTCCCCTACAGTAAAGAGTCATTGATTATAAGAAATTATTTTACGAGAAACGCGATAAAAAAAAGGTATTCGTGGTATTATCAACTTTCCAGAGCCTGTAGCACAAAGAAGTTGAGGTTTTAAATAATAGTTTATTTCGGCAAAGTTGTAGGAAATTTAATGAGTTTTCATTTTGGTGCTCAATGGTTTTCGCTATGTCACCTCGTTTTCGAGTTAGGAGAGAAAAAGTGGAAAAACGGACTTTCAAAGCTACCCCCACTCCACAGCCGTATCTGTAAGTCAGGGGGATTTTATCACACCATGTACAGTGGACCTATAGCTACACTTTCCCGCAAAAAAACTTTCCGTGGTATTTAGTTCCTCTATTTGGATAGTTTTGGTTTAATTTGACTGGACTATAATTCAAAAAAGCAATTTCATGAGTTTTGTTCATATATGTATACATATGCATTCCCCAGGTCCAGCTTTTTCACAATGAATAAATTTCGCGGGGTTGGCTCTTTAAAAACCATTATCGTGGGTATGACTCATTAAAAAAAAAACGCGGAATTGGCCCACTCTCCAATTTCGCGGGTCTGGCTTCTTTCAAGTAGGTACAAAATTTTGCATGGTATCCCCTCTCATTACCAATTTTGCGGGGCTGGTTCATCCAAATGAACAATTGCGAAGTTTTCGTTTCATCAAATAGAAAAAGTTGCACTGTTGACCCATTCAAAAAGCAATTTCGCGGGATCGGCTCATTTATTATAACCAAACGCTGGCTGTATTCGTTAAAAAAAAAAAAAAAAAAAAAAAAAAAAAAAAAAAAAAAAAAAAACAAACAAAAAAACAAAACACACAATTTCGTTAGCTCTTTCAATATTGCTCAAATTTCGCGGCTCTGGCACTTTCATAACTACAGAAAGAGGTTTTACCCCTCCCTACCCGCTTTGAAATAATAAGTGCGGTTTATCTTCCGAGCACGATCAAGTATGTACAGGAAAAAGGCGTTCATTCATGGTTTTCAGCTACAAGGAGGGTCTCAGGAGAGGACAAACTGCTCCTCAAGGCCTGACAAAATGAGCGTGAAGGGCAAAGGATGAGCTTATAAAAATTAGTAATCAGGGAAGTTTCCCTGCTCTCATTGTTGTGTTTTATTATTGAAAGAACGTAAAAAAAAGGTATGTCCTTATCCAAGCCTGAAGGCACAATAGCACAGGGTTGTTTTTTGAGACATTGAGACATAAAAATCACACGCAATAAAAGCGGTGTAAAGGGGCGGTCGACAGGGTCGTATCAGAATAGTAATTGAACGGGAATAGGTATTGAACGGGAGGTCGGTGAAGGGCTAGGGGGTAGGTAGGAAAGTCAGCAGTTCGTTAAAAAATTTAAATTGCCCACATACTTAGGATCAATTTTTATTTACGACTTATGAAATATTTCCCAAGACAGAGCGGCGAATAGCTCAGAAATAATGAGCACGCGGACGTGAAAAAAGTACGTATTCTTTCTTTTTCGATATATCTATTTTCGATATGCTCCATTCGTTCTGACATTTACAGAGGGAAAATTACCACCTCTCTCACGCGCCCCCAGGAGGAGAGGGGGGCAAAACCGCAATAGTAAAAGTGACCGCAAAAACACAATTGTTTTTCCTTGTTTCAGAAATCTTCGATGTGTACAACATCGAGACTGCAATGCCAACCATTGACCTGGAAGCAATTGAATCACACCTGAGAGCGGCTCGCGAAGAAGAAAGACGAGTGAGTTGGGAATTTAAATTTTTACTGCGATCGAGAGAGAGTGACTGCAACCCCCCCCCCTCAACCAAACCTGGAAATTTTCCTTTATTCAAACTCTTAGTTCTATGGTGTTGTACACGATATAGACTCTTTTCATAGCACCAGAGCCCGGAACGAATGACCGAGATAATGAACGTTTTGTGATGGAATGACTTGGTGGTTGGTATGGGAAATGGAGAGGGGAGAATTGTGCAATTTTTCATTTGGTTTCGTGGTTGTTGTTGTTGTTGTTGTTGTTGTTTTTTGTTTTTTTCAATATTGTTGCGTTGAAAGAACGCCTAAAATTTCTTTTATTCTGAAGATCTTTATTATAAATTTAGCAGATATTATTCGAGACTTATATAAGACGTTTTTGTCAAACGCAACTTCATAATCCAAAGAAAAGAGATTATTTTCCATTACAGTACTCAGAACAGGCAGGTCTTTGTTAGTCGCTAAAAAAAAAAATTAAAATGATAATAAAACAGGAACTGAGCGTAATTGCGTACAGCCCAAATGAACTTTGTAGCAACTCAAAAGAAACGCGCTGCTGCAATACTCCTGGTAAATGGCGTGCCCTAGTAGCACATTTCTACTGCCTATTCTGAGCACAATAGGAGTTATCACGCGTGCCTTATAGCTTTAAAGAGAAATTATTAAATCTTTTAAGGTTCCATGCGACTATAGACTGAGAAAATGACGGTGAAAATGGCGTAAAAGGAACACATTTAGTGATCAGTAGCTCAGGGGTATATCAAAAGAGAAGGCCACTAGTCTGATTCGATGAAAATCGGTAGACTGATTTGAGGGATTCAGGACGAGTTGGGGGCGTTACAAGTCCCCAGAACGTCCTGTCTTGGACAGTTCCAAAAATGTCGATAACAATTTTCAATTGGAGGTTGGAGGTGTTTAAACCCGCCACGAGCCCTCTCATTAGTTTTTAGTTCAAATTTAATCAAGTGTTCGTGTTCTCACATTAGCTACACACGCTCACCGAACTTCTCACCCTATAAGTAATGAAGTTAACACTAATTATTTAATAATTACTTTGGAAATTAACAAAAAAAACCTATTTACAGCAATAACCTGTAATTGAGAGCTCTGAAATCCTTGGCACGTTTCCACCGCGATTTACCGCCCCCACCATGGAAGTCTCTCAACCTGGAGAGGAGACTTTCTCTCTCGCCTCGACGAAGCGGGACACTTTTGTCTTTTTTTTTCCTCACTCCTTACTTCTGCCTCCACCCCCCCCCCGTCACTACCAGTTCGTTCCATCAACTTCTTCGGGGCCGCGGATTTTTTTCATTCTTCATCAGTTCGTGGCCGTGGGTGGTAAATAGTTGTCGTATAGTGCAGTTGAGGGAAAATAAGTGTGTATATTACGTTTTTACGTGAAGTGTTGTACGGGTTTTTCGAGAAATCAACCCCCCTCCCCCCAACCACTGAGGAATTAAGACGAATTATGGCGACGAGCGTCATGTCGACAAATCCATGGGGCTCTGGTGGACCGGCTTCAATGCCTGTCGGAGGGCGATTTTCTAGGCGCCACTATAAAAAAGATTCGAGATTCGTCCTCGATCTGTACACGCTCACTTACGACGAAAATGAGACGCTCGACTCTTTGGGGGACATTACGGAGGTACTAAAAATTCGTGTTTTGTTGTTGTTTTTTCCCCCAAAAACCAAAATGAATAGTCCGAAGTCGACAGTCAGATGTCCTACTTAAAACACAAAGTTTCCGCTTTTCATGTAAGAAAAACACCGCTGACTAATCGTTGAATAACGGCTTTTTTCCACGATTTCGCCGTCGCCCCGTGTTGAATAAGTTCCCTTCTTACGTCCAGCATTCACAAAAAATTGTTGTCACATTCTAAAGGACACAAATAAGGGACGAGGGAAAGGCACTGAGACGCATGGAAGGAAGTAAGAAGGCAGCGAAAATTTCTTTCTAGAAATTATATGAATGGGATTTGAACGGCTAGAGAAACAAAATTACTACTTTTTAAGTGGTCAAGAAGATTGGAAATGTGGTGTGCCGTATAATCTTGCGAGAATTCACTTCTTCTTATTTAGAGCCCCTCCTTCCAATTGCACTTTTTCTATCTCTAATATCAGCTTCATTTTACATTATTATTTTCTCAATTAAAACTCACAAATTACTCTCTTCTTTTTTCCATACTTTCTAGAGCTTTCTAATTTTTATAAAGCGTTCGCGGATTCTGTTGTGGTCATATCGTGCTCGTTTCGATTTTTATGGTGTGGCGTCTCGAGTCCGTGGAAAACGAGTTCGCTGAGTTTATCTCAGAGCAATTATTACATTTTGCTATAAACGTAATTGTGGTCGATTTAATTTTCACTGAAGGAGCGTTGGCCACGCCACGCTCGTTGCAGTCCAATGTTTTCTTTCAGTCGAGGAAGAACGCTGAACGCGGAGGTCAAATAAGTCGAGAAAAAAAACGTGAAATTAGAAGGTAAAAGTTCAACGCGAATTTAAAATAACTTCTGGGATGAAATTTGAAAAAAGGAAGACTACCGCATATGCGGAATTTCCTGAAGATTGAAACGAGTCCTTAAAAACCAGGATTGGAAAACGTATGCCGAGTAGTAGACGAGGGATGATTGGAGGGGGTCGAGGAATCACCCGTGCAACTCCCCCTTAATTGATCAATCTGATCATTTGTCAGGACTAACTATATTCCAAATGGTGCCTACGTGCGAAAAAATGAGCTTTTTCGACCAATCGTAAAGCAAGATATGGCCCGGACGGCGTACGGACATTCCAGAAATCGTATCTAGACATGTTGAAACGTACACAGAAGTTTGAGGGTGGGCTGTAACATGGGTGTATTATTCAGAATGAATAGTAAACCAAAAAGGTTCTCTTTCTCTTCTGATTCGTAGAGGATGTTGTCACCTTGTTGTTGTTGCATAATTTGATCGCAAAATCTAAAAATTACAGAGCTTCTCGATTCTGCCGTGGAACTTAGTGCATATTTTTTTCTAATAAATATTAAAATTTTCATCTTAATATTTATTAGCAATTTTAGACTAGCAATTTCACTGTAGCTCCGATGTTGCAATTGCACTGCTATTTAGGCTTTTTTTTTTGTCAATGATTACTCAACTTAGTTATTTTAATAAAGTGTTCAAAAGCAAAATTATATTGCTTTTTTCCTCTTTTTTGCGGCTGTTTATCTCCGTATAAACAAGCTGTTTTGCCACTATTTAGCCGTAAATTTGATTTTCACGAGTATTTAGTTCCGAAACTGGCAATTTCATGGCTATTTAACACGGAATGTTTTGATTTTTGATGACCGGTTTTGGAAGTCCGAAGTCGGATGCCGGCCGGACCCTTGACCGGCCTTAAGCAAAGCCGGTTTTCGGATTTGCTCATTTTGTAATATTTTTTTCTTAATTTTTCCTCAGTTAACTATTCGTAAGGGAACTTAGCGACAAGATTTTATTTCTTAAAAACGTCGGGGATGATTTCGTGACTTTCGTGTGACTTGTGCAGGCCGACACCGCGCTAACTCTCAGCCTAGGTAGGGCCTTTTGTATTATCAGTTCCAGCGGTTCAGTCACTGTATTGTATGCTTGACAGCGTGCGGTGACCTTTAATCAGAGTAGTCCATTTGCGTAAAATTCTGCTCTGGGCAGTTCATTTCCATCCTTCTTCTACATTAACATATTTAATTAAGAGAAAACGCTTGGAAATTTACTGTCGCGAGGCAGATTTTTTGGGGAATCGAAAACGCTATTAGGTCCTCCTCAAATTGAACCCAGCCTTTGTGAACATACACATACTGGTTCACACTTTCACAGTCAATTAATTTTTGTCCACTGGGAGTGCCCTCGGTTCAATTTACAGTGGATCACCCGGTATATATTTATATAATCCACGACTTCTATATACATATATGTATAGGCCCAGGTTTTCGAGCTTTTCAAATCTGGTAACCCTAACTACGGTCCGTATGCAAGGTCGTTCCTCGAAACCTTAACTCCAAACCTTCCTCGCAAACTCTAGAATCACATGTTATTTTATAATTTTTCCAGTTTGGGATGGAGCTTTGAGGTTGAGGAAAATTCGAGGAACGACTTGGCATACGGGCCTATGTGTGACGCCCTGACTTGCCATATAGCGGACCGTTATAGCCTCTACGAAACTTGTTTATTGACCTCCAACGTCTGTTCGGCCGTTAAATGAACATGAGGTTCAGACGTTAACATATAATCACTTCAGGAGCTGAAAAATTCAGTTCTATGGCAAAATTCCAATTCGACAAAACAACAAGCTAAATCCAATTGGGTGGGAGGTGTTTGCTTACATGTATGAAATAGACTGTTTCTTAAGTTAAGTTTCAATACGGTACACGGTCAAAAATTTGACCGTCAGTTATCAAGTCAGATTTGTTTTTTCTGAACCAATCAAAAAGACCGATGGCCAACCAGCCAAACGACCAAATGGCGAAATTGTCTGTTTCCAAGCAACTTTGACAATTTCTTGGCAAAAATTAACGGTATCCATTTGAAATTCGGTGATTTTTGCTGTGAAAAGTCCGTTCTTCGGGCGAAATATAAAGATTTTAAGGCCTGTTCACAAGCTCTATGTTTGCGTTGTGTGGAGTCTATGCAACCAAACAAATTTATTCCCTCGAAAAATGAAGCATTTTGATAGGTTGTATAGACACCACACAACACAAACATAGAGCTTGTGAACGGGCCTTTATTGTTTTTTAAGGCTAGATTTCTCCATTTCAATGTCAATTATCCAGTTTGCGGGGGTTAGTTAATGGGCGGAATCGGTAACCGAGAGAGTAGCTAATTTCTAGGATTGTTATTATAACATAAGCAAAGACGGCCTTTAAAAAACGTGTCGTCGTGGAATACTGGAAGAATCAGAGCTTTTACCTTTTATTTAGGATACGGCTGGCCACTCGATTCCTTAAATAAATAATTTAAGAACACAAAAAAACCGAACAATGCCCTATTGTTTGAAATTTTAATTAAAAATTGAGTTCTGAATTACATTATTTGTCATTGTCTTGGAAGAAGTCCTTTCTTTTTTGCGTAACAACTTGTTCAAACAACAAAAGAAAGACCCTTGTCCCTATGACCTTGACAGGAGCACAAATTAGGGCTGTCTCCCCTTTCCCCTGCATTTTCCCTCTTTTTCTTGGATTTACTCTGCGTGGGAGGCCAACCCAGGCCGCTTTCGACACTCTTCCGCCCCCACAACCCCCTTTTTTATGGTAATAATTCCTTGGGCTATACCTCTCTGTGACCTCCCCTCAACTCCCGCACGCTGTGAAACGCGTGTATAAGTTGATTAAATAGTTCGAAGGGTGAGGGGAAAAAACAATGAGTTAAAAGTCTCCACCGCAGGGTTGAAAAATAGGAAGAGCGCGTAGGATATCGATTTGCTTTTGACGTTGTTACCGAGGGTGGAGAAGCAGAAAGTGCAAAGTATACAAGCCGCTTTAACTTTAACTTCCCCTTTCAGTCGAACGTATGCTATTGCCAGGCGAAGAGCCGCAAAGCGGACAACAGCACATCTGAGAAAACTCGTCTATCGGTAATCAAAATTGAATGAGAGAATATAAGTAAAAAGGTATTTGTCTATACCTTTCAACACCTTTCCACAGCACGAAAATGCACAAATTTCGTTCCTCATTATTAAGGGTCATTTCTTGTACGCCTGTACCTCTTTAAAAGGTAGGAAAAAGAAGGGAAGTGGAAGGACGTCTTTGTCCTGGAATGTTGCTTGTGCTCAGGCTCCTGCCCCCCCCCCCACTTCCACTTCCTCGCCACTAGCTCTTTAAAAGAACGATAAAAACGTGGGCACTGCGTCTACGCTTCTTTTTTATTATTTTCCATCTTCACCGTTTTTTTATGTTTTTTTTTTTTCACCTGCCTCTTATTGTGGCCCAGTGGCAAGCCATGCTCTGTACAGACAGGTCTAAGCTGTTACTCTCTCACAGAAGTTTGCTACCATGTTAGAACATTTTTTACCTTCGGTTAAAATTTCCAGTAAAGTCAACGCGTCCGAGTCTTTCGATAATTTCAAAAAAGCCTTCAGAGGCGGTGTGTCAAAATTGGAGGCTTATTTTAAGGAGGCCAATGGTGGAAGGGTGAACAGGGACACTGAAAGGTCAGGGAAGTGCAAGCAGACGGTTTGGATTAATGAAAATGCAACTGATGACGTGGATGACAGTTATGAAAGTTACGAGCAACTGATAGAACGTTTTATTACAGTGGCTGCAGTCCACGACGGGCAAAGAGCCGTGAGTTTTCTTTTCCTCGATTTTGTTTCATTGATTTTCTCGCCCGGTCGGGAAATTGTTTGTTTTCCCTCGGTTTGAAATGATGGAAAGTGTTATTTAAGTAGAGACACGCCCAAGTTTTACTGGTTGTCGAATGCTGCGAGTAAAAAAAAAAAACCCAAAAAAACAACGGAAATTGCCGGGAAAGTGTCAGTCCCCATAGTCGGCCCTTTTTCCTATCCTATCCTGTCCTTCCCTTTTGTTGCTATTTCGAGTGATGGTTTGGAAAAGTGATAAATTACATTTTTCGGACAATTGTTCAGCTTTTTGCGTAAATTGCAATGTTTCTCTGTTCTGTTCCCATATTTATCCTTTGTTCGTCTCTTCAACTCAAAAACTTTTGTTTCATAGAACACTGTTCCTTTTTTTTTATTTCTCTCTCTCATTTGTGGTTTGCTCAAACTCATTGTGCGAAAGCATCCCCTACCCCCCCCCCAGCCATACTTGACACAAAGGAATTTTCTGGTGTGTTGCGGAAAAGAAAAACTGAAAAAGGAAAGGCTCCATTTAATCCCATTGAGTCGCTACTGACGGGGAGAATTGTGTTTATTTTTCTTTTTTTCACAATACTCTATGTGGCTATTTTATGAAACTCAAAGAGTCAGTTACCCCTATGTGAATCAAAGGCTTAATACGATTTTTAAACATTGCAGAGGCGAAATGACCGTGAGGAAATTAGACGTCGACTTGCGACCGGCTCAGATGCTGATGAATTTTATGGAGGAGGCGACAAACCGGGGAAAAAGCCCAGCCTTCAGGCACGGCTTCAAAGTGGTTAGACAGCCGTTTAAAAAAAATTGGAAAACAAAAACAACAAAATTGCAAAATATTTGATCTTCCAGGAATGAACCTGCAAATTTGTTTCATGAACGAAACGAGTTCAGACACCGAGTCACCGAGCTCGGAGAGCGCTCCACTAACTTCAACCAAGAACAACCTATCGTCTCCACCGTCGTCCAATGGGACTGTCAACCTACCGATGGGGAGAAAATCTGTCGCAGAACCTCCGAAAACATTAAACTTGAAAGTGAGTTATAACCAAACCCTGTGAATATGTTCCCTAATAAAAACATTTTTTTTTAAAAAACGAACAGTCCAGGAATGGCAATTCAGAGACTCAGGATTTCTTCGCTCGTCAAGCCCGACTTCAAGCCGAGGCCCGGCTGGCCCTGACGCAGGCCAAGGACCGAGCTCGACTGCAAATGGAAGCGGATCGAATCAGCGGGAAAGTCAGTCCAATAACGGAAATGCTCCGTTCGAGCCTTAGAAAGGTACAAAATAATGTCAAATATAGTGGTGAAAGGTCAGTGTCATTACAACTAATGGGGCATGAATCGTGCAGTAAGCTGCACTAACCACCTAAGAACAGGAATTTTCTGCCTCAAAAAACCTCATCCATCGTGAGCGTGTTTTGTGGTGACAAACCAAGAAAATTCATCTAAAACAACACATATTTTCGTCCACTTTAGAGGACCCTGAGTCCCTGACATTTCCTTTGGCGCGTTTAGGCAATAGGACCGGCTCGAAAAGGGATTTTAGATCAGGCGACCATGGGAAGTGGTTCTTCCCATGATTCCAAAGCGTTTTTGACAGGCACCCCGCCCCCGACCCTGCGATTGGCGCATGAATCGATCTTCCAAATAGTCCCCCCCCCCCAGTACGCCGTATCACCACTCAGGAGGAAAACAATAATTTTCTAAAAGCAAGACTTTCAACAACCACCAATACAGGGTGTTAACATTAAGGTCACACCGGCCAGGGTTCGATTCTGCAACTCATTCGCGGCAAAAGTTATCCTCTGCACAAAAAAAATTTCACCCCGCACGAAGTCCGACTTTTTTCACTTTTAAGATTTTTTTCGTGTTATAGACACTGCGTTACTAAAACGACTGTAACTCGCTTATTTCTGGCCGAAAATCAAATCTGAATACACCGTTGGAAAGAGCGTTAAATTTACCATCTTCCCAATGCAAAATAATATTTCAAATGTAGGATTCAGGGGACAAGAAATAATCCCGAGTAGTAAAATGTGAGAAATTACGAAAATTTGCAGAATTTTCAAACGTTTTCAACTCCGTCTGAATCTGTCGGTTAATCGTACAATGCAATCTTAAAAGTTGGTGTAGAACCTCAGCTTTCTTTAGGTCTAGTCATTTTTTTTAATTAAAAAATCGAATAGGTGAGAAAATCGCGTCTGATTGAAAAAATGGTGCTTTTTTTTATTTTACTCAATTATTTTATTTTATTTTATTTTATTTTTTTTATTTTACTCAAATACAATACTCAAGACTGCCAAATCTTCACAGTGTCGATAAGGTTTTCTTTAAAGGACCCCCTCCTTCATATAGACCGTTAGGCGTTAATTGACTCTCTCCTCGGCCTTAAAACGCGGTTTTTTATATCAACGCAACCACTGCACTTCGTAAAGTCGAGGAAGTTCGACCGGATGTACAGCAATATAGTGCAGGCCTTTAGTATCACGCGACATCTATTAAATTCATAGCCGTTACTTAGTTTCGGGGGTTTGTCACTTAATTCGGGGTGACGGGGGGGGGGGGCAATTGTGAATTGTGATCGGGTATGTCATTTCCAAGGTAAAAAGTGACCTGTATTCAGCCGAATATTTTGTAAAATGTGTGTAGTAACGATACAAGGCAAAATTATCTTTTTCTGTCACTTTGAGAGGCACTGCGCTGCATTGAGCATGATTCAGGACTCGGGAGGCACATTAACCGCGTTCGACTCAAATAAATCGGAACAGTTATAACAAAATAAGTGACCCTAAAAAATGCCCAGGTATGTTGGACGTTACGGCGTCTGGAGCCATTTCCATGGCTGGGGGGGGGGGGGTAGTTGAAATATCTATGTTCATTTAAATGTACCTATGTACCAACTAAATAACTATATTCTCTTGAAGGTTGGTGTGCACTTCCCCCCTGAAAGGAGACGTGTGAGTCGACAAATGCTGACAGATATGAACGTGGCTCAACTCCAAGTGATTGTGAACGATCTTCACACTCAAATTGAAAGTAAAGTTTAAACGACATGTCAAAAATAAGACCGTGATTTACAATAGAAAAAATCTCACAAATTGGTTTTATGTAGCGTTAAATGAAGGGCTGGTCAAATTTCTCATGGAAAGGGACGAGCTACACATGAAACAGGACTCAATGCTGGTTGACATCGAAGACATTAGTCGATATCTGTAAGTACACTCGAGCTCACCGACTACAGTAAACATTAGTTGGGCAGGGGAGTACAAGCTGAATATCAGGTGATGGATCTCCACAACTCCCCCTCACCATCAAAACAAAATAAAATGTCGGAAGAAGTGAAACGCGAAGAGATACTGGCATGTTTTCAATGCTGCACTGGCATCTGCAATATGGAAGAGGCGATCGTGAAATTGAATTCCGCGGAATGGGATCTAGTGAGAGCGTGCCGTAACGAGATGTCGGGTGACGAGTTGAAACGACTTGAAGACGGCGATGTGGATCGCGGTCAACTGTCGGTTGATGATGAAGAAGTTGAAGTGGTTCAAACGTCGTCCAATTCGGGTGTCCTGATAGACTTAACGTCATCAACTACGTCACTTGAAAATAATTTCGAAGATGTTTCCGACAGTATTGGGGCGTATAACGCGGATGAAGAATTTTCTGATTCGGACCGGGCCGAAGAGGACCTCTTGCCTTTCGAGCGCCGAGAAGGTAAAACGTTTCAAAAGGAGGCTGTACCGCCGTTATTAACGTTCGTGTAACTCTTTCACAGATGAATTGTTTAGAAATTTCATAAGACAGATCGACAATGAAAGAAACTTGGAAAACCGGAAAATCATTGAAAGGCAAAACGAAGAGTTTCGGCAGTCTCTAATAAAAGATCGCGAGAAAGAACTTGCGAAACAAAAATTGCGTGAAGAGAGTGAAAGAAAACAAAAGGAGACGGAAGAAGAGGCCCAGCGCCTCCGCGAAGAAATAGACAAAATCCTGCCGTTGATCCCCGAAGAACCCCCCGAGGAGATGGCATCTCACAGTCTCGTCCTTTTGAAATTTCGCAAACCGGACGGCACTATTTTCCAAAGACGCTTCCACCCCTCGGACACGGTTCAAACTGTCGTTCACGTTTTACTCACTCGCGGTTATCCGTCGAATAAATTCAAATATCTGTTCGGTTGGCCCCGAAGTGACTTGCTCAGGAATGACGTTTCGCGCTCTTTGGAATCATTAAATTTTCAAAAAGAAACTTTAACTATCGAAGCGCAAGACAATAATTAACAACCAAAAATGGTGGAGGGGTTGGCTGGGGGAGCGGTGGAGTCCATTGTATAGCTAATGAATAAAAAAAAATTTTGGAACTTTACTTAATTCTAACTTCTGCCTAGAGGCGCCAAAGAGTCCCTGAAAGTGGATATGACTCACCCTAACAACAACTCACCAGCCTCATCTCTTCCATCGACTACCGCGAAACCGGTAACTACTAGAATAGCAAGTCTTGGTAAAAAATGAATATCCTGTACCCCCCCCCCATCACTACCAGTCACACGCCAACTTGTACTCATATCGTCCCCCTTTTCCTTATCCTTGTACACGTGACTCTCATGGTATACTTAAAAACTTGAAAATATATAAAAACAAAAATATTTTTTTGATGAAAAAATCTTTGGTGCTGTGATATAATTTACAAAATTTGTGTTTTTCTTAAGGCTTTTTAGCTTGCAGTTTGGTTGGTGGTATTGTACATGAAATGTTTAACCGTACATTCATTTAGACTAAATGTCCTTGCAGTTTTTTCGTTTTTTAAAGGCCTGTAGCGGTATATACCAGTGCCATTCAGAATTTAACCAGCTGAATTTTTAGGGGAAAACGCCCGCTTCTCACTCCTAACATTACCGAGGCCCGTGTAGTGACCGAATCTCGGCGTTATGTACACTGCCTCAAAAACTATTTAGGAAAAAATATAATTAGACATGGGGAAAATCTGTAAAAAATAAGCACGATAGCTGAATCGTTTACACCTTAATATATCGAATTCAAAAGGAAAGTATGTACGTCTAAAGTACCAAAGTGCCGGGACATTTAGTCTTAAAACAATGTGCATTTAAAGTATTTTAAAAGTTGTAGAAAAACATAATAAATTAATATTATAAGCTAAAAGTAGAAGACTTGTAAATATTATTACGAACAGCTTGTATATTTTATTGTAGATTTTTAAGCTTCAAAGTTTAATTTTTCACGCCTTGGGAGTCGAATAACAAATTCGACACAGTGAAAAATTATAATTTTAAATGGTTGTGCTTTTTATGTACAGAAATAAATACAACTGAGCACCTATAATTCCTGTAGTTTGAAAAATCTACAAATGGTGTGAGATTCGTCCATATGAAAAGTGGAAAACCCACCTCCTCATTCTCAGGACGTTTGACCGTTTTTTGCATCGAGCAAGGGCGATTTGTACTATTTTGGCACTATTTTCCAAAGTGTTGGGTAGGAGGGGGAGGATAAGCGTTTAGGGATGTCCACAGGCCAGCGAGATCCGTCTGCGTCGAAGATTTTACTCGACTTCTGGGCAATCCGTCCGCGGAAAAACACGTGCGGCCCCACTGCTATATGACAGTCAATTTTTTATTCAGAGCCGAATTTATCTACTTCAGAATCATGCCATTTAATTGGTAAATTGTGCATTTATCCACTAAATTCGGATTCTAACCTCGAAAATACTAATTTTACGCTATTATGTTCACATAAGACCGTCAATTTTAACTGGTCAAAACACACTTTTTTTTCTAAAAAATACGGAATTCAGCCGGCGACGAACTGTGAGTTTACCTAATAAATTGCAGGTCCAGGCGTGCATATATATTAATTTTACGCCACAGAAATGCGACATTTATCCAGGAAACAATGATTGATAGGGGTTTCTAGCCTCACGCCTGACTTGAGAAAATCGACGTTTGGAGGCGACAGGATTGGAGCATAATAATACAGGGTGTATTTGGTCCACGTGGCATAAATGAAGAAGGTGATTCTAGACCAAATTTGCGTCAAAAATGACCAAATATACCATGGTCCGAATATCAACCGTTTCCGAGGAAAACGCACTTTTCCGCTTTTTCAACGCATGGCTGGTTTTGCTCAGACAAACTGCAATAACTCCCACAATTTTCGTCGCATGAAATGTTGAAGCACACCACTGAAAAGGGCACAAAATTGTATTTTTATTATGTCTACATGGTCTTGGAATCAGCTTGAGTTGAAGGCCCTTAATGCTGGGCTGAATTCCCAAGTTGTCCTATTTTACCATCAAACACGGGTTTTCTAACAGCTTTAATTTTACAAACAGCACTATCAAGACGAGTCGCTCTGCGGAAAAAACTTCCTCGAATAGTAAGCTTTCCAATGACCTACGATGAATTGGACATTGCTACTGTAATAGCCGAGATATTTGGACAAATAAGGTTTAAAATTGTCAAGTGAAATCGTCGAAATAAGGCTGATGTAGACGTTGGAAATAATAAAAACGAACTATCGTCTTATTGGTGGATGATTGCATCCAAATCGTTGAATTGGTCTCAGAAAATCATAAAAATACTACAAAAACATTGAAGCACAAATAACCTTGAACCCCTAAAAAGCTTGGACCACAGAAACCTGTAATATAATAACTGTAACCCCAAAAGATATAACCACAAAATGCTCCAACCACAAAATCTTCAAACCAAAAGATGCTCTAACCACAAAATACTCTAACCACAAAATGCTCCAAGCACAAAATCTTCTAACCACAAAATTCCCTAATAACCACCACAAAAGCTTGGTTCCCAAAAAGCTCGAATCACAGTTCAATACATTTTAATCACAGTTGTGAAAAAATCAACTGATCAAACGAATAGGACAATTTTCATTAATTATGGTCACTCCCACCAAAAATTCACTAACCACAAAAAGCTCTGATCAGAAAATGATTTTACCACAAAATGCTCCATCAAAAAAATTGTCTACCAAAAATGCTCTATAACGAAAAAATGATCTAACCACAAAATGATTTATTCACAAAACGCTCCAACGAACTCCAAAATAATCTAACCTCAAAATGCTCCAACCACAAAATGCTCTAACCACAAAATGCTCGAACCACAAAAAAGATTTATCCACAAAATGCTCTAACGAACCCCAAAATAATCTAACCGCAAAATGCTCTAATCACAAAATGATCTAACCACACAATGATTTAAGCCCTGACTACAAAAAGTCTAACCAAAGAAAAATTGAACCTAAAGAGACCAGACGCCGAAATCTGCATGACCACTAAAAGAAAGGTCCCAAAACTTGCCATTAATCCGAAATTATCAATCACGCGGTTATACTCAGCAAGGAAACTTCCAGTTTTGTGAGTCGCAGGCTTTTGGCGCTGATGTGTTGGTACCGGCTATACATATAGCCTGGGGTTTACCTTTTACCGCCACAAAATAAGCACCAAAACTGGTAATTTTTCTTTCTTTGAGACCCTAAAATGGCAATTTCGCTGAAATTAGTAACCGAAAATGTTCATTCGACGGATATTCAGCCAAGACACTTTATTCTATTGCGTGCGAATTTGTCAGGATTTGCGATGATGTGGCCGGCTAGCCAGAGTATCGCCGCCACAAAAACCCCCTGGAAACTTGAAATTTTCCTGAAATTGAAAATTAAGACCAAAAACTTTCATTTTCGGAGGAATTTAAGACTCAAAAATCGCATTACCGTGGATACTAATGCCATGGAACTTCCAAAATGTCCTGTGTATTCGTCAGGCTCCGGGCTCTGTCATTGTAGCCGGCTAACCTATTGGTTGGATCCACCGCCATGAAAAATATCCCAAAAAGTCAAAACTTGCCAGTTTGCTCAAACTAAAGCCCCGTTCACACGATGCAATGTTTGAAGCTGTATTGCAAGCTGGTATTTTAAAAACATCCGGTCACTGCCAAGGAACATATGTTTTTAAAAAACCAGCATGCAATATAGCTTTAAACATTGCATCGTGTGAACAGGGCTTAATGCTCGTTGAACTTGCAACTTTGCTTAAATTAAGACCCGAAGCCGGTTATAGGGTGAATTGCGGGGTGACGAGTGAGCTCGCACTGAATCAGCAGTCTGGGGGCGAAAGAAATCGTACTTTTTTCGAACGAATGTAAATTTCTGAGGTGAAATTGCCATAAATACTCGGGTTTTCGGGCTGAATTACATTGTTTTGGACCGAAAACCCGCGATGTTTTCAATTTCTTGGGATGATAAGCCTAGAGTGAGTGCTCATTTTTTAAGGCTATTATTGGGACGGAACAGTCAGGATGCGAGCCTGGAAAAGGGATGAGAAGGAGAATGGTGTCTACTTTTCCAATTTACGGAGCCAAAACACGGAGAGGAGCGAGCGGCGCTGTCTTGAGTGATCATTTCTAAACCTTGAGGCAATGGCAACTTGGCAACTCCCGGGAGGACGCGTTCCATTTGAGATATCATAACCTTTACAATTGGAAAGAAGGTTGCGTTCAGGTTCCCCTAGTGGCGTTTCTAAAAATTCACGATATTTTCTTTTCGTTCTGATTGTTGCCGAAATAATCAGATTCAATTCGAATATTTTGCGTGCGTGGCTTAAGCAGGTTGAAACAGTTCGAATCGCCGATTTCGTTGGTTTTTCGGTTTTTTTTTTTCAGGGTGAACTAACGACAATGGCAAAACCAAAGACGCCGCGACGCTCAGGCCGACTAGGAAATGGGAAGAAAGAAGAGAAAAATGAGGAACCCGATGATAAGTGAGTATTTGTGTTTGGGAAAGCACGGGGACCTTTTCGAGTGAAGGATGCCCTTTAGGACGTCAACTATTGCTGCAACGCTTATTGATCCCCCGAATTTTCCCCTCCCCTATAGGGAAGAAGAGGCCCCAGAGTTTGAATGCGCCTTTTCAAGCTGTACAGTCAATTCAAATGACCATCCTGACGCTGACTTCTACGAGTTTCCTCTCGAACGCCCCAAAGTTCTGGCAAAGTGGCTAACGGCTCTGAATCGCAAGTCGTTCAAGCCGAACAAAACGACTCGCGTCTGTGGTGATCATTTCGACCAGGAGGATTTCATTGAACCCAAGCGAAAACTACGCGGAGATCGCGGTGGGCCCTCTGCTGACAACGGCGAACGCATTCTAAAGGAGTCCGCAGTGCCTAGTGGTGGCGACGAGGAGGAGAAGGAGGCGGATGACAAAAGTGATTCCGAGGAGAGCGTCAAGAGTGAGTCTGCGAAAAGTGAAAAATCCACGAAAAGTGAAAAATCAGCGAAAAGTGAAAAATCGGAGAAAAGTGTTAGAAGCGAGTCGGGCAACAAAGTTAAAAGTGGCTCTGAAAAGAGTGTCAAGGGGGACACAAAAAAACCGGTTAAAGACGAGTCTGAAAAGTCCGATAAGGGTGAGTCAGAGAAGAGTGTTAAAGATGAGTCTGAGAAAAATGTTAAGGGCGAGAAGAGTGCTGGCAGTGGGGTTAAAAGGAAAAATCGAGCTACGTCGAATTCAACTGAGGGAAATGACAGCGACTCTGATGATGGCCAAGTCAAGAAGAAATTAAGAAAAGGCAAACGGATCTCCTTAGTAAGTATTTCAAGTCTTTGAATTCATATTTCCTCTCACGGAAGAATTATTCTCAAAAGAATGGCGTTCCCTCTAACAAACGAGGTTCATTGTACCCTAGCAGGAAATCATGTACCCCCGCTTTGCCCAATTTTTTATCCACAGTGTCATATTTGGCCCTTCACGTTTGGCGAGTATGCCCACAGGCGAAGTGACCACTGTGGGGCCAACCCTCCACCACGTTTAAAAGCTTGACTTGCATGGTCATCGATGACCGTACTCGTACATCTAGTGTCGTCCGAAATCCTTGTCATTAACCTTGTCATTCGAGCCCCTACAATCTTTTGTATTTTACGAAATTGGGTTGGAATCGTTTTTCCTTGTGAAAATCTGGCAGAGTGCTCATCATTTATCAATGTGTTTGTAGACCCCAGGAGCATGTGCCGTCAGCATCTGTGAAAACAACATGTTTGACTCCCAGTCTCACACAGTCAGATTCTTCAGGTTTCCCAGTAATGCAAAACTGGCCGAAGCCTGGAAAGCAAAATGCGGCCAGGAGGGTCTCAATGTGCTTCAAGCGCGCATCTGTTCGAATCATTTCACTCTCAACGACTTCAATACCGTGACAGGACCCACGGCCAATCGAAACCTCAAGCCGAATGGTGAGTGATGCGGTTTGCGTTGGGTTTCTGTTGTTAAATTTTGTTTCATTTATAGCCGTACCATCGCTGAACATTTCAAAAGAAACGATAACGGACCACGCGGGATTCCCTAAAAGGAGAGTTCCCAAAAAACGTTCTCCAAGTACCAAGGATGAAGATAAGTCGGACGGTGAAGACAAGGAAAAGAAGAAACCAAAGTCTGATAAAAAAGAAAAAGACAATGAATCAGAAATGGAAGAAGAGGAGGAAGAGGAAGAAGAAATTGAAATGCCTAGACCCATGATTCTTCCGGACGAAATTAAAAGCGAGCCAGTCTCAGAAACGGACGAGCCTGAAATTGAAGAAATCAAGCCCCCACCATCGGGCGTCAACAAACGGAAACAGTCTTTGACGTTACGACGAGACGACGATGAACCTGAAATCGTTCCGGTGTTGGCAAAGTGAGAAATTTCTGATTTTTTATTTTCCAAGCTTCAAACTCAATTTTGCGGTTCTTAGCGATGATAAAAACAAAAAGAAGACCCCGGTTCCAACGAGAGACCGACGCGTCGTGAAAGACGATTCAGACTGGCGACCGGGTAAACGACAGCCTCCAAGGCGAGTGACTACACCGGCTAAAACTAAGAAACCATCTCCGAAAAAAATTGATTCGTCATCCATTAGAAAAGGTTCCACGAGGTAAGTTATCTGTTAGTAATAACAGTAATTTTTCATTTTTTAAGTATTTTTCTTTCGTTCACCAGGAAAATTAGAGCGGACAGCGACAGTGACGCCGATGACCCTCCTCCATTGAACTCAATTGTTTCGTCAAAATCCTCTCAGCCTTCGACGCCTCAAGCGACCTCTACAACAACATCCCAACCCTCGTCTTCGACTCGCCTTGAAAAAATGATAACGCTAGTCGATCAAAGGTACGCTGGTAAAGACGGCGCATCCGTGCCTCAACAGTACAAACTTGTCGTCAAAGTGCCCGAGAGCATGAGCGTTGAGCCGGGTCAAGTGGTGACGCTCAAAGGCGTGCTGGCGGGTGACAGCGGGTTCAAAGTGGCGACACCGGACTCGACCGTGCCCAGCGTTGTGGCCAAAGTGGAAGAGGTCACCGTTGGTGGGGTTAAATCGTCGACGAATAAGTCGCGATTGTCACGGGCCACTCCAGAAACTTCTAAATCCTCCCCAAAAACGGTGGCGTCTCTACGAGGTCCGTCACTGGCTTCAACGGCTCCCTCGTCACTGTCTTTAGCTTTTGCCAACGCGACGGGCGCGGATCAAAATGCGATGGTCAAAGAACTAGAAAAGAAGTACTCTTTCGACGAACTTCTCCAAAAATATAGCGAAGCTGTCACTGAAAAAGCAGTCGTCCGTAAGTACCACTCTTACACTTAACTAACGACTTTTTTCTAGCTTAACACCCTTGAAACAATGTGCAGACAAAAGCCTGGCAGACCTATCAGAAGCGCAAAAAGGACTTGAGAAAAGTCTTGCTTCCCAAGAGCGGACCATTCAAAGAGCTAACGAGAAGATCGCCTCGCTCGAAAGGCGAATCTCAAGCATCGACGAGTCCCTTAGCAAATTTCTCACTCCCAACCAACTGAAATTATCGTTGAACGAAGCTCGGAAAGTCGTTTGGACAACAGAGGAGATGCTTACCGCGTTCACACTGTGCCACTTGAGCAAGACCACCTACTCGTTTTTGCGCAACAAATTGAAATACCCACTGCCCAAGGTGGACGCGGTTATGGCGTGGGAAAAATTGCTGCTTGACCAAAAGTACGGTATTCAAGCATGTTTTTTTATGTGTCGTTCGACTTTATATTACAAACGTGTTCAACAGGAACGGTAAGGATGACAAAACTGCTAGTGGGAGTAACGATGCTCAAGGAAATATGGTAACAACTGATGAGTCGTCACGGGGACAAGTCGGTTTGGGGGACAAAAGAAATGCAGCTGGCCAAGTTCTAGAAGAACACAGAACGATTTCTGGCTCTGGAGCCAAAAAATCCCGATACATTTCAGTCAAAAGACAACAGGTCACTCATAGTTTTTTTAGCTCAACTTCGAATGGATCTGAACTTATGGTTTTCGTTTCAGGAGGGAGGAATTGACGAATCAAAGAAACAGAGCAGTCTCGGTAAACTACTCGGGTCGGCTCTATCGACAACTCCAACTGTTGCCACGCCTCAACCGCTGGCGTTTAAAGAAGAACCCGAGGTGGTATCATTGGACGAGTTGAATGACGCGACCGAGCAAGTAATCGACGGCGATATTATCGAGCTCGCATCACCAGGAGTGGCGGGCCCACCAACCGAGGAATCACCGGCGCTTCAGTACGTTCACACCGACGGTGCTAGCGGAGCCCATGAGGGGGATGAACAAAGTTACGTCGTCGTTGAAGAGGGTGAAGATGGGACGTTGAAAGTGAGCTGCGTGGGCGGTGAACCGAACGAGGATATTATCAATGTCGTTCAACAGGTTTTATCCAGGTCAGTTCTCTACTCATCCAACTAAGGAAAAGCTGTTTTTCACTATTTCTACAGTTGGAGAACCTCGAACTTATTGTTGGGAGGGTTGCGTCTCGGGGATAAATTTGTGGATAACTTTGTTTTCGTTTCTTTGTTGCTAGTGGCGACATCGTTCAAGAGTTCACCGACGAGTCCCACCCTGTACCAGACACTCACGTACAGCCAGCGGTTGAACCAGCCCAGGAGACGAGCACTGACCCTCCTGCTCAACTAGACAATTCAAATGAAATTATTTATGAAACGCCGGTCAGTAACTCCGGCGAAGCATTTGTTCAAATGGCGACCGATTCTACCAGTTTACAGGCGGTCGCCGCCAGTGTAGACCAACAAGTGTTCCTGAATGAAGGGAACCTCGAGGCTCAACAACAACCCACAGAGCAAGCACCAGTGGGCAACGCCTACTGTGTCGTCCTAGACGGAGTTGAATATTTTATGGACGAAGAGTCAGCCAAAGCATTCATGATGGCCAACGGCTCCGAGCAGTTCATTCTTCAAGAAGCCCCAGCGGCTCAGTTCGAGCGACAGGTCCAACCAGCGATCGCTGGTGCACCTTCGAGAAAGAAGTCTCGCGGACCTGACCACAGTTACTGTCAAGTGAAAAGCGGCCGAACTGGTACCGTAGTAACAACCACCCAACAGCTACCACCGAGTACGCAAAACTAATAGGTCTGCTATACCTTTTTTTTCTTTAGTGTTAAGTTTTTAATTATTACTATTATTATTATTATTATTATCAGTGCGATTTTTAAGTGTGTAAATATTTGTAACAGTCTATTTAAGTTTAATTTGTAAGCCCAGTACTATTTGGAATCCCAGTTTTGAGTTTTAACCTAGTTAAAATTATTGGTTAGTTCCCACTTGCATCAAATACAACTCATTTTCTTTTTTATGAACTTTTTTATTTCTTCTTGAAAAAAAAAAACAAACTCAGAAAAGAAAACAGACTCGAAATTTTAAACATAAACATTAAATGCTAGACGGCTATTAAACAGCTAAATTTTGGCGTCACCCCAAACTTATGATTTTACTGCGTGGGCAAGTTCAGTAATACGTTCTGCCCCGAAGGTAAATACGACACCTGCCGCGACCGAGACAGCTGGTAGGCAATGTCTTCGGCCGCTTCAATTTTTCTAAGCTCGACCAGACCCTCACCGGCGTCACCGAACGATTTGGCGAGTAGTGTCGCAGCCTGAGCGTCACCTTCGGCCGAAATAATGGAAGCCTGCTTTTGTTGTTCGGCCTTTTCAACGAGAAATCGTGCTCGCTCCGCCTCTTGTTGGGCGACTTGTTTCAATTCGACGGCTTGCGTGAATTCTTTACCAAATGTGAGATGCGTCTATAGGGCGAGGGGAAGGGGGAGGGAGGATTAAGTTAAAGTTTTCGACAGATTGTTGCTGGCTAGATTCAATTTTACCAAAGCTATATCGTCGAGAATAACACCAAACTGTGACGCTCTTTCAGTCAATTCTTCATTGACCTTTTGCGAAACGAGCTCTCTTTGAGTGATTAACTCACCAGCGTCGAATTGCGCCTGGGGAGACAAACAGCTTTTTTTAAAATAACATCAACCTTAGAAAAACGTGGACACGTGGGAAAACTTACGACAACGGCCTTCAGGACTTCTGTGGTGATAGACGGTAGGACCCTTTCGTCATAGTCAACACCAAGAATTGTATAAATTTTAGGTAATTGATCAGGAACAGGCCGGAAAAGGATTCTAAGCGTAATGTTAACGTTTTGCAGATCTTTAACAAAAAAAAAAAAAAAATACAATTCCAAAGTGCCGCTTAAAAGCAGCGAGCAAAAAACGTCTAGCCTATTCATCGCAAAGATGAACAACAAAGAACGTTCTCCCTTACCTTTTGATCCTGTTACCGTTGGAATGTTCCTCGGTCGTGAGCGAATATCGAAAAGTATAGGGCGCTGTACCCAGGGGATGAAAAAATGAGTCCCTTCGCCCACGACTTGATTTTTAACTCCGGTGAAACGGTCGAAAATAACGGCTCTGTGACCTCCGTCAACTAGCGGCGAAATAAAAACACAATGTTAAACAAATTGTGACACTTGTATTACAGTCTCAAAATCATTCGGCTCTCTGGTGATGGACAGGGTTCCTCTTACCCCTCTGCAGGTTGGTGGTCTGCCTCATTAGCTCGGTGGGCGCTCATCTTTTTTAGAAAAGGCAGTATATCAGACGAGGGGGTGGGTGGAGGGAATTTTTCGTCAGGGGCATTCTTTCGGCGCGCGGATAGTACGGGAGTTAGTGAGTAAAACATGCATAAAACTGTTGCCGTAGGAGCCTACATTATCTGTCTTCCCTCGTTGAGGTTCGTAAAAACAAGGACAGACAATGTAGACAAGAAGAAAGGAGGCTCCTACGGCAACAGTTTTATGCATGTTTTACTCACTAACTCCCGTACTATCCGCGCGCCGAAAGAATGCCCCTCACGAAAAATTCCCTCCACCCACCCCCTCTTCTGATATACTGCCTTTTCTAAAAAATATGAGCGCCCACCGAGCAATGAGGCAGACCACCAACCTGCAGTTGGTTACCATGTTACCATGCATTACTCATTTTCATTTATTTACATCAACAAGTTCCCCCCTCCTAATAATTTACAATACTGCCCCACACACTGTGTACGGCTATGGCTATTGCCACCGTGAGCGTTTTTAACTAAGGGAAACAAGTTTTTAAGAGATAATCAGGGACACCTATTTCGCTCAAGGTGAATAAAGATCCCGCCCATTAATGAATTACGACGAAAACTCGAGGTTGCTAAAGGCACAGATGTTTTCCAACACAACTGACCATATTTCGACGGAAACTGTCAAAGTACACTGCAAATTTAAAACCCATGACCTGACTGCATTACCTTTATTGAAGCGACTATTTCAGCTCAGATACCGAGGATTCTATCTGACTATTTGATCGTGCAACATGATAATCGCCCTCTTAACACTTTTTAAGACTGGAAAAGGTCAAATCTGGTTTAATGACCAAACAAAATTGTAATTTGGGGGAGTTTCTGTAGAGTTGCCAACTCGAAATTTGGAAAAATCAAGACCAAAAGATCAAAGGCTCAAATATACCAGGATAAAAAGGAAAAAAATCAGGCAGATTCCAATGAACTTCAAAATTATTAACTGACTGCATGAAAGTTTTTTCAGTCAGTCATAACCTAAAGTCTACAGAGTGACCCTATTTTGTGCATGGTCGGCGTTAAGCAAACAGACAACAGAGAGCGAATGTCTGTCGAATTTCAACGACACAAAAGCGCGGTCCGGGTTCATTTTCGTCCTCACGACCTTCAGCCTACAGAGATCCCGGGTCGTATCAAGCCAGGAATCCTTGCGGGCCACCATGCCACCAGTTCTCATCATCTTCAATCGTCCTAGTGTACAACCTGACTTGCTTAGCCTGGGGTAAAATCCAAGTTTTCATTTTGACAACTTGAAAACAAGAATTTCGGCTCGGCGAGTTCGGCTCTTTCAAATCAGAACTTCACAGATTTGGCCCACAGAAAAACCAATTTCGTGGATTTGGTTGTCTTAACAGTCAACATCGGGGTATTTTATCATTCAAACCCCCAATTCCGGGAAGGGGGGGCGGTGTCTCATACAACAAGGAAATTCATACGACAACGAAACACAGCTTCACTCCCTGAAAACCCAACTTCGGGGCGAGGTGTTCCTTCAACTAACCATGTTGTGTGTTTGACTCTCAGTAAAACCAAATTACACGTGTTCACCACACAGAAAACCCCTTCTATTAAAACCAACTTCGCGAGTTTTATCATTCAAAAACTGCGGGTTTCACCATACACGAACGGATTTGAACCATTGGTAAGTTTTCCCAAAGGCGAGGACTGGCCGTGAATGGGCAACGACAGACTAAAAACCCGCAGATTTGGCCTGTTGGAAAAACCCACGGTCTAAATCTGCGCTTCTGGCCTGTCATTCCCCACTCACGTGCAAGGCAGAAACCCGACGGTCGGGCCAGTCAGAAAAATCCGCGGACCCGGCCTGCCGTTCTGGCCTGTCAAAAAAATCTATTCGTGTTTCCCCCTCTGACACACTTAGCTCAACAGTAGAGATCGCAACCAAAAAACTTGCATATTTCCCAGATATTTCAACCATAAAAGTGAGGGATTTCGTTCTCCTAAACAGGAGATTTCTCTTCGGACACAAGACTATATTCAGCTTCATATGGCAATAAAGGCTCAGACATTAACTGGTTCCCACGGAAATTAGTCGTTATCGGGCGAAACAGTGAATTTTACCACGCACCCCGAACAGGGGCGGAGCCCAGCACTATAACTGCCTATTGCTGACTTATGTTGAGGAATGAGATCCCAGTAAGAGGTGCAGGAGGCTTCACACGTGAAAATGCCCCCCCCCCCCACAATATACAGCAAAGTTGGGTTTCTAGCGAGCAAAAACGCATGAAATCGTCTTTTTGATAAATCCAAACTCACAAAATTGGATTTTTACAGAGACAAAGGATATTTTCCTCCAAAACAAAAAATTTTACACCTAAACTGGCGTTTTCTTCAAAGTTTTACCTTAAACGGACGATTTTCCGCCAAAACTTACGGCTCTGACCTGAAAACCGATTATTTTATCACAAAACTGACGAATTTATCCCAAAAGTGACGATTTTATCTGTAACAGACGATTTCACGCCCAAGCAGACGCATTTCAACAAAACTGAAGGTTGCACTACAAAACTGGTGATGTTACCACAGAACTTAATATTTCCTTCTAAAACTCCTATTTCCTCTTGAGCTGACGATTTTAAATCAAAACCTAGCGTTTATACCCGAAAAAGAGACGACTGCACTCCAAAACTGACAATTTAATGACGAAAAATGAGTATTTTACGCATTACGTTGAACCCCAAAACTGAAAAATTCACTACAAAACAATTTTTGTTGGCGGTGTGACCTCAAAACTCAATATTTTACCTCTGAACTGGCGATTTGACCACAAAAATGGCGACTTTAGACTTCTTAAGGGTGCGAAATCTGAGAAATTGGTTTTTTAATGAGTCAGACCTGCGAAATAGTTTTTTTGTACAGCACAAACGTTCAAACTTGAGATCCAACGATTGGTTTCAAACTTTTTATTTTGGTTTATTCTCTCTCAGAAACTGACTGCACAGCCTGAATTGAAGGAGGTTCGAAACGGGAGTTTTCTACCAAAACTTCGAGAGTTTCCTAAACAAATCGATCAACAGAATCAATGGACAAACCGTTGGATTGTGCCCAATTCAGTCCGAAGGTACTAAACTTGACGTTTACGTGTCATCCTCAGAGGTATAAGTGACGATTTTCAGACTTTCAAAGCCTACACTGACAGCTTACAAGCACATGGTGGGGTGTTTTAGTGGTAAAATTCAAGTTTCCACTGTGCTTCTTGTATAAAGTAGGATTTTTTTTCTGAAAAGTGGAATTGTAGGAACGACTTGGAAGGCCAAATAGGGCCCATCCCATGCGTGGTCATCAGGGTGACGTTGACAATTGACCCTTATTGTCGTGTATCAAGTTTCATGGGCAAAATTACTCTTTCTACCGCGGATAGTCACTTTCTGGGTGTGAATGAACGACCTATGTTAGGGCTTGTGTGAGTTAAAAATTACACATTGTTGTAGCAGTAACAAGAGTAAAGGTAGACCAACCAAAATGTGGGATTTGTACTTTTCAGTGGTATCTAGAGGTGGGCAGCTGCCCCACTATCCCACAAAACTGCCCACACGTGTCCCCCCTCTAGCTCATGCCCATGACTGCGACTAATTCGAACGCGAAGCTACCAATTTTTGCCGATCCGTTAATCTGCGCTTAATTTTTGCAATGAAGCCCAATAATCGGACGGTTAGCAATCCTACCTCTCTGTCCCATTTCGAAATGGACTCCCTTGCCTGACGGCCGACAGACATCCCAATTCAGTTTGGATGGTTCGTGTTACCTATTTGAACTGCAGATGGGTAGGTCTTATCCACCGGAAAATCTCCATTATTACCGACGGAACTGCCCTGAAACACCCAAGACTATCAAACGTACGAAAACTGGACCTTCCTAGCAACCCCAGTCCCTACGACGACTCCGCAACCCCCCTCCCCACCCCAAAGCCAAAGCTTCACACAATTCAGTCATAATTTGAGCCCCAGAATCGTACTTATGTTTCGAACATGAGTAATGCCTAAGTGTGACCATTCAACTTTGGGGTGTGGCGTACCTTTTCGTTGCATCGGTGACAAGGGGTCCATAAAGCCTAAATTTACACCTACGAAGTAGCTTGTGAACATCAACAACGCCTCAAATACACACAAGTTTTAGGGGCGAGGGGTTAGAACAAAGACAACACTTAAAACGTAACACACTGACCATTGTAAAGTGCCGAGTTGACGACACCACCGACGACTGCCATGCCAAGACCAAGCTGTCCCAATCTGTTGAAAAACTGCGAGGCCATCGTTTTTTTCTTTTTATTTAATTTGTTGTCACAACACGAGCTCGAATCTGAGGATACCTGTAAATGAAGAAAACTAATGAAAATCCCTTCCGGTTAAATGTATTAAGAAAGACCATAACAGGACGCAATATTTCAACTTATTGTAACACCTATAAATACGAATTCCAACACCTTTGAGCATTGCTCAAAGTCCCCGAAATCTAATTGTTAGCCTTAGATTTGCAATTTCACTTACCTAAATTTAGTAATTTACCAAAAAATGAGCTTCTGGAAACTCTGAAAAAACTATGCGAATCTCATGCGGCCTGAGGGAGATAAAGCTCTATCTGCCGGAATCGATAAGACTGACCCCAATTTTTAGTTTTCTATTTTGTTTTTATTTTTGTGTAATTCTCGAAGCTCAAGTCAAACAATTCAAAATTTATTTTTTTCCTTTAAAATAGTAATTGATGAAAAACTAATGAAATCGAGGGATTTCTCAATTTCCAAATCACGGGGGAGAAACCAACTCGTTAGGTAGTAACCTCCGTGTTGACTACTTACTTGACTCTTTTGTAAAGTGATTTGAGTCGTGTCGTGTGTTCTCGAGCAAGTGCATATTCCCTTCATAAGCAAAATGGTACGTTTCATCTAGAAATATCTTATTCATCCTTTGAAATTTCTTTCTTGGAATATATTTTTTGAATTCAATGTTACAAAACGGTCGTAAATTGTGCAATTTTGAGCTTTTAAGGACGATTATATATCCTTGTCCGGGGGCGGTTGACTAACCTCCTTGTTTTCCTCTATGTCCTAGTCGCTCGTTTTACCCGAGAAATTTCAACACATTCTCCGTATCATGGGTACGAACATCGACGGCAAGCGTAAAGTCATGTTCGCCATGACCGCCATCAAGGGAGTGGGTCGACGTTACGCCAACATCGTGTTGAAAAAAGCCGACGTCAACCTCGACAAACGAGCTGGCGAATGCTCCGAAGAGGAAGTCGAAAAAATTATTACTATCATGACGAATCCTCGTCAGTACAAAATCCCCAACTGGTTTTTGAACAGGCAGAAGGATATCCTCGACGGGAAATACTCCCAGGTATGTGAATTGCCTTTTCACCTGTTTTCGAACTTGAATGTTAACGAGTTATCCAACATAGCTCACTTCGTCCAACTTGGACTCAAAACTCCGTGAAGATTTGGAGCGCCTGAAGAAAATCAGGGCTCACAGAGGAATGCGACACTACTGGGGGTTCGTCTTTAGTTTTTTCTTGGCCTCATTGTGTTCTGGTGCTAACGTTTATTTATTTTACAGTCTCCGAGTCCGTGGTCAACATACGAAAACCACCGGAAGACGTGGACGTACCGTTGGTGTATCGAAGAAGAAGTAAATTTAAGTCCAGTGTTTTGGTAATAAATCTTTCTTTTTAAGATATCTGTGGCGTCACCTTTTCTCTGTTTATTCTTATAATTGTTCACGACGAGATCTTCCTCGTTGGTGACCCCGACGTGATAAATGAGGAAGATCTAATTCCTTCATAAAGAATTCGTTCAAGATGAACGATTTGTCGAGTCGGGAGATTAGGTAGGAGTATTTTGTGTCCTCCTGTACAATGCCAGAGATGTCGAATTGAGCGTCAATGGCCGAGAACCATAGTGCTGGCTTGTCTTTCCAGAAAGGTGGGAATTTAGGAGAGACGCGGTTGACGAAATGGGGTCCCCGACGCAAAACACTCCTTTTCGCGATGGCTAACGGACGACGTTGCCGCTCAGCTCCTCCTGGAACAGCAGGTGCAACACGCCACTGCTTCGCCCGTTAACGATCAAGCAGCCGTGGCTCTCCTAAATTCCCACCTTTCTGGAAAGACAAGCCAGCATTATGGGTCTCGGCCATTGACGTTCAATTCGATATCTCTGGCATCGTACAGGAGGACATAAAATACTCCTAACTAATCTCCAAACTTGACAAATCGTTCATCTTAATCGAATTCTTTATGAAGGAATTAGATCTTACTCATATCGTATATATTCCTCCAGTACTTTACTTCCCCTATAGTACGGTAAAACTAGCTCATGCTTATTACCCACACGTCCAAAAAAGTTGACCCTTCCCTTATGTAGTAAAATGCTACAAGACTCCTGGCGTCGGCTTTGGGAGTGGGGGCTGTACAAATTCTGGAAATTTCGCTTTTTTGCTTTCCGGCAAGCTACTGGGTGCAGTGCAGAAGGTTCCCTTCACATAAATAATCAACAAAAATATTTTCGTGTAAAATAAACATACACTTTTTCACAATGGATTTTTCCCCTAAAGATGTAACTCCTGTTTGTAATGTTCACGGGAAGTTTGGTTTAAAGATTGACGTACAAAATCTTGCGTCAGCCAGCTAATTTGCCGTCGATTTCATTCTTACTTTGTTCCACAGCTTATTCGTTTGCAAGAGGACACTATTCTAGTAGAAAAAAGGTAGTAGTCAGTTGGAGGGCGAGGCATTTTCTTAGGTTTGGCAGTTTTTTTTAGGTGTCCTAAGTTTAGACAATCGTGTGGGCCGGAAACGGTCAAATATGGGTTCCTAGCCCACAGAAAAAGAATAATTCGATAAATAACGAATAGGGCTCAAGTAGGGGTGTTAATTGAAGTGTCACTGGTGGTGTCCACGTGACAACCATGTTAATTGTGATAGGATTATTATAAAATTATAACACCCCTTCGTACTTCCCCCTCCCAGGGCCGTTTCTAACCCTCGCGGGGCCCCCAGGCGGACACTTTTGAGGAGCCCCCTTACGGGGTAAACTCGTACGTGCACGTGTAAATAAACAGAGCTAGGAAGCTAGTCGTTACTAACGGAGTAACAATTTTCGGTAACAGGTTAACAATTTCGTTATTTCCATGAAAAAGAAATGATGAAGTAACTGCTGTTTTCTTTTGGTCTATTACTGTAGTCAAGAAATGGCCCGCAGAGCCTTTCACAATGGCCCGCCCGTGGCCTTCAGTGGTTAATTATAATTTTTATTCTACATGATACTAAAACCGAATTTTACGGCCGCGAATGAGTCCCAAAAGTGTCTCTTTTCGTGTCTAGGAGCTAAAATATTTTACGGCCGCAAATTTCACGGTTTTTGGAGTCTAGGCTCTAAAGTAATTTTCACGGACTGTGCGGGGGGGGGGTTAATACTCTAAAACACCTAAAAATTGATTATTACGTTTATTGTTGTAGAATAAAAAATAATATATACACCACGAAGCTAAAAGTGCCTTTTCAAGCCTCGAGGAGTGGCAAGCCTCGGTTTCACCTCGACTGGCCATCTCTCCTCTCGTCTTGAAAAGGACCACTTTAGCTCCTAGGTATATAATATACTATTTTATTGTTGGATTTTGGCGTCCTTTGATTTTTGTGCAAGTGGAAAACGCAACCATTCGCGCGTCCTCGTGGGCGGCTAATCCTACGCCAAGTGCCCACTTAATCCAGACCAAAATTGAAAATGACGCTAATTTCGGGCTGAAATTAAGATGAATGGCTAATTAACGGCTGAAATTAGGTGAAACGCTAATTCACGGCTAAATCAAGACGAATTGCTATTTATGAGGTTAAATTGAGAACATTTATCATTTCACGGAAATAAATTGAGTAAATGGCAAGTCGCGGTTTCCGGAGACAACTTTGTGGCTAAAATTAGAAAATATAGCGCTAATTCACAGGTAATATCGCTCATTAGCGGCTCAAATCTGGAAAAACACGAATTCATTGGTAGAAAAATCGATAATTCACAGCTAAAATGGAGGCAAATCGCTAATTCGCGGCTAAAAGGGAGACAAATCGCTATACACCGATGCAATTGAGAAGAAGTGATGACGTGTGAAAACAAAAAACAAAAAAAAACGCTAATTCGCGGCTCCTGAAGGCAACTTCACAGAGGCGTTGGTGAAAGATTCGCACGGGGGCTCCAAATGTCTTGGGCCGGCACTGCAATGAGCTGCCACAGGGCACATTTTTTGTGCAAATGGAAAACGCTATTATACTGTGGTTAACTTAATTATGTTGTTGAAGTTAATGAACAGACCGCAAGTGCGTTTTATTCAGAGATTCACAGCCTTGCAACAGTTGTGCTCGATGCGGACGGGGGGCGAGGATTAGTGGCCCGCCTGAGTTCTTACAACCAGGTTTATGGCCCACGACCAAACAAGGTTAGCCGGCTCGGCTGTAGTCTGTTTATTCCATTACCTCAGGCCAGGTAGGTGTAAAATTAACAGAGACGAAAATCCAGATAAATGGCTAAATTGACTGTATCTTTGCCGAATTGCGAGGTTTCTACGGTTAATGTCCTGGCATGGGCCAGAACATCCTAGCTTTTTTTTTGCATGAAGCAGTCCCAGCAGCACTAGATTCCCATTTTAGTGGGAAGGGGGTGCGTTATTCTACTTCATCTACCGGCGGATACAATAAGGCGAACGCCTTTGCCCCTGCCGTTATTTAAAAATTGTCCTTTAAACCCTCAAGCGCACGTTTCGGCACAGCTAAGTTGAAGATTTGTCCTATAGTCAAGTTCTGGAGGATTTCGTGTTGAGTGTGGGATGGGAGCTTAACACTTTTTCATATGAATATTTAAGTCTGTTTTTGGATAATTTACTCATTTTTTTCACAATAAATTGGGTGAACTCCCAGTTTCAGAGCCAAGCATCACGTCCTTCTGACTGAATCGGGTTGTTTCTGGTCAAAATAATCGGTTTCAGTGGCTAAACAATCGCAGTTTTGAACCCAGAAACCAGAGTTTAACGGTGATTTATAATTGGTTCAAGCGTTTGTTTTTGTTTTTTTTTATCTTTTGTTGTTCGCCAAATTTATCCCTGAAGCCGTTAAATTGCAATCATAAAGCACGACACCGGTAATAAGTAAACAAGTATTTGAGTAAATAACAATTTTAACATCAAAGTGATCAACGATTACTCGTTTTTAACTTGTTTTTAGCCGTCCTACTTTTCGTCTCGTGGTTCGCATTTGTGCCCTACTTTTTCTTGCCAGGCTTTCTCGGAAACCACTTTTTTTTACATCTGGTCACCCTACTCGACTGAATATACGTACTCACGGACGTAAACACGCTGAAATCGCCCTGCGGATGTCCGCGACAGAATTTGCCCAACTTTTTTTCACGGCTTCTTTTTATTTGCAATAGTTTCCAAGGCTCCCGACCGGGGCAAATTGGAAACATAGGGTAAAAAACGCCATTTTTTACTGTTTTGTCTGAGAGCTCTTGGATTTTTTAGAGAATTTTAGACCAACGTGACTAGTTACAGACGCATGAATGAAGTTACCTAGTTGAAGAAGTAATCTTTAAGGAATTGAATTATTTTAGAGCAAACGCTCCCCGTCTATTTTATCTGTATTTCATGTTTGGGTTTTAGACCAAGTTCTACCGTACTACTATTACCGCATAGCTGTTCGGTCCCTGTAACATCTTCGGTTCTAAAATACAAGATTCCGACTAGAATAGTCATTTTCTGGGGAAAATAGTAATTTTCAGTACCAGAAATTCGGGTTCATTGACTAAAGTTACCAGCATCGTTAGCTCATTGTTGCGAAGAAAACAACGAAGTTGTTGTGAAACGCCCAAAGACAGAAATATAATTAGCTGATACACAAGAGATATAAATGCGTTATTTTCATTACGTTTATAAAGGTGGAACATAAAAAATTGGAGCGGGAGGTAGGGGGGGGGTTAAAGCGGAAAAGGGAAGGGTGCGCGTACCTCTTAACAAGATGAAGAATCGCCATTGTCATCACCGAGACTGGTAGGAGGTGATTTGGTTCGAGTCAATCTATCCAACTCAGCAGCAGCATCAGATCTGACCGCTGATTTATCCACGGCTGCGGCCTCTAGACTTGGACTGCCTAAACGTGGGCAGGGAGAAGGCTCGATTGAAAATCAGAGGCAACACTTTAAAAATAGTTAGGTACCTTGAGCTTTAGCGGGAAGGGGAGACCCAGCCTTTTTGTGTAAAAGCGAGTTGAAAAAATTAGCCAAAACACCTTCGCCGCTCGCACTCGTCACTTTGCTCGCGTCCACTTTTTTCGGACTTGTCAACGGTCCCTGGACGGGGGAGGCCTGAAGGCGAGACCTATCACCGGTCTTTTGCACGGCTTGTGCCGTACGTTCGTGGCCCTGCTGAAGGAGGTTGAGCATACGCGCGAGGAAAACCTGTTCATCCTCTGCAATTATTTCAACCTCGCGATTTCCCCCCTTACGAGTCGGTGGTGGGGCGATGATGTCCCGATAATAATCATCGGGTCTCATGCTTTGAAGATTCTCCCAAACTATGCTTATTTTTTTCAGACTATCCCAACCAGCGGGGCTAAAATAATACAGAGCCAGATATTAAAATAGCCTAATCCTACAGAGGACAATTGACACACTCACATTAAAAGAGCCTCTTTTTCCACGACGAGTGCGGGAGTTCGAAACGGAAGACCATACAGACGATGAGTCAAATATTTATACAAGAGATCACAGTTTTTGTCTTCTTTGGCAGAAGTGTAGAAAAGAGCCGCACCATATTGCAGACAAAATCGTCTCACCCATTGTTGAATGAAATCAAAGTGCTCGTCCCTGTAATCGTTTTCTTTTTCCAGCGTTGACATATAGTCGGTCTAGACACCCGAATAGTAAGTCACAGTTTTAGACGTAAGTTTTAGATATAAGGGCGGTAGTCTTACTTTGGTAATGACAACAACAACGTCTAATCCCAAATTACACGTGAGAACTCCTTCAGGCAGGGGAAGCTGATCGATTTCTTCGTCCATATTTTTAGACGTTCGCCTAACCTCAACATCAAGATCATCCCCCTGTTCAACATACTCCTGCCACTTGTGCTCAACTGCAACCGTAACGATGTTAAAGTATTACGGACGAAACCTTGACTGTCACTCTTACTTCTCTGACGGTACTCGTGAAGTTTTTCAACTTTCAACGAGTCAATATGATCCTGAAGTACACTCATCCAGTCCTGTAGCTGGTCAAGTACACCCCAGGGTGTCGTCATCGAAGCGACGATCATTACCAACGTGTTGGGCATGGCATCGGCCGGGAGAGCGTATTTTAAAAGTTGTGCGTGAGACTTGTGACCGTCCAAGACCCAAACACTGAGACGGGTGTGATCTTTAAAATGGGGGGGGGAGGTTTAGTGAATGCAGGAGGGTGGAATGTAATTCACAAACTAACCATCTCTGTATTCATCGCGAACGTCGATGTAGGCATATTCGAGAGCCGAGCCTTTTTTAGGATCTTCCACTCCTTGGAGCTTAGCGATTAGTGTAGTTTTACCAGATTCATTATCACCTGCATTAAAGTACGATGTACAAATGTCATTTCTACGTTCCTTCCAAAAAGACTCACCTAACACTAATATCTGCTTATTAGATGGTAATTTATTCGTTCCTTTTGTCTGAACTTCTGCCAATATCGCAGTCCTGAAAATATTAAATAAATAAATAAAATCCAAAATCACTCCGGCCAGCTTGGAACATAGCACACTGTGAGGGGGACATGGTTGAAATTGGTTGAGGGAAGCGACCGACTCTCGCCCAGGGGCCCAACCACGAGCAGGCGTTTAAAGAAGCTGTGTTCGAGAAGGAGGATAAGTATGGTCTCTTTTTGTTTTGTTTTTATATTTCCCTACTTTGTTTCGATTTTTTCTTGTCGAATCAATTTTGTGAATTTCCCCTTGCGCTTCCTATCCCGTCCGTCACCTTTGCCCCCACCCATATAACCACCAGAAAAAAAGACTTTACTTTTGAATCGGGACTTGCACTGTTACTGTCGGTTTTGGTATCAAATTCGTGCTAAAGTGGTTTCGCTTTTCTGGGGGAAAGCTCACCCGTGACCGGTAATCAATAAATCGTTTTTTTCTTTCGACTTTATAGTTAGACTCAGAATTCCAGATCCAGTCTAATATTCCTTATATTCTAACCTCCAGAAACGATACAAGACAAAAAAACAAACACCACTTTCGATGTGTTTTTTGTTCTTCTTGACTGGACTATTTATCGAATCAACTGAATGGGGAACTTGCATGAATGTTCGATTTGGGAGAAAAGTATACCGATGAATTGGCACATGGATAGAAGAAATCAGCGGTAGTTGCAGCCCGATTGATGAATCTGGTGATTTTTAAATAAATTTCAAAGTTCTCGTGGAGGGGATGGATGGTGCAAGGGGAAATTACGTCATTGTTTAGACGTGAAGCACTTGAGAAATTTGTTGTTTCAAATAACAAGAAAAAGTTTCCCAAAGAAAAAAGTTTTACCCCCTCTTCCCCACACCATCAATTCATTAACTAATTTGACGCAATCAAACCCCCACTCAAAAATTTTAAAAATTCGCTTTAATAACCCCTTGATTGATTTCAATGTTTAATGTGAGCAATTGTCTTGTTGAAGAGCCCTCTTCAAGAAACACCATTGCTTGAAAAATGTGCAAATTCCCCACTGTAATGCACAAAACAAGCCACGAACTGGCCTCACAAGATACATTCTTGTGGACTAAGGTCGTTTTTCCCTGGAGCCCTTCATTTATATAGAATGAAGATTTTGGGACGAGCATTTCCATCCGTCTTATCCGTTAACATAAATGACACAACTCCAAGAAGACGGGTGGAAATGCTCGGCCCAGAGCTGTATTTTATGCAAATAGAAAACGCTTTTGTTTCCAAGAAGTCGAAATCGGGGTCAACTGCCCCCGGGGGATAATTATACCGTGGAAGCTAAGTCATGACTTTGGTGGAAGGTACTGCCAAGGAGTGTACCACATGCCACAGCAGCCCTGATGACGATCCTGCTCATACCGAGAGCTCTTAGTGGAAACCGTGTTGGTCCTACTGCCAACTCACTTTACTCAGTCCAAGGATGCAGAGACCTATAGTCTAGGGTTCGAAGGGCAATGTGGTGACCAACTAAAACAAGTTTAAGCCTGCGAAAAATGACATGGGCATGAATTCCCAGGGCCATACAGGGTCTTCCCGATTATAATTCAGCATGACAACCATCGTAACTCTAATGCATTGTCCAGACAGTGCTAAAAGGCTAGGGTCTTACCACAAGTTTTCGTCACTTTCAACCCCTTCCTGTGGCGTAGTGGGTATGAGGTCTTTCTTCTTGGTCGGCATCCTTTGGAACCTTGAAAACCAGCCAAATAATTATCATTGTTACGGAAATTTTTCAATAGTCTGTGAGAACGTACGGCAAAAATAAACTAAATTTAAATAGACGAAGAAAAAGAGGCTCCCACTGACAGATCCGCCAAGTTTGAACCTGATAATGGGCAACCTCTCTCTCTCTCCAACTAAAAATGACGTCTGTTAACCTGCCACTGTGAAATCTCTCGAAAACCCACAGGATTAAAACTATCCTCCTTCGAATGTGATGTTCTATGTTTGCTTTTGCTCAAAAATGTACTGCACTTTTATGTTTATTTTTAAATTACCGTCCAAGAGGACTGCGGTAAGATTTTCAAAGAAATCCTAAATGACATTGTCCCCGAGTAGTGTGTGTAGTGCTGTACGTTCAAAGAATGCCAAGCAAAAAGAAAAGGTACAACGCCAGGTTCCCCGCTGTAAGTTGATCGTTATCTTGCTACTTAGTGTAAAATGTTCTATTCATTGTAAATTTATACAATTTTTTGCAACCCTAGGGGAGAATTAAAAAGATAATGCAGACGGACGATGAAGTAGGAAAAGTTGCTCAAGCTGTCCCGGTCATAATTTATATCCTTTTGACATTCGCTCGTTTTAGTGCATTTTTGTTCCTTCCGTTCACTAGATATGTATTTCCTTAACTCCTTCAATACCTAGGACCCTGGAATTATTTGTGCAGTCGCTCATCACAAAAACTATGGAAATAACGACAATGAAGAACGCGCGGACTTTAAGTCCTCACCACATGTAAAAAAAATCCCTCCCTACACACCACGGGAACCTAATCTTTACATAGTTTCTTTTGGGATTTCAGGAAACAATGCATACTGTCGGAAAGTCGGTTCGACTTTCTGAAAGACTTGGTCAAAAGCGTCCCCGAGGTGTCCTCGTCTGACACTGACGATAACTGGAATGAGAATTCCGCTCCCCCGGGTTCTCAGAGGTATACAGAACGCCGGCCGTAGGATACAAGACGGATTCGAGATTTACAAATTATTTACTGCACAGACGTTGCTCCATGGAAGAGCCTGAGGGCAGCTGCAGTGGAGCGTCCACAGGGTTGACGTTGAACCCTCTCTTGATCACGGACGGTGCCATCAAGCGTGAGAGCACTGAATTGATCGCGTCGGATCCTCTCAGTGGTGGTGTTAGCGTTGTCGACTGTTCGCCCTCGGCCTCGTCCTCAACCGCTCCGATTCTCCCCCGTTTTTACGTTGAAGCAACGTCAACTACCCCCGCGTCGACTACAGCCGCCGCCAACTCCATTCTTGACGTCAAACCCCCCAATAACGGCCTACTGACGACAACAATCCAGGCGAAACCGTATGCGAACATTTTTAAAAGTGAAAACGACGACGACGATCCCGAAGATTACGACACGTAACTCCCCTTCCTTCACAATAGCGTAATTTTTCGAAGCGTCAAAATTTTAGACAAAGCCACTGACACAAAAAGTGTGACAAATTTTGCGTTGCTGAGTTTCTCACAACTCATTGACAGACCTCCCCCCACAAGGGTCCAACATTGAATGACTCCTACAAGGATGATTAATTGATTACAGTGTAACAGGCGTATACGGAAGTAAAATACGCTGAACGATGCAAGTGACGCTTGAGGTGGATTTAGTCATTTCAAAGGGTCTGCCAATATTATTTCCGTACCTATACGAGAACCTTTTACCTGAAAAATACACCTTGTACAAGTATCCTCGGGCCCTAAGGGGGCATCTGCTCTCACCGTTGACAACTGTAATTGGTCCGCCTCTATTATTTCCGTGCTGTCAGCCTTTGCGATTGAAATCATCGCACATTTTGTGTCACAGGCATTCATTCACTTTTTTTTTTATTTCTTTGTAATTCTTGTTCCATTTGAAACTCGATTTTTTATGTTCGGTATCAAAATAGAAATGAAAAGCTTTATTGCCAGATCCTGAACAAGCAATAAAGTCAGCTCCCCCTCCCACTACCATCCCCCACAAACAGTAAAATCTTAAGCCTACACGAGACTGCATTGAAAAAAATGACTTGTAATTTATTTTAAGTTTTAAAGTGTCAATAAATACGTGAAGTATTGCACATAAATAGTTTAATAATTGCGCAAGGATAATCTTAGGAAGCAAAATAAGATCACGGAAAATTGTTTCAGCAGAAAATGTAAGGCTATAGCCACGAACGAGGATTGAAATAATAGGCAAAGTAAACGCTCATTCCCTATGGAGATGGGTCTCCATAGAGAATGGCAGTAGTTCAAACATAATTAACGTGTTTGAGGGCTCGTTAAGCCGACACTCATGAAATACAGCCTGCGTTGTAGTGAGTTACCGTGAAGAACTACACACAGTGTCAGGCAATACCACCTCACATAAACGCTGACCAGCTTGATTGGATGATACAGCGAAACCAGGGGCTCAACCATGAGCTAGCGTTAAAAAATAACGCAAGCGGTAACTAATGACCGCAATCGGCGGAATTTTTACACCAGCTCATGCGCTTTTTAGCTATTTGTAGCTCATTGTGTAAGTAATGGTGCTCTCTCTGAGAGTGCCAGGTGCTCTCCCAAGAACTCTCTGGCCCGTTTAGACTGGCGAGTTTTAGCTAGCTCTCGAGAGCAAAAAACTCTCGTAAACGCAGCTTAAGAGAGTCCTCTTGTAAGAGACTACAACTGGGTCCCCGTGGCTGCCTCTTACAATCAGGTTTCACTGTAATGGCCATCGTAAAGCACAATGTGTAAAATATTGAATTTCACCATCAATTTAAAATGAGGCACGTCAGATTAAGTCCTCATGCTACAAATAAAAAACTGCAAACTTGAGATAAAATCACCAAACAATGCACAACGTTCTTTGGGCTATTTACAAACATTTGAAGCGAAGCTCCCTCGGGAAAAGTTGTGCGGCGGCAGACAGCGTTTGGCGGGGAATTTTGTTAATTATTCTCGTGTGATACCAAAACTGTTTCGAGGGTCCAGCAAAAACGTAAAGAAGTATTTTAAAACACCCCCATCCCACCCTACGAGTGAAAACTGGTGGGAACCTCGACTCAAATCTTCAAATGGTCTGAAGAACAAATGCAATTTGGTGTTTTTATCTCAAGTTAGCAGTATTCTGCACTTTTTCCATTCGTAGCCGGAGGACTATTGGACAAACGCAAGGCATTCCTATAATGATCCTCCCTCCTCCGGATTTGATGTGATTCGGGGGGACTGCTGCAGTAGGTATGTGCTACAGCCTCAATGGCAAAATGGACCAAAGAAACAGTCTAGTTTAGGTACCAAGAACTAAATACGGCGTAGAAATATGTGAAACGACTTAGCCGTGGTGATTAATAACGAATTCCATTTGCATACAATTATGCTTCTAGCCGTTAGTTTCCACGAAGTCTACATTAATATATGTTTTAAATCAAGGAAGACGGGTAGAAATTAACTGCTCTGGAGCAGAATTTTATGCGAATGAAATTCGCTATAAGTCGAAAAGCCCTAATCCTCATTCAACTGAAAATTATAATATGACCCATGTCATTCTCTTGGCACCGTGGGGTGTAAGTTGCCCCAGGTGTACGGTGGGCCTTACCTATATCACATTACGAAGACATGACATGATTTCATACCTTAGGGGAGGATTTTTAGATCTACATCCTAGTCATTTCAAAGAAGACTCCAGTCTTTTTCAATGACCACGTCGTCCGAAATGGCAAACAACCTCTCCTCGAGTTTATAGACGATGTCTTTTTGAAGTAACCATACTTTTTCGTTGAACGAAACTATGTAAGAAGACAAAAAAGATTTAGGGGGGACATTGAAAATAAAGTAAAAAATGGATGGTGCTGGTGCCTTACTCGACATGTATAGCAATGTTTCGGCCGGTAACGGTGGGCCAATCCGAGTCCAAGAGTCACCAATAAAGTCTGATTCGGAGATTCCCGAGCGTTTGTAGATAGCGTCTGAGCTTAGGGCCCAAACGGAATCAGTGCTGTGAAACAAATAAATTCTAATTTTAAACGTTGTTCCTTCGTGATAAGATACAAGTAGGTACCTTAACGCTAAATGATGAGCATTGATGCCTTGAACTTTAAACCAACCGGCTCCCGTGATGGCATTCGGGTAGACGGCCTCACGAACGTACACGTTACCCGTCGCATCCAAGGCCCATACCATACGTGATTCAGGGCCTACGTACACTTTGACGAGGCAAACACTTTCAGGCAGCGTGGATCCGTCCACTTCGATCCAAGCGGATGAAAACATTTGAGTAGCGAAGTCATGCGGAGGAGAGGCAGACAGATAGACTCGACCTCGAGAATCGCAGGCCCAAACAACGTCGCAACTACAGGAGATGTGTACAAGACGAACGTCGTCACCGAATTGTTCCAAGTTCAATTTTTTCCACTCGGTTCCAGTCGGACGTTCGTATGAAAGATTTATACGAGCGTATATGTCACCGTCGTCCGACAGTGCCCAAAACACCGTGGAAGTGCTCGCTATGCAGACAATATTGCAGGGAGCTTTTAAAGCCTTAAAAAGAGATGAGAATGAAGCCTGAGCGGGGGGGGGGCGATTGTACGAAACAATTCGCGTACCACAGGCGCCACAAGTTCAGGCGGGCAGCAAAATAATTGATTTCCTTTGGATAAAATCCAAACGATTCCTCCTTCTTCGAATACACCTTCACAGGATATAAGCACTGCTTCGGAAAATACTCGCCAGGGTTCCCATCTAACGCCTGAGCACAAAAATAGCCCAACGTTCAACATGAGATTCAGCTGTTTTTACTTCAAATAACTCACCAAGAGCTGAGACTTTGTTGAAGGCTATTATGGAACTAACGGGTGTGACACTGAACACTGTGTACACGATGCTCCTGCTCACACTCAGCGAGACAATATCGCGAAGCTCATTGACAGGCAGAACAGCCTAGCAAACAAACGCTGGGTTCCAGCTAGAAATCCTACCAATGATATGCTTACCTCCCACCAGTTTTCTTTATCTAACTTTTCGGCCAAAAATAATCGATTATAAGAGTCTACCATCCAAAACAATCGATTTGGCCCGAAACCGAGGAATTTGATTATATTGTGCGATACTCTCCGGAGAGACCATTCGATGCTATCAAAAATGTGGAGACCACCGTCAGTCGTTACAGCAAGAAGCCCCTAAGTGCCAAAGTTCTTTGAAATCAGCAAAGATTAGTTGGAGGGAAGGAAGAAGCTTACATGGTCACTTTTATAAAGTTTCTTTGCGGAGAATTCACAAGGAAACTTCAAAATGTTTCCGTTTCGGTAACTCTTATAGTAAATATCACCGAGACTGACGAGCCAAATTTTTCCTTCGGTAACTAAGGCCCAATCTACGTTACTGAGTAAACTCTCCCACGTGTCAGATCTCCAGTCGCCTGGAAAAATGGCGTTAAGTTGATTTTGACTTATAACAATTGTCGCCCATCTCGAATTATTATTTCATATACCAATCACCTAACGACCGAAAATAGGTAATTGAATAATTATTTGAGTATAACATTCTTTTATTAGACACATTAACATTCTTTTAAAAGAATGTTATACTGAAATAATTAACCAATTACCTACATCATTTAACATTCACGATATAATCAAACTTTGTAGGGTAAAAATATTTTAACGACACTACTTGTTGGTAAGTGGGTTAATCAGCTTAGATTTGAAATTTATAGTGTTCATAGTTTTATCTGGGGTTTCATACAGCTACCTGAAGAGGTCGGCGAGCCCTGCCGACGAAACGTCGCTAATGTAGTGGAGTAGTTTTTTATTTAATTTTTACCCGTATTGCTCTTTCGGTCGTTAGGTGATTGGTATATAAGACGTTAAGTTGACTAAAATAAACGACAAATCCCCGAATAAATGGATAACAAACTCGAATAATAGGCGACTGAGCGGTAAATTCGAACGGCGTGGTTTCCACAGGAGGAAAATGCCATAAAGCTCGCCTTGAATGGAAGTCGTTCCCAAACCGTGTCATTTGCCGCATAGACGTGGCAGTGATTCGTGCAGACGACAACTTGGTCGCAGCAGGTAACTAGCCAGGATATCTTGCCAGGTACGGACAGTTCATTCCAACCGTTGACCATACCGTGGATTGAGACGGGGCGAGGCTGAACACTTGCCGTTGTTTCATCTGTCGGTTGGTCGAGATTCTCGTGTGTTTTAGAATTCAGGCTAGAAGGCGTCACTTCTGGTTTTATTTCTTCGCGTTCGGTTATCGTCCCACTGTCTATATACGAGTCCTTGGGATTGTCCGATGGTGTATACTCAAAATCTGACACAACATCAGGGAAAATGAGTGTAAAGATATCAACGACTACAAAATTGTACCTGAGTTCACAAGAATTTCGGTTTTACGAAACTCTTCAATGATTGCGTCGATGGAAATCATGCTTGTTTCCAAGTCGATCGATTCTAAAGACGCATCAACAGGTAATCCAGCACAATTGTCCTCAGTGCTCGGGTCTATCAGATTATGTTGGTAAATTGTTATTCATTTATAAAATTTATTAGTTTTCAACAAGCATACCGTGGTTTGGCACAGAATGCGTATGAAGAGGTCCAGATACTGGCAGAATGGCATCATCGTGAGATACCCTATTAAGACTAAAACCAGCGCCATCAGTGCTCCGACCATTGCTTTTATTGAAATATTTCGATTTGTCCTTAGTTGAGGCATCAACTGAGTCCATCAGATCTAAAAAAAAAAATTTCCATTCAGAAAGTTGAATGTGAGAGGTTAGACAGCGAGGAGCCGCACTGGAAGCACCCCGCGTGTGGGCAGGGGCTGTCAACAACGTACACTCCTACCTAAATTTTCATTTTTACAAAATTCTTCAACAATCGCCTCGATGGACATCGCGTTTTTTTCTAAGTCGCTCGTATTTGAAGAGGAGACTTGAGTCGGTAATGTCGGGGAAGAATTCTCGAGTGGACACGGACCTGCCGGGTTGGAAGGCCCAGCATTTGGAGTGATGTATTCTTGTTTGCCCTTTTTTCGTTTTATCTAACAAAGACAGAAGCACTGAAAAATAAAGGACGATCGCATAAATTGCGTTCACTTCGAAACAACTTACTCTTTTGGAATAAATGATTTCGTCGAACTTTTCCTGGCTTATGGAGGAAAACTCGTACTGTCGCGAGCAGTCCACTCTTAATTCACACACGCCTTCGGTCAAGGCTACTATTGGGGGCAGTATTATGGACGAGTCCGTTCCATAATTAACTTGGTTGGCACGAGGCTCCCTGTTGTTATTAGTTGACTATTTGATCGTAAAGAACAAGAAGAAACAGAAATTGAAGTTACGTGTTAGCTGTAGTGGCTGAAAGTTTAATTCGAGTGGAATCGTAGACTCGTGGGGGCAAAACGATGGGCGAGCCATCAATTGGGTTCAAAGAGAAGTCGGGAAGAGCTGAAACTGGCTCACCAGCAGCAATGCTTCCAATACCACCAAGACTACCTGGAAAAAAACAAATTAAAACCCCAAAACTAATGAACGAATCGAATGACTCACTGTCATAAGCGTCCGGTGAATATGACAAGCGAACCAATTCACGGTCACCATACACGACAAACAGCTCACACTCTGTCACAGACAACGACGCAATGACATCATCAACGCGTAGAAGAACGGCCACAACCGACACAGCGACAGGGTCAAAAACTATAACATTGTGTAAGGAATGAGACACGAACAATCCATCTCGCCAGTAGTGAATGCGTCCGAACTCAACAGGCCCTTCTAAATTCCGAGACGGCGGCCTTAATAACTTAACATGGTTATTACTCTTCTCTACCAGTTTCTATGAGGCAACAAAGAGCGGCGATAGAAAGATTATCTCTTTTAAAAAGAAGAGAGTGGAGTACAGTACCTTAAATTGAACGGTAAATTTCACGCTACCCAGTGAATCAGCCTTCCACAACCTAAGACCAGATCTACAACAGTACACGAATAATTCATGCTGATTTTCGTCAACGTAGAAACACGCTCCCAGTGGTTGCAAACTATAGGCAGAACATTATAGCTTTAAGTCAAAAATTCTGGACTACTATAAGCATCAATAAAGAATTACCTTGGTCGATCTCTTTGGCCAACTTGTGATGGTATCCACTTTGAGGACTGGTTTTTATACAGAACACTTCTATATTCTGACGAGGCAAGAAGAAGCTGCTCTCTTTGATTGTAGCACAATTGTACTATGTTGAATTTCTCGTTAGATATTTTAGTAGCCTTAGTTATGTTCTGAAACATTTATTCGCGCTTTAAAGGAGCCCCGGCTGTAAGCCTATCAGATTTTATGTCATACCAGGGCATAGTCAACTTCGGTAAACACAATTGTACCACTTTCATCACCGCTAAATAATTTCTGGCCGTTCGAACTCCAACATAAGGCCGACACGCGTCCGGAATGAAGTTCGTTAACTGTGAATCTTTCTATTTGTTCTTTTTTGTATTTAGGCGAGCTGGGCGACGTCCAATCAATGGGTGCCTCGCGGGGAATGCGAAATATCGTGACAACGCCTGCACTGTCACCGACGGCTAGCATGAAATCAACCGTAGACACGACACAAATGGTTGTCACAGGAGAACCGTGTTTCTAAACAAAAAAGGTAATGAAAAATTGGACCAGGCGAATTCACACCGGAAAATACTTCTGCTTTTAAATGGTGAACGACATGATTGGACCGATTGTACCAAAATATGTCCCCTGTCGATGTTCCAAGGGCGACACAGTGGATGTCAGCTGCCACGCAGTTGAAACGAACAGTTTCTATCAATAACCCCCGTCGAGACCGATGGGGTATGTTTTGTAGGAGTCGACTCATCGGTGTCCATTCCCGTAGGACACCGTACTCTTCGAGACTCGGGGTTGTCATCCCTCTGCGAATAGAAGTAGACCAAACGAGTGGAATACCTACTTACCCACCCACCCCACCACCCTTTTGATAGATGAAATTGAAACATCTTACCATTGAACTGGAGACATCGTATGACTCATGTAATGAAGTGAAATGTAAGCCTTGAAAATTTAAAATTTCCGAAAAATGCTCAATGATATGAACATCATCAACCGGTTGACAAGCCAACTGGCACACAAAACGAAAACAGACCTTCCCGTCACAACAAAAGGTAATTTCCACACAGGTTATCCTGCGAGGCTAGGTTATGATGGTCCGACTTGGTGTAAAATTTTGTCGTGCTTTATCAACACTTTTTTGACTTTCCGATATAATAAAACGCGTTTATTTCACATAGTCTGGGCATTAAGTGTGGCACCCGAGAATCATAATTAATATTGGCTATGAGGTTTACGAACTTGAAAGGAGACGCCCCTAAGCCTCCGCTACTATGTCCCCTGTGACCTGGAACTGGAGAGAACTAGGTGAATAATAATGGTAAAAACACTAATTAAGCCTTATAATCGTTCATTTTACGGGAATGTTTAGATGAAGGGGCTTTTAGGATCCTAGAGGGATTGTTTTTAAGATCGGGCTGAAAATAGAAAGGTACATTAGTGTACATTCTTGATTTCATAAGTGGGAAAGTAGTCTAGGTAGAAGCTTGAAAGGCTTATTCACCTATTCCAGAAGCTTTTTAACGGTGGATTCATGGTGGATTTCACCACCTCGGATTAAGGCTCGGCTTAGTTAAGCCGAAAATTCAATGCATTTTTTCTCATGTTAAGCCGAAGTGGTGAATCCACTATAAATGTCGCTTATAAAGTACCCGGCTGGTACTTTTCCGTTATCGGGCCGCCACGCCAAGAGGGAGCCGGAGCCTCGACCCCCCAATTCCGTTATCGGACAGCCAGCGTAATCTCCAGGGGATTTCTTCAAAAAATTCGTCTAAAAAATAAGGTTTTAATTTAAAAAAGATTCAGTGGATTTCAAGCAAGATTCGCCAACAATCGGAGTAGATGGTAGTACCTGGACGTATCATTCTTCGTATGACGTTCAGGAGGGTCGCAGCTTTCCGATCGGGAACACGCTCAACAAAGCACTCTTTGGTTTCTCGACACAAGCCACCAAAAACCCACGTCTGTGGAAGTACGCGACCTGCATTATTTTTTCTTTTGGAAAACAAGCTCTCGTCGACTTCAACGATTTTATTGGGTCCTCCAATTGCAGTAACAGGCTGGCGTTCCAAATCCATCAGGCATAACTCACGCATGTAGTTGTTCCAGTCGACGGTGGTGTTATGGTCCATGTGCAACTGCTGCTCACACCACTTCACGCTCGTAAGGTTGTACGACCAGCAAAATATAAACCTCAACACAGTCACAAATTTAAGGCGGCTGCCTTTAAACCAGGTTTTTTCACGTATGCCTACTGTCTCCCTGCATGCCCTTTTATTGCAGCGCCAACGTACCTTCAGAGAGCAATTCAACTTCATTTCGTGCCCATTCATGCATCTAAGATTTCAGAGGAGAACCCCGCGAGCCTGGAAAAAATTGACGGCGTCTTCTTCACTGGTCGGCAAACTCTAGATGTCCATGCTGGCTGATAGGCAGTTGCACACGCACTGAGTTGCTTGATAAAAGGGAATAAACACAAGTCAAAGGTCCACTGGTCAGGTTTTCACTGGCGGTCCGATAACGGAATTGGGGGGTCGAGCTCCGGCTCCCTCTTGGCGTGGCGGCCCGATAACGGAAAAGTACCCGGCTTAGTTAAGCCAGACCTTAAAACGAGGCGGTGAAATCCACCATTAGTCTTCCTACAGTTCCATGAACATAAGCCTAAGTGAATACCACGTGTGTGCAGGCGAGTAGTAATCACACAGTACTAGGGTTATCAATTTGGGCCATTTTGATGGATTTATGGCCGATTGCTGGGGAAAAATGCATGTACTAGAATCAGGGTTGGACTCACTCCCCCTCGTGCGACTGCAAAAAACTAACTTTTTGATCCGAGCCGCCATATTCTGTAAGCTGAATAGTCCATAGGGCATATTTCAATTTTTTGGTTGAGCCCCTGATAAGATGATGATGAGAATTCATTTTTTCAACAAGCTTTTCTGTTTCAGGGTGCTCTTTTGGGTACTTTCCGAATTGCCTAAATTTGTCCAGTGACAGCGACGAGCACCTTCTGGGACGCAATATGGCTCGTGAACCAGTCGTACTTAATGTATACGACATGGTAATTTTGCGTAATTCTATTGAACAGACTGCTTCGAAGTTTCACCTTTTTTGTTGTTGTTTGCAGTACTGGACAAACGAATACACGACGCCTATTTTTGGTTTAGGAGTATACCATTCTGGAGTAGAAGTCTATGGTCAAGGTACGTAGACTAAACCGAGACGTTTCAAATGTTATCCAAGACTAAATGCTTCCACAGAGTATGCCTACGGAGGCCATCAACAACCTTTTACTGGGATTTTCCCTATAACTCCAAAAAGTTCGGCCGAATTGGGCGAACACTTTCAGTATCGTCAGTCAATACTCATCGGTCACACAGATTTCACCGAGCACGATGTCAAGAGGATAATAGAAGAGCTTGGTAAAGAGTTTACTGGGAATAGGTATCATTTGATGCATCAAAATTGCAATCATTTCTCCGAATCATTCACAAAGGTAAGGCGGATCCAATTACTTGTTCTATCCATTTTCTATCGGAAACTTTGTTATTAGATATTGTGCGGCGAAGAAATTCCCTCCTGGGTTAACCGGTTGGCCTATTTTAGTTCGTGCGTTCCATTTCTGCAACGTTGCCTTCCTCAAGAGTGGCTCACCCCGACTGCCCTTCAATATAGTCTGTCGCAACATCGCGAAAATTCTGAGGATTCTAGTCCATTCTAACCCAAAATGACCCCTTTTGTGCCCTTTCCACATAAATGAGACCCCTCCTCCTCCTCCTCCTCTTGAACGCTTAGCTTTAATAGAGAAGCGATCTCGTCAAACTTTTTTTTTTTTTTTTTACGGTTCAATTTTTCGTGAAAGTGCTCAACTCTGTCTGCCGCACAATGTTTTCATTTCTTGTGTTATTCGCGCTCTCCCTTCCCAGTTATCCATAAAAATAGGCTAAGTTCCGAAGGATTAATTGATTGAGAGTTAGGCAGCCCTTGGTCCCTGGCATCATGGAAGGAATTTTCGCTTTAATTCGTGTGATAAAAAAAAAAAACAAGATTTCTCAGATCTTCCAATTTTTCAAAACACCAAAAAAACAGATCAGTTTTTCCAATTTTCCGTCATACCTTTGCCTTAATTCTGTGTTAAACAAAAATAACGGAAGTGTACAGGAATCATTTTAGAGAAGCTACCCGCGAGAAATTACGCTCAACAACTCAATCCTAATTAACGTGTAAAGTTTTAAATCAGGACAAAAATCAGAAATAGGGAATAATGGCGGTAAAAGTACATTGTAACTCTTCAATTTGACGTGACACGGAGAATTGAAACGAGGTGCATAGAAAATGGACTACACAAGTCAATCCCTATTGTTAGATTCATGGCAAATTGAGCCCAGCCCCATGCGTGCCTGAGAGCATGCATGGAGAAAAATGAACTAAACAAATTACGTGTGGTGCCCTTCATAGAATTTGCGGTGAGCCTTTCTGTATTCTTTTCAAGCATTACGGGGTAAAACGCGTATGGTTTTCCTCTGGACAAATTCTAATTTAGCTCGTTTTAGATGTTTCTTTTAAGTGAAAAGACTTTACTGAACTATTTAAATAATAATTTATCAATACTCGTTATAAATAATTAACAAGATTCTAAGTAAATTGAGTTAGAATCTTACTCATGCTCTGTACAAAGCTAAAGAAACCAAATAACCAATACATTGAATAATAAAAACATAATAACTATGAAATACGAGACTTATTATTTTTGTAATATAAAGTGAATATTATTGTATAAGAAGAGTACCTGTCTCAATAAGATTGTCGTCATAAAATTGGCATAGAATAAATGCATGGTAGTGATGCTACCTTTCTAACAATTTTATTCGTCTAAGTTCCCAAGAAAATGAAGCGAGAGACTTGACCACTGCGCCACAATCTATTACGCTTTGTACATTCAGGTATTATTCAAAATAGATAAAATAAAGTCCTTGTTCTGGCAGATTCGATCTAATTGACTACCCTTTAGGATAGAATAGAAAATAAATTTGAGTCCAGGGTGAAAATGATCCTATTTCTTGAAAAGGATGACTCGTTGAAGAACAAAAAAGAAATTTTTATGGGGCTAACATCACCCATATTTACGACCGTTACCGACTAACGGCCGAAGGATAATTACAAAAGAACAAACATGATGGGTTTGTTGACCGTCGTAAGGCCCCGCCTCCCCAACTTAAAGTTACGTAATGGAGAAAATAAATAAGACAAGTGCATCTCAAAACGTTACTTAGATAAGCCATTCGTCCCATGAAGAGCTTTTAGGAGCAGGTACTTATTATCGACGGGTTGAAAGTACGAGTAGCGGCAAAAAGGGCCTGAAATTAACGGATAGAGGGTGGGGGGAGATATCAAAAGGTGTTTCCAATTCCATAACCTGGAAACCCTGCTCCTGCTGCTAGTTGATATTTTTGCCCTTACCCATTAATGCCGGAATTAATTTTTTTATTTATAAAAGTGATGCAAACAATCCACTAAAGCGTCTGGCATCAATACAAAAAATTCTAGATCAGCTGCAGTTAAAAAAGTTAATTTTTGTGTTGCAAATTGCAAACGCTAGGCAGTAGGCACTAATGGGTTAAGCGAATTTGACAACCACAAATACATAAATATCAATATAACGAGGAAAAAGTGGTTTTTGATTGCAGTACAGCGCGGAAAAGGGGGCACAAATATTAAAGCGTCAATCCCCGTCATGCACTTTGACTATGACGTTGGTGGTCTATCTTCAAAACTAGGCTCCCATTTTAAAATTGTGATTTTCCATAATGTTCATTACGTAAGTTTTGTCTAGACGTTCAGGGCTTTGGCCTAAGCATGTAGTGTGCATGGGAAAATTGTGTACCGCGAGCCTTATAAGTCAGAAGGCGGCGCCGCCCTACCAAACAAGAAAGGATATCTACCCCTCGACCCATCCATGCTAAACACCCCCTACCCTCCAGAACTGTCGAACGTTCGAAAGATTAACGAATTATAATGCATAGGTATGGAACTTTAATGGGATGGATTTCCAAGAGGATGCGTCAGCTATGTTTCCCTGAACTGTTCCTAAAGAGCTCAAAGTGTTTATGTCAATGATAAACCGCACATCAAAACCTAATTTAAATTCAATCAACGAAACAATATTTCAGGGAAATAGAATATTTCACGAGGAATAATAAAGGGAGTAGAGAAGACCGGGATGCTGAAAACCTGACTGAATTTTTTTTTTGTTTTTTTGTGACTGGACATGAGGTATTCGGTTAGATTTGGTTCTTTTATTAGACAGCTTTGATGCTGCGTTCTAGCTATACGTTACGTAACTTCAAGTTCAACAAATCGTTACGTAATCAAGTTCGTATAATAATGGTACGCCAATAATGTTCGATTTTAATAGTTCTTCTCATTCTATGCCATAATTGAAAACGGTTTATATTACTCTCGTTTACTATATTATACTATAAGTTACATACCCCAAATCAGCTTAGCTCATCACTTCATTAGACGCTGGATAATCAAATTCCTATTTCCCTTTTCCCACGGCCTTTTCTATTAATTTTTCATTTTCCCTTTCCTCTTTCTTTTTATTACACTCTCCGATCTTGGATTGAGTGTCGTTTTTTTGTCTACTGCAGAGCAATTCCCCCTTTTCTAGATGCGTTTTCCTTTTCTCCTTTCTCATCTAATTCTAGGTAATTATACTAGTCTAAATTATCGTACGAATCGGATTTGTACAACCGGGCCCAGTGGGAACAACCAAAGATTGTCAATGGCTTTGGTAGGGGGGGGGGGGGGTTTGCACGGCTTGGTTTAACGGTAAGATAGAGTGATTTTCAGACAGATTTGAACTTAGGATAGGCCAAAAAGCCCCTGAAACTGATTATCAACTATCTAATATTATCAATTACAGTCCATTTGTCATCACACTCATCAGAAACCATCAAATGAACAATCCGCTGAATCGAATACCTATATCCTTCACACAACAGTAAGCGTCACCGGCCTCTTCAGAAAAGATCTCGCACTGAGTAACATCAGTTGAGCCTGGCACTGGCCAGGTATCATTTAAAAAGGGCAAATCTTCGGCTGGCGAGTGCAATTCTTGTCGGGATATACGTAAATTGACACGAAGATGTCCGTTGGAAGCAGTAGGGGGGAAACGAACGGAGTTTGATGCCCTTGACTTAGCGGAAATAGGCAGACCTTATATTTTGCTACCCTAAATGGGTAAATTGGATCTTTTTCCATTTTTTTCCTAGTTTTTTCCTGATCTGTCAATCCATACTCGTTTAGTGGGACGTGTTCGTTTATACAGAGAAAATTCCTTTCAATAATTGTTCGGCTCGCTAAACGCTCCCATTACGAGGTGTGACTATTTTAGTATGGCAGATAGCAAAACATTTAACTTTTACCTATTTCACCAATTTTACACCTTGTGGTTCGCAGGTTTTTAATTCTTTGAGTCCAAGCATAATAAAACCATTAACCCAGTACACTTTTTCTTACTTTTAGTTGTGGAGTCCACTAAGATTGTAAAATCGTACCTATATTTCCAATAATCCATTCACTGGTTTCGTGTAGCCCACCAATTTATTTATCTACGTACATATAACATAAGTTGTTGGGATTAAATATTGGAAGTCAGCATGCCATTCTTTTCTAGAGCAGTGAGGTATTCACATCCACATGAGTTACGTAACAAGAAATGATCCCCCCCCCCCCGACCTAGAACTTGTAATGTTCGAACAGAGAGTTCGTGTCCAATCAAGAAAATCTTCAGCCCCGAGTATTTCTATAAGTGATCACCCCTCCCCCCTTACACATCCAGTCCACTCTACGGAATTGGGGGCGAAATAAATTCGGAACGTTAAATCCGATGACCCTGAGACACACAAGATTATGTAAGGCAGCAAAAAGGTGAGAGAGGTAAAGAGCTGCGTTTAGATTTAGAAGAATGGAAAGCACAAAAAACGAGTTTCTCGCAGTTAGTTTTAAAACTCAATTTGAGCCACGAAGTTGCGTTTTTCTCTAAGCTTTTGTGGTTAGAGCATTTTGTGGTTTGATCTTTTTAGGGTTACAGCTTTTTGTGGTTCGAGCTTTTAGGGATTCAAGGTTTTTTGTGCTTCAATCAATTTATTTGTGGTTAGAGTTTCTTGTGGTTAGAGTTTCTTGTGGTTAGATTTGTTTGAACTCAAGCACGTCCTTTGCGACCCCCCTGCCCTGTAGACGACACCTCAAGTTTTGGGGGCTGAAATTTAAATTAAGTTTGTGTGGAGGACCCCACGATACTTCCAGTTCCCGTCGTTCGCTTACAACATGCCTTTCACATTAAACAATTCCGACCCGAGTGATTAATCATTAAAACTCACCCATCAAAATTAATTAATTTGCCCTAGCCTGCCCTGAAGTTCTGTTCTCACAAAAATGCCAAAGTTCTAAAATTTGCTGCAAAGATCTCTATGTCTCTCAATATTCATCCCAAATCCCATGTCAACGATTGATGCAATAATAACACACAAAAAAATTTGAACACGCAAATTCTAACGACGTGACGAATAATGCATTTTGTAGCCTAATATAGTTCTCTTTAACGGTAACTATCAATTTGAAATATTCAACACGATCAATGAATGAAATAATGGACACAATTTGATCAATAAGACACTCGCTAAAACACAAAATAATCGAAGAGAAACGAATCTTCGAATTCATCCTCGTCAATTTGTTTAAAACATTAATTTAAAAATAACCAAATGGAATTTCGAAAAAATGGCCAGTTCATCGATGGGGAATTTTGTTGCTGTCATTTCAAGCCATCATGAGAGGAAATCGGACTAAAATTCTTATAGGAGATAGGTTTGGGGCAAAAAAAGAGCTGAAACGCATTCCAAACCTTAGCAACTGTACCGCTCAACAAATCTTATTCAAATTTTAGCAGCGTCTTCTAGGAACCTGGATGACGATTTTGAGCGATCGATCATCAAATTTTATAATATTCTCTTGGAATTATAAAGGTCCAACCGTTTTTACTTCCAATACATTTGTTATAATATCTTCCAAATCGCTTAACCAATCGTTTTCAAATTTTACGGTGTACATCTAGAGATGAAGACACAACTTTTGAGCCATCACTCGTCAAGATCTGTCGAGAAAACAGTGAACGACGGACGACAGACGACAGACGCCATACTGAAGATTCAAGATTTAGGCAAGATTTTCGGGGTCCAGGAACACGAATCTGGTGTCAGCTAATTTTTTTTGCCATTACCAAACTTCCTTCCCTACGGGAACATGGAAGTAAAAGCACAAAATGCCTACAAATTGAGTTGATTATATTTTAAAAACAACAACTTGATGAGAACTATAATATCTGTTAAAACAGAAAAAAATGGAAGTATAATTATGTGACTCGTGATGAGAAGTCATCAATATAAGCTGGGAACACAAATAAGAAAACTGAGGGCAAAAGCGGAACTTGAACAGAGACTGTGATCACCCTTGGCAATTTAATGAGACTATAATAGTCCAATACCCAGCGACGAAAAAAGTGTTAACTTTTCTTACCCTGCGCATAAAATCTATTATAATTCATAATAGTGGGAAAAATTGTCAGCCTCAATTTGGACATGACGAAACCGGTGGCAGGCGCCATCAAAGATACACTTGTGGGGAGAAGTTAACTCAAATTCCTGTCAGACGGCAAAAACGATTTACTCACGTGATAGCGCATTGGAAAATATTGGGAAATGAATGTTACGCTTCACGCTAACCAAAGGTAATGTCGGAAAAGCCGAAACACCCTTTAATTTGAAGTACCGCTTGTTGGTGTCAGGGTACATGGATTCTATTAAAAGAAGAGGGACGAAAAATTCCAATCGAATCCGGTTTATTTAGTCGATTCATTTTCAAAGATCCCATCGGCTTCACTGTGATTTACGGCGCATGGGAAAATCGTATTATGAATTTTCATATTTCACGATGAAAGTAATATGTATTTGATAATTTCACACACGCTACCGCCTAAAATATTTTTTGGGTTGTGATCTTACCTGAAGTGACACTGTTTTTCTGTGGTAGCATAAAAACCGTTCATCATAGATTTCTAATTATTTTTTTTTTTCTCATCCTATTTTCCCCCACAGAAAAAAGTACCCTGACACCGAAAACCGATACTTTTAGAGGGGTTTAAGCTTTTCCGACTTTTCCATTGGCTCGACGCCACAGAACCTGTCAGCATTAATTGTAATATTCATCACCGTTTCTCTTATACATTGCTAACACATTACAATACGGTTCTACCCCCATACTATCCAACTGGAAATTGACAGTTTCCCCCCCCCCCCCATATTTATGTGCAATTTTTCTAAAACTCTCAATTTTTCACAATTATTCTCCCGATCCAATACACTTACGTCTTTAAAGTTAAAAATATGCCCCGTTTTTTTATGATGTTCACTAAGCCCAGTATTATTTTTTCCATTTTTAGTATCACAAATGTGTTGTGCTATTCTATTTTTCAACTTTTGCTTTTTTTAAAGATAAAGACAATATTACTCAAAAGAATAACGTAGTATATAAAATTGATTGTGGGGGGTGTGAAAATTACTACATAGGGATGACTACGCAAAAGTTGAAAAATAGAATAGCACAACACATTTGTGATACTAAAAATGGAAAAAATAATACTGGGCTTAGTGAACATCATAAAAAAACGGGGCATATTTTTAACTTTAAAGACGTAAGTGTATTGGATCGGGAGAATAATTGTGAAAAATTGAGAGTTTTAGAAAAATTGCACATAAATATGGGGGGGGGGGGAACTGTCAATTTCCAGTTGGATAGTATGGGGGTAGAACCGTATTGTAATGTGTTAGCAATGTATAAGAGAAACGGTGGGAAAAACAGATACGAGAATGGGTTGAGGGAGAGGGGCTCCCAATCTTGAATGATTATCGTTGTATTTAGAGCGTTTAGTGAGGAGACAAGTTTTCTTGTGGTACCTGTCCGTCAGCAGGATTATTTGGAAGTCTGTGTTTATTGACGGGTGACGGGGAAATGTGAGTATTTTGCTGTTTGGTTGTTTTTGAGAACTGGGACTAATTGTTGGTATGTCTCCTTTAAGTTGTTTGCGAACTGCGGATGCCTTGAAAATGGGGTGCACTTACCCCGAAACTAGTCGGCATATTTAAAATATAATAAAGAATGTTATACTCAATTAATTAAACAATTACCTTTCCCTATATTTTTCAATGTGTTAATTATCACGTAAATAAAACATTTTTGCCGTCTGACCGAAATTTATGTTACTTCTCTTCACAAGTGCATCTCTGATGGCGTCTGCCACTGGTTTCGTCACGTCCAAATGGAAGCAGACAATTTTTCCCACTATTAGGGAATTATTATCGATTTTATGCGCTGGGTAAGAAAATGGTTGCACTTTTTACGTCGCTGGCTCTTGGTCTATAAGGCCGGCGTATTCAGAAAGCCACCTTTACAAAGCCTTAACTAAAGGAGTTGAAAAATGTGATGGTTTATAAAATGTGTCACCTGTTTTGAAACGCTAAAAAGCGCGTAAAGGTCACGCTTGGTTTCTGAATACGGCCCTATAAGGCCCAATTCTTAGTCGTACCTTGAGGAAAATATTCCCTTGTCTCGATTCAAAACAGATGATTCACAAATTATAATGACTGATTAGTGATTTGAAGTCCCTCAAGTGAATATTTTCCTCAAGGGACGACTACGAATTTGGGCCTAAGGCCCGTATGAACGTTTCTTGAAGCTTCCTTGAGTTGAGGAACCGTTGAGAACAGTTTTTCACAATAAAGACATCTGTCCTAACGAATTTCAAGGGTTCCTTAACTTCCAGGAACGTTCATAAATACGGGTATAAGGCTCGCTAAGATCCACCAACAGAGCTCAGGAAGTTTAGAACGGTTATGTTTAGAAACGCGTCGTACAGCGGACAGGAAAACTGATCTTTTTCCAGCTGAAAGATGTATAATGAAGAACCCGTCCTCGTCCAGCACCAGTCGGTCAAAAGCGCATGGCCACTGGGTCAAGTCAGAAAAACTCTTTCGCCAAACGACACTCATCTCTTTAATCCATGTAAATTGCAAACACAACTACACCCACAATAAATCCAGGTTTTTGAAGCGTGTAATGAGCGTACGCGTCAGTTTCGGGATTCCAAAAAAACCTGAACAATGATTTGAACCGAATCAACCCTAATAAAAGGTAAGAAAAAGTCCGGTACCTCGCGATCGCCAAACTCGACTGTCCCAAATTCTCATGCAGCCTTCCAATGACCACCAGTTTTCTTCTGTCGTACCTTAACTGATATACTTTTCTAAGTATGTAGGTAAGGGCCATGCGAAGATTTTCCATGCTCGACGTTGGATGGTAGACGTGATCGATGAAAAACCGCGGAAGGGCGTCGATAATTATTTTGGTGACGACATAGTGGTTGAATTTTCGTACAGGCCACAATTGATGGGGCGGGGGGACTACTTTAACTGTTGAAAAGTAGGTATGTTAGAGCTTATTATTCTCCTTTATAAACCGAAATGGTTATGAACTACTTTTCGGTTTGAGCGGTTTTAAGGGACAGGCCCACTCTCCTGAGTCGTCATCATCAGCAAGTGACTTTTTATCTGTTTTATCGTCTTGTTTATCTGGAGCGACGATCACTTCCTTCGATATTTGAACTGTTTTCCGTCGGGATATGGACCCTCGTTCAGCGGACATGCTAAATCTATCTCTCACTGATGAACTCCCATCATGCGGCCGAATGTCATCGGGGGAGTGTCGCGAACTCGTAGACTTACGGTCTCGTCGTTCTAAATTGCTCGACTTTTTTCGCGAGCCCTCAGATATGGCAAACGACGGAGGAGGCTCAGTTTGTTGAAGGAAAAAACTCTGGCGCTTTTTCTTCAGTGTCTCGGCTTCTTGAATCTCTTCTTTGAATTCCTCTGAACCTGTCTCGTATTCTTCGCCTTCATATTTTTCTGATTGGCTCACTGATTCTGTTGGCTTGTCAGCTTCCTCTTCGTCGAACTTTACGTACGGACCATCTTCAATAGATTCGACGACGGGTGGCTCACTCTCAATTTCCGAAACTTCAATACTTTCAGTTTCCCCTTCGCTCATTTTTTTCTTCTTCTATTTTAGGAAACAGTACCATATGCTGCTGATATGCCAAAAACAAAACCCCTTTCTTCTCATTTCTCTCAAACAACCTATCGACAGCAGGAAACATAATTTTCAATGGTGTGGACCTCCATGGTATCCATAAATTGCTGACAAGTTTCGTTTCTTTTCAACTTGAAAAGAAAAAAAGGTCACGATATGCCAATGTCAAATCATAACAAAAAAGTTTGCTTTCTGTTCAACGTCCTTGTTTGAAACTAACAAGCGGCGATCGTCATTAATTTCAGGTAGAGTACGTGACTGGAAGTCCATGACAGGAAGGGGTGGGATCTGATAAAACGACTGGAGACTATGTGAGCGTTTATTTATTTTTTGGTGGCAATATCCTTTACGCAGAGAAATTTTAATTCCTGCGTTATTTTGCCTTAATTGTTGAAACTAATAGTCCGCAGAGTACCAGACCCGGGGTCGATTACATTATAGCTCAAGAACCAACGCCATAAACTAAAACTAAAGTTAAAGGCTAAAGGGCCTAGTTGAACCGAGTCTATATCACTATCAAAACTTAATATTTCACAAGACCCTTACGAACGTTTCAGCGGACAATTCCCAAAATTTAAATAGTGATCACTGACTGAGCTTTTGATTATACAGTAGCTTTCTCAAATAAGCAAGACTTGATATTGAGCCGTTCGTATATAAAAAAGAGCATGACGTTATGCTTGAGTTTTTTCAAGCATATGGCCATCAATTATGAATAAAAATCATCATTTTCATTCATAAACAGATGAGCATTAGTGAAGTATAACTTCATTCTCTTTTTTATTCATATGGCTCCTTATCTCTTTATATAAACAATTAAGTTAATTCAGTCAAATTGGGGTTACGCGAAAAGGCTTTGCGATATTAACGACTTATTTTAAACAAAAATTTCGGTATCATTACAGCAGTAGGTACATACTGACATACATATAAATTTCAGTACCTAAGATTTGATTGTCTGTATAAGACGTTTTTTAAGTTTGCTACCCCGAAGAACTCATTTATTCTTTCTTCTAAAAAGTTCAGATAAAGTTAAAATAATGAACATTATAGAACTGAGTGAATTATTACGATTTATTATTAACACGTGTACACACGTTTCCAGGAGGTACCTAAGCCACATCGTAAAGTAGTCGAATTATTTCTTAATTATGCTAATACTCGTAAATCCTCTAATCATGCATAGCAACTAATAAAATTCACCGACAACCCACTCCCACCGCCTTCTCTGAATCTTTCGACAGGAATTCCGTTCCCAACGTTCTCCTCCTTCCTTTTTTTTTTTTTTTTTCTTTTACTTTCTGCCTTTTACTGTTTCACCCCCGTTCAAGTATTTCGACTCACTCAAATGGGCGCACCCCTCATGCCCCACCGTCAAAACCCTCCTAAGAGGAAAATCTCGGCCGCTTGATCACCGGAGCTTCAGACGATCGCGTGCTTTTAACAGGGGCATAACGTCCGAAATAGGAACATTTTCTAAAACATCGTCCAATTTTATTTTATTTATTTTTTATTGAAGTCGTATTTTATTAATATTTCATTAAAGTTGTTTCCCTCCTTGCAATAAATTATGAACGGAACAGACAAACGACCGCCTAGACTTAGAACAATCTCGTGGCAGGAGGAACTGGCCGAAAATGACAGCGAAGCCCCCGGCACACCGAAAACTCCACGAACAACCACCACACCCGGTATGGAAATTTTGTTCAATTTAACACTTGAAACGTACTGAAATAGGTCAGTATTGCTATAACTCAGTGTCGAAATCACGAAATAATAATACATCACTATTTTAACGGAGTATGTAATAAAATTTTTCTTGTAATTATCCTTTCAACTCCGCCTCTCCGTGTTCACTGATTTTAACTTGAAAAAATCTTTTGATTTTGCATCACTCGAGGTAAAAGACAGTCTAAATTGACCCAACTAGGAATGAAGTTATCCTTGACTTAATACGGTGGTATCATTTGCCAAGTTCTTAATGGAGGAAAAGGATTAATAATGTAATAAAAAAGAATTGTATCGAAGTATTTGACACATATTTTGGATCTGAAGGCTAAAAATATTGCGCATCAACGCGACTTACAAGAAGAAAAATCGTCCTTGTTAGAACAACAAAAGTACTCGGAACAAAAGACCTGTTAATTGATTGAGGAAATGTTTTCTCTTCTTAGGGAGGATTAATGAATCTCACTATAAAGAGATTGGAGCGTTGGGAAAAAATACGTTTCTAAGGGTTTGCTAAGAGTATGGAGATGATTCTTACGAGAAAGGAAAAATCTTCAAGAATGGTGACGATTCCGATTGGTACAATAAATAAGAACATCGATCTAAAGAAGAGCTAGGACTTTCCTTTCTTTAGTCTCTTACTCTACTCCTTCTAATTTTGAATTAACGCTTAATTGCCAAAGAGCCCTCCGGGCGAACACCAAAGTGTTAAGGATGAGTGGGGAGGAGAAGTGGAAACCATGCCTGATGAACAAGGGGTAAATGAAAAAAGGAAAGCACATAAGGAAGAGTAATGGGAGGAGGAGCAAAAGTTAAATAAAGACCGAAAAAGGGTGATGAGAGATGTAACGACAGGAAATTAAACTTAGCAACCCTTCAACCTCACTCTTCGCAAAATGTTTTATGAACCTGATCAGTTTTCTCTCCTATAATAGTCGCTATCTACACATAAACGGGAAAGTCACTATCGTTGAGGAATTCAAGGGTGAAAGGTATTTCTCCTGGGGGAAACCCTTACCTCTAATTTGGAGATTTGATAAAGCTTCCGCAGCATTAAAGAAATTACTTGAGGCATCTGAAGGACTCCAAAGATGTAATTATCACGTATTTTAGTACAATATGTTTTACTACTCATGTATATTTATATATATACTAATCATGCAGCAGATGCTGCAATGATTCATACATGATCAGGAGAAACCATTAAACTTCCTGGGAGAATTTCCAGAGAATGTCGTGGTCTCTGGTTCCCCGGGGGCATTCACTCACAAGGAAGTTCTGAAGCTCCCTAGTGGGAATTACGTTCCTACAATAAAATTTCCTCTGTATGTGACACTTGGGACCCCCTCCTCTTCCGTAAATGTTTGACTCAGAAACAACCACAGATCGCACGCTTTTTCAGGGAGACAATGTTTCTTGTTATTTGTAATCAATCAATTTTACAGTTCCCTCAAATGATTCACAATGGCTTCAGAAGTATAAACATTGATGTCATTTCCCCTCGCACTATCCATCCCTTCCAGAAGAACTTTGATTCTTTTCTAAACATCATAAAACGTACTAATCGGGTTGAAACTTCCGTTGTTATCCTTCAGTTCACGTTTAAAATCACCGGTATGCTTTTCTCCCCAATCTGAGATTCATGCAAGTTCCCCATTGTAAAAGCGCGTTTACACGATTCAGTCTCATTGCTCGATATGATGGAAGACATTTCATTGAATGGCTCAGGGATCTCGTTTATTAAAGAAATTTGCTGGAGCAAAATCATTGAAAAAATGTCTACGCGTTTCAATTTGATTGAATCAATGAAATTGAGACATGAGATTGAACCGTGTAAAGGCGCCTTAAGGAACGACTGCACATTTTGAGCTGCTCAAAAATTAAAAACAATAACACCTGTCTTCTATATCATTGAGTCAAGGCACTGAATTCACAAAATAATGAAATAAAAGCGACCCAAAGAAGAAAAACACCCTCTCGTGAGACACGCGTCCATGAGCCTAATCTTCTTTTCTTTTGCCATCAAACTAAAAACCTTCAACTTCCAAAATCCCCTAAAAACGTGATTATGTAACACAGCTCGGGTGGAGCCACACGTACAAGAAGAGCTCTCCGAAACCTTGAGAGATAATTAATTATCGGAAATTTATCTTTTACTTCGCTAAATTGTATTTTCCCACACTGAAAACCCTCGTAATTAGATTTTTGGTGTCGGATAACATCCATCGCCATCATACAGGACAGGAGTAAGACGATTCCTTCAGATATACAGTACCTACCTTCTGATGGTGGGAGGGGGAAGCCTTGTGCGTAAAATATACCTCCCCTCCCCGACAAACAGGGTATAATTAAAGGATCTCACATGGAAGACCCTTCATTGTTTGCTATTCGATCCGTGCGTGAGCAACCGGATCCCTAACTGAGTGGTTTTTTGAGTTTTTACGTAACACTTCCAACCCCCTCAACGATCAAGACAAAAGTATAATTATTCTAGTCGAAAAAGACGGTACTCAAAGCTAGAGACATGTTAAAAGCAGCTACTAATGGTATTTGAAAAAAATAAAGATATGCAACAGCCTGCGCGACCTTACAGAATTGAGTGTATAGTAGTTCTTTTTATTTGTTTGCAGGCCACGAAAAATGTGTCTTTCATCATGATCTCGAACTGGACCACAAATTGCCTACTCGAGAGGCTTTAATACCGGATATGTCGCGATCCTACAGGATGCTGCTGTCTTCTCTGGGTGAAAATCCGGATCGCGAGGGGTTACTTAAAACGCCGGAGAGGGCGGCCAAAGCTATGCTTTTCTTCACGAAGGGCTACGATCAGTGCATCGAAGGTTTGAGAATTTTTTTTTTTAATATGTAAATTTAAGGACGCATGATTTATCAACTTTTGAGTCAAATTGTGTTGAGGGTTAGTAGAGCGGAAACCTTGCTATAAGGCTAATTAAGTGCCTTTCACTCCCGTCGAACTTTATAACTAATGTTTCGACCCTCACTCTCGCCAAACCCCGCCCTCCGTCACAAGACACCCGCGCTTCACCCTGTTATGCATCTCTGTGTTCAATCTCAGTCAGCCCCAGATTTCATCTCATACAAAAGGTTGTGAAGTCTATCGAACGAAATACTCCCTCGGTAGCCATGGTAGCGTGAGGAGAGGGGCAACAGGTTTCCTATGTCACTACAACTCCAATGCCGTTCCAACAATTGCCCCCCCCCCCGCCACTATTACCCCGAAGCACTTGAAAAATCGGATGTCAATCTTGCCTCTTGAATACGAAAAAATAAAAAACACCTCCACTAACTTTTTATTGTCTCTTTCACTCTCGTCATTCTCCAAAGCCCTCCAATCCGATTGCCTTCGTAAGGCAATAAGTATGAGAGCGTATAATTTATCCTCAAAAAGGCAAAATTTAAAATATCAAAGGAACTAATTTTTCTTAGTCATCCCGTAATGTATCAGCACTTGAGAAAGTTATCGTAATTAAGCAGCGTCATTCAAATTAACGAAAATTGTAAAGTTCGTTAAGAGGAGAACTTAAGTTGAAGAACCCCTGTGAGTAATGTGGAAGCAATAATTCTTTCTGAATGCGCAAAAATTATAGCCTACTTGAAAACAAAATTATTCACCTAAACATTTTCGAAAGTCTTTCAAGGCGCCGGGTTTTCAAGGAGACCTCTAAAGAGAAGAGAATTTTGATGGAAATTGAGCGGAAAGAGGCGAAAAGGGATAATGGAAACGTATCCTTTGGATTTCAAGGGAAAGATTTTTGGAGAGCGAACTGAGAAGGGGGTGGGGAAGGTCCTCTTATGGAACGTGTTAACGTGGTCCTTCCATCATACTCCCCCCCCCCAACCCAAGCTCCAAACACCCACCACCCCGACTCGTGATAGGCTCTTCAACATGAGCGCTCTTTCTCCTGAGACCACTTAGCTATGAAAGCTTACTCTCATGAAAGTCCGGGCAAGATTATGTAATATAAATAGAAATCTGTAAATTATGGATTTAATGGCCCAATGGAATGGCACTGTACAGACTACAGAAGTAATAAGATTGTAGGATATGGAAAAAAAATGCTTTCTTTTGGACATCGGCCTTTCGCAAAAATTTATAGAATTAAGAATCGCTTACACTATAGGAGGACTTTGGTGGTCAAGTATATTGTTCTCTTTAGCTTTTTGTATAAAAGCAACCTTTTCTTTCCATGAATCATTCATTAGAAGAAAACTCTCGTCTTTAGAATTCCCTAGGACATGTTTTATGTATTTTACCTCAGAGGTCGAAATAACTTCTACCTTTGAAATTACAAACTAACCCCAACTTTGCTATCGAATAAGTGCCTCCTTTCCTTTGGTTGTTTATTATTGTTATTTGTTGCTACTTAATTGATAATCGTCGACTTAATAATCGTTCTTTTCGTTTTCTTCTCGATAGACGTAATGAATAATGCGGTTTTCGACGAAGACCACGATGAAATGGTTCTCGTCAAGGACATTGAAATGTTTTCAATGTGTGAGCATCACTTGGTACCCTTCTACGGCAAAGTGTCCATAGCTTATTTGCCCAACAGAAAAATCCTCGGTCTAAGCAAGCTAGCGAGGATTGTCGAAATCTACAGTAGGCGACTTCAAGGTAAAAAACAAAATAGACAGAAATCACGATGTCTAAATAATAACGAATTTGAATTTACAGTTCAGGAAAGACTAACGAAACAGATAGCCGTCGCGGTAACCAAAGCTGTCGACCCAGCCGGGGTAGCCGTCGTAGTCGAAGCGACGTATGTTCACATCATTAGAACCCCCCACCCCACCCACGACTTTTTCATAATATCACTTCTCTTTATTTATCTTCTTGAAACAGGCACATGTGCATGGTCATGAGAGGGGTACAGAAAATCAACAGTAAGACCATCACGTCCACCATGCTGGGCGTTTTCCGAGATGATCCCAAGACGCGCGAAGAATTTCTGAATCTAGTTCAGAGCAAGTAAACCTACTCAAAAAAAATGTTTCAGTGCCGTCAATCCACGGTATTTGCAAAACCGGCCCCGGTTTAATCATTATTCTATAAGTTATGCAAAATATTCTTCAAAGATATTAGATTTATAAATTAATCACTTTCGGTTTTAATGACAATACAAGTGTCCTAGACGATGATATTGGTGACAATACGAGGTTTGTGGTAATAATAACCTCCTGATTCCACTATAATTATTTAATGCTTTAAGTAAACGTGGCCTAAAGAAAAAGTGGGGGCTTATTAAATCCCTTGGCTTTGAGCTTCAAAAATAGAAACAATCTAACAAATATCCAAAATGTATCGATGTTGAACAGTATAATCAAATTTAAAATCGTTAAATATTTGAATATATATACGGAAAAATTCTATGAAGTTATTGTTTAAGAACGAATGTTAAATTTATTGGACCAATCATTAACGAAGGACCAAATTTTGTATTAAAATGTGACTAACTGGTTCAAATATCAGTGCATTGATGATCAAAATAAACGTTATTATATTTTAAAACGTTCATTTAGAGTATAACCGCATTTTTCCATCTTTCTACATCAACGTACCTATAAGGACTTCGGTCTAAATCGGTAGGGGGTTCATCGAAATTCGGCATGTTTTTAGAATGGGGCCGTGCCTGCCGTTGTCGGAGATTTAAATTGTTGTTGACGGCATATTCAGAAAACGCCACGAGGGAAAAAAAGATTACCGTAAAGTGGGATATAATTATTATCTGCAACTGTAGAAGGGAGACAGAATACTAACCCTCAACACCCCCCCCAACGCTAAATTCGGCTATACATACATATATACATATACATTATATACATATACATTATAGCGAAGGACTGCTGGAGTGCTGAGCATCAAGATACAGTACAGAAACAGTGTGACAATTTAATTACCTACCCTCTCCTCATCCCATTATTCCACAAGTTGATACCAGCGACTTGAAATTAGTCGAGAATAGCGTGTGTAACCGTCGCGTCGTTACAGGCGTTACTTGATACGAATATAAAAAAAAATAGGAACAGCAATTGACGAGCGTCCCCTTCAACAATCGTTCCAAATTCACAAGCAGTGGAGGACGAAATGTACCAAACATTGTTTCATTAGTTCATCCTGACGAGTGAAATTGCTAAAATGATTCGAGAAACGATGCGATACGGTGAATACGACTAGTCACGTTTGAAGGTCACACCGTTTCTGAACGGCGAATGATGTTTTGGTGAAATCTAGCCTAACTGTTTCGATTTTTAGGAGTGTTTACACCACAATCAATTCAAACATAAATAATTTGAAGCTTGATCGCTCAGATCTACACTTCATCGTCATGCAAGTTGAAACGAAGAGGATCCCCATTCATCTCGTAAATGATGTAATCAAGCATACTTTCCACGTTTTTCGAAAAGAATAGTAAAAAGTGAGCACAAATACATATTATAGGCATGCATAGAAGACCATGAAGCCACTGTTCATGTATTTCCCTAACGTGGAAAATCCTCTCTTCATTCTCCTTTCGATAAGATCAACCTGAAAGACCCTCTCGACCAGCACCCACCCAGGCAATACGAAGATATCGGACTCCGTAAAACCCACATTTTTCTTGTACATACATATATATTACTATTATTATTACCATGTAGTTACTTAAGTTTATCCCCGATAATTTCATTATTATAATATCTATCACTTATTCTTTAAACCATTTTACGTCATCGTTAATATTTTGTGTAATTTTGATATTTTGTGTAATTAAATATAAGTTAATCGCAATAGCCGTAAATCCTTCCAAACCCGTAATAAATGAAACTCAGTGGGAGCAGACCCGAGGTGGGGGATGAGAGAGAGGCGGGGAAGAGCTAGGAAGGCCAAAGAGTACCTGTCCTCCTGTCCTGTCCTCCTGTCCTGCGCGTGCGCTACCCCTAACGCCCCTATAAAAACCCCGAAATCCCTGTGCCTCACGAGTTGGTGTCGGCTAGTCAGAGCGCGAACAACTCGTAGTGAGCAGCTCCGCGCTGTACAGTATCGTCTCGTTGTGTCAGGATTGTGTGTTTAGTGAAGCTGGCAACCCAGCGTTGTGTCATCGGCGTGTGTTCGTTGTGTTTGATTGTGTTTCGTAGTGCTCAAAAGTTAGTTCAGTGTAAAAAGGCCGCGTGTGCCCTAGCCATTCTCGTTGACGTCCTGGTATTCGGTCTTCACACCGTCCTAATTGACGTCCTCGTCTTCGGTCTTCTATCCGTCTTCTTCTTGTTCGTCGAGCCGTCCTCGTTGACGTCCTGGTATTCGGTCTTCGCACCGTCCTCCTCGACGTCCTCGTTTTGATCTTCAGTCCGTCCTCTTCCTGTTCTTCGAGCCGTCCTCGTTGACGTCCTGGTATTCGGTCTTCGCACCGTCCTTATTGACGTCCTCGTCTTCGGTCTTCAATCCGTCCTCTTCTTGTTCTTCGAGCCGTCCTCATCGACGTCCTCACCGACGTCCTCGTCCTCGATCTTCAGTCCGTCCTCATCGACGTCCTCGTCCTCGATCTTCAGTCCGTCCTCATCGACGTCCTCACCGACGTCCTCGTCCACGATCTTCAGTCTGTCCTCGTCGACGTCCTCGTCTCGATCTTCAGTCTGTACTCGTCGACGTCCTCGTCTCGATCTTCAGTCTGTACTCGCCGACGTCCTCCACCGTCCTCGCTAGCACCTCCAAATTGGCGCCCGTACGGCCCCTTAGCCGCCCTGGGCCGCGCCGAGATCGACCACTGCCGTTATCAAACCGTATGAGAGAAAGGGAAATCCACGTCCTCGACGCTCCGACTTGCTTCGCTCTCAGCCTAAATCAGTCAGTTCAATGTCTTCAGGCCATCAGAGTGAACGCTGGTGAGTGAGGCTTCCTTCTCGTAATTTATCCCTATTCCCTAATATCATTCTCACGTGACCGGTCGAAAGTCGTCTCTCTCTCTCTCTCTCTCCCGGGTTTGATCTGACGAGTTAATAAATAAAGATTGTACTTATTGTAAATAAAGTCCTTCCCTTCGTTATACATTATTATTAACTGTTCTTAAATAAATATTATCGTTCATTGAAATAAATTTTACTTTTTGTGAATTATTATTCTTTTCATCCTTGCCTTCTCTGACCATCCAGAACCCCGTTACAAACGTAACGTAATACGTAGTTGACAGCTGAAAAACTAATTTTTTATAAAATTTCTTTGGTGAAATTGTAAAAATGCATTTCTGCCGGTCCGTGACCGCTGCTTTTGAATTTGTCTGCTCAACCAGAATTGAAGGCAATTTATGGTTCCTGGGCGGTATTACTTCCATATTCCCACAGGTAAGGTGTTCGTGTAATAACCATGGTTTGTATCATACTGTAAACCCAACGTCACTAGTAGGTACTTTCTCCTGAAGAATACGGTCTAGTTTGAATGAAAATTGATTGTTTGAAATAAAAGACCAAAAGGTGGAGGCCGACTTTTAAAAAAATTGATGCTTTCCTAATATTCGGAGGGGATGTGGTTTTCTAAGCGCATCATTATTTTTTTGTCGCTAAGATGCTGGATTCTAATGATTTTTTGGCGATCGTTTAATTGGGGCAACATTCTAAAGATCTTCATCGAGCCTGTTTGAAACGAAGGTTTTTAGGCCTAATTTTGCTGAGCTATACAGGGTTGAACAAGATAAGTGTGTCAAAAAAATTGGGTGAAAATAGGCCTCATTTGCGATCGTAAACATTCTATATGAATATCATGTTCCGAAAATAAAAATCCTATACGAGATAGGGTTTTCCTAACGTTTTTCACTGATCAACTAAAATCACTGGTAAACTAAAAGGACGTGCATGATTACTTTAAAAGGATACATTGGGGAAGTTTTTCCTACCCATGAGATTCAGGTACGCTCAGATTTAGTGTAGAAAGGGTTGACTTTAAAAAAAATAAATAGAAATCCTCGATTTGTAAAAACTTGAGCAGCTCTCGAGCCGTCAGAAAACAATTGAATTTTATCGAAAATGGCTAATCCTGACAGAAAAAAAAATTTCGCTCCGGCAGCTGGCGGTCGGAAAGAGTGCATTTCATTTTGTATACGGATACCCTAAGCCGTCCCAGAAGTAGTAATGTTGAGACCATGATTTGTTTCGTTTATGTTTGACCCTCCCTCGTACTGTTTGCTGCCGGGTTTGTTTAAGCTGAACTTAATGGGAATCAAAGGCTATTTCAAAATGGAATCATCAAACCGAATATAATGCTTCTGGAATCAACTGGTGATTTGTAGTGATTTTTTTACCATTTTAACCCCTATTTTCCCCCCTCCACCTTGACCGATTTGGCCCAAATGCAATACCGACCGGGGCCTTATGACTACTGATTTTTGTGCCAAAGCGCGTTCCGCTAAATTAATTTCTACGAGAGTTATCGTGCTAACAAGGCCTCACACTTACTTCCACCCCGGGGACATCGCACCCTCCCCCTCGACTTTTTCAAAAAATTAAAATGGGAATCAAAGGCTAGTCTAACATGGAGCATACGTACCGAATATCATGCTTCTAGAATCAACTGGTGATTTTTGGTGATTTTTTGACGACTTCAAGCCGTATTTCCCCCCCCCCCCCCACCACCTTGACCGATTTGGCCCAAATGCAATACCGACCGGGATCTTATGACTACTGATTTTTTAGATAAAGCGCGTTCTGCTAAATTAATTTCTACGAGAGTTATCGTGCTAACAAGACCACACACTTACTTCCACCCCGGGGGCACCACCCCCTCCCCCTTGACTTTTTCAAAAAATTAAAATGGGAATCAAAGGCTAGTCTAACATGGAGTATACGTACCGAATATGATGCTTCTAGAATCAACTGGTGATTTTTAGTGATTTTTTGACGACTTCAAGCCCGATTCCCCCCCTCCACCTTGACCGTTTTGGCCCAAATGCAATACCGACCGGGGTCTTATGACTACTGATTTTTTTTCCAAAGCGCGTTCCGCTAAATTAATTTGTACGAAAGTTATCGTGCTAACGTGACCACACACTTATTTCCACTCCGGGGGCAACACCCCCTCCCCTTCGACTTTTTCAAAAAATTAAAATGGGAATCAAAGGCTACTCTAACATGGAGTATACGTACCGAATATCATGCTTCTAGAATCAACTGGTGATTTATAGTGATTTTTTTACCATTTCAACCACTATTTTCCCCCCCCCTCCACCTTGACCGATTTGGCCCAAATGCAATACCGACCGGAATCTTATGACTACTGATTTTTTAGATAAAGCGCGTTCTGCTAAATTAATTTCTACGAGAGTTATCGTGCTAACAAGACCACACACTTACTTCCACCCCGGGGGCACCACCCCCTCCCCCTTGACTTTTTCAAAAAATTAAAATGGGAATCAAAGGCTAGTCTAACATGGAGTATACGTACCGAATATGATGCTTCTAGAATCAACTGGTGATTTTTAGTGATTTTTGACGACTTCAAGCCCGATTCCCCGTTTTGGCCCAAATGCAATACCGACCGGGGTCTTATGACTACTGATTTTTTTTCCAAAGCGCGTTCCGCTAAATTAATTTGTACGAAAGTTATCGTGCTAACGTGACCACACACTTATTTCCACTCCGGGGGCAACACCCCCTCCCCTTCGACTTTTCAAAAATTAAAATGGGAATCAAAGGCTACTTTTCCCCCCCTCCACCTTGACCGATTTGGCCCAAATGCAATACCGACCGGGGTCTTATGACTACTGATTTTTTAGATAAAGCGCGTTCTGCTAAATTAATTTCTACGAGAGTTATCGTGCTAACAAGACCACACACTTACTTCCACCCCGGGGGCACCACCCCCTCCCCCTTGACTTTTTCAAAAAATTAAAATGGGAATCAAAGGCTAGTCTAACATGGAGTATACGTACCGAATATGGTGCTTCTAGAATCAACTGGTGATTTTTAGTGATTTTTTGACGACTTCAAGCCCGATTTTCCCCCCCCTCCACCTTGACCGATTTGGCCCAAATGCAATACCGACCGGTGTCTTATGACTACTGATTTTTTTGCCAAAGCGCGTTCCGCTAAATTAACTTCTACGAAAGTTATCGTGCTAACAAGGAAACGGCCATAATTATATATATATATATATATGAATTCCGGAGACCACTGAATTCGTGTTCTAGAGGTTCTGAAACATGAAAAAAACATGACATGACCCATGTTTGCCACCATCACGACGAGACCAATAGTGAATTTTCAGAATGAAATGCACTAAAAGTGTGCTCTTTTCGAATCCATCGTCAAAAGTTGAAACGTATCAGCTGCCCCCCTATTCTGTAACTCTTAACGCGTGCGTTAGCGAAATAAACAAGGTGAATAATTGAAAGTAATCAGCTGAGAAATTTTGCTAACGCGCGCGTTACGAGTTACAGAATAGGGGGGCTGGAAACCGAGTTATTCGCATTTAGTCATGAAAAGTGATGTAAAGTGTCCCGCTACATTTATTGCTTGAAATTTATGTCAGACTCAAATTTCGATAGTATTAACACCTAGAAATTTGTGGAGAGACACTTATTTCAACTTCCGGAAAGTATCGACACTTATACATGGTGTTCATGAATTAGCTGGACAGAAGAAAACACACATCACACACACATTTGTCATCGAAATGACTATTTGAAGTTTTTGGAAATTCCGCTTTGTTTCCGAAATATCACACATTTTATGATTTTTTCATTAACTCCCTTTTTTCCCACTTAAATGCTTGCCATAAGCTCATAAAATGGTACTAGCCTAAAACTAATAAGGTTATTAGAAAGAGCACAAAATGTCCTTAAAAATGGGTCCACTTTTGGGTGGAAACTCTTCGTACCGTTCTTGAGACCAGCCGATTTACGAAAGAAACTGGTGACTCACATTTCCATACATTTTCCGACGTGATTTTCACTTCTTCGCCGTAGGGAAGAAAAAATTTGAAATCAGTGGAAAAACTTCCTTATTTTGTCAGCTTTCCAACGACGTGTGAAGGTTTATGGTTACAGTTTTTTTTCCGTTGAGATATAAGCAATAAACTTGAAAAATCCAGCCAGGAAACGTGGAATTCATGCATTTCTTCAACAAAATTTTATTACACACGGAGCCATTTTTGTCTTCTTTTATGTATTTGTGACTCAATTATTCATCTGTCATCTTCTTAGTCAATAATTTAAGCTCCCCTTCCCTCTGAAAGAGACCCCCAACCCTTCTCATACGAGTGCCTATGTAATTCTTCTAGGGGGGGGGGGGAGTTCATGAATCGAACTTAAATTAGTAATTAAGAAGATGAAAGGTAAATAATAAAGTCAAAAAATAAAAAAAATAAGAAATCAATAGTTCCTTCGGTTATAATGGTAGGTACAGAAAAATGACTGAAAAAAAGACTGGGGATTTTCAAGTATTTTATTTATATGTCAACGGAAAAATACTGTAACCATGAACCTTCACGCACCGTTGAAAAGCTTACGAAATAAGGAAGTTGTTCAACTGATTTCAAATTTTTTCTTCCCTAGGGCGAAGAGGTGAAAATCGCGTCGGAAAAATGTAGTCACCAGTTTCTTTCGTAAATCGGCTGCTCTCAAGTATGGCAAGAAGGTAGTTTTAACTCGAAATTGGACACATTTTAAAGGAAATTTGTGCTCTTTCCAATGACCTGATTACTTTTAGGCTAGTACCATTTTATGAGCTTATGGCAAAGCATTTAAGTGGAAAAAAAGGGAGTTCATGAAAAAATCATAAAATGTGTGATATTTCGGAAACATAGCGGAATTTCCAAAAACTCCAAACAGCCATTTCGATGACAAATGATGTGTCCTTCACTTTTTTCACGAATTAACTGTAGGGAACATGGAAGTAAAATTTCTGAGTGTCTGACATTTTTTATTGCATAATTTACTTTTCGTCTACTTTTCACGACACCGAAATAAAAGTCGCATTGTTGGGAATCGCTATACTGTTGGTATTCGTCCAATTAAAGTTAAAAGTTGACTTTATTATTATAACCCTTCCATACTCTTATTACATAACACATCTAGTGTTTCACGAGACCGAGACCGACGCTAGACTTGAATGATCTCGGCCTCGGTTCTGAAAAATTGGTATCGGTATCGGTTTCGGTCTCGAACGTAGTAAGTCGGTATCGGTCTCGGTCTCGTAAGTCTCAGTTTCGGTCTCAAAAGTCTGAGTATCGGCCTCGAAAAGTAAAAAGATCTGAGGGCTTCGAATGCAAAATTTTAGTGTAACTATCTAGGAAATACACAGTCAACTACGATAGAGTCTGTATAGGACATATCGACCGCGGAGGAACAAAACAATCGATTAGGATCGATATTCGATCGTGTTGAGAATTGCACGGAAGGGACAAAGGAATTTATCATTCTCTTCCCTCATACTTATAGCTCTTGGGCTCGATTCTTGGTAACTGGTTGAACGAATCCGCGCATAAACGTTCAGGGAAAGCGCTAAATATGTGTGTCTGAAATTGCGAAAAAGTGTTCGTTTGTGGCTAAAATGGAAAAAAGCGCAAATTCACTGCTGAAATGGATAAAAAACGCAAATTCACGGCTGAAATAGAGAAAAAGTGCTAATCCGCGGCAAAAAATGAGAAAACTCCTAATTCACGGCTAATACTATTCAGAAAACACCAGAATTCGCGGTTTCTGAAGACAAATTGGTGTCCATAATTGATAAAATGCCATGATTGAACACCATGGTGCGTAAAAATTATATGTATTATTCATTGGGGGCCTCATTAAGATTTCTGCCCACGGCCTACGGTTAGAATTATTAGATTTTAGGGGTTTTCTTCGTTTGTATTCGTTGCTAAGAAAACGAAATGGTGGAGGGGGTGATGGGATTGAGGACATCTCGATATGGTATGGGGGGTAGGGCTTATTTGGTGGGGGGGGGGTAATCGAAACCCCTCTTTCGTCGGTACACCCTCACCCCCAGCCATATGTTTAGAGCGATTTGACAAGCATGGGTAATGAGGAAGTAACACATTTTCCAACATCATGCTGTCGTGTTAGCTTGGGTACCAAAACTCATGAAAACACAATCCGTTCAAATAAAATTAGGCCCTATATTTTTTTTATTAATTTTTAAAACTATTGGGTTGCGGGACCCATTTGAAATAGGCTAGATAGACTGATGACGCAATAACAGCATTCGCATGACCTTCACAATGGCTTCCCACAAATCAAACAATAGGAGTTAAGAGAATGGGATGGACAAGAAAGTGCAAGACATGATATAACAACCTTGATGCGGTGGGTTGGGAGGGGTCACAACCCCTTAACTACGTCACGAGTCACAGACCGACCGTTCAAGGTAACAAAAAAAATTGGCAAGTTTTATTATTTCGCTATAAATCGAAATCAGTCATTTACGCACTAATATTCAATTCCTGGTCATATTTAGTCATTTCCTTGCGAAAAAAAAATGTTTCCAGCGATTTTTATTTTTTATGTTACTTCCTCATTCTGCTGTTACCCACCATCCAAATTCGCCTGTAAGGGAGAGGGTTGAGACACAAGCAGGTTATTTCATGACAACAACTTTTTTTTTTTGTGTGTGTGTGTTTTTTTGTTTGTTTTTGTTTTTTTCCTTCCTTCTCTCCTCCACCACCCCCTCAACCGTTTTTCCGATACCGAGACCGAGTCTCGGTGCCGTCTCGAGAATTGTGGTATCGTCTCGGTCTCGGTACGATACCTGGAGCCATGGTCTCGGTCTCGCCCTCTTAAAAGTAGGTCTCGGTTTCGAGACTTGGTCATCAAAAATCATTCTATTAGGCTCAATTTGAAGACCACAAAAAAGTCACTTCAAGGTCCTATGCGCGTTTTTCCTCGATCGCATGGTGTAGCGGAAGCCGCGTGAACAGCGATGCAATATTGAATAGGTATGCCTAACTTTTTCTATGTCAAAACGATTTCATCGAACTCCGGAGATACTTATAAAAGAAATAGTAGGAGGAATTCTAAACGCATTCATCTGAAGAACGTTATTCTAAGAAATTTTCGATCGATAGTTTAGCGAAAATATAAAGAATGCTATTTAACACAACTTTGAACCTCTGTCGAGAAGGCTTATGACGATCAGTGCCGTTGGATGCGAAAAAAGTGTCCTCTTTTAGAAGTTGTCTTTAAAATTACCATAATGACAGCTGGAAGGAGAGATTCTTTCTTTCTTTATTTTTCTTTATAGTAACCATTCTGTTGGTATTATAAAAGTCAACAATTAACAATCACTGCTGTAAATTAACATAAGCACCATATAAAAACATATTAATATTAACATTTTAATTAATTATTGAGGAACTCGGGTATTGTATAATATGGATTGTCAGTTAGTAGTCTTTTAACTGTCCCAATAAAATCAATGGGGAACTTGCACATTTTTCAATCACTGGTGTTTCTTGAAGAGGACTTTTCAACAAGACAATTGCCCACATTCAACATTGAAATCAATCAAGATGAGTGGGGGTTTGATTACGTCAAAGGGCAGTTAATGAAATGGATGGTGTTGGGAATAGGGGGGAAGACGCGTTTTCTGGGGTTTAATTTTTCTTGTTATTTGTAAACAAAACATTTTAGAGTTTCCTCAAATGCTTCAAAACTGCTCTTTGACGTCATTTTTCTCTCGCACCATCAATCCCCTCCTGAAGAACTTTGAAAACTGTTTAAAAAAAAAAAAAACTTCATCAACGTAAAAATCTGTCTCTTCCATGCAAGCAGGTTCTACTGTATCATTTTTAATCATTTCTTCAGTTCTTTTTGGTAATTTCAATCTATACATATATAAACTTGGACCTAAAACATGGCATTTGCTGTTTACCCGCTCCTACTCACAGCTTTTTTCCCATTTCACGGGAAGGTCGTGCCTTGATAAAGTATCCATAAACCAGATGAGGCCCACAAAGTTTCAAGAACTTTACGGAGACATCAGCTTGGAAGACATCGTTGTAATGTATTGTTTGTCCACCTTTGGATTTTTGAGGAAGAGTTGCACTATGACTACCCGACCTCCCCCCCCCCTCTTTCGCGTTAATCCTCGTCTACACAAAGGGACCAATTTTCTCGTCTTATTTCTGCACCAATGCCGGGTTTCATTCCATTCTCTTGAATTGTTGTCTCAATCAAACGATCTCCAAATGATGATTTGAATTTCCTCTTGGCGTCAATTAGTAACGTAAAGCATAATGTAAGTAAATGTACCACATTCAAGAATATTCACATTTTAGAGCGATGCCGTTGAACAAAAGGATTATTTTTTTAAAAGTCGGCGTCCACCGGAATTTGCTCTTTCTGGGTCAATCTTTAAACTAGACCGTATTCTCTGGGTAATGTACTCATGAAGTTGGGTTTACAGTTTGACACACATCATGTCATACAGCCCGGAAGCCAAGGGGAATAAATTTTGGATGTGCCATCATTTTTAAAGCAACGCATCAAGGACCGGCAAAGGTGCATTTTTACCCTTCTAAGCTAGGACATTTAATGACAAATGAGTTTTTTACCTGTGGGTTGGGTTCAGTTTTAGCGGGACAGGGCGTGTTTTCACCGGTCCATCTTCGTATTGGTAGGCTCTGGTCGGTGGGGGGGGGGGGGCTTTCAGATTGATCTTTGAAAGGTGAGAGAAGAGAGGATTTTCCATACTAGGAAAAAACATGAACCGTGGTTTTATGGTCTTCTACATGCATGCCTATTGCCCGTTTTACACGAGAAAGTGTTCAAAAATATGTTCAATCTGAACACAAACAGACGGTATGAGACAGGGAACATCTGTCAATTTTTTTCAAAACGGCTGCTTTGATCAAAAAACTTACTCGTGTAAAAGGTGCCTAATAGAAGTATTTGTGCTGACTTCACTATTCTTTTCGAAAACCGGAAAACATTAAAAATAATATGCTCTGATCACACCAAGTAGGAGTGCAGTTGAGTTCCGTACTGTTTCAATATTTATCAGTAATTGAAGAGCTGAGTGATCAAGCTTTCCAAGAATATTATATTAATTTTTGGATTGATTGTGGTGAAAACATTTCTAAAAAATCGAAACAGTCAGGCACGTTTTCACCGAAACATAATCCACCGATAAACTAGTAATCGCGTTCAAATTTCAGAAACGGTATGACTTTTCTCATTTCGTCCGTGAAAATATGAACGATGATTGAGGACACCTCTCCATTCATCGTTCCTAGTTTGTATGATATTTTGTCTCAAATAAATTTGCATGCTGGTTTTTCAAAAACTTCCGGTCACTACCAAGGAACATATGGACCAAGGACTTCAACGCTAAGCACACTATGTGGGGCTCGAGAATTGTCAATCCGAAAGGAAGAAAACTTCGACAAGCAGTGTTGGAGGAGGGATGTGAAACGCATTCAACTGGCAAGCCTGCTTATTGGCCAGCAGATATGAATAAGGTACCTGACTTAATTGACTTTTACCTCAGTAAAAACATCGGGTCAAGTTACATATTAGTAGAAGAAAACGATTTGAGTTCAGATCATTCTGCGGTGCTACTCACACTGAGTGAAAAAGTGATATTGCGACAAATCAGATCATCTGCGTTAACCAATCGTAAGACAGACTGGAATTCATTCAGGGTGCAACTCGGTGGTTTAGTGGATGTTGGGTCTCAAATCAACGAGGAAGAGAACATGAATGACGAAGTTGAGAAACTGACTTTACTCATACAACAGGTTGCCATGGACAGCACGCCAACTGTGCAATTGTAAAGAGAAAGCTTCAAGTGTTTCACTATCCAAGAGAAATTATTAAGCTGGTCAAAGAAAAACGTAAAGCCAGGAAAAAATGGCAAACCACAAGAGATCCGGGAGCCAAAGCGGAATGGAACAAGTTGAAGGAAGAGCTCAGGATCATACTGAAGGAGCTGCATCAGGAGATGGTAGAGCTTCAACTAAACGAGCTGACCAGCGATCATCATACTGAGTACTCGCTATGGAAAGCAACAAAGTACTCGACAATACAAGCTTGACCCATCCATGGAAAGGATGGAAAATGGATCAAGGATGACCAGGAGAAAGCAAATGCGTTTGCTGAGCACCAAATGCAAATATTCAAGACAAACAAGCAAGGCGACACTAATCAACCATTGCCGGAAATCCAAGGGATAGATGCTGACGAGCATATCCCAACGGTCACGTATAAAGAGATCTGTCAGGTGATTAAAAAAGAAATGAATCTAAAAAAGGCTCTCGGTTTTGACGGGATTACAGGAGAAACTCTTCAGCAACTTCCGAGAAAAGCGATTAGAAAAATTATGCAGCTAATCAATGTAGCTTTCCATCAACGAAAGGTCCCAAGTCTATGGAAAATTGCTGAAATAATCATGCTTCCCAAGGCAGGGAAGCAGCCGGAAGAATTGACGTCGTATAGGCCTATCTCGCTGCTACCGGTCATGTCCAAGCTCTTCGAGATGCTCCTTAGTAAGAGATTAATTGAAATAATCGAGGCTCGGAAGCAGATAATACCTAAGCCTTTTGGCTTTTTCATCATAACTAACTTGCGGGGTGGCAGACCCAAACAACCGGAACCGTATTGCTCGCTAGTTTAGCGTGATCGCGACTCCCTTTTCAGACCAAGCACCTCGTTTTTATAGGGACGTCCCCACCTTCTTTTTGTGGTAAGTGTGAGCAGGGCAACTAGGAGGGGATTAGGGAGTGGCGCTTTAGAGGACGACGGGAGAAATATCTTCTTTCCCGGTTCCCACCCAGAGAGTGCGCATAGAGCTTTCTACTTAACGTCAACTATTTACGCAAAAAGAGCGAAGTGACACGAATAAATGACTACCAATAAAATAAAAGACGAAAGAAAAAAAAAAAAGAGAAGAAGAACCTTAAACTACCTTATCCTACTGTATACAAATTCAATCTGGACGGGCACAACAAAATTTTGAACGGGGGGGGGGGGCTATTGGTCATGTTACACTTAACAGAAACACTTTTGTTATTAAATTTGATATGAGCGCGGTACAATGCTCCTCCCACGGCAACTTACTGTCTACTGTTACTCCCCAAAAAATAACAGGTGACTGTCTTAATTCTGGAGGTAACCTTCTCTTTGTCTTCTGGTGATTTACAGACAGGCCATTAGCAGACAACCACCCAGTGGCAGATCTCATTAGATCAACGCCCTTTTCCATCACATCATTTAAGCAACTCGATGACTCAAGAAGAGTCGTGTTATCCCTGAAGTGCAAGGATTTGCTTTGTAGAGATTCAGGAAAACCGTTTAAAAAAACAGTGAAAAGGTCACCTCCCGAATATCGAGCCCTGGGGAACCCCAGACCGAACTGTAAGAGGTTCTGACATGCTATTTTTTCCCTTAACTTGTTGGCAACGATCGGCAAGGTATGATTTTATCATAGCTGAAGCTATATGGGAAATTCGGTACTTAGCCAGCCTACGGATCAAAAGATCGTGAGGGACACAATCAAATGCTTTTCTAATGTCGAGGAACTGCCCTTGAACGTACTTATTCTGTTCAAAAGCTTCGGATTTCAGTTATACTCAAAAAGAGGAGTCTCTGCCAACAAATAATGAATGAATTAGGTACTACTTATCTACTATTCGTATACTCAAAAGCGGAAGTTTTTAGTAGGCAATTAGGCATCAGCTAAAGCTATACGCCGAGTCACTAGTTTTTGAGTCCATGCTATAGGCTCCTTCTCAGACCTCCACTGGTCTTTCAACAGTCAATTTATTTTTCCACATTTTTCTCCTGGAGAGTTATGTCTCCCGGTTTTTACTTTCCGTCCCAGAGGTTTTGCTTGTATCTGTCATAACAGGTCATAACACTGCTCATAACACACCCTCACCCCACATCATTACAGTAGAACCGTTTTATGAATAGACTTCCATGCAAGCTTAACCTCAGATTTAGGAAGACTTTTTCACGTCAACCTCCCCCATTTTAAAAGCAAATTTTGGTTTGCCCCAATCTTGCTTCCTAGTGCTGCCCAAGAAGAACCGTGGCACGCGACTTTGGGTGGTCTGAAGCCTAGAGCCTAGTGTTCTCGGGACTTCCCTTTTTGACTTTCGCCTAAATAACAGAAACTAGGAAAACTGTTTTTAAAAAAAAACTTCATCAACGTAAAAATCTGTCTCTTCCATGCAAGCAGGTTCTACTGTATCATTTTTAATCATTTCTTCAGTTCTTTTTGGTAATTTCAATCTATACATATATAAACTTGGACCTAAAACATGGCATTTGCTGTTCACCCGCTCCTAATACTCGCAGCTTTTTTCCCATTTCACGGGAAGGTCGTGCCTTGATAAAGTATCCATAAACCAGATGAGGCCCACAAAGTTTCAAGAACTTTACGGAGACATCAGCTTGGAAGACATCGTTGTAATGTATTGTTTGTCCACCTTTGGATTTTTGAGGAAGAGTTACACTATGACTACCCGACCTCCCCCCCCCTCCTCTTTCGCGTTAATCCTCGTCTACACAAAGGGACCAATTTTCTCGTCTTATTTCTGCACCAATGCCTGGTTTCATTCCATTCTCTTGAATTGTTGTCTCAATCAAACGATCTCCAAATGATGATTCGAATTTCCTCTTGGCGTCAATTTTCGAGCCATCCTAGGGGAAGATATGGCCCAGACGGCGTACGGCGGACGGACATTGCAGAAATCGAATCTAGACATGTTAAAACGTACACAGAAAAAGTTTGAGGGTGGGTTGTAAAAGTTTTTTTCTGACCGAAAACATAGGTATATTATTCAGAATGAATAATAAACCAAAAACCAGCATGCGTAATAGCTTCAAACATTGCATCGTGTGAACAAAGTTTAACTTGGGGAACACACAAGTTATTGTTATTTAACGAAGTTGCACACGTTATTTTAGACGAATATCATTTTTCTGCAACCAGCATGTTAAATTTCTGGGGAGGGGAGGGTTACTCAATCCCTATTTTCACCCTCGAATCTCTATTGCTTTGTGATTGCTCGCGTGGAAACGCTTGTCATCCCGAACTGCCCAGATACGTAGCTTTTTTACCTCCAAAAATCTGATTTTGCAAATTTGTAAGGTGAAGTTAATCCCAAAGTACATCATCTGCCCCAGCCCACCTGCTGACCTAACAGAGCTCCTTAAAACCTTGCGGGACCTGCTATTCACAGCAGGGTATCCTCGCCCATTTCCCAAGGTTATGTTTTTGGGAACGCCCCATTTCTCCGTTGGGGTAATGCTTGAAAATGCCCAGTTTGTGACCAAGTCACCATTTTGTGAACTAATAGGCACCTAGCAGGTCTGCTCGTCTTCGGATAACCAACCCAACCCGTTGGGAGTAGTATTTGTTAGAGGGCTTTCTGAAAGGTCTACTAGGGCTCTTTTTAAAATAATATTAATAATAATAAAAATAACAAGAGATTGATTTCTTCATTTTTTATTCCCTAAAGATAGTTTCTCTTCCTTTCAAATATTATTTTGTTTTGTTCTCATGAACGTAAACTCGGTTCAGAAAGAGTAGAAGACAATTTCACTGCTAAGCATTATTAATTGATAAAATTCATTAAAGAGGCAAATTGATGACTTTTGTTACACTTTCCAAAACTAAACTATGAGAGATCTGGGGGATTCGCCTTTCAAGTCGGGAAAAATACTTTAATTGGTTATTCGGCAATGTGTCTTCGACTATTCCTAATTCAACAATTTTTTCATGCAATAATAAGAAAATATTTTATTCTAGCGTACTCTTTAGACACTTTGTTTTTGAAGTGAAGATTTTCGAAAAATATTTCATTTTAGTGAACTACCAAACACGTAAAGAGCGTTTGTTTTATTGATACTCGAAAATATTGGCTAGACAAATTGTACTTTTGCTTTTTCTCCCACCATGCCGGATTGGGGCATCTATCAAACGTATTTTTCAATAAGTCTATTCGGGTACTTAACAAGAAGAATATAGACGTTATAGCAGGTAATAATATCTACACTGTGTCTAATAATTAAAGAGAGTGACAGAAAGGATTCAATAAGTTCTCCCCTCAAATTATCTTATGGTTTCGTAAGGGCTAATCGCCCTTTTTACGAAAAGACAAAGTTAGACACTTGGCATTTCAATAGGACTCTTTAAAAAAAACGGAGGAGGGGGTCCATACACCTAATCGTAAACTGTACAGTCTTTGTTAACCCACTAATATCACAATAACAATAATAAATATTCATCTCTTAACAGATAGTTAATTTTATGCGATAAAATTATTAAAAACGCTTAAAAAATTGAACGAAGTTCGAAATAATATCAAAGAGGTATTTGAATTATCGAGAAAAAAATGCTTCGAAGTTCTATACATTTTTTTACTAGGCAAAACAAAATCAACCCACTAAACTTCCTCTTCATTTCATTTTATCGAAAAATAATTGAGCTCGGATTTGTTGTGTTTAAATAATTTATTTTTCTCCCTCAATTTACCGTTTAGTAGCTGGCTTCGTGACCAGCCAAAATGTGAAGATCAGCTCCCTCGTCCCCGCTTTGTCCACCAGCTCGGTGTGACTCCAGCATGACAACCCTGCGGATCACTCAATTTCAGTTGAATTCAAAATCTCAAAAAAAAAAGGACTGAAGGCGTCGTGTGATGCCGGGAGGGAAAGTTTGAAAAATCCTAGTAAGGAGCAAGAGGGCCTTGGGTTTATGAAGATCAATTATTACTACCACGAGCGTTGCAGTAATAGAGGGAGAGAGAGAAGGATAGTAGGAAAAGTTACTCACTTGTCTGATCCCAGGAGTTTGTAAACTCGACTCTTGTCAACGATCTCCTGCGTGACTTCGCCATTTTTCAAACTTCGCCCTTGAACGCCGTGCTTATGAAACGCGAGTACGCTGTCGGGCAGGCACACTACGAAACAGAGGAGGAACGCAATAATATGAAGACTATTGAAAAGCTCTTTGTACAAGGAGACTTATTAAATGCAGGGCTCACTCCCCACCCCCTCCTAGGTCGAGGCCCAAAACTTGACGAATGAGGGCATTTGGCTCGGAGACCCAATAACCAAATATTCGGACCAAGGCCCCTCATAAATTGTACAAATTCACCAATCGGCGAATAAAACTGCCAATTTTATCCCCTGATTTTTGAGCCATACGGTTCAAATACATGGGCCCTAACAAGGAGCTAGCGTAAAAATATCACTAATTACGGTATCCCTAGCGTTATAACATTATTTGTGATAGAGCGTCATGAGTTGCCGCTTGCATTATTTTTCAACGCTTGCTCATGGTTGATCCCTTGATCTGGGGGGCAAGTGCGAACGAGCGTTAAAATGTTAGCTCGGCGTTATATCCTATCACAATGAACATGGTTGTCACAGGGATACAACCAGTGTTATTTCTTTTACATCCCCTTCGTACTAGAGCCCGTGGGCACAGGTTTTTGTAAAATAACTCACCAACAGATTCGATGGGGAAATCAAAAGTCAGTTCAGAAACCTGCTTCCTATTGGGCTTGATCCATCCCTGGGGTGTGACAATTTTAACGATATCTAGAAAGAATCGACGTTTAAATCAAATCGAAGGCTCAAGGGTAGGGAAAAGTGGGAACTCACTCGAATAACAGACTAGAATTGCGTCCTTCTCTAGTTGAGTGACGTTTATTATGTTCAAATTGTCCCTCTTAGGAACCACCGTGGCTGTAATAATAAAATCACTGTCAAAAAACGTTCAAATTTGGAACCAAAAATGGTTTACCAGTTCCGTCCAGTTCTTCGAGTTCATCACTGTGGAACCAACTGGCTCCGTGATTCATGTTGATCAAGTCTAATTTTAGCTTGTCTCGCTGATACATATGTTTTACGCTGACACACACAATTGGGTATTCGAGTTCAGGCGTTATAACCATTTCAAAAACGCTCAACGGCTGCGGAAGGGTGCACTCGACGTGCTTCAAAAGCATGAATTTGTTTAGAGGGTCGTACCACTGCATGAGAAATATCTGATTCGGTAGTGCTCCGCAGAGGTACTTATATCCGTTGTATGGATTCCGACCGACGCAGCACCGCGTGCACCCTTTGGTGTCGGGCACGCGAGTCGTGAGTGCGAATTTACGGGGTACGAGTCTTTCGGGGATACGGTTCATGTGAAGGGAGAACCTGTGACTTTGTTTGCTGTGAAGCGCTGGGAGGTCGTGTCTGTACAGTTGAGGAGTTTTGCCTGGGATGGACGCAATAATTAGACGGTTAAGGAAGTTTTATATGGAAGTTTGAAAGGCTACCTGATAGTGACATTAGTACGTCCTTAATGACGTACAACCAAATTGTTCGCCTCGGGTATAATTGATCCATCGCCAACTCGTGAAGCTCATTCAGGTTTAGATTGTAAATACCCTCTTCGGCTCCGATCAGAATGTGTTGATCTCGAGTCTCCGGATGAATCCAACTGGCCGTACAGTGAATCCTAAGCGGGCAGCCGTTGAACACTTTCGAAAAACAAGCTCCCATGTGAACTTTAGGAGTAGGTGGTAGGCCATTGCTGACGGGTCGCGGTGGCGTGTGCCTTTTACGCTCGCGACGTCTCGGCGGTACGGGCGGTGTATCGGACAATAAGTCCGGACCTTCGCTCTCTCCGAATCCTAACAATAACAAACATCGTTTGAATTTACGGCAACACTTTTAGGTGCTACAGAATCGTTACCGTTGGTCACAGGAGGGGGTTCCTCTTCTTTTTCATTCGTTCCACTGTCGCTCAGAGATCTCTGCCTCGAACCATTCAGCGTTAATGTACCAGCCAAACCAAGAATTTCATCGACCGAGCTGTGCCGCCTTGGAGAACCGTCCGGTCCTTTTAAAAATTAAACGATTGTAAATGTCGCCAATTTACACCTAAATAACGCAAAATCATTACCAGTCAGATTTGAATAATGATTCCCCGTGTGCGCTTCGCAATTATGACTAGTCGAAGCTGTTTCACCCAGTGGAAGCGTTGCCCTGTAAATTAACTTACTATAGTAATCGATTAAGATTAACTAATTATCTCCCAAAACCACATAAACACAACAGCTACCAGCACTGAACAACATTAGCTACTTTTTGTTGTTGAAAATTTCGTCTACTTACTGAAGAGAATATTTGTCCGGCGGTTCATACAGCGGCAATGCCTCATTTCCCCTGATAAAAATATTAGCGAGCTAGTGATATTGTTAAACAAATTATTGATTAGGGGAAGACCGGCGAAAACAGTGTTTGTCTTCGTATTAAACGGAGTTTACTGTTGTTCATAAAAACAGAATCATTTCCTTGTTATAAATTGCATGCTTCAAAGGAGGAATGGGAGAATTCGCAAAGTCTAAAACAAGCAGTCGATTAAAATGAATTGACGAGCAGGTTGTAAGTAATAATTTTAACAGGGTCAACTGTAAACCTGAGAAATAAGTCTTACAACCGGCTTTTTAAGGATATTTATTCAAAGAAGAATAAATAATGTTATACCTTTGAATCAGTTCTTCATCTATGTACTGCAAGAGGCTCCTACGAAGAATAATACAAATAAAATAAAGTAAATAAATAAAAAACACATTAGACGGCACAGTAAAAATTAATTGAGAACGCACATATTATTAAGAAACTACAAGGAAAATAAAATGAAAGACGACGGAGCATGCGCTGCTTTAACAAAAGCTCTATCAGCAAATTACTCAGGAGGGCTTTTGAGATATTGTTTAAGCACGAGCATGCAAATGTTACAACAGGAAATGATCCAAGAAAAAAAGAGTACAATTTAGAGGAAAAAATCAATAAAACGAAGATGATCAATTTCAGATAGGAAAGCCTACACGAGTTAAAATAAGAGGGGGGGGGGACAGAAAAGATTAATTAAATGCAAACAAATTGTGTTTCGATTCTTTCGATAATTTCTGTCAATTCAGCACACACCACAATGGAAAAGGTACCTTAGAGACATTTTCAAGATGGCAGTTCTTGAGAGGCAGGCTGGCCTTCGAACTTGGCATTCCCTAACCAGTTGTCTAAAGGAACAACAGTATTTTTTTGATTTTCTCGCCCAGAGAAGCACACTGACAGTATAATAATATATATATAGTACATAAAAAAAGTGCTGATAGCCATCATAAAATTTAGCGCATTATACAACAGTATCCCCAAACTGTGCACGAAATGATACGAATAATGTTAAACGCAAACAAAATAATTTAAAAAAACGCCCAAAAACCTGTTGGGAAGCCCGCGTTATTGAAAAAGAGGGATAAAACAGTTTCCACAAAGTAATGTACTCACTTTTCGTCCGTCTGAGTGCTTGCATATCCATAAACCGGTACCTCTCCCCATTGCGGCTTTCCGTCGCAATTTTGATGCACGTGCTAAAAAAAAAAACAATAATTTTTTGTGTGGCAAAGCAGCTTGAAAAGCATAGCTAACGAACCTCAGGGTTATTCATAACGTGATTAATATCCATAATGTCCCAAGCTCTATTTATATCGGCAAAGGTCGTACCTGGTCCAGGGCTAATGTCTCCATCTGAAGTGGCAAACAATGAAAGAAAAAAAAGAGACAAGTGTTATAAATGGAATGAATTGGAAGGGAAGAGGGGACTAATCTATTTGAATTGAAGAAGAAAACTTGAACGGGGGGGGGGGGGCTTGACCTGGAGTCAATGGAGAATCTCTCGGTTTAGCTTTGACTGTCGCTCTGGACGCGATCCTTTGAGGGACGTTAGGAACAGACTGAAAAACAGAGCCATTTAATTAATTGGTAAATGATTGGATAAATAAAATATTAACATACCCCGTCTTCATCAGCTTCAAGTTCGCTAAAGGAATGGGTAGGGTTGCTAACTTTTTGTAAGAGATCTATCGCTATTCGTTTACTCATGTCAGTAACCAAAAAAGGATGCTATGTAACATTAGAGTTGAAATCTATTTCGTATTTGACAATTTTAACGCAATTCTTCAATACCGTAAGTAATTTTTCAGCCGTAGGCCTCTTCTTCGTGTTTTTCGTCAGTGCTGTTTTCACAAAACTGTGAAAAATTTGTGTCCTAGAGGAGTAAAATCATAGATGGATTGACTTAATCTCACAAGGGACGGGGTGGGGGCAAAACACCAACCATTTATCCTTATCCTTTAACGTAGGCGGTTTGAAACCACTTTTGGACATAAGGAAAAGGGCACGCATAGGGTGTAAATCGAACATGGGAGGCTGGAGTTCGGCCAGTTCAATCGCCGTTATGCCCACGGCCCAAATATCGCACAGCTGATTGTAACCGCCCTTCCTCTCAACGGCGGCCACCTCGGGCGCCATCCAGTATGGGGTGCCGATGAAGGATTTCCGTTTGTTGATGGTGGCGGTGATCTGAGCCGAGACACCGAAATCTGCCAATTTGACGTCACCGTTGTCCGTCAGAAGAATGTTGGCCCCCTGTCAGTTACGCGTGAAAGTATACTCAATAGGACGGATCTACAGATGAATGATTGGATACCTTTATATCCCGGTGCATTTTGCCCATGCTGTGCAAATAGGCCAGACCGTGCAACGTTTCCTTGCACATGTAAGCGATTTGAAGTTCCGTCAAGGGACCAGTAACTACCATTTAAAATAAATAAGTAGTTAAATTCGGTCAGCCGCACAACATTTTATAGTCAATTACTGTGATAAATATCCTGAAGCGACCCCCCTCCACAGTACTCCATACAAATCCACAATTTATCCCTTCTCAGGTAACTTCCGAAGTAGGCAACAATATTTGGATGACGACAGTCTTTCATCATGAGTATCTCTTGCTGTATAATTCCAAAATCATCTCCCTCCAATTTAATGACTTTAATAGCGGCCAAGTCATTCGTCGACAACCTTTTCGCCTGGAAATTAAAATAAAAATTTAAATTGAAATGCTGTAAGAAAATTAGCCGCTATAAGAAAAAAATCCAATCCCCCAGCTATTTACTTAAAAAGTAATTAAACAGTGCAACGGAGAGGAACACCCAACCCACCTCCACCACGTACTAGGAGGGGACAAGATATGAAAAGGTCATAGAAGCCGAGACCTTTACAAAAGTGGCATCAGATACATTTTATACAAAGGCAGAGTTTCATTTACTCCCAAGCATGTAGAGAAGGACCTAATTCATGCAATTACGATGGAAAAAAATTCCTACAAAGAAAAATAAACGCAGAAAAACTATATTTTTTTTATTCGTCTCAAAAAGTCCAAAACTAACCACAGGTAGTCCAGCAAATATCCTACGGCCAGTTAGACCAGAAGGCTTGGATGTATGTTTTGAAAGGGAAAACGATTCTTTGTGTGATGCTTGGACTTTATTTCCCGATTGGCTCAAGGCCAACTATTTGAGGGATTCCTTTTTAGTATACATACAAGTATACAACAACTTTAAAACAGAACAAAAGGCGAAAAGGAAGTAAAAAAAAGGAGCCCGTCCTAAAAGACACTAGAGTTATTCTTACCTTGTAAACATCGCCGTAAGTGCCGCTGCCAATTCTCTGGATAAGTTCGTACTCATCCTGAGGATTCCTTCGGCTAATGTCCGAGGATAGAGACGCGTGAGCCATTTGGTTTCTTTTTTTTATGATTGCTCTTTAAATTTGGGCATGCTCGCTTAAGCGTAACCTAAAATGAGAGCGAAAAATCAAAAAGTATGTGAAAAAAACAACCAATTACTATTCAACTAGTAACACGAGCCAGAAATAAAGGGGGAAGGTCGAACGACAATTTCTTCTCTTCGCCCTCCCTCTTGAGCCACATCCATTTAGCATTCTTTCAGCCCATTTAACGGAATTTATACGGAAAAGACGGAAAGCCGTCAAAAATGGCATAGCGAATTTAATGAAAGCGGTGGAGGAGGGGAACAAGGGTTGGTCCTAATATGGGAAATGAGAGCACCAAGATCCCCCAACATTATTGTGTACGAGAGGGAAAGAGACAGAGTGAGTGAGCGATGAACGTTGTGCAAGTTTAAAGCCACTGGTTAGTAATAGAGCCAATATTACTGTTTCCTGTTATTGCAAGCCTCGTTGATTTCTACGAACACTGTAGACCACGCCATTTGCCTCCTGTTTTCTTTAATCCAAATTATATAGAGCGGGTTTCAAGAGGAATATGCAATAGTGCTTGATCATGGCACGTACCAGGACGCTCCAAAAAGACCACAATGAACAGTAGGTTCGCGTACATGACTCGAATGACGAGGATAAAATGTGACTTTTTGACAGAAAAATAAGTTAAAGTAATGTGTAGGAAGGCCCTCATTAGCGCCCATCGCCAATGGCGAAGGTAAAATTCGTTTTTGTGAGTCGAAAAATATGATTTTGGAAGTGCGGAGATTTCTAGTTACTTGACCATACGAACCAATTCCCCATACGAACGCCCGAGTAACCTGCTCGTGGGGGCCGAATCGGCACGCACTTTGAAAGCAGGTAGTTCCACCCAGGAAACTGTTTTTTCGTTAACAATCAATCGCTCCAGATTCTGGTAACCCTCGGGTGCTGGTCATTCTTGCTCTTCGGGAGGTCATAACCCAAAAGAGGAAATTTATCATTTTGCTACTCCTGCCCTGACCCACACCTTTATTCTCTCTCCCATGATCTGTATTTGGGGGAATAGTCCATTTTCCGTCGCAAAATAGTGAAGTCTCTAGGGCTAAATTGTCAGCAATAGAACTGAGAAGCCAGTTCCAGGTGACGAAAACCCTGACGGTCTTCAGGTTTGTTTTGAAGCTGTTTGAAGTGTCTATTACACCTACAGCCGAAATGAATTATTTGGAAACCTCAAGGTTAATGGTGGCAGCAGGCAGATCACAACGTGCACGATACGCGTAAAAACATCATTTGTACGTGACTGAATTAGCAAACACCCATTGAGTCTCATTCGACGTTTGAAGCAGTTTCACTCTCAGATTACTAGTTTTGGGTTACGTTATGTAGCCAAAATCGGTACTTATTAACGTTGTCAATGCACCTCTGATGACACCAAAAAGAAATTATCTTCTTTACACCCCCATGAAAGCAAGCCGATAATGTCTGATATTGCTAAATAAGTCAATATCGTAGAGTTTACTGAGAAACAGTGCACTAGTCGTGAGATTACACGATTTCGATAAATGATATAAAAAGTTGTAACGTATTCAAGATGTTACGGTCTACCTACCGACAACGACCTCCTTACGCTCTCATTGGTGGTTTCTTATATACTTAATTCACTTAAATCATGCTACTGCGTACATGAATAATTTCATATAAAAAACTTAAACAATAAAAATACGTAAGATGATATGGGAAAAATGTAGTTTACTCACCTTGGTCGAAACTGTTGACTCCTTCACTAATTCATTTTTTCGAACACTAAATTATTGTTATCAACAACTTTTTTTTAGGGGGCAGCCTTCGTTCACTCACTCTATATGTTCTCAGAAGTAGGAAAAACGAGAAAAACAGGGGCTTAAGCCATTTCTTTACTGGGGGGGGGGGGGTTTAATTGCAAAATAAATAGGGAACGTCACGCGCGAGTTCTTCGAGAAACGGAACAATAATTTCTTTGGTACACATTTTTGACTTCTTTTGATGACACTGAACTACACAGATTTCATCGGAGTTCAACTTGTATTATGTATTAACTATATTCATTAAATCAAATAAATAAAATGCAACTTATAAACAGGGAAATGAACTCAGGATGTGATTCTGGAATGTCTGTCAGCTCAACTGGAGAGCAAATTAGCGATTACGAAGTCTTGGGAGGCAGGCAAAATGCTGAGGTGGGTTGAGGGGGATGGATGTGAAAGGGTCGGGGGGGTAAAAAGATCAGCTGGGTGTCTGAGTTTGAGCGTTTCGTAGTTCCAAGTTTGAATTTATTCAAGAAACAGTTTGATCTGGCCAATTCGGACCCAAACTCTACTTTCTAGTCAAGTGGTCACGAAAATTACGTAACTTCTATATTGGGCTCTTTCCCTTCAAGCCAACAATCACACGGTCAAATAACAGGGCTGTATACTATTCAGAGACCTTCCTCCAACTTAAAGCGCTTCAAAAGTTCAAAATAAATAATGACACTTTCAACAGGCATCAAGCCTCTCCTCCCATCCTTTTCCATCCCTTTAAAGGTTACCAGGTCTACGCAGTTTTCGCCCGGAGCCTCGGGGCCTGGGACCCGGTCTCCGGCCGGGCCGAGAATATCTCCGATCCAAAAAATCTCTCGCTTTAGTTCAGGAAGTAACAAAAAATCCCTTCTTGAAAATTTATTTTAGAAGTATTTTAACGTGAGCGTTATATGTATTTTGGCCATCTCTTGGAAAGGTTCAAACTACAAAAAAGCCCCGACCACAAAAATGCTCCAACCCTAAAGAAAGTTCGGGCCAAATATATGGGACCGTCCTCAACCCTTCCGCATGCGAAGAAAAAAATATAACTTTTCCCCATATTCTGTTGATGCAGCAAATAGAAATTTAAATATAATCAAACGTATATTTATTTGTATATTTGGTATTAAACGTAAAGGTATATTGGTATTCCACTCCAAAGGTCGCCAAATCCAACTCAACCCATCAATAAATTGACCCTCTCTAAATTTGATCGGGAAATTAGCCCGAACATTTATATAAAAAAAAATATTCATTTTTCTTTATTTGGCCGACAAATTGCCAATTTTGCTTCCAAATAATCCAAAGGGACGGAAACTGTTAAATAACCATTGAAAGTTATATAGTTATTTGGCCATGAAATCACCCAATTGATTGGTCGAAGGTACTACGGTAAAACTACATATATCAGGGCCTAGGACGGAAATCTCAATGAACTGAACAAACAAAAAATATAATTCTTGCTTAAGTTTAAACCTTTTTGCTCAGTTTTAAGTTGACAGTTTTGTCGAGGCTGGAATGACAATTAATGTTCTCGGTTGTCGGGCTGTAGCAGTGGCGTACCCAGCGGGGGGCGATAGATGGATCGCCCCTTCCGGGAGGCAATGTTTAGCCAAGTTTTTGCAAAATCCCAGCAATACGAAGAGGGCATTCATTACAACACCCGTCCCCCGCCGGTCCTTGGAAGGCTGCGGACTGCCGGAATCACCTCCTCCGGAAGGATTTCTAGGTACGCCCCTGGGCTGTATAGGAAATAGTCGCAATTTTATAGGTCATCATTCAATGCTACTGAGGAATCACCAATGCGTTGAGGGTTTCCTGAGGGACAGAAAACTTCTGAAGACCTGTGACTCTAATTAGCGAAATGTATGTTTAATTAAATTCCTTTATGACTCTGTTTTAATTATTACTCCTACGACGAAGAGCAAAGATGGTGAAGGGGTCGAAGGGCTTCCCACCTAAACAGGCAAAAGCCCTTTATGAATGCTCAATTGTTGTTCAGAGGCGTAAACTTGATGTTGATTTCAAAGTTTTTTTTTAGTATAGTGGGTGCTGTCCAATTTTTTCGATTAACATCTCTCTTTTTCTACAAATTGAAACTTGTTGATGTTTTTTCTAGCGTACCGTCCAGTGACTGCCGGTAGACGCTTCCTTAGACTTAGAACGTTACGCTTCGCTGAGTTTTTGAGGGGTTGGTTACGCTATGGTTGGGGCGTGGGGCCCTTGTAGTTCAATTTAAACTGGGCCAAATCATTGAAGTTGAAATTCAGTTTTTGAAAATAATTGCTGGGATTTCCCTCTGTTTTTGTGGCCCCTCCCAAAAAACGTTGATGTTAAATTTCTAGTGGTGAACTTAGTTCCTTACATTCGGGGAACCATGGCTGGGAACTTCTGGCAAAGTTCTCATTAGTAAGTATTGTTATTCCGGCCTTTAGAAATGACTCGTTTTGTGTTTAAAACTTGCCCTATTCCTGAATTTAGTGGCTGATATATGTAGGTGATGGTATTACTGAAGATGCATCGTGATTTCATGGGTTGGGGGGGGTTTGCATTTTCTTGTCAGGGTATTGAGATCCGCTTGAAAGTGCTCTGTTTTCCGACTTGTTCGATTTCAAGTTCTTGGTTTGACTCTACAAATACAGTCAGTAGTTACACTCAAATTAAGGGGGCGGGACAGTAATCGTAGAATCGTAGCTGAAATCTTAGCTTGAAGCCGTACCTCGTTTGCCCTTGTTGAGGTATGTGAGAAACGTACGTTTTCGGCTCGTCATTTTCAGTATTGTCAGTTCAACTGACAATGTTGTTTTCGTGCCGCGTTTTGCGGCATCTATAGCCGCAAAATTTTGCACTAGGTAACAGGTTCTTACCGGAGAGTCTAGTAGAATCTGCCACTGTTTAATCCCCAGTACATCTGTCAGGGATCCCTGTCTTGGAGTTAGGGACTGCCTGGCCCTGGTGCTCACCGTTTGTACCTTGTTTTAACCCTTTCATGTATAAAATTAGCCAACAGTGGGTTCTGGACAAACAGGATCTAGTGAGAGAACGGCAACACGACCTCGGAATTCTAACGGACGAAGAGTACCAGAAAGTTTTCATATTCTTCTCAAATTGTATGAGTAATTGTTCGAGTAACAGCTTTGCAATTCGTGACATTAACCTCATGGTGGCAGTTATACAGTCCCTTGGTGAGCCGTTGAAACTGAGACAGCAGGTCATCGCTACGGCCACTGTCTACTTTAAGAGATTCTACGCTAGAAACTCTTTGAAATGCATCGACCCTCTTCTACTGGCTCCCACTTGTATTTTCCTAGCGTCTAAAGTCGAAGAATTCGGGGTTATTTCTAATAATCGACTGATTTCTACGTGTCAAACAGTTGGTATGTGATCCAATTATGAGGAATTTCTTGGTTCTCACGTTTTACTTCCATGTTCTTTTTATTGTTTTGTAGTTAAAAATAAATTTAGCTACGCCTACACGCAAGAGTTTCCCTACAGGGCTAATCATATACTCGAATGTGAATTCTACTTGCTAGAAAATCTTGACTGCTGCCTCATCGTATACCAACCATACAGACCTTTGCTTCAACTGTTAGCCGATATCGGTCATGAGGAACAGCTACTAGCTCTGGCCTGGCGTGTCGTTAACGACTCGCTACGAACTGACGTGTGTCTTTTGTATCCACCCTACCAAATAGCCATAGGTATGCACAGCCCCTTTCTTAACATTTTCAAGCAAATCTTTAACCGCCCCGCCCCGCCCATCTGCCCAAAGCATGCCTGCAAATCGCCTGCGTCGTCCTACAGAAAGATCTAAAATCATGGTTCGCTGAGCTCAACGTCGATATCGAAAAAATACAGGAGATCGTACGCTACGTTGTCAGCCTTTTCGAACTTTGGAAAACGTACGACGAGAAAAAGGACATCAAAGCCCTACTCGCCAAAATGCCCAAGCCTAAAACTCAACCGACCAGATAGCTAGGGGAGGACATGCCGCAGGGCATGCAATAAAACGGGACAGTTTTCTTTGTTTCTATTTCTCAATTGTGCAACCATTGACTTTTCGGCTGAAACTGTTGTTTCATCGTCGGAAATTACTTAACGACTGACTATTTCATTTTTTAAATTGATTTTAAGCGGGACGCCGACTAAGGCTAATCGCATAAGGTTGGTTTTAGGAGCGTGTTTATATCTTAAAACCGACACAATTTTATTTCCTAATTGATATTGAAGCGTAATACGTTCATGTAACCAAAACGAAACAAGGTATTATGATTTCTAGTTGTATACTGGAAGGTGTGAGTGCTTCGGTGGTGGACAAATAAATTATTATTCCGCTGTTCCGAAATTGGTGTATCTGTATAACCCTTTGGTTTTTGCACTTCTTCGTGTTGAAGAAGGCTTCCCCAGACTAACAGTTATTTTGTTCATTTAGGGTCTCTCGAGGATGATCATATCGCGGCCCCTTGCTTCCGAAACTGGAGAATTCGCTGTTTCGGAAAATGGCAAGCATTTAGCGACTTATGGTTCGAGGAAAATAACCGTATGGAATTCATTTTCACTTGAAGTGCACCGGACTATTCAGTTAGTTTGTGCGGCGTCCGTAAGTTCAAAAGAAAAAAGAAAAAATGGTGCAACAGTAATAGCGTTTTTGGTCTAGCGATTACAGTTTTCTCCAAACTCGGAAATCCTTAGTTTCCTCACGGCAGTCCCTAATCGTCTGAACCTTTTCTTCATCGATGATGACCACATCGTGGAAATTGATCTTGACGGTGATTTAGACGTCATTAAGACAGTCTGGAGTTCCAACAGTCAAATATTAGCGTACTGTTCGGAATGGGGAGTAAGTACACCCCTTTCTTAGCTTACAACAGTATTCTGATGTGTTTGTGTGGTCAGGTTTATACCGGTGTTTACGACATTTCTAAGCACGATCATTTTAACTTGGAAGGCTGTTCTGAAACTGATAATAAAGCCTGTTTGTTGGACTTCACACCCCAATCAAATTATTTGTGTTTAACGCATGGTTTTCACATTTTCGTCTATGACACGCGCTCGTGGAAAGAAGTGGTAATTATCTATCATTATTAAGTTGAATTTAGACCTTAAAAAAGGTTTCTTCGATTCCCAAATGGCTGAATATTTGTATTATTTCCACCAAAACTGTGTAGAAATTCAAGTCACTTGTTTACCCCACGGTTCTGAAATGTTCGAATTCGTACTCGGTCGTCACGGCCAATAGTGAAGGCGTTCTGCGCGTTTATTCCCTATTTGGCCGAATAGTCATGGATGAAAAATTCTACCCTACGCATTGTATCAAAACTGCTGTCTTCTCAAGTGATTGGCTCTTACTAATTGTGGCCACTTACGACAACAGGGTATAAGGAACATGGTAAACTGATGAAGTTATCAGTGTTGAGTTGCAGTGTGTGTTTACGCAGATTTTAATTTACGACGCTGTTTCCTGGACAAAGACCGTTGAATTGAACGTTGAGTCTTATTTCGAGGATCGCTCAATCAAGAGCTACCAAATTGAAAATGAAAACAATTTTGTTGATTCCGCACCGACCGTGAAAATCGGATTTTGTAAGTCAAATATTCTCCATAATCTGGCAGAATTTAAAATCAGTGCTTGAATTTGAAAGGTATTCTGGACAACGTGGAATTCAAGGTGGTGAAAAATGCACGCGATGAATTGAAAATTAACACCAAAACGCTCTTTAAAATCGCCCCCAGTCCTTGCGGTCGGTACATCGCTACCTATCATCCAAGCATCGTCAGACCTTCCTGTTCTGTGTGGATTTGGAGTCTGACAAATAGACGCTATTTAGAGGCTGTGGTCAGTCTAAAATCATCAAAATTGACAGGTATTCACCGTCATTACCACTCTTCTTCTGAGGAAAAACTACCCACTCCCCTAGCTCTCACACACTTCTTGAACTTCTAGGTCTCAATTGGCACCATAGGCACACAGTTTTAGCTGTAATCACAGACAAGGAGACTGCTTTTTGGGATCCTGGAGCCGACAAATTACTTACCGTCACTGTTCCTCAAATGCAGTTTCGCTGGGTCAGGAATAAACGAAAAATTTGTGTAATTTCATGTGAAAGTGCTGGAAGGTTGGTCTATTTGTCATGATTACAGAATTTATTTTAATTGGGATTAATTGATTTTATGACTTCGAAAAACTGTAAGCCTTTGTAAAATCTGGGAGGGGGGACTTGCAAAACGTATTCCCAACGGACCTATTCACTATAAAAAAAAATATATAAAAATAGCTGCTTTTAAGCTCTCCGTAGGTTCATGTTTAGGGTTGATGTCTACCGCGCTGTCGTTGATGTGGAATCGCACATGAGATGATAAGGAACATTATTTATTAATTTATTTTTTCTATGTATCTATTGTGTTGTTCAAGTTTTTAAGTGAATTTTGTGCGAATTAGGATTCGAATTTATTTTTAATAATGCGCCGCGTTTCCAGTATTAACACGAGCAACGTGGATGGACTGATTCCTGTGACGTCTAATCAGTCGACGAAAATTTCATTTGTACCTGGTAATTATCTAATAATATACAGGTGAAATTTATTAATGAATATCAGAGTGTTGAAAAATCCTTTCAGTAACCGTGTTGGGTTCTAAGTACGCTTTGATCTTTGAGCCTACTTTAATGGAAGTTGGGTGTGAATGGGCTTACCCCTGAAGCTATTTGAACGGCTTGGACTCCCTATTCTGCCCCCCCCCCCCATAAATTGCTTGTGGAACCAACTCGGTTGAGTGAACCTGTCGTCCCAATAGAAAGGTGACCCCTCCCCCCATGTGCATCAGGACTAAATTATACACAGAAACTCCTCTACCCAAGTGAGCCACCAGAGTTACAAACCATAAAACCCCAGAAGTACTAGTCCTTCTCATTACCGTACGTTGTCCCAGGCAGGGACACTAAAAGTGCCCACCCCCCTCCTGCTATTCGCATCCAGACTTCGACTACCAGAGCAGCACTAACATAAGTACACATAAGATGTGTTTGCAGGTTGCATTTTGTTTGTTTGTCCATAGGGTAGGACTGCTACTACTAGGGTAGATACTCATGCGAGTTGAAGGCCAGTTAGTGGCAGATTCGTCAATCCGGCAAGCGGCCACATAGAACTTAGAATGTTAAGGGTTGATGCGTATGATAGGAAGAAAAGCGGCACTTTTTTGTCCCTGCTTTGTCTAGAGAGAGAGAAAAAAAAGAAAACTTATTTTGTTACGTTAGTATTTATTACATTATGGTATGGTATGGTATGTTTTTTTTTCGTTCGTTGAACTGTGAATTGTAATTTTTGCCCGCTCTGCGGAGTTTTTCTTTTACGGTTGGTTCTTCGTGTCTGTTTTTGTCGAATGTATACTGTTTGTATACCTAGTCCGAGATACCGATTCTTATTTTTCGGTGAAGTGGTTATCGCGGTATACACGTTTTTACCTTCTCACGCTTGAGTATATTCCTTTTCTCACTACTTAGTGCGGAAGCCACACTTTTTTGCGCCATTTTCCAACGAGAAAGTTGAGGTTATTTCAAACTGTGAGAATGTGATTCTTATTCGCCTATTTCATAATACGGGCAGCGCTGCAGTTGGCCATTTTGGAAAACAGTTGTTGTGGGTGATAGAAGACTGGTAGAAGACTGCCCACATGAGCTAGTTCCCAAGTGGCCAATGACAGCGCTGCCCGTGAAATAGGCGAATATTCACTCAGTGAAGATATGAATCACATTAGAGAGATTTTGCAAACAGCTCCGCTAACGCTAACGTTAACGCTATTCACATTTCAACCAACGAAATGTTTACTACCCTAACAACGCGTACACAAAAATTAACTTTAGCGTTTACGGGACTGGTTGCAAAATCTCGCTATTTTTTCGCTTGACGTTACGGAGAAAGTGGCTATTTTAACCATGGCAACCTCACAACGAACGAAAGAAACACTTTATTCCCAGCGTGTTATTTGCTTACTTTAAGTCACTGCTAGGAGTGATGTACAGTACTTTCCGTCACTGTTAGGAGTGACATGTTTGGAGTGAGTCGTGGTGAAGTACCTCACACTTGAGGGCCTATTCAGAGTTGTCGAGAAGTAAATGCCGCAAGAGGGATCCAAGGACGCTGTATAAGAAATGACATTATCCCGCCTTGGCAACCGCGCTTGTGGCATTTTTCCGGACGACTCTGAATAGGGCCCTTGGTCGGTCAAGCGAAAAATAGCGTTCGCAACTCGTGAGGAGCGTCTTTACGCGCTCATTGTTAGTAATTAGCGAACTCGGCTTCGCCTCGATCGCCAAACACAACTCGCGCGTAAAGTGACGCTTTCCTCACTCATTGTGAAATAAACTATAACTTTTTTCCTCTTCAACATCTGGTGAATGCAAAGGGTATCCTTCTTTTGTTTTTGTATTTTTCACCAGACTTCATTAAAATAACCTAGGCTCACATCTCTTTAAAACAACAATTCATCATAAGCTAATAAGTATTAATTGATTTTTAAAATGAAGAGTCGTGAGAAAAATATTGTACTTGGGAGTTGCACGTTGTAATGGAAAAGTGAAACACGTGTGAGACGGGATGAGATTGACATTGACAGCTGAAATTTATGCACACATGACTGTGAAATTCATTTTCATCTCGTCTCACACGTGTTTCACTTTTCTATTACAACCCCCCTTAACTCGAAGAAAGTGAATTTTCCTGCTCGTCTTTTTTAGCGGGCTCAGCCTCCGCCTCGCCAGCCAAACCAAAGACTCGCAGGAAAAACCTCACTTCCTCGTCTGTTTAAGTAAACTACTATTTATTTCTCGACTAACAACTGTATTGTTGAGTTATTATTCAGGGGACTAAGGGTGATTTTCGCTGTTTACTATACAGTCGCGTCACAAGGTTAATTGTTCATATTTTTGTGTGAATATTTTCCTTGGCCGAGCACCCAGGACGGCAATAACCCGCATAACACTTTCGTCGTGAAGGGTTACTCCCAAGATGTCTAGTCCTCCTCAAGATGCACATGATCTCAGCCTCGTTTCCTCTCACGTGCAGTGTATAATAAAGCCGTATTTGGCTCCCATTTTGCACAACTCCTTAATATTGTTAACAATTTGACATCGGAAGTAAATCTACTTCGTAATGACTTCGAGGCGCTTCGTAAATATTTTACTAACGGGAAAACCTGTGACTGGTGCGGTGATCAATTCCATAATTGTTTCTGAGGTGGAACAGACCTCAGCAAATTCACTGAATTCACTGATTTGTTTCGGTCTGCGGATGCCTTGAAAATGGGGTGCATTGCCCCGAAACTAGTCGGCGTAATAACGAAAATGAATGTATTACTCAACAAATTAATTAATTACCTAAATTAATTTAACATTCACGATATAATTAAAATTTGTTTTAAAAATCAATGAGTGTAACGGGAGGTTTGTTCGTTTCACTGAGGTTAAGTCATGTGATGATGCGAAATTTGTTTGGTCCTTTGTCAACATTAAGCGTAAGAGCTCGATCCTGCCTCAACAGATGTTCCAAGGGGATAACATGCTAGATTCGGATGCCGTGATCGCGGATGAAGCTGTTGTCTTCAGTGGAAACTTTTCTGGGTCCCCATCTCAGTGTACTGAACTTCCTCCGGATGTTCCTGGTGACGTTGTTGACCTTTCCTCTGCTTCAATATCGGTTAAAGAGGTTCAATGTAGGCTTCTTAATAGGCCCTGATGGACTGCCTGAGGTTTACTTGAGAAACTGCTCTGAATCCCTGTGCTGGCCTTTGTGGATTTTGTTTAACAGATCTCTAAAGGAAGGTATCTTCCCCTCTGGAAGAAGTCTTTTCTTGTTCCTGTCCACAAAAAAGGACGGAAGATTGACGTACTTAATTACCGTCCGATCGCTAAATGTTCCATAATAATAATAATAATAATAATAAACCGATTTATTGTAGAGACCCAAACGGGCATTACAACGTCAAATTTAAAATCACAGAGACAAAGGCTTCCACGAGCAGAGAGCGTCCTTCACCTCATCCACGGAGTAGCAGGCCTTTGCAAGAAACAGTCCTTTAAGCTTCCTGTTGAATGCTTTCGGAGGCTGCTGCGTTACTGATCCAGGCAGCATGTTATAGAGATCAATGCCAAGTTGGTGAAAGCTCTTATTAGTGAGTCTCAAACGGGTTCTATCTTTTATAAGCTTGTTGGCGTTCCGCGTCGAATAGACATGGACATCCGAGTGTGACTTGAACAGTTGTGAGTTAGACTTCACGTATTTCAAAACTTGGAGGGCAAAAACAGAAGTGAGGGTGAGTATCCCAAGCGCAGTGAAAGCCTCCCTACACGAGTCCCTTGGCCTCAAACCCGCAAGAAGCCTCACAGCACGCTTCTGAAGCTGAAAGGCGCGACCAGCCCGATGTGAAGCGCCCCAAAGCAGAACCCCATAAAGAAGGTGGCAGTGAAGTGTGCGAAATATACACTTCTCAGCGCAACCTCCGACACAGAGCCAGTGGCGGTTCTTATGGGCAGGCATGGTAGGCGGCGCCTAGCCAGAAATCAAGGGGCAAATATTTTTTTAGATGCCCGAATTATCATGAAATTATTCAACTTTACAATACTTTAATTTGCGGTATTTTAAAAAAGCTTTTTTGACGAGGTGGTGATAGCATCTCATAGTGGTTGCGCTTAGCCACTGAAGTAAGCAACCCTCAACACTGACGTGCCATGATGGTTAGACGAAGCCACCAGTGGCTTGTGTAAGGGAAAAAGGGTGGTTAAGGCGACGTAACAAAGAGCCTTCGCCATCCTCTCGCTTCTTCGTCTATCCCTCTTATACACAGAGGCCCCCTCAAAGCCCGCTCTCCTAAGGCTCCTAAAGGCGATCTCGCCCGTCGTCTTTTATGAGAGGGAGCGAGAAAGAAACAGGCAATAGGAAAGAGGAAAGTAGGAGGGTGACGGACTGACGGAGAATAACCTCCGAGTCAGCACGGGGAAGCGCATGGCATGGTTTTATTTTTTCTTGTGCGTCTTTCTGCAGTTTTGCTTGGTATACTCGGATTTCTTTGCGTCGTGAATTATAAATTAGTTTCATTTTGTGTTATTTTCTTATTTTACGATCTAAAAGAAGTAAAATCATGGATCCTGACCGGACCGGAGTGCCGTTGATGAATGCGTTGTTTCCCTCATAAATAGGATAGGCCTTTTTCTCAACGGAACGAAGATGAAAAGGTATACATCGTTCTATTTAAAGGCCGGCCGTTACCCACGATTTCTATTTTACGTGGGGATAAGAAATCTGGTAAGACGTTTTACCGTTCCTTTAATTCTTCACGATACAAATCACAATAAACTTGCTAACTTAACTTGATAACTTGCCTTGGCTTAACCAAGGTTACTTGCTAAGTACTGCATACACATTATTATAGTTCACATAAAGGATGTGCAGTGAATGAGGGGGGGGGGGCAAATATTTTCGCCTACCCTGGCCAGAACCCCAAGAACCGCCACTGCACAGAGCCCCTGAGTCGCCGCAACAAAAATAGACTGCGAGAGAGCTTTCCGCAGACCATGTCAATGTGGTGTTCCCAATTGAGTATGCTATCCAGCCTGAATCCCAGGAAGTTGAGCGGCTCCTGCGGAGAAGGCGCCACCGATGACGCTGATGTCACCTCCAGGCACTGGGTCTTGCCAGAATTGAGGATGAGCTTATTTGCGCCACACCATGCCTCCAAAAACTCCGAACATTTGGAGGCCAAATGGGGGGCCGAGTCACTATCAGGGAGCGCAAATTGCACCGAGACGTCGTCTGCATATATGTAACAATTCTGAAGTTCCGCAAATCGAGGCAGGCTAGCCGGTAAGTCATTGTTGAAAACAGCACACAAGTCCGGCCCCAAGTGGGAGCCCTGCGGAACACCGTGTAGGACCGGACGAACAGACGATACCTCGGATCCAGTGGAGACTGTCTGGTAGCGATCCGACAAATATGATTTTATTAGGCGAAGAGAGCCATCCATGGATCCATAGTCGCGAAGGTTCTAGATCCTTGTGTCGCGGATCTCTTAAGCGAGCGGTTTAAGCTCTTCATTGTTTCGGAGCAACATGGATTTGTTAAGGGCCGCACTATATCGACAAATTTGCTCCTTTTCAATTACCTTTCAATGAATGGCAATCATGCCATTTACACGGACATGGCCAAGACGGTTGATCGGGTTGATCATCGGGCTCTTCTCAGGAAACTGGAATTCTATGGGCTTTTTGGATCGCGCCTATCGAGGACACGCTCTTTTCTTGTAGATTTTGTTTTAAAAAGTGTATTTATCAAAAAGTGTATTATTTCAAAATGAAAAAGTGGTCTACTGATGAAGTGAGGGATCTTATTGTCCTGGTAAAAACAAATCCTGGGCTGTACTCAAAGAGGGCATCGCAACACAAAATCACGAAGGACAAAGAAAGTCGGTATTATCACCACAAAGTGACAGACCGCAGAAGAGGCCAAGAAAATATTTGGAAGACGAAGGGACGACACGTTGGGGCTCTGCCTTCGAATCATTCAATTATGCATTGGGGAGAGTGCCTGAAGATAGAAAAATTAGAGTCATTGGTGCTTGAAGAACTAGCAGTGATGATGTCACCATAAACATAAATTAAAACCCTTTTTTTTATTATGTCATACTAGTCTTGTAAGAAACATTAGTTTTTTTTATTAATTAGTGATTCTCAAATAAATGTACCTACAAGTTTGAAGAACGTATTTAATTCACTCAAAATACAGGGTGTATGTCGGCATTTGGATGATTTTGTACTGTTCAGTACACGGCTAATAGTAGGGGATAGTGGTTGGGAAGGTCCTATTGTCTACAAGATCGTAGCACCCCCACAACTTGGTGTGTACTATAGTACTATACGAATACCAATTATGAAAACATGCAGTTCCTGGTAGTAAGTACCTTATATTTATGGATCTATTTGTTTTTACGTTAAATACTGGGGTATCTAGGTAATGTTACCCGAATATCAGAAAATTTTAAAGATTCCCTGTCTTGACTGGCAAAATATTTGGTAGTAAATCAAGCCATATTGCCTTGCAAACTTCCGGGATGTAATTTTATAAGCAGTTGCAGTTGAGCACCCGACTCGAAACATCCATGTCCACGGACTGCATCCGAATCGTCCGAATAACTATAAACGAATCGTTATAAGTACAAGTAAATGAATATGCAATATACGCTACCAGGGTGAACTTACGAAAGCGTTCACACCAATAGAATAAAGCAACTGGTGAAGGAGTTCGGTTGCTTTTCTTCTCGAGATGTGGAGTCACCCTTTCAAGAAGATCCTCGAATTTCGAAGGTCACATCCCCGTAACTCAAAAAACTCCTCGTGATCCGCGATTATCAATGTTTCAAATAATGTTTCATAGAAGCCGAACATTATTCTTTCGTTAATGCACGAAGCCACCACTGACGAACCCTTCTTCTATATTATTTTTCCCTCAGCCGAATTTTGAAGACCATCGCCGAAACACAGATGGTGAATAACGTGGCAACGTCCTAACTTTTTAGCTATCTTATCCATAAAATGATTAAATTGACTTGAAAGTGTGAAAATACATTGCTGACTGGAATTAGAGGAGTACGATAACCTAACAATATCAAGATAAAGTGATTAGAACTTCTCTTTCACTTTTTATTTTATAACGTGACATATGATTGGCTCAACGCAACGAGCCTTGCGTTTTATGTAGACAGTGAAAAGTGGACTTGCTTCCTGCGTTCTGCGCTGCGTCCTGCGACGGCGTCCTTGCGTCTTATGTAGACGGGGCTTAAGGGAAAAAGGGTGGTTAAGGCGACGTAACAAAGAGCCTTCGCCATCCTCTCGCTTCTTCGTCTATCCCTCTTATACACAGAGGCCCCCTCAAAGCCCGCTCTCCTAAGGCTCCTAAAGGCGATCTCGCCCGTCGTCTTTTATGAGAGGGAGCGAGAAAGAAACAGGCAATAGGAAAGAGGAAAGTAGGAGGGTGACGGACTGACGGAGAATAACCTCCGAGTCAGCACGGGGAAGCGCATGGCATGGTTTTATTTTTTCTTGTGCGTCTTTCTGCAGTTTTGCTTGGTATACTCGGATTTCTTTGCGTCGTGAATTATAAATTAGTTTCATTTTGTGTTATTTTCTTATTTTACGATCTAAAAGAAGTAAAATCATGGATCCTGACCGGACCGGAGTGCCGTTGATGAATGCGTTGTTTCCCTCATAAATAGGATAGGCCTTTTTCTCAACGGAACGAAGATGAAAAGGTATACATCGTTCTATTTAAAGGCCGGCCGTTACCCACGATTTCTATTTTACGTGGGGATAAGAAATCTGGTAAGACGTTTTACCGTTCCTTTAATTCTTCATGATACAAATCACAATAAACTTGCTAACTTAACTTGATAACTTGCCTTGGCTTAACCAAGGTTACTTGCTAAGTACTGCATACACATTATTATAGTTCACATAAAGGATGTGCAGTGAATGAGGGGGGGGGCAAATATTTTCGCCTACCCTGGCCAGAACCCCAAGAACCGCCACTGCACAGAGCCCCTGAGTCGCCGCAACAAAAATAGACTGCGAGAGAGCTTTCCGCAGACCATGTCAATGTGGTGTTCCCAATTGAGTATGCTATCCAGCCTGAATCCCAGGAAGTTGAGCGGCTCCTGCGGAGAAGGCGCCACCGATGACGCTGTGTCACCTCCAGGCACTGGGTCTTGCCAGAATTGAGGATGAGCTTATTTGCGCCACACCATGCCTCCAAAAACTCCGAACATTTGGAGGCCAAATGGGGGGCCGAGTCACTATCAGGGAGCGCAAATTGCACCGAGACGTCGTCTGCATATATGTAACAATTCTGAAGTTCCGCAAATCGAGGCAGGCTAGCCGGTAAGTCATTGTTGAAAACAGCACACAAGTCCGGCCCCAAGTGGGAGCCCTGCGGAACACCGTGTAGGACCGGACGAACAGACGATACCTCGGATCCAGTGGAGACTGTCTGGTAGCGATCCGACAAATATGATTTTATTAGGCGAAGAGAGCCATCCATGGATCCATAGTCGCGAAGGTTCTAGATCCTTGTGTCGCGGATCTCTTAAGCGAGCGGTTTAAGCTCTTCATTGTTTCGGAGCAACATGGATTTGTTAAGGGCCGCACTATATCGACAAATTTGCTCCTTTTCAATTACCTTTCAATGAATGGCAATCATGCCATTTACACGGACATGGCCAAGACGGTTGATCGGGTTGATCATCGGGCTCTTCTCAGGAAACTGGAATTCTATGGGCTTTTTGGATCGCGCCTATCGAGGACACGCTCTTTTCTTGTTGGGAGGTCATTTAGTGTGGTCTTTAATGGCTCATTATCGAATTGGACAGAGGTTGTATCTGGAATTCCTCAAGGCTCGCACCTTGGGCCAGTGCTCTTTTTGTTGTTTTTTAATGAAGTCACTTCTGTCTTCCGCTTCTCGTCTTTTTCTTTACTTGCGAACGACCTTATGCTGTATTCTTCCATTTCTTCTGATGATGAATGCGAACAGCTTCAATGCGATCTTGACGCCTTCGCAATGTGGTAAAAGTGCAATGACTTAAGCATCAACCTGTCAAAATGAAAGTGCATCAAAATTAATAGGAGGAAGTTAGTACGATCAATAAATTAGGCGTAGTTTTCAACAGTAAAGGCAAATTCCACGGCCACATTTATAATATTCGAAATTTGGTCTTGAGAAATTTAAGTTTTATTAAACGCTTTACGACGGAGTTCGGGAACCCGCTTACAGTCAAACTGCTATACCAATCGTTGGTTTGGAGTCATTTTGAATATGCGTGCATCGTCTGGGACCCTTTTTTGAAATCTGAGATCTCTTTTCTTGAATCGGTTCAACGGAGAGCGACTAGGTACCTTTCTTATAATTGTGGAGTCTCTGGGCCCGAGACACCAAGGATAAAATTATATCACATTTAATTCTTTTATTTAAATCAAGTTCAAAATTATTTAATGATTTTGAGGCGAGAGGATTTTTATTAATTGGGTAAAATTGTTATTAATTTATTGTTATACCTTTCAATCCCAGGGGTGATTAGTTAAAAGGTAAATTGTACCGGCCTTAATTTTTGATGAGTTCTCGGGGGAAAATTAGCCAATTGCCGGGACTGAATGCCAAAAGTCAAATTTCGCCACAAGCTTTCTTAGATGTTCAAGAGCCCGTCAAAAAGCCTCGAGAATGGTTTTTCCGGGGAATTTAAAATATTTCTCCCACCATTTTTTTTTCCTTTCCCTAAGGTGGGAAATAGGCGCAGGGACTTGGGAAACACTTGATTTGCCTATTTTGTGAACGGGAGGGGGGTATTCTCGTCGTCCATATTTGTTCGTGTCTTCGCAAAGGGAAATGAAGACGGGAAATTACATATTTATTTTGTCTTAATGAGAGATGTTGGCTGGTTTGGGGGTCAGAGGACTGTTTTGTTCCAATACAGCTTTGGCCAGGTACTCGGTTGTATGTTGGTTTTAATACTTCTGGGATTTTATGGTATGTTACACTGGTGGCACTTGCCACTTATGTATAGGAGTTACTATACTTAGTTTGGTCCTGGTTCGAAGGGCGAGTGGTGGCACCTTTTATATGCGTAGTAGTCGGTGAGAAGTGGTAGTCTTCTTGGGCTATTGCGGTACTAGGTCGATCCACATTGTTGAGTTTTTAATTGAGGCGGTTACTAGGTGAGGGGCTTGAGTAGGTTAGGGAGGCCCAGGTCATGCCAGGGGTACGCCCGTGAACATCGACCGTGAAGCTTTTTCGCTCGCTTGTCGAGCTTAGTTCCTAATTTTCCTATAATTTGGAATTGTTTTATTCCATTACAGAAATTAAAGACATGATGTTCGGCCTAGGAGACAGTAATTCACCTCTAGAATCGACTGCTGTATTGATTGAAGAGATCGTTTTAACGCAAATGTTGATGATCATATCAAACTGTGATAGTTTAGCCAAAGAACGTGGAAAACGAAATATTCAACCCGAAGACATATTTTACCTCATGAAGAAAAATCTTCCAGCTCTGAAACGTTTGGCAACTTATCTGGGTAGGTATGCTCAGACTTTGACTCATTTTTTCGCTTATGATGTGTTTTTTTTTTTTTTTTTTTTTTTTTTGTAGGAGTTATGGATAAAAAGGGATCCCTAGAAAAACTAGGTCGATGTCGATTGGGATCAAAAAGTACGAGCACGTCCTCCCTTGAATTTCCCGACGCGGCCGAACTTCTTTTAGACGATCAAGAGAGTCTCGCGTGGGAAAAGGGCCGCCAAAAGTATTGTCTCAAATTTTTAGCGAGACTAGGCATACTCCCCTCGACTTTAAATACAGTCGACGACCCTATTAAACGGAAAAGAAACGAAAGGGCTGACGCTCGAGCCTTAATTACGACACAAACGTAAGTTTTGTGTCTGTTGAAGTGAAGCAAAATTGAATATATATTTTTTAGGGCCTACGAAATGTACCACGCCTCAAGGTGCGCCACTTTTTGCAAAGCCGATTTACACTTTTATAAGTTCACTAAATGGCTTGAAACACGTGGAAATTTCAAAGGAGAACTGGACAATTCAATTTTGGAGATTTTCGTGTATCTCGCGAAAGAGACAGTAGCGGGTTTGGTGGACATGGTTTTAACGCTACGAGAAGAAGATGCACTGAGGAAAGGCGTTAGTATTATTACGAGGCGTGGGGGAGTTCATGTTAACTAATTTATTGGCGCTTTAAGGTTGCTTCCACCCAACCGATCACACCTGATGAAATCCGCGAAGTGATAAGGCGATTTCGCTTTCAGTTTTACTTTAAATACAACGTTATTTCGAGGGACGTCCCTCCTATATCATCGTCAGCAAACTTCATTGCCTTCTGACTTACTAACACAATGTAGCCTATGAGTATATTTTTTCCTAATACAATTTTGATTAAATAATTTTTTTTGATAGACGATTGACGCGAATCACGCTGATGGTACCGGGATTACAGTGTTTCAGCTTTTATACTTTCACGATTTATCAGCTACATCACTGATCGATGCTTTTTTTTTTGAATAGGTTCCAAGTATGGTAAGTGCGCTATATTTTAAGTCCGAAAGCATTTTCGGATGAGTGAGGGGGGGGTGCATCTAATCTGCGTAAAAAAGGGGCTTGAAGTAAAGAAATCTCGGAATTCAGACTTTCTTGAACATGCTTTTAAGCTATAGTTTGGCCACATTCTAACGACCCCTCATGACAAATAAACCACCATAACCAACAGGTTTTAATCGTTTTGAGGTTTGTCATTAGACACCATTATAATCTTAGTGGCAGTAAGTACACTTTGGATGGCATTTAATTCCGTTCACGCCGCACTGACAACCTGCGCTCGTATCACCTTTGCCCTGTGTTCGGGTAAACGTCATTAATAGTGGGTGATCCGTTGTGCGTTTTTTTTGCGTTAATTTCTTACATTCGGCCCCCATCGAGGCCCTCGTGTGATCCAACAAATTTCCGTTTTGCACATAGAACAACGGAGCCAATCGCAGCCCCATTTTTTCATTAGAATCACTTGACACGTAGGGCAATTCATTGCTTCGCCTCGTTCTACCATTTCCTGTAAAATTAATTTATGGAGCTCCTAATATTTTGTGTAATTTAGTTTGTTTTCTCACTTGGAGCATTTCCTTAGTTCGTTTAGACTCGGCGTTTGTGTCCGAATCTTGATGAATTCGTTCTTGGAATTGTTTGCAGTTTAATCCTTCGTGAATTGCCTAGAAGCTCGAACGATGAAACATTTTATTTCATTTAAAATTTAAAATTATTTACTTGACACGTTAGGCAGTTTGTGTGTGTACAAACGGGGCATTTAAACAGGTTGACGTTGTCCTCATAAATGCACCAACCCTTGCAGTCGGGTGTTTTACAATGGAAAGCGTTGGCGATTTTTGTTTCCGCCAAAGCTATTGATTTGGCTAAGTGCTCTTCGTAAACTTCAGTTGTGACTAGCTGGAAAATAAAATTTACGCGTTATCCTACTATGTGGGATCCTAGCTTGGTGACGTACAGCTTTAATTTCCCTTTCTAATAAAGTGCTGTCGCATGTGTAGTTGTCGTCCCGGAAAGGACATTTGACTTCGGCCTCGTCACTGTATCGTACAGTGTTTTCCAGGCAGGATCTAAGTGTTGAAATTCGTTTCCTCGTTTCCATGAAATGGTGGTGATAGGGGGGGGGGGGCTGACAGATGGTTTATGTGGACTCACTTGCAGAATGCGTGAAGGCATTCCCTTAAAAGTACACCTTGCAGAGGTTCATATTCAATTAAACAAACTGGGCATTCAAGGCGTTCAGTGCACAAGATTAAATCGTCTTTTTCCAGATCCATTAATTTCTGATAATGTCTCCTTCTTTCTTCTTCCCTCTCCTTTTCATCTCGTTCATCTTCCTTTGAAAAATTGAAGATGAAGTTGTGCGATTAGGGGGAAAGAGAATACGCCAGGTTGATTTTGCTTCGGGGTTTTTGTTGTTCGGACCCCCATCAGAACAGCCAGATTCACAGACAAACCACACGAGTGTGAAAAATGATCCTCTTCATGACGGATAATCAATTGTTTCCGGGAGTTATTTAACTGTGCAGTCTGTTCGCCCATGTGACTTACCCCCTAATTAGCTTAATTCCCCCCTCCACGTTTTACTTACATGGATATTCACGTCCTTGAATTCTTTTTCTTTGTGTGTCCCATCTTTCTCAGCTTTACTGGCGTTGTAATCCTTGGGTGTCTCATAGTTTTTCGGTCTGTCTGAACCACACGCGGCGCAGTCCGGTCGCTCTGGGCTATTTACGAGGGTACACCTCGGACATTTCCAGCCTAGCGTGAGAATTCAGTCAAAGTTTTTCAACGTAAAGAAAAAAAAAAATATATATTTACCCAGAGTAAAGGTTCCAAACGAATTCGATTTGTTTTCATTTTCGTGTTTTTTTTCCTCCGTTTTCTTCGGTTCATCGTTTGCTTTTTTGTCTTCCTTCACTTTGACTTCGAGAGCTACAGCCCCTTCATCTTCTCTTGTATTAGCGATTTCTTCATCGAATAAAATTCATAAGAATTTCACACGTTCTTTGTTGTACAGATAGACTTACCCGGAGCGACTAAATACAAAAATATGGCGCAACCATCAGTTGCCACCCCCAAAGATTCCAGCGTTGCCGATTCGTCATTGACTAGGACTCGACCCAAAATCCATCTTTGAACGCCCACCGGTATTTCGTACTCACGTTCGATCTTCAACTTGAGTTGTTTAACAGTCATTATGGGATGCACTTTTATCGGAATCGGGCCTTGGTGGTTGATTTTGTCTTCGACATACATCTCGACTCTGAAGTGTGAGAGAAAAAAGTTTTTTATTTTGTTACGCGTTTCTGGAATGTGAGAAACAATAAACTTACTGTATTTGGGAGGACGATGCCTCCCCTTTGCTCGGTTTATGTCGCGTAACCGAACAGTTGACTTTCATTTGAGCCAGTTCTTTGGCCAAAGACGCTGCGAGTTCGTGTTGTCCGTTAACTATTGCGCTTTCAAGCCTACGGAGTAACTTGTTCAAACTCATCGTGTTCATATTTTTGCCTTTTTCTGTCGCTAGATCCGCTATAAAAACGTATTTTCAGGACTTGTTAGTGAAACATATTAATGAAGGGTGAGGTACCTCTAAAGCTGGCAATTCCTTGCGCGTCGGTTAATTGATGAGTAAGTTGTTCGAAATCCTCGGTTTTATTCGTCGCCACCCCGCTCGTTACATTTGCGTATAAATGAGTCGGTGCGGCGTCGTTAGATTTGATCGCTTCAATTGTGGCAAAATCTCGAGGCCGCATCAGCTCGAACGTTCCGCTCCCAATCTTTTTGAATTGTTTCGACACCGATGTGTACAGGACGCCGTCCTTAATTGACGTCTCGGTCACTGTGACTGGCATGATGACTTCGCGAACTGACGACGTTGGCGGTTGGCTTCGAGGGATCTGTCGAACGAGAGCGCTCGTCTGAGCCGAGGATGACACTTTCTCCGCCGTTGGGTGTTTCCGTATTTTTATTTCTTCGATCGTCGTTTTATTTTCAACTATGTACGCCTCGGCTTTTTCTTCGGCTTGTTTATCTGAGGTTGGTTGAACCACCTTGGATCTCACTCCTCCGATCGGATTTTCCTCTTTTGTTTCTGTGATCTGCTCTAAAGGGCTCGTCTTCGTTGCCTTAGTTCTTTTAGGAAGAGAGTCCTTCATCTCCTTCAGCATGTCCTTCAACTTCTGCCTATCTTCAAGGCTATTATTCGTTAATTTGGGTTCGTAAGGGAATTCCGTTATTGTCTGTATATCCTTGAAACTCTCTTTTTTGTCCAAAAGGTTGTGGCTAGTGTTTGTGTTGATCTTCAGATTGTTCTCTTTCTCTTCTTGCAGCCGGTTGAGATTGTTTTCTCTGTTCGATGACTCTAAAATTTTATTAAAGAAAGCGATTCTTGCTCTTCTTACTTGTTCTGTTTCGTGTGTTGTAGGGATATCGGGCCCTTCAGCGTCCGTTTGATCACTATTTGCTGGTCTACATTCAATTTAGTTCCCTCTTCTTTCGTTTTAGTGACCAAATTTTCGATTATTTTGTCGTTTGTAACTGCTTCCTGAGGCTTGTCGACTTCCTCTACTGGCTGGGTTACTTGGGTTATAGTAGGCGTGACGTCGTCAGTATTTGTTTTGAATAGAAGACTCGTTATGGTTAAATTTTTCCCGGTTTCTCCTCTCTCCAATGGTTTCTTGCCGTCTTTTGGTTCTACGATCTTAAGTGCGTGTGCGTCGGAACAATCTGGTTTACGCTTCTTTTTCACGAACTCACACGGTATCGGGCGCCATTGTTCGCAAGCCTCGCAAATTAATTTCCACCTAGAATTTTCCAACGTACATCTAGGACACACCCAGACGAGTTCCTCCGAACCGGTTGCCACGACACGTTCAGTTTGTAATGAGTCGCCGTGACGTGGACTCGTACTCCCCTCTGCCACTTCCACTATGGTGGGAATGGGTGGTGAACGGGGTCGGTTAAGTCGATTCGCTTCGTACAGCGCCTGGGCTTTTGAATTTCGCTCTGCGTCAAAAGCGTCCAACTCTTCGATCGTCACTTTGGCGATCGTTTTCTGTTCGTTGGAAGGACCCGGTTGAGGCGAATCAGTAATTCGTATCTCGTGCTCGTCCAGAATAATCTGATGAACTCCGTCCGGTTTCGATTCGTGTGATTTTCTTCCGTCGTTTTCAGCTAGGGACGCCGGAGTTACAGCCTCTCTCGTATTGGTTATCGAATTAAAAAGGCTAATTAGTTCCCTCGTCGAATTCTTCTTGGGGGGCTGCTCCTGACCCACCAAAAATGGTGAAGTTTCATTCGCCGAATAAAATACAGCGTCATGTGTTGCCGAAATCGCCTCCTCCATCGCCCTTCCCTTCTGAACAATTTCAGCAGCCTCTCTATCAAGCTCGCTGATGTTCGTCAATATTGAAATAGCCGATTTCCGTTTATCTTCGGGCCGCTCAATTTTCGTGAAAATATTACTATTTTGTTCGCCAAAACTATTGATTTTAAACCTAGGAAATCCGCTCTCCAACATCCAATCCTCCACCCGCCGTCGTCCTTTATCTTTTTTTCTCTCGGAACTTTTCCCGAACTGATCCACCCTGTTCGTTCGTTTATACCAAGGCCGCGGTGACACGGGAGACGAAGGCGTAAATTTCGGTTCGGCCGAACGTGGTCTTTCCATTTTATTCGGTTTTAAAACGCCTCGTTCAAGTTTTAAAGTGTCGGTGCTTACAACGTCGACCTGGCTAACGTCTATTGTTGATGCTGCGGAACCTGACTCGTCGCTGTCGAGAATGACGGCTGCGCCTTCTGGTGGTGGTGGAGGTGCGTTTCTTTTCCGCCTCCTGAGACTGAGGGATGAGTTGTTCAAGTTTAATTGAAAGGGGGGCGGTGGAGGTGCTTTTCGCTTCCCTTTGACGTGACAGGACCCTTTCGTGGATTTCACGGGCTCGCTGTTCGCTCGTCTGTGCTGTTTCACGTGGGAGTCACTCGTTCGTAGGTTGTCATCGCTTGTTGACGAGGTTCCATTGACTTGGGGTGGTGGTGGTGGTGCTTTCCGTTTCTTTCTTCCAAGAGACGAGCCGTTCGCCGAACACGATGCGGCTATCTCGTCATAAGCTCTGCTCAACTCGTTGATTCGATCAGTACTCCCCGGCAAGGTTCCGCTAGCGCACAATCGATACTTTTCCTTCAGACTTATGTTTTTCTCTGTCAATCGTCTAATTTCTCTTTGCCTAATTCTTCGCTTGTACGACGTCGTGTCAGGCTCGGCGGACGATATTCTCACTTCGGGAGTTTGTGCTCCACCGTAGGGTTTGTAGTAGTTTGGCGATACAAAAGAGAAACTGTTGACCGTTGCTGTGCTAAACAGAGTGTCAACACTTCCACTGACTGATCGATCAACTCGGCGGAAAACGGGCGACGAAGGGAACGGAGGAGAATCAGAGTCAGAATCGGTGTTGCGATCCTTTTTAAACCACCTGAAAATTAATTGTGGTGAGGGGGCATGAATGAGTTACATTCTTAATAAAGGTCTCAACCAGAATACCGGTTTGAAGAAGCTATAGCAGGGGTTCCCAAACCCGGGGTCGCGACCCCAAGTTAGGGTCGCGGGTTGTTTTTCTTGGGGTCGCGGGCTGTTTCGGCCATTTCAATTTAAGTACCCGGTCCTCGAGCTACCTGCTGTCTTCAGCCAGAATACAATTCCTTGCACTTACACTACTTTTATGTAAGTGCAATCTCCGCTCACTTGTTTATACTCTCGTAATTATAGGTAGGTACCTACTCTATTAAATTCGAATGAAAGAAAACCGAACAGTTTATAGCAGGCGTTTTACTTTTTTCTAGTAGTCGTTGGAGCTATTGGCAGTCTACAGAAGGGAAAGATCTGATACGATGAAATAAAACGGTGTTGTCTCCCAACGAAGTTTTGTTTATTATACTTAACAAAAGCTTTTCACCTTCTTAGAGGCATCATCAGTGTTAATCAAACATGGTTGAACCCTTGTCTGTACTTGTCCAAACCCCGTGGTTGAACACCTTGTCTGTACTACCCAGTACACGGTAGTACAGACAAGGTGTTCAACCAAACACTGTGATATTTATCTAGTCTTGTGAAAAGCTTTTGTTAAGTATAATAAACAAAACTTCGTTGGGAGACAACACCGTTTTATTTCATCGTATTTGACGAACCCAACAACACCGCCCTTCACTCATACATGATGATGAAAGATCTGACTGATCTGAGCTGTTTGTGAGATGGCATTGTGTCATGGAGTATTGTGGAGTGGTGGACATAGTTTCTATGTTGTTTACCCCTTGAAACAACAATAACTGAAGAAGACATTGGTGATAGTTCGAAAAATTTAGTTTCCTCGTTAATAAGCTGATTCAAAACGTAGTAGATGTCGACTGAACTGGATAAAAATAGGCTCTTTAAAAAAAAAAATGTTTTTTGCCGTTGCAGCAATTATTGCGCGTGCAACAACCTGTTTCTGAAAAAATCAGAAAATGACGGATATCTCAGAAGCAAAGCGGAATTTCGGAAAAGTGCAAATGGTCAATTCGACCAGAAACGAGGTGCCCCGCCACTGGTTTTTCTCTGCCCAGTAGCCCAGTCGCTTTTTGTACACCCTGTGTGTTGATCTCAGCAAACACAGCTGGTTAGAAATCGATTTGCTACAAACGTCGACAAACCTGGAGAGGAAATACCGGGATTTCAACTGGAATTGTGTGATCTGCAAGTGAAGCAAGCGCACAGAAGCAGACACAGAATATACCCTTCTGCCGTTACCTGCAATCTTTGTCAGCAAGAGTTCTCAATTTTGTTTAGTTGTGGTCAAAACGAAAGCTCACAACCGGTTGGCTGCGATGCGCATTAACTACAAATTTTTGCCCGATTATCGCAGAATTGGTGAAAAAGATGGCGGAACATTATCGAAGTAACCAAAAATTCGCCTAGGGTCGCGAAGGCTTTTGCAATTTCAAATTAGGATTGTCTTCAAAAAACTTTGGTAACCCCTGAGCTATAGGATTGCACTCGTGCCGGTATGTTAGTGTTGGGGGAGGGGGGAATACCTGAAAATCGAGAATATGCTCGACCGCTCCTTTTTCGACCCACTACTTCTCGACGAACATACCGAGCTCTGCCGCTCTAAATTGTCAGTCCCTCCTCGTCTAAAAGGGCTCTTTCCGAGCATCATCTTTTTGTTCTCACGAACGCGCCAACCAGCATTTTGATTCTCGTCGAAGTGAAATCCGTTCAGATATGACTGGAGGTGAAGTCGGGCGGATATCGCTTGGTGAGGTCGAAGTGTGCCCAATGCCGAGAGACGTCGATTGAATGCAACGTCGGTAGGAGTAGCGGGAGAACGAGGTAAATCCTCCGAAGAAGTGGTTGACGAATTGATTATGCCGTGGCTCCTTCTTTGGGAGAATTCGTGTTGGTCTTCTGGAGCGGACAGAAAGACATCGTCGTCTTCTTCTTGAGGGCTTTCAGTCGGGCATTTCCCCTGAAACCAGCAATAAAGACAGAAACTGGATGGTTTGCTTTCTAAGATAAAGGTTTCCTAAGTAAAATTTTGACCGAGTTGTTTTTACTTAGTTCCCCCCCCCCTCTTCTTAACTCCTCCAGAAACCCAAATTTCAATTATTCGAGAAAATTGTTTCTGCGAAGGAGATAAGAGGAGAATGGTCGCAGTTTGAGGGTCATAATTGTCTGATTTTAGGCACGACTTTGATGGAAAACATCAAGCAGTAATGCCTCGGGAACGTTTGTTCATTGGGGCTTGGGGCTGTGAGATAGGGAAGACGAGTCACAATTTTCGGTTTTAAAGTGTTCCCCTGTTATGTGGCTCTAATGACTAGCAAAATTGCAACAGTTTACGGGCAAGTTGATGAAAAGTACGGTTTCTTTGTTTTTAAGCATCGCGCATACCTGACTGTCTATTTGCGACGTTCTTTTCCGTTGTAGTCTCTCCTTACCCGCGTTTGAATCGTCCGACACTGAAACTCGTGTTATTATTCTTATTGTGTAAGCCCAACCAACACTTTATGAATGCGTTTACACTCACAAAAACTATTTACACGCGTTTACATTCAACAAAATATCGGTCCAACTATGAGAACAATAAGTGTCTTTACGAGAAGGGAAGTTTGCCTTATGAGTTTTTGTCCCCCTTGCTGTGTGTCCTTTTTTTTCGTCCAAAATTAGAACAGACGCGATCTTCCCCGCATTTACGTTCGCTCCCTCCCCCGTGTCGTGCTCCCACTGCCGCTTCAACCGTTGGGTTATTTTATTAAAAAACCAAAAATAAATTGCATTTTTGTACACAAGACTCATCAAAAAGGGACTCAAACCCCTCGAACGCCGACAAGTTCTTTGGATTTGCCCAGCGCCGCGGTTTTAAAGGTCTAATGTTATTTTGTTAGAGAAACGGACGCTTTTCAGAGGTCTACTTTTTTTCTCCTTCTCATTTTCACGTTATCTCAATTATTCGCGACCTAACGACCTTTCTCCTAAAAACGTGAGTTTATATGTAGTAACATGATTGTCAAAACCGACGATTGTTTATGTCTCACTCAGAGTTTCTACATTACGGAACGAGTGTGATTTTTCTATGAATTATTGGAAACAATCCATTCAATTTTTATGACCTCTGGTAGCATCACTCTAGCGTTATAAATGAGATGAGTGTGACGTTTGAACTGATGCCAAATCGGATATGACCCACCCTCACCCCCGCATCTAACAGTTACGAGCATTCACTTTCGGATTGGGCCTTTTGAAAATTGGGTTTCATTAGAATGATTAATTGGATAATTGTGTAAGCAAATTATAGGACTTAAATTAGACCTCTATTTAGTATGAAGTCGCATTCATGAACGCTCCTAAGCTTAAAAGTTTCCTTGCGTCCAAAAACTTGAAGTAAAGACCTGCGACTAATGTTTCCCCAACCAATCCCAGTCATCGTAGGCGTCAGTGGCGTGGCGTCAGGGCAAGTGACACTTGCCCTAAGCGATCCCCCTTTATCATTATTCTTCTTCCTTTTGTTCCAAACTTTATTATGGTTAAATTCGTAAGAATTTGAAACCTAATTTTGTAATTCAAGACTACGATGTTAAAATTATAAATCTTGTGTTGCGGAGATGTGCGAAGCCGCATGAAACGGACGTAGCGCTCGAGACAGAAGTTCTACGGGTGTATTCCTTACTTTTTGCCCCCCCCCCTCGCTAACCCCTCATCAAACACTCTGACCGAGACAGAATGATAAAGTGTGGTTGGGAGGGGCCGTGCTGGCGAAAAAGTGCTAGGGATCTGTTCCTACGTTGGAGTACAGCACAGTAGACTTCGCTTGGGCGTTGGGAGGTTCAGAGCGCAAGAATGGGGGGGGGGGAGTTAATCTGACCCACAGAGAATCAAATAATGTGTATTAATATTATTAGTTTTTAAGCCATACAACTTGATTAATGTTATATTTTTAGGGTTTTGGCTTTTTTCTTCTTCTACTTATTCTTCCTGGAAACGAAGAAGTAGAAGAAGAAAAAAGCCAAGACCCTAAAAATATAACATTAAATAATGTGTAGTTGGTCTCACCAACTTTTTCCCAGTTTTCTCGGTTTCTGAACACATTTTTTTTCCGAAAAATTACGTCCTTTTTATTCTTTGGAACATTTTTAGCTTAATAATTTCTTACAATTAGTTTACGGCGGTATAGTCATTGTCGTAATCGAATAAAAACAAACTATTTACCGATTCGAATGATTCTTACAATTGTAATTTTCTCCGAAATTTACGAAAAATTGTTCAAATTATGTGAACCCTGTTCAGACACTTTTATCTACGTCCTACTCAGTACTTCCCTTCTGAAATTCTTTTTTGTGGTCGAATATCTTGATGGGTTGCACGATTCTTCAGACGCAAAGCATATAGAGCTTTTGTTTTCAGATTTAGAGCTCCCATGAATTCAATTTTAGCCAAAGAAACACGGATTTTCTTAAACTAAAATAATTGCTGCGAATTACATCGACATCATTTAACGTTTCAACGTTAAATCGGTGCCTTTTAACGGCCTCTCTTCATAGATTTTTTGTCACTCCTCTCTTTATTTTGAATGTTCTTCCTTACATTCAGTTACGTCCTTTCCCGAGTTGTACTTGCGCTTCTAATTCACCCTCGCCACGCCACTGGTAGGCGTAGAGATTTTGCGTGGAAAGTGGATTTTTAATTGGTCAAACGCGTAATTTTGTTCGTTTCTTTTTTCATGCAAGGAGTATTCATTAAAAAGTCAGAGATTCTGTTCTGCTCTGTGCTATGCGTTTGTGGAGTCTATATGCAACCAAACAAAGTTATTCCCTCGAAAAATGAAGCATTTTGTTAAGTTGCACAGAGCACAGACTCCACAGACGCATAGTATAAAATATGGTTTGTGAGGGGGCCTAAACCTTGTATTTGTTACATGCTAAATTCAGAACAGATGGGTGTGGTTCATAGAAGCGGAGAAATTGGAAGCAAAAAATACGAAATAACAGGGGGCTTATTCTCTAACTCCGAAGCAATAGCTTTTTCGAAGTCATATGTTTATTTCATTGATTTTCTTCAAACAAATGAATGAAATAAACACATGGCTGGCGAAAAAAATATTGCTTGTTGTTAGAGAATAGGCCCCGTACCCCTATTCTGTAACTCTTAACGCGTGCGTTAGCTAAATTTCTCAGCTGATTACTTTCAATTATTCATCTTGTTTATTTCGCTAACGCACGCGTTAAGAGTTACAGAATAGAGGGGCAGGGGTTACTTCGACAACATATGTTAAACTTTTGAGATGTTAAAATTAGATCACAGGGGCATTCAGGGGGAGTTAAAAGTCATCATCGCAGGGGGACTTAAAATTAATTCTCAGAATTTTAACACATGCTATCGACGTAAACCCTGTTATTTCGTATTTATTGTGTCCAATTTCTCTGTTTCTACAAACCATACTCATCTGTTCGGAATTAAGCATAATAACAAATACAAGGTTCAGCCCATTCAGCCACTGGCGCATGCAATGAGGGGGTGAATCCCCCGTCCATTCCTCAAGCTCAAGTCGTTCTTTTCACCAATTCTGATTCAATTCCTCGCGGTGAAAAATGGCAATTACGATTTAAATGATGTTGGGGTAAGATTGTCACTTATAGATCCATCAGGGCGGCAATACGCGTTTCATAGCCGAAGGAATCAGATTCTGGGGACTTTTCCATACTTTTGTTTGAAAAGTCAGATTCTGGTAAAAAAGTGGAGGGAAAATTCAGTTTCCTGCCAACTTCGCTTGTATTCAAGCTAATTTTCAGTTTCCAGGCCGCTTTTACACTTTCCGGGTCAATAATTGTCAGTTTATTGGCCGCTTTTACAGCTTCCAGGCCACTTTGTCAATAGCCAAGTCATTTTTGACAGTTTTCAGGCCAATGTGCAAGTTTTCATGCCACTATATCTGTGACAGTTTCCAGGCCACTTCGTCAGTCCAATTTGTCCAATGTGAGTGGCCAATTTGTCTGTTTCCAAGCTGCTTTTACGGTTTCCCGGCCATTTTTCGTCAGTTTACAAGTCACTTTTTCAGTTTCCAAGCCACTTTGTCAGCTTACAAGTCAATTTTTGTCAGCCTCCTGGTTACTCAGTCAGTTTCCAAGTCACTTTTTCTATTTCCAGGCCACAGTGTCAATTTCAAGCCCAATTTTTCACTTTCCGGGCTACATATTGTCAGAGTCATCTTCTCAGTTTCCAGGTTACTTAAGGTGTATTTAAACCGAAGTGTCCCGCGACACTTATTGCTTGAATAGTGTCAGGCACAAATTTCCTTGGTGTAAACACAAACTTCCAGAAATTTTCATCAGAGTTTCTACAGTTAAGAAATGTATGCCTGACACTTTACTCATAATTGATCTAACATTTGCTTTTGTAGTGTCGTTTTAATTATAAATTAAACAATTAGTCGAGTAGTCACAACGAATTTTTATTATTATTTATTTTTTCCGACTAGTTTCGGGGAAGCTCCCCATTCTCAAGAAACCAGCTGCATAATATGTGTCTCAAGCAAAACTTGATACTAGACTGAGGCCCGTATTCAGAAACCAACCTTAACCTTTACGTCTCCTTTAAGCGCTTCAAAACAGATGACACATTTTAATAAACCATCACATTTTTCAACTCCTTTAGTTAAGGCTTTGTAAAGGTGGGTTTCTGAATACAGCCCTGAGTCTTTTAAAAGTTATAAATTGTTTAATTTATAACTTTACTCATACGCCCAGAGAGAAGTGTAGCTGGACACTTCAGTGTAAACGTAACTTTAGTCACTTTCGGGGTCACTTTTTAAGTTTCCAGGCCACTGTGTCTGTTTCCAGGTTACTTTGTCAGTTTCCAGATAAGTTATATGTATGTATAGTCAGTTTCCAGGCCACCTTCGGCACAGAGAATCAAATAACTCGGGTGTCACGGTAACCCGGGGGGGGGGGGGGGATTTTCAAACTTATCCAATTAGGCTTGAAATCTGGGATCATCGGTGGAAAACGCCTTATTTCACTACGGCAAAATTATCTCCCCCGTTTTGGTCGAAATTTCAAGCTGAGTAACCAAATAAGTGCATAACAATTTGGTCCTGAATGACAAAATTTGGCTCCCGGAGTCCCGGGGATCGTATAGGTCTGTAATTCGCCCCCTGCGTTCAGGTGTATAATGTATCCGCCTATGACTTTGGAATTTATTTTATTATGAATACCCCTAATATTTCTCTTCGTATCATCATGCCTCCGTGTCTCGGTGGAAAGCGGAAAGACGGGATCGAAAATAATATTGTAAATATATATAAAAAAGATATATATATGAATTCCGGAGACCACTGAATTCGTGTTCTAGAGGTCCTGAAACATGAAAAAAACATGCCATGACCCATGTTTGCCACCATCACGACTAGACCAATAGTGCATTTTGACATAAATGGAATGCACTAAAAGCGGCGCGGTGAAGGTTTTTGAGTACTACAACCAAACTACAACCTTTGCTACGCGAAAGATAACAGTTGAAATCTACTTTTCGCGCTGGAAATAATTCAGTAAAAACAGCACTTTTTATTGCTCCTCCTTTTAAAAAATTCTATGCTTCCAATAATCTGTTTCCAATAGTTTTAATCGCCCTATTATTTGGCCGATTAAAGATTGGAGAGAGGAATCGGGAGAGATCGCTGATATTAGGGAAGGGAGAACGGTCCTGAAAAAATAGAAGTGAAATGAAGATAAATTGAATTGCCTTGAACTGATTATGCAGCGTTTGACGAGGAGAGCAAATGTATCGGTATGACGTCTATTTATCCTCTATTTATCCATTCCATCTCGAGACAGTTCAGACCACGGTCTCGAGCTGTCACCCCGATGAAAATGACCGTCAACGGATTTATTTCACCATTTGTTTGGTTCTGTAATACGTTAAAAATTTCTCTTTTTAGCGCGCTCTCTTCACAGAGGGGAGGTCTTTAATACCTTATCAATTAATGTTATTCTTCAGGTTGTTTTGCGTTGAATGCTCAGACGTCGTCGGCGGCGACTGTTAGGCAGCTCACCAACGACAGCAACATGACCTCCGCATCAACGTTCAAGTATTTCGCCTATGGAAGCAACTTGCTCGAGCGGCGCATTCACTTGAACAATCCGTCGGCTCGTAGGGCCGGAGTCGGCCAGTTGAAAGGCTATCGTTTGGATTTTAACTTTTGGTCAAAACGATGGGGTGGCTATGCAGCAACAATCGTTGCGGATTCGGATCGTGAAGTTTGGGGCGCTCTGTGGGACGTTGGTGTGGAGAACTTGGATGACTTGGATCGGCAGGAGGGTGTCGGCTCGGGGATCTACCGCGCCGTTGATATTGACGTAAGTTTCATGGCCTCCAAGTTTGGGTAATATTCGCTGATTTCCACGCGGGAGTAGAGGATAGTCAATCCCTCGGTGACATCAACGGCATTCCAATGCTAAGGTCACTGATAGCTTGGTGGACCTCACAAGTAAATATGTGAGATTTAGGGTGTACAAGGGGTAGTCATTAGGCGTTGGAAGCCGTTGCTAAACCAGTGACTAGCAGCAGAATGCCATCGTGATTTATAAGGCACATGATCTGGCTAGCTGCGTTAGTCCAGTGTGGATCGCAAACCGTTGGAGGTTTTGAGGGTTATGATATAACTGACATGCCAGTTAAAAGAAGGACGTCATTTTCTAATTTGGGACTAGAACCGTACATTGCGGCCTCAAGAACGTGTGGAAGGGTCAGATTAGTTCTGGTATCCGCGTGTAGGGAATCGAGATATTGTTTAAAGGATAGTGTCATAGGGGCAACGGCCTGACTGCCGTCCCTCCGGCCACAGCAGTGCGATCTGCGGAGAGTTTCTTACTTTTTACGAGGGTCGGTAGGTTCGTGGACCCTCCCCTTAGGTCTTCCGAGTCCAACCCCAATCCTTTTGGGCGTGAGTCACTTTCAGCGTGTTGCCCCGGACTAGGACTCGGCATGACCAAGATCAATAACCGAATCGTAGTTAGTAGTTGGTGAGTTATCTGGAGCTATAAGGTGCTAGAACTTGAATTTATTTATGTTTGACGAAAAATACTTATTTTCACAAAATGGTAGTTCAATTGATGAGTTTTGGGCTTGTCGTCAGTCAAAACTTTAGAGCCAATTTTTTTGGGGGCTCTAGGGGCATAAGTGATAGCCCCTCTCCCCTTTGAGACTGGGGGAGATAAATCACTATCATTGCAGGTCATTCTTCTTTCAAATTAAACCATCACGGAAATTTTCTCTCAGGTGACGACGAAGGAGGGGGACAAGGTACGCTGCCGCAGCTACGAGCTCGTCAATCCACCGGATCCTCCCAAAAGTGATGGCCTTCCAAATCTTCTGCCCTCGAAAGTGTACTTGGACACGATAGTGAATGGTGCGAAGGAGACGGGACTTCCACTCAGCTATATCAAATGGCTGGAATCTTTACCCCATAATGGTTTCGAAGGGCCTGTTCAACACAGTATAGACTGAAGACATCAAAATATTGTGCTTGCTAATATTGTTATTTTTATTTTAATTAGCACAATGAAGACTATGGCCCGTATTCATAGACACTTCTTAAACTTGTGCCCGATTCATAGAAGCTACTTAAGTTAAAGTTCTCGTAAGTAAAAATCAAATCAGTTTTAGTTTGGGAGGGGGGGGGAATCATCTGATGCCCACTTACGGAAATTTAATGGCGTTTTCCATTCAATGCAATACACTCGTGTAATATAAGTTTTTCCACCCGTCCTCTCTGAATTGAAACATACGCTTATGGAGAGGACGCGGCACTACACTTGTGTAATGTGTTGAATGGAAATCGCTATAAGTTTAAGAACATTTCTTAATAATGTCTTAATTTAATGTCTGTGAATACGGGCCTAAAACCCTAAGTGGGCGTCTGAACAGATGACTTTTTTCTAACAAAACCTGATTTGATTTTTGCTAGCGACTATGAATACAAGCCGTAAGGGACCCATGCACGATCAACCTGGGTTGTCAGCTTTGTTTACAACATTACGTGTTGACAACCAAGTTGACTGTCTGTGGGGTAGTTGTTTCAAAATTTCAACCACCAACTTCCCCACAGTCAGTAAACTTTGTTGTCAACGCTCAATGATGTAGGTAAACTAAGTTGACGACCAGGGGCCTTATTCTCTAACGAAGTAGAAACGTTGCTTTGGAAGAAACATTGAAATCTCATTCATGAAATTGAGAAAACTGAACGGAAACATATGATTTTTGAAAAAAGTTAGTGAATCAGGCCCCAGGTTGATCGTGTATGGGCCTCTGTAGACCCGTAAATCGTCCGTTCATTATGTTTTTGTAATTATTTTTCCTGCTGTTCATACATACTAAGCACTGCTTGGTAAAACCATGTCAATCTATCATGTTCAGGATTGTGAAATTTATACGAAAAATTAGGTACCCATTGATGGTATTTAATTGTTCGAGTTCTAACGCATTCATAAAGTGCCTTGTTGTAGTTTCGATGGTGGGGGGGGGGGTGAAGGGATGTGTATAGTAATGTACTCACCTTTAGCTAGCTTGGGCGGTTGAATGACGCTTGACAGTGGCACAATGAGACCATGCTTGGCTCGGCATTGAAATAATTTCCTGTTCCCCCAAGCTCCGTCAATGCCTCCATAAGGTAAAGGATTGTCCTATTGGGGGGAATAAAATCAAACGGAGAAAACACCAAGATGTAATTGGGGAGAATTGGTTTATTTTTAGCGGTAATTGACCCGAATGATCAAAGAATTCGTAAGAGGGAAGTAAGAAATCGTCTGAGAATTTTTTTTTTTTTTTTTTTCATTTTTATTTCATTTAAAGTTGGATTTTGGCAGTCCTTGCAACTGTAGTAGCAAATGAGGATGTGTGCGGGACGGAGAGGCATTAGTTAATGACCGTTTGTCTCACACGTGACTCCGTCGTCAAATTATCCTCATTTTCTTCAACAATCTTACAAAATTCAAAGCGAATCGTGAATCTACCCCCCACCTCACCCCAAACATTTTCTTACGTACCAATTCTAAACCGACGTTCCAATCAGGGCCCATCTCTGGGAGACGACCAATCCACTTCACTTTACCACTTTTCGGGAGACCGCTACCACTTCCCAACCACAGAACGTGTTCACCAATCAACACTTGTGGCCTTTCGCGTTTATTCATTTTATCGTTGAAATAATTGCACAGTCCCGGTGTAATAACAAGCACGATTGGGGTTGGTGTTTGGAAGAGCGGGGGCTTAATATTTGGAGGCAGGTATTTGGGTATCACAGATTCTTAAATTGTTTAGATGACATCACCTCGGTGAGAGACTATTTTTGGCACTTCTTACAAACTTCAAAATTGACCCTTCCGTTTTAAAAATAGATTTTTTATTTCAAAACGTGTCAAACTACGGTGGGCTTAAGGTTTCGCCTGCGTGATGATCCTTGGTTTAAATAAAAGAATAATTTATCATAATAACACACACAAAAAAATCGGGATCACTATTGTTTCGCTTCTTTCACTCCCGAACCGCGGAGAGATGTTTTAGGCTGGACACTATAGGGCAGTACTAGCGCCGGCTTGAAAAATTTGTTTTCGTGGGTAGGGGGAATGCTCTAGCATTCACCATTCGATTATACTTTATCCCCTTCCCCTTCTATCCGAGCACCAGGAAAAAAAAAGGCTAAAAATGAGTCAATTTGCCTTTATAATTAGTCAACGCACGCTTTTGAACGTTTTGACTGTAAACAGATCCGGCCGTTTCAATTTTATGCTGACAGCATCTTAAATGAACTTCAAAGTGAAATTCATCGTAAACGTACACACCGAAGAAATATGCATACAAATTCAAACACGTTCTGCCCTGGGTTAATAAGTTTGATCTAGGCTTTTACTAAAATGTACTATTTTTCACACCCAATATAAAAAGTTCAATCTCGTTGATTTACTTACTAATGTGCTCGCGTTAACCGCGTACGCGCACTTTCTTCGCACTCGCTCCTGAAGCAGAGGGAAACAGATTTTAGGTGGCGCTCAGAACTAAGAATAAGCCAGTAGGCATTGTATGGAACGTGGATGGGGAAAAGTCAGAGACCATGAAATCTTACATCCGTTGTTAAACGGTGGCCTTGCCGCAAATTGTAACTCACGACATTCCAGCATACGCAATTTCCGACCTAGACTGCCGTTAAGAGCCAAACATGCAGTTTTCAGCCTGAATATTCAGAGCATGTGATATTATGCTTGCTTGCGTGCTTCTGGGGAGAAATATGTAGTTTTGCGGCCACAATTGCACAATTCGTTTTTCTTGTGGGAGGGGGCACGACTTTTAGACCACAGAGAAGATAATTGGGGGAGCAATGTTCAGCTTCGTAGCCACCTGTGACCGAGAACGCTGTCGTATAATCCACTTTTTAGTGTTTAAAATTGCATTTTGTATATCCCCCCCCCCTAAAAAAGGTTATTGAATCCCATGGAACGTGAAAAAATCTACTTAGGCGCGAGCCAGAAGCGGATTTACGGGGTGGGTTTTGGAGGTTTCACCCCCTCCCCCCATCCTAAGAAGATGGCGTCTTGGCGTTTGTCACAAAAATTAGGAAATATACTATATTGATTCGAAATAATCTGAAGGAAACTTCGCGGAAAAAATACGCTAACCCAATGTTTTTATAGGCTCAAAATGAGGAGGAGATCTAAGATGTACTAATCTTGGGACAAGAAGTAGACGAAAAGCGCTAACATTCGCGATTGAAATATAGTGAAAAAGTGCATCATTCAACACTGAAAAAAAAAAAAACACTAATTCGCGGCTAAAAATGGAGCAAAATACCAATTCATGGCCATAATCGAAAAAAGCGCTAATTCACAGCTACAAAATTGAGAAAAGGTAGGAATCCATCGCTCAGCAGGATCAACTAACGCCAATTCATGGTTTTTCACGGAAACATTGGGACTGAAATTGAGAAAAAGGGCTAATTCACAAGGATAGAAGGGAAAAATCGCGAATTCATGACTAACGTTAAGATACACGCATAGCTCATACCCTGGTATGATTGTGAAAATAATTGTGGTGTAATTTGAGAAAATGTGCTAATGTGCTGCTAAAATTGAGAAAACTCAAATTCACGGTGGAGAAAAGATAAAATTTGTGGCTATAATTTGGCAAACAATGCTTATTAGCGGCTAAAATGGAGACCCACGGTAATTTTCGAATCAATTTGAGAAAATGCGCTTATTCGTGGCGAAAATAGAGAAAAAGAGCTAACGTGCTGCTGAAATTGAGAAAAATGCTAATTCACGGAATTCACGACTAAAACTAATTAAGGCATAGAGATATAATTCACTGGTAAAATTGAGAAAATGTGCTCACTCGAAGCAAAAATGGGGAAAAACAATAACTCGTGGATCAAAATTTGCGAAAATCCGCGGCTCAAATTGAGCGAACGCAGTACTTCGCGGCTTATATTGTGAAATAGTGGTAATTCACATCAAAAATGGTGAGAAAGCGCTTATCCGCATAACTTAAGAAGTGAAGAAAAACGCAAATGTATCGGTCTAAAATGGAGAAAAGGTGCTAATGCGCTGCAAAAATTGAGAAAATACCAAATCACGGATACATGTATGCCAAATCCAGCTTATTCACAGCTAAAACTGAGGCAAACGCAGATTACCGCATAAAATTGAGATTAAGAGCTCATTCGCTGGTAAAATTGAGAAAATGCGTTAATTCATGGCTAAAATTGTAAAAATATTCGCTGCTAAAATGGAGAAAAACGTTAATTCACAGATTTAGAGAAAATCCGCAAATCCGAGGATAAATAATTGAATTGAATAAAATTGGTTATGTAACAGGGCGGAAAATGGACTTGAATAATATTCAAGTCCGTTATGGGAGCTATTGCATAGGCGTCTGACGTTTAACGTTTACGGTTATGTGACGCGTCACCATAAGCGTAGCCGTTTGTATCGGTGGAAAAAGAGTTATTGCAAATAACAGTTGCGCTAAAATATGAACACATGGTAGGACATATACAGGGTGTTTCAGGAGGAAAGTGGAATACTTTGCCATGTTGTAGTACGCACCTGGACGCACAAAAAATACCATATGAACATGGTCGAAAGTGGTTACCTTACGAGATATTGGCATTTTCCTGTTTTTCACGCTCTTCGTGACTTTTTTGCACAAAGAGCGGATTCACAGCTCGCAATCCAAGTTTAGACAAAAACTAATGACTGATTCAGAAAGAGCAGAAAATTTCCTTCTCGAATCTGTCATTAGAATGGGGTTTTGGAGTTAATTTGAACATGTAATCTGCATGCAAATACAGGAAAAATGAAATGCCAAAAATAGCAGGTGAATTTCAAGGTGGCGTACGTTAGCTGTTTTATGGTCTCATGAGTGGCAAAATTGATGAAAACTTCTCCATTCGATGGCCTTTCGAATGGTGTATTACAAACCGTATTTACGTGAACCATGAGGGCAGCAGGCACGCTAGAAACAGAAAAAACGTAGGAAAATGGTCGTATTGGAGCGATAATCACTTGGGATTATGTCCTTAGCGGACCCTCTAATTTTCAAAATACGATTCAGTCTATGGGAGTAACTTCGTTTCAATGGCGGTATGGCCACGGCGTGCTCTACTAAGAAGGACAGAGTGCTCACCCCCCTCCATTCCAATAAATCCATAATTTTTGATACATAGCTAGTTTTTGATACATAGGTAGTAGTAATCTGGGACTCATGTGGTTTTCTCACTCCCTTGCTGTCTACCACGCCATCATAGACCACCATGATGGCTAGAGTTTTCATCAATTTTGCCACTCATGAGACCATAAATCAGCTGACGTACGCCACCTTGAAATCACTTGCTATTTTTGGCATTTCATTTTTTTTGTGTTTGCATGCAGATTACACGTTCAAATTAACTCCGAAACCCCATTCTAATGACATGTTCGAGAAGGACATTTTCTGCTCTTTCCGAATCAGTCAATAGTTTTTGTCTAAACTTGAATTGCGAGCTGTGAATCCGCTGTTAGTGTAAAAAAGTCACGAAGAGCGTGAAAAACAGGAAAATGCCGATATCTCGTAAGGTAACCACTTTCGACCATATGTTCATATGGTATTTTTGGTGCGTCCAGTTGCGTACTACAACATGGCAAAGTATTGCACATTCCTCCTGAAACACCCTGTATGTAATTAATTGCTTCAAACAAATTAATAAAACACCCCTTCATACTGGTCTTTAAACGTTTGTGATTAACGCTTAAACTCAAAATCTGAATTTTACGGTTATCATGACGTCACATAACCGTTAACATTAACAGTCAGACGGTTATGCAATAACTCACTATCACTATTATTGTTAATTGATTTATTTTATTCCAGTGTAAATAGGACGCAGTTTAAGAACAACTTCAAATATGATTCATGGGGTTGAAGAACTGTAGATTTTGTGAAAATAATGCAGTCCCCTATAGGTAGTAAGAACAAAGCGTATGGGAACCGAGAATGAATCACTGTATTATATTTTTAAAGAACGTATACAAAACGGAAGGGGTTCAGAGATTAGAAGTAATGGTTTACAGAAAAAGAGGACATTAAAGTATCGTTTTTATCCCGTGAGCGATGTTTCTTAATTATCCACGAGTTTTGGCGTTTTCCTCAATTTTACAGCATATTACCGATTTTTATTTTTTTTTAATCAGGGGATTAGCAATTTTCTCAGTTTCAGCTGGAAATTAACGTTTTTATTAAGTGGTTCCCTCAATATTAGCCGCAAAATAGGGAGACTTTTCACGAATTAGGATTTTTTTGGTTCACCATACGCAATGCATGAGCGATTTTTCTCAGTTTACTCGCGAATTAGCGGTTTCTTCACCTATTGCCACAAATTAGCGCTTTTTTTCCATTTCAGCCTGGAAAGTTGCCTTTAGAACCCGCAAATTGGCGTATATTCAGTTTTTGGCGCAAATAATTTTTTTTCTCAATTTCTACCGTGACATAGCACTTTTTTTAAATTGTACCGGCGACGCGTCGTAGCGTTTCAAACCTGTGAATTAGCGAATTTTCTCAATTTCAGTCACGAATTGTCGTTTGGCACAATTTTAGCTGTAAATTGGCGATTTTTTCCATTCTTAGCCGCGAATTAGCAATTTTCTCAATTTTATAGGCTTAAAATTAACCTTTCTCCTAATTTTGACCAGGCTGATTACTTTATTTTCTAAACATTACCCGCAAATTAGCGGTTTTTCACATTTTACCACCGCATTAGCAGTTTTATATAACTTTTATAGGTTTAGGTTATAGCTTCTTTTCAGTTCTAGCCGTGAATTAGCGTATTTTTTAACATTGTACTATAGCCATGCATGAATTTGCCATTTTTATGAATTTTAGCCGCAAAAAGGCCTTCAGAAGGTGCGAATTTAAATTATAAGTGTATTTTTTTTTTTTCAAATCAAAAAATTACATCTATCCATCTATTTATGTCAAAAAATCATCGTTTTTAAATTATAAATTTCACGACACTTAATTCGAGAATTAGTGATTTTTCTCAATTTTAGCTGCGAATTTTCGTTTTTTCTAAATTCCGGCAGCGTGGTAGCATTACCTACCGAGTTTTGTCAATTTTTGCCAAGAATTGGCGTTTGACTCAATTTAAGCTGCAAATTAGCAATTTTTTCCATTTATAACTGAGAATTAGCACTTTTCCCCAATTTGAACTGAAAATTAACGTTTTTCTCAATTTTAGCTGCCCTAATTGGTGATTTTTTCAACTTTTTGCCGCGAATTAGTAATCTGCAAATTGCAAATTAGCGATTTTTCCCAATTTCAGCTGTGAAATAGCGTTTTGTGCTAATTTTGAGGCTATTCAGCATCCTATTCCCTTTTTCATACGTGAATGGGCGATTTTACGCCATTTCAGTTGTGAATTTGCCATTTTTGTCCAATTTTAACCTGAAAGCGTCTTTTATTTGTCAATATTATAGCGTTTTTTCTCAACTTTAACCGCGGGGTTTGCCCAAATACAACACTTTTGCGTTGATATCCACAATTTATTCGTAGAATTGTCCTCCATGTACCGCGAATCAGAGATTTTTTCCTTAATTTTAGTCTGGAAGTTGCATCGCGAGACCACGAATCAGCGCTTTTTAGCAGCTATATCGACGAATATTACCGATTTTTGTCTGATGGAGGGTCCGGGGTGAAACCCCCCCACCGTACCTCGGTACACTACTGCATTGAATCTGAAGTGCAAGAAAAAAGCTGGACGTACTCGGACCTTTTCGGGCTGCTTCAAGTCCAGAAAATCTGTTAAACCTAACTTCAACGTGAAACGCTCATGGAGATTTTATGGGGCTCGTATTTATGTAGTTCGTATACTTGTTGCTCTTTGGTGGGGGGGATCTATCCCCCCATATTCCCCCCAACCTGCGCCCCTGAATAACGCATGTGTGGAGGCGTGGAGCCACTTGAAGATTCAGTTTTGGGAGTTTAATCGTCTGCCAAATTTGCGGATTCTGGGTTTTGTAGTCAAAATTATCAGTTTTGTGGGGCTCAATTCCCTGTTTTCTACTTGAATAGTCCGTTTCTGGGACGACATTGTAAGTTTCCGTACTAAAAAATGTTCTTTCGTCATTATTTCGAAAAAAAAGTGTCCCCAAATAAATATGAGGAAAGGGCACCCCGAAAAAAAAAAAAAAATCATGAACAAAACAACTTTTTTTTTTTCTGAGATATTCCTCCTAGATGGGGATCCCCTTGTCAAGATGCCCCCCTCCCCAACCGTTTTCATTCAAATGCAAAAATCTTGATTGAAAACGGCGGGAATGAGGCGTCTCCCACCACATTTAACGGACAAACCCTTCAACCCAGATAGCGCTGACGCACGAAAAGTTTTTCTGCTCATGACTGGTTACCACAGTTAAAACAAATTATCTGTCAAAGGACGAACTTGGCGTCAAAACAATTTAGAGGCGTTTAATTATAGTTTTTCTTCTCTTATTGCGCCAGTTTATTTGTATTTTGTGTGTGTTTAGTGTTGTGTTAAAATGAAAAGCGAACGTTCCTGAAAGTTGAGGCGCTCGATTTTGATTCTTTTGACTGTGCTGGTTGCCCTTTTTTCAGTGTACTTTGTAAGGGGGAGTGTGTGTGTGTGTGTGACGAGGACTCGGACTCGTTGGCCCTTTTTTCCCCGAGGCCGTTCTTAATTGTTTCATTTTTCCTAAAATTGTCCTCCTCCAACTCAATTTTGTTTGTAGAGTCGTTTAGCATTGGTAGAATTTCCTTCAGAAACACCCGTTCCCCATTTGTGATATGTGCGCGATCGTCATAAAACTGGAAAAATCTCATCAACTTCGTCCACAGATAAATTTGCTGCACTCGAGAAGAAAAGGAATATTTTTGCACCCGAAAATAATGTTCAGGAACTTTGAATTGAGCGACTGTCACTTCTCTATAAAAAGTCCCTACCGAAATTGGTAATTCATTGGACAAAAAAATATCAAGCGTGAATTTACCGCTGCTTCTCTGTGATAAGCCCACTATTTTGCTACGAATTTAATAATGAAATTATTGGAAAGTTCTCGTTTTGAAGCATTAAACGCAGCTTTGTGCTTTGATTCAGGAGACAGCAAGATAATTGGAAGGTATGTTCCTTTTAATTTTTGGTATTCAAACAAGTTGTGATTTTTTATTGTCAGAAAACGTTGACAAAATCTTACTGTCATTCGTGTTCGCTTCTCTATATTGTTTGTTTGGGACAACTTGTTCTATTTTTGGATGTAACTCTCTGGGAGGATGATCTCTGGCTTCATTTACGTGCTCTATCTCTAGCCCTGTCAAAATCTTGGCATTGTTGCACCCTCGTAGTTACCAAGAGAAAAGGCGCTTTTATTTATTTGGAAAATGACTAATTATTGTTGTTTTAACCTTGGTTAATGTCAAGGAGTTACCGCTCTTCCGCTCGTTCCCCACTTCGGGCGCTTTCTCTTTTTTTGGTATTCGTCGAGTTATGGATACTTGTCGTGACAATTAAAGTTGCCAATGAAGATATTCTCCTTTTTACGCTCAAGACAAGATTTTATTTTATTTTTTTTTTTTTTTTTAAAGAGAAACCGGTCTGAGCCTTCATTCCTCGAGTTTAATTTCATTTTAGTGCCTTATTCTAAGTCAAGGTAACCGTGAGACTGTTTATGCTTTTATTGCTTCTCATCAAATAAAAGTGTCTATGCTTTCGCAAATTAGTGGATTGTCAGTTTTCGCGCCGCGTATTGACAATTGAGTCTTCGTGGGTGGGGATAGAGTGGCTCAAGATACAATGCGTGGGTAGGGGCTAGGGGGACCCAACTTCATAGTTCATTACCGGTTACTTCATTTTTGCTTCATTTGTTGGCTGAATAGAGTTGAGGTTTGAATCAAGTTTTGCTAAGCAGACCTTCATTTTATTCGCTGCCAAACTGGTTGTTGATGCGTATTGACGTTTCCTGCAGATCGACACGACCTCTTTTACATTTTCACCCCAAATGGAATACTAAACGTCCCATCTCGATCCATTCAATATTTATCCTAGGTCCAAACGTTGATGACAGTTTCAGAAACCTCGGAAAATCTCAGTGTGTATAGAGATCATTTAATTGCTTGAAGTCATCGTCAACTCCTAAAAATCTGGGCTTTTGTCATATATTTACGTAATAACTCCATAATTTGTAAGTTTTCCAAAACATTGCTGTACCAAAACGGCTTTCCTTAAAGACTGTATAAAAAAAAGTCCCCATCCTCTTAGCTTTGTTATGGTGTAGTCAGTCACATTTTGTTACCACTGACGTTTCTCACGATATAACGTGCGAGATTGCACAAAAACACCGTTGTGTGTATCGCGAGAAACGTCAGTAGTAACATGACACGTGAATGCAGCTTAACAAAGCTTGGAAGATGAGGGGAAGTTTTTGTTATGGATAGCCAGTCTGTGGAGAAAGCCGTTTGGGTACAGCCACGCTTTTGAAAACGTACAAATTGTGGATTTTTGGTGAATCTATGACAGAACGCCAGATTTTTAGAAGTTAGCGATGATTTCAATCAATGAAATGGCCTTTATCCAAACTGACATTTTCATTGTTGCTGAAACTAGTGTCATCGTTTGGATCAGGGGGCCTATTCTCTAACAACAAGCAATATTTTTTTCGCCAGCCATGTGTCTATTTCATTCATTTGTTTGAAGAAAATTAATGAAATAAACATATGACTGTGAAAAAGCTATTGCTTCGGAGTTTGAGAATATGCCCCCAGGTGCGATATACGACGGGAAGCCTGGCATTTTTGAAAGCAATTACCGTTATTTTTTTTAAATCCAAAAAAAGCTTAAATATTGAATGGATCGAGATAGGACACGACCGGAAGTGGCATTGTACTCGGCTTTAGACGTAGTTTAACCCAAACGTTTGTGTCACAGTAATACGAATCTACTCCGTATGGTATTTCACGACAATTGAATTTTAAAATTGGGGATGAAACATTCACATGAAAAGTTCACGGTTTGAATAATCCAAATCCATCGGATGATGGGTCGTATGATGGGTTTGTTTCTGAAAGAGCCAGAATCGTTAAATTTGGTTTTGAAAGAGCCAAACTCGCCTATTCGGTATTTCTGAGGGCCAACCCCGTTTTTTTAAGGAGATAAATTCGTTTTTGTATGAGCAAAACCCAGATTTTCACCTGTTTTGAAACGCCCCCTCGATATTGGCTGTTACGACAGCCAAATAAACGAAATTTGGTTATGAAAGAGCCAAACCCGTTCGAGAGTCCATCACTAAGTGGGCAGACTATAGTTGTAATACAACTAAATTCCGTGAAATTGGATTTTTGAAAGAGTCAGAACCACAAAATTTGGTATAATTGATAGAGCCCAAACCCGCAAAATTTTTATTTAGTTTTTTGAAGGACCAACCCCTACGAAATGGTTATTTGAAAGAGTCAACCACACGACATTTGGTTTTTGAAAGCCTCACTCCTTTGAGATTTATTTTTTAAAACGTGAAACATGTTAAGTTTCTTTATTGAATGATTGGACCCTACCGGATGTGTGAGGGAGCGAATAATCTGTCAAATGAGTTTTTTTCTAGCCAAATTTGTGAATTTGATATTCTGGCAATTTTCACCATGTTCGCAAAGGGTTTAACCTTCACAAACTGTAGGGAAATTTTCGGCTTGTTTTTGTAAGTGGCACCGAGCCGAGCCGGAAAGCTGCTCGTGAATCCGAGATTCTGACGGTCACATTCTGGTAATAATCCTTCCGGACAAGTGGCCTGTCAACTGACCAGAACCAACTACTAATAAGTGACTCTCTTGCCACCTATAATTATAAATGTTCAATTTCGTTCGCTTTGTTCTTCCAATGTTTCACGAATTTGGTCTGGGAATTTCACGAAACTGGTCAGGGAAAAAGACAGGAAATTCCGTGCACTTCCACTCTGAGGCATCCCTGTACCAACCTCCCCTTTCTGGTCTGGTCGACGCAGTCATGTCTGAAGAACCGAAAATGAGGGTTTCTTTACGGAATAAATATGGGGGATAGGGCTAGAGTAAAGAGACTTTTGAGCGTGAGAATTTTTGAGTCCATGAACAACCCTAGTTACTAGGCTGGACTCTCAGTGCTAGACCAGATCTCAGTGCTGGAATCGGAATGGATCATTACAATCACACAACTTTTCCTTCTTCCCCTCGCAGGATCGAGAGCTATTCATGTAAAATGGCCGGAGCTGACAAACAGTTGTACAAAAGGTTTAACTTCGAACAGGGGGGCAACCCGAACGACTTACAGGCGCTATCGCCGCCTCAGTCAGGCCTGGGACTTTCGCCCGGACAAAGTTACTACAGGTAAACGGTTTTTTCACAACCCCAGGGGCTTTTGTTCGAGAACTGGGTTTTTATTATGTTTACCGCTACTCTAGCCGGAGCGTGTCTGGAGACGAGGAAGGCCCCCTGTGCGATACGATCAGTCGGAAAACACTGTTTTATCTCATCGCCACGCTGAACGCCGCTTTTCAGCCAGACTATGATTTCTACAATGCTAAAAGTCATGAATTTAGCAAGGAGCCCAGTTTACAGGTCCGGTCCCTTAGCTGTTTTTTTCCAATGTCTTTGTAGTCCGGCGCTTGACTTAATATTGATTTCAAAATCAGTGGGTGATGAACACGGTTGACAGTAATCTGAGCGCCACTGTTGGCGAACTGTACCGTTCTTTACGTGCTAACGTTTGGGCCGCCATTCAGGATGAAATCTCCCTGTCGGACTGTGACATTTACAGGTGCTTTAGGCATATTTTCTCGGTTTTTGTAATAATATAGAGATACACACAATTTGTTAACATCCTCCTTTTGCAGCTACAACCCTGATCTGACGTCAGATCCATTCAGTGAAGACGGATGCCTGTGGTCATTCAATTATTTTTTCTACAACAAAAAATTGAAGAGAATCGTGTTTTTCTCTTGTAGAGCAGTCAAGTACGCTTATGATTCTCTCCGATTTCTTATACGATGTTTACATTTAACTGATTGTGGGTTTTTGTTGGTCATTAGCCCTCTATACGTCATGGACTCAGGAATTGGCAGTGATTTCACCATGGACGAGGATGACGAAGACACTTATTGAATTTTACGGTTTTGTCGTCGGTTCTTTCCCTTTTAAAAGTCGTAAAACTCGAAACATTTTTTTCAGTATTTTTCATGTACTATTCCCCTTTTAATTCGATCTAACGCTTTTTAATTTAATTTGTCACTAACTGCGTTTACATCCGAGTCGTTAAATAATTAATTATTTGTCTATTAGCAGTCACGTATTTATATTTATGTATTTCTCGCAAGTCCGTGGATTTCGCTACCGAGAGTTAGGGTGGATTTACTTGACTCGAACCTTGTTTACATAAATTGTGACACATTTTTTTCAACTCCCGAGTTAACGTTACTCAAACCTGAACTCTCGGTGGGTGAAACCCACCATTAATGTTTCAAGACATTATTTAACAATTTCACACGATCATAGTTTCTGTTTATTTAGAAAAAGAGGAGACGCTCGATTTTTTTTTTTTTCGTTTTCCTTCTCTTTCTAAGGGGATAAAATTGATCATTGAGTGACAAAGGTTTCTAAGCCCTTTCTACATGAGTATTTTTCTCAAAACAGGCGATTTCAGGCGGGGAACATGTGTTAATTTTTCCACGAACGGTTGCTTTGAAAAAAAATTACTCATGTAAAAATTAGCTTTAACTTAACTCGCCACTGAAAGATAGGTTGAAGCTCTTCTAAGGTAGCGTTGTGTGATTAAATTATTATTTTCTTGAATTCCAATGCACACAACCGGCTGTACACTTCGTAGCTTTAACTTAACCTTTTTTTGAACTCGTAAGATCTCAAAATACCCCCCCCCCCTCATCTGAAAAAATTACCTTTGCTTTAACTGTGCTCGTCACCGGTGATTACAGCTAACACCGCGGCGTCTGGATAACACGAACTGTGTATTGGCACCACCTTGGTGTTTAAAATATCAATAATTATGAAAAGTACCGTTTCTCCAGGGGTGTAAAAACGAGACCCACCAGAGTATTTACCGTAGTTTTAATCGTCAATTGTGTAAATATGTTTCAAGTCACATTGGCTTTTGTCCGTCACCTCCTATCCCCTCTCCCCTCTCTCAGGACAGAATTAAGCATAAATTAGGAACAGTCGTATATTTCATGTGCAATTGAGTAAACTTATGAATGTCCACATAGTTCTCGTAAAATTGTTAATATAAGTCTAAAAATTAGAACGTGGTTTTGAACTAGTAGATCTCTTGCGAAGAAGCTGAGTGATTTATGCCCCCTTTGTTGGTGGGGGTTTTCGGTACATTTAAAAAAAATTAGAAATTATTTGTCTAAAATCCAGTTCATTGCTTATAAATTTCAGCTATCAGATGGTTAATTTGTCGTTTATTTAAATTAAGAAAATATAGTTCGTATTGAAGAAGAACTACATTTTTTTCGGAACATCTTAGCGTTCGTAGTCTGACCTTACCAATATAGTCTAATCTTTTGAAGGCCTGCGACTAGATACTTTTTTTTTTGTTCAAGGTACGCTAAGTGAATAGATCGTCTTTTCATCTGTACATCATAACTTCTCGACTCTGGTACATACACATGTAGGCGTCACAAAGGAGTCGTTTAGCGTGCTCGGGTAACTGACGGTCATCTTTGATTTGTTGTAAATTCTGAGCGCCCTTTTCCGACAGCCACTGGGGCAGATCAGGGCAGGGTACCACCTCTGGAATGTTGTAGCCGTTTTGTTCGCCTGAAAATGACACGCAGTTTTGTTTTGTTTAGCGAGAAGTGTTGTGCGGTGATGGCTGGGCGAGGGAGGGTCGTAGGACTCCCTTGATAATCGTGGATGGAGAGAGCGAGAATTTTTTGTTTTAGAAAATCCCCCCCTCCCACGCTATAAATAATATTCAACATGTTTTTGTATTATTATTATATCATCATTATCATGTAGGTATTTTATTTTTAATAATCCAGGAGCCCACTGTATGAAAAATGCCAACCGTTTTCAAGCAGCCCAACCGTTCGCCAGCCCCTAACTCGCTAAAAATGTCGGGCGATCTCATAAGTGTCATCACCTAGACCGTAAAAAGACGTCCCAAGCAGGGTGGGTTTTAAAGGAACAAACGCGCCAAAAATAGGTATTTTTAAGAGTCAAGCCAGTTACCATCTGGTTAATACTACGAGCCAACTCCGCCCATTTCTTTTTCTTCCCCCCATGGGGGGGGGGGTCATGGTGGGCTCTTCCTCGATGTGAGAGTCGGTTGAGCCGAGGAGTGTGTGCGACGGTTGGACAGCCCGGCACATGCCCGAATGGACTACCGACCGACCAGGTCCTTTAGTTACAGTCGGCAGGCCTTATTCTGATGGCTTGCAGTTTGTATCACGCCCCGCGCCATCATAACACTTCATTTACTTACTGGCTACCCCGTATACGTACAGGGCAGAAAGTTCCGGCGGCGAAAGTAGTAGATGAAGTTATACTATTGGCGATTCAGATTAACCAAATGCGCTCTGAGAGGCGTCCCCACCGAAGTAGGAAGAGCGGTAGGCTCTCCGCGGGCTCTTATGAGAAAACGCAGTTTTCGTTCTTTTTTATGAGTTTTTAGGATTTCTAAAAGTTAATTTCTTTGAAATATTAGTTGATATTACTACTGACTACTATCAATTAAACTCATTATCGAGGACTAATTGAGATAGAGTGAAGAAAATGATGGCGTTTTCCACTTGCATGCAGCACTTGAATCTAAAGGTTTCTCTTCCTTTCTCTACGCTGACGACACAACGGAGCTATGGGCAGACTGAGAGCTCCAGGCGGCGTTGCGTAAGTCGAGTGAAATTAAGGCTTGCGTGAAGGTCTGGTGTGAGGCTAATAACATGCTGGTGAATGAGGACAAAACGTGTACCATGCTATTTAGTCTGCGAAATTTGATGGACTATGACAATCCCCAGAAATTCAAGTTTCTCGGTATTCAGGTGGATCCTACTCTGTCGTTTACGCCGCACATATCGGATTGTGAGAAGAAACTGAACAAGGGTGTCTTTCTACTCAGGAAGCTGAGCCAAATAGTTTCTGAGAGAGCCTTTAACGGCGTACTTCGGGTTGCTGCATAGTGCGATGAGCTACGGTATCCTCGTTTGGGGTCACGCTTCAATTAGGAGGATTTTTCGTCTCCAAAGAAGAGCGATAAGGGTTGTGGCTGGCATTGGTTACAGGGAAGAGTGTGTGACGCACTTCTCCCGTCTAAGAGTTTTGACGTTCCCGTCTCTATACGTGTACCAATGCCTATTCCATTGTCACCGCAATCATTCATGCTATGATACCGGTAAGGACACGTATTAGAGGAGGCAGACTGAAGAAATCGATGTACGGCCACAATTACTGGGCCATTAAATTGTTCAACCATGTGCCTGAGAGAGTTGAGTCGCTTCCGTTTGAGTCCTTTCGACGAGAGGTTCATTCTTTTATTCTGAAAGGCGCTTTTATTAGCCTTGAGAACTTTTTGGACTCTGATTTTCCGTTGATTTCATAATTATTTATCATTGTTATATTGTTACTGTGTACCTTTGTTGACGTTTGTTTTACCCTCACACGGTGTTAACAAAAAAAAATCTCTCTCTCTCACTCTCTCTATTTACCCAGAATGTCGCACTGCGAGGGTGATTTTTCCTCCTGTCTGTGCTGATAAAACACAAGTTCATTGACAGGAAGGGCGGAAAAATCCCCCTACATTGTGCAGAATTTTGTGCTAAGAAAAAACGCAATAAGTTTTATCAAATATCGTCGCAAATTTTGGGTTAAAAAGGGTTGCTCATCCCCCAAAACAGAGACTATGCTTAACCAAAAATGTAATTTTCCCAAATAAATGGTGTAAATATCCCCCACTGCCTGTGGGGGTCTAATTACCCCCTTGGGGTTAGACCTCCCAAGGTGACAGGACCCACAGGGGTAATTTTCCCCAAGAAACTCGAAAATGGCAAGAAACAATCCGTGTAAACACGACAAGGGCCTTCATCTACGAAAAACTCTCACTTCTCACCAACTGCAACAGCGGCAACTGATGGGCTGATAAGCCCATTAAACTGGCACACACAACACAAAAAAAATCACGATTTTTCGCCAGAAACTGACCATTTGACCAGGAAACTGAGTCAAAACTTGTAATTTATCACCGCAGTCCCGAATTTAGCTGTTTCTCGTCAGAAACTCAAAACTGCCTTGAAACTGACAAATTCATAACGAGGTTTTCACTATATAGTCCAGTCAAATTATCCGAAAAAAACGGGTTACCTTGCAAAAGATCCAGTATTATTTGTCTTTTTTTTTATCTAGTATACAGGGTGAGAGTCAGATAACATGGATCAGCCACTTTTCTCCGTTATTTTAGATGATTTTAAATGTTGCTGGGGATGAACCCTCCTTAATTTTTATCGCGAATTTCAAATTCAACATTAAACAAATTTTTTTAAAAATGAGGGGGGGTCACCCCCAGTAACATTTTAAAATCAGCAAAATAACGGAGAAAAGTGGCTGATCCATGTTATCTGACTCACCCTGTATATAGGTTAGGAGTGCTTGAAAACAAAAATGTAAATTCTGAAACCCTCGGCACAACTTTTGGCAGCCCGAAAACGGCGATTTTTCGGCAATTTTTTGAGTTTTTTCTAAATATCTCTGAAACCATTTGCTTTACAGGAAAATCTTCCATACGACACAGGACACAGGTAGGACATAGAATTCTGTACATATTTTGTATTCAAAGTAATTTTCTAGGGTCAACATGGAGCATGCTACAGCCAAGGCGTACAATTTTTCCTATAACGGTTGAAAGTCTTAAAATCGTTCGTTTCCGACCAAAATATGTCCAGTGAGCTTATTTCTTGCCGTCAATATTCATACCTCTGTCATTAGTCATTACCAACTTTTTGAGCCACCTTCCCCCTACTCGTTCTAAAATTTCAAAATCACTTTTTTTGGGCACGCTGAAGCTCTGGAGCAAGTCAGGGTCCTCGACGTTGTCACTACTCGAAACACTAGTTAACGGGTTTACGATGACGCTTGCTCGCGATTGTTCGGCAAACCGGTATCGAATAGTTGAAATAAGAGCTTTTGACAAGAGTCTTCAGTGGCTTTTCATGCAAGATGGAAAACAAATTGTCGGATGGCGGAGTTGGTGAGTTAGGAAGGGGAATCTATTGAGTGAGAATTTATTAGTATGCGTACGTTAACTTTCCGTAGGTGCCCACAGCTGTCCTCACACGCTCAACGCCTTGAGCCACCCCTTGACGCTTTAAAAATGTCCAGTGGATTTTGTTGGAAATTCCTGAGCTGAGTGAAAACGGGTTTAATGGAAAACAGCAAACTGAATTAAAATTGTTGTTCTGTGATATAAAGTGAATCATTTCTATGCAAGTCACTGAAGACTCCAGCCAAAAGCTATTATTTCTGACCCCAATTTCGGCGAACACTTGCAAGCAAGCGTCATGGTAAACCCTCAACTCGTGTTGGTAGTGACCGAGGGATGAATTTTGACGGCAAGAAATGAAGCTCACTAAACATATATTTTGGTCGGAAACGGGCGATTTTAAGCCCCTTTTATACGGGTAAGTTTTTTGTTCAAAATTTTGAACAAACGGGCTTGTTCAAAAAAACTTAACCGTGTAAAACCCTCAGTAAGTTTTTTGTTCAAAAAATTCCAACTAGTTGGAAATTTTTGATCAAAGTGCGCTGCTGTCGTGTGAGAACTTTTTGAACTAAACATCCACATTATGTCTAATGAAAACGGGGGGGGGGGGTTAATAAATACTGAACTCATCTCTCAAGAGTCAAGAGGGATAAATCGTTTTGTTTGTTGTCATTGCGTGCGACCAACATTGCGAATTAAACTTTTCCCATTCATGATTTCATGCCCGCGAAAGCCCAACACAAAAAGACAAAACTAAAATAAACAATAGGTTAAACATCAGCTGTGTTAGTGTTAGAAACGTCAGGTTATAGCTCTCTTTGATCAAAATTAAGTACAAGGCGTGTAAAACCCCCAAGTTGGTTTAGTTAAAAATTTTGAACATAATTTTGATCTTAACGTTTCCAATTGGCGCCGCTAGACTTTGTGCTTATTTTTGATCCAAAAACGTACTCGTGTAAAAGGGGCTTTAAAACTTTCAACCATTACAGGAAAAATTGTCCGAGAGGCTGTAGCGCCCTCCATATTGGTCGTAGAAAAATACTTTGAATGCAAAAGGTGTAGAGAATTCAATGTCCTACCTGTGTCGTATGGAAGATTTTTAGCTAAAGCCTATAGTTTCAGAGATATTTAGAAAAGATTGCCGAAAAATCGCCGTTTTCGGGCTGCCAAAAGTTGTGCCGAGGGTTTCAGAATTTACATTTTTTTGTCTCAAACCCTCCTTACCTATACATACAAGATGAAAAAAAAAAAAAAAAAAATGATACTGGACCTTTTGCAAGGTAAAATTCTAATTTGACGGGACTATACTATATGGGAATACATATGGGTAGTTTTGGGTTGATATTCCGACAATGAGACCCTGGTATGTTTGAATTAAATAAGCTGAAACAAGCCGGATTACGGATAAGAAGTGTTAGTTTTTTAGGTTTTTGAATAAAATTAGCGCGTTAAAAGAAGCAATTTCATGAGTTTACCCTATTCGTCAAGGAAAGCGAATTTCACCCCAGAAACTCACTTGCTCACATAAAAAGGGTTATTGCTCGATTCTGAACTTTTGAGGCATTTCTGTACTAAAAACGCAACGAAAGCTTCGAAATTATCCTCGAATTGCCGATTTCCTATAGTTACGTAGTAAAATGTGTAGCCAGTTTCTGTCCTCGATTGGCAATTTCAGGGGTCCTTCATTGCTCAACTGGTAGTTGCAATATACAAGAGCAATTTCTGAGGGTTAATTACCTTTTCTAAAGCTGAATATTGGGTGTACGATGTTCGTATAGAAGCTGCCCATCCCTTAAATCAACGGTGGCCCACACCTTTGCGTCCTCTATTGGCCGCATATAGCATATACAGTCAAACCTCGATAAGTCGTACCTCAATAACTCGAAATAACAGTTAAGTCGAACTGATTCTCCGGTTCTGATACCATTACTATACTCGTCAGTGTATCTCAATAAGTCGAATTCTGGATAACTCGAACTGATTTCCCTGCTCCCTGGACTGTACTATGTACATATATTATTTGGTGCAGACCCCTTCCCCTTCTTTGAAGCTACTTGATGAGACAGTACATCTTTCAAGTTTATAATGATTCTCATAGGCAACATTATGAGACAACAAAAAGAGATAATGACTACGAACTGTACATTAGGTGCAAACTAGGGTACTAAATTCAAAGTTCCCGAAATGTAATCCTTTGAAAGCCTGCCTCCTCTCTATCAAGGTCGTAACCCCAAATCCTATTTCATTCATGTTTGGCAATAGTTCAGACAGAAAACATTTTCAAACACCTTAAAAACGGCAAGAACACATTTAGCCCTTAAGCTGGTGGTAAGAGTAGGGCTCTTTACCGCCATTGTGCCTCGACGCTAGCACTGCAAGTGATAATCTGAATCGCCAATATAACTGTTGTGTTTTCCATGCTGGAGCTAGGTTTAATTTGTGCAAAGCCCGAGAGCCGACAGTGCGAAACCGGTGGTGAAATGCTGGACCGATTGAAGGCATTGTGTTGTGGTGTAGTCCACCTTTGAGAACCGTGAGAGAAAGTGGATACTCGACCTCCCGCAGTGGCAAGTACACAATGTCCCCCCGAACCTTTCTGAGCACACACTCATTCTTACCTTTTCTGTCGGCCATGGAGTCGAAGAAACACCAAGGAGCGTCATGGCCGATACCGCACTTGACAAAAGCCACGTAGTGCGACGTTTGAATGCAAACGACGGCGAAGAGTTGCATATACAGGCGGGGAACGACACAGTGCTCTTCGAGTGCGGCAAATTCGGGCGGAACTGACAGGGGTCTACAGGTGTGTTTCCTTCGTCGCTCGTGGTTAGCATGAACCTTTTTTTTTACAACGCGCGTCAGACAATAAAAATTTGCGATGGAGGGGAGTTAAGCACCTGCTTGAAACACCTGTGGCAGAAGGCGATTTTTTGGAGGCCGAATTCAAGGGAAGCGCCCTGGTCAAAACATTCCCGACACTCCAACTTAGCAAGGGAGCCGCAAACGTTGCATTGTCGGGGCGCTAATCACGATTTAATTATTTTTACCATTTTGTTGTTCAAAACTAAATGGAACTCACAATCTTCTATCACGTCCGTCACATCGAGAAGCTGAGACGGAAGTATCCTGGGGTACATTTTGAAAGATTTTCCAAATCTTGGCATTTGTATAATCAAGCAGGACGGAACCTGAAAGTTCAATTTTTATTTTCATTTTTTGAGCGTTTGAGTGTTTCAAACCGCCTTACCTCTTTTAATTTGATATCACTAGCGAAAAAACTTTGTTCAAATAACTGTTGAACGTTGGGCAAAACCAGTTTATCGTTTTTCTCGACGAACAACTGGTAATGATAGGCTTCGTGGCCCGAGCTTAATTTCAAAAATGGTTCAGCCCTTAGGATCTGAGCGACCAGGGATGTTAGGAACTCTTCGGGATCTGAAAATGTTCGGTACGGACACTGTGGTTCCCGTGATGGTGAGATGGGGGGGGGGGATTCTAAAAGAGCAAACCTTTTTCTTCGGTGGTGAGGCCTGAAACAGAGGATAATTTCTCCATGAGTCGCCTGAGTTTCATAACTCGATCCGCGCGGACGAATTGATGCTTTCGAAGTGGGTTGACTATTTCCTCTTTGAGTACTCGCTGGACGTCAAGATAGCCGTCAATGTCATTCGGGGTTGGTGGTCGAAACAGAAGGCTGTCAAAAACGCTGGCGGTTGAAGGTAAAAGGTAAGGAAAAGGGTTAATGGCGGACCCAATGTTACTAGGTATCGAAGATGGTAAATACCTGGTAAAGGTAAACATGCTGAACAGCGTGGCGTCTAAATAACACGAATTGTGATGACCCTGAATTCCTTTGAATTTTCCGCAAATAGGACTTATGTCTTCCTCCCCGGAGAGCGGCTCGACCGCCCCTTGCACAATTGGACTTTCTCCTCCTCCGAAATCTACGAGCGAATGCCGTCAGATGATTGAATGGTTCTGATGTTGAACGTTCACAAAATTACCTTCGCTTTGCCTCTGAAACCCACCGGATGGAAAGTCAGCAAATCTCGCGTCACGCCGGCAATGACTGAGCGGCACAAAAAGCGCCCTGTGAGGGTTGCAGTCGAAATATTTTTCTCCCATGTACCAACCGTCACCAAATGTGGGAGATTCCTCTTCCTGTGATACCAATAAAAAACGTATACAATCCGGAGAGTTACCGGGCGAGTCACTCGGTTACCGTTTCGATTCCGGCCATTTCTCTAGACTTTTTCGTCCCATCTTTAATCCTCCCGATCCACTTAATTACACCGTGAAGAGGTTCTCCTTCATGAACAATCTCTACTAAGGAGCCTTCAGCTAAGTTTTCATCTCTTTCAGGGCTGTCGTAATAGCCGCTTCCATCGCCATCACTATCACTGCTGGCTGCGTCTGATGAGAAGGGAAAACAAAAAAAATAAATCTCGATGGCTCACCCTCGAGAGTCTAAAGTACAAACTGAATTACAATCTTCGCTTAAATACTCCCGGGCATATTTCTCTTCTATTTCTAAAACGGTTAAAGGAATATCAAAATTATCCATGGAGGAAGCTTTGTCACAAACCGGACAAATATCAAATACGAGACTAAAAATCTCGTGTGTTCCCTCGTACAGACTGCATGAGACTCAAGTTGAACTATAAATAGAACCACCTAAGCCTCCCCCCTTAACTAAAATGTGAACCATCTCACGGAAGTATTTTTAAATTGATGTTAAAAAAGATAATTGAAATCGATGATACCATTATTGGAAGATGGGCAAGTGGCATCAATCAAATTGTTAACAGAATTATTGTTGTCTTTATTATCCCAGGCAATGAGGTTGATATTTTCTTTGTTCGCGCTGGCTAAAGAGAAAAAAAAATCAGTTTAAACACGATTGGGGTGATTTTTTTTATTATAAAAATCTCACCACTACTGTTATAAAAATCGCTCGTTTTGATGAGTTCCTCTACTGGAACGCTGACAGTTTTGTTTCCTGTCGGTGAAATAATCTTATCCTTTGAAAAGACCGGGAAGCTTTGATTATTTTTTGATGTTCAAAATAAAAGAAGGAGGGGAATAGGGAGACTCACGGACTCAATGACGACCTTGTTCTTTATGGGATTGACTTCAGCCACAGTGCATTCAATCGGGCAATCATCGTCTTCGCGTATCCACACGACACTGTCGCCGATCTTTAGGGGACACTCGGTGGAACGACCGTTGACTGAAGAGTGTAGCGGTTCGGAAGCGCTGCTATCCTCTTGCCAGTCATCTGAAAGATGAAAACACGTTCACGGACAACTTATTGTTAGTGGAAAGGCCACGTACTGCTATAAATAATTAGTAGAGAACATCGCGAAATTTTGTATTGTATTGTGTACTACCCATAATAATGGTGATAGGTTGAGTTTCAACATTTTGTGGACAAAGTTGGTGGGTGTAGCCACTTTTTTTTTTTTTAACAAAACCTATTTTCATCGCTCTGTACAGAATATTTCCGGGCCTTGAAAAATCTGGCAAATATGGTTTCTGACCGTAAATTTTACCAGCTTTCACTGAAAAATAATGCAATTTTCATCGAAGGCTTCGTTCGAAAGTTAGAGGCAAATACGTTCAGCTAAAGAAAGGAGTTATTGGAAAATTACTCATTTTGCGAATTTCCCACTGCATTTTATTGCCACTTATCGGGTCTTTATAAAAACGCCATACATTACTTCTTATAGGAAATTTAACGAGCTTTCACATGAGTTCCTTTGAAGTTTAATCAGATGGATAGATTTTTAGTAATAGACCGAAATGTGACCAAAAACGTTTTTTGCAGCAAATTTCAAATTGTTTGACGTTATTGCCCTGTCTTACACTAATCTTCCAATAAAATTTCATATAATAGGTCTGATCGAAAATTTAATCAGCTTTCAGATCGTTTTTTATAGAAAAAAATTGGACTACTAGTTCCCGAGCTACTGGCAAAAATGTGCAGAAAAACGTGGTTTTTGGGCCGCTTTTTTTCGCTTTTTGTGTCACGTAACTGATACCACTGATTTTTCCTGTAGGTTTCAAGGCTTTTCACTTATGTAAAATTCCGTTCCTAACAACTTTGATTTCTTGACATTTTTCGATTGGAGCAGCCGTTTTTAAGTTGCTGCTGCCTTATTCATTTTTATTAATTTTACCAAAAGTGGCTAAAAATGACCATTTAAAAAAAATCAATACCGGTGAAATGGCCGGTTCAATTGTGACAAAAGAAAAAACGGTTCGACGCAGAATTCAATGTTTTTCAAATAATGAGAGGGTTACATTTTCCGCAGTATGTGTCATTAAGGAGTTAGTTATAAGCGAAAAACCAAAATTGCCGAAATTTTGTTGGATCTCTTCAGATTCGTGTTCCTCTCCCCTAAAAACATAAAATAAAGTGAAGAAATCGAAGACGAGATTTTTGTCTACGTGGAACTACCATTTGACCGGACTAATAGTCAAGAAGTAAAATTTCAGAAAAATTGATCAATTAACCCCATGAAGGGGAGGGGGCGGGGAATTTTCACAATTTGACCGCAGTTTTTCGCGATTTTCTCAATACGCACAAGGAAATTTGTCTTTTCTCTATGAATACAACGTTTTCTTGCCCATTGAAACTGCTGTTTATTGAAAACTTTGAAAATTGCAGTGAGCGTGCACCGCCGTGTTTTCACAAACGGTGGCGTTTTTCACAAGAGAACGTTTCTAATATGCTCGTCGTCGCACTTACACGGAAAATATTTTCGTCCTGCGTGGCAAAGGTGATCATCCGAATTTCAGAATGGGTAGGGCCGACTTATTTAGAAATTGTATACGCTCAATCCATTTTATGCTTAAATATGTAGCCTACGACAGATTCCCTAATGAATATTACAATAAGCGACAAAAGCTACTGTGCACTGAGCATAAAGAAAACGACTTTAAGTTCAAGTCGCTAGATTTTGGTAGGTTTCTACACTACGACGGGCAAGATTTTAATTCAAGATCAGGGCAAAAGAGGCACGTTGACTTATAGCGCAAAAACATTATCATTTCCTGGAATTGATAAATTCAAAAACGTCTATCAATCGCCGAACGAAGGAAATTCAATGAAAAGTAATAACTGATGCTTTACATTCGTATAAAAAAGAGTGGCGGTCTCGTCCAGTCGTCCAAAACATTTCTTGAATGATTTGACAATCGGACGAACAACCGCTCAAACATTGTGATAGCGTCTGAAACATTTTTCCCTTTCATATTTTGATTTTAACTAATGAATTTTTAAATTGGGGGAAATACCCGTGCCATTCTTTTTGATGGACAACAACAGCACATGGGCATGTTCCTATATTCAGCAGGTGAGTAAAAATTTCCATCGTGATTAAGCCTTCCATCACATTCATCATGGGTTAGTTTTGAAACCTAATCCATCGATGAATTTAGGAGAACACGCCCAAAATATACAAGGTTTTCCAGGAGGAAACGTCAATACTTGCACATGTTGTAGTACTAAGAACGACCATCCAAAATTACTATATGGACATAGGGTCGCAAACGCTTCGTTTCGGAGTTACAGGGTTTTGCATACTTTTTAAGCAAAACCAGCAAAACCTCCTCTTTCTTACAAGAATCGCCTCTGATGAGTTAACCCTCCAAAATGGAACGAATTGAGTGACATTTTTGTCAAGAGCGCAAAATTTCACTTTGTAAAACACTACACCAATACGGAAAAGTCGTTTCGAGGTTTGACAAGCAGGTTTGATCGTGTATGGGGTCATGGTATTTTCGTTCATAACTCAAATAATATTGATCTCAGAGAATCATTGCGCATTGGATTCACCACGAAAAACTACTTCAGAAACGACGTATCACTAAATGTAGGGCGTGAGGATTTTAATAAACTAGTCAAACCAAAAACAACGTTTTTTCGTACAAATTATGCCATAACTCGAGAAGTAATCAGCCCACGGGCTTGGGGATGGTTTTTATCGACTCAGCACACACAACTGCATAAGATTAGTCACCTCGTTTGGGCAATTTTTTTCATACCTAATAGTGGTGAGTTGGCCAACGTCTACCCGCCTTTAAAAATAGGTTTGCTACCCCGTATCGTTGCGGGCTCTTCGAATCCTCAAAGTATACATCAAAAGGAATTTTTTAAGCCACATTTGAAGTTGGGCCGAATTTCGCCGCTAATCTGGCTTTATTTCCAGTACTACTTGGCAACGGTGAAATTGTGACTTACCAATTGACCCCTCCGTCGGGCGCACCTCATCTCTCAGATGACCCAGCCACATTTTTCGATCTACAGCTTCGACCTTTCCCGGTAGATAGGCGCGATTCCCAGTAGCTTCCTATAACTCAATGATAAAAACAAGGGCCTGCGTTGGTTTTTTTGACAGTTGTTCACGTGTTCTCGTAAAGCACGCGTGAATGTGAGAGATGACCTGCGCCCGATCATGTTAAAAACTCAACTTTTGAAATTCGAAGATTCGATGGTCTCAAAATTTTAAGAAAAATGTATTTATTCATACTATTATGCCTGTACAAGTCACCAAGTCACTTTTTCAAAATAGGGAAGTTATAGGACAAGGGGTGGTCATGGAAAAGAGTGAAATAGGAGATTTGGTAGAGAAAGTGCGCTTTCCTCCGCATCATTTGATTTTGATGATTACTTTTTATCTGGAAGGTGTTAATTAGGCCTTAAACCTTTATGATTCTCCCATGCATTGTTATTTCCACGAAAACTGATGACAAAAGTGTTTGCCTCATTTTCACATGGCTCCATTTTAGGCCCAAATACGAGGACATTTTTTTAACACTAGCAATTTTTTTAATTTTTTGGAGCGCATCTTTTTTTTATTCCTAGGACATTAATTAACACGTGAAAACACTTTTTTTGAACTTTCGCCTCGTAACACGATACTACAGCAATTAAAGTTAAGCGCTTAAATGAAAAGGTTTTCATTTTCAAAGGTTTTCAAGGGATTTCATTTTTTTCAAAAAAAGTCAGCCCCCGTTTGTCCACACTAAACCTGAGAGTACGGACAACCCGTGATTCATAAAAACATCTTCAAAGTATCCTTTACAAAAATATTCATAAGCGTTTTCTTAGTTGATTGGCGAGTTTTCGTCAGAAATGACCATTTTTTAGAAAAAATAATGTTTTTCCCTTCAAAATCGATTGTTTTGACCTGAAAAATTCGATCAATCATTGTGATTTTAACACGCTAAAACGTTATAAAACCACATCCAAAGCTATCCTTAGAGTGGAATTCAATGTGTGCGTCTACCAAAGTATCAAAAAATGTCGCTCCGGCCGCTGGCTGTCTGGTTAAGTGCATTACAATACTACAAGTTTCGACGTTTTTAGTTATTAAGCGATTATTCGGCATTAATTAACATTTCGCGTTGTCAATTTACATTTTTATAGCCATTCTTGCTGAATGATCGCAAATTAAGTTAAATTAACGAAATTCGTATTTCGTGAAATCTACTCTATCCGACACCCCAGCTGCTGGAGCGACATTTGTTGCTACTTTGGTCGGCGGGCATAATCAATTCGATTCAACGTATAGATTTGGATAAGGTTTTAGTGCTTTTTATCACTTTAAAATCACAAAACTTATTCAAATTTTTCAGGTCAAAACAAGCGATTTTGAAGAGAAAAATCATAATTTTTTCTAAGAAATCGTCATTTCTGACGAAAAATCACCAAACAACTAAGAAAACGCTTATGACTATTTTTTTAAAGGACACTTTGAAGATGTTTTTCTGAATCACGGGTTGTCCGTACACACAGATTTGTGTGGACAATCGGGGAGTGACTTTATATTCGAAAAAATTAATTCCCCGATTTGCACGACTTTGAGCCGCATTTAAGGGCACATAAAATAGTTAACGTCTATCGAAAATGGCTAATCCTGACAGAACGTAGTGTGCTCTTTCCGAATCCATCACCAAAAGTTGCAAAAATCTAAATTGAATGCGAGTTTCTCGCTGTTAGTTAAAAATAATTATGTAAGCCTTAAAAATCGTTAGAAAAATCATATCTCGAAGGTTTTTGAATTTCGGACCATAGTGTATATGGTGATTTCGGTCGCAAATGAGGCCTACCATCACCCAAAAATTTTTGTCACACTTATCCTCTTCCACCCTGTATAAAATTGATTTTGAATTTCTATCGCGGCCTGAATTTCATTTATAATATGACGATCTCATTCAAACTTATACGATGACCAGATAAATGGTGGATGACTGCATAAATGAAATGCACTTTACCCGACAGGCTGCTGTCGGAATTTTAGCTTTATTTCCAGTATGTATGTATAGCAATGCGCGGTTCACACCTATCATGCACGTGTCCAATCCGACACAGATCGAGGCATTTTTGGATAGGTGCGAGGACCGTAATAATAGGCGTTAATGCCGAATAATTGACTGCTTTTACGCTTCTCAGCCCTCTCAGATTGCCTTTCCAACCCAAATACATATAGTCGAACCGTTACGAGCGTTTCCACCGTCTCCGATCCGACATGCATGATCGGTGTAGGATCGGAAACGTACATGATAGGTGTGAACCGGGATTAAGAGTGGCGGGGAGGGGATGTTTCATTATTCGGAACCTCACAATCACCCGATTATGATGTGTGTAAAATTGAAGTTCATTTTTCATATTTCACCCCTAAAACAACTATAAACTCCGCTTAAACTTTTACCCTGAAAATTCGAGCTCTTCCGACGTCTTATTTGGGAAAGCAAGACTTAACGAGTGTGCGGAATTATCTGGAGATTAAAATGAGACCTTAAAATCCAGGATTGGTGCAGAACTACGGCGAAATTTACGTAACGCCGAGTAGGCGAGGTTTGATTGGAGGGGGGTCGAGGAAACACGAGTGCAACTCCCCCTTAAGGCCTCGCCACGCCGAACGCGAACTGCCGCACGGACTGGTCCGCACGCAGAAAAACTATGGTAACAGGGTATACCTCACCCAAGTTGCCATAGTGTTTTGGCGAGCGGACCAGTCCACGCGGCAGTTCATGTTTGGTGTGGCGAGGCCTTTAAAGGCCTTTCCGTACCAGCGAAATTGGTATTTACAAGGGTCTACCTTGCGACATTCGTATGTGAATGTTGGATTTTCGAGAGGGCCAGCCCCACAAAATTTAGTTTTTCAGGGAGAAAACCCCTCGAAATTGTTCTTGAACGAGCCAACTGCACGAAATGGGGAACTTGCACATTTTTCAAGCACTGGTGTTTATTGAAGAGGGCTCTTCCACAATGCTATTGCTCACATTAAACATTACTTTGAAATTTATTTAAAAATCACCAAATGCACCAATCGGGCTGCAACTACTATTGGTATCGTTCTGTCCATGTGCCAATTCACCGGTATACTTTTCTCCCAAATCGGACATTCATGCAAGTTCCCCATTCTATTTTTGATGAGCCCTGACCCACCGAATTAGTTTTCTGAGTGGCCCAAACTCGCCAAATTTTTTTTGGTGGTAAAACCCTGCGATATTTTGTTTCGCAGTTCTAATACATGGAAGTAAATAGAGCCAGAACCGTGAAATTTCTCTTTAAAAGGCGCCAGTACGCTAGAAATTTCACCTTTGGAAAAAAAAAGGTGTGAAATCCCGTGAAGACTAGTTTCGAAGGAATCAGCCCTGCGAAATTGGGTTCTCACGTACCAAATCCGAGAAACCGAATTGCCGCTGTTTTTTTTTTAAAGACGCCTGCAAACGCGAATTTTGGTTATTGAGTATTAGCCGAAACCACCAAATTGGATTATGTGACCGTGAAACCCGTGATATTTGGACATCGTAGGTGTCTGACCAGCGGAATTGAATTTTTGAATTAGTCAACCTGGTACAATTAGCTTTTTTATGGAGTCAATTTTATGAAATTGGCTTTTTGATTGAGGAATACCTTTGAAATCCGTTTTGCGAGAAATAATCCACAAAATTTGGAATTTATCCGATTTCGAAACGGGGGTGAGACCTGGGGCTCAGGGCTGATTTCACCCTAAATCCACCCCAGGTTAAAAGTCAGTTTCGTTGAGGTTGACTGTCATTTTTTGTTTTAAGAAAAATGGATCGACATTTTCTGTGGTTGTATTTGCATGTACCATTTTGATGACCATTTAAAAGCGTAATTTGTCATTTTTGGCTCATAAGATCCCGGGTCTTCTCTTTATTGACCGCATGTTCATTGAGCAGATGTAAAACGCTATTAAACTTCATTGGAATATGCCCCGAAATGTGAAAATTTGTTAATTTTATTCTTCTTCTTTTTCTTTCTTCCTACGTTTTGTCCCCTCATATTTGGGCGTTAGAACTTTTGGGCTTTTGGGAGTTGACAACATGAAATGCAAGAAGAGACGACGACTCACCCCTATTTCTAGCCGAGCGTTCCAATCCAGTCGCTCCCAACTTGTTCATTTTGGACTCGTACGCCGCGATCACACGTTTAAGCTCATTTTTGACGACGGTCGGGTCGAGAGGAAGCACTCGATTGGCCGAAGCGAAAATCCCGTGCTCCGGCTTGCACGTGAAATATCGCCGACCTTTGACGCTGCCGTCATTGTCACCCTCGCAGTTGTCGTCCTGCAAAATCGAATGTCATTACACGAAAAAAAACAACAATTCAGACGGGTGGCAGGTTTCATCAATAAGGGAACTTAGGAGGGTACTGGGAATACACAGCATGCTAGATGGACCACAGTCTAAATGTCCATTGAAAGCTACTAAAACAATTTTTTATAGCAAGCATCAGAATTCAGAGTGCAGTCCGTCTATACTCGGGACAATTCATACCAAAAGCTCAATCCCAAAGAAAGTGCCCGGAGATTTCGCATGTACGGGTCCTTTGAATCTAACAACAGCTGGATGACAGACTCCACCCTCTGAGAGCAAGAGAACATCATCGCCTACTTTGACTTTGGCCAATTTCTCGCAAAGAGACTTCTGTCGCACAAGATCTCCGCGCTCCTCCCAGGGTACGGACATCAACAGGGACCAAAGTGTTTCATCAATCGGTTCAAGAGGGTCCCTCGGGCACAGCCAAGAGTCGTTGTCGGTGACGCCGCAGTCCCTGTATAGACCTTCAAAGTCTACGATTCTAATGACGAGTAAGCTGTCAGCGTACTGGTCGATGACGACAACGAGCGATCCTGGGCGCAACGTGATTCGCCTCTCCTTCGCGGTTGGCAACGACGACGTCTCGCTTAGTAACGGTGCTGAAAACTTTGAGACGCAGTATTGCTTCCTAAAGGCCTTCTTTCTCGGCGTACTCATTTTCGAGTATCAAACAAATCAAATCGTTTGACAAAGCACGAGTTTGAAACACAAGAAAAATCCATGCACCATGCACCGAATTTTTTACTCGAATCTCACATACTTTCGAGGAAGTGCAGCTGTCACGAAACCCAGCAAGGATGGAGAGTGTCTTCACGTTACATTATTTTCAAAGAGCAAGGGAATGCGCGACACTAAACAAAAAAACTGAACTTTCTGCAAGTTTTTCTCACTTGACAGCACAATACTACACACAACAAAGCGATGGTGGGAGGCATTATCACTGGCATAAAACAATGTTCTGATACGGGGGACTTTTGATGTCATAGCGTGATGTCACATCTTGGAGCCGTTTGGTGAATTGGTGATGTGAATGTTACCGTTTAGAAAGGTAGTTGTCAGGGGAGGACCTCGTTCAGAATGCCGAATAGGTATTTATGTTGAGTGAGGAAAACATTTTGCGGGGCTTAGCTGAAATAGAACCGGTGCTGGAAAGTAATCTAAAATGACCCTAGTTCATTATGACGACATTGGACCACCAAATTTGGCATAAAAGTCACCCTTTCCATTTTCTCTGAACAAAAAAACGCGTTAAAGGGACTGAATTGTTTTTACAAGCCCGAACAAGCTCCGTTGTGTTCAACGGGCCCTTGCATTAATCGAGCTCTGACTTTTATTTCGTCGCGCTTATGTTGAGGGTTTTACCTTTATGTATTTGGTCTCTTGAATTTTTAACTTTAGCCCTTGGCCTTTGACTCTTCGCCTTTGATTTTTATTTTCGTGTCTTGGCCTCTTGGCGATTTTTGGGTCTTCTTCTACCAGTTTGCCTCCTTTGCTGTTGCTAGGAGTTAAGTCCTACGATTTGTTATCGAATTGGGAAGTTCGTGTGGTGAGTTGCAAAGAGCCGAGGCCCGAGGATTGTTCTTGTTGGCAACTTATCCCCTTGATTTGTGACTTAAATTTGTCGCTTTTCTTCATTTTATTTAGACTTTAGTACGATTTATTCGAACTGTCCCTTACGAGGTAATTGTCTCTCCCTCGACAAATGGCGATCTTCCCAGGAATCGTGTTGCTTTTAAATTGATGTGGTCCTTTCGGCCGGGAGGGCAATGTGTCGTCTGAATTGTCAAAACGCCATCGAATAAAGACGCGAAACAAAAATGCCACGTCGTTCTACTTTGAAACGGGCAAATGTTCACGAGATATTGACAAGTACGGTTTCCGTATATGTGATTTTGTCGTGAAAAAAGAAAAATGAGCTCGACAAACGCGTCGCCGGCTTCGAATACATCGTCGGTGACACCTTCCTCTCCGTCCGGTTCAGACACGTTGAGTGCCTCCGGTCGAATGGAAGTCGACGGAGGTGGTATTGGACTGAGTGGTTTGTCGTCATCTTCGACTCTCAAAAGATCCAGTTCGGCCCCCATGATCAATCAACTGAACAGCAACAGTCCAATGTCGGGTGAACCGATTTCACCGTCGCCTATACCGCCTCTTAGGTAAAAACCGTGGGAACTTTTATGGTCGCTCCCTCGCAATTTTTTTACTGTAATTGATTTTTTGTCTTCCCGCAGGGATTTAAGTGGGTGCGGTTCAGCCCCTCGACCTCGTCGCTTTAGTACCTCGTGCAGTCCTCTGCCTCCTATGAGGCCCTCGTCGGGCCCCTCATCCCCTAAGATGACTCACAGAGTCAATCAATTGCGTCGAGAGGAGACAGTTGTCGACGTTTTAGACCGTGAGGCGGCTCATGAGCGAGAATTAAATTCCGCGATGGTCGTCTCATTGAGTTGCGAAGATTTAACTCTCGTGACCGGTGGTGCTAAGGTAGAGCCTGATGGAAACTTCCGCCCCTCTTGATCTAACTTTTTCTTTGATGCGGTCTAAAGGACGCGTCAGAAAACGGAAAAAACAACGGACAGTTGAAAAGCAGCGCCTCGTCCGTGTCTTCGTACCCGCTCTGCTCGACGCCAAGTCCCACCCGTGGAACGCCCCTTAGGGCCCACTCATTGACCACCTTTAAAACTTCGTTGACACCAAGCCCGACGCGCAGTATCAGTCGAAGTCAAAGTCCAATACGACCGTCGTCCCTCAGCAATTCAGTCAAACGGAAATTTGAATTGGACGACAGCGAGCCTCCAGCGAAAAAAATGAGTTCCCTTCTAATTCAACCCTCGAGGTAACACCTCCCCCCCACCGAAGGTCCTTAATATTTTAGGATTTTCCACCAAAATTTGATCTTGATGTTTCAGGATTTCTGAGCCCATGGTCATAGCAGCAGCACCTCGTGAAAACAATATGGACCAGTCCACCGACGCTACAGCATCTACCACGCCCACAAGTTAAAAAGTAAGAACAATGGTTACATTAATAATATTGATGATAATAATAATAATAACATTTAAGATATTTATGTTAGGTCGTACTGTACCTTAACTCTTAGCGCCCCTTCAGCCCCTCCCCCCCGGCATATCTAGTCCTTTTCAATTGGAGCACCCAATTCTTCCCTTTAAAACACTTTCCACCGGGACTGTTTTGTGTAAATGAATAGTTTTTGTTTGTTTTTAATTAAGGATTAAGACATTTTTGTTTCCCGTTGCGACGTACCTCGACTTTCATACAATGCTTTTCGAACAACCGTTTCTGTATTTCTACGCTAGCAAACGGTACTCACTCCCTAAGTTTTCAAGTTGTCTTCCTTCGCTCTTTACAGAAAAGCGCAATTTATTTCAATTTGTCTACTATCCGAAGTTCCTGTACTATTTAAGTATTTAAAACATTAAAAAAAAAAACCTGCGAAATGTTCATAATTTTAACTATCGAGGCTCGAAAATACGTAAATCTTTTTCCTTTGATTCCTTGCCTGTTGTACTGTATTTTTCAGGGGCTAGTTCTAACATTGTTTTTCCGCGCTAATGTTGGTGAGATTATTTCAGGTTGAATAGTCTGCAGTGAATTGAAACTAGCCGTGTCAGTGCGATCGCATTTTACAAGTGAATCGATTATCGGTCGTGGCTTTTGTAAAAAAAAAAAAAATGAGTTCGGAATTGTGAAATTAAGGGGCCTAGCGTGCTTATGATATGAAATAGTCAAATGTGCGCCAGCAGACGAAACGAATTTTTAGTTCCACGTCCGAAACATAAAGTGAGTGGCCCGAATTTGACAATTCCCAGTCCCGCATTTTCCAAGGCCACTAAATTTCAAAAACAGTGACATATTATCAAAGCCGCGCCTGTCGCGGGGTGATACTAAATAAAACGCACAACACCGTTGTACAGCCGGTCGCGCTTCCTCGAGCCCACTTACGTGACTGTTTTTCTCAAGGCGAGGCGCGCCACTTTCTGAATTTTTACCGCGAATTGGCGTCTTTCCTTCATTTATGTATCTGCAAATGACTGTTTTTTTTCAATTTAACCTCGAACCATTTTCTTTTTCCCCACCCATTTTTTTTAACCACCTTTTTCATCATTTTAGCCGTGAAAAGGTGGCAACCGAGAACTAACGGCTTTTGCCTTCTTGGATTTTCATTTTAATTTCGGCATGTACTTGACATCACGATATCGCGAATTGGAACTTCCTGTCAATTTCAGCCGCAAAAAAGCACTTTTTCATAAATTTGAGCCTATTTGAGCATTATTTTTCAATTTTAACCGCGCATTGGCGTTTTTCCTCGATTTTCGCCGCAAATTAGCTATTTTTCTTGAATTTCCTTAAACGAGGACTTTTTTAGAAAAATTTAGGGGTGAAAAGGTCTTCGAAAACGGAAAGTTAGCATATCTATTTTCTGATTTTTTACCCGGAGATTAAATCGTGAAACCGCGAAATGGACATTTCCTCAATTTGACCCGCAAACGAGTACTTTTTCTCAAGTTTAGCCGTGAATGAGCACTTTTTCAAAAAGGTATGCGCTTTTTCTCAATTGTACCCGCAAAATTGCCCCAACATCGGCCAGTTGGAACTTTTTCGCAATTTTTACCGGCAAGTTGGACCGAGAAACCACTAATTGGCACCTTTTCTCAATTTCAGCGGCAAATGAGTGATTTTTCTCAATTTTTCCTGTGAATTAGCGCTATAGCTGTGAATTGCTATTTTTTCTCGATTTGCGCTGTTGGATATGGAGTTATAGCATGAATGTTTTTCTCTTAATTTTGCAATGAACGAGCACTTTTTGTCAATTTTATACGTGAATGAGCGCTTTTTTGTAAAATTATCCGAGTACTTGCGCTTCTCTTTAATTGTAACCGAGGGCTTGCTCCAAGCTCTAGCGTACCGATGTATAGGGTCGAGAGGTAGACCGCCCTGTGCGTCTGTGCCGCCGTTTAGACGGGGTCTCCGAAAAGCTGGAATATATTGGAATTTTTAGGATGTGAAAAACTCGCTAACTTGCTTATAAAATTGAGAAAAGCGCTACAACTCTCTTCTAAAATAAATGAAAACGCTATAACTCGCGCCTATAGTTTAGAAAAAGCGCTAGTTCATGAACTGAAATTGAGAAAAAGAGCTACAATTTACGACTATAAAAATAAAGAAAAAGCACTAACTCACAGCAGCTGAAATTGAGAAAACGTCAATCCGTGGATTGTTGGGACACCTTCGCGGCTGAAATGATCGAGAGAACCTCTAATTTGCGGGTAGGGTGGTAGTGCGGGGGGTAGGGGGGCACAAAACAAATTGCCGATACGACCTCAAAGGCTTATAATTAATAGAAATGATAAACCAAAAGTTTAATCGGCCATCAAAATGAGGAGTAAGAAAAGTATACAAGCAATAAATTTTGTTCAGCGCTAGCATGTGCATGGGTTCAAAATTAGAGAAAGAGAGAGAGTGAGAGTGTGTGTGAGAAAAAAAGGACATTCAAAGTAGTGAGCGGGATTTTCTTTAATCACAGTTGGTTCAGTCGGCGTTTAAAAAAAAAAAGTATACATTTTTTATTCGTTGTTAGTTTTAGTCGCCCATTTCATGTCATCGTCCCTAGGTATGGCTCCCGTCACCAGGGTGACAAACCATTCGAGTTTCGGCCAAAATTTGATGGCCTCGAGCGGATAATTGAGCCAACCAGTGGTGATGCAATAGTACGTTTCGTGCGGGGCAACGTGATGGTAGCGATGATGGCATCGAGGAAGAATGACGTGTAGCGACTGCAGTGTTGAGACCCATTTGGGGAGGCCGAAATATGTGTGCGACCATTTGTGAATCTGCGTAATATAATGTCAGAAATTTGTACTGGAAGGGTCGGGTTGAGTGGGTGTGAATATTAATAGGCTACCTGATTCGTGATAGCGACGAAAAATGTCAGTAAAAATAAGTAGCACCTCAGTGGAAACGATTTGACTAGCTGACTTTCCGACTGATTCCACCAACTGTACAAGAGATAAGCTAAAACCGGCGAACTCAACATGAAATTATCGGCGTTAGTTTCGACGAAATCATGTCGAGTGATGGCCGTCGGATCAACATGATGCTCTCTGAAAGGCCTAAGATAATTCTGAAAAACGAATACCATCATTTTTTGAAAAAGTGGGGAGGGGGGGGGCGACCGAAACAAACTCAACTCACCTTACCCAAAAAAGGGCATTCTACAGATCCCCAAGTGTCCGCACCCCAGTGAACAAGGCCAGAGCCGAAATCAGCCGAGACCATAGAGGCAAATATCATGAGAGAGACTGTGGAGAGATTGTCCCAACGGAGATTCGTCAAGAGGCAGATGAGATTGAGCCCGAGAAGAGAACTACCGATGAAAAGGCAGATGATCTCTTGTCGTCGTTTCGCTGAAAACAAAACAAGATTTGAAATTGTAGTCGAAAAATTTGGCCTAAAACCAACGCTAATTGTGGTGGACTCGACACGTGGCATGACATCTTGACAGCACGGGGCGACGACGGGGACTTCAAACTCTTTGGGGCACGGCCCACGGGACAGACTCATTATGTCTTCTAAGCTCCATTCAATTAGGAAGGATTTTCTCACTACAACACTTCTCACAGCTCACCACTGGTCGCTTTCGCCGGCGAAGAAATAAGTATGTTTGTAATATTTTCTGCTCACCACACTGATACAACCCGTCGCCTCGTAGTTGCTGTAAATATTGTCCCCCCCACCTATATTATTATGCTGCACCACCCCACCTAGGAAAATAGACATTTTAGGACCTTCGGATTTTAACTAATGTCATCTAGCGCGTTCGTGGATTTTCTCACGGGTGGAGGGGGGGGGGCTTGAGAAATTTGTGTGGACAGTCACTGCCTAAAAATAGCTAAACTATAGCAATTGCAAAACTAACTATTCGCGTCTTGAAAATAGCCAAACGTGATTTCAGACGCCCGCCTATAATTGGATGAAACGACGATTCCTGAACGATCATGATCCGCGACAGGAAAATGGCTAAGTCAACGTGCGAAAAATGAACATACAAACAATTTTGGCTTGACGAACTGTTTGGGCCCTAAAAACGGTTAAACTGACTTTAAGAGCCCTAAAAATCGATTAATTGACAATTTGCGCCCCGAAAATATTTGAACATGTGATCATTCGCGCGCCAAAAATGGCCTAACTGACCATCCTTGGCTAGGATTGACGCACTATTCGCACCCTATAAATGGCAAATCTGACTCTATGCGCCCTAAAGGAAACAACAATAGACGAATCCTGCTTTGAAAATGGCTAAACTGACACATTTGCACCTATAATTGGCTAAATTGGCAATTCCCGCTCTAAAAATGGCAAAATTGACAATTCGTTCTCTGGAAGTATCACACTTGAATAGTCCCGCCCTAGAAATGGCCGTGCGGCCAGCTTACGTCATAAAAATGGCCAAACTGGGTATACACGCTCTAAAATTGACAAAACTGGCTTTATTACATGTGGCCTATAAATAGCTAAACTGACGATTTGCGCTTTAAAAAGTCCTAAAAAGATGATTACTGTCCTGAATATGTCCAGATCAACCAACTCGCGTGTCAAAAATGGCCAAACTGATCATTTACGCCTCGAAAAAGTCTAAATTGACGTTTCGTGCAAGAAATAGCAAAACTGGCCATTCACGCCTTAAAAAATGGCAAACTCGTACTGGCAATTCACGCTTCAAGCTCTAGAAATGGCCAAAACGATCATTTGCCCCCTACAGAGGCTACAGAAAAAAAATGGTTATCGGTACCTACCAAAAAATGGCCAAACACGGTTATTCGCGCCTGTAGAACGATAAACTGACCTTTGGCGTTTGCGCTCCAAACATGGGTCGTCTTTACCTTTACCAATTCCCCGATCCCAATTTCCCCCCGAGCGTTGGTTACACGCACCCTAAGGATTGGGGGTAAACTATAAAATTATAAGATATAAAATTGCGTGACTGCGGCTAATCACGCACTAAAAATGACTAAACGGGCCATTCGAGCCTCGGAAATGACGAAATTTACGATTCGTGCTTTTAAAACGATCAAACTGAACATTCGCTCGCGCCTTGCAAATGGCTTAAGCTGACGACCATGCCATTGAAATGCCTAATCTGATCGAACTCGCGACACTTTGACCGCTAATGGACCTTTTCTGCTGCCTTTTTTTTCTTCGCGATTTTTCAATGTTTAACGCAACTACATACTGAATTTTTAGGCCAACGATGCTGAGCAAGGGCACCTGCCACACAGTAGTGTTGTGTGGGTGTTTAGTATCCTTGCGTTTTTTTACACGCGTCTCTGGTGTTTTTATTATTTTTTAAGGAATTGAGTCACCACGAAAATGCGGTGACGGTGGGGAGGTGATTGTTAAATTCAATTGTTATCGACCCCTCCCCTGATTCTTGTAAAACAAAACAAATTCGTTTGGGCAGCTGGCGGACACTTAATATTCAGGCCGATCCAGGGCTCACGAGAACCAACAAGGCAAAACGCTCATTTTCGGTCCCTTTGAAAGGCAGGTTTCCGGGTTTTTACCCCCACGTCACCACCACACCGAACAGCCTGGTGGTGTCCACCACCACCAACCCGCTACCCAGAGCAATAAAACGGTGTGTCGTGCAAAATGAAAAAGAAATAGTAGCGTGTGAGTGGGTTTGGTTGCTGCCCTTTGCCGAGGTCATTCCTGCAACATTAATGTTGCTTCTATGGGGGAGGGGGAGGTTGAAGAAGAGGAGAAGGAAGGGGTTGTTTTTCTGATGCAACCACGCAACAGCAGTTACCCCCTTAACTGGGGGCTGAAGTAATGTTTAGGAAAGTGACGCGAGGATTCGAGTAATGAAAGTAAGGGTGTCTAATTCCACCCATTTTAATAACTTTTGTAATAAGTATAGTAAGATTTCATTAAATTTGGTAGAAATAACTTTTTTCTCCTCAAGATTAATGAAACGTCGGGTTGGTAGGGGAGGGGACTTGATGAAAACTTCAGGAACTTAAAAAAAAGAAGAAGTGGTAGGGCGTGCACAGTACTTATTGAAACGAGGAAAATCGTTTCCTGCCTTCCTCCTTCGACCTTCTTGCTTATAGGCACTCGGTCGAGTGATTTTCTTAGTGGTAAAATTCGCTTCAAAAAAAGGGACAGATGCCCAAATTCTGACCAAAACAAAAAAATCAGGAGCATAACGTTGTTGAAAATCAAACTTGGCATGGTTTAAAAGAAATGCGTGAACGGTAGGGGCGGGTGTGAAGGGGGGTGTCGACAAAAGATAACGCGTTCGCGTGATATACGCTCATCACCCCCCTCCCCATCCAGTTTTCCCATAATGGTATTGCGGGGAAACTGTCGACAGTTACTCCCCCCCCCACTCACCCCTCGTCGTTTCGTAGATGAAATTTTGTTTATTCAAGGGGAGAAAAAGGAGAATTTGAATTGTAAAACTTCGGGTGTCGTTTTATTGAATTTGAGTTTTCCAATTGGGCTATTTGCCTCTGTGGTAGGAACTTTTTACCTTACCTATTTTATCGATTGTTATTTTAATTCAGAAACGAGGATGCTCGTCCCTATTGTTAAAGGACAAAAGTTCGAACATATTCTCTTTCCACGAATTGACAGCGAAGTGTAATAAAATACGGAGAAACATGGAAGTAACAGTGTCATGTATCCCCCAGCCTATATTGACTCATTGAGACGTAAAAACGAAGTATAAAACGCTTGATGCATCGATTTCTTTTATGAAACTTTAACTTTTGCATGAGTCCTCCTCCCCCCACTGCTACATTTCACCTTCGAAAAACTTCTTAATTGCCCTATTTTCCTCGTCGACGGGGTAAAGGTATAGGGATTTAGTTTCGAAGAATGTGTAAAATATAATTCCAAATCATATAGCACACAGGGGGAGGGAGCACGCGAGGATATAAACAACCCCCTACACCTCCCCTGCCTTGTAAAACACGAAAAGTAGCTTGATATAATCAAATTATTACTTTTTGTGGTTAATTCCAACCAGGAGGGCGTGGGACCTAAATGCGACCTAATTCAACAGTGCGTGTCATATAACACGATTTTTTAAAAGAAATATTCGTAAGATCCACGCCATAGCCCCCTCCCTTCACATGCATCATCATTTTGTTGACCATGTTCAAGAAATTGAGGAAATCTCAATTTATTTAGAAAATTAGCACCACAATGCAGTCTAAGGCAGCCGAAGGAAGTAAACATGAACTCTTATCTAGACGTAGTCACATGTAACCGGCTTGTTCCACACTAGAGCCTCAATTGTCGAATTGACGTTAATGCCATTAATAGCGCTCTAATTGTGGGATAGAAGGGTGAGGGTAGATGCTGCATTCGCGTTATTGTACGAAATATTAAGGAAATGGTGGGAAGGGAGGGGATCATGCCTCCCTGCCCCGCCCGTTCTACCACTCCTACTGAGCCGGTAAAAACTGTAAAAATTGCGTTGTTTCATTTACGTAATAATGAAGATACCCCACCATGTCAACTTACACAAAAATTTCACATTTGTTTGCACGTACCTTTGCTATAAAGACCTGACAGTTCCCTCGCCGCCCGGCTATTTGGTCCCCAACGAGGACGGGCCGCCTTTTGAGGGTCGAATGCTGAATTCGAGTTGGGATCTTCTTCGGTCATCGAATTTTCCAAAATCTCCATGTCTGACACACACTGACCGCCTCCACGGTGTAACATTCCCTAAGTAAGAGAGAGAAAAAGGTTAACGATACGTGTACAGAGAATTTAAACACAAATTTCAACGCAATTGACAGCTTACAATTTCAATTCTATAGGCAGTTGGCAGTATCTAAACGTTTCACACAGTTTTTATTGGTAAGCTCACGTGTCGTTCATTTTCCCCCTAAAACTAACGCTGCTTTCCGCGGGGCCGAAGGACGAGAAAATAACGAGGAAAAATGAAAAATTCGAGGGCAAGTCTTTTTCACCATTCAATACATTGCCCTCTCTCTCGCTATTTCTCCCTTTTCCTCCACTTTTTTTTTCGTACCCACCCTATACACTAAACACTCCACCTTCTACTAAACTTATAGTGCGCGCGAGAAGTTTTTTCTTGTCACGCTACAAGTTCGCCCCCCCCCCCAACACCCTGACCACTTGTGTCGTGCGAATTGTGTGGTTTTTGAAAAATGGTGGTGGCTGGTGTGATGGGTGAGGTGTGACGGAAGGGAAAATTGCACGACGGTTGTACTGCGTTGTTTAGGTGGAGGGTCGTGGTTGAAGTCAAAACTCAAAGTCGTCCCTTTCTGATGATGATGATGTCGAACATGTATGATTTATGAGGACTTTGTTGAGTGAGGGGGAGGCGACGGCAGTACTTCCCAACTCCTACCGACAAAATTACCCTATGCGTAATTTTCCAGGACAATTTCTTTTCTTCAAAGTTTACAGAACTGACAACCCTATTAAAATAATTTATTTTTTACTCTTCCTAAGTCTAAACTTTTGTGTTAAAAATCGATCGATACCCCAATACATGATATACCCCTTACTCAATTATTTCTCCATAGCTCCTTTTTCAGTACTACTTCGTAAGTAAACAAAATGACGGAACGCCCCCCCCCCCTCACTTACAGTACACAGGCTTATTGACACTGCTTTCATACTCTCTGTACCAACTAGGTATGTAAGAGGAGGGGGGGGGGTAGTGCACGAATTCGAAAAGAAATTAAAAAAATTAATGGTCCTATATCTCCCTCATCGTAACTGTTTCAACTGGAAGATACCTCGCCCCCTCTCGCGCTTTCGTGAAGCCCTACCCTACCAATAGCGTTAACAATGTACATCAATTCGACTTACGTTTTTTCGGGTGACGTTAATCAGTCAGGGGGACAGGACACGCGGAGACGGTAAACTCGTACGCGTTAAACGCCGATACGCTGCCCTATAATTTTGAAACGCCTAATTTTGAAGTGAAATATAGGGGGAAAACAACTTTTTTATTATGGGTGGACACATGGATGAATCCAAAATATTTAATACAAAAATATAATATTCTGAGACGGTGACATCAAGGGGACTGGGGAGTACCGCCACTCTCTCTGCGAGTCCCTAAATAGCGGTCATGAATGTGCCATTATTTCCAGGCTGCATCACAATTAGGAACGGGCGAACGGGCTTAACGAGGGGCCCCAAGGTGGATGGGTTCCCTTCAGCTCGGCATTCTAGACATAACAGGAATCTGTGCGCCGCTGACCAATTCAATGGCTTTAACGCGTGGGATGAGATTTAAAAAGGGTCAGACGTCGATGATTGTTGATTGGCGCGAATGAATTGTAAATCGAATGAAAATAAAGCTGTAGTAACGAGCGTTTGATCCTTAAATATTGAAATTATATCGTCTAATTATAAATCGTGTTGTTGAATTAATTAACGAGAATTTTGCCCCCCCCCTTTACAGTTATAGTATTCATCAACTACTCAAACATCCAAAGCAAACAGTTTTTGTGACGTTCGGGTTCAGTTGTATTCCCGCAAATCAGCCGGCTGAAATGACGACTGCAACGACGGTTTTATTATTATTTCTTGTGTCAGTTTTTTGCAAGGCCGGAGTACTGTCTCAACAACAGGATCGCCCAAAACCCAAATGGGTGACTCTGGCCTACGAGTCGGACGAAGAATTGACTGGTTCAAGCGAGGAAACGTCATTTTTTCGCGGACTGCGGCATTCGAACAACTGTTCGTGTGGATGGACGAATAAGGTTATATCCCCCCCCATCTCGGAATTTTTGCTGAATAAATAATTTGTCGAAAAAAGGAGAGAATCGTTGGAGGAAAAGAGGCGAATAAACACCAATTTCCGTTTATTGCCGGTCTTGTGATAACTTTTATGAAAAAAGTCTACTGCGGAGCAACAATTGTCACAACTAAGCACGCACTGACAGCTTCACACTGCACAGTACCAACCAGGGGGTTCCCATTGGCTATCGTCATTGGTGCCCACGATCTTAAAGGTACCCGTTCGTCCCCTTCTTCACGACCGAAAAAAATAACGAGGAATAAAAAAATTCGTCAAAACAGCGGAAAAAGACGCCTCAGACTTCGTTCCAGTGGCCGAAACAGTTGAACACGAAAACTACACGTCGGTGACCAGTCGAAACGACATCGCCCTACTCGTTTTGAAACGTGATATTCGTTTCAATCGTTACGTCGGACCCGCCTGTATCCCATCGAATTTCATTCCTCTCGACGATGAGAACGTCAAAGTGATAGGCTGGGGCTTGAAAAAATACAGGGGAGAGGCTTCGGACGTATTAAAACATCTCAACTTGAAAGTATTCCCACTAATTGCCTGCGCTGCTCGGTACAAAAGTCGTATCGATCCTTTGAATCCGACGCAAATTTGTACGTTCCGGAGAAATCAGGACTCGTGTCAGGTGACAATGACGTTAAATAAGGTGGAAGAGGAAGGGAAACGAGTTGTTTTGTTTTGTTTCGAAAGGGTGACTCGGGTGGACCACTCGTCTGGCTGGATCCGGACACCAATCGCTACACTCTAGTGGCTCTAGTCTCCTACGGTAGCATCTGTGGGTCGAATGCCCCCTCGGTCAACACACAGATATCGTCGTTTTTACCATGGATTCAAGCTAAAATTGCTGGTAGAGTTTGCACGTAAAAACGAGTTGGTAACGATCAATTAAAATTAATATTTTTTAGAAACCGGAGGAGGAACGACTTGCGCTAAAGTGTAAACGCTACGACCTCTTGACCATTTCAATGAGTGCTATGAAAACCGCAATAAATAAACATTTTTGACGTCCGTCCGTCGTCCCAAAAAAGGCCCTAAACTTTTGATGGGTGTTCTGGAGAACCAGAGCAGAGCAGGGAAGTGTACTGCACACTTCCCTATTTGTACGCTCATTTTGCCACGATTTCATCGTTGGCTCCTTCTAGGAACGTTGTTTTGGCGGTTTACTGGGGGAGCCCCCTACTGTCGATTCTTCAACATATCAACGCATCGATATCTTATCAGTTTGTCTTGTAAACTTTTCTCGCGACCACGGAGCGAATAGTTTTATGCCAGTAAAATCGCCTTGACGTGGACAATGAGTGACTCGCCGAAGGCGGTTTTAAGTTTATTTCTACCGGGACTTTTCCTTTTAGCCGGGTATTTACGTCCGAGTTCGGCTTTCTACCTACCCGGCTTGGCACCCGTTAATTATTGTAGAAAGGGCGAAGAAACACCGAGCTGTAAGGTGAGTGTTCAACCATCTTCAGTAAATCACGTTGGGGTAATTTGGTATTTGTATTTCATCATTGGGTGAGTCATATTAGCAGTGACACGCGATGTACTTTCCTTTGACTTCCTAAATCCATGGGATCTTTTGGGGGGCAGAGGGGGATAGGTTGTTTGGGTTCCGGTGAATTGGAAAATGAAATGTCACGAATTCAGGATTTTCCAGTTCACCAGTGGCCTTGAGTGAAAGCCAAGTGCAAACAACTTGTCACACCGCTTCATAATGTCGGGAGAACATAGTTATCGTAAGTACATAGGCCGGGATGGCACGATTTCGGTACCTCTATTGTCGCCACTACGTCCCTACTCTTATGGTGGATTTCACCATCTCGGCTTAAGCTTCAGCTTAAAATTTAGTCTGACTTAAGGGAAGAAATACATTGAATTTTATGTAAACAAGGTTCGGCTTGGTTAAGCCGAACCTTTAGCCGAGGTGGTGAAATTGACCATTAGGGTATGTTTATACAGGAGCGGTGATGAAAGAAAAGAGCTAAGAGGCGAGCCCCTCTGGGCTGATGAAGTGAGCCTAGAAATTACACCACTGCCCTCTTGAATCACGCAGCTTCGACATAAACATTTCAACTGGAACCCAATATGACAATCTCTGCTACGTCGCTCTCCTATTTAGTCACCGCTCCTATATGTATAAACATACGGCTTAAAGTCGAGGTGGTGAAATCCACCATTCCACCGAATATGGGCTGTTTGCTTCTATAATTGACATTTCGCCGCTAGAGTTTACATTGGGCATTTTGCCCTATCTCAGCAAGATAGCCCAGAGTACTACCCTAACAGTGCCGGATCGGGTCATCTTAACTCAGCAAGCCACTGTAACGGAAATTATAAATTCTAGGGATACCCATGGGCGTAGCCAGTGGGGGGCAGGGGTGGGCAGTTGCCCTCCCCTAGACTCGAAAGCGAAGACTTGGTGGGGCACCTGCCCACCTCTAGATAGCGCTGGAACGTACAAATCCTTCAGGTTTGCCACATTTTGTTACGTTCACTAAAAAAAAAAATCATTTCTTGAATTTCGCTCACCAAAAAAACAAATTTCGAGGATTTTGGCGCCCTCTTTTCGCAGATCTGACTCAAGTAAAAGGCAATTTCTCATTTCACAAACCAAATTTTGCGAATTTTTAAACCGAATACGCGCATTTTGCCCTCAAAAAACAACTTAGCGTGTTTGGCTCACTTGAAACCAATTGCTGAAATTTCGTTAAGTATCTAAAAAACATCAATTTGCAGATTTGTTTCGCGTAAGCCGTGGGGTTCCGTGACTGGAGAATCAATTTTGTGGGCTTGCCTAATTCAACAACTGATTTTGCGGATGTTTCATATCAAATATAGACCATTTCCGCAGGTCTAACTCATTGGAAACCCAATGTCTCGGATGACGCTTCACCGAAATTTAAAATCGCCAGCTTAGTGATAAAATTAGCGGTTTTATGCAAAACTCAAAATATCAGTACCTACCAGAACCGCCATTTTTGTGCTGAAATTGCAATTTTGTGCTAAAATCGCCAGTTTCTATGTAAAATTTATAGTTTTGAGGTAAAACCACTTAATTTATTTTTAGGGTGAAATCGCCAATTTGTGGTATAAAAAAAAAGTCAGTTTTCTGGAAGCAGTTTTAGAATAAAAACTTCAATTTTGGGTTACAAAAACGTCAGTTTTGAGGAAATGTTGCCAGTTTGGGAGTAAACATTTAATTCTGAGGGAAATTTGTCAAATTTAGTTCAACGTAAAATCACTAGTATTGTCTTGTAATCCTCAGTTTTGGTATAACACGTCAGCTATAGCTTGAAATCTTTAGTTTTGAAGGAATTCAACTCAAAAAGAGACTATTTTAGTCCAAAATGCTGAAGATTTCACGCCAAAGCTGGCGTGTTACATCAAAACTGAAGATTTCACTACAATAATGGTGAATTTAACCTTGAACTAAATTTGTCAGTTTTTTCTAAGAAACTGGCTTTTTTACCACAAAAAATAATTAATAATTTAATTGAACTGATGTTATCCGGACGACGATTGAAGGGCATAGCCCAACACGATAGCGAAACACGATTCGAGTTTCGAGAAAAAATGGCTCCCCGGCGGGATTTGAACCTGCAACCTCTAGATTACCAGTCCAGCACGCTGCCAATTGCGCCACGGAGACGCCTTTGGGAGTCGTACTCCGAGGGATAAGCTAAGCTTTCATGGATGAGGAAGTTACACATTCTCCAAAATCATGCTGTCGTGATAGCTTGAGTACCAAAACTCATGAAAACACGATCCGTTCAAATAAACTCTGGCCCTTTATTTTTTTATTAATTTTTAAAACTATTGGGTTGCGGGACCCATTTGAATTAAGCTAGATAAACTGATAACGTAATAACAGCATCCGCATGACCTTCACAATAGCTTCCCACAAATCAAACAATAGGGCTTAAGAGAATGGGAAGGACAAGAAGGGACAACGCATGATAACAGCCTTGATGCGGAGGGTTGGGAGGGGTCACAACCCCTTAACTACGTCACGAGTTAAGGCCGGCCGTTTAAGGTATCACAAAAAATTGGCAAGTTTTATTATTTCTCTATAAATCGAAATCAATCATTTATGCACTAATATTCAATGCATGGTCATATTTAGTCATTTTCTTTCGAAAAAAAATGTTTCCAGCGATATTTATTTTTTATGTTACTTCCTCATTACCAGAAACCGAACGTCAGTTTTGGCGTACGATATCCAGTTTTGGGGTAAAATAATCAATTTTGTGTTGGAATGACCACCATAGAGTAAAATCGTCAGGTAACATTGGTTTTTGGGATGAAATCGCATGATTTAGAAAGTTGAAACCGTCATTTTTCGGATAAAATTGTCAGTTATTGTAGCGAAAATTCGGAACAACACTTCACGGTCGGGAGTAAAGCACTAGGCCCGTATTCGTAGTCGCTACTTAAGTTGAAATTCTCCTAAAGGCCCCTACACACGTTCCGACACGACCATCTCACCCTAGGATCCTGAACTGTAGGACGTGCTCTACACACCTACTATTGGCCACTATTGGGCTCCTACGTCATACACATCTACAACTGTGCACTTCACACCCGTACTACGCGGGCGTTTCAATCGGTGCGCGGTTGTTGAACGCACACCGCCCACGAAGCCGTGTAGGGAACGCCCACACGAAGCCGAGTGTGCCGTGTCACAGCTCGCCGCAGTCTTATAGTGTAATGGGTAGTGGCTGGATTCGAACCCAGGGGCTGAAGTACGAAGGGGTGTTATATGAAATAACACGGGTGGTATCCACGTGACAACCATTTTAATCGTAATAGGATAATGACGTGAAATTATAACACCCCTTCGTACTTGCCCCCCAGGCCCGCAGGGCCATTACAGTATCGTTACCTTCCTACCATCCCAGCCTAGGAGACTCCGTCCAGTCTCCGTTTCGACCTCTGACTTTCAGCTACCTGAGCTACTCGGTCCTGGTCTCATCAGCCCGGCAATTGAGCCGAGCACGGAGCCGATGGAGCGCCCCTCACCGGGGACCCATCAAACCCGAGTCAGGGAGGACCCGGCTCACCAGGACTGACGAGAACCGTGAGGGCGAAACGGTGACTGGGAATGTTGAGGCTAGGCGCCACGGCCGAGTTCAATAAAGAACATCAAAGATGTTGGGGGCATAACCCACCAAACAATCACGAAAAATTGCACCGAAGGTGCGGTCCAGCCTCCGTTTCTACCTCAGACCTGCTTCGTCGACTGACATGCCTAGTCATCTATCTCAATCCCTGTGGAAAGCGCTGGCAGACGGTTCTTCATGGTTAGCAAAGTTGAACCCAAAAATGGAACATTTTGTGGACTGCTGAACTTTGGATAAGTGGAACTGCTGGGAATGGTGAGACTAACACGGTTAGTCTGCCACTCCAAGCCCGGTGGAAAGCAGTGGCAGGCGGTACTTGAAGATTCGCAGTTGGATAATAATTACTTGACCTATCCTGACTCAGAATTGTTCCATGAATCTCTTATCCCGAGTACATATCTCATCAATATCATATCCCGAAAAGTTCTGAGCTTTGTTTTTGGAACCAAAGCTTTTCGATCAATTTCTTTCCATCTTGAGTGAACAACAAAAACATGTTTTTCACGCGACATGCTCTGAAAGTAGTCATTGAGATGGCGGTTAGGAAGGTCCAACCAAAGAAAGCTCCAACCGCGAAAAAGTTCCAACCGCAGCAAAGCTTCAACCACAAAAATTTCTAAACACAGTAAAGCTTCAACTATAGCAGTGCTCCAACCTGCATTGAGACTGTACTGTGAGACAAAATGGATAGGCCTGAGAACGACCTAATATCACTGGAGAACGATGACGAGCTAAAGGTAGATCAGGATGGTCCGTCAAGTGCAAACCAGGTTATACTAGTCACCCGTCACCTGGTCCGTTAGTGACTGTGAGAGGACAATTGAGAGGACTGACAACCAACGGTGTGAACTACGTGAATGTGACCCTTTTACTGGTGTCTACTTTTCAGGGCGCTCTGAAAAGAGCAAAGTTTCAACCCTTATCCTCCTTGGATGACTGAGGTGATTACTGTGGTTCGAGTTTTTTTGTTTGGGACACATCCTCAAGGTTGAAGATCGATACTTCCCAACCTCTGCTCTTCCAGGAGGATAGGGGTTGAAGTTTCGCTCTTTTCAGATCGCCCTCAGTCTCACCCCACCTTCACTTTGGTCACAAAGGCCCGGGGCTTGCCAGACAGGCGTCTCAGGAGGCCCTCGGGCAGAAGTGCAATTTTGTTGGATAGCAATATTTCTGTACCTGAAGTCAACAGTTTTCCGGGTGATTACTGGCAGCTTTAAAGCTCAACAGCACCCCGTAGACTCATTTTGCTACGAAATTTTGATTTTTTGTGAGGGGAAAAAAAGATTCTGGAGCAAATACAAGTTTTAAGCAGTCAATGATTGGTGTTTTTAAGGCGAAAGAGCCTTAAAATAAAAGATGGCCCGATGAATCGGATCACTGGCCAAAATTTCCAGTTTATTGCCCAAACAATCTGAATTTTCTGGCGGAATTTCCAGATTTCCTGAGGAGTCTTCGCTTGGTGTGATCGCTCCAACGGCGGATTCCCCCTAGGTAATTTCAATTTATCTCTCCATCGCAAGAGGTTTTGACTTTATTACCTCGTCATCATTACTCAGACTTGTAAGCCGGCATTTAACCATGGTGCCAAAACTATCCATTTTTGGCCATTTAACTGTCGATATTCAGCATGAAAATTTCGTACAAGTGCTAAGGGGCGGCTCGGCGTTCAGTATTTAGTTCCTTGTGTGGGTGACACCTAGACCCTGCTATGGCTTGATGTTTCTTCCTTATTTCGGATTAGTGAGGGGGGGGGCTGAATAATTGGCAGAAAATCAACGAACGAAAATCGGTGTGTAACACATTGCACTTAACATTAGTTGAGTAATTACTTACTCTATACATATTCGTACACTTAACTAAATACTCGTACACTTAACATATTGAGTAATTTTAATTTTAGTCCGGTGTGTGAGCGGGGTGGGGGTAGGGACCTCGCTAGCCCAATTGCCCTCGGCCAGTTGGCCCTGCTAAACCTCCTTGACCTCTCTCCGTGTAAGCCCCAGACATTTACGATCTGGAAATATTTGCACCACGAAATATTCTGTTTTTGCTTAAAGGTCCAAAGCTGCCAACAATTTTTTTTAAACACAGTGTTTATCTTTTTTTTACGTAATTGTTTCAGTCTCAAGTGGAGCTTTTCGTCAATAGGCTCAACACGGACGAATCCGTAATTCCGTTCGAATACCAACAGTAAAAAAACATAATTAAAAAAAAATAGCTTTAGGTACGAATTAATATTGTTTTTTTCTGCTTTTCAAGTTTCGATTTTTGCCCTCCGAAGAAGGGAAGTACGTCACCGTCTGAAAACTTGGGACAAGTAGTTTTCGGTGAAAGAATTCGGCCTTCGCCCTATCAGGCACGTTTTGCCCCAATTTTATTGCATGAGTGACAACCCCTCCTCCTACGGGCACTGAATAATTTTAATTGTTATTGTAGATCGAATTCTTAAAGAATGAATCGTGTAAAGAGGTGTGTACGCGCAAGTACACGGGGGGTGATGAGGGGAGCAATAAAAAATTGGCGCTGCTTAAAAAGGGCATGAGTTTAAATTACCAGCATCACTGGATCGTGGGTGAGTTTTATAGACTTCACTCGTTTCAATTTTGATGTTTGTTTGACGTGACTTTTTGTGTATATAGACAACATGCCCGTCACTTGGTGTTATATGATCGAGGATGGCCGCCAGTGTTGTATACCCGGTTTTCCGATGGGATGCTACGTCGGCGATTGGAAGCGTTCGGAGGACATTTGCAACATCAATGTGAATAGTTATTTCGTGGTTCGTCGACTTTTTTTTTTACATTTTCTTTGTTTTGTAGTCTTTGTACAGTACGACGCACACGTTTTATATTTTCAATCACATCGATCTCGACATAACGTATCACAGCGGTGAGGGTGAAGAATGGGGCACCGGTTTTGGGGCTAGTGGAGGCCGAATCGTTTGTAAGTGGGTGCAATCAAGCGTTAATTTCGTCATTTTTTTTTTCATAATTTGTGCTTTCTAGCCGTTAAAGCAACTCCGATGAGTATCAAACATGACTCGGAAATGAACTGTCAAACGAAACAGCCTCTCGCGATTCCAGAGGAGGAGCTGAAACAGGGGACGTCCCTGGAAATCAAGTACACGTACAGTGTCACGTTCAGGGTGCGTATTTCTTTGTGTAAAATCTAGTTTCTTCTGTTACATTGTCTTGCTTGTAACAGAAAAATAACACCGTAAAATGGTCGTCTCGTTGGGATTACATTCTAGAGTCCATGCAGCACACCAACATTCATTGGTTCAGCATTTTAAATTCGCTCGTCATCGTTTTATTTTTGTCGGGAATGGTCGCCATGATTATTCTAAGGACATTGCACAAAGACATCGCCAGATATAATCAGGCAAGTTTTGAATAAATAACTAACTAAAAGCGCCCTAATGGTGTGATTTGCTCCCTCGTTGCCGCAGATCGATTCCGGGGAGGACGTCCAGGAGGAATTCGGTTGGAAACTCGTTCACGGCGACGTTTTTCGCCCACCCCGCAAGGGCATGGTACTGTCGGTGTTCCTTGGCTCGGGCCTACAGATTTTCTTCATGACGCTGGTCACTTTGTGTTTCGCCTGTTTGGGTTTCCTTTCGCCCGCGAATCGCGGGGCTCTGATGACCTGCGCCCTAGTCGTCTACGTCTGTTTGGGCACTATCGCCGGATATACATCGGCTCGTATTTACAAAAGTTTCGGCGGCGAGAAATGGAAATCGAACGTGTTGCTAACTTCAATGCTTTGTCCCGGGTATTTTAACGTAGTTTTTTGATATTTTGTGATGCGAAGTAATTTTGTCTTCTCCTTAGGGTTGTGTTTTCCTTGTTTTTCGTGCTCAACCTTATTCTTTGGGCCAAGGAAAGCTCCGCCGCTGTGCCCTTTTCCACGCTTGTGGCTCTCTTGGCACTTTGGTTCCTCGTTTCAGTTCCTCTGACATTCATCGGATCAGTGTTTGGATTCAGGAAAAGAGTAGGCTAAGAGTCCCCCAAGTTCATTGTTGTTCAGAAATGACGAGAATTAATTTTGAATATCGTTCAACAGCCGATTGAGCATCCCGTTAGAACAAATCAAATACCGAGGCAAATCCCTGAACAGTCTGTCTACACTCAGCCACTTCCAGGCATCATAATGGGTGGAGTTCTTCCATTTGGGTGTATTTTTATTCAACTGTTCTTCATTTTGAACTCACTCTGGTAACAATTTATTCCTTTTAAATATTGAATCCTCGAATTTTTAATTTTATTTATCTATTCTCAGGTCGAATCAAATGTACTACATGTTCGGATTTTTATTTCTGGTCTTCTTAATCCTCGTCATCACATGCTCAGAAACAACGATCCTTCTCTGCTACTTTCATTTGTGCGCCGAGGTAAACCCCATGCTCCCTCCTTCCCCCGAGCTTTGGTTAACACCGTGGTTCTCGCAGGATTACCACTGGTGGTGGAGGAGTTTCCTAACGAGCGGATTCACAGCGATATATCTCTTCGTCTATTGCATTCACTATTTTATCACAAAGTTGAACATCGAAGACACCGCCTCGAAATTTTTATACTTTGGCTACACGCTCATCATGGTGTTCCTGTTTTTCCTTTTAACAGGTAAAATTTACGTTGTTTTTCACTTTCAGTGTTTTTGATCGAAACCTCTCCATCAACAGGCACCATCGGGTTCTTCGCTTGTTTTTGGTTCGTTCGAAAGATTTACAGCGTCGTCAAAGTGGACTAATTGAAATGTTTTGAGACCTAGTCCTTCGTCTCATGACTTTTTTTTGAAACCCCCACCCCCACTCATCCGTCTATGTACATAAGAATATTTGAGGTGGTTTACGACTATATTTCTGTAATTATTTATTCGAACATTCGAAACAAAAACACGAGCGCCTACCTAGGAATCAGTTCACTTGGAAAATTCAAAGAATCGTACGTTGTAGGCCGGCCCATTTTCACCGGTTTATTTGAGTGGCTGGGGTGCTATTCTTCAACTTTGAGGCACCGGATTTTCAATCGAAAAGTCACCTGGGGGCCTATTCTCTAACTCCGAAGCAATAGCTTTTTGGAAGTCATATGTTTATTTCATTCATTTTCTTCGAACAAATGAATGAAATAGACACATGGCTGGCGAAAAAAATATTACTTCTTGTTAGAGAATAGGCCCCCTGATTTCATTGCATTTTCAAACATCTTCAAAGAAAATGAATTAAATCATACGACTTCCGACAAGAGATTCGATACCTTAAAGTTACAGAATAACCCCTCAGCAATCGATTCTAATAAGTGAATGGCACCTGAAAACCCGTCTGTCGCCGTTTCATTTTGTTCTTTCTATTCTTCCTTAGATTGTGATTTATCAAAGTGATTTTCCAAAAAGAAAAATCATTGTTTCTGTATAAAATACGAACGAATGTGTGTTTCAATTGTAAGTATAAAATATTATTGTTTGTATCACTCAATTTGTGGTTTGTAAATAAAAAAGTGGAAAAAAGAATGATGGTCTCGTGTTACTTGAATACTTTCGTTGGCCCCGCTCCATAGCCAGCTAACACTAGTGGGGAGGGGGTAGTGATTTGAACAAATTAAATCTCTCAGGGCCATGTCGCCCTGAATCGGAGCTAAGCCCCATGTTGTGTCGGTGGTTTCTGCTCGGTGATCTTTCAGTAATCACCCCACAATGGCACAGCAAGGCGATAGAATCAAAAGAAGGCATCCGCTATGCACCAAAAAGGGACCTCCCGAGAGTTTTTACTTCACCGTTTAGGAAATTGGAGAAAAACGCATCTTCCTTCGGGGGATAACTTCACCACAGCCGTCCTCCCATTTTCAAATCTTATGAAAGGGCCAGCGTCTCTAAGAAAATTGTCGAGGCTATTTCGCAGCCAAGTCGAGAAACAACCGTTAAAGCACTACTTGGGTTAACTTTGGGAGGCAACTCCGAGGCTAAAATCACGAAAAAAACGATAGTGTGCGGATTAGCCTACCTGGGGGGGGGGGTGTGGCTAAAATTAAGAAAAAACCTCAATTCCGCGAATTTATCATTTTGAAATGATCCTTCGCAGGTAAAATTGAGAGTATTGGAGTTAATGCGATTTGAACTACTTCGGGTGGCTATTTTGCGGCAGAAAATTGGGGAAAAACGCTTAAGCGCGACTTGTGTAATTCCTGGAGGTAACTCTTTGGCTAAAACCAAGAAAGAAGCGCGGATTTGAGTAAACTCCATGGCTGAAAACTTGCTCATTTGGTTGTTAACTTTGGGCAACCTATTTTGGTTGATGAATCCAAAATATTCGAATTTGACCGGGTTGGCGTTTCCTTTGTACTAATTTATATTTTAGGGATAAACGGGCTTTCCATAGCTAAAGCCATAGGCAGTTACAGAACCAAATGGTCAGTTTAAACGTAAATTTCGTTTTGTTGAGACAAAAAATACTATTCTGCGTGAGGAAGGCGGTCGCGGCAAAATGTCTTCTCCTTACGCCCATTTCAGATTTTGTCTGCTGTTAGAAAAGGCGTGGAGGGGGTCAACCCCCCCTCGCCATTCGCAACAGTCCTACGACGTTTAAACCCCAATCGTAAAAAAAAATGCTAGAGGGGCCTAGGAGATATCAGTCTCGGACACCTTCCTTGAAATCTGCTCGGTCGTGCGGGTTGAAGCCTATTCAGCCGTACTAGTCAACGTTTTTATAATAATGAGCAGGGGTTGGAGTGGGGGTGGTTTCTTAAAAATATTTTTTATTCCAACTCTCGGAGCAAACCTCGATAGAATTGGTGACCCCTGCCTGGAAAAAAAATTTTTTTTTCAAGCCAACGACAAATAAAGGGATGATGGGAGCCCTCAGTTTTCATAAATTTAAATTGTATCGAAACGGAGACTGAACCCTCCTTGGAATTTTCGCGATTGTCTGGTGTGTCTAACCCCCGACATCATGCACGTTCATCTTTGAACCAACCCGCGACGCTTAGCCGAAGTTAACGTCCTCACTCAGGCCCTGTTTCGCCATCACGGTTCTCTCAGCCGGCTTAGCTCGGACTCGGTTTTTCCAAGGCAGGGCACCACAAGTACCAGAAATAACTTGTTAGCGCACGACAACTGGAAAGCGCCTGCAAGGATTTTAGGCTAGTTAAGTGATAGTTTCAAGTCCGAAGTCTAAACAGGGAATGGGCCGCACCTCAGCGCATTCTCACTTAGTCTACCGTTCAATGGGGAACTTGCACATTTTTCAAAAGTTGGTGTTGCTTAAAGAGGGCTCTTCCACAAGTCTATTGCTCAGATTAAACTTTGAAATAAGTCAAGGATGTTTTTTTAGAGAATTTTTAAAAATTTTGAGTGGAGGTTCGATTACGTAAAAACTTACTTATTGAAATGGATGATGCGGGGAAGAGGGGGTTGGACGAGTTTAATGGGGGGACATTTTTCATGTTATTTGTAAACAAACAATTTTAGAGTTCCCTCAAATGCTTCACAAGTAAGTATTTACGTCATTTCCCCTCGCACCATCCATCCTCTTCTGAAGAACTTTGAACCTTTTTTAAAAATCTTAAAACGCACCAATCGGGTTGCAACTTCCGTTGTTATCCTTCAGTTCACGGGTCAAATCACCGGTATGCTTTTCTACCCAATCTGAGATTCATGCAAGTTCCCCATTCCACATTTACTGATGGGCATCTCTCAAATCTGTCGGGAAAATCCCTTCCCTGATGATGTAGCGGCGTCTATCCCCCCCCCCCATTATGAGCAGTAATCCCCCCTCTCAGTGAAAATAAATTTCAGGGCCTAATTTTGACAAATTGAATAAAATCAACACCGCGTACCGTTAAATTATGGCTTATTCTTAGCTTTAGCCTCGAACCAGCGCTTTTTCTACACCTTATTCGCAGATTAGCGCTTTTTCTCAATTCAAAGCCGCGAATTAGCACTTTTTCTTAATTTAAGCCGAGAATTGGATATTTTCTCCATTTCAGTATCGAATTAGCGTCTTCATTTGGTTTTTTTTTCACTCTAGTCACGAATTAGCGCTTTTCCATTATTTTAGCCTTAAAATTGCATTCGCCAGAAGGCCGCGAACTGGCATTCTCTCATTGTTAACCACTAATAAGCGTTTTCCTCCATTATGACCTTGAATTTGCGTATTTTCTCAATTTTATCTGGATACTTGAGCTATTTCTCAATTTTAGCCGCAAATTAGCGTTTTCATTTAATACGCTCGCTCATAGTCATGAATTAGCGTTTTTCTCAATTTTAGCCACGAAGTAGCGATTTGTCTCCATTTTACTCACGAATGTGCGATGTTTCTTAATAGTTGCCGCGAGTTAGCGTCTTTTTCCGCTCTTAGCCATTAGTTAGCGACTTTTCTCAATTTTGGCCAAGAAGATTCCTTCGTCAAAGAGTCGCGAATTGGCGTTTACTTAATTTTAGTCGCGAATTAGCGTTCTTCTCCATTCTGGCCATGAATCGGCACATTTTATGAATTTTACCTGCGAATTACGGCTTTTCTCAATTTTAACCTGAATTAGCTCTTTATCTACACTATATCCACGAATTTTAGCACTGTTCCTCAATATCATCGGCAAATTATAGTGATTTTTCTACATTTTCAAACGCGATCCTTCTTTTGTCTCAATTTGATCCTTAAATTGGAGTTTTTTTTCTCATTTTAGTCTGTAATTAGCGATTTTTCCCAATTTCAGCCGTGTAAGTGTTTTCCCAATTATATTCCGCGAATTAGTTTTTTTTACAAGTGTTTGCTATGAAGTAAGGTAGAGTGCTATCGCGGAGTATAGAGCCATATAGCTAAAATAAAGTAAAACGCCATAGTGTGCTGTTCTTGAACCAAGTCAGTGTCTAGAATTCTCAGAATGCTAAAACGCTCTAATTAGCGTTAAAAAATTGATAAAAAGCAAAATTAGTCGCTAATTACAGCTTTTACTCAATTTCAGCCCAGATTTTATGAATTTTCAGAAAATCCGTGAAGCTGCTGGTTCAAGAACAGAACATTATGGTGTTTTATTCTAAAATTTAGCTATAAAATGGCTCTACAGTCCGCGATTCTGCGATTTTTTCACAATTTTGGTCTGGAAGCTGCATCGTGAAACATCGAATGAGGGTTTTTTTTTTCTCGCAGTTTTAGCCACAAATATTTGCGCTCTTTCCAGCCTTCATGGCGCGTAATTGTCTTAAGAACAGTATTTCAGTGCGCCTTCGCAATTTCCGCCGCCTAAGTGCCCACACGAACTGTAGGGATCAGCGTATTTTGTCTATTTTAGCCACGAAGTTGCCTCCGTAAGGCGCGAATCAGTACATTTCACAATTTCAGCTTCCAGAATAGCGCTTGCATCGGCTTTAGCGAATATTCGGCGAAAAATTTGGTGAGCATCTTTCAACGCTCTATTCTCTAGGTCGGATGGACTGAAAACCGTCGAAAGCAGCCAAATTCCCGTCCAACCGGATACCAAGACTTCTTTCCACGTACCTTCATCCTTGAACATAAAACCTAAAAATCATAATTTTTCCATCTTCAAGCTATTCGGGGGCGGCGGTCCGCCCAATACTCAACGATGAACGAACTGAATGAAATATATGTTGCTCCCGCCTTCTTAGGGGCTTTCCTCCTCGTTACCAGGGTGGACAAATTTACCTAGCCCCCCCCCCCCGTAAAATTCCTAGCCATATTGTGTGCTACATGCCCTGGATTATTCCACCCTCCAGTGTCCACCTAGTACCCACACCAATCAAGAGCTATCGGACAGCATCCCCCCTTGACACTTTTGGACGCTCTCCCACTACCACGAATAATTTCCATTCCCCCCCCTAGCGTCAGATGGACGCCGAAGCCCCCCCCCCTGTGATGATGTGCGTTGTATTTTACATCGAGCCGCCGGGAAATAAATTAACCGCCGGTATGACTTACTTTTTTAGCCAGGAATTTTACCTTTTTTGACGGGTGGAAAAATCGCACCCAAAATAAACATGAAAAAGCTACCCCTGGCGGCTGGAGGGGGGCCTAGTGCCTTCTATGCCGCTCTCCTTCATCCGCCTCTGCTGACAGAGAGCAGCAGCAACTGCGGGAGCGTGCCCCCGATGTTTAGCTGAGTATTGAGTCGATTTTTTTCTTTCTTCTAATTACGAATTGTTTCAGTTCGCAAATTAATGAATAATTTTACAAAATGACCTGAGTTCAGCGCACCTTTGGGTCGTGCCCCCCCCCCTACACTATTGCTACGCCTCTATTCCCCGTATAGGAGAGGGGGTATAGTGACCAGGAATATGCGGGCCGGAGAGTTTCTACCAATCTCCTCACCTTTCCCAATGGGGAAACAAATTCACTCTGGTGGCTGGCGGACATTCCAGCATGTTTTTGTTCTTAGAGAGAACTCCTTCGACTGCTTTTCCGAAGTTCCGATGTAGAAACTGTTTCGATTTTCGGATTCCCCGTGTCTCAAAACGAACGAGATAAACATAAAAATGTGAAATTCGTGTGCTCAGGCATCCTCAGCGAATGACGTACAATGCAAGGGAACTGGGGGGCTGTAAAACGTGTCAAATTAGGCCCGGCCGGAATCGGGTTTTCCAGTTCAATTTCGCCTAATTTTACCACAGTAACCCTGTGGCCCATGTTCTACGTGCGTGGGAATCACGCGACTTAAGCGTTTGTAGCTGGTTTAGCGTTTGTAGAGTCGGGCTATTCATACTTATTTTCTCTGGTAAAAATGATGTTACGTGGTCACACACATTACAAAAACGAAATGATAGACTTCACGGGCGTCTCTCGCTGTAAAGGATCAACACACTTAAGTCACCCGCATCGCAAAAATCGCAGTGACTCCCGCTCAAGCAGGACGGGGCCTAAGAGTTGTTTTGCTCAACCAACGCTAACAATAAATGCACTATAGTAGGCCTCAAAAAGCAAAATTTGGCCTCTTGCATTCAGGTCTGCTGTACCCGCCTATGTTTCATGTCTACACCATAATATTGACCATAAAGCTATCATGTGGAGACTTCAAAAAAGGAAAAATCGAATTAGCCGTATAACGCCCCTCCCCCTCAAGAAGTTCCACGGCGATTTAATCACCTTGAATGTGCATTATACCCCAATATATCGGCCTATTTACTGCCGTGTAAAGGCAGATACAGTCCGAATATACGACATACCTATCGAATGACACCTCGCTCCTCTGTTCAACACACTCATACTCGCGCAATAGGCAACCATAAGTCCAAAGATTCAGTCATAAATAAATAACGAACTCACCACCACGCTTTTCTTTTGGGTTGGCTACGAATCTGTGGATTTTAAGATATTCCGGGCGTCCTTTAAATCACCGATGAGGCTAAACCGGATCGTTTATCATTTTCTTTTTCTCTTAAACTGAATGGATTTCCTCCATGACTGAACGGTCGTATGAGAAGTTTAAAGACCAAAATACTTACAAATATTCGAGGAGGGCACCCGAAGGGGGGGCATCTACCGGCTTCTTGTTCCATGCACATCCTTTCTCTTCTTTACTCTTCATCTTTGGAGCATATTCAAACATTTTATATTTTTATACATCGTTTTCTCGATATAAATCACAGGCAAAAAAATTACTAAAACAATAAAATTATTTTGTTCAACTGCAATTAAAAACCAACAAAAAACAACGGCCTACCCGTCAACTTAATTTACGACTTATTATCTAAAAATTTGAATTCGTCTTTTTTAAAAAAACAATTTAAGTACTTTAAAAAATAACGGAATGGAACAACAGGAACTAGAAGTTTTTCGTTTTGTTTTTTGCTGTTTCAAAATATGGAATGATGTCAAATTCGTGCAAAGCCACTGCTAACGCGCAAAGAGTAGGCGCTGTTAATGTGACAATCGAAGGTCGAGACTAAAGACTTGACAAGAAAAGGGATCGAGCAAAAGTTTGAGTTTTAAAATTCTTAATTAGCACAACCATATAACTTTTGTATGTATTTCTGAGTGAAATTTCCTACGGAATAGGTACTCAATTATCTAAATATTACGAAATGGAGCAACAGTGGCTTAGACTCTACTCACTACATACTTGGAAATATTAACATTCCAGAGTTGAAATTGATTTATTCCTTGTCTTTCTCATAAATATCCTAATTATCGAATAATAAATAACGAAGAACAACAATAATTAAAGCTTACCGAGAATGAGAAATCTCCTTTCTTTCTCAACGTGTAATTTGTTTTCAATGTTAAGAAGAAGTTTACACACTTACGGCAGTGGGCTAAGCGGCGACATGTGACGAGGCGAAGCGTGCACATTTAAATGTTGAATGTGACACGACCGACACATGAGATGCCCGTCGAGAGGATAGCAACGTTTGTCAGGCTCGTCAGTCAGCTGCATGCCGCATTCCTAACATGACCAAAGGGGACATGAGACATTGATCGGAGGGGCCAGGTTGGGGTGAGTACCTCGCAAATATAGCAATCAACGTGAAAGTCTTTGTCCATTGAAACTACTCTAACAGTCTCCTCAGTGCCCTTCGAAAAAAAAAAACAATCGAATTATTGTAATGACGTTTTCTGCGGTGTCAAACAATTTAAAAATAGTTATGAAAAGCAATTAGTTTATAAAGCGCGTTAGACAAAACATTTCAAGAAATAAATGTACCTCGACTGGCGTGATTCCTTTACCACAGGCAGCACACTTTGGAGCAAACATTCTGCAAAAAACACAAATCCACCCCAAAACGATTTCGGTCTAAGAAACAATTAATTTCGTGCTTGAATTAAGCAGTTCCTGTTAAAATGGTAAGGTCCCAACACACCCAAGCGTTCTACAATATTGTGTTATGTTTTAAAAAAACACATACCTGTGGTAGTCATTAACACAATAAATTTTATTGTCTACGTCAACAGTGAACGGAACACCGTCGAGACACTCGTTGCACATGCAACACCTGAAACAGCCGGGATGGTACGACTTCCCCATCGCTTGCAAAATCTGTGTCGGAGGGGCGAAAAACTTGGTTAATTAGTTTTTTCCACAAAATTTACGTAGAAATGGGAAACTACCATTTCCATGATCAAATGCCCGCATATGGCGCACTTCTCAGCGGTTTGTTGAAACCCGGAATACTAATCAAACAAATTAGAAACGTCAAAATTATTATTTTTTTCTTTTTTTAATTGAAGCGCGAAATTTGCGTTTTGTCAATTACCAAATAGTCCTCCTCGCAATAGACACGACCGTGGACGTTGTAGAAAGCCTTGCCACGAAGCGCTCGACCGCACGAACAACAAATGAAACAATTCGTGTGATAAAGATTGCCCATGGCTTGACATGCTTGGCCGGCACCGGTGACTTTTTCACCGCACGTGTGACAAATGCCTGTAGAAAAAAAAAATAATAATAATAAAAAAAAATCGAGGGGTGAACACGGGGGGGATTAATAAAACAAACGGCACCGAAAAGGAAAGTTTCCGGGGCGGGTTTTAAGCGAATAAATATTTTGGAAAATTGCATCCCGAATGAATCCGTGGCAAGTCGACAGATTCGTAGAGGTGACCACGTGACACGGATTGAATCGCGAAGGGTTTTGTAAAGATCGAAATTTAGGTCTTAGCACAGAGGAAGCCTCAATTTTACACTAAAATTACAAATTCTAGCAAGAGAAAGGTTAATCGTTAATCTATGTGGAAAGGAAGGGTGGGTTGGGTATATCGGAATGCGTACCATTTTGGAAACAGGGAATTTCGTAATCGCCTTTCCTTAATGAAAATAGTATAGGTAACGTTAAAATCAAATCAATATTGTGTAACGTGTAGGTGGCTAAGCCTATTGTTATCAAAAATAGGTTTTCCACCCCTACCTCGCGTCCTGAACAGGCCAGTAGGGGGGAGGGGGTCATAAGCCTTTGAGAGAGCCGACTCGCGCGGGCGATACTTAATATTTTGTATGCGTTTCTTTACATGAAGGAAAAGAAAAACCTTTGGTTGTTTTTTTGTTAATGCAAGCTATTTATATGCGCAAATAGCTCCAGGGGAATTCTATTCGAAGGGTGCAAAAAAAGGTTCTACGGACAATTTTTGCAGGTCAAAATTTATCCCCAGGGTGTTCATTCGAAGGATAAAGAGCAGGTGTTTGCGGGACTGTTTTTCAGGATCGTTCCCCCCCCCGCCGTTTCTACCTGTTTTGTCTACCTGGAAATGAGTCCTTTCATAATGTCATTAAATTCGTAATTGGCCATGTTGTCGTGGAGTTATTCAGACTTCAGGTGGTATAGTTGTTGTCTCTCCACATTAATTGTTTTTATTTCTTTCAGTTCTTCGTCAAATCGATTTTCGGCCTGTCTAGGCCATCATCAGGACCATTATTAAAATAAGCTTTCGTGTGTCTTCCACACTCGTTGACGTCCTTGTTGTGTCTTCCTCATTATTTTAATAATGGTCCTGATGATGGCCTAGACAGGCCGAAAATCGATTTGACGAAGAACTGAAAGAAATAAAAACAATTAATGTGGAGAGACAACAACTATACCACCTGAAGTCTTTCATAATGTTTTTGAAGTGAATCAGTAGCAGGAGAATTCAACTTGATTACAAGCATGTCATTGCGCTTTGCTATAGCTCCCCCCCCCCGGAGAAGGGGGTGGCTGGAACAATCGCCTCCCTCCTCACGAAGGTCCATCCCTCGTCGTTTATTCTACTAAGGCGGATCATTGTTTGGTAAAAATCGGAAGATTTAGCTCAGGAAGCTGATCCCCCCCCCCTTCAATCTTAAAAATGAAATTCCGCTTCTGAAACCAGCCAAAAATCGAATGACCACTTCATATTTGCTCTAAAAATTAGCAAATACACAAGAAAAGAGCAGTATGGCTCCAGAAACTCTCTATTATAGTGAGTTAAGAAGCACGAAATTTTCGTCAAGAAATATTGTCCATAGATGAAATAATTGAAATTTGACTATTATCAGCCCAAAACAAGCAATAGCCACGAATTGCACGTTTCAAAGAATGCCGAGCAATCAAATTTGCAATATCGGGGAATTTTTCAAAAAAGCCTTTTGGCCCACGACACGACCAGTTTTGCCACGGACTCGGGAGGCCTGAAATACTCTTAGAACCTATCCTGAAATACGTTTGTAACGTACTCGCGGTTTTGACGTGAGTAACTGGAGCACCGGAAGCCCCTCAGAAACTGGCCATTAGGCCACGGACAATTTCACCTCAAAACCTCAAGTACAGGAAATTATCGCAGACCACCTAGGTAATTTGGAAAGGCAGACATTTTGTTCGAAACGGAATCATTCTAACTCAAGATCCAAGAAGCCATAATAAGAATTTAGCCCTTGGAAGTGATTGATAACCCGAAGAGTTTGATTAAACGCCTATAAAAGCGGTAATTTGGCCCCAGCAACTGAATTTATGGCACTGAATCTAACGATTTTCGCTGCAGATTAGAGCCTTAGACGAGTTAGAATATAGCGCATCCCTTGTACCTTAGCAGGGAATCTGCAATTTCGCTTGAAACTCTGGAATGAGAGGGGGCGAGGAGATGGCAGATTAAATTATGCCTCCTCCTTTTCCCTAGCTAAGGTCAGCAATACTAACCTGAAATCGCTATTTACCTGGGACACATGAAAAATTATTGAGAAAATCTCGTCTAATTTCATGGGCATGACTCCTAATAACCCAAAATGTTATAAAGGATAAGTTAACACGATTCAATCCAGCACACGGAGGAGCGCCCACCCCGCGTTTGGGTTGCCTACCTAGCCTACCGAAAGAAATCGTAAAATACTAGACACTAAGGGGGCAGGGTTAAGCAGTCAACAGTCAATCTACGATAGTGTGGGGATAACTAAGGAAAGAGCGTAGAGGTGGTTTGAACCTTGAACGTGAAATGAGAAGGCAAGACATGACAATGAAGCGAAAATTATGAGAAAAAAAATCGTCGGGGTTACTCCACGATTAGCCCCCCCCCCCCACAACACCAGAAACCGAGAGATGAATCATGGGCGCTGAGGCGAGGATGATTAATCCCACGAAAGCTTTGGAAGCTAAACATAAGGAACACGAGGGAAACAAGATTGAATGAATGAGGCCCTCCACTCACTCACCGTATTCACAGATACAGTGGTTGTGGTGGTGGTGGGAGGGGGGCGACTTTGTAGGGACCAACATTTAGGAAATCGTTTCTTTCCATTTAAGCACAGTTTAAACGGTAAATCATCTATTCATATTGTGAAGTACGAGGCGGAACGGAGGTGACCATGAGAAAACGTATTTTATTCACACCGTTTGCCTTCACCTACCCTTACTGGTAAATATTGAACGAAATTTTATTGGATTCAATCCAAGAAAGAACCTTTTACCAACCAGTTTGACTCAACCTTCTGTTTCGATGTCACGCAGAGGCTGAGCAGCTTGATTAAAATTTGAATGGATTTTCCCACTCAGAGGCTAACAATTTATTAGGGGGGATGTGAGAGTGCCGAGGGATGCCTGACCAGAGTAAATGTTCAAAAAGTCAAAAGACCCAACATCACGCTGATGATTCAGCGTGGAACAATACGCGATTGCGCCTGAAAACATGTGAGGGGTAAAAGGAACCCAGGTCTGAATCATTTCTACTTGAGAATCCTTCGCAGGATTAGAAAGGGCGGAACTTGCCGAAGAAAATGAACGGTGTGGAATACTGGAGCAAAGATTCGAATGTTGTAAAAAAAAAAAAAAATTGTTGGCATGACAGTGATACAAAGAAGCCGTGAAGTAAAAGCACGATAAAATAAAATTAATGAGTTTTCCCACAGCAAACTTTGACTCCCCCACCCCATCCGACGGTCCGCGTGGGTGCCAAGGAACGGAAAACCATTAGTCAGTCCTTTAAAACAAAATATTCAAATATTTGACTTTTTCTCACACCCGAATTTCCCATTATTATTTTCCATATATGTATATACTATATAAACGAGAAGAGGAAAGAGGATGGGTCATTGAAAGTCCACGAGAAGAAGCAAACTGACGCCTTTTCGCTAATCCCAACACTGCAATAAAGAAATTTTATCTCGAAGAAGAAATACAATAAGTATTTCTACCACTTTAGCAGTCTACGAAGAAGAAGTGAAGGAATTTGTTTAAATTGCTTTATTCTCTCAAGGTATAAAGAGGAAGAGTCGCGGCAAAAAGGGGGGGAATTGACGGGTGTCTTCCTGCTCCACTCAACATTCCCTACAAACACTATTCTCGTTAAACTCACTTAACACTCCTTAAGGCTTTAAAAGGGAAGACTTAATTCTGAAAATATTTCGGAGTTTGATCGCGCTCAAGTGGATGTAATTCCTAGCGCTTCAAGAGAGTCCCTGGGGCTACCCTAGACCCGGACTAACAGTTCGATGACACTGGAAAAAGTTTATTGTTCCGGTGAATTTCAGGCACACAATTAAAAGATTCTTAGAATGTGAGAAAAAATCCCGACAGTGCTTCAAGAATTCCACTCAATTTAAAGATGGAAGAGGGAAATTACAGAACTGAAAACAATGATATTATCTTTAAGGCCATAAAGAGCATAACTTTTTGTTTTCATTTCCCATTCGATAGGGAAAATCAACGAGGTCTTCATAATGGAAAAAAACGAGGTTCAAAAACTCAAAATAGGGGAATGCGGTCCGGTACAATGCACGCGGGGGTTAATTATCCACTTCCCTTAGAGGAGGACTAGCGGATTCGGACCAACGCCGCTTCAAGACATTTCCAACATTAAATTTCGTTGTTTTTTTCCTCAACAAGAGCATTGAACTCATTTAGTTCACTAAAAAGGGTAGACTGAAAAAGTAGTAAAATAGTGAGAAAAACATTCGTTAATATGCAGACACTATTTATTTTTAACAAGAGAACGCGTATACCCCGCCGCTCCATGTTTTTCACCTGGCCTGGTGGAGCTCTGAGTCTGAAGGCCTAGAGTGAACAGATGTTTCACAATTTTTTCATTATACCAAGGCTCTTCGTCACTAAACTACCCCCCCCCCACCCTTTTATCAATCTAACCCGTCCTCATTTCTTGCCGTACCACATCCTGAAAATCCCTCCTTTAAAGGGAAATACTAAAAATATATATACGTATTTTTTACGACGAAGAACTGATCATTTATACGCATACAATGAGGACATCTAGTGGACCCCCCGTCCCGCCATCACACAAAATTTCAACAAAGTTAAGTCATCCACGTGAATCATGTAATCAAGGGCGCATCGATTTGTTATATTAATAGAATTTGTTTTTCTTACGAGGCTGTAAAAAAAAAAGAGGATGAAAGGGAGAAAAACGAACACTCACTCGCCTTCACCTCTGGGTTCGTTCCGGGTATTGAGTTCAAAACGTGAGAACCCAAGTCAATAACAACATAACTAGACAAAGATGATTCCTTCGAACTAAAAGACAAATTTAATCGTCAATTAAAAATTTGTGTTTGCTGTGTTCCACGATTTCCTCGATTAGTCTGATTGTACTACTAATCAAGAAACAATTGCACCCACATTCACTCATTCAACTTTCTGAATTATGAAGTTCATCTCATATAGAGCCCGGGGAGGGAGGTAACAGCTGAGAATGGAACGTCTAAATAATTAGTAGGAGATAACGTATTGGTAATTAACGATCACCCATCCTGACCGGGAGCTCAACCCCTCGGCCCCTCGGATAGGACTCTCAGCTCTTCCCTCCTCATGGGCTCGCTAGGGACCAACAGTATAGCCTGTGGCTAAAGTGACTAGACGCATACATACGCTAGTCTTAAACCCAGTAGGGGGAGAATTATTCCACAAACGGCAACGATTACCTCACCACCCACCAGGAACACGACTCAATTTTGACTCTCAGAGAAGATTTAGCCAGTTTTTTAAAGAATGAGTATCCATTTTTTGGAAATCAATGGGTCAGTGGCTGAACTCATAGTGGTAGGGCCTGGAGATGGAATTGGGGAAAATTTTTTAGCCCGTCAAATAAGGTTGTATGAACGGCAAATTTCGCACGACAAAAAAGGGTAATCCCACGGCAATAAGGTTGTTAGCACGTCTAATAGTGTAACGGCTAAAATGGAAAATCCAACGTCAAAAAAACAAACCCGCAAGACAAAAAAAGTCATTCGCACGGCAGATAAAGGTATTTGCACATCTAATTATCACGGGTCAGGTAAATTAATGACAAATAAAAAGAAGTGAACTGAAAATTTGTGATTTAAAGCCGTGAACATTTTTTGTTCAAAGTACGAGGTCGCCCCGCGAAAGCAGCCGAATCTTTAATTCTACATTAAATTTTCGTTAAACACTTTAGCACACGTAGGTAAATTGTACATAGTTTTTGTTACAATCCCTCTAAAACCCTATTTTGCCGGGCTTACGACCTAAATTGCCGAGCCGATAAACTTATCCCGATAGAATTCCAAGTTTCATGAGCCAGGCGATCAGGTAGGTAAATTGGGTGATGGTGATGGAGCGAGGCACAGTGCTGGAGCTAAGTCTATAGGGGCCCGGGGCGGCAATATCATCAAGGAATATAATTTTTACATAGCGTCCAATAACGTCGTGCCATGGAATTATCACCTTGATGAAAATTGGCGAAGACTGATCCATTCACTTCCCTTGTGGGATAGACAATTTTACGGGTCAATCTCGGGTCGGGTATTGACGGGTATGGCTCGAAAAATCTGTCTAGAAAGGAGGTGGAAGGGGAAATGCTTCAACTTTTTTTGGCTAACCTGCGCGATCACAGACTTTTTAGAGGAATCCAAGGCGCGGGGATATTGTTTGTGCCACTCTTGTATTTCATGGCGGTTTTTGACCGTGTTGGGGACGTTTTCACAAGCCCCACAAATTTTTCGCCACGCAGCAAGCAAAACCAATTGGCAAAGGCCACCACGTCCTATATTCTGTTTTAGCGGTCTTGCCCATGAACAGGCGCGATCTCTCAATTTCAGCCCCCTAAGGGCGTTTTTTATCCATTTCAGCGGCAAGCGCTTTTCCCTAAGATTAGCCTCAAAACGGACATTTTTCTATAAAGTTTTCCTGCGATGATCGATTTTTCTCTCTTACCCATTAATAAGCAATTTTTCTCACTTTTAGGCGAGGACTTGTGAGTATGTATGTTATAGGTCTTGCACTTCGAACAGGGCCATGCCAGTTAAAGTTGCTCGGAGCCGTTTAGTAGAAGGTCCCACATCCAGGCTTCGGATTCTCTCGGGAATATGATTATACAGCTTTTTGGCAACGCTCAAGAAGCTTTTACACGTTTTGGTCAGCCTAAACCGTTGCTGCACTAAATTGTTTTTAGCTAAATTGATTTTGGAATGAAATCCATTGCTTGCAAGCTTGAGAGTGCACTAAGGTCATGGACCGGAGGACAACGAACTGGTTGCGTACTTTGTGGAATGAACGTGGTGTAGAGAGTCCGACTGTCTGGGGAATGCGGACTGGAGGAAGGGACGATGAGGCACTTGGTCTGTGAGTGCGATGGAGTTGTATGAACACGGATAGAAGTTGGGGGGGGGGGGACGTGTCAAAATTCTCCCGGGCAGGCGGAGACCGGATCCTAGAGTTTCTGGAGATTGGTTATGAAGAACCGCTCTAGTCCTTCTGATTTCGCCCCCCCCCCCGGGGTATGACGCATAAATCTGATGGCTCCACGAATGATCCCCAGCCTCTGGGATGTGATGGTACCGCTCCTTTGGTCTTTAACATCTACATGTGCCATCATTCACACCATCTGTTCCACAACGACATCCTGTAATTCTCAAGCCTTCGGAACCTACTTTTTAAGCTCGATGAACTGAAAGACCACAGAGGTGATCCACTCGATTTGAGATTGACTATCTATTGGGTGAGGCGTACATTTTGAAGAACGGAAGGGGCAATCTTCCCAATAGCCCCTTTTTTCTATCCGTCAGTGCTGCCCACACAACGCCAATTTTACGCTAATGGCAACAGCAATTGATAATAAGAGGACACTATTTAATGAAAAGTTGCCCATTCCTCTGCCTCCTACCCTACTGATTCTCTACCCGACCACAGTTAACCTCTAATCACATCACCAACTTCTGGTTTGGCAAATTATCACGCATCCTAATCCAACAGTGTGGGCACGAAACATTAAACAAAAAAACAAGAGGAAACACTTACCGAAATATTCGCCTTCTTCCTCTTGTTTTTCCATTTGTTCTTCCAGTTGCCTAGTTAGCTCTTCGATCTTCCTTTCAGCCTCCGTTGGCCCCTGAAAAAACAAAAAAAAAAAAATCAATCGTTGGCTCCATTTTGTCGTGACGAAAATAGGAAATTGATCAATCGAAGACAACTGTGTTTTATCCCTGAGAGCATTTTTTCCCGTTCGAGTGCTGATTTAGCTGAACGGTCACCCCTACAAGCCCCCCCCCCTCAACAGAAAAAGTATGCAATGCAAAAACAATGACAAAATCAATGTTTTCAGTTAGTGCACCGAAGCCTGAATTGTAAAGCAGCACTTTCATTTACAGACGGCCGTAGAATTTAAATTAGGGCGTAAACATATTTAATTAGCTCAAGTTGAATGCCTTTGTCGTTCGCAAAATAGTTCATTAAAACGGCCCATTCGAGTCGAGTCACGTTTAACGGGTTACAATATCTTAGAAATTCCTCGTGTTCAACGCATCATGAGTTGGGGGGGGGGGGATAGGGATGAGCCATTGCAGGGCTTGTAGCTTAGCCAATCTGATTTCGAGTTGACAACCTGACAACTTTTCCAAGGACTGAACTTCGGCGGAAGCCGAAAACTACCTGTAAATTATTTGGGAGACTAAAAATCCTGTAGTAAAATCCTGAAATATGGAAATTCCAGACGTATTAAACGATTCCTACTGTGGGCGTTCCAAAAAAATTAAATCTTCTTTGGATTCCAAGATCAACCCACTGTGAAGGTAAAAAAGCCAAGAATCTTTGAACATTGGGTGTAACTATATTATTCAGGGAGCGTGAACACAGAACAGCTCCATTCCCCTCAAATTAGACCTTGCATTGCGGCAAAACACTACCTGAGCACGGCTGTGTCTACGGTTCGTCACTCGTCAGTCGCCATTAGGTTTGGGGCGGTGCGGGGGATTCTCGATTATGAGCACGCTTTTACTCACCGGTAAGGGGTCAAATCAAGGAGTGAGAGTGAGAGAGAGCATGTGAAACTAAACTCACCATCGGCCGAGGTGGTGTGACGTTGTAGGGAAGTAAATTTTTCCCCGACGTTTTAGTCGTCGAAGGCGTTGGGCTTGCCGGCGCTGGTGGCGGCGGCGGCTGTCTAGCCTGCGATGGAACTCCCGCCGATTGTAACAATGGCCCACGCGGATAACTCGTTGCCAGTGACATTTGACCGCTCGGTACGGCCCGTGCGCTCGCTGGTACGCTTACGGGTGGTGCGATGATGGGCTGCTGGGGCGGTACACATGCGGCAGCACATTCGATGACCTGTCGCGACCGGGCGGCACTCGTTGGATACGGTGGTGGCAGATAGGAGGATGAGGCTGGTGCTGTGAGAGCGATGGCGATTTGACGTTGCTCAGGATAATGTGTGTGTATTCGATTCTCTTTCAGTTCCTGAAGATTTTCGTAGACAGGGGGAGCCTCATACGGTGGGTAGTCTTTCGACGAGGAGTACTTAGGGCCCACAGGGACCTGGGGTTGAGCTTTACGGTATGTTGTCTCGTACTGAGACTCAACAGCTACATAGCTAGCCCGAGGACTCGAATGCTTCGAGTCTTGCGAACTTATACTAGAATGGGGGCTAGAATGTACCTGGTGATAGTACGAAGGGACTTGAGGCACAGCACGGCCTCCATAATAGTCCAAGTTTTCATACAGTGGTTGCTGATTTGTTGCTGGTCCCTGAGCCATGCTCCCTCTGGGACTGTTTGAATCACGACTGGAACCACTGTGACTGTTAGTTGGACTCGTAGGACCCCCAGGTTTCCCTAAATACGCGCTGTAGTACTTGTTGTGATCAATTGTTGCCGAAGAACCACCATTCGAATAGCTCGGGTGGTATCGCCCTCCCATGCCGTCGTTCAACGACAACACACCGAGAGCCGTTCCTAGCCCGTCGATTTTCCCCTGCTGTACACTGTACCTGAGGTAATTCGCCGTCAGCGGCTGAGAATGATGAGCAGTACCAAGGCCTTTGTTTTGAACTTCAGTCTTTGTGGCTATCCGACCGTAGTCACCGCACTTTTTCTCATTCAAACCGTCCATTTCTGGTTCCATTATAATATGATTGGCTTGCCGACTATATGGGTCCATTTTAGCCTAAAAACCCTTTTTGAAACACCGAAAAATCACCGCATAAGCTTAAAAAAGAAAAGCATAACCTGGAACAGTTTAACACTCGGATCTCTCCACATAGGACGCGGCACTCCTTTTCGACTCCTCCCGTTTCATGTACGTATACACTCTCTACCCCAATTGAGCTCGAATTTAATTTTAAATTTTCAACAATTCATCCCACATATTCAACGCACAAAAATCTCATACATATCACTACTTGTTGCCTCCGCCTCGACCATTTCAAGACTAAACGACAGTAGGCGCGGGGGCCAAACAGACAGGAAAAAGAAAGTCAAATAAGTAAAGTTCGTCACTACGAGGGAGAGCACGGTCTGTTTGGGCGCGCCCGTTTTCAAAACAATGCGCAACAATGTTAAATTGCAAAGTTTTTATTCGCTTAAAAATTATTTTAAAAAAAAAATGTCACAAAGGATGTTCGTTTAACCCTCGTCGTCGCCAAACCACCTCCGGTACGACGCGAGTCACTTTGAGCATGGTCTCCGGAGACCTGAACAGGAATACAAGTCGACTGTAAAGATCTTCTTCCATGTCCAAAAGCTTCATATTACGCGCTCTCAATACTTGTTTCACCACCTGAATACCAATAATTTAAATAGTCAAATAAAACGTTGCCAATTCAAGAGACTAACGGTGGATTTCACCACGGAGAGTTTAGGTTTGTGTTACGTTAACTCAGAATTAACAAAAAAATGCACAATTTATGTAAACAATGTTAGAGTTTGGTAACTCCAACCTAACTCTCGGTGGTGAAATTGACCATAAAAATAACAATTATTTACTTGGTCTAGATACCAAACTGTTGGGTAGTCTTCGTATAGAATTTTATTGTAAAATTTACCAATAACGACCAGCCTGGTGAATTTATGAGCTAAAACTGTCAGGGTGATTATCATACCCAGAACCCTGGAACGATTCAGCAAATAAAGTAGAAGGAGAGTGCATGGAACGACAGTAACTTGAAATGTTCTAAACATAACCCCCAACCACCCACTAACGGCGCATTCAAACAAAAATGCATACGATACAAATATTCCTGACTTCCTTTCCTGAACCATTTAAAATCACCAACAAACCATCTTCCCGGAAATGCCCCCGGATGTTGGGGGAGGGGGTCGCTTTTCCCTGCTTGATGGTCAATGTCCTGGGTTCAAATAGGGGGATAATGTAAAACGCTTTTGGGGCACCCTGGATTTCACTGATGGGTCTCCAGTGAGCGCCAATAAAACAAGCTTCTAACGGATCACTTAACCTCACCATCGCCGACATGAGTGAAATTCATTTCCTCATGCATTTCCTAAAGTGGTGACCCTTCTTGGTTAGTTTCTGGCGTGTATGACTCGCGATGAGGTCAATTTGAGCCTTCCCCAAAGTGTCCAATTTGACCAGGACTGGTAGAGTCGGCTAAGATGAAGAGCGTGGGCGTTACGAGGCACTCCACTGGGTGTCTAATAGAACACGGAAGAGGCTCTCAGGTATCCGGGAGAATTCACTGGCCGGTGAGGGACCCTAGGACGAGCTCTGGGGAGAATAATAACATTGGGCCCAGCCCACGCGCCACTTTCCCCTTAGGGCAGAGTAGACTGGTCATAATCAAGACCCTTTCGGGGCTTACGTTTGTCCACGGCTGAACCCGCAGAATTCCCTAGACTCCAAGTCCGTATATACGGGCGTTGCAGCATAGCTAAAATTCGATGATCAACCGTGATTTTCATTTTTTGAGGATCCATTCTTATGGTGGATTTCACCACTTCGGCTTAGCTAAGCCGGACCTTGTTTAAAGTTTACATAAAATTCAGCGCAGTTTTTACCTTAAGTCAAGTCCGACTTTATTTTAAGCCGAACCTTAAGCCGAGGTGGTGAAGTCCACCATTAATGTACTTCGGGAAGGAAGGTCTGGACTATAGGATAGGTCAGTGTGGTTTTGAGCATTGCTAAAAACGTATCCCCCATTTCAGCCCAATTTGACGGGACAAGGTTCTACGGACTAATAAGTTATTGGTGTTTTGTACTTGTCCAACCAGTTTAAATGGACGTAAAGGCGTACTGCCCCCCTCCGACCACCGCTCGACCAAGGTCATCTTCTCCTGGCCTTCCATACACGCAGACCTTCCCGAACCGCGCTGTACAAATATGTAGTAACAAATGAGACGTCAAGCTCGTGATGAGAACGTCATGGCAAGACTAATTTTTCGGTTTAAGATGTAAATAATCAAATGGAATTCGCGATGTAAACGTTGAAATGGTACGGTACTCACGCAAGTCAACGCAGTCCAATACATGTTCGCCTCTCGCGCCCCTTAAAATGAGAAAAGCACTAGGCAAACGCTAGCCAGTGTCTTTCAAAGCGATACATAAACATCATTCCGGCATTTCCACAAAACTGAATTTTCCTGGAAGAACACGAGCGTGGTCGCCAATCCTCGTCGCCATACGCCATCCGCCATCGCCATCGCCAAGGCCAAAACCTTCTCAGGTAGAAACAAGAGAAACCCAAAGCGAGTGCACTCTGGTGAGTCGTCCCCTGAGCGTCCTTTCATTTATTGTTGTTGTTCTGTCGAATGGCGTCGCTTTTAGGGTCAACGGGTGTCTTACGTCCGTATTTATCTCCGTTTGATTCCACTGTTGTGTTTAGTTTTATTCATTTCAATTTCAGAATCAGACTCGTCAATTGTGTGCGCATTAATGAAGATGTAGGCAGGGGGGTGAGCTTGGCTGAGGATTGGAGAGACCATTCAGATAACAAGTGAGTTGACCAGTTTTTCTACTTTTAATGGCACAATTTTGAACTTGATTTTGAACTTAAACTAAAAAAAAAAATTGACTTATGACGTCGAAAATTGCTGCTATTTTGGTGTTCTAAAAGTCTTATCGTTAAATATGTATATTCTGTGTTCTAAATTATGTTACATCTACTTGAACGCGTTGAAGATTGTTTTGAAGGTTAGGTGAACGTCATCATCATCATCACGTAGTCTTTCTAGCCGCCCCAAATTTTGCCTTACAAGATTTTTTTTAGGATGATCTCAATGCACTTGCGGATTCAAGGATGGGGCGATCGTTCCGGGGCCGCATTTGCTGATCCTGGAATGGTATCCGGACGAGCTTTGGGTGTCAGAATTGACGCTTTTACCCTGGTTGACGTCTACCGATTCTAGCGTAACCCACACAATACACAATCTACTGACCTAAAAAGCCACAATAGGCGAGGCGCTATAGACAGTTGTCCCCACTGTGCACGACTCTGGTCCTGCCTTTTCCCTTTCGCACCAAATAGTATCCTATGGGTTATCATCTTCATCACTCGGTCCCGTTTTCTCCCTTTAGTGACGTTGGTCAAAAAACCATGGTGGTGAGGGCACATCAAATAGTCCGCGGTCAAATCAAATTCGCCTATTTCATAATTCGGGCAGCGCTGTCGTTGGCCACTTTGGAACTAGCTTTAAAACTAGCTTGGAACTAGCCTCGATGGTGTAATGGATACAATGCTCGCTTCGCAACCCAGCGGGCCAGGGTTCGAACCCAGCCATTGCCCATGCACTATAAGGCTGCGGCGAGCTGTGACACGGCTCACCCGGCTTCGTGTGGGCGTTCCCGGCGATGTGCGTTCAACAAACCGCGCACCGACCTAAACGCCCGCGTAGTACGGGTGTGAAGTGCACAGTTAGATCTGGGTATGGCGAAGGAGCCCAAGGGAGGCTTAGGCGCCTGCCGGGGTTCAAATCCTGGCACCCCCGACCAAATGGAGATGTCGGTTAAGCTAAATTTACGATTTCCGGGCTGAAATACGCGCGTGTTTCGTGGGCCAAGCGAACCAGCTATGGGGGCTTCATGGATAGAGTTTTCCGTCATATAGTTCGAGAGCTGGTGACAGTCCCATTTAACCGGAATTAATATAGCCATGAAGTGTTTTTTTAACGTGAATACGTTTTACGGGAGTATAGGTACCAATTCGGCAGAAGTGGCAAAATGGGACTCACAGTGTGTGCGCCGCCTGGTGTGGTTGGTGCTGGATGGAGGGTATTGGGGTCTCAAAACTCAAGCTCAATTGCACTTTCTAGCCAAAAAACGTATTCACGCTAAACTCCGCGGGTCCGTGGACCTGATTCTATTATTTTTTTAAAATTATAATTATGTACTGCCCCAAGATACATACTTATTAGCAACAATGTTCTGATAATTGTGGTAACGAACGTAGTCGCTACTTAAGTTAAAATTCTCCTAAGTAAAAGTCAATCCAGTTTTTGTTGGAATGAAATCATCTGTTTTGACGATCACTTAGGGAAATTTAAGTTTAAGAAATGTCTATAAATATGGGCCTAAGATACATTTAAGTAAGCTACTTAAGTTAAAATTCTCCTAAGTAAAAATCAAATCATCTGTTTGGAAGCAGGGAAATTTAAGTTTAAGAAATGGCTATGAATATGGGCACACTGACACTTTGCAATATGAACGATCGCACGATTCCAGCAGATCGTGAGGTTTCCGTCTTTTGAGTCTTCGAAGCTGGTCTTATCAACATTTGACAGACGGAGTCTGGGATGATGGGCTATAGCTCGACTTCGGATGACTTCGTCAACTGAAGGAATCTGAATTTCTGAGTCTGTTGTTCCGATAGTACCGGTATACATGTACGCATAAGACCTCAGTACTTTGTTTTGGAATCTCTGTATTGTTTCGGTTGCTCTGAGAGGTCCAGCCCCACAGCTGTGCTCCATAAGTCCAGACTGGTTTGATGACTTGATTGTACAGCGTTGTAAAATATATAATGTAAAGCTATAAAATCCTTAGGCCCCAGCATGGCAGACTCCCGGACTCGTAAATAGGGGGTCATATGCTATCATTTCGCACACTTTTCATGACTATGTTCTTCCGGATGAATGGGACTGTCACCAGCTCACGGTCTATAATGGTCTACATGTTTTCGACATTATCAGTTGATAGAGCCAGTTTCTATATTCCATGCCAAGACAAAATTGTCGGTTTCCGGAGGGGCTTCGTACAGCGTATACACTTACAGGATTGTCGTTTATAGGACCTGGAAATTCACCTCCTTGTGTGTTGGGGGGGGGGGCATTTAGCTATTAAGGCGTAGCTGCAGGTAGCCCGTGAGCTGACAATCGCTCTCGTTCAGAAGGTAGTTTAGCTCACAAATTGATTGGTCTATATCATGCATGCTATATTTTTTGTCTCGGAATCATACTGCATGGTTCTGGGACTGACCACCCCGTGGAGTAGCTGCCTTGAAACATCACCCTCAAAGAGCCCGAATTTTGCCCGTTCACACACGTTCAAACTTTTCTTCAAACTTACTTGTGCAAACGGGTGTCAATCAGCAGGTATGTGCTTTATTATATGCTGGGGCAAACCTATTAGCACAAGTAGGGCTTTAAACCAGAAATTCGCGTGATGGCACGTTTTTAGAATATTTAGAACATCCACTAATCCTAAGAACTAAGCCCTATAAGTAAGCACTAAGGACTCATTTAGATGCGTTTTAAACCCCCCTCTTCGTCGTACACAGCAAGGAAGGCCGACACCCGGGAAGCAATGAGGTTATTCTTGGCTGATGATTGATGATTATTCTTCGATGAGGATCTCTCAAAGCAAGGGTAACTTAATCGATTCGTATACATAATTTACTCTGAAAAGTAGGCTTTTTAGATACAAATATGTGTTAGGGTTTCGAGGGTGAGTCTTCAATTCTCACGTGATATTCGGCCTTCATTGTCCCTTTTTTCAGTCAAACCAATAGGTGCTTTAGGACTGTAACTGGCAGTTTTCTGTTTCTCTTTCAATACTCAGATTCAAGGGTGAAATAGGCAGTTTCCCCTAAATTTTCCGAGGAAAAAATGTCATTTTTGTGAAAAAAAAATGTCCGTTTCTGCAGATTCTACTTCGTCTTTAGGGGCCGGGACAGCCGTCCTTAGCGCCAGGCTGAGGGCGCAACAAAGTGAAAGTGTGAGAATTTTTTTAACGTGAATACGTTTTTTACGGGAGGATTGAGACCAATTCGGCAAAATGGGCCTCACAACGCGTGCGCCGCCTATTGTGGGTGGTGCTGGATGGAGGGAATTGGGGGGGGGTGTGGTAGAGGGTATCTCACCAAGACACCAACTCAACTGACAGCCAAAACCGCTTCGAATCTTTGAATTTTTTTCTACTTGTTGACGGCTGTGAAAGCGAGAAGGGCCAAAATAAGCAATGCTGATTAGCAGTTCTTTTTAAGGAATGAAGTACATGTTTTGGCTTTTCCACGGCAAAAATGCTGTCATCTCTTCCTGGTTCAAGTAAAGGTAACAGAACGAGTAAGCTGAGTAAAGGGCCGTTGAAGGGTGGTTGAAATAGCGGCTGCCGGGGATTGAGAGATCCGTTTTTGAGAAATTTAGTGGCACAGAAAATGTAGGCAGGGGAATTTTTAAATGCGGTATCTACCCCTCTTGACCTACTCTTTACATTTCTGATGGAAAAAACTAATTCGCTCCGGCAGCTGGTGGACATTTCAGTGTCCTTTTTATAAATCGAAGTGCTATAGGCCCCTTTTAGGCCGGGGGGGGGGGGCATCGAGCTATCGAAGTTCACCTGGGCAAGGTTGACCACAAGCCATGGCTAACGGTTAGAGAGGTTGATGGTGGGGGGCAGCCTGTCCGTTTCGTCAGTCGTCAGTTTCCCCTGTTTTTCCCGACGGGCAACTGGATTTTGTTGAACAGATTCTGTTTCTGGAGCAAAATGTCACGGGTTGAACTTTTGGGGCGCAAAATGACTATTTTTATAGTCAAGTAGACAGTTTAAAAAGCTACCATGGCTCCCGGGACAAGCTAGTTTTTTAGGGTCGTCAGTGGATTCGGTGGTCGAGTATTCAGCCGAATAGTCAGTTTCTGCCTTGAGCATTACCGGCGTTTGTCTACAAAATCGATACCTCGGGGCCAAAGTGTTAGTTTTTAAGTGAAGTCCCCTGCTAAGTTTGTTTTCTTCCTAGTAGTGAGTTCCTGATGGACAATTGGGTTATGGGGGGGGGGATTATTGGGTCTCAATGTAAAGGTTCAGGGAATGAATTTCACTGACAAACAGTAAGTTTTATACGCCGTATTGCCCGCTAGGAACAATAAAAAGTCATTTAGAGGAGGAGTGGACGGTTCTGATGGAAAAATGCCAATTTCAGTCAATTTTAGTGACCAAGAGATAGAATGAACACAAAATGCTGTAAACTTTGTCCACCTTTGTTGTAAAAGTTCTCCCGTGTTCGAGTTGAGTTGGCGAAGGTAACGCCCAACGCCATGGGAAGTACTTGCTGCTAAATTTGTTAAATTAGACCCTATAAATCTGGATTTACTGGCTTAAAACACAGTTTTGCCTGAAATTATGAGCAAATGAACCAATTAATTGCACTAAAATTGCAAGTTCAAGGCTATTCAGCTCTCGTGGCGCTCCAAAATAGGCAGTAAGAGCTCCCTTTTTAGCGATCTCTTAGTTCACTCATTAAGAGCGTGGGTCTGCTGTATCTGCCTATGGACCTTAGACAGTTTGAACGAATTTCTCATGGTTTTAGGGCCTCTAGTCGTCGATAAAGTGGTAGTTTACGGCCAAAATTTAGAAAGAAGGCCACAATTTATTCAATTTCCGCTAATAATTGAACATTTTTCTAACACAACAGCTTTTTTGTGCGCTTAGTACTTTGAATATAAAATCGATTAAAACACTCTCACATACACACTTAAATTCGTTAAAAATAATAAGTAAAAACAAAATCAGTCTAAATCTGGTTGATCCTCGTTCTCGTCCTCGCCGATCTCTTCGGGAGGACGAGTCCATTTTATAAGAGTCTCAGGTGAACGGTATAGGAACACCAGTTTGGCGAATAGATCCTCCTCTAAATCCAATTCTCGACTCTCACGCACCAGGTAAATATCCAGACAAAGCTGAGGAGTGAAGTAAGAGTGTAGGCAAAACTTTGGCCTGAAGGATGGGGATTTACCTGAAGGAGCCGATCGACACAGGGCATGTCGTCGAACATAATTTTGAAGGATATTCCGGTGAAGAACCCTCTTATAACGGAGTGTATGACAATGACGAATGTCGTGTATAAACCTATGATTCTTTAAAAATAATTCAAATTTTTAGTTGTACCGTGGAGTCTTCGGAAGATAGGGAGAGGACTTACGGTTCAGGTTAGGAAGTGCGGGTAGGAATCACACGTGAAAGGAGTGGTTCAAAGGATTCAATGAGCGTGCCTGACGGATGGGGGCCCAAAGTTGTCTGATAGCGTCAACTTACCCCTTGCCGGAAATAAGGCTCAAAGTTGCCGGAAAAGCCTTATCATTAAACGTATACATAACCAGCTTATCGCAGTCTTCTGAGTATGGAAAACCTTCCAAAAATTTGGAAACTGGATCTGTCGACGAACAATTTTCGGTTACTTCCCACCACATGCCGTTGGGTGATTTATGAAAAGCTCCCAGGAGTCTTCTGTAGGGGTCGTAGGTAATTCCATCGGAGTCACCTGGAACAGTTTAAAGTTACACGTTTGCCTTGGTAGCTATTAGACGGATTTTACTGAAAGCCATAAGTTGAGAAATCGGTGTAGCTGTTCCTCTGTTGGTAATTTTGACGAATTTTGGAAATAGATTCGGAAGACCGACTTTAACCGATTTGTTCGTTATTTTGTCCTCTAAATAATCGATCATGACTTTTCGATTGGGATCATGAGGTTGAATGTAATCGTCTTGAGAATTTGATACTGTCGGTGGGTTCTCCGGCGAGGTTGACTGACGAGTCACAGTCCAGTCAAGACGAATTGGAATAGTTTTATCTGGAATGTCATCAAGATGCTAATTGTGCACTATTACGTGGGTTATGGGGGGGGGGGTTGCTAACCGGATTGGAGGTCACCCACTAAGGTTAGGTTATCAGGGGGTGATATTGTCCACACGGCTGTTGAGTGAGGCGGGAGAACTACCACTGCGACGTCGTCAAATAAATAATTTGATAGGAAAGTCTGAGCGGTTCTTGAATTCCAGTATTTGGACACAATTGAATCAAATTCGTCAGAAGATAACCTGTTTTTCAAATATTGAAATGATAGTTTTGATCTTCACCATTCTAAAAACACCGATCCTTACGATTTTATAGAATTCTGTTGAGCAGTGTATTGATATATTGGAGCGTAGGCGCCGATTCTGATTGAAACCGTAACGTCAGTCGGTGGATTTGCCTTGCCAACCGTATTGCCCAGCGCGAATAAAACGAGGGGAAACCAAATGACCGCTATGATGGCAATTAGGCATCCTCCTCCGACTGTGTACTTTGACGAGTTAGTTTTCTTTTCCCCGCGAGGCTGAGGGTATTCGCGCTCTGCCCTACGCTGACACTGAAAAAAAAAAAAAAAAAAAGTAATGATTGGCACCTGCTTGTCTTCTCCCTGATAGAATAGCGAACCTTGAGTTGAAAAACATGAGCAAAAATGTCCTCCATTTTCAACCAGTCGGACAGGGTCATAGATGTGTCAGTCCAAATCCAGTCCATTAGTGCCCTCAATTCGAACACAAACGGAACGGCCATGAATCTGTACGGACGAAAACAGTATGGTTAATACGATGTGAGTGGGCGGGGGCTTCAAGTGGCGTAACTAACATTTTAAACAAGTAGTAATTAATGTAGTTGTATCCTTTACACAGGAAGTTTCCATAAATCCGCGTAGGATATCCACAGCGTATTTGATATGCGGATAGAAGGAGATAAATACATTTTACCACATACCACATCTGCGGTGGCGTTGCCGCATTAAATTGCCTGGAAATAAAAGGAAACTGTTAATTTAAACAGGCTGCATGGAAACAACAGCGACAGCACCTTTGAGTAACGGCTGGTAGGATAAAAAACATCCATATGTGGATACCGAATACCAAAATGTATTGATATATCAATTTTCCCAGTATGTATTTTCTCAAATACAGCGTTCTATCGACGATTATAAGGGCAAACTGTAGGATTAGCATGACCAGAAATGCGACCGGAACTTTATTCTCTTCAAAATATTGAGAAACGCCTCCGTCGCCTTGATTCGACTAGAAACACACAATTTTTGGCGACCATCGTTCGGGTTTTTACGGAGGTTTACTCACTCCGAACGATGCGAATCCGAAAATTACTACAATGAAGTTGAAAAAGTCGCAGAAAAACATGTAAGCGTATACGTCTGTTGTCACTCGACCGCGTGACTTGAGTAGTTTTCTGAAAAACTTTTGAATGGTCTCACGCAGGCGTGTTTACTAGAAATGAAAAACGGTTGTGTTTTTTTCTCTTGGGGAACAGTTGAAATCGCCTTACGAGAGAGGTAGTGAGTCTTGAACAGGGAAATACTCTTTTGTGACCAGTTCATTGCCTGGTGATTTCTTAGTTAACGAGCCTTCTCTGTGTATAATGGGTGATTTCTTTTTTGAGTCACTCGTCATTGAGCTGGTGAGCGATGACTGAGAAGTCGTTTTCCACAACCCCAACGACTTCAGCATAGCCCTGTTGAATTTCGGTTAAAGAGTAGGCATTTAATAGGTTTTAAGTGTGTGGTACCTGTGGAAAAACACGACGAGCAACAGCACCAGGTCCAAATAGGCGTACGTGCCCGGCTCGCGTTCAACGCCGATGATTCGAGCCGGTGAAAACGGCGCGTTTTCGGCCAGTTTCTTCCGATTCCAAGGAAGCATTTCAAATTGAAACATACATTTGACGACGACGACAACTTCCGTGTAGGCGATAATGGTGACCCAGAAGCGTTTGGACGGGCGTGGCACGGTGAGCGTTCCCCAAAAGAAGACCATGAGTGGAAGCGGCAGGGACAGCAGTGTGGGCGAACGGATTTGATGGATGAAAACCACGAAATAACAGACGAGATCAGAGTGTGAGAGAACGGCGTACCAGAGGGCGATGATAAGGCGAATGATGGGTGGTTGGTCCGAGGCGCTGAGTTCGCCCTCTTCGAATTGATTGACCGAAACGGCAGGGCTAAATAGTATTGAAAGAAATTACTATATGTAGATATACCATATATGTATATGAGACATGCCAAAATTTGATCTCTTACAGTGCAATAAAAGAACGTACACAGAGCTGCAGAGCATGCTTCCCAAGCACACAAATTACAACTAAACTTACTCATTTGTTGAGTTCTACAGATTAGTTTGTACAAGAGTCTGGAATAAGTGACTACCCGTTTAAGCAAAATGGAAGAAAAGGAGGGGACGTAGGCAGAAAAGCAATTTTACAAGATTGCAGGCTGAGTGCGAATTTGGACGCAAGTAATAGGGGTATTGAGCATTTGTAAGGCCCCGTTCACATTAGGAGGAAAATGACGCTGACGCGCGCGTCTTGCAGTAAAAACACATGGAACTCTGGGGGAAAACATGGAAGAGTCGTCTCTCCCTTGAGTCTTTTTCCTATTAGTGTGAAAAGGCCCTAAATGTGTTACAGATTGTCTACAGACGTGGAATTGTATAAAACTAGGGGAGTGTCAGGGGACTAAGTGAAAGAAAATCGGAGAAAAATATTCCATGGGATAGTGAGGTTCACCAAGGGGCCTATTTTGAGTAGTCAGCAAAAATGTCGCGAGCTGGATCCAAGAACGCAGCGTTTTCAACTTTTTACTAGTGAGGATTGAACCACTGACATCTCTCACCACAATCAAAAGCTTGAACCACAGAAAGAAGTTCTAACCACGTAAAGCTTGAACCACAAAAGGTTATAACCAACAAATGTGGTTAGAGCCTTGTGTGGTTCAATTTTTTTGTGTTCTGGACTTTTTGTAGTTTTTTCTTGGGGTCAGAGAATTTTCGTGGTGGTCCGCGCCTTTTGTGATTGGTGCTTTTTGAGATTCAATCCTTTTGTGTTTCAAACTTCACGTGATTAGAAGCTTCTTATGTCTTATAGCTGAATGGTCTTAGGGTTATATCTTGTGCCATGGACGAATGATGTAGGTAAGATATAGACATGCTTGCCGGCACCCGGATTCAGTCCGCCACCTTCTCAGAGCTTGGTCACTGGCCCAGGCCCTTATCTCCCTCAAAACCACCCTTTGGGCAATGCCCACCGATGGTTCAGCCCTATTACCGGCTGGACCGCGCCACGCTTGGCCAGCTCGTCTGCTTTTACGAGGAAGACCAGGAAGCTTCGGCATGGTTGCTGGGACTAACACGGGTAAAGCTTAGGCGGATAGTAGGGATGTACACAGGACATTACGCCCTTAATAGGCACCTATCCATCATGGGGGCAGTAGGGAAGCCCGACTGCGATAGATGTGGGGAAGCTGAGGAAACCGCGGAGCACGTCATATGCTCGAAATCAAGCCCCTAAAAGCTGTAACTTCGAAAAACTAGAACCACAAAAAGCTCTAACCTCAAGATCCTCCAACCTTCAAATTTTACGTAAGGCTCTAACTCGATTTGTGTCTCGGCCCGTGGACAAACGAGGCAGTCACGCGCCATAACCCAAGAGGGATAAGACCCACGTGAGAGAGCGGAGATGGGTCGTCACTTCGTTACACTGATTATGGGGGGAACGGTTTGGAACTAGATGGTGAGCGAGGAATCGAAGGCACATTGGGGCTCTGGGATTCCAGTCGATTCCGTCGATTATTGGTCCAAGCCTGGGCGAAGGATCTGGATACGGCCTGTGTATCGCCACCCGTCGTCAAGACTACGAAAATGACGCTGATCCTCCGATTGTGGCGCGAATATCGTGGAAATAACACTCGAAGGGCTGACTCCGCTGTCTTCTCTGGCTGCCCCCTACCGGGGAAAATGGGTGACTCCCGGTGGAAGAGCCCCACCACTTTTTAACCACTGCACCGACTCGGACTCCATCACGTTCGCTGGTTCCTGGTGGTAAAACTCCCTCCATGGTCATCAAGCACAGAGAACGTGGGGGAGCGGAGTGCAGATATATAGTCGGGTTCGCGAAAGCCCACTGCCACCGACACTCTAGAGAGGGGTCGCAGTCGAGCCAGGAAGCGAAAAAAAACAATAAAATCGGAGTCTAAACTAGGTACCTGCTACGTCCCGGAAACTGATAATTCGCCCGGAGAAGCATACATTTTTAAAAATAAAAGTTTAACCCCAAAATGTATTTTGGCGCTATTTATACACCGGGAAAAGGGTCATTTTGCATGGAACATTCCAGTGAGGAGGGAAAATTTTTCAGGGGAATTTTTATCTCCTTCACCTTTTGACATTTTGGGGGTAGTGGGTGTTAGGTTGTTAAGAGAAGCACAAGGCCATCATGAAAAGAAAAATCAACAAGGATATTCTAATGCTTAAGTTAACGAATATTATTTGCGGAATGTTAGTAAATTTCGGTCACTATGTTACAAGGTTGTTAGTTCTTCATATTGGGTTAACAAATTACGCATGCTCAATTCATTTCTGACACCCCGAAAATGAAAATAATAGTTAAAGACGAAAAGAAAAGTTTAGGAAGTCGTTTTCTCATTAAACGTTAGCTACACCAACCTTCTAAACTCAATAATTTGCAAATCATCATCATCACCATCATCCTCTACCGATGCTGCCACATCAGTAGCGTCACCACTCTCTAACCTGGGTGACTGTAATTCGGATGTTGTAGTCATTTCTTCTTCACACGTATCCTGACTGGAATATTTACAAGTTATTTTTCCCCCTTAAAATCTATTTCAGTGCCCATGCACGGACGAGACTATACACGTTAATATTTTCAATAGTTACAGTTCTCGACTTCTTTTAAAACGCGCTTACCTTCCGTCGGTCGTTCGCGCCAGCATATTAGGCAGGGGTCGCCAAATTCTCGATTTGCCCGGTCTGTGCCCGACACCGAAATTAGTTGAACCCTGAAAAAAGGAAGGAAGTTGTAACGAGTTCTCACCCACCCCTACCCCCAAAAAGTGTACTAGAAGGAGGCGTTTCTCAAGTGCCAAAGTTTTCATGACGTAGCGATAGTCTCGCGAAGTTTTGTTCAACCGCCTTGTGATTGATACCATTCCCGAATTGAGGAACTCAATGGAGAATTTGATGATGTCCCAGATTTTCTCCCAAATTGACGGTTTCGGAATGACTTCTTCGTCTTGAAGCAAATAATTTTTTCATGTTATCAATGTTTAAAAAAAGCGAAAGTTCACTCTTACCCATTACGATTGACGAAGCACGTTGTAATGCTCTCCTCGGTGGACCACTTTTAATAAAAAGTAATTACAAAATTACGTTTATGGTTAGTGTGTGATTGTACTTACGCTGGTGGGCGACTGCTTTCATCATCATCATCGGATCTACCGGGAAACCAAATAAGTCACTCTACGATTTAGGAAAATTACAATCTTCTACACTCACGAGCCTGGGGGTTCTTTGGTTCTAGTAGAAGCTGATGTAGACGGCTCGGTAGTTGAGGTGTCTGTGTTTTTTTCGCCGCTAGGATGTTTAATCTAAAAAAAACCATTTAAGATGTACAAAACAGTACAGTAACAAGGTCGTGTGCTACTCAAGGGTCTGTTTTTAGCTGAAAGATTAAAGGTTTTACTACAGAAAGTTTGACTATGGCCGAATGATTTATCTGGTGTGTAGTTGGCAATTGGATGTCTGCTTCCCAGGTTATAAGAGGGCGTAGTTTACAAGAGGAGGGAATCTCCCAATTAATGACAGCCAGCGCCAATTACAACGCCCTTAAATTAATTCTAGCTCAGCTTTCCAGACATTTCCTGTGTTTAGTTATTAGTTAGTTTTAAAAGAATTGTTTACGGATTCAGATCCAGCAAGTTAATAGCGTCACTTGTCCCGTACAAGAAGCAGAAGCACCAGGCCAGGGAGCAACACATCACTTGCCCCCCCCCCCTCTCATGCAGAAACAAACGGAGTGAAAGCACACTTTGTCTGGTAACTGAGCTAAGTGTTCAAGTGAAAAATTAAGCTAAGCACTTGAAGCGGAGCACAGGTTACAGAAGTGAACAGAAAAGGAGGAAGGAATTTAGGGAATAAGACTAAAGGAACTCACGTGCGATTCTTTTACAGCAATCTTCGATTCAAGATATCGAGCTTTCGCTTCACCGGTTGCTGCCCGGATGTCGGATTTCATCGCTTTGCTTATGAACTGTGAATAATGCGATTCTTGTTTGTTTCGTGTGGATGTACCGAGAGTCCACAGTTGGGACGATCACCATTTTTAATGGGAGGATATTGACGAAAAACACAAAAGGAATTGAGGAAATGGAAAAAACCCATCATGCTTGGTCCCCCGCAACTGTTCATGTGCTTATTTTCATTTCGACAAAAAGATGGAAGCTTGAAATGCTATTTTAGAATTTTTGTGGTACATGTGAAAATCAGGAAACTGATAGCGCCAATGCAAAAGTTCGAACCTTGAAGTATTTGGTGAGGAATTGTCCTTCAACCACAAAATACTTGGATCGATTAGGTGATTTTTCCCAACGCATAGGAATGATCGGAATGCAAATTTTTACCTGCGTTAAACTCGACCGTCTTATGTCCACCTGTTCATCACTGAATTCAGTGTTTACAGAATCGCTGCTTTTCTCCGATATAAGGTCCAAATCGTCTTCATAGTCGTCAAACATGTAATAGTCTCCCGAGCGAACAGCTAAAATACCAATCAAAAATCGTGTTATAACGGGCTCCAAATGAAACTGCGAAGGGAGTAATTTACAATTACAACATAATTATTTACAATATTTAAGCGTTAAAAACAAGCAAATTTTTTAGTATAATAAGAAACCCTATGATGTTCTGTGGTTGGCTGATGTTAAAACAGAAGCAAAATTAAAGAATTTTAAGTATAAAAGCCCATGCCAGTAGAGCCCAACTCCGATGATTTTTTATTTCCTTTAAGCGTTTTTACCATGTTTGTGTCCTAATCTGGCCGGTCTGGCTGAACCACGTACATCTCCTGCGTAAATAAATAAAAAACGTCCATAACACTTTTCACGTGGCTGACATGCGACATGATGTTTTCAGGTTAATTATTTACAACTAGGAAATAATTAGGTTGTCCTAAATCTGGCGATGTTTCCTGTTGATACATGCATCGAAGAGTTATGTACATCAAGGAGTTTTTATGTACATTCCTCTAAAAAAAAAATTGGTGTGGAAGCTAAGCCGTGTTCACTCGTTTTTTTCGAAACTTTTAGGTAGAAATACGGTACATGTGTGGTGCGACTTGGGCGACATGTTAGAGACGATCGATTGGCGCGGTGTCGTGTGACGTGGGAGCCATGGTGGACCGATGAAGGACGACGTGCGGCGGTGTCTGGAGTGAATTAGAGAGCCATATGGTGGTGGCGAAAAGACGGGAAACGAGTCGTCCAGTGAGGGAACGCGATGAAGTTCAGACGGTGGCGGTGAGCCGAATGAAATTCGCTGTGGGTCGAGGTAGCCGTCGAGGCTGCGCGAGAGAATCGCGGACGTGGGTGTCGGGGGTTGAAGCAGGGAATTGCCTCGGTCGGTTGTTATGGTCGGCGCTTCGTCCTCCACAGGTGTATGAAAGCCCTGGGGTGACGTGGGCGAGGAGATGCTCGGTGACGAGTCGTGAGCAAGAGGAGCGCTTTCCGGTCCTCCGTAACAGATTTATTTTTTTGCACAGTTTGTAGTGTAACGAGGAAAAGGGAATATTAGGCCTGTCCAGGAAGTGAGGTAAAAAGCCTAGGAAATTCCTGGATTGTCTGACAGGAAACCTTGACAGATATGTTAGTCGTGGTGCCAGAAACTATCTGGCGTTCAGCAAAAACAAAACAAAACACAACGCTGAACATGAACCGGGACCTTTCCTGCCCCATCAGTTCCGGCATACGAACAATTGGAAGTTCAAAAATGAAATTATTTCTGAGGTTTAAGTCCAATAATTAGAAACAAAAATTCGATACCTGCGAAGTGATCGGTTGGCTCTTTGTAGTTGGGCCCTTGAATTTTTTTCTGAGACGCTTTGATTCTATCCATTTTGTTTTTAATTTTCTCCAACAATTTGTTCTCACTTTCCATTTGAACTTGTACTCGCCTTTGACTTAGCTCTTCAATTAATTCGGCTCCCCTGAAAATGTAATGATCCGTAAAATTTCTCACAATTTAAAACAATTCAAATGTACCCACCTGGAAGCGAGTACCGTCATGGCTTTCGCTTCGTTGATTATTCGCAAAAAGTAGTAACTGCAGAACAGTCGACGCTGCAGTATCAGAAAACCGAAACAGCAAAAATCCCAGGCAAGACCCACTTCTCCAGTCGGAACGGCACATTGATCAATGTCAACTGGAGGACAGGTAGAGGATTGTTACGCTGTTTTGGAAATCTTGTTACTCGATTTTTGGGAGTACCATAGTCCAATCGAATTGTGGGGTTGGTGAATTTTCGTATACAGGCGATGCCAAGTAGTTGAACGAGCCAGCACACATGGTCTTTGAGCTCATTTATAAATATACAACCGAGGATTTGTAGGAGGGTTTTGGTAAATATCACTATTACGTTATAAATTATTAAGTAGTTCCACCTAGCGTGAAAAAAAAAAAAAAAAAAAAAATGAAAGTAGGCGAAATTTCCAAGTCAATATTACAATCGTACCAGCGTAGAATGGTCCTGATAGGCCGCAAATAAAAGTCGTTTCCGTGCCAAAGGAATATAAATGCCCCGATAAGGTAGCCCAAAGAAAATAAATTGACTCGATTGGTCCCCGCGAGAAAGAACACGGCCAAAGTTACCCAGTAGAAAGCTGGGAGTGTGACTCTTTTTATTACATCCAAAAGTGACCTTAAAAGAACAAAAATTTAGTATTATATGACATGGTCGGGGGGAGGGAGGTGAATCGGTTACTTAGTCGACGATATGAAGTCCGGCACTGGATTCACAAATCCTATTTGCTCAAAATGATGAATTATAGGCTTGTTACTTCCTCCGGGGAAGTCGTTGTTACGGTTACGCCACTCAATTCTGAAAACTATGCCCTGGCGGCATGCAAACATTAAGACTACGAAATCACCTGGAATTAAACGAAATAACAGCTCGTATTTTGTAATTTACACTCGAACAAGCTTGTTAATTATTATTATTATTATTAATATTATTATTATTATTATTAGTAATTATAAATTTACATAGAGGAAAGCGCTCGAGAAAATGGGCGAAGAATTGTATGGAGAGGGGGTTGAGGGGGTTTCCACTTCGGAGGCGGTGTGGGGAGTTGAAGAACCGCATGAGAAAAAAATGAAAGAAGTCATGGTTTTTTTTGGTGATTTATAATCTCCAGTGATCAGTAGAATAGCAATGTACGGGATGGAAAAATTGATTTGCTGGGAGAAAAATCGTGCGTCTTTCCCACTCGCCTGCAGGTACTGTATAGGCTCAACACCGAGAAACGGGGCCGTCGTTAGGCCTATCATCGGATGGTGGGGGAAGTTCGGGGGATGAATGACCACTAAATTGATGTTTTGTAGCTAAATAGCCACGACATTGGAAGATCCACGAAACGGCGACTTTCTAGAAGTTTTAGAGTTAAAAAGCCACGGAATTGTAAGTTTGGGAGGATAAATAGCCGCAAAATTGTAAGTTCGATCTAAAAATTACGCTTTCTGGAGGAAGTTGCATGCCTCGGCAGAAGTAGTCATAGGATATTTAAAAGGTGAAGATGAATTTTGAAAATCCCTTCGCGGTGGCTATCACCGTCAATGAGGTGGTGGTGGGGGATCAAGAGACACCACCACGGTAAGCTCTAGCATGAATTTAGGGATTCGCCCCCCCCCCCATTTTAATATTATCTCGACCCCTCCCTTCATCTTCCTTGCTTCCTCTCTGTAAAATATACTTTTCGGCTACTCACACAGAAGTTTGTGAACAGGTGGAGGTGAGTTTTGATCTGGTAGGAACATCCAGTCTCTAAACCTCGACAGGGTTTCCGTGGAATTCCACGGATAATCTGGAAATCCGAAATAAATTTTAGTGGCAAGTGGTGATACCAAGTAGGAATCACACACCTATACAAAAATCCGGTGGAAATCCAACTGCGAGCGTGTACTGAAGCGGAATGGTAAAGACGATAAACACTGTCAGGAGGGGCCATAGTCGCGATAATTTTTTTCGATTGGGCGTGATGAGCACCAAAAGCCACACGGCGTATAGCGAGGCGTAGAAGTCCATTCGAAATCCAACGAGAGCCACAATTGATATGAGAGTGATCTTAAGGGTTCGTGAATAAGAGGGGGCGTTATTTATGAGCAAGGTACAAGCTTATGATGAGATGTCTGATACCTCGACCCCAAATCTGTAGAAACCGTAGTTCAATATGTATTTTAAGAAGAAAACGGTGTCTCTGTCGACGTCCAAGTAGCTGATTCGTGGGAACATAACCGCTGGTTTGACTAACGTGCGACCTTTTTCGTGTCTGTGGAATTTCTGGCGTCTTACAACGACGGCGTGAAATGTGATAGTCAACAGGACACCTATAAATGACAATTTTAGAGTTACTCTGCTGCTATTTAGGCAAAGAATCGCTCGAAATGGCTGTCATTTTTTACCTATATAACCTCTAAGCAAGTGTGATAAAGACATAGCGGGGGATGTTTTTTGAAATCCAAACCATTCGGCGCTGTTTCCAGTCACATTAACAGTAGCGTTATCCTGAAAACGAAGAAAGTTCTTATTTAACTGCACAATCCCCACTTTAGGTAGCTTTAAAGAAACAAAAAAAAAAAAAAAAATACTGACGCGGTGCTCTTCACACGTCGCATTCCACGAATTATGGTCGATGTAATTAATTTGGTAAATCATTTTAGTGATTATAAGTAGGGAGATCAAAACGGAACAAAAGTGAGCGATCATGGTCTGAAGCCTTGAGCCGACCATGACGCCGATGACTGAAAAAAGTACAAAAGCGAAGTGCGCGGCACATACCTATTTAAACAAACAAACGTTTTAGAAAAATAATTAAAGGTGCACACATTTTCACGGTATTACATCGTAAATGGCTAGTAACGCCAATGAGAGTATCACAGCTTTTAGAAGGTGAAGCTCTAGGAAGAGCCATAGTAAATCGCAATAATGCCAAAAATTGTCAACTAGCCCTGTAAATTTGTCATTTTTTCTCTATTAATGAACTCGCCCCATAAATTCGAGCACTCACGTTTTGCTAGTGGAATCTCTTTTGTACCGTCGGTGGTATTGAAATCTTGAGTTTTTGGTGGGGGCCCGGAGATGCTTGTTCCTCTGAAAAACAAGCAATTAAATGTGGGAAACCCAATTAAAATTAAAAAATTTACATTCGAATAAGACAAACTAATTCTTCCATTATTCGACAGCATTTTACCGAGTCTAAAAAACACTACATTCTCATTTTTTCTAAATGCTTCAAGAGTCACACTGTCACAAATGAGAACAAATCTCAGAAAGGGTAAATGGGTTGAGGATCAAACTTGAAATTTCCCCACCACCCTACCCCTTTAGCATTAGTCAATGATCACTCTGTTCATTCACGACCAAAGGAGAATCTCAAGGCTTTTAGACTCGTTTCTTCCTTTTTCATTTTTTTAAACGAATTTACCTGCTTTTAATGTCGGAAATGGCCAGAAAATCGTCGTGGAAGTAATACAACTGAATTACTGTAATGATGACGAAGAAGGTGGGAGTGAGGAGCTTGACGAAGAGTTCGGTCGTTTCATACCTTTCCAATCCGATGTCTTTTTGCCTTTGAAAAGGCGGAGAAAATTATAATTAATTAGCGCTATTGAATAATTGAATTAATTGAAAGACTTACAATGGTTTGGGAATAAGTAGATATTCTTCCCAGAGGTTGTCGAAATTGTCAAATTGGTATGTATATGTACATATCAGGATTAACATGGACATGATAATTAGTACGAGCCAAAATCCGTACATTAGCTTTCTCCAAAGTGTCCAACTCAGCTGGAAGAATAGTTGTTTTCTTAAACGATGTATTCCGAAATATTAGGGTTTCTAGGAAATTACCTGGAATGTAAGAATAAACAGCAAAGCCATGCCCATGTACAGAATTCTGAAAATTGTCATTCTCTCCCCGGCCATGCCGATAGTGAAAAGAATGCTAGCGACGACCCAAATCCAAAATTTTGTCAACACCCTCCGCGTCCAACTGCCGATTTTTCTGATGAAATTATCCGCTTTCGTCACGTGAGCATCACCCTGAAGCCCAGCGGCGGTTCCAACGCCAATTTGTAACGGTGCGGCGATATCCGCTAGGGCGGACTGATTTCTTGCATCCCATTTCTCTTGATTGTATTGTTTTAGGGTGATCCAAAACATGATCGTAAAGAGAGTCTGAAACACACAATTACTTTTATTTCATTGAAAACATATAAAACTGTTTTTTTGTGATATACGAGTATATAGAAAAAAATACTTTGAACAGGAGTGGTTGAACGGGGAAACGCGTCACTTTGACGAACCCAATTTGCCCCAAATTGACGCCCTTTAAATTACTGGGCAGTTCGCTCTCCGTTAAGTCCATACCGTAGATGTACTGGGCCAAAAGTAGCACTGTGGCGTAGAAAACGAGAAATGGCGACGAGCGAAGCATCGCCTTCCTTTGGTTTGGAACCAACCACATGAGACTGGCCCAAAGCAAGAGTACGAATGTGATCCAACTGTGATACGTGATACTCCACGTCTGTGGGGGTGGGAAAAAATTGAATTGTCCAATTTTTTTTTTTTTTTTTTATGGAACCTACTCACCATCATGATGATGTTTGTAGCTATGTAAGAGCTCTGAGCAATGAACTGGGCGATGGCTATACATGCGTTGATGGCAACCTCTATCACGCTTGATCCGGGCTCTAGAAACAATTATTTAAGATATTTTTAGGTGAAGTATTTTGATCAGTGGTACAGTGAAAAAACTGTTGAGAATTCACACGTCAACATGTAAAGCTTTCAACCTCAAAACGAAAGACAACGCACAAAAAGTCGTTAAAAGGGGCGGGAGCTTAAGCTAGGGTCTCAAATTGAAGTTACCAGCATTTCACGCTTGGGTGAATACTGAAGATCTGATCGCGGGGGGGGGGGATACCTTTCCCAGGCTAAATTTGCCATTCATATTTCTACTTAGCAAAATGTGACTTTTAGGCTAAAAATCAAAATCCCCCAAATTTTAGTCATGGGACCGGCACTCGGGCACGCGTTTTGGTTGGATATTAACCAAAATTCCAAGGCTACCGGTTCCCGTCCAATCTATAGGTCCACGCATGGGACTGTAGCTTTATCTGAAACTCCGGGGCTGCGTTTGCCCCTGGACAATACGATAACGTAGACAAAAAACGACATCATCGGGCCAAAGCGGCTGAAAACTGCCGTTATGACGAGAGAAACTCCTTCAACGTCTCGTCTGGTCGAAATTTGTTTCGCTTTCGTCCAATGTCAAGTTTTGGTTATTTTTGAGGGTCAATTGGAAGATTTTTAGGGCCAATTTTTCAAAGTGTTTCGACTTGAACAGGATGCGGTTTATGAGTCGGTCGGACGTTGCTCACTCGCGGAATGCAGCCAGCCCCGGCCAAAACGCCCTTAAGGTGTCGGAGTACCTTACCTTTAAAGGCGCAAAATTAGTGTTTCCCGAAGTCGATGGTTTCGACTGATTCGATCGACTCCAGACCGAGCCAGTGAGGTGCGCAAGCGTTGAGGCTCTTCCCTGAACTTGAGAGCTGGTTACGCGATTGGTTGATCGAGTTTCTGGACTCCAAAGAGGGTCATTTTAGCCCAAGTTTTGAGATTTTGTAACCTAGAGTTGGTAATTTTGGACCCAAAATAGGCCATTGTAGCAGGACCCCCCCCCCCATTTGATTCTGATGCAAGATTACGAAACTGAAAAGTGATCTTATAACTGACGATTTGACTCCCGAAAACTAATTATTTGTCTTTGAAACTTGGAATATAGCTCCGTATGGATAATTAAGGGCCGTAACATTGGTAGCTATGCGTTACTGTTAATTTGGCATTAGTGGGTTACGTAGTTGAACTGGATAGAAGCATTGCCTATAACCTGTCATGGTTTTACGCCTTCAAATAAATTTCTGTTTAGATAAAAATTTTTAAATTTTCTAGGGAGGCACCTTTTGATTCAATGGCGTTTTGCCTTTCAGCAATATCCTCTAGCTCAAAACTCTCCCCGTTGCCCTCCTTTGGATCCGTTGGCCCTGTATGGATAAAAAATGCAAACAAAAAAACAATGACACAAATTCGGTATGTACAAAAAGAACTAAATCAAGCGGCGTGATTTCGTTTTTTTATCATTTCTGCTCAAACCCCGTGGAAATCCCGCAAGCGAAAATGTGTCGAGTGTTTCTGTACAAAAAAAAAAACACCGACATCACGCAAAAACTAACCTTCGGCCGCCGGTGTGGCTCGACTGCTCGATTCATCCTCATGGACTTCCGTTATTGTCACGCTACCCATGGCGTCTTGAACGATGCCGCGCCGCGGCGGCGTTTTCTTTCTGTACAGTGACTCCCGTCCACGTATGAGCTATAAAAGTTATAGGGCAATGTGCAAAAACAATGTATATCACGTGACCAAAGAATAGGAAAAATTAGTTCACCGCCCCAGAAAAAGAAACAAAAGAAGTGAAAACATGCCATGAAAAGTGTTTTCAAAAATACACTCAGTGCAAAAAGTGGTCATTAAAGCAAATTGGTACAAAAGCAATAAATTACACTATTTTGCGGGGCAAAAGAGAAGAGAATTTTGCTTTTGTTTCAGCTGAACACCCCTAGAATTGTATGTAACGGAAAATAATAAAAACAATAGACGAACATACAGGCGTTGCTTCCGTCAACGCCTCGGGTGAAGAAATAGTACCATCTCTTTCTCTAGTGCCACCCTAGAACAGAAGATAAGAAAAAAGAAAGGATGGAGAAGCAGTAGCACTTAAAGTGTTGATCGCATCCAGAATCGAAATAAAACTTATTATGAAAAATAAAACATTTATAAGAGTACAGGCGTTTTCGTCCTGGTGATTATGAGGATGGTGGTTCAAAAAAGTTAAAGCATGCTTTGTACGCGCATTCCATGATAGATAGTCGCATCATTACCGGTAGCAACTAAAATATAATTCATAAATAAACTTAAAAATTAAATAGGTAAGTGAATTTGTTGTAGTAGGACCCCCCCCCCTCTCCAGGAGTATTCCCCCCTGCTACTCTCGTACTTTTATTGAACTCTATTTTCAACTTTGAAAGATCTCAAAGGCCTGTAATGGAGAACTGTAGAAGAGTATTTACAGAAACTGTACATAAATAAACACTTGAGTGCATTTGTTGTTTTCCGCACAGAGACCAGCAAGCGAAATAAATTGTGTACAACCCCATCGCCTCTCTCAGACACCCCCACCAATTTTACCCTGACTTTCCGTGTAGCTGACCGCCACCTGTTAGTTTGATTACGGAGTAGCTGGCCTCTTTGCGAGAGCCTAGTGCTTAGCTGCCTTGTCATGCCCGCTTCTTTTAAATCCACCACCTGTGTGGCCAAAGAAAAGGAAGTGGGCAAGAAAATGGTTTAAAAATAAAACCATTCGTGTAATTAGTCGCGAGAGGAAACCGAATCTTTTAAAAATCCTTTTGAACTCTCCCAAAACCTAGTGATTATGCTATTATACTTACCGGAACGTTAATTATTAGTTTCGACTCGAAGCACATGATATAGTACAGTAACAAAAGAAGTAGAGGATTGATAAACGAGTCCCACTCGAAGCTCGATCGTGTTACGACCCTTGGGTCTGGGTCGCAAGACGTGGTGTACAACGCTCTCAGACCCAAGTATCTGCAAAGTTTACCATCTCGGTGAATTTGAAGTGACGCAAAAATGTGATCATCTACTTTATTACCTCGCTATCTGACTGTCCTCAGCGAGCATCTCTTGTGCCCACTGCATTTGGTAGATGAAAATGGCTCCAACGTGACCCGCCACAACTAACATAAGGAGCCGTAATGTGTAGGCGAACGGTTTCCCCAGAGTTTTATTACAGGCCCACCAGGTCATGCTTCCAAGGAAAACGATGAAATACACGCCGTTTAGAGCGCTCGGTTCTATTGAGCCGGCGAAAAACATGGCCATAAGGCAGACGTATTTCCCTGCCGGGGGAAGAAAACATGAAATCGACAAACAATTGAGTTTTTCCTCGTCTTTCTCACCCAAAGACACGAGAATGCTGAGTCGACGTTTCTGACTGGCGTTCTCGGCGTCGGTTTTCCTCTCAGGTTGAGTTTCGGTGATTGGCAACAACTGTTCCTGGGTTTCGCCAGGGTTTAATTTGATGCAACTCATATGAACCAAAAGTGCCGCTAAGGTCACAATGAATTCTGGTGCTATCAGGTCGAACAATGAGGTGAATTTTAGTTCGTCCAGCCTGACGAAACCCGCGTACCTTAAATATCTTTCTAAATCGCTGCCTGAAAATGAAAATGTAACTGATAATTCTGGACAAAATCCTCAAAGTAAAACAAAAAACCCTTTACATGCTGGCGTGACTAGACTTCCGTACGGAGCGAAACTAGCTAAAACTATCTGAAATGAAAACAGCGCGAGTATGTTGATGATGGCAAAGATGATGACGATCTTCTGGTAGACTCCGGTGCACCCTAAAAATAATAAAATATGAGAAAAATACTTGTTTTGTTGTTTCCAACTGGCATTATAGTACTTACCCGCCATGGTTTTGGAAGTAGGCACCGGAACCAGAGGGTTGATGAAAAGGAAAAGAAGGTAGATAGCTGACTGCCCATTTTGTCGAAGTACAGCGCCTAAAATGGACAGATTGAAGAGTGCTTTGTAGAACATTTTTTCGCATCAGTAGTTAACCCATGTCCCATTTTGGGATATGGGCGGGGGAGGGATGGTAGTCGTATTAAGTGGTTGATGGGCACGGGTGAGAGTCTCAATAAATGGCCTGAATTGCTGCTTGGCCTAGTTCTCCCTAAAAACTGCTGATCCAGCAAATAAAGTTCGAATTTTCCGTTCAAAACTGGCCCAGAAACTGATTGTTCGCAGTTGTTAGACCAGGAAAATTAGCCCCAGTGACTATCGGAACAGTGACCGTTCAATAAACGACAAATAACGCTGACAACTTTTTCATTTTAATCGTGGGCAAAGGACTCGAAACTGTAAACTCAACACTGGTTCACTGGTTATTTAGCCCCATGAGACCGTCAACGTCTAATTGGATTGGTCTAAAAACTAATAACGTCGCCCCTAACCTCTGGATGGCCTCCAAAAAAACTTACTACTCAGGGGAGAGAATTAAGGAAACTGAAATTTATCTTGTAGACCATAAACTTTTTTTTTTGAACCATACAGCCATGGTGTTTTTTAAAGAATGCATTTCGGGCCCATTCCCGGTGCCCCTCAGCACACAGTCTACAAGTCGAAGCAACAGCCAAGAAAAGGATTTTGAACAAATTCCGAAATCTCAAATTTATCTCCAGAACTGGGGTCTATCAATCGGACGGAAACTTTAACGGCTTGCTTCAGCCACAAAAAACTCGAAACAGATCGTCATGGACGCCCATGACATACCACACTTCATGGGACAAGTCACATTGTCATAAGACAAGGCACATTGTTTTAGGACATAGCACATGTTTGTGCCTTTTGTGGATTGAGCTTTTGTGCAAATATTGTACCTCTGAAGAAGGTAGAAGTAGAAAATCGATTACGGAGAAGAGGAATAAACTGTGGAGAGAGGAAATGCAAATAAATAATGCTTTGGATTTAGAGCTTTTTATGGTTAGAGTTTTTCCTGCTTAGATAATTTTGTAGCTCAAGCTTTTTGTGATTAGAGCTTTTGTGGTCCGGCCTGTTTCCGGTCCCCCTTCACTTTCAAGTTTTGGAGTCAGATATTTTTGTGGCTCAAGTTTTTGCGATTAGGCCTGGGCTGAGCGTGTAACCGCCGAACTGCTCTAACCATAAAAAGCTTGAACCTCAAAAAGCTTGAACCACAGAAAGCTCTAACCACAGAAAGCTTGAACTTAAAAGGACCTCAACCATCCAAGATCCAAGATGGTTAGATATTTTGATCCGCAACCATCAAAATATCCAACCACAAAACACAAAAGGCTCGAATCACAAAAAATGTGGGAACGGGGCCCTGCTCGGTGATCTGAAAAGGTCTAGAAAATAGGAATATGTACATGGGCCAAACCTCCACTGGAGACGGCCCTGAAAAAAAAAAATGTCACACCGTCCCGCCCGAAAGCCGGGCCCGAGTTACGCTGCCATCCGTTTCCTGCACTGTGGACCGTAATCGCAGTACGTGCTATGTGCAGCAGTAAAATCTTATTTGCCTTGTACATACATACAATTATTAGTATTATAGAAATATTGTGATGAATAAAATTATCTTTTTTGCAGATTCTTCTCTACCGCAACTCTCCACGCCACATCATTGGTGAGTTTTTCACTCTGTATCTATATAAATAAACTATACGTGGCCCAAAATCACGATATTTTGAGGTCCGAATTCAGAGATAGGCTTCTTGAAAGGTGTCTTTCAATGTTCGTTGAAGCACTCATGACTGAGATGTGCTTCTCGGCAAGAAGAGATCCCTAAATGTAACTAAACCCCCTTTCCCTTCTCCCTAGACCAGTATAGATCACCTCAACACATTTTAAAATAATATTCAAAGGTGACCTTATAATTGCAATTTGCGTTGCACAAATTGTTCGATTTTTTACGTGTAGGTGAATCCGTTGCGAGTGACCTTCCGAAAGATTTGATCAATTTCGCAAGATGGCCGTTGTATAATTGCTTTTATTTCCCCTCATTTTTCGTTCTAACTGGGCAAGAAATGATAGTGTCTTTCAATAGGAAACAGGGTGTGGTGGGGAGAGGGGAGATTTGAATAACTTCTAGTTAAAAGATGTTTTCCTAATCGAAACAGTTGTTTGAGATTAAGTAATTTAACCGACCTGAGCAATCCCCCCTTTCGCTTCAACCACTTGAGTAATCTCTCCGATATTTTTTCATTAACAGTGTCATCCTTTTTCTGCTTCTCGGCTATTTTCTTTATCGAAAACAAAAAACGAAAAACTAACAATTTTTATTAACCAATCGCTAAACGTAGTAGTGGGGGTCTTCTTCCATCTCCAAGGTCTTATGATTTAGGCCGCAACTTTTTATGACCCTCCTTGAACTCGTCTGTTTTCTTCCTAGAACCGAGAAAAATTGACGTTTTTTTGCCGTACATAACCTGAAAAAAACGCTTATGTATTTGGTGTAAGCATTAATTACGAAGTGAATACTTCCAAATAATTAAAAGTTGTACTTAATTCTTCCTATTCTGCCGAAAATGATCGCGAAGGAGGTTTTAATTGAATCATTGCATGCTAGAAATTATCTCTCGGTCCTAATCTGAGGCTAATTAGAAACTATAGGATTCCGAGGGGGTTTCCGAGAAATGAAAAAAAAGGCGAAATTTTAATTAATTATAATTAAAAAAGATTCAAGGTATATAGTTTTTTGGATAAGGGCATAGTACGTACGAGTTTGACGTTTCCTATGACCTTTTCGAGGAGCCCTGACTAAAGGTTACCGGGTCCCTCTCCCAACTTTTTTTCCACGCAGTTTTTTAGGTAAGTTTTAGCATAGTTTTATCCAATATTACACAGCAAACATTTACCCAGCAACCCCCCCCCCTCCACTCACAAAGAGTGTCTACTTATGTGTTTACCTGGATGAGCCAAGGGAATCAAACAACACCGGGAAGGAAGGAAGCTTCAACGTATCCTTTCACTCTCTTTTATGAAACGTGATTGAGTGAAGAGGGCCAAGGGGCCCCGGGATTAATTAGGACACACCTTTGTTTATTCGCTGTTTTCCCCTTCACAAATGGAACTATACCCTCCGATGAGAAAAACAGATTGACCACCCCTTCTTCCACTGCTCCGCATGAATGAGAAACAGCCTGTCATTTGTCATGCTTTTCTTCAAAGACATAAAGAGGCCAGTCCGTCAGGCGATTGCCTCCTCTCTTGTGTTTCCGCCCATTTTCCATCGATCAAAAATAATGTTTCTTTCATTAATGTTCTATTAAAAAAAAAAAACCTGGAATCTTAGATGAGTCACGACTGATGATGACCTCTGCGGTAGAGGGGGGGACCATCATTTCCACTGGGTGTTATTATCTTTCGTCAGTAAAATTTCACCCATGTCTCTTGCTCCACCAGCTTTGGAATAAAACCGAACCCTCAGAGAAAAAATAATTAATTTTCCTTGCGTATAATGATAGAAATGTTACAGCCTGCCAGACATTTACAGCCATGCATAAGGTGTTGAAGGGTTAGAAGTAAACATGCATGTGATTCGCACATGCAACTATTAACCTTCTTTAAACACGCTATTTGCATTTTCCCGTGACACCCCCCTCCTCGTCACCACCGAGAGGGCGATCGCAACCTTTTATTACTGTCATAACTAAATCAGAAAGTCCAGCAGCGACAGTTAAAAATATGTAGGACGGGGGAACCTCCTGGGTATGTCCTAAGAGACCGACAAGGACGTTATAATGTGAAACTTTCGCTCAATCTGCTACTTTAAATATTAATTGCATTTTTGAGTGCTCCCTTACTATAGCTGATCGATTTTGGGAACTCTTAGTGGAACAAACGTTACCTACTTAAAGAGCTATCTCGTTCACTGTTTGGGTGGATTGATTCGAGGCCCATGGAGACGCGAGGTCAGGGTATTATTTCCTTTGAGAAATAACAATAAGTACGTTTCCGTGCTTCAGGTGGGTAGCCACTAGCCAGGTACTTATGAGATAAATATAGCCGTGACGGAATTAAATAATTTCAAACCTGGTTTTTATCGTAGGTATCATCGTTGGGTGAATCACTCGTATGTAAATATATATTAGTCTTTTAGACATGTTTTCCTGCTATATAACTTTTACTTTTACTCAACTCTTAACAGCGGATAAGCGGAGACGTTCCAACCAACTTAAATATATACGATACCTTCACATGCATGCAACGAAGCGTGAAAGAAAAACGTGCAAAATCGTTTTTGTATTTTTATGTAATGGAATAAACTCCCATCACTCCCTGCTATCCTCGCAAGAGAGCTAGGCAGGTCGTTGACGTATTGCACTAGATCGCTTTATAAAGTTTGTTTCGGAGCTTCCTATGGATAAACAACTGTTAGTTAATGAACTGTGTCGTAGATATTGGAGGGTACCATCTCTGGGTATGATTCCCAGGCCAACGAGCCTCATTATTATTCTTCAAGCTGAGGATAAGACTTGCCACGTCTCCAGCGGAGCTACAAGATTTTCAGTTCATAAATTTTGGCAGATGTTCATATTCCTATATGGAGCTTTCCATATTACCAAACCGGACCGTTCCAACCTTCTATAGTAGTTCTAGTAATTTGACCCATTTGTGGTTAGAGCTCATTGTGGTTAGAGGAGGGGACGCTCTGGAGTTGAGAAAAACGAGCAAACCCAACGACAAGGCAACACGCTCATTTCCAGACACTTTAAGATGCGCTGACGGCCTCTTAGGATTTTTCGGTGAGAAAGTTGTCCTTTAGTGTTTCGGGCGTTTTCGGACGTTTGGCCCAATTTCAGGGGCAATGCAATCGACAGCCTTGAAGTCGATGGAAGAGCCTCGCCTCAGGCGGACCACTCTGGAGTTGGAAAACCCTGGCCGAAACCAACGGCATCGCTAAATGCACATTTTTACCCCGTTCAAGGGGCGCTGACGGCCGACTAGATGCGTTTTCACCGGATCCGGCTGTATTCCGTAATTGGTCATTGCCCTATCCCATGAACAGTGTCCCCAGTGAATTTGCCGAACAGTTTTCACTTTCTTTACTCGTCTGCCGTTTTCGTTTCGCTCGAAATTTGCCATTCTCGCTAAAGTCATGCGACCCCCTCCCCCTACCATGTTATTTGCTCCCCCTCTAACCATGCTATTTGGTTCCTCACCGGTAAGAAGATGAGGAGGGAGGGCACGCGGAGGCATGCAGTCAAGAAGAGTCTCCAGTGAGGACGAAGTATAGGAAGTTGGAACGGTCTAACAATCTGTTGTGCGGGTCCTGAGCATCACGCCGTCTAGTTAGGCGCGTCTTTGGTGTATTTAGAGGGATTTAACGACCAAGAAAATGTGGGCCGGGATCCGGGGATTTCAAAAAATTTTGTGTTACCCATCCATCCATTCTTATACGTATCTCTGATGGAGAAAAACAAATTCGCCCCGGCAGCTGGAGGACTTTTCAGCTTCCACGCGTGTTGTGTGTGTGGGTAAGATCATAACTCAATGTGCTAGGTCTTTTTTTCAAAGGAAGACTTGTCAGTTACCCATGAATTTTGCGACGAGCAAAATCAGACTTTCAGAGAAAAGTCTGCTTCTAAATCAAAATTCCAAGCTTTTTGGCTTTCGGGGGCCAAAATGTCAAGCAGCCAGTTTGAAGGGCTGAATCAATGTTTCTAGAAACATGGTAGTTTCTAAGGTTCAATTGTGTTCGTTGGTCGAATATGTTTCGTTCAAGGTAGAAGTGTCCGGCATTCAGCTGAATAATTAGTTTCTGAGTTGAACCCTTCCATTTTTGGGCTTAAAAACCGTTAGCTGCGGCTAAATTGACCGTTTGTTGTGTTGAAGGTATTTATAGACAGATGAAGTAATATTCAAGTGGGCGCTTGGGATTTTAAGTTGAAAGTGTCATTCTTATTTTTATTTTTCAACTTAGTGATTAAAGAATGTCTGGTAACTGAAGCCCGCCGGCGTCTTGGATGAATGTGTTTTGAAACAGTGCCAATTGCTATATCAAACATGTTACAGGCCCCCTTGATCAATTTATTGTGGAACGTGTGTATTCTTCTACACATCGCACACTATTGCGTTGAATTAGCGCTTCATCTGTGCTCAAAAAGAGAGTAAATATGGGATTTTTCGTGGCAAAAATGGCTCCTTTCACAGGTTATAAAACGACAATGTTCTTGTTGCTTTTTCCTAGGAAAAAACACATAAATATCGCGACTCCTCGCCACACGCACATCTCGCGCCGCCTAAGATTATTATCCATGAAAATAAGTGGCCCATCAAGGAGTGGTGGTGAATAGTGGGGGGAGGGAGGGTCTTGTGCGTTACAGCAATTTCATTATGAGTTCTTTCGTGAGTCCCTATAGACAGGGGGACTGGCTGATGTTTCTGCTTGTCGTTCTGCTCGTCGGCTGGAGCTTGTATTAATTTTTGACTAATGCAAGAATAAAATAGGGCTCAAGTTGAAAAAAAATAAAAATAGAGACTTTTTATAACAGACAAAAAGTATCTGTATAGCTGGCTGAAAACAAGGAGGCGCCCCGAAAAAAATTGTCTCTTAACGATATTTTATTCTTTATAAACTGAAGTAAAAGTTGAACCGGATGTAACCCGAAAAAGCATCCGGCCCATGCTGAAGTAATCCTCGCACAAAATCATTCTCCTAGTCCTTTTGATTGATAGCTTTTTACTATGACAACCGCTACCTTCGATAGCTCCTGACCCCGCCCTACCATCCCTGCAGGTGCTGGGCACTACTTCTTGTTTATCACGCTTCTTTCCCCATCATCATCCGTTCAAAATCAATAAGACCCTTCTTCTCCTTCAAAGTCCTAGAAGCAGAAAGGTGGGAAGTTTTGATGCTTAAATGGGCAGCAACTTCCTTTTTCAGGAAAACCCAAAAGGAGTTGGTAGGGTATTTGATCGACCTTTTCGGGCGGTTAATATCCCGGAGATTCACTGAATCAGGAAGCTTTTCAGTATTAGGGCGGGCCACTTTGCTTAAACTCTTCTTCTCCTGTTTTCAAATGCTTAGACTGCCCAAAACAGTGGTATAACTCCAGTAAGGAGACTGCATGGTTGTAACTGGTTAGCTTAAATACATTTTATTATTCTCGGGCAGGTGGTGAAGGGGCGTATGCAAACGGAGCAACAGACTTGTAGGAACGAAGTGGAAACCAGTTCTTACTAAATTCAAGCTCAGACATCAGTGTTCTGAGCCTTACACTCATCTTCACTCAGAATTTACTCCCCGGCGACTAGAAAGACATTTCTTGCCCAGAAAAGTGGATTCAGTCCCTCTAATACCATTATCAATGCCGTGTGTCACAATGACCATTTCTTTCGAGGGTGTTTCATAATATTTTCTCAAGACTCAAAACGGTATCTCTTCGGCTAGGACAACAAATTGAAAAATTGCCCAGGAATAAAACCGAGGAATGTGACTATTGAATATCTTCCTTATTTAATTAATGGGCATTATCTATCCTTTTATAGAAAGGGGGCATCGATCTAATAGTAATTCGTTGCATTTTGTATAATTTGCCCTTTTATCTTATTAGCGAATTGTTAATCGAAGATGTTTAGATCCGGATTTGGTCAATCAAACTTCTTTTCTAGCTTGTAAACATTGATTTTGCGTTAAAAGCCCATACAAACAAAATAGCCGCTGCAAGGCAATTAAAATGGTGATTGCGATCTAAACGCCATCAATAAATTAAATTTCTAAGCAACAGGTGTGACGAGTGCAAATGCAGACCCTTGGTGGAGGAGGGGGGACACGAACGCATTTAAATACTTCTTTAACTATTTGGAAGCGAAAGGGAGGTGTGATCCAGGTTTTCGACGTCTGTTCAGCTTGTCATTATTTAGTTTGAGCAACTAAATGACGATCCGGTATGAGAAACACATGAGAGAGTAAAATATAATGCCACAGTGGCAAAACCCCAACAATGCACGTTGTTGGCTTGGGAAGGGGTGGATCGGGCGCTTTATCCGCGGTGAGATACGTGTTTTCTTATCGTTAATTTATTCAATTGCTAATTAGGGAATATTTTTTTATTTACAAAAGTTGACTCACCCGCAGCAAATGCAAGAGGAAGTAAAAAACCTTGAAGCAACAGAGATATCAACCATCGGGTCATTTTCTGGCCTGTAAACAAATTTTTAAACAAATGTCATTAAAAAAATCGTCGGAATTCAAAACATAAGCTTTGTAACTTAAATATTGACGCGTGGGAAACGCGTTATGAATATTCAAAGACGCGAAAATCCCACGCATGAATGGGTTCGACTTGGACGCGTAATAAGTGTGTGTGAAGGGGGGGGGGGTGATGACATTTCCCTGTCCTGACGAAAGGTTCTGTTTTCTGACATAGTTAATTTTGGTTACTGTTAATTGTTGACATTTTTATTTTTAATATTTTTTTTTTGCAGTTAAAAATTTTTGAAAAGGTGATATACTTACCTCAGGGCTTGTTACTATGCAAACGCCATTTCGAATTTACAACAATATTGCACTATTTAACACCTTAATTATTTCGTTCGTAGTATACAATTAACTATGACCACAAAAACGAGTGAAGCACAAAAAGCACTGTGCACATTTTACTCCTCCATCAATTCGAGCGATTTTTCCAGCTTTTCTACGTCCTCGAATATAATAGCTTGCCGATTTTCTCAGAAAAAAAAACTACCGGTGTGCGGAACAAACGCGTATGGGAATTAAGGTGGGGGGTTTTTTACGCGTTTTTCTTCTTTCTCTTTCTCATGCGTACGCTCCCTTAGAGACCATGTCGCATTAAGCGTCGGAATCGCACTGGCACTGAGAAACTCACGGAGAACCGTAATGATACGACGATAGCGGTGTGGTGCTGTGAGTGGTGGTGAAGTAGCCCCTCACCACTCACACTCCTTCTATTCGTTGTTGAGGAGACCTCTCAAAAGACTCCGTCGTGCTATTTTCGGTCCCACCCCCTCTCAACTCCCCGGCGTCTCCGAAGCTCTCATTCGCATCATCCATTAACCTGAATCCTGAATGGATAATTAGAAGACATGTCAATGCCTTCTATAAGATGTATGTTATGGAAGAGCCAGCGAGTTACTGTACAGTGCTTACTGCTGTTTTCTACCGTTCCTGAAAACATTTTACACTAAAAACTAGCAAGATGCGATACAACATGGGAGGGGGATTCTGAGAATGGGTCTATATGAGTTCCATCCCCAGGCCCGAGCGGATTCGAGGAGGGTGGTCGGGGCGATCGCCCCTATACCTCAACCTCAACCTCTGGGCCCTCTCAGTAGTGGTCATTTCATTAAATTTATCAAATATATTCTATCCACATAACGACTGTGGGGAGTCCAAAAACGAAAGCCTGCATCGTACATGAAGAACGTCCGACCCCTGTGAAATCGAGGTCACTTCCGCTAAAATATAGCATCATCGAAAGTACCACCCCCCGAACCCAATCGGAAGGTGGTCACCTTCACAAATTCTAGGATAGGTAATTTTCTCAAAGTTACCAGCATAAGCCTGAGTGGTTCATGGAATCCCTCGGGCTATTGTGTTCAAACTAGAAATACAGCCGGTTCTTGCTCGAAACGCAATAGAATGGCCCCCCTGCAGTGGCAGTCTAAAACCGAGTGTCGAGCCGAAGAGGTTCAGCCGATTTTCCCCATTCCATCGAGGTTCTTCATGGGACTTCCAGAGTTGACGATTGAGCGGTCGACGCCCGCGGAAAAATTTGTGTGACCCCCTGCATGGTCACCCCTGAGATCATGCGCTCGCTGTAATAACCATATCAATGAGGACGGCGTCGTGGCATGGACACAATGAGAACCCCTTTCAAAGACTCGTTTGACCGAAAACCCCTCCTCGATTTTCAGAATTCGGTTTCAAGAAACCCGGGAATACGTGGTTGCGTGCATTTCTTAAAAATTTGACCATTTTCGATAAATTAGCGTACGGACCTATTATTGGCGATTGTAGCTATCACTAGCGGCGTGTCGTGTGATAATGAAACCGGTACTCCCCACATATGTTAAATGATAACAAGTTTTGTGTTTTTTTAAAGTGTTTTTTCGTGGTCAACTCCGTAACATTTCGGGAAAAAATTAGTCAGTTGGCCTAATGTGACGAGAACAGACGAACATGGTTTCTGATACATTTATACTCAAACGTCAAGCAAGCTCCCAAGTCCCAAACCTTTCAGCGGTCGACGTTCACCCAACACTGGGCTAATTGATAACTGACACCGTCGAACCCTCCATTTTTGGGAAATAATGGCATGATAATGTTGTGTGCCGATTACGACGCGAAGAGCAATCGAAGACACAGCAGTTTTCTCTTTTCTCTGGATTCACCAGTGAGAGACATCCCACGAAAGCCTTATCATTTCTTTATTGGTACTCGCCAGCTCACCGTTTTCTTTTAGTGCTCAGACAACGGCACGGGTTCAGCATGGTCGAAAACGTTTTTGAAACGGTTTTTTCGAGTTTTCTTGCCCCAACAAATAGCCGGTAGTGAAAGTTTCTGTACGGGTGTACCATGTACCCGCATAACCGTCTTGTTTTCTTGATTCGGCGATGCCAAAGGTACAATATCGAGGCCTCCTCGTCATCGTCGGATGTTTTAGCCGTAGTTCACGGTAAAAAAGTGTCACTGACCAACATTTTTGATATATGGAACTTCCTCAATGTAGAAAACCTTTTTTGGTTTGTTGCCAAACGACAACAACAAATCACATGGAGTACCGGACTCAGTGTTTCTCTGAAACGCCACCAGATAACGTATCCCTTAGCTACAATCGCCAATAGTTCACCTCTGGGTGATTTTGAACATGTTCTCGAAGTGTTTCGATTTGAACCGGACACGGTTTCAGAGCCCCTCGTCCAATACTTCATTGAAGAATACATTAGCCGGTTTCCACTAAAAAGTGCCCCTTAAATTGGCCAGGAATGAGCGTTTTGCTTTGTCGTTGTAGGTCTGTTTCGATAGAATTTCCAATTTCCGACACCAGGGGGCCAATTCAGTAAAACTTAGTGCCGTCGCTATCCCACCCGTCTTGTCTAAAAACATATGTTCCAATTCGGAGAGGACGGGTGGATAGCGCCGGCGCTAAGTTTTACTGAATAGGTCGCCATAAGAGTTCTCAAACAGAGAACAAATTTAGAGGGGAACTGCTCCAAAAAAGGGCTGTAATAAAGGCTCTTTTTGGTTTTGAAGGCGGGAGTGGGGACTCGTTCTGCGAGTACATCTTTCAAAGTACAAAATTCATGTCCAAGTTCAAGTCACAAAGGCATCTTTAGGAGACACGGTGGGCCCATGTATATGCGTGGGTGCGTGATGTCGGCCATAAATCCATTTATCAACGGCTATTCGGCACCAAATAGTACCGTAGGTCAACAAACTTATTTTTTGAGCCTAGAAACTCGTAAATCAATTCCGATCAGTCGGTTTGTCTACCGCGTCTGATGTCTGATGCGTTGACTCACTCAAGATCCCTCCAGTGCAGATCAGGGCACCCTATAAAAGCGTTATACATAGCAGCTTTCAATTGCTTCAATTCACCTTTTACGGCGTGATTCAGCTCCTGATCATCCGGTGCGTTACCCGGATGTTTTACCCTTAAAATGGCGATCCAAATTTCCCCTCAGAAAATAGACAGAGTGGAACATGATAAGTGTGACAAAAACAATTGGGTGAAAAGAGATCTCATTTGCGGTCGAAAACCTATACAACACCATGGTCCGAAAATCAAAACCCTTCTAGACATGATTTTTGAAACGTACATCACTTTTCTCAACTATAAATGTCAGTAACTCGCACGCTACCAAGTGGACTTTCTGCAACTTTTGACGATCAGAAAGAGCACACTTTTTCTAACTTTTCTGTCACGATCAGCCATTTTCGATAAACTTTAACTATTTTGCTCAACTATATAGCTGCTCGAAGTTTTGCAAACCGAGGATTTATATTTTTTCAAAAATAGACAGCCCCCCCCCCTCCTCTTTTTCTCAATCAATCTGAGCGTAGTTACGACATGCAATGGGTCGGAAAAACTTCTGTACTGGTTCCTTTTCAAAATTACTCATGAGCTTTTTTCTAGTTGATGTGCGTTTTGTCTGATCTTTTTCGGAACCGAAAAAAGTGTGGGTGTGGAGGGGGGGTTGATCCGTCGTTTTTTGCGTTAAAGAGGCAATTTTGGACTGAATTCCAAGCAATAACTGCCTTTCGTAAGGCACAAAGGTACGTTTAAGGCACACAATTTTTTCACTGGGGCCAACATACTGATTTTGCACTTCGAAAGTTTGATATTTCTCTCAAAATTGAACTAACTTCAATTTTGAGGTTTCTGATATTGGGACCGTATTGAAAGCATCGTAAATTTTGCAGAAATCGTCGCTGAATGTTAGGCGAAATTTTAAAAAAATACACTGGGACAGGAAAAAAGCCATTCCCTCGAGCCAGCTACTCAAATACTGTATTGGAAATTGCTTCTCTAGCCACACAGTCACGGGGCCAGTCTTTTGAACCCGTATATTGACCACTCCGACCTCTTGTTAGACGGTGCCATCGTGATTTATGGTTACGAGCCACCAATGATTGAATGTTTCACATGCGGAGAATCCTTACGTCATGGCACAGTCTCGTGGTTTCGTTCTAAAGCACTAATGTACAAAATGGGGAAAAATGAGAATGGGTGAAAATCAGGGGCTACTGAAAATGTTTATTTCTTGAAAATTATATCCAACGAGGCACCATAGAGCAGTGCTATTGACTTCTCCGCTTAAAGAAAACTTCTATGAATACAAATCTAGCCACAAACTACCCCCCCCCCCTCCAATTCAACATGAACACTTATTTTTGTTCAGCTCCCATTTTTTTCATAAAGTCCTCGTCCTGAGACGATATAGCCGTCAGTTTTTTACCCACGCGATCATACACATCCAAGTATTTTGCGACGCAACGGTCGATACACACGGCTTCACCCTTACCCAGTTCGGCCTCCGAGTATTTGGGCGGAATACATTTTTTATGGCAGGCATTCGTCATACGATTGTACATATCGGCCATCATTTCCAGTTCGAGGTCTTGGATAAGTAGAAGTTTGTCCTCTGGTTTAGACATTTTTAAGACTTTAAAAGGTTCGTTGCTATGGAAGACTTGAGAACGACTAGATGTTTTGCTGAAAATCCGCTAATTTACAGAGCTCCGGTGGTTTTCCTCATGCGTTCCCTGGCCTTCATATTCTCATAACGTTGTCCATCAACCACTTTTTTAGCTACGACGAAGGAGGAAATTCCCAAGACGACAACGATAGACCTAGTGGGAAAGACAGAGCGAACAATGAAGGCGTACACGAATAGTTACCCCTCCCCTTAACTAAATAAAAACTTGCGAATCTTACCATCCAGCAGCAACTTTCAAGTGAGTCCCTGAAGGCGTTGGCATACCAAGTTTTAATTATTAAGGCATTCGAACTCAAAAAATTAATCGACGACGAAATGACTTTCACGGCGTGCCGAACTATTCTAATCTTCTCCGTTATCAAGGTGAGGAAAACGTGGGTTTCGACAAGCAGAGTGTTCTAGCGGTTTTCATTAGTCCTAATCCGCGCCTTTTCATACGCGCGTATTTGAGGCATTATGGCAAGCGATTTAGCCGCCGAAAGTCTGTAATGATCGAAAACTTTTTGCATAACACTAAACTAAAACTTTTTTTTTTTTTTATAATTTTTATATTGCAAATAAGCTGTGATGCGCAAGTCTAGTCATATTTAAATACGTTGTTATAGATTGTTAATTTTAGCGTTCTATAATAGAATTATTCTGCATGGACCTTCTGCCGGGCGCTAGCCGTTTTTAAAGTTTTGTAAACTTGACTCTACGAGTATCTCGTGTAACCTCAGAAGAGACGATGGTGCAAAAAACGCACCGACGTTATACATTCTTTTATAGTGCAATATTCACTTGAAAAGAGATAGGTGAGTAGTTGTTGTTTCACCATTGTATGATTCTGTAGGGCCACCGACGTGGTTAATTGGTTTTTTTGTACAGATAAGTCCGTGAACATGCCCTAACATGGGCGAAACGTCGGACATTTAATAAAACTTTGAATACGGAGGTCTAGTACGGACATCTTATTAAATCATTAAATCATGACCTCGTCAAATATCGTGAAGTAAACTAAAACTGTCCAACGTCGAATTAACTTTCCATTGTTATGAGTTACATAACCACCACTGGGATTCACCACATAAAAATCAGTTTTCCGTCAACGCCGACTATTCGGTCTTGTTCAGGTGGTAGCCACAGCCCGCAGTGAGCTTCGCTGTTGGCTAAGCGCGTTTTCCGCCTGGACGGCTCCGTTGACTAGAAATGATAGGATGACTACGTGACCTTATAACTATCGTAGGCTAAGGCCAGTCGCTTTAGACACCGAAGGTTGCAAAAAATCCGGTAAATCTGAATTTTTAGTATGTTGTCAGGGGAGGTATTACTAGTGTAAATCCAAGTTTGCAGCGTCGAAAACCCTGTGCTAACTTCAGGATGCTCGAAAAACCTCGAAATGTTCAGACTTCTTTCGGATTTTGGCTTATGTATCTGCCTAAAAATGCACCGTACTTATGAAAGTACACAAAATGTGCTAAATTTGGAGCCCATGTGGAGCTCTCTATCTCTAGTAGTTCACCAGTTATCTTGAAAAACGAAAATAGACAAGTAACTGTTTTCCAATTTTAAGATCCCTAATATTTTAACTCTATCTCTCTCTAGATAGAGTGGCGAGTTTTAGCGTGGAAGACGTCCTTGGAACAAGGCTGGCATTGAGAATGCCAGCGCATTTGGCATTTGAGAAAGCGCTCTGCCTAATAAAATTCGTTTGTAAGTGTGGACCACATCTCTCTAATTTTCTATCGTGAAAACGCTCACCACAACGCCTAAATACACAAACCCACTCTGGTCTCAAGTCGCCCTCCCCTCCCCCCTAAAAATCAGCGTTTTCACGTTAGGAAGCTCACCTTTCGAACCAAGGTTTAATCACGCCCCGACCGGAGTAGGTCGCCCCGGGCAATGGCAAGTTTCACTAATCCGAGCAATGTCTGGGCTGACAAAGCGGCCGAGAACTCGGTGGGTACTACGATGGAGGTGTGGGGAGGTGTGTGGGAACCGTAATTGAAAGTTTTTTTGTCTCGTTCACTATGTTTTATTTAACAAATTAGCCAAACCGGTTTTCAACCGCAATTGCAGTCATCCTCAGGGTCAGTTTTTCCTTTCCACTTATAATGTGTAAAAAATAAATAAATTATTGGAGCATTAGCTCCACGTCGAATCAGAACAAACGCAACAAGACGAGATTCGAAGTGGAGCTAATGCTCCAATAATTTATTTATTTTTTACACATTACAAGTGGAAAGGAAAAACTGGCCCTGAGGATGACTGCAATTGCGTTTGAAAACCGGGTTGGCTAATTTGTTAAATAAAACATAGTGTATGAGACAAAAATTTCTCAATTACGGCCCAATCGGTGGGTATTATTTAATGTCTTTAGGCTCTTCTTCGTTGGAGAATGAAATAATTAGGCAGGGCGCGTCTGTCACAGAGAGCGATGCTCTTTTACTCTCTGCCTCACTGATTCATAGAACAACCGAGTTATTGAAAGTTGTAAATTCTGCATGTCTATTGAATTTTGGTTAGTTTAATAATTTCACTTCGTTTTCAGGTGTCTGACAACCCCCTCCACCTCCGTACGGTATTTACGCGCCGGATATTCACGCGGGTGATTTCTTTAAGATGTGCGTTGAAAAAGGGTCAGCTTTTGCCCGTTTGCGCATAAATGAGTGAGATGTGTTGGAACTGTCCTTCAAAGGACAAATCAAAGAAGAAAGAAACGGAATGAAGGCTGCAGCCATCAACTCCTTGAAATCGACAGCAATACACTTTTGGGTGAGTTTTTTCTTCTTCTTCTTTTTCGTGTTATTGTTTGTATGACTCTTTCTGATGTGTGCATGACCTTTGCCACCACCTAAATTTGCCTCATAGCAATGGCCTTAGTACATACGTAGGTATGTCTGAAACGCAGATCTGCATTATCAATTTTCAGATCGCTACTAAAGTTCCTAAAAAATACCGCTGTTTAACGACTGCTGGTATATCTATTCGGTTTAAACTCTTGCGCATCTGCAAATGATAAAATGACGCAAGAATAGGTTCAATGAGAGGGTAGTAATGGTCATACTATCGATCTTCAGTCGCTGAGGGATTCAAGTAGGGGGCAAACACCCCTTCCGTTCTATAATGGGTGGATGCGTGTAAGTGTAAAGACAAAAATTGAGTAAAAGTAGACCTCATTTACGATCGAAAACACCCCATAAGCCATGGTCCGAAAAACCAAAACCCTTCGAGTTATGATTTTTTAAACATCTTTTTAGGATAACATCATTTTCCTTGGCTAAATGCGAGTAACTTGCTTCCCAGCTGACTTTCTGCAACTTTTGACGATGGATTCGGGAGGAGCACACTCTTTTCTGTCAGGCCTCTCTATTTTTGTCAAAAAATACATAACTATTTTCTGTATCCACGGGTGCTCCTCCAAGTTGTGCGAAACGGAGATAATTAATTTTTCAATGAAAGTCAACCCTCACTTGTCCATACTAAATTTACGCCTATCGACATTTTAGTATGGCAGTTTTATTATGGGCAAGTGGGGATTGTCTTTTATTGAAAAAATTGAAAATCTCCGTTTGGCACAACTCGGAAGAGCTGCTGAGGGCACAGAAAATAGTTATTTTTGACAGAAAAGAGTGTGCTCTTTCCGAATCCAGTATCAAAAGTTGCAGAAAGTCAGCTGGGAAGCGAGTTACTCGCATTCAGTCAAGGAAAATGATGTTAGCCTAAAAACGTGTTTAAAAAATCATATCTCGAAGGGTTTTGATTTTCGGACCATGGTTTATGGGGTGTTTTCGATAGCAAATAAGGTCTAATTTTACCCAATTTTTGTCTTTACACTTATACGCATCCACCCTGCAAAATGTACTTTTTCCCCAACTCATACAAACAATATAGCCTGACCGTGTGAACTTCATTTGTCACATCCCAAGCTCAAAAAGATAACTTCCTGCAATGTTCGAATGCCACGGTTCTGGCGTTCAGAAAGAGTGATACGAGTCAGAGGATCTGGAGTTACCATTTTTGCAATTTCCGAACTAAATAGCTGCCTATCAAAGCTTCGGGTCCTGCAAACTGGGGGGGGGGGGCGCATATTAGGTCAATAAGTGTAATTGCTCTACAGCGGCTTAAATACACGTTCATAAAATGTAACATTAAAAAACTAGAGGTTCCGTGGTCTAAATTTAGTTTGGGACTTGAATATTCAGTTTCTGGGGCGAACGAGTCCGTTTTAAGGGTAGAATCGATAGTTTCTGACAAAAAGTCTGCTTCTGGAGCATAATTTCGAGGTTTTAGGGGCAACGTGTCTAGTTTCATGGTCAGCCCCCCTATTCTGTAACTCTTAACGCGAGCGTTAGCAAAATTTCTCAGCTGATTACTTGAATTATTCAACATGTTCATTTCGCTAACGCACGCGTTAAGAGTTACAGAATAGGGGGGCTGGTCAAACTGACCTAGTATGAATTGTCAGTATGAGAGGTCAAGTTAGCAGTTTCTGACCGCCGTGGATTTCTGTTTCTTCGGGCTGAATTGCCGGTAGCTTGTCCTCCGGGTAAAATTTCGGAGGTAAAATGTCAGGTTTTTTAAAGCTAAATTGCCGAAGATGAAAAATTAGAAGGAAGGGGAGTGAAATTGACGCCAAGTTCCGCGTTTCTAACGAGAAAATTGATAATTATTTGGACAGTTTTATTGGCGGCGTGAATAAAGAAACGCTTAGTTCCGTAGCAGCCTAAGGGAGTAACGCACAAGCCCGGGACCAACATAGTTTTAGTTATCAAACTTGTTAAATTCTGTTCGGAAACTGATTTTCGGTCCAAAAACGTATAATTTCCCCTAAGTCAGAATGTCACGCTATGCACCGATTGATTGCACTGCAATTGCAATGACGAACCTATAAAGTTAAATGACTTTGAACAAAAAAAGACTGAGAAGCTTGAAATTCGCCCTCCAGTGATTAGATCCGCTGTGGTAAGTACACAAGGACGCAATTGTGAAGATCGAAAGGGGTCGATGGGTATATGTTAAATCGCTTCAACTGATTCGGTGACACCCATCCGCCCATGGGTTCCTTTGACGTGAGTCTGAACTGTGGAGTTCGAACATGGTAAAAAAGTTTAAAAAATGACGATAGAGTATATTAATTAACCCAAACAATCAATTTTTTCAGCATATTCCACTCTAGTTCCATGGTTTTAGCTGTACGGGGTGTAGGCAAAAGTATCAAATAAATAAAAAAAATTAGGTTACTTTGCTTCAAAAAAAAAAAAACTTCCGTACTATTCAGTGGGTGAAAGGGACGTCTTAAGCGTTATTTACACCGTAGGAATATGCTTCACATCCACCGCGAAGTGCTAGAACAAGATGAAGCACCGAACCACCTTGAACTTTGTAATCTTGGGCGGTTTTTTCGTCATTCCTAGACAGGGGAATTACGTACGTTGGAGGTCAAATCACATATTTCTGTTTAGCTTACATTTGTTTGCCAGAGAAAATTAGGCGTTGCTGTTGGGGTGGAATGCCTTCTTTCTCTTCCACTCGCTCTTTGATCCTTTCAACTTTGTCGGTGGGTTCAATATCGATCTCGATCTGAATTTCAGGGAATAGAAACTCGTTGAAACGTGGGAATGCGTAGAAATAAGGAAAATATTACTCACCTCCTTGCCAGTAAGCGTCTTATTGACGGGACGAAGGGCATGTAAACAATAAGTTTTTGAATAGTCTCAAGCGTTATATGTAAAAAGGGCTTACCTTCACTTTGATCAACATGTCGAAGTATTTTTATACAAAATTGTGTACTGTAAATTAATTGCAGGATAATTCCTGAAAAAGTCCCTCAATGATAATGATTTAAACAACTTCCCAGAGGGATAACCTGAGGTTATCCACAATCAGGTTACCTCTCCCCCTCCCTTGAGCATGAAGACCTGAGTGAGCCTGAGGATAGAGAAAGCGCTCGAAAAGATCACACGGTCACGTCCCCAAAAATAGCCCCCATCACCCTTTAGAGGAGTGATCCCCGAGGCTTGGTCCTAAAAATGATTTTGGAAGTTAGGAACTTCCTAGGGCGTGCTAAAACTGCCAGATCACAGAAGAAAATGGCAATTTACGGGGAGCTCAGAGGGAACTCCGGGGATGTTATGGAAGATCAGTGCTGGGTGGCTTCGTGAACTGTATTAATTTCCCCCCTTCTTTTACACCATTGTTTGAGCAGAAGTGAAGGCTCCGCACAACCGCAGAGTTTTTGGGCTTAAGCGTCAGCGCCCTTTGAATTGGTCAAAAATGAGAGTTTCGCGATGTAGAGTGGATTTCGGCCGCTTTCCTCGACTCGGAAGAGTCAAGGACTCTTCCTTGGAATTCAGGGCTGTCGACTGCTTGGCGACCGCCCGTGGGAAAATTCGTGCGGTCGCTGAAAGCTGGCTCATGAAGCATCTACAAACGCTGGAGTCATCAAGGGAAGCCTCCCCCCCCCTTGTTCTGATTCGAAAGACCCACAAATTACGATTTAAGAAATTCCGTATTTGAAGGGTCTATCAGTACGAAAATTTGGATAATTTTTGTCCTAAGAAATCGATTATGGATCCACAAAACAAGCAGTTTATGCCAGAATCTGATTCTGGCGAACAATAAGATGGTCGGTAGCTCCTAAAATATGTATGTGGTCCTGTAATTAGACAGTGCTTGTAGACCGGGCACAAGGGGACCCAGAATAACCTGGAACTGGATTAGGCTGAGTCTCGTCAACTCCACCAAACTTATACCCACGTTGTTGAACCAAGTCTCTTCAATATTATACATTTTTCAAAGAATCGTTTAATGATTTAACCCAAAAGGTGACAGGGTGATTTAGCGATCACATTTAAGAAAAAATCAACAATAACAACATAAAACAGTAAAGAATGGTTTAAAAAAGCGAAGGAAAAATAAAGGGGTCCAGACACGCACATTAATTATAAATAAATTTGTGCAATATTTTGACGTTTACCCTACACGTTTAATATATTGCGCAATATTTGTGGTTTTACTTGATTTTTCCGATGTTTTCAAATAAAAAAAGGTTTGCACAATATATTGTTAAATTTTATTGTACAACCCTTATATTGCCAATATTTATTGTACGTGTATGGGCCGCTTAACGGAATGATCGTTCAATTGTTTATAGTGCTGAACATATTTTATATAATGTAATTAATTAGTTTAGTTTGTTCATTTATATGCACATTATTCTCTCTACCATGTGACTAGCATTAACACATGATGGCTCACTCAGAATTTCAAGCACGGTGATGTTAAGCTCGTTTAACATTAATATCGTTATTATGCACATGGTCCCGTCCTAATTTGGACTTATTTTGGGGGTGTCTTAATGAGCAAGCTATTCAGTTATTCTATTTTCTTTAACAATATTAAATGATTAGTTTAATTAATAGTCTACATTCAATTACTTCTTAGTAAGTTAATATGGACAGTGTTGGAAACAGAAGTTTGCTATAAAATCAACCATCTCACTCGTGTAACAAGTGGTTTATTTATGTACAAAATAGCTCAAAATTATAGGAATTGACGACTATTTACTCGTTAAATAAATAGAACCCGGACTAAAACCGGTATCACAGTTGTTCCCCTCTCCCCCCTTTTATTTAAAAGGGTCCTTCAGTAAAGCACTTTCACTCTATCTAAAACGTTCTAGGGGAATGCATTTTTAACAACTTAATACAGAGAGTATCAGCTAGCTGCATAGTCCTCGAGTTTAGGAGGTTTCGTCTTAAACCATGACATTCTCCAACCGATTGTATCCTTGAGGAGGCACTCCTCTTCAGCGCTCAATTTCAGTAATGTGGCGACCGCTTTGGTTAGATGAAGAGCCTTTGAAATTGATGGATTAAATTATTGTAATGGAGGGGAGGCGGAGAGTGCCACTTACTTCGTATTCTCGGCTTGTTAGGAACTTCATAATGACGTTTTTCATGTACAAAAAATTAACTTCGGCGTCTGGTACAGTTGATTGTTGAGGTATTTCCTGTTGCTGTTGGCATTTGAGGCTTGAGGAGGAGTTGTTGACGTGATTGTTCATTCCTTCGGTTCCACCGTTGTCCGTCACTTTCAACTCTCGTTGAAGTGTTTTCTTCATGTCGGTGAGCTTTTGTTGAAGGACGCGAATCATCTAAAAAAAAAAAAAAAATAAATAAATAAAAATAAAGCAAAAGTAAGTCGAGCTATTTTCGTTGTCTTGTTCTCCGCAGCGTCTTAAAATTTTACTTTATTTTTCTCAGACGTCATTTCTTCTAAATCCGCTATTTTGGCACGAAGTCCGTCGTCGTCAGTGTTTTTCGACTCGATTTGACTTTGAAGTATTTCAACTTTTTCTTGTAGTTCCGTGATGATTAGTGAATTATTATTTGCTTCCTAGGCATTAACGCGAAAAAGTTGATGTTTTAAAAGAATGAGTGGGGGAAGGGGCGAGGGGTTACATACTTCACGAGCAATTTCTAGTTGACTCTCGAGGCCGTTCATTCGCTTCAAATTCTCTTCAGAATCAACGTGGTGCTGACGCAGTTCCTGTCGAGCCATGTCCACCTGTTGAGAGACCTGAGCGTTGCGAAGGAGAGCCTCCTCGCGTGCTGTCCGTTCTCGACTCAGTTCAGCGTCAAGGGCGGCTGCTCGTTCATTTTCAACGCGCAGTTCATTTTCAAGGCGCAGGCGATCCTCTTCGAGCGGCGCTCTTATATTGTCGTTCACGTAGCTTAGTTCGGCTTCAAGTTGGTTGGCTTTCTCGGTGATTTGGGCCAATTCTTCTCGAAGGTGGTTGTTTTGCTCTTTGAGTTGAGCGTTGTCCCTTTCGAGGGTCTCAAGCTTGGGCGTAAGAACGGCGAGCTCTTCTTCTTTTCCCGCCTGAGAAAATTAGTAAATTCTGATAGGAGAGCTCTCCATCTCTCCCGAGCAACTAAGTCAAAAGAACTACGGCATTCCCTAATTCTAGTTACTACTATTTCTCCTGTCATGCAATTGAAATTGCTACCCCATCTCCAGTGAAAATAATGAGCCCCCCCCCCCGGAATTTCAGAATTTGTGATTATTAGCCCTTCCGTCATCAAAAAGCTCTACAGACACCGACCCCTCAACCACGAAGGCCCAAAAATATCCGTAAGTGGCTTATACCCTCATAATTCGAAAACTGTCAGTCAGAAAACGACATCGTTACAAAACAAAAACCAACAGTGTGAACAGACAAAGTATTGGGTCAAACATGGTTAGAACTATTCTGTTGTGGGAGAGGAGCGGTTACTCAGGTACTCTAGCAGCGCCCCCAAATAGGCCCTAAGGAGTCGCTTGGAGACGTCTCCCATCACTCCCCAAACATAAGCCAATGGGACAAAAAAAAAAAAAAAAAAAAAAAAAAAACAGAAATGCATTGGTGTTATGTTTACGGCACTGTGGAATTAGAATTAGAATTAGAATTAGAACGCGGCAAGAACATTATTTGGAAAAAATAACCGTCACACGTGGACAACGTAGGGTATTTACGTCAATTTCGTTATCTGCACACCATGAAGGTGGTTGCTTATGGCTCGAATATTACGAAGGATGACGTGAATGCTCTAAGTATTCACTAAACTTTTTTGGTGTCACTATCTATAAACCATGAATACGTGCAGTTCACTAGGAGGTGAGGCTATTAATTAATATATCATTCCATAACCTGTAAAATAATGCTATATTTCAAGTTATATGTACATTAATACATGCAAATATTGGCCAAAATTAATCGAATAACTGTTGAGCTATTTTTTAGAGAGACACTTTTTTATCATATCCTCGTCCAAGATCACTATTTCAGACAGTTTTTCCTCGATTTCGAGCTGCTCTCTCAGTTTACCCTGTTTTGGCCAAAAAAATCTACTGTACCCAAACTCCGCGCATATTCCACCACATTAGGACGACCCAGTGTTCAAAGCGTAAATCCTACACCAGCAGACCATGCAGAAAGAATAACGAAAAAATTGGGTACTCACTGCAAGGATATTCGCAGATTTCAATTCCGATGCTAACAAGTCGCACTCCTGACTTAGAGCCGCCACTCGCCCTGCGAGCCTCTTTCTTTCATCAGTCTCTTCGTCTAGCCTTGCCTGAAGCTCGGCCACTTTGGTTTCGGCGAGCCTTCGCTCTGCTCCCTCTTCACCAGCTTGGCGACTTAGCCTGCCAACCTTTTGTGGAAAAATCAGGAATTTTGTAACGTTCAGTGGGCGGGTGGGAGGGAGAAGAGCAGGCAACATTGTTAGTGTTGGAAAAAACCCAGCAAGTAAAAAGAACCCAAACGTGCATTTTTAAAAAGAAACATTGTTGCTTCGTTAAGATTTTCATTTTTTTTTTTTTTTTTTTACTCCTGAGAAGCCCAAAAACGCTTCCTGACCTGAGTTTCCAAAGAGGCAATTTTAGCACTCCAGGACGCCTTTATGTCAGTCAAATGAACGTGAGCCTCTTCAAGCCGCCTCTCTAGAAGCGCTCGTTCCCCCAGCAAAGCTATAAAAAAATGTTACGGCGTAGATGGTTTTTATGCTAACGCTATTTATAGCCTTAAAAACCTTAAAAAAAAAAAAAAACCTTGAACTCGGTCGTCCACTGGTAAAGCCGCGGCGAGTCCAGCGTCCGACTCGCTGCGCCTCGTCAAAACCGCGACTCGATCAGTCAAATGTCTCACTTGTTCCTCACTCTGAGCCAATTTACTGTGCAAGTTCCATTTCTCTTTTTCCGAATTGTGACGTAAGATTTCCAGTTCGTCCTAAATAGTTTTTTACATTTTTTTTCGTTTTTTACAAATTCAAAGTTTAACAACAATAAAAGCGAATCAGAGGTGAGCAACTAAACTTCCGCAGCTAGAATAGTGGGGAGGGGTAACAAAAATTGTTCTGAGGTGGGGTAACAAATGCAATTTAAACGGTGCGAAAAAAATAACATTAGACCGCACAACGAAAACACAAGAAGTGGCCAAAAAAAGTAAAACTTACCGATTTCAAGTGAAACAAAACGTAAAACACGCAAAACATGTCTTAAAAAAGCAACAATGTTTGTGGGAAAGTGATAATAAAAAATAAATTCATGCAAACGTGCTTAAGTGCGCAGACCGTGCATGAACCAAACAAGAAAAACAAACCTGACAGTTGTTGGCCCGCTCTTCAAGCGGTCGCAAACGACTGAGTTCGACGTTTAGCGAGTCGACGGTAGCGGTCAATTCTTTGAGAGCAGCTGACGTTTCAGTGCATTCTTTCTCTTTGGCTAGGAGCTAAAAATTGCAGGGGTGGGGGGTTATGTTTTATTTTTTGAAAGAACGTCAAATGTTAAAGGGAGGGAGGAGGCTCACCAAATGCTTGATTTTAGCCATTTCTTGAGTTTGAAATCCTTCGATAGAGTCTTTTTCTTCTTGATATTGTATGAGCTTTCTTTTGTACTCTGAAGAAGAAAAAAAAAAGAACCACACGCTCAATGAATGAATTTTAGGGCGGCACTCCCCCCTCCCCCGTCTCTTCAAGGACTGGAAAAACTATAAATTTGGCCCAGAATTGGCTATACCACTCGAGGCTCGAGATTTATTGTCTAAAAGGAGACATTTTGCAACATAAACTCTTTACCTGTCGAATTAACAATAATAAAAATTAACGACGTCGATGCCCAATTATTATAAAAAAAAAAAAAAAAAAAATTACCGTGAAGCCCAACTTTAGTGGTGTGTTGGAAGGGGGAACACAATCCTCCAGCTCCAAGGACAAGGTCATAAATTCATAGTAGTAGTCAATTTTTGAACGAAATGACCTCAAGGAGCGTGAATGCTATGGCGAGAATAGACCTTTTCTTTATAGTAAAAGCAATCAGATTCTTGGGGATAGAGTTTCTGAAGTTTTTCTGCGTGAACAGTCAGGTACTGGGGAGAAATCGTCCGTTTCTACGAACAATTGACTGTTTTCTGACGGAAAAAAACCAATTTTCTCAAAGAGAAATCTGTTTCTGGAGGAAAATTACAAAGCTCGACCAGTCGTACAATGATGCTGTGCGGGTCTTTAGTATCATGACTGTAATTTTAGGCACAGACTTGACGTGTTTGACTGTTTTGAGGGGATTTAGTAGCCCAAGAAAATGCGCACATGGGAATTGTTAAATTCAATGTTATCAACACACCTCTCCCTTACATTTTTCAAAAAGTCGCTCTGTCAACTGGCAGACATTTCAGCGCTCTAACAAAGCAGCCATTTTGGATGACCTCAAATTGCCGGTTTCCGAGACAAGCTACACATACATATAGTGGCGTTAATGGAGTTCAGTGGTCCTAGGTTGAAGGGCCTGGTATTTAGTCGCAAAAAGTCAGTTTCTGGGTTCAATATTAGCATTTTGGGCCGAAAAAATCGATAGCTTGAGGCTAAATTATCAGTCTTCTGTATAAATTGTCAGTTTTTAACCAAACAGGTGGGAGCGCCCCCAGAAAATCACCGCGTTAGTAATGTACACATGAACTGTCAGTGTCGGTGGGGAGGGAGCGGAGTGGTAAACATAGAAGTTTCTGACTGTATTGAGATGGGAAAGGGCCTTTGAATAGCATACTTCAGCGTGTTTCAGCCAAATCTGTGAAATAGCTTTTTGCAAGAGCCAAACCCGTAAAATTAGGGTTTCGAAAGAGCCAAACGTGTGAAATAAGTTTCCAAGGCTTTCTCTCTAACAAAACCGTTATGTTATGCCCAAAAGTAACTCAAGGGTCTCAAAACCAGAGTAGAACCTGGTGGGGGGAGGGGGGTTGGCTCCAAATAGTCCGTCCTTCGACCCCATGTCGTAGTCCACTCACCCTCGGCTGTTTTCAAAGAATCTCTCAGTTCGTTCGTTTGTTTCAATAGGTCTTCCGTTAGTTCTTGTTCCTTCTTTCGCCAGTCTTCCTCTTTTAAAGCCAGCGTGTGTTTTAATTCACTCTCCAATCTGTCCAGTTTTTTCGCCCATTCCGCCTCTTTTTTTTCCATTCGACTTCGCCACTCTTCTTCCTTTTTTGTCAACATGTTGATATCCTTGCTGGACAGAACCTAAAGTACATAACAAACGGAAGAGTTATTAGAGCGCATCCATCTAAAATTGATTTCATCTCCCACCTTTCCGTCGGCGAGTTTCAGTTGAGTCGACCCTGCGGCCGAGTCTTGTTGGACTGACGGTGAAGGAACAGCTGCCGATTCTGGTAACGGTGACGGCGGTTTTTGCTGGTCCTGTACGAGACTGCAGATGCTGCTCTCCGAGCCCTGTCTGCTTTGGCGTGATAGACCGCCTTTCTGCGGTGTGAATTTCGGCAATTCCTTCCCAGTTTTCTCTCGAAATTGATTTTTCATGCTGTTGAACATATTGGGTAGAAGAAAAAAAGAACCGTCCACCTTCGACGCTGTGAACTGAAAAAGTTCACATAAATGATGAGGTCTGTTCTGTTCGCTTCCTGAAGAGAACGAGCCCTAAGTTGTTGAACTTCCAACTTTCGACTACCAAGCACTTTCAGTCACAATCACTTTTAAAAAACAATATTTTGGGGTCTTTAAGAATGAAATTGAAACACTTTACCAACGTTTTAACCGATAAGAACCCTAAAATTCATTTAAGCATTGCGAAACAGCGAAAAGACAATCCCCTGACATATTTCGACGATAACGCCTCTTATCTGTTCGCCACCCCCACCAACTCTTGACGTGGACGAGAGACCACTAGCGCAGCCTTGCAACTGCAGCCTGCAGCACCTGCCACTTTTTAGCAGCTTTCTTCCCTAGGCACTCCTAACAAAATAATTGCAAATTGCAATACTTACAAATTTCCAACTCGTTCGTCTAAATTGTGCCCATGTGAGCCCTCATGCCCCAAACTACTTCGCTAGACATTCAGAAATCTCTGGGAGGACGAGGGATTGAGAGTCGTTAGGTGTCATGGCATCGTAACATCTTCCATCCTACTTTATTCAAAAATCATCCAACGAAGATGTTTGCCCCAATTGCGTCTCCAGCAGAACACCCCAAAATTCTGAACGTGTATTTGCATATGCTCCAACCCACACGTATGACATAAAGTGCACCATCGATGCCCCCAAGGGGTGCCAGTTATGGCGAACAATGGCCTTTAGGGGAATAAAAGATCCGTTGTTAGGACAATCTTAATTGCAGCAAAGTGACGTATAGTGAAGAAATATAGTACGTATATTTTGGTAAAAATGGAAAATGACACTCGAGGAACACACAGCGTTCACTTGTTTTCGTACTCTAATTTTCTTAAACAGAGGGGTAAGTTTGATGGCATTTTATGAAAGACTAGAATACATAATGATATTGCAGTTGATTTTTTTAGCTTAATGTGATTATCGAACCAAAAAACTGGGTCGGGCAGGAATGGGGGTACTACCATTATCACGACGATTTGCGATCTAACGTCACATAGAAAGATTTGATTAGCCTATAACTACACGTTTGATTTTGTGTGCTTTTTGGCACTGATTAAAGCATACAACATATTCGTTATTTTCCTAAAAACTTGTCCTCCGTTTTCCTGTCTGCGAAGAATTGGCACAAATAGAATTACTAAAGTGTAAGAGAAATGGACGGAGCATCTGTGGTATGTCGTTTGCTGCATACAACACGAAAAGTTATGTGGGGTTGGTAAGGGGTGGGGTAATCGCAGACACAAGAAACCATCTAACAGCAGAGATCAATTAGTTTGAAATTTTAGGAAAATACAAAACCTAAACGAGATAAACACTTAAAATAACGAACAAAATTTAATGCTTTCGGCCTTACCTCCGGATAAAACATAGCCTACTGGCTTACTTCAACCGGATCCATTACGACTTCCAGCACTTCGTTGATTTCCGCGTCCTCCGTCTCCTGTTGAGACACTTCATCGGGTCGTATGTCTTCGAGAAAGTCCGCAGGAAGACTCAAACACGTCACGTCTAATTTCCCTTTTCGTCCGAACATCGCTTCGAACGGAGTTTTTTTAATGTCTTCGTTGTACGTTATGTTCGCCATGTACTGGACAAACCTAAGCGATCCCGCCCAGTTCTCCGTGCGCCTCTGTAGGAGCCAAGTTGTTATAACTTTGAGGATATCGTCGAAACATTCCGCGGTATCGGCCGGTTCAACGGTGACGTCGGGTCGCTCAGACAGGGAGACGGCCGTTTGAAGGAGCTCGAACTCAGGGGTGAGAATGATCCGAGGAGCGCCGAAATTCTCGTATATGCTGTGAAGGATGAGAACAATCTCTTTGGGTTGTTTCTGCCAAAGTGGGCGAAGTTGAACGAATTTCGTTACGACGTCTCTGTAGACGACAATGTAAGTGTAGACGGAGTCCTTTTGTTGAATGAATGACATGTCGACGAAATCAACTCGAACCGTTGTCCGTACGTCGACTGTTATGGGTTTTGTCGACGCGTCTTCCATCGGAGGAACTTCCTAAAACACGGAAAATGGAAAAACTTTGCAACAAAAAAAAGGACACAATTTACACAAACCCGCTTTTTGATCGGCTTTGGATGATCCTTCACTTTAACGCTCAAATCAATCGGTTGGAATACGGCTGGAGGCTCTGACGGTGGGACAGGAATCGGTGGTGGCGGCGGCGGAGGAGGAGGAGGGGAAGGCTTTTTCTTACAATACTCGCAGAGCTTGATAAAAGCTCCGACGGATTCGGCCGTCACATTTTTGTACTTGGCCTTCAAATAGGAGGTCATACGTTGCCGGTTACCGTGCTCGGTCGTAAGGTGTGCCTCGCGAAGAACGTCGTACAGTTCATCCTTGGCGATGTAAATGACGGGCGACGCCGTATTCGCTTCGACGAGTCGCTCGCGGTTTTCAACCTGTTGATGTGGGAAGAGGGCAAAGGGTCAATATGTCATAGTCACAGTAGAAGTTGCCCAATGAGCTCGCGATGAAATCTTGAGCTCTAGATAGTTTCAGCTGGAGTTATTCCAACAAAACAAAGCTGTTAAGAACTTTTAAAAAGGCAAGCTATCGAATTACCAAAAACTGGATTTAGTCGTCCATTACAGACTCGAAGACCCGGGATTCCGGCCTTAACATCTGGATGGTGCGTGCTGTGAAGTCCTTCGACCCCCCCCCCTCTCGTCAAAATGTCAGGGAAATCCTAAAGTATTGCTGAACCCTGGTCGTACTGGGGTGTCGTTCTCCAAATAAAGCCCCAAATCACCCCCTACCCAGATTGCTAGCAATTTTGACACACTAAGAGGCATTATCGTAATTAGCTAATTTCTTGGGATTTAGCCTCCCAAAACACCAAGTCCCTTCCATTTTTCGAGGAAAGAGGCGACGTGGAGCGTGCTTAGAATTAGTATTGTCTCATGAACTTTATTACCACTCAGGTAACTGCTAAGAACACCCTTAAGTGTTGATGAACTAATTGGTCGTACTGGGATGCTGTCGTCCAACAAAAGCCCCGATTGTCCCCTTCACCCACCCACAGCCAATTTCATGATTAACAAATTAATGATGAAAGTTACACACTCACTTCCATGACGTCGAACTTTTTGACTCGTTTCTCCTCCGTACTCTTCCTCAACTTCCTACTCTTCGAACCCTTGACCATACGTATGATTGAATTGTACTTGGTCCAAGTCATGTACGACACTGTGTCGTTTTTTTTGCCCTTTAAACATTGTTTCAGAGTCTTGTAGAACTCACGCTTGTCCACAGTCTCTTTCGACGTCATAGTTGAAGGGCCGGTTTTTTTTTTCTTGGACGGCATCAGACGACATGGGGTGGTAGGACGTTACGTGAAGATGCCGCCGACGACCGAAGAAACGTCGTCCAGAAGAGTTGTACTGAGATGTCCCACTTAGGGATGCTGTAAAGACGATCTCCTACTAACAGCAGTGGGAGGGGGAAGAAGGGAATGATAAGAAAGGGCCAACAACAAAAAGGACGCCAGGGCGAATCTTCGACTTCCCTTCCACCGCCCTATACCCTTGACAGGACGCCTTTTTTTGATTAAGACAAAAAAAAAACTAGTCGAACAGGTTGACGCTTACGCCCCCGTCCCCAGGTCTTTATCCTGCTATTCTCAACGGTTTTTTATAATATTCGAAACGTCCCTCTCTCTTTCTGAAAGTTTGTTCCTCTCAACCGGGAAAAGTGCGCGAGTCAGCGCATCGCGAGGTTATTCGTTTGATAAATCGGCGGGGGGGTTTTCTCTTATTTTTAAAATATTCTGGCAACGGCTGCTGTTTGTTTTCGTCGTTGTAGAAGAAGACGGGAAGACCGCGATCAGAGTCCGTGTCGTCGTGGTGCCCTTTTTTTCCCTCTTGCGTGTGACTATTTTTAACGTAGCGTGATAGAGTTGTTACGCTGTTCAGTACGAGTTTCACGACAATGGAAACAGAGGTGGACGCTACTTTCGCCGAGGGTGAATCAGTTCTTACGTTGAATGGATTGTAAGTCGCAGTTTTCCTTTTTAAAAACCTTTCGTAGGTTCTTATTCATTAGTTAAAAATTATGATTGAATGTGCACACTGGCACGACGATTTCGTATAGCTCTAGTAAGTTTGATGCAATCTGCAACATAAGTGGGAATTGCAAGGGATGGGTCTCTCCGAGTGGACACCTTTAAATATTATTGGTACCTTTGGTGTCAGTGTCGGTAAAAAAAAATACGAGAGTAAGGGTCAGTACGCCTTCTGGTAAGGAAGGTGCCTATTCCTGGCACCGTGACACAGGACACAGGGTAGGGCACGGACGCAAAGGCTGCAACAGCAGGCATTGACTAGGACTATTAGTAACAGATGCCTTGCTAGGTGTCAGCTGGGATTCCTCCTGTCTGGGTACACCCAGAGGAAGGCTGTTTTTCGGTTGCATGCCGGACGCTTCAGCTCGGTTTGAGGTTTTCGAATGATTCACATGAAAGCACGCCGATAGGGCAAAGCTCGTTTGACGCCAAACCCTGGGTTCGCTCAGGGAGAAAAAAAATCGCTGAACATGTTTATGCAGGAAAAGTGCCCGCTGATGATGCCGGCTGACCTCCGTCAATCAGCGTGGAAAATCAGTATGACCGCGAAGGAGAAATCATTATTGGAAGGCCGAGGAAGAAGTTGCGTAGCCGGGCTGGCAAACCATGAACTCGACAATTGCTTCCAATTGCACACAATCCGTCCGGTCACTTTATCAGGGCTTCCTCTGCAGTCAAATAAATTACGCCAGGAGTCTGCTCTTTTTGGCACGTTTTCCCGCGGACGTCAAGTCCAAGATAGAGCTTCGGCGCATGTGGACTTCGATGGGTCGCTATTAGGTCGAACAAATCGCCCGATACTAATTAGGGTGACTAGATGTAAACATTTTTTCCCCGAGGAAAAGTGCCTGCCACGAAAAAGTGGGACAGAAGTAGGACGCATGCGACGGAAAGTTCGACACAACAGTCGGAAAACATGCCTGGGAAATGATTTTCCTTCAAAACAAAGGGCATATTCGCGTTTTTCAAATCAAGACACCACTAGATTTGGATTACTACGTAATTCTGTGACAAATAATTTTTGGCGTAGTCACAACGAATCCTACTTCTCTCACAATTTTTGCTTAAACTCAGTTTTTTTCGGGTACAAATATTTGCCATTTATTGTTCAAAGGGGCTCTCGCGCCCCTTTTTTTTGCAATTTCGACCGTTATTTTGTGCTACTGGCCCTTTTGCGCTAAACGACGATTTTGGCTACAAACAAAGTTGCATTTTTCGGCAATATTTTGGTCAATTCGCAAGGAAATTTCATGAGGAATCCGAAAAAAATATTTAGAAAATGCTGGAATCACTTTTTTTGAAGTTACACCTAAAAACGACATTTCGGTATAAGGAGAACATGTTCGATACATAATTTGCTCTCAAATTTAAGGCCAGATTTGTGCTTCTCATACCAAGAAATAGCCTGATTTTCACTTCCGTGCAATTTATCAAAAAAAAAAAAATTGACCCACTCTGAATCTGAAATTTAATCGGGAAATTAGCCTGAAAATTTGTATAAAAACTATTGATTTTTCTTTGTTTGGCCGAGAAAAATGGCCAATTTTGCTTCCCAATAATCCACATGGGACGAAAACTGTTAGATAACACCACTTGGCCACTGTTATTTGACCATGAAATTGCCCAAGGCTTAAGCTTGATCGAAGGCTTAAGTAGTGCAATCACTGGCGAAACTACACATCTCAGGGCCTGAGACGGAAATCTCAATGAGGCCTTAGTGCCGACTGGACAAACAAGGAATACAATTTTTACGTAGAGTTAAATTATGGCTTTTGCTCAATTTTAGCCGCTAAGTTGGCTCCAGAAATCGCGAATTGGCGCTCTCTCAATTTTATCTACGAATGAGACCTTCTTATCTTTATTTTAGACGCAAATTAGCGTATTTCTCAATTTCAGCAGTAAATAACAGTTTTTTTTTCAAGTTTGACCACGAATTAGCCCTTTATATGCCTACAAGCCCCTTTATATGCTTATAGCCCTCGATATGGCTACAAATCGGCGCTTATTTATCTCAATTTTAGCCCCAAATTTGCGTTTTTTCTCAACTTCAGCAGTTAATCGACAACGTCTTCAATTTTTACTACGAGTTAGGGCGCTTTCACACTTGAGATTCCTGTATCCGATTCCCGAATCGAGGATACTAAAAACACAATACGGCAAAAGCGCTCATTCACACTTAAGATACCGGTATCGCATACGAAAAGTATGCGATTTAGGAATCTAAGGAGCGCCTTGACTGTAGTGCATTTAAGTATCCTCGATACCGGAATCTCTAGTGTGAAAACGACCTTGAGGCTTCTCAAATTTATATGTAGCAGCGTATTACACCAAATTTTTCTCATTTAGCCATGTTTTAGAGCTTCTTCCTCATTTCGCCGGCGACTGAGCGCTTTTTCTCCATTTTAGCAGCAAATTAGCTCTTTTTCTCCATTTCAGCAGGGAATTATTAGCGATGAATTTACAATTAGCCATGAATTAGCGCTTTTTCACAATGTAGCTCAGCGCTACGAATTTAGACATGATTTAGAGCATTTTGTTCATATTAGCAGCTAATTTGCCTTTTCCCCCATTTTAGCAGTGGATTCTCATTTAGCCTCGCATTAGCGTTTTCCCTCAGTTTTAGCTGTGAATCGGTGGTTTTTTCACATTTGGCCCTGAACTAGCGCTTTTTCAACACTTTAGCATCGAATTTAGCCATGATTTAAATAATTTTTGAAGAAGTGAATTATTAACGATGTATTCTCATTTAGCTGTGAATGAACGCTTTCTAGCCTCGAATTATTTTCTAAATTTAGCTGCGAAATAGCGCTCTTTCTTAATTTTCAACACGCAAATACCTAGTTCTGATCGCAAAACGCTCAGACACTCCCTCAAAATGAACTCACATCAAAAAGATGTAATCGTGAAACGCTCAAACCCAAAATGCTTACCACAGAAACCCCCCCCCCCCTAATATGGGCCTCTAAACGCTAACCGTTGGCTCGTGTATTCAATTCAAGTACTGCAGATTGGCCCATTTAAAACATCTGGTGTCTATGTATTCCCCCCCCCCCCCCCGTTAATCGTATGTGTATACCTCCGGGCGAAGAGCCTTGGCTATTAGGAAACATGGAAGTAATAAGTTAGCAACAAGTTAGCTAGTAGTCGTTTATGATAGCAATGTAACAGTTTCAGTACTGTAAAGCCCCTTTTACACGAGTAAGTTTTTTGATCAAAGTAGCCATTTTTAAATAAAAAAAATATCAGCTGACCCCTGCCAACAATTGACTGTTTCAATTCAGTTTGAACATATTTTTGTTCAAAAAACTTACTCGTGTTAAACCTGGGGCGCAGCTAAAATGGCAACTCGTCTTGTAATAACCTAAGCCATGATATTAATGTAGAACAGAGGTCACTAGAACAGAGTGCGCCCCCACATTGCGTTTCCGAAAGGAGCCCAAGGATATTGGTGCAATTGAGATTTGATGGAGCATTACTCCGCGAAATTAAGTTTTGAAATAATTAAAATCTATGAATCTGAGGTTAGAAAGAGTCGAATTGACGAAATTTAGTTTTTGAGTAAGCCTAGTCCCCGACATTGGGTTGGGGAGTTGGGAAAGGGTGTAAAAGCCACGAAATTTGGTTTTTCGAAAGGGTGTAAATGTTCGAAATTAGGGTTTGAAATGCTAAAATCCGTGGAATTGATTTTGAAGGAGCAAAACCAGCGACATTTCCCTATGGAGAGCGAAATCTCACGGTAAAATTGGGCTTGAAAGAGCGAAAATCACGAAATTTGGTTTTTAAAACAGGAAACACTCGCGAAATTGGGGTTCAAATGAGCCATATTCGCGAAATCGGGCATCGAGAGAATGAAAATCTGCCGAACTTGGGTTTTGCCCCAAGTTCGGCCCAAGTAGAGCCAAAATGACGAAATTTCTTGTTTTGAATGAGCCAAATCTAGGAATTTGGTTTTTGAAAGAGCAAAATTAGTTTTTTGAACTAGCCGACATGGGAAACTGTTTCCTGTAAGAACTAAAACCGAAAAAATTGATTTTTAAAACCAGAATATGGACAAAATCCTTAAAATTGTGTTATGGAAAAAATCTGATAATGGTATGAAAGAGAGAAAATCTCCGGCGAAATTGTGGTTTTTGAAGAGCCAAAATTGGGTTCATGGGGTAATTTAGGCCCGTATGCGAAGTTGTTCCTCGAAATTGCTCTGACTCCCACCTAACGCAAAAACTAGAATCACATATTCATATTATTTTATGATTTATCCAGTTTGTGAGGGAGCTTTGAGGTTGAGGAAAATTCGAGGAACGACTTGGCATACGGGCAAATTGAACCCAGCCAGTTGAACATCTGGGGAACTGGGGAATTTCGAAAACCGGCCCGAGCTGCTTATGACTTTGAATTGGATTGTTTTTAGTGATTGCATGACAAACGCGGTTGGAGCGCAAATAATTAGACAAAATTTACAAATAATTAGGTGCACAGTTTGTAGGTCTCTTTAAGACGAATAATAAGTAGCATTCGTCCCCTCCAAAACGTGGGCAAACGTGCCGAAATAGAGTCGGTTAAGTGCAACTAATTTCTCCATCGCCTACATCGTTTTTCATGCTCGAACGCAACTTCTGAACGTGAAGTGCAGTCAGCTCAAGGATGTTCGACCGGCCGTACAGGGGTGTTGTGCGGGTCCTTGATATCACGCCGTGTTGTCAGGCACTGCTTTATGTCATGTATTTTGAAAAAAAATTAATGGCCTAGAAAAGAAAATGAGAGCCGGCTTACTGGTAAGTTCACTGTTTCATATCCACTCACAAGCCCTCTCTTGATTTGTCTTATGTAAAAAACAAATTCGCTCAGGCAGCAGCGGACAATTCAGTTCAGGGCCGTTTTTGACTATTTTGGAATTCAGATGCTAGGCCCCTCATAGGCGTCTCAATCGCGCATTTGATTTATTTATTTATTTAGCCAACAAATTAATATTTTTGGAAAATTTTTACTGCACAAGGCCTTTTGCGACCACATTTGATTGCGTTTGTGGACAGCGATTCCCCTGGGATTTTTCGACGAAAAAAGTTCACTTTCGTTGGGAAAAGTCGATGTTTCTAATACAAAATTTTATTTTCGTCAAGAAGCTACTTTTAAGGGCTACGTTGCCAGTTTTTGAAACTCAAAATCAAGTTTTGGATGCGTTTGACCCTCTCTAACGCATTACAACGCAGTTTCCCATTTTGAGTCGGTTCCACTTTGGCTCGTTTTTAGAGGCCCTACACATTTTTTCCCGATCGACTGACGCCCAGTCGACTCCCATCCACCCATTATTGTTCGCGTTGACCCGGGAGACGTCTACTTGAAGTCTAGACCATCGATTCAGGCGTTGTAAACAATTTAACGTCTCTCTAGACGCCCTTATTTGCCGATAGGACACACTGCGCGAGAAAGTTAATGAAATTCCCTTCCATTACTTCACCATTGTTGCAATTTGTATCGTCTATTCTAATCTCACTCTGGCGTCTTTTCCGTTCCCCTCGATCACCCTCCTTCGTAGACTGTCGGAATGCGAAATCTCCTCCTCCTAGACGTCTCAATATTCGACCCCGCATCGTCTCAAATGACGAAAAGCGTGCCGGAAATAGCAATCGTTTTCAAAGGACTCTCTTCCTTTTTCCTTCCATCCACCCCCCATCATTCGTCCTTCTCGACGTTAAATAGTGCGTCGTGAAGCAGGGGGAATAAGGGCTTTTAATTTCTCCATACGCCCTTCTTCACCGACCAACCAGCGCTCCAAACGGGATGCTGCGCGGATCGATTCAACGTATTTCCTCAATCTCCCTCCTCCCCCTTTTTCAGTGCTCTAAATTTTCAGTGTAGTTCGCTCTTGGGTTTTGACAGCATTCGAACGTTTAAAATCGTCGAGTGAACATTTCGTGATTCTCGTTTTTTTGAATTTCTTAAGAAAATGACGTCCGATTTTAGACAAAAAATTCGTTTAGTGACATGGTCCAAACATAGAGTATCCCCTCAAATGCGTCTGTTATGTCGACGCGAGTTACCCGTAGTTTCTTCGCGTATTGTCGTTGTACGTCTTTGTTACAAGAAGGAGAGTGCTAAAGCCCACAATTGACTTTAGTTGTTTTTGTGCGGAAAATAAGACAGTTAGAACTTTGAAATGTCGGCTAATATGAACAATATTTGGTACAGAAGGGGTGCTTCCGGAATTCGGTGAGTTACCAAAATTAGAACCGATTTTACTTCCTTGTTCTCCTAGGGAATGAAAGTAAGATGGTTTTACTTCCATGTTTCACGATGATTGACATGCTTTTTGATGATGATCTTTTGTTACTCATTTTCATATTTTTCTTAGTTTTTGTTTTGCTAGTTTTCCGCAAACCCCCTCCACACGTCTTAACCAGCTTTAAGATAATTCCAATTAATATCTACCAAATTCTACTGCCACCTTTTCTGCGGCATCTTCAAGGTTTCTTTGTATACTTATTTCGAGTAGGTGCTTTTTGTGTAGGTGCGGATTTGTCTTGGGTGTTTTCCCAAGTTTTTAAATGGAAGATTGACAGCGTCAGTATTTCATTTGAAACGTTTCTATTTTTCCATTTTACAATACCGAGGTGTCGTAACCCCCCCTACACCAATCATTGGTCTTTCCGAAGTGTATTTATAGCACATTGTAATTATCGTTGCATGTAGGTGATTGAGGACGTATTTGGACTACACGTGGGCTAAATAAGCGAGTATTATGAATAATCGTGGGATTAATATTCATATTCATGCATAATTTAATCCATTTATACAGTCGGTTTTATCTCCGTGGGATTCCCTCTTTTATTGTTTTGTTGTTGTCGCTCAATAATTATTGCGTAGAGCGTTGAACTTTCAAATTGTCTTTTTTCTCCACTGGACAAGGGCTGAAAATAAGACAAATCCTCCCCCGCATGACGCAGCATCCACTTCTGTGAATCACTTCCATTCCAATTCATGCAAAAAGTTTGCTGACTTGTGCCTGGAGAGGGGGGGGGGAGTTATTTCTGTTTGAAGAAGGCGAAAAAAACGCATTAAATTGTGGCCTCTAGAAACAGGAAAGACGCTGTCATCGCTCGCTTTTGCCCCTGTCAATAGTCCCCCACCCTAACTATGCTCCACCTCTCGCTATAAACTTATCGTTTCAATTAGACTTCATTCAGCACATTAACTAAATGGAACACTATTTTTTCTCTCTTTTTACTTTCATTAATTCGTGTACGAATGCTGTCGAATAACCCTCGCTGCATGTTTCACTCAGGCACCCCTCTTTTTATTTGTCGGTGGATTTAAATGCCTTAAAGGACCCCTTGAGGCTGTCCCAGCCTTGTAGTACGATTGAAAGTAATGCACAGTAAATTTTGGGAATGTGATGATGATGATGATGACGACGACGGCGAGGAGATATCCCCCCTCCACCGCAAGTTCACGTGTGACCTATGGCGGGGGGGGGGTGTCAAAATTTGACCTTTTTCATTTGAGTGAATCATCCGCTGAGTATGAAATCCTTGGAAAGTGCCTAGAACATTGATTTTATTCTCGTAAAAGTCGTGTTTTTCGCGGTACGCGCGGTTTATTTTGAGCTCATTCTGGGAGGAGGCAGGGGGATCCGATGCGGCCCTAACACACTCTTGAAACGGTTTTGAGGCTGGACTGTGAAACCTTGTTGAAAAATGGGCCATTTTTAGACATATTCCAGTAAGTATATATTTGTCTGTGAAAGCGGCCAAGTAGCCAATTTCTGAAAAAAAAAAAAAAAACAAGCTACGACACACAACAAAGCTATGAACTGTGTCCAGGCGAAGGAAAACAACTGGCCACAGCTCAAGATGCGTTTTTTGAAATAATCGAGCACTCACAATTGGTTTTGAGTGGGCAATCTCCGCGCCAACACCGCAAAAGTGAATTTTGTGAACTCCAAACCTGCTAATTTGATTTTTTTAAAGGGGCCAGGCCAGCGAAATTTGCCTTTTGTACGAGCCAAACCTGCGAAATTTGTCATTTGGAAGAGCCGAACCCGTGCCGTAAATTTGGGCTTTGTAGGGGCCAATTTGTTTTTTCTGCTAATTCAGCTGAACTCACAAAGTTGGTTTTTTGAATGATAAAACCCCGTGAAATAGGTTTTTGAATGTTACAACCCGCAAAAATATTTTTTAAAGGGGTCCATACACGCACAATAATCATTGCGCAATAAATTTGTGTAATATTTTGACGTTTACCCTACACGTTCAATATATTGCGCTACTTTTTTGGATTTTTCTGATGTTTCCAAATAAAAAATGGTTCCAAATAAATGCACAATACAGGGTGTATGCGTATAAGTGTGACACAAAAGTTTGGTAAAAGTAGACCTCATTTGCGATCGAAAACACTCCATAAGCCATGGTTCGAATATCAAAACCCTTCGAGATATGATTTTTCTAGCCTCTTTTTAGGATAACATCATTTTCCTTGATTAAATGCGAGTAACTTGCTTCCCAGCTGACTTTCTGCAACTTTTGATCATGGATTCGGGAAGAGCACACTCTTTCCTGTGAGGACTAACTATTTTCGTCAAAAAATAAATATTTCTGTGGCCTCTGCAGCTCCTCAAATTTGTGCGAAATGGAGATTTTTAATTTTGCAACAAAAGTAAACCACCACTTGCCCGTACTAAATCTGTGCCTATCGACTTCCCATGGATCGGAAAAACTTCTTCAATGTGTCCTTTTCAAAAATTCTCATGAGCATTTGTTTAATTAATTGGCGATTTTTCGGCAGAAATGACAATTTTTTAGAAAAAAGAGTGATTTTTCTATTCAAAATCGATTGTTTTGGTACATAAATTCTTTGGTAAATTCAAGCAATCCTTGCGAATTTCAACATGTTAAAAATAATTGAAACCTCATCTGAAGCGGAACTGAATGTGAACGCTCCCCTTAGCATCAAAAGATATCGCTCCGGGAGCTGGCTCTCGTCGCTGTCAAATAGAGTGCATTTCACTACTACAAATAAAAGTAGACAGTCACACCAAGTGGTAGTTTTTGTCGCATAATCGCCAATTAGCTGAAAACTTCGAACTTCGTAGAAGTGAAATGCACTGGTAGAAGATTTTTTACTCTTTAGATCTTTTTTACTCTGGTAGAAGATCACAGTCAGTTACATTCAATGGACCACTTCGGGTGAGATTTTTATGATGCTGAGCATGTTGAAATTCGCAAGAATTGCTTGAATTTTGCAGGTAAAAACAATCGTCGAAATTGTCATTTCTGCCGAAAAATCGCCAATTAATGAAACAGAAGCTCATGAGTATTTTGAAATGGACACTTCGAAGAAGTTTTTCTGATCCATGGGAAGCCGATAGGAGCAGATGTAGTGTGGGCAAGTGGTGGTTTACTTTTATTGCGAAATTAAAAATCTCCATTTCGCACAACTTTATGAGGAGCTGACGAGGCCACAGAAATAGTTATTTTTTGACGAAAATAGATAGTCCGTACAGGAAAGAGTGTGATCTCCCCGAATCCATGGTCAAAAGTTGCAGATTGTCAGCTGGGAAGAGAGTTACTCGCATTTAGTCAAGGAAAATGTTGCTAGAAAAATCAGCTCCGGCTAAAATGCACACGTCTTCCAACGAAATTGACAAGTCGCCTCGCGACACCTTTTTCTCAGACCCCCTTAATTCACTAAGGCAAGAATTCGACAATTTTCGAGAAGAAATATTTGTTAAGCTTAATCTAATAACGAGTTCACTAGTGAACAACGATACTTCAAAGGTCAAAAATACAACAACAGCCGAGAATTCCTCAGAGGTAAAAACCGTTGAGTTTGTCATTCCCACGCTTCCTAGCGAGTTTAGTGTTACTCACTCGCCGACCTCACCTAATAATTCAAATAAAGCTAGCTATGCGTCTTGTTTGAATATTGAGGATCCGCGTCCAGCTAAGAAATCCAGCAAGTCGAATAAAGCGAATCACACGACAAGTATGAAAAATAGTGTGCACCAGCGCATCACTTCGAACCCCGTTGCGGCGTGTTCCTCTCAGGCCCGTGCTGTTTCCATTCCGACAGATCAGCCCCACTGGCTCACTACCCGCCGCCGTGAAGTTTTAATTGGCACTAAGCCTTGCGTGGACATTCAATTGGTTGTTCAAAGGAAAAAAGGTTTATTCATCTCACGTCTCAAACCCGATGCCCAGGTAACAGACGTCACGTCTATTCTAAGTTCTTTGAATCTCAGGGACGTCGACTGCTATAAACTAACTACAAAGTTCTCGTCCTACTCGTCCTTCAGGGTCCTTGTGCCTGAATCGGATTTTCCCAGGATCATCAATCCGGAAGTCTGGCCCGCTGGCGTGTTGCTCGCATCTTCCCCTCCTTTCCCCCCGAAAACAAGTGCTGGTCGGGCTGAATCCAGCTGACTGGGAGGTACTGGAGGCTCTCCTTTCACAATAGTTCACTCAAATATGCAGGGCATCAGTAATAAAATTGATGAAATAAATATTTTCCTCCAAGATCGTGAAGATGTCTGTGTTATTGCAGCAACCGAGCACTGGCTTCCAAGTACTGGAATCGATGTTTTTTCTCCTTCTGATTTTAAGTGCGTCTCCTTTTTCTCAAGAAATTTCATGATCCACGGGGGCTCAGCAATTTTCGTTAAGTCTTCGTTGCCTGCGCGTGAGATTACGCCGCTGACCCAGTTTTCAGTTGAAGGAGTACTCGAGGTCTCTGCCGTGCGGTTGGCCGCACCTGACTTAGTAATATGCTGCATTTACCGGCCTCCTAGCTCACAATTTCACTATTTTCTCGAGCTCTTCGACGCCTTTCTGACCAAGGCTTTCTCGTATTCCGCTCCTTTTGTGTTGGCGGGCGATTTCAATATTGACTTCGATGAGGATTCTAGTAACTGCTTGGCCTTCAGAGACGTTATCGCCTCGTTTGGTTTGTCATTGACTATCACCGGGCCCACAAGAACTCACTACACCGGCAAAGGCTCCTGCCTCGATAATTTCATAACGAACTTCTCGTCTTCATCGTTTTTCTCTGGCCACAGTTCACTCCACCTTTCGGACCACCGTGCTCAGGAATTTTCGATTCAGCTCCACAATTGCCTCGACTCTCCTGGATCCAGAATTTCGCGTCTCATTTCCCCGGAGAGTCTTCTTGCTCTGAGGCACTTTCTCTCCGCATATAACGGGCTCTGGTTCTCCACTTATTCCGAAAAATGTCCTAAATTGAGGGCTGATGCATTTATTCACACATTCCTTTCGGCCGTGGACCTTGCGGTGCCGCTTCAGAGTGTCAAAATTCCTGGCTCTCAGAGGAGGCGGAACCCCTGGTTTACCGAAGAACTTCGGCTGAAGAAGCGCCGCTGTGAGGATCTTTCCGCTCTCCGAAATTCTTCTTCAACATTCGCCCCGTCAGTTATTGCGCCTCTCCTACGTTCCGCTCGCAAGGACTTCCGAACAAGCGTACTTGAAGCGAAAAAGGCATATAACGATTCCCTGATAATAAATAATACCAGCAATTTCAATAAAACGGTATGGAACGTGGTCAAGGGCGAACTGCCGTTGGGTGCTCGGGGCTCGTCTGGACCTGTCAGTGGTCTTGATGCCGATGGATTTAACAATTTCTTTATTAATGCGGCCGCCACCGGTGTCGACTCGCTGCCCGATTCTCCTTCTAGCTTCCGCGATTTCTTGCGCCCGGATTTCAGCGCCTCCTTCTCCCTTAAGAGTGTCTCGGTCGAGGATGTTTTTAGTGCTATCGCCAGTGAAGAAGAACTCTACTTCGTACGACTACTACTGGTTAAACGTCGATATTGTAAAGTCGTCAGCTGACCTCATTGCAGAACCACTTTCTTCTGTCATCAACAGCTTTTTTGAGACTGGCTCTTTCCCTGAGTGCCTGAAGATATCAGTTGTGACTCCCGTACCGAAAAAGGGCAACCAAGTTTACAGTGACTTTCGGCCAATCTCTATCATCCCAGTTTTCACACGCGTAGTCGAGCGTCTCGTCCTTAATCAGTTACTGGACTTCCTTGAACAGAATAAGATTCTCGCCGAGAATCAGCATGGTTTTAGGAGGGGCCGTTCTACTTCCATCGCCGCTATTCGTTTGCTGCAATCGGTAATGTGCGGGCTTTAGTCTGGCTCAAAGGTGGGTCTCAGACTTTTCGACCTCTCTCGGGCTTTTGACTCCATTGACGTCGGGATCCTATCTGAGAAACTTCGTTATTACGGTTTCGATGAGCGTTCCGTCAGTTCATTCCTCATTCATACCTCGTCGGCTGGCTGCAGTGCGTTGCGTACGGGGGAGTCAGATCGGACCCTACTCCGGCTCTGGACCTTGGAGTTAGGCAGGGCTCAATCCTCGATCCCCTCCTATTTCTTCTTTATGTTAACGATTTATGCTTAGCGTCCTCGTCCCTTCTCTCGTCCGAGATCTTTCTCTACGCCGATGATACGACGGTACTCTGCACGGGTGATTCTGAGGCCGAGTTTTTTAATGAGCTGGAAGCGGCAACTTCGCTAATAGAATCATGGTGTTTGGCCAATCGTCTCGTTCTTAACGACAATAAAACTCAAGACTTAGTTTATGATCTCAAAGGGCCCCATAAGTTTGTCAAGTTCCTAGGTCTCTTCATCGATTCCCGTATGTCCTGGGACAGTCACATCGAACACCTTTCGCCCCACCTATCAAGGGCCACCTTCGTGCTTCGCCGCTTGAAAAAGGTCGTGTCAGCTGAGGCGCTGCGACTGGTTTTCTTCGGGCTCTTCTATTCCCGTATGACGTACGGTATTCTTGCCTGGGGGAATTCCTCGGGAGCAGTGAAAATCTTCCGCTTCCAAAAGGCCGCTATTCGTGTGCTTTGCGGACTGCATCCACGCCAGTCGTGCCGTGGGTCGTTCAGGAAGCTGAGTGTGTTGACCTTCCATGGTGCTTACATACTCAGCATTTTGCTCTTTGTGCGGTCACACTTGACCGAGTTTCCTCTCAACTCTGCCTCTCACAATTACTCGACGCGACGTGCTGACGACCTTTCTGCACCATTTGTGCGCCTAGCTGTTTCTGCCAGGTTGAACCCAAGCTCCGTGGGCGTGAGTCTTTATAATGCCCTCCCTTCCCACCTCAAGGACCACAGCATCTCACTGGCTAAATTCAAGACTCAGGTTCGCCACCTTATCCTTGATCTTGAGCCTTACTCGATCGCAGAGTTTGACCTTGCTCTACGCTCCAAATGAGTTGTTTCTCTATTATATTTTGACAATGCCTTATAAATTCATTTATGCTGGCAATAAAATTATTATTATTATTATTATTATCTCGAAGGGTTTTGATTTTCGGACCATGGCTTATGGGGTGTTTTCGATCGCAAATGATATCTACTTTTACCAAATTTTTTTTGTCACACTTATACGCATCCACCCTGTATATGTATTGTGCAACCCATCATACACGTGTAATTTTATTGTACAACCCCGATATTGCGCAATATTTATTGAACGTGTATGGGCCGCTTAAAGGGGTGAAATCAGCTAGATTGGTTTTGTATAGTGAGTGAATTTTGTATGTCAAAAAGCCGTTAGTGGCGGGACGTTGAAAGTCTGTTCCGTGGGTTTAGGCAGCTATCTGATTTTGGGCTCAAAATCTGCTTGTCACTTGGCCTTTGTGGCTAACTGGGTGCAAAACATTGTAGCCAAGCCTTTGATACGACCATGATTTTTGAAACTTTGTTAACCTCGCTATTGTTTACGGGTGAATTTCGCGTTACATCCTAAATTAATCTGTAAACTGTAAGGAGGCGAAAAGGAACAGGTGATTCCCTTCCCCCAACCTCAAGGGAGGGGCAGCTGACCTCCCTTGCCCCATATGTGGTGAATCCTTTGGATTCCTGTCCACCACAAAATGGTGTTGCCTTGAAAACAAAAACAAAAAAATATAACAAAGATTAAAAAACGTGGAAACGTCTCTTTTATCGCACGAAAATTCTCTTCGACTCTTGAGTATTAAACTAAATATTAACCCCTTTTCAACGATAAAAGACTCTTATTTGCCTTCACTGTGGTCGGTGGGACAAATAAAAGACTCAGGCGATAAGCCTTTCAAGCTGCTCGTCAATTCAAATTTTCTCCTTCTGGTTTGCGATGAGTAACTTGAGAGCCACCCGATCTTCGATCGTTTTATTCAAGTGAGTGTTAGCGATTTCTGTAAAGTTGAGTCACGAAGAAGTGGAGTGGAGGAGGGTTCAAACATGGGTTTTGTACGCATTTTAGCGTTAAATTTAGATCTTGAAAGATATTTGGCCTTGCCCGTGTTTCCTCTTTGCTCCAGAAATTCCTTGCTGTCGTCACAGAAAATAGAGGAATTTAAGAATTGTGAGCTTGGTTAGAATATTCTACGCTTTTACAGAACAGTCGCAGGCTGTTACAATAATCCTAATCCTTAGAACCGTTCTTCCTCGTATTTGGCTGCCCCCCTCCTCCACCAACCGTCATCCATGGATCAACAATTGGAAACTATCCAGCACCATTACTCTTTGTTTTTTTATTTTCATTTGGGTTCCTTGTTTTTCTTTTAATGATGTTGGATGATGATTTTCTACTGTATAAACAAATACAGGAGCCTTGAAGATTTCTTTCCCTTTTTTTCCTTCGGCACGGTTATTTCTTTTCTAAGATAGGGAACATTTATCTTTGTGTCTGTATTATCATCGTCATAATTACTCCTGTCTCCTATTTTGAGTGCGTTACATGAGTGACGACTCAATTTTCATTAGGGCACCATTTTGACTTGCTTACAGAATGATGGTGGGTGGGGCAGAAGGGTATAACTTTCGGGAATAAGTTAAACACTTCCTTAGATCCCATTTCCTCTTATTTATTTTTTATGTGATGTATTGTGTCGAGAACCCATCAAAACGAAAAATCTATTGTTTCGTAAGTCAATTTCATCCACTTCCTGCGCTCTTAATAAATATAAACGCTTCCAACTAAACTTCTCCCCCTTTTTCTCTCCTAGTCCTGTCCTTTCCTTAAATGAACTGTTGCCATATGCCATGTGGGTCACACTCACATGTATATGGGGGTGGGTTGGGTTGCCTTTTGTTTTCGTCTCGGTCGATTTAGACGACGTAGACGGTTCCCTAAAAATGAATACTTTCAATTCTACGCCCTAAAACGATTTGTATCTTTTGTTTGTTTTCAGAACGTTGCCCAACATCGATGACACCAGCCTGATGTCGTCCTCAGGTAATAATTTTGTTTGACCAGTGTAACTTTCCTGAAAATATTTTAGTTCTTGACGTAGTCTAAGGAAGAAATAAGATTTCACCCCCCCCCCCCCCGTTTAAACAAGTTTTAAAAGTTTGGAACATCTTAATTGACACTTAGCAGTGAGTCGCTTCCCTTTTATTTGAACTTCATCCAATTTTTAAATATGACGCTTTGGGGGCATTTTCGAACTTTCACCTCAAAAAAGCGCAACTATAGTCCCCCCCCCCTCCTCACGTTCAATTCTACAAGGTCTGGGACTCTTCTCGTTACCGTGTGCCAAACCTTCGTCTAATTAATACTGTTTTGGTTCGCGTTCAAATAGGTATAAGTGGGAAAGGTTATCGCCTACGTATTACCATTTTTCATGCACTTGGGTCTTGAAAGTTATTTTCAACCCGGTCTGGGAAAATACTTGGACGAGCTTGAGGCAGTTGACAGTGCTGGGGGGGGGGGCGTAATTAGTGAATGTAATTCTTAGAAGATGATAGCTACGCATCTTACGGAACGAAGAAAATGCCGGGGAGGGACACTTCTCCGAATTTCCTCTTGACTTGTCCGTTGTCCGTATTGTTTTGAAACTCAACGACATCAGCCGAGAAAAGTTGCGAAATTCATTTAAGCAACATTCCACTTAGCCCTGGAAAATTAGTACTCTAGCCCCTAAATATTGCTCGTTAGCTGGAAATCGTTGTAATCCATCTTAGAGGACCTGAATAACAAGTTTATGAGTTTGCGACGGTTTCCATCTTGTGCTTTAGATTTGAGAGCCTAATAACCTCTCAATGTTCGCGGTTTTTTCAGTTTTTAACGTGTACCTCGGAAAGTACGCATCCTATATAAAATGCCACTATTTCCACTTTCAAAGAGCGTTAAATTCCACGTTGAATGCCGTTTGAGGCATTGAAATCGATTGATACCTTCAGTCGCAATCACCAGTCAAACATTGGCAATTTTCACCATCTTAGCTAAAAAGTTGACGGCCCTCAACTTTCAACGTCTGTAGGTTGAAAATGACTGCTCCGATTGAAAAAGGCATCAGACCAACGTTGTAGACAATCTTATTGTTGATCGAATAATATTTGAAATTTTAAATGTTCTTAATCCAGTGCTGAGTTATGAATTTATTTTAAACCAAATAAGGTCGTAGTTCCAAATTTTTGCTAAGGCAGCCCAACGCAGGAAACGTCGCCTGAACTCGAAATTCATCACTTTCTAGCATTTTTAAATTAAATGAGAATGTAATCTACTCATTTGAAACTCAAAATCATTTTGTCAAGATCTGATCACGTGGGTAATAAATATGGACCCCCATCAATCATTAATCAGGTACCAGAAATGACAGAACAACAGTATACACACATGTATATGTATATGTTACGGGCAATGAGTATAACTTGGGCTCTAATGCCCAGGACCATCTTTACAATGCCCGGCTTATTTTGGCAGTGTATGTTATTCACTCACATTCATCAAATGACCCATGCATTTTATAGATTGCCGACTATCAATTTTGGGCAATGTTGGGTTTAGACATTCAGTGGCAATGGCCAGTCAACCATTAGAAATTTTTACCATCTTCGCTAAAAAGTTGACAACCCTTAATTTTCACCGCCGATAGGTTGAAAATGACTGCTCTGACTGAAAATTGTTATAGGACCAATGTTGTAGAAAATTTAATTCTCAATCGGATGGTTCTAGAAGTTTCAAATCCACCTACCATACGATCGCTTAACTGGCAATAATTACGCTCAGGTAGATCTTCGAGCCCATCATGGTCCATAATTAGGACTGGCCGCTATACATTAACCTACTGCATCCTAAGACGGTGGGCATTTATTGTAATGCCGTTGTTGTATTACTGTTACCGGGAATGTTGTGAATCCAGGAATCACTTGATTACCTAAATCCCTCAGTGAATAACGTTATTCCCGTTATTGACGTTAATGCCTAGCTCGTTCAGTCAATAGGGAGTTATTGCATAACCGTCTGACGGTTAACGTTAACGGTTATGTGACGTCATGATAAGCGTAAAATTCAAATTTTGAGTTTAAGCGTTAATCACAAACGTTTAAATACTATATGAGGAGTTGTTTCATTAATTTATTTGAAGCAATTAAGTGCATCTATGCCCTACCATGTGTTCATATTTTAGCGCAACTATTATTTGCAATAACTCTTCTTCCACCGACACAAACGGCTACGCTTATGGTGACGTCACATAACCGTAAACGTTAAGCGCCAGACGGCTATGCAATAACTTCCTAATGTGGTTTAACTTGGCATCGTTCCATATGGAATTTACGACATCTATAACTTGAAAGTTTCTAATGGATTCTGAGGGCCTAAATTTTCAGATGGTTCTAGGAACACGTGTTTAGAAAGTTAACTGAATTTACCACTTTTTTCGGTCCTTAAGAAACTTGTCGATCTGTAGTCATTCACGTGAATTACTGCTGGGGTTAACGTGAATGCCTAGGAAATGTTTTTATGCACAAAAACCCCTGTACTCAATAAAGTTATTTACTAGAAAATCACGTTATTCCCTACTATATGCAGTCATTCACGTGATATCCTAGTAATTCTCATGATTCCCTGATTCACAACATTCCCGGTGGCTATAGGTCTGTTCCAGCAAGGTGTTGGAACATGTTCTGAGCAGAGTGGCCATGGGACCAGCCAATAAAATTTAAGTTGATTAAATTTTATTGGCTGATCACATGGCAACTCTGCTCCGAACATGTTCCAAACACCGTTAACTTCATGTCACTGGTTACATGAAACAGAGTTGCCGTACTCAATAGTGCAAGTAAGTTACTTTGCCACCCGATCTTATAGAAGTACACCGCTTGCACCGTTGGCCAGAGACTGAAGAAGAAGGAATATTGGGAAATAAAATATGCGCACAGGGAAATGAAGGAATTCTACACATTGCCCAACTGCTACTTGGCATTCTATAAAATGCCCGGGCCATTTCATGAATGTGGGTGAATTACATACACTTCGTAAATAAGCCGGGCATTTTATTTAGAGCCCATGTTATACTCATTGCCCGTAACATATTCAGAATGTTAGTGTGACAAACATGTTTGGGTAAAACTACGTTAAAAGTGGGGTAAAATGGTACCTTCGGAAGTGTCCTACGTCGATCCGTTCCAGAGTTACGATTTTTTTTTGTATTTTAAAAAGTAACCAATACTTGCTTCAAAAAAGCTGCAATTTCTCTGCTTATATCGCACCAAATCCAAAAAGTGATGCAATTTTCGGAAACATCGGAACATTTCCTTTAGGTTAAAGGCCATTTTATTGCTTGAAATAATCGTCAACACCCAGAAATCTGGCATTTTTTCCATAAATTTACGTGGCCTCCAAAATTTGTCCGTTTTACGAAAAGTCGCTGTACCCAAACAGCTTCCTCAACAGACTTTCGATGTATCACAAAAACTTCTCCGTCTTGTAAGCTTCCTTTTGGCGTGTTAACATTTCATGTTACCCCTGACGTTTCTCAAGAAAACTTCACGAGAACGCACAAAAACCGTGTTTTTTCGGAACGTGGGCCATTGCCAACGGTATTCATGAAATGTGCAGGAAGATCGGCATTAAGTGAGAACAGGATATCTTACCATGGAGAAGGCAAGAGTCATTCAATTTGACCCCCCAGTGCTTCATGAAATTGTCGTCATTGGGGGGGGGGGGGTAATTGAATACCGTTTGCCTACGAAATCTTCTCCTTCCTAAATTATCCTGTCCTCCCTTTCTAAAACAGTATTTTCATAGAAAAATATAGACAGTCTCCAGCTCATTGTTCCCCTTCTTCACCTCAGGACAGCTTTCCTCGTACGCACTGAGGACCGCTGAATTGATCGCCTCCACCGCCCTATCATGGTCGGCTTGGCACTGAATGTCAAGGTCCATCTCAGACAACTCCTGTTCAAGATGTCCTTTTAAAGACCTCCCAATCCGCGTTCTTGGTATTCCGATAAGCTGTACTTCTGACCCTAGGAAACTCGACCTCAAACGAAATCAGCCTATGGTCAGACATAGATGTTTCTGACATGACTTTCCAATCTCTGACACTATTGGCCAAAAACTTGCTGGCCAGAGTAACATCCAGGACCTCACTCCTCGCACTTGTCACGAAAGTAGGGGTCGAGCCCTGATTTACCACCACCAGGTCATGCGTCATCAAAAATTGAAAGAGTGACTCACCCCTGGCGTTGACATCTGTTCTTCCCCAGATGGTATGGTGAGCATTCGCATCACAACCCACAATCAGCTGCAGGTTCCTCGCGCTGCAGTATAGGACCAAACGCTGAAGCTCCTCCGGCGGCTTCACATCAGCGTCCCCCAGGAAGTACGCGGAAGCTACCACACACCTCCGGGTCCGGTCCTCGCCCCTGGCTTCCAGGATGACTGCTGTTAAATCTCTGCACAGAAATTCTGGCATAGTTAAAAATTTTACTGCGGGACTTAGAAGCAGCGCAGTTCGCGGCCGCTCCTCATCCCTACAGTAAACCAGCTTACCTGCTGTCGCAGAAAGGCCCTTGACCTGCCTCTCTCATGCCCATGGCTCCTGAACCATGACGACGTCATAGCTTCCCCCAGTGAACACCCTGCTCAAGACTGCGGATGCCGCTGCCGCACGATGCAGATTCACCTGGAGGAAGCGTAACCCCGTAGTGGTCAATTATTCCCCTTACGTATCCCACTCCACGATTGCTTCTTCAGCATCGCCTTACTCGGAGTAGGGTGGGGTTTCCGTGCCCGACCTGCCGCCTTCGGGACTCCTTCCCGATGATCCTTCCTCCTTCCGAGCCTTAGGCCGGAGGTCCCCTTGCCGAACCTGATGTGGACTGCGTTATTCCTTTCCAGGATCTGCGCCGACTCTTCATCGATGAGCCGGGTCATCATCAAAGCCGGCGTGCCCTGAGGCACGCTCCTCGACAGTACGTTCCACTGTCCCACATTTAACCCCCAATTTTGGCGCACGAGGAACTGAAGGACTTGTCCGTTCCCCAGATCCGCGCACTTCGGGAGAAATGCAACCGCCACCCTGGGCTTGGGCAGATCACTCCCCTCAACCACCTTCAACCTTGCCCCCTCCCAGGGTACAATACTTTCAACGAGCGGCTTTATCCAAACAGCCGTCCCGTCGTCCTCGCAGGTGATGGATAGCCATCTCCTCCTTCACACCAGGCCATCAAACTGGGGCACTACCTCCCCAGCTTTAGGTTCCAGTGCAACAATGGCAGCTTCAATGCCCCTTTCTAGGGCCTCAAGCTGGTCGTCCAAGAGGAGGGCTGCTGGGTAGTCTCTATGAACCACACCAAGCTTCCTTCCCTTGAGCGCGGGGGAGGGACCCTGCGCGGTCGTCCTTCGCTTCTTTTTCACGGCTCCCTCTGGAGTCGTCTCTGCAGCGGCTCTCCCCTTCTTCCTCTTCTCCACCATCTGCAGAGCACTCGCCCTGGCGACTTCCGGTTCCTCCCCCTTCTTCCGAACCAGCCACAAAAAGCGTCGCCTCTGATCAATGTTCAGGCCAGAGACGTACTTGTCGAAATCAGCGATCTCCTGGTCTCCAGGAGCCGCTGTTGCGGGATCAACGGGTTCGGATACCGTTCCCTGACCCGCTTGTAATTCGCGTACGCCGGATACCGGCGAACCAGAAAGGGAGACTACTCCCTCAGCGACACCACCGGAGTTTCCGGGCTCAACCACCTCCATTGAGGTAGTCTCCCCCGTCAACTCCGCGGTGCCGGGCTGAGCATGCTGAGGGCTACTGAGAAGCTCGTCCTCAACCTGCTCCAGGGTTTTAAATCCTGGGTTTGGCAAAGTAAAACGGTCGCGATCCATAAACAGTCCCACGAGCAGCTAGGGAAATAAAAGTCACCCACGGCAGGGCCCCGCATGCCGTGGGAAGGCTTAATACTCAGTGTGGTCGCCTGGTATCCCTGAGGCTCCGTTAGATACACAGCTCACCCTGGTGTGGTGGTGAAAAAGCTATTTGAAGGGTTGATGTGGTGAACCGGCGCGGCCTGTGTGGTGCGTGAAGGCGCGTTCGAGGACGATGCCATGACAAAGGACTACCTAAGCTCGTGTTATCGGCGAGAGTGTACTGTTCTGCGTCTTCTAATGCACTCATGAAGTCAATGCACTTGGCGATGAAGCGCGCTTGGGCCCAGTTTACAGACGGAAGCAGTCATTCCTCCTAAACGGTATGGGCATGGCGGGGCGAAACGGGGTTTGGGGAAGACGAGTTGCAGCATGAGTTACATCGAGCTGGTCCATCACATGTCGCCAAATTATTCAACCTTGGTGACCTCGAAGCCGATGTGAGTGGTGTGCACTTCCATCTATGAGTGCCCCGAGTTGTCTGAGATGAGAACGCGCCTGAAAACCTCCCTAATCGGCCTCGGCTGTGGCTGTAATTGATAACAGCGGCGAAGGAAAGAAGAGAGCCTAGATGTCGTTTAAACAAAACAGGCCGTTTCCTCGGCAGGTGGTTGCGTCGTTCCAGGCCGGAGTTTATTTAGCACGTGTCTGACGCAGGATAGAGTTACAAGCACCGTGTGGGGGAGACAGCGGGTGGAAGCGTGGACAGGGACTCCGTGATCAGGGTTGTAGGGCTCAGAAGTTTGTCAGTGGCATCATGGTGCAACACACCGGATGAATTCCGCAAATACTTCGACAGTGAATATGAGATCGACTGCCGAGTGCAAGCAACAACCTCGGCGCTAGGCGATCCTGCTGTCGTGCGCAGAGAAAATCGGCGAAAACTAACGATAAGGAAAAACGGCGATTCTCGGCCACATTTAGACGCTCAGACAGACGATCCTCAGATGCGTTAGGCGAAAAACGCTTAGTTAACCCCTGGGCGATAATTTTAGATCAAACTCAAGTTTCTCGGCTCGCGGAAGTCGAAACGGATTTTCGACCAGACAAGCTGTTGACGTGATTCCCCCCGTGATTCCGTCGTTTTTGGCCTCTTTGACTCGTACACCGCAGATCAAATCAAGGCTTCTTTAAAAAATTCCTCCAAAAATGCCCATTCAATCCCTCCCGGGAAACAATTAAAGCCAAAACTGGGGCTTTTTCGACACGAGGAAATGGACTTTCGACCAGAAGAGGCTATTAAATTCCAAATAGGTAATTGCTTTTTAGTTCGTACTTCGTAACCGATTCCTTTGAAGAGAGGCAGATGGTTGACACAGGATCTCTCCTGGGGCTGCAACACATTCCCTTTTGAGATTGTTGTTTAAGTGTAGGGAAGCACGTGCAGTTTTCCTCCCCCTGCCACCATCCATGTCCTCCATTGTGCGTCTTTTTGAGGAAGACAGATGGAAGGATGCAGCCGGAAAGAAAATGTCCTCTATTTTTTTGTTTTTGGCAGCTTCCTTGTTTTTCTATTGACACAAAAATAAATACAAAATCCCCTTCGTAAGTTTTTTCGTTGTTAGCAGAAGAGGCACTTTTAGTCCTTTACCGACTCTCTCCGAAATGGTCGATCTAGAAAACCGACTAAACGTTTTAGAGTGCCCCATCAGTGCTTCTTCTTTTAAGCATTCTCAGTTTTTAAGAGGCTGAACTTGCGCTGAATAAGAGGACCATGTGCCTTATACACGTGCCTACTCAAAAAGGCCGAGGTTTGTCGTTCTCTAGTGTATGAAAGGGAGAAGGGAGGTGAATAAATCAAAGGCAAATTTCTATTTATAAAAGGCGCACAGCAAAGGAGAGGATGTCACATGATTTATTTATGCGCCCACCTTTATTTTTTGTTTTTGTGCCTCATTTTTTAAAGTTTCTATCGATCCCAGAATTTCAAGAAAATGGCATTCTTTCGTGAGGATTTAACCAGCGTTAATTAATCCTCGCGTAACTGTTTTTGGACGTCGTGTCATTACAGGGATTCGTCGCTCGCCCAGGGGTGACAGGTCGCCTCTTCAAAAGTCACCACAGTGCAGCAAAGGAAAATCAATGAAAGAGATGGAAAGTGATTTGGACGCGTTTCGCCGGGAGAATTTCGATTTAAGAATGCGTATCTACGTTATGGAGGAACAAATGGAGCTGTTCGAGGACAAGGAGGCTCTGTTACAGAAACACGAAGAACTCAAATCATTGCAGGTATTACGAAAAAAAGTTTTAACCCCCCTCCCTCCCAACGATTCATTTTGTAACGAGGATTTTACTCTTTAAGGCTGAAAATGAAAAGTTATTAAATGAAGTCAAAGAAAAGTCTCAGTTGGTGTTAAAAGCCGGCGAGGCTGTCTCCTTATTAAAACAAAAGCACAGCGAAGAAGTTCGCCTATTGGCTGAAGGCTACGAGAAACAAATCAAAGAACTGAAGGACACGGTGTCTGAACTTCAGGTTTGTTTTGGAGGCTGAAACTTAACCGAAAATTGTGCAAAAAAAAAAAAACAGAACTTTTTTGTTTTTTCCCAGGCGGCGTCGAAAGAGAAAGCCGTCATTATGTCCTCCTTACAGTCCGAACTCGAGGATTCCAACATAGAAGACTCGTTGCAAATTACACTGGATGGTAGGTTTACGTCTTGTCAAACACATTCCGCGTTATTGGTCGACATCGAGAATCAGGTAATTTGAGTCATTTTTACCCCCCCCCCCTCTCCCTCACGGAATCTTAATAACGTGTATTTGGCAGGTGCAAGATCTTCAAAAACAGTTAGAAGTTAACAACAAACTTGTGATTGAGTACGAAGATCAAGTGATCAAACTTAAGCAGGATCTGAATGAGGAGAGACTCGTTTCCAAAAGTCTGGAGGAGAAAGTAAAAGACAAAACTAAGAGACTGGATCAGCTGTTTGATGATATTAGGCAAAAAGAGAAGTTTATCGTGGCTCTTAGTCAAAAAGCTCACGCTTTGAAGGATTCTTTGGAATTGAGGGAGTTACAAGTTGATGTAAGTCCCCCCCCCCCATCACTGGTATGTCTCCCCTTACTTTTATATTTTTCCTCAGGATCTAACCAAACAACTCGAAAGTATAAAAAATGATGACACCACCCTGAATGCTGTCGCACTGCGAGGAGTAAGTTCTTTTACTTCCTGTCGATTTTTTATTTTAAAAAGTACTTTCTGGGCTGGCTAGTAGGGGGGGGGGGGTCTATCCTCCGCTTCGCTCGGGAGACTCTGTGGTACGAAAATAGACAGAAAACTTGGCAGGTTTTTAAAGAGTGTCCCCACGCTAGGAAACGAGAAAAAAAGTTTAATAATAGTAGCCGGGGGAAACCCTTTGAAAGGAGGCCCCTCTGGAGAGAAGCAGAAGATACGAAATCTTCATTCCTCTTTTTGGCTTCTCCAGAAGTGCCTAGACACAGTTGTTTTATTTTGTGGTCCATTACCAGGTTTGTTGGTTGCCCGGACCCCCACCCCCTTCCCACCACAGCTCGGGAAATTTCGCCACTGATTTTCACGTTCAACTTTCTTTTTTTTATTTCCTCTCTCCTTCATCTCTCAACAGGCCGATTCAAGTCCTACCGTCGACGAAGGAAGCTGGCAAGTCATGGAAGGGACCTCCTCCCCACAATTGTCAACAACACTAGCGTTTAAAGAGATTGACAAACTTCACAAAGACCTCGCCTCAAAAGATCGGACAATCGAGGACCTTCGAGAAGATCATTTGAGAACGGTTCAAAAGATGCACGAACTCGTCAAAGCGAACAAAGCTCTGTCGGTTGACAACAGCCTGTTGCGAGTCAAAGTGGACGAGCTGAAAGTTCAACAGCAACTTCCCATGCATGGACTGTCAATCAACGAGGTAAGACGCTGACCTTTATTTTTTTAATGCATCTGTCTGGAGGGGGGGGGAACTCTTCGATTTGTGAGCGATTCTTAATGAGTGAGAAGAGCAGTGATAGCATTTTGCACGATTTTGGACTTTTTATATTATTTTTAACGAATTTTATTTAATTATTTTAATTTATTCTTCCTAATATCTTTTTGAATGTTTTTCTTGTTCCATCAAAATTTGTTAATGTTTCCTAAATTGCTTTAATTATTTAAAATTGGATGGAATTTCTGTATTTTATTAATTTATTTTTTAGCTTAAAATTATTTTAAACCGCGAGTGATAAAATAACAAAAGAAAGAAAGAAGAAAAAATTCGATTTTTTGCATGCTATTGTCTATCTCTTCCTATTATTCTTCTTTCATTTATCATCTACTTTGTCTGTCACGCTTTTAAAAAAAATTTTTCTTCAGCTTTTAACGTTGTCTATGAACTCGAAGGAAACAAGTCGATGTCCTCCCAGTCGGACGTAACGCTGTAGCCCGTATTTTTTGCGGCTGGGTTTTTTTTTTTTTTTTCTTAGAGACGTTAGAGAAATTAAGAAAGAAGAAATTTTACCTGTTTGGACTTTTAAAATAAATAACTTGCGGACGTCTAATTGACTTTTAAGGTTTACTGTTTTGCGGGGGGGTTGGATGTTGGAGGAGGCTGCCACTGCCCGACTGACTTTTGAGGTTTAGTTCTACAATGTTGCGTGTCGGGGAGGAGGGGAGAAGACAGGGTAGTGGAGAAAATATTCGGGCCCTAGCGTTGGTTTTTTTTTTTTTTTCGGGCTATGTGGGTTCGCGTTTTGTGTGGCAAGTCCTTTCCTGCGGTTGGGGCTTCTTTGAGTCAGGAGTTTAACTGTGGTTTGAAGCTTTGCTGTGGTTGGAGATTTACTGACGATTGGAGCACTAATGTGGCTAGAGTTTTCTGTGGTTGCAGTTTTCCTGTGGATGTGCCTTCATTGTGGTTGGAGCACTGCTGTGGTTGATGCTTTGCTGGGGTTGGATTTTTGCTGTAGTCAGCTCCAACCACAGCCAAGTTCTGACCATAGTCGGAGCCTCCGACCACAGTAAGCCCCAAAACACCAACAACCAGCAAAGTTCCAAACACATCTGTGCTCAAATCACAGTAAAGCTCAAACCACAAACAAGACCCAACCACCGCAAAGCCCCAAACCACAACACAGTAAAGCTCCAAACTACAATATAGCTCTTAATAGACCTACGGGTGGGGGGGGGGCTACCCTTATTGAATTTTCAGGTTTTCTGTTCTTAGTGGGGGGGGGGGGAGGAGCTGCCACTCTTAAATTGTCTTAAGAGGTTTTCAATGGGGCCACTGTGTGCTTGACTTTCGAGGTTCTATTTTATTATGTGGAAAAGGTTGGCGGGGGAAGCTACACCAGGTAAGTCAGAGTTGATGGGGGGGGGGAGCGTGTGTTTCATTTTTACCGTCTTTTTTGCACACTTGCACCTCTAGCATTTGTTTTTAGAACGATACCATTTTTTTTTGTTGTGAGGCAAAATGGCATGCGAACGTTATTTTTTTGTGATATTTTCATCTCCAGGTAAGACTGCCAGCAAGCAAGATGTAAACTCAGATTTTTTTAACGTTTTGTTCTTTGAAATAGGTTTGTACATTGTTCAAAATGTTGTGTTCCAGGAGAAGGCAACTCACACCGTCGCGAACAAAACTCAAAGCTGCCAAAATATGACGGAAGAAGTAAGTTTTTTTTTTTTAATTCACTGGCATCAGCCCAAGACTTTCAAACCCCCCTCTCACCCTCACCTTCACCCATTTTTTTAAAAAAAAAAAGATCGACAGCGCCATTCAACCCGACGATCCCATTGAAGCCCGACTTGCAGCGGAAGTGTCTGAATTGAAGACGCAATTAGCCGCTGTTACGGCGGCTAAAAACCAGTTTGAAAATGACGTCGAAGTCAAGGTGAAGGAAATTGATCATTTGAACGAGGAGCTTCGCAAGAGGACGACCAATCTTCAGGGGTTGGTCAACACCGAGCTGTGGGACAAGAATAAGGAAATTGAAAAGTTGAATTCGGCTTGCGAAAAAAAACAGGCGGAAGTGGTCAATTTGAATAGAAAATTGGCTGATCAGCGTCAAGAATTGGACGCTCTGAATTCCAAGGTTCAGGAGTTAGGCGATTTGGTACGTGTGGACGTGTCTGAGTTGAAGAAACAGTTGGATGATGCTTACCGTACTAAGAATGAACTGGAAAGCGAGTGCGCTAAGTGGAAAATTGACGTGGAAAACTCGGAGAAAATTCAAAAGGAGCTCGTCAACGCATGTCTTCTTTTAAAGACTCGGCTGGAAGAGTTGGCTTCGTTCCTTGAGTCGCTGCTACGAGTCCCGTGGCTGGGGCCTAAGCGACGACTGCAACTTCAAAAGGCGATCGATCGTAGTCGCGAAGTGTCACAAAGGCTCTCCCTTCCAGGCATTGAAGCTGACGTTGACATTTCCGTTCCAATTCTTCCCGACTTGTCACAAGTCGATTTTTTCAGCGAAGATGACTTTACCACTCTCGACTGTACGAAAAGTCCGGACGCGAGCAACGCTGAACTCCCCCACCACTATCATCACCAGCCGTCCAGTTTAACCTCAGCGGACAAGCTCGACCTCTGCCTCGCCTATCTGGCAAAAGATCTCAACCTCGAAGATGTCACGGAAGGCTCTCTGCCTGTGTCATTCAGTGACTCCGCCTCCGTCAGCCGGAAAAATTCGTCGCAATCCAATCGACCGCTACCACAGACCGGCCTAAAAGTGACAAGTGAACCACAACAGCAGGCTACCACCCCCACCGTCGTCGCCCTCTGCTCGGAAACTGAAGAATGGTCCGAACCGGATCGCAATGTATCGCTCGCGAGAATCGGCATCAAAGACGTGTCGGTGGTCGTATGCCGCCCTAACTCGACCGATGAATCTCCTGACCGCTCGTGTAGTAGAAGCGTTTCTTCGAGTAAGTACGCCCCTTGCAACTCCACTCCAAAATGAATGTCGCGCCTTAATTTTCTTTGTTTGTAGACTCTAAAAAAGGGCAAAAAATTGATGGAAAACGTCGCCTGGCGAGGACGAAAAGCGTTGAAAGGAAGAGCGCTAGCCGGAGCCCTGATAAGCTCGCCCTAGCCGACAATCTTCAAGCAGTAAGTTGAATTTTCAACTAGAAGTTGTCGTCAAAACACGTCTTGTCCATTTTTTTCAGACCGGAGACTTCATCAGTAAGTGCGCCGCACTGAAAATAACAGAAATTGAAGGAGACAAGCCGCCAGACCTTGAGTCATCGTTGAAAATCAACCGAGAGATCCTAAAAAAAATCAGCGAGTCATTTGACGACGGAGTGAGTTCAGCATTTTGACAGGCACCCCACCCCTTTCCTCTTCTAATACAATCCGTCGCAGGATTTGAACAAAAAGGAATTGTTACTCCTTCTGCACACAATCGCTGCTCAACTCGAGAAACTCTGCAGTCTGTGCACATTTCTCGAAGGTCGCTGCGAAGCTCTTGAAAGAGAAAAGGAAGAGTTGAGCGTCAAATTGAATCAGCGTGACGACCGTATTGACACCCTTACGAAAGACATGGGAACGCTACAGACCGAGTTGAAAGAAAAGGAGAACGAGGCCCTCGAAAAACATTGCGCTCTTTTGGAAATTAAATTGGATCGCGAGGCTAAAAACATGGAGAAAACTATCGAAGACTTGGATAATCGTTTGAAAGAGTCCGAAGAACGATTAAAGGTTTGATTTTCCCCCCTTCCCCACCCAACACGATAAAGCTGTGGCTGTGACGTGGTGGACCTCGTTGTCGTGAGACCATTCCTGTCGACGCCCATCGCCGCTTGCTCCCGGCGATGTGCTTCGACAGGAACGCCTTAGTGCCAGAAAGAGGAGGCTTTGGACCCGCCGGGTTTTTCGCGCCCCCCTCGCCATCCTCATTATTTCGTATTGCACTTTGAATTCCACGGAGTTCCTTTTTATTTTTGCAGGAATCAAAGCAAAGAGAAGACGAACTCGTGGGTGACAAAATCAAACTCGATCTGATGGTACAGGAAAGACAGAAGACGATTGTCGAACTTCAGCACACGTTGGAAAAAGCTTTGAAGAAAATACAAGAGTTGAGCAAGTCGCGAATGCTTTTGGAGAGCGAGTGGAAACAGAAAATGGACAGTATGGCGAGGGAGAAAAACGAGGAGATTGACCGTGAGGCGATGAAAAGGAAGGACCTGGAAAGTAAACTCGTCGAATGCTACGAGGCTCAGGCTGAACTTCAGAAAACTTTGGACGTGGAAATGAGCAAAACTCGGCAGATCGAGGTGACGCAGATGGTAAGTCGATTTTTTTTTTAATTGGTGGGATAGGGGAGAACTATCCGTAGAGTGTCTTGGAAGTTCGTGTCGAAAGTATTTGAGTTAGAAAATCTTCATGGTGATTGGTTTGGATAAAGGATTTAGCACTTAGCGTAGAATTTTTCTTTCTTTAAAAACAAAAACCAAAATATTTCTTCCTTCTCCCCCTCCTTACACGCACACAAAAAAGCAGACGTCCGAGCGGTGGTGGAGACGTCGTGCCGAAGAATTGGAAACTAGTTCGTCCGAGCGCGAGGCGGAGCTGCGGCGTCGTCTCGACGCGGCTGCACTGGCCACATCGCAGGCCATCCTCGAGCGTACGCGTCTGGCGAACGATAAAATCCGCCTTCAGTGCGAGATACGGCGACGAGATGAGACTGCACATGTGCGTCAGACGAATTTTATGGCCAAATTTGCATGCTAACTTTTACTAGGTTTTTCGACTGGCTTTTCTCCCTGCATGATTTTCCTTTTAGCGAATAAAAATAAGAGGCGCTTATTTTTTTTAGATTTAGTTACGTTTCTAGCTTTACTATCGAGAAATGACTGCTTTGCACGTGTAGTCCGGGGTACGGACCGTCTAGGCGATCTTTGCGCCTAGGTGATCGTATTCCTGTGGGACCCCCCTGTAGAGCCCGAAAAACTTTGAACCTGTGCTTTGCTTGCGAAGTGTTTTTAATCTTCGAATTATCTTGATTTCCTTGCGAATAACTACGGCGTAATTCCAAACATTCTCCACTACCGCCCCCTCTCTTACTCATTCATTTTATCTCTCTCCCCCACACATAACCAGGAGGTCAGACTTGAACTGGAACAACGCGTCAAAGAACTGGAAGAAGCCAACAGGGAGATGATGAGAGGGAAAAAAGTGGCGCCCTACTATCATCATCATCATCATTGCTCCTCGCAGTTTACCAACGCCCCGCCATCGTTGTCCGACCCTGAAACGACTTCGGCTGCAGTCGTCAATCGTCATTTCGGCCGCCAACGGAGCAATCCAACATCTGACTACACGTCCGATCCTGATCAGCATGTGAGTGCCATGTTTCTCTTCTTTAAAGGAACCCATAAACGCACAATATTATTGCACAAACAAGTTTGCGCAATCTTTAGTTTCCAGATGTTTACGGGGAAAAAATGGTTTGTTCATTATATTGTGCAACCCATCAATACAAACCACAAACGTTCAATTTTATTGTGCAATCCGTAGTTTGCGCATTATTTATTGTACGCGTATGGGTCGTTTAATGGAGCCACGCTAACGAATTTCTTTGTCATTTTTTAGGGTAGTAACGGTAACATATGGTTCCCTGTTGGCGGGCGAAACAACAACTGCTCTCCTGATTTGGGCATAGAAAGTGATCAGGGGAAAATGTCCAGTTTGGACCCACTTCCATCTCCTAAATCACAAGGTAAATAAAGGCAATTATTGCGATTAATTTCAAGAAGGTATTTTTAAATGTTATGAACAATTCTTTAACTGTCTTGCTTTTATGTTGGCTTTCTTCCTGGATAGTTATGGCGAAGGTGAGTTGGGAAAAAAACAATTTTTTTTTCACTCCCTAACTCCACCAATTTCGCCCTGCTTTTGGCACTTTCCATATTTTCGCTCTTTAAACCACACCCCCCACCCACCACCACTCGACTGATACATTTTATTCCCCCCGCCTCTAGGAGATCTGGGTAAACTCGAAAAAGAGAACGCGGATCTTCGAGGCCAGTTGAATCGACTCAAGGAACAGTTGGAAGTCACCACGTGTCAACTAAGTGACGCCAACAGGCGAAAGCGACAGGTTGAGAAGGCCATCACTCATCAACTGTACAAGACGAATCGTATCCTTCACAAGGCTCGGCTGAATATTTCTCAGGACGTCGGTCACGACGACGCGTGCCAATGAGGATCGCTGACCCCCACCACTCCAGATTTAAAAAAAAAATGTTTTATTGTAGCACTACTGTGATGTTACCGCGTTGATTCTTTGGTACTTTGCATGAAAAGTTCCGATTTAATTTTTATTAACGGGCCAATAATGTAACAAAAAATATTATTGTAAATTAACATAACGTTCGATTTTATGCTGTAAAAATTGTAAATACATCGTTTTTTTTTATGGTTCAAAACTGCATGATTTGGTCCAAACATGGTGTATAATGTTAATGTCGTTATTCCCTGTAGCATATCGTCGGCTAAGGCGCGATACCTCGTATGTCCAAAAATCAAACTTTACAGGAGAACAAAAAATCATTTTAAAAATCGCTATTTTTACATTAATTTCAAATTTTGGGCAATTCTCCCATAAAAATTTATATTGATTATCTTGAAAACAAAATTTATTATAATAAGTTAGGTATCTAACGAAAAATTTGATACCAAAGCCTATTTTTCGCCAAATTGTCACTTAATGAGGTATCACGCCTTAGCCGACGATATGCGATAGATACATAAGCTGTCAACATTTGGAGACGATCCAACAATTTGGCAACCCCCCCCCTTCAGAACCACAGTAATTATAGAGCTACAAATTAGCTAGACTCGTCAAACATGGGGCCAGGGCGCCCCGCAATTCAACTCCGCGGCGAGCGGCGGGCCAGCAAGTTCCGAGAGGCTTCTCCTAGGAATTCGTGGGGCCCATGAAAACGGACCAAAGTGGACGAAAACACAGAAATCACGTTGAGAACCCCTTCCACCGCTTGTTTGATCGAAAAACCTAACGCAGGCCACGTTGAATTGAGAAATGCAGCGGGGTCTCGGCCAAAACGCTGTTTAAGTGAATGTTAAGAAAGATCGAGGGTCATATTCTAACCCCCCCCCCCCACGACTTACGTAAAGGCCCTGTAAGGGCCTTGCCATGGGCGTAGCTGTAGCTCTAGACTTGACTTAACGGTGGGTGGTTTTTTGCATTCCTCTTGAGTCCTCGAGCACAACTAATTCGTCTCAAAAAATGAACGCTAAATTACAGCTAAGGGCGGGTGGGGTCACTTACTTCATTAAGGCTTAGGGCGCTGACTGACCACTAAAAAAATGACTCCAAAACTTGCAATTTCTCCAAAATTAATACGTAAAACTTGCGAGGCCTTGCAATCTTCAAACTTGCAATCGCGCCAGAAAACTTCAAATTTCGAGGTTTTCGCATGGCCTTTGGCCCTGCGCTGACGTGGTACCAGCTAGCCTGGGTTCCATTGTCACAAAATAGGCCCATAAATTGGCAATTTTGGTTGAATTAAATCACTAAACTGGCAAATTCACTTCAATTAAGACCCGAAAATGTCCGTTTCACTGATATTCAGCCAGGAATTCACTAATATTTAGCTCTGGACGTGTTCTCGGGGCCAGCTGGACCGCGGGGGAGGCGGCCATTAAAAAACATTTATGAAGAAAATAAGAATCAAATCTTGTAATCTCGCTGAAATTATGTCCCAAACTTTGCCCTTGACCCGGAACATGAATTTTTGCAGGAATTAAGACCCCCGAAAGTCACATTGCCACGGATATTCGGCCATAAAACTTCCAATTTCCTCCGCTACAAAAAAGGCCCCAAAGCTTGCAATTTTGCTTTAAAAAAGACCCTGAACATCTACATTTGCACTCGAAGATCCGAATCATTCAATTTCTGGGATATCGAGTCAGAAAACTTGAGATCGTGTCCTTATATCATCAGGACCCGAATATAGGGAACTTACAAATATTCATCTATAAATGTTGCAATAAAATTACACTGGCATTCGAAATTTCGCTGAAATAGCAATACCTAAAACATCATTCTGGTATTCCTGGCTGAATATCAGTCAAATGGACATTTTCGGGTCTTTCCCGACCCGATACATTCTGTGAATTTGCCAGTTTATTGTATTACCTAAACCAAAATTGTCAATTTCTGGGGCTATCTTGAGACGGCAGAACCCAGGCCAACCACAATATAGCGCCGAAGGCCTGAAGAAAACCACGAAATTAGATTATTTTCGTGTAGTGGCACCTACGCACCCGGCGAGAGTCGGTCCATTCCATTGCTCAATTTGCGGGGCTGATGAGACCAGAACGCCGAGTAGCTCAGGTAGCTAAGGTCTGAAGTCGAAACTGAGACCGCGGACCGCACCCTTGGTGCAATTTCACTTTATTTTATTACCATTTTATTAGAATGCACGCATGTAACTACTGCCCGTGGGTACGAGGGCGAGCTAGTTGCTAGTTGAAAGCGTTTTGGGGAACGAGGCACATCTATTTAAAAGAGAACGAGTTCACCTTGACGACGATATAAAAGCGATGAGGATTGGAGACAGAACCGACAAAATTCACTGCATATTTCGTATAAGTCGGCGAATTCACGGTCAGTGAATTAGGTATTCCCCCAAATCATGAAGTCGGGACGTATATAAATCAACAGGGAAACAAGATTTTGCCACAATACTTAGAAACGGCGATTTGGTCAGCAGCAATACGCTATAAAAGTGCAGACAAGTGGTCGAAAAAAAACGTTTAAACAAAAACTGTGACGCTCATCGACCGGACGACTGGCCGTCCCTCGCACCGTTTCGTCCGACTTGTTTTTTCTCAGCGATCATCGACTGACACAGTTCTACACACGGACAAAACAAACAAAAGTTGGAACGATAAAAACAGAACATTACCTGTTTACTTTAAAATTATCAAATTATCACTTTGAATGAATTTATATTATTGTGTATTTAATTAATTGTAGTGAAAATGGGGCCGGCACAATGCGGGGAGAGTGGGCTGGAAATGCCTATCGAAATGTGAATGTGAGAAAAAAAGTGCCCCTTTTTCGAGGATGATTAGGCAATTTATAACGCCGAAAGAATCAGCATTTGTATCCGTAGAGTAGGAAGTCACAGGAGTTCCCGAGATTTTCAAAATTAAGCCCCCCCCCCTATCATAATTACCGTGCGTTAATATCGTGAAAGAAAGAAATAGGACGATCGTGCAGCGGGTAAAAAAAGAACGAACAAAGGAACGCAGAGAGATTAACACCTGCTCGAGGTGTTAAATTCGCTCGTATCAATTCATTGACAACGTCTGCGCGAAGGAATGATTTTCCACGATTGTTCTCCGTAGTGTTAGCAGGGTGAGGACTACGATTCGTCTCACAATAGTCTGTTTAACCGTCGCAAGGTGGCGCGCGTGCGCATCGTATCTTTTCCTATAGCATTTTAGCGGTGAAACGGGGAGGGGGAGAATATTGAGAGCTCTTGTGACTTCCTACCCTTCGGATACAAACACCATTCCTTTCGGGGTTCTGAAATTGCCTAACCCATACGCGGATAGGGGCTACCTTTTTGTTTTCTTCTCGACTGGAGCATTTCCAGTCGCGTCATCGTGGTCATCGCTTTTTGCGCGTTGTTCGTATATTTTTACCAGGGCCGGATCTTGCTCTTTGCCGCCCCCTGGCTAATTTAATTTTGCCACCCCCGGGCTAATTTAATTTTGCCGCCCCATGGGGATATGTCCTCCCCCCACTGCCGTTTCCTCCAATTCGTGTGGTGGCGAGCGGTACAAAATACTCCACATGTCTTCAACGGCCCACAGTTGCCAGGGGGCCTATTCTCTAACAAAAAAGCAATATGTTTTTCATAGCAATGTTTCTATTTCATTCATATGTTTGAAGAAAATGAATAAAATAGAAACATGCCTACGAAAAACATATTGCTTTTTTGTTAGAGAATAAGCCCCAGGTTCTCCGTGAAATGAAATCGCGGCTTGAGGTCATACCAAGAAGCACCAAAACTACACAAAATGGTCCATTGCAGATTAGGGCACCCCAAGAGCTATCTGTAGCAGTGTAACGACTGTCAGTTGTTAGCGGCGATGATATGGCTCACAAAACAGTCTAATAACTGCCCAGAGCGTGGCAAGGACTGCGGATTGCACACCACAACGGGTCATTGTTCCGCGCAAATTTCGTCATTAAAAATTAAATTTCGCTATAAAAACTTCAACTTCGTCATAAAAACTGTCCTTTGTAAACTGTCTATTGGGAACTGTCAATGTCGTATACAAATGTCAATTTCGTCCTTGGAACTGTTAATTTCGTCTTGGAAATGTCATTCAAGACAGTCAATTTTGTCTCAACCTGTAAATTTCGTCTTCTAAACTGTCAATTTCGTCCTGGAAATATAAATTTCGTAATTAAAAACTGTGTAAATGTTGTCCGTGGAACTGTCAAATTCGTCCTTAAAACTGTCAATTTCACGCAGGAAATGTCAATTTCGTCATTTAAAACTGTCAATTTCGTCCCGTAAACTATCAATGTGGGCATTCACGAGCAGATTTCTGCGGCAGATTTCATGTTTTTGACAAATATCGGTGGTGAAAATTTGCTCGTTAGTGGGCAAGAAACGACGACAGATCAACCGTGATCGGCCAAATGATATCGGTGAGAGTTCAAATCCGCCAGATGTGGTCTGTGGTCCCCCACCCCCACTAATCAACCGATTTCTTATGAGAGATATCTGGCAGACATAGATCGGCCGATTTCGAATCTTCCACCGAAACTTCTCTGAACATGTATTTTCTATTATTTTTATCATATGTATGGATCAAGCTTTTGGCTTCCTCTACTAGTTTTCTAACTTCATATCTGCCACCGATCTCAAATATCTTTCGAACCCGAACGATAAGTGAAATCTGTCAGATTTTTTTCCGCATCAGATCTCAATCTGCCAGATGTGCTCCCAACTAACGGGCAGATTTGGTCGGGTAACAGATATCGGTCGCGGATAACTTTTGTACGTTAAGGGGCGACGACCGATCTCATCGTTTGCTCTAAATCGTTAACAATATCTGTTGAAAATATCGGCCGATCAAATCTGTCAGAATTATCTACCCGTGTATGGGCCACTAATGACATTTTTCTCGGAGACAGTATATTTCGTTCGAGAAACAGTCAATTTCGTCCAGGGGCGGATCTAGGATTTTATCTTGGGAGGGATTCTACCATGACTCTCTCTCTTTTTTCCTGAGTTTCAGCCGCAAACATGCCTCTATACGAACCAATAATTGGCTTTTTCTCAAATTTAACCATGAATTAGCGGTTTTCCCCAATTTTTGTCGCGATCTAAGTGCTTTTTCTCAGTTTTAGCCGCGAATTTTTTTCTTCATTTCAGACGGGAATCACCACATTTCCTCAATTTTAGCCGTGAATTAGTGGATTTTCTCAAATTGATCCTCGATTTATCGTTTTTCTCCGTTTCAGCGGCGAATAAGCGCTTCTTGCCCACTTTAGCCGCGAATTCACTGAATCTTTAACAGCGAATCCTCCCACATCCTCCCCACCCCCTCCTCTACATTTTAGACGGCAATTAGCGGTTTGTCTCAGTTTTAGCATAAAACTGAGCTTTTCTATCACTTTTATTCGTGAATTAGCTTTTTTTCTCAATTTTTACCGTGATCGAAGCGCTTTTTCTCATTTTTTAGTCGCAAATTATTTCTCAATTTTACCGCGTTTCCTCAATTTTAGCCAGTTTTCTCAAATTGTTCCCCGAATTGGCTTATTTCTCCATTTTAGTTGTGAATGAGCGTTTTATTTCAATTTTAGGCCGGAATAGTAGATTTTCTCAGTTTTAGCCGCAAATTACGTGGCTTTCTCAATTAAGCCGTGAATTACCGATTTTTCTCAATTGCGCTTTTTTATGTTGTTGCCTCGAGAAAACTACGAATTTTGCGTTTTCAAAAATTAATTGTTGAGCCAGGTGAGCGATGAACTTCAGTTTTTTCTCAATTTTCGCCCCATATTAGTGATTTTTTTTCATTTTCAGCCACGAATTAGTGATTTATTTTCGTTTTCTACTGAGAGTCGACGCTTTTCTGCTACCGCTATTTGATATTAGCGTTTTTTTTCAACGTTCTCCCACGTACTTGCCCAAAGAGTAGCACATTAGAACGCTTTCTCAATTCCTTCTGCTTTAAAGGCCTATAGGAATTTGGAGTTGGCATTTTTTCTCTGGTTTGTCCGCGAATTTGCCTTCAGATATCCCGAATTGGTGTATTTTTTCTAATTTAAGTGGCAAATGAACGCTTGTTCTCAATATTTGCCGCTAATCATCGCTTTGAAACATGAAAATCCATTTTTCCCCATCTATTTATGCTTTTTGGTGCCCCCCCCCCCCAATAAATGGTGGCCTCACCATCACGAGATCGCCCATTCGTCGAGAAATCATCATTCTGTGCAGATCCCCCTTCAACAGTCGCCCTTTGGTATGTGCAAGGTATTAGAAGAAATGTCTGGAATGACTATCAACAAATTTTTAGCGGACGCCATCTTCTTAGGGGGGGTTTAAACCCCCAAAACCCACCCCGTAGATCCGCCAATGATTTCGTCCTAAGAACTGTCAATTTCGTTGCATAAACTGTTAATTTCATCCTGGAAACAGCCGATTTCACCCTCAAAACAGTAGATTTCGACGTTCACAACTGTCAAACAATCAATTCTCTCCTACAGTACTGCCAATTTTATTTCTTCGTAGTGTCCTGGAAACTGATTATCCCAGTGAAAAAGTTGGTATTGAGCCTCCGGAGTCCCAAAATATAGACAGACTATAGGAGCAGTTGCTACACCTTGGATATAGTGTCGGCGCTACTGGCCAAACCTGTGAGAATAGTTTTTTGAATAGCCTAAGACGCTATTGATTTTTGGAAGAGTTAAGGCCCGCTTTATCAATCGTTGGCCGTCGTTGATCTTTGCTTTATCGTCGTAGAGCGCTGACTAAAGACTTCATCTGTTGCTTTCTTTTCATAGTTCTTTAAATTTCTTAATCGACAATTTGGTAAAGCGGGCCTAAATCCCCCCCCCAAACCCACCCTATCTTTAATCGCTCGTCATATTTGGCTCAATTGCAGAAACCCTAGTCCACAAGGACTATAAAACTTCTGAATTTTACCCCCTAAAAACATTACCACGCCTAGAATCTGTCAATCTGCACACCACGGTCTGATTATTCCGCAGTTAAAATAGGGCCTGGTCCTTACCTGCTAAATCGAATCAATGCGAATACGATTTTTGGGTGAAAATTTTCCCGAGAACCCTGACATTTTCCCTTACCCTGACACCCTGGATGATTTCCGATTGTGGCGAGTAGCCAGATAGTACTCGCGTTTTTTTTTTATGGTACGGGAAGGGGGGGCATCAAAATACCATGACCACCGCTCCGGGAATCAAAATTACACGCTACTCCCCTGGATTCTACAAGTGAAGTGAGGGAAATTATACATTCCTTCAACCTAGCAGAAAAACCTCTCGTCAGGGGGCGGGAACCCCAGAAAGATGAATCTTGACTTTTTAGTGATGAACAGATGAACGCGAATGACGTTGGTGGTTTAGACCCCTCACGACAGCTGACGTTAGCCGCAAAATTGCTACATTTGGGAGCTGAATAATTATCCCAAAAATTGGAAATTTTCCGGCTGACTATTCGGGAATTTGACGTTTCAGGTGAAAATTGTAATTTTGGTAACTCGAAATTGAAATTTTCTTGTCTTATTTTCACGAAATTTGAGTTTTGGGGCTAAGTTGTAAGTATTCGCGAAAATGGATGTTTCTCGTCTTAATTTTCGCGAAATTGCAAGTTTCCGGTCTTGACATGCCGCCAAAGGCTTTGGCGCCCTCGGACTCGGCATAGCCGGGCAGCTAAAACTGAGGAGACACGCTGTTCTTGGGGAAATTACGCGGCTAAAAGTTTTTAAAATGCTGATATTCTAGGCTAAAAATGCGAAAAAGCTCTCATTCGTGGCTAAAATTGAGAAAATGTGTCAATACGTCGTTGCTGATTCAACCTCCTGGCCAAATTTGAGAAAAACAAATTAAGCAAAAGCGCTGATACACGGCTGAAATAAAGAAAAAGCGATTATTCATAAGTCTGGCTTAGGGAAAGTGTCCAGTGGCGGTTTTAGGCTTCCGTGACGGGGGTGGCGGTAAAATGGGTTCTCACCCTTCCCTCCCCTCAAACTTATCCTATTGGCTAATTTCTAAATTTTCTTATTTAAAAAAAAAATGCCTGAAAGTCCTCGGTCCTCAGTCTCTGTTACCAAAAACATGATTTTGTATTGCAGTGTCTTATAAATCTGCTCAAGAACCTCGATGAATTTGGTGTTAGCGATTTGATTGAAACAAACATTTTGGGAATACCGCCCCTGAATCCAGAACATTCTGCCTAAAACCAGACATTTTAGCTCAATATCTCATAGTGATCTGATTCAAAACAAATCCTGCGTGTTTGGCTCTTTCTAAAACCAAATATAGATATCGAAATTGAGTCTACTTTGAACCCAAATTTCGACCTCTCAAAATCAAGTTTTACGCATTTAGCTCGTTCAAATCCTAATTTAGGGATTTTTGATCTCTCAAAAACAAAATGTCGTTGGTTTGGCTCTTTCCTCGCTTTCAAACCCAAATGATAAAACTAATTTCATGCCATAAGCTCTTCCTATAATTTTGGTTGATACGAAAAACTGATAAAGCTTGTTTAAAAACCAAATTTCGTGTCTTTGTCCTTTTCAGACGACAATGCCCCCTTGGAAATTCGCTCTTCCATAAACAAATGTCATGGGTTTGGCTTCTTCAAAACAGAATTCATGCCATTTCAGCCACAATTTCGCGTGTTTTTCCTCTTTCAAAAACGAAATATCGTGGCTTTAGCTCTTTCTAAAATCGGTTTAGCAGCCTTGAATAATTCGAAAGATAATTTACCTTTTTCAAAAACAAAATTTATGGATTTTGGTAACTCATAAAAGCAAATTTTGTTATTTCGGCTACTAAAAACGACAGTTACACGGAACTATAAACAAAAAACCTCCGCATTCGTCTCCTTCAAATCCCAATTTCAGGCAATTTTGCTCTTTTAAACCCCAATTCCGCGCGATATGCTCTTTCAAAAGCAAAATGTACCAATTAATACTAAAAAATAAGTTTTTAAAATTATTTTCCAACTTCCTAGTTCTAGGAAACAGATATCTGATTTGTTCTCCCTCACATTTGTATCTCTTCAATTTCCCTTCTTTTTTTATTCGCCTCCCACCCCTTTCTCAGAGGGTAGCTGAGCTGACGGCGGTGGCGATCGCCCCTATATCGCCACATTCATAAAACCCCCCCTGTAAGTGCCACCCCGGGAAACGATTTTATATTGGAGGGAAAACGGGCAAATTGGTTTTGAAAGAGATAAAGGCCGGAAAATTTAAATTTGGAAGCTCCAAAGCGAAATTGGTATTTAGAAAGAGCAAAACCCACGAAATTTGGTTTTCTGGAAGAACCAAACCCTCGAATTTGGTCATTTGAACAAACAAAGGATCCGCCCCGGGCTTCGAGAGGTGTAGGTAAGCCACTGCGAACCGGAAATTCCCAATTCGCCATGTAAAGCGTGGAAAGCTGTGGCACAGCGCTCTCGGCCTCGTGTGGGCGGTCAACAAATCAAGCACCGGGCGCGGAGGAGCCCGCTGAATACGGGCACGAAGTGCACAGCTCGATCAGTGTGTGTCACATGAAATGGGAAAAAATAAATTGTTTTCGTAATCTCCATCTCCTTCTTCTGTTTCAATTTATCTTAGGTATCTCCCTCCCTCGCATGAAAAAAATTCTAAAATTTTGCCGCCCAGGGCTATAGCCCCGTAGTCCCCCGCCATGATCCGGCTCTGATTTTCACTGTTCGGGAACTTTAATTTTATTCTCGCGTTGAGCGGTGTCCAGGGGAGTCATAAGCCACGTCCGGCTCAAATCGACTTTTTGAAAACAAAAAAAATCGTGCGTTTAACCCCGAGCCGATGAAAATGTGAACATTGATAAAACCGCGTCTTTAGAGGTTTCTCGACGCAGGTAATCCGAAAATCAAGACGGATTTACGATCATATACGAGTCGTTGAACTGTGTGCTGTCACAGTGTGCTTTTCATATAAAGAGCCGCACTTTTCCCACTCACGGTGTATAAACGACTACTGTCTGAATTACATCAAAGCTCCAAACCACGGTAAAGGCTTGAGCTACACACACCCACAAAATATACCTTACCTATAAAATGGCCCAACCACAAAGAAGATCCAACCACAAATAAAGTCCAACCACAGCAAAGCTCCAAACCCTAGCAAAGCTCTAAACCCCAGTAAAGCCCCAGCTGGAAAGATTCAAGCCACTTTCCGCTGTAATGCTCCAAATATAATGAAGGCCAACCAAAGTAGTGCTTCAAGCACAGTAAAGCTCCAAGCTAGGAGCGTAGCCAGCCCTCAATCTAGGGGTGGGCAGCTTCACTCCGTAACGTTATCAGATGCACCATTGCCCTTTTCTAGGAAATGGAAGTCGTCAATTTATTGTCATCAGCTACTGAATAGCACAGAAACGGTCACTTTCCGTCACAAACTGAATCTCTGATGGAAAACTAATGTTTGAAGCCTTCTATCACAGATTTTCTGTCCAAAAACTGATAACTCCCCCCCCCCTCCGCCCGGATGATATTTTTGGAGCTATACTTTAGAAGTCGGTCCCCGGAGACAGTAAACTGTGGGAATTTAGCCCCTCAAACTGGACCCTTTCATCGTTGAGACGAATAGTTCATCGTCAGGAACTCACACAGACGTGTTAACTGCCAAGAGTCCGGCCAGTTCAGGGGGAGAGGGGCTCAAAGAAGTCCCCTAGACAAGTTTGCCCAATTGCCCATCTGAAAAACAAGTTTAGTGGCTAAAGCACCATTTTCTGGCAGCAAGATTGGCAGTCTTATCAATGGTAGGGTACGCCGATAGTTTACGTAGGCCAAAGTGGGAGTTTTTGATCGAATATACTACATATCCCTTTCTATAACCTCACAGTGAGTTTTTGGGCGTGAATCGCCCAGTTAGGCCATTTTTGTCTTTGGGCGCGAATTTTCAGTTTCAGGTTTCTTATCTGACCATATTTTGGAGCATATTATCAGTTTTGTCATTTGCCAACTTTCGGAAAAAACAAACAAACAAAAACAACAATTTCTGGGGGCTGGAACTTACACAAAAGAATTTCGCGGGTACAGCTCTCTCGAAAACACGTTTTTTCGGGGTTTGGTCTTTCAAATACGTACCAAATTTCTCGTGTACAGCCCCTTCAAATGATTTCAATTTCATGGGCTTTGAAAACTGCGATTTGGTCCCTTCGATTGATAGTTGTTAGTTTTGAGAGGATTTTGTCGAATCCTGACAACACCCAGGGACAGAGAAAGTTTCCGGCTAAAGTTTGTTAGTAGCGGTTAATCCAGTTTCTCGATGCAACGCCCAGGGAAAAATTGAGAAACATTTGCGGTTAAAAAATATTTTTCACGGCCGGCGCCGCCTGATTTCCCACTCAAATGAGCACGGCCTGAGGGACTCAGATCGGAACACTTGGTCAAAAATGAGTCCCCTCCCCTCAGACGAGCAGTTGAAGGGGATTTCACCGTGGATAGTGGCCACGTGAGCATCAGCCCTGAAGTCCAAGGAAAACCTTCAATGCACAGATCTATTCCCCTGGTCTTATTTGTAGGGGGGGGGGGGCTACAAAGAACAATGTTTTTTTTTTTTTTTTTTAGAAACATTTTTTATTCGCTATAGGTTTTGTATGTGCAAATTTACAATTTTTTGTTTATTTCATATTTTTCTTTTAAATTTAACAAACAAACGTTACAATACAGCTTAGCATTTTCTTTAATTATAATTATAATAATAACCATAATAATTAATTATAGTAAAAACAATACCTAAAAAGTTATATTTTGTTGCTTTTTTTTTATATAAAGAAGTAAGTTTTTATTATTTTTTACGTTGCATAATCGTATTTATATAAATTCTTTGACAGTAAAAATAATTTAGCTATACACAGGTGTATTCAAGGATAGATCACTCCTCCGTTCCATCCCATTTTTCTCTTCTTCATTGATAACGTCAAAAGAGGGCCAGATCGATTGTTTTGAATACAAAATTTAAGTACGGCCGAAACTGATTTTGAGGTACCGTCGGATTTTCATTAATATAATAATGCTATCCAGTAAAATTTAAAAAAAAGGACAGAGGGGAATGATTCTACAGTTTTATTTTTCGTGAAAAAAGTGAAATTAAACATTCCTTGGACCCGGATTTTTGTGGTTTTCACGTGTGTATAAATTAAATAAAAATAAATGCTTGAAATTAAAATAAAATGAGAGGTTTTTTAGTGAGCGGGGGGCGATAGTATTTACACCGAGAGGAGGTTTTCAGAACTCACACGCGGATAATGTGTCACTGTGGTCCATTTTCGTTTGTTTTGTTGTTGTTTTTTTCAATTTTTTAGTTCAACTAATTGTGGTATTTATAGTTATTTATATGGGGGGGGAGGGTACGTATATATTGTACAGAGAATTTGTGTACAGACCTAACTAGTAAGATCACACGTTGAACGACAGAGGCCGAGGTAGTGTCATCGGTCGGGCGCTGTTAAGCTCCGTGTCCTGTCCCAATGTGTGTGATGTTGACTTGTCAAAGACAGCATCCTCGTCGTCGTTGTCAGCCGCTTCGTCGCCGCACGATTTCCTTAGCCGTTCCTGTTGCTTGTTTTTTGTCGATTGCGTCGTCAAATGATCGAGAATTTCTGTTGGCGCGATAACGAGTGCAGGATGATCGCCGCCGTCATCGTCGCCTCCTACTCCTCCTCCTTCTCCAACTTCACCGCCACCACCACCGTCACTGCGCTGTCGGCCGACGACAGGCGTCAGTCACAGTTTCAATTCGTTGGCGATTTTCGAGGCGATATTTTTAAAACCGATCGACGTGCCTGAAATACGTTTGAAACGGACGCCGTTGAGGGAGAGACGAGGGAGTTTACAGACTTCAATCTCCCATTGGACGAGCGAGTCGGCGTTCGGGTCACCGTGAACGCACATCAAGAGGAATCGCTCGCGTTGCTCGTAGTCACAGTTGTTAGCGTCTAGAACCTTGGAAGGTAAAAAAAAAAAAAAAAAAAAGTCAACAATGGTTTGAAATGGCGCGGTGGGGTGGGGAGAACCGCCTTACCTTTCTAATTTCCGCCATGATATCATTAGGGTCTCTGGAAGATGTCGTCTTCATACTCCACGTAAATCTAAGAGATCGAGGTTTGACTTGGTCATCATTAGGCACAGTTGCACTGGAAAATACACAATAAAAAAAAATTGAAACTTCTCAAACTCACTAACTCGCTGAAAAGCCAAAAAAAAGTCGTTGGCGCAATACACAGAAGAAGCCCTCCACCACATTTTTTTTTTTTTGAAAAAAAATTAAAACGTACCTAACGTGTTTTGCGCCAGGTTCCATAGGTCTGAAAACAGATTAAAATGACACCATAAAAATAAAACAAAAATCAACTTATAACAAAGAAAACAAAATTAAGAAATCAATGCGCGTCAGTACATTTAGAAAGGCAACCCCCCCCAATAAGGCGTTAAATTATAAAATAAAACGTGTAAAACGCCAAATCGCCGTTAAAAACTTACCGTAAAAAAAAAAAAAAAAAAAAAAAATGAAAATGACATTTTCATATTTGAAGAAATCTTTTATTTAGCGTGTAGCGCACCGGATAAAAAGTGTTCAGGGAAATAAATCTATTATTTTTTTAAACCCCTAGACTAGTTCACGGACAAATTTTTCGATTCTTCTAACATACAAAGTAAACAGTAGGTTGGGAGTGGGGGAAGAGGCACGTTCCTTGTTTAAAATGCACAATGGTTTTCTTTTTTTGGGGCAAAATACAATTTCAAAGCTCTAAAAAATACAATAAAAATTAAAAAGTACAAGTCCAAAAAAGGAGAAACATGCGACTCTATAACACTCGAAAGATAGCTGGATGGGGAGGGTAGCGTTTTTTAAATATTCGACTGGGACGAGTGGGTTGAAGGGGAGGAAATGGCTTAAAACACTACGGATTGTCTCGCTAATATGTATATCTTAAGGAAGACCGTAATTTTTTAAATAATTGTAAAAATTACCCTCCTTCACAAATAAGGAAACACTCACTTGATGAACAATCGTAATAAAATGAAAAGAATACAAAAAGTGTTGTCCCGATCGATTAAAAAAAAATCAATAATTCATTTTTTAAGGCACCGTATCACAGAATACAAAATAACGGACAACAAAAACAGCTAAGTTCACACGATTTCATTTTTTTTCACCCCCACAAAAAGGGAGATTTTAAAGGAAGAGATGGCCTCGTAGAAGAAGATTTTTTTGAGCCTAATTTTGAAGCCTAGAAAATGAGAGAGAAAAAAATCATTTTTTCTTTCTGTCTTTTTTCAACCCAACACAACGCATTAAACCAACTGTGAAAGCAAAAAAAAAAAAAAAAAAAAATGAAATCATGTGAACTTTTTTTTGTTACTTTATTTATCAAGTGAGTTTCTCCTTCTGGGCATAATTTCGATAAAAGGGTTGCACAATGCTCGAAAAAGGTGGCGTAGAAAAGAGTGGATTAGGGGGGGGGGGAGTGAAATTCGAAAACCATAAAATTAAAGCTTTCACAAATGGTCAAACGCTGAGTGTTTTGTTATTCAAAATAATAATAATAATAATAATAATAATTAAAAACAATTAAAAAAGTGGAAGAAGTAAAAAAAAGACTAAGGAAAAGAGTGTTGAAAAGGGGTGGAGGGGGAAATTGAACGAAATAATAAATTGAAGAAAAAAATTACATTGTGCACCCTGAATCTGAAGTTGAAATAAAAACAATATTGAGATTTTTTAGAATTTGATTGCACACAACATTTAGCATGCGAATTTTCTTTACGACATTTTTTTTGGTTCCTGTAACGTGAGCTACACAACAATGAAAAATATAAAAAAACCTAAAATAAATAAAAGAATCATGCAAACCACCCAGATTTCCTCTCCTTAAGAATTCCCTTCAGTACTCTCCGCGGAAGGGGGGGGGGAGAAATCACCCGTTTGAGGCAGGGGAAGGGGTGATGGTTAAATGTTGGTGGCCAGAATTAAAAGTTTTCCGGAACGTAAAATCAAGATTCTACAGGATCAGGCGAACACTTTTCTGAGAGCGTTATTTATCTATCTGGGCTTAGGGCAGTGGAGTAACGATAGACATCGATCGGGGAAAAATAATTTTTATTTGTTCGGCGTAGGCTGGTCGGGAGAGGGGGGGGGAGATTTCCCTGTCTTGCCTCGATCGCGGTACATTCGAGGCACTTCGTTCTCTCTCACGGAGAATGGCCCAGCGGCTCCATGCTCGCCTCAATTGCGTCGGGCTGATTATTAAGAAAGAGCCTGGAGGATCGAATAGCCCCCGTTAGTGTAGTAGGGTCATGTGTAGGTCTGATGTCGAAACAAGTCACTAGACCGAAACTTAGGGGCAATGAACCACGTATGAAGAAGTCCCACGATCTTATTTTTTAGCCCAAAATAAGCAAATTAAGAACTAAAAAATGGTTATTGAGTGGCCACGTACCTTCAAATACTATTATGGAAAATCTGGGCCCATTTTTCTTCATAGAAAATATGTACCAGTAGTCAACCCCTTCGAAACTGAATCACAAGACCCTTGTTAATGTCTATTTTAATGTCGGAATTCACGAATTGTCGTATGTTTGGCTGTTAATAAAAACAATTTTGTGGGTTTGGCAGTACATATTTTTTAAAAACAAATTCGCAAGTTCGGGTCTTATATAAACCAAATTTCGCGGGTTTGGGTCTTTCAAAAACCATTTTCTCGGGCTCGGTTTTATTAACAAATGAATGTTGTGGCTTTGAATCTCAAGAGACGACATCAGGAGGCTTCCAAATTTCATGAAATTGGCTCCTTGAAAAAGAAAATTTCGCAGAGTACGAGGGGCGGAACTCTCCATGACTAAACAAACAAGAACTGTTAATTTTCCGGGGTTTTTTCAACTCCTTCGAGACCCCCCCCCCCACATGAACCGAGAACTAGCGCTTTTTCTTAATTTTCAGCCGCGAGTGAGCGTTTTTTTTAGCCATCAATTTACACTTTTTCTCAATTTAAGCCACTAGGTTTCACAAAGTTCTCAGAGCGTTGCGCTCTGTCTTAATTTTTTAGCCGCGAATCATCACGTTTCCTCAATTTTGGGCGCTTGTTCTCAATATTAGCGGTTTTTCACCGCTAATTAGGATGACCAGATGTAAAGGTGGTTTCCGAGGACGCCTAGTACGAAAAAGGACGCTTGTGATCCCCAAAATCAAGAAACTTGTTTTACGATGTTAGTCCATCGAATTACCCACACTGAGGAACTTATTTCATAAAGAGCCAAACCCGCGAAGCATTTGGTTTGTGAAACAGCTAATATCTGTGAAATTTGGGTTTAAATGAGACAATCCACGAAATTTTGAAAGAGTGAACATCCGTCAAACTTGGGATTTGCAGAACCCAAAAGGACGATGTGGTTTTTGAATAAGCCAAATTAATATTCTGAACTAGCCAAACCTGCGTACCTTATTTAAGTAGTAAGAGCTAAACTCCCGAAATTTGGTTGTTAAAAGCGGGAAAATGCGCGTAATTGAGTTTTGAAAAAGCAAAATTTCGGGAAATTGGGTGTTGGATGTGCCAAATTTGAAAAATTTGGTAACGGGAAACCTCCAGCGAAACAGTGGATTGAAAAAGTCAAAATCACAAAATTGATTTTTTCGTCGTTCGTTTTTCGCCAAATTAGGTTTTTGAATAAACCGAACCCCCCTTTACTGATCCGATTTTATAAATAGTTAGAGGCACAACATTTTGTTTTTGACCCAGCAAAAATCCCAGAAATTTGGTTTTAAAAGAGAAAAAGTCCACTAAATTTGGTTCTGAAAGAGCGAGAGTCCGTAAAATTGGTTTTTGATAGAGCAAACCCCACGACATTTGGATTTGAACAAGACGAGACTCCGCCAGGTTTACCTAGTTTTGAAAGAGCGAACATCCGTGAAACTGACGTTTTTAATACTTAAAACGACGAAATCTGGTTATTAAAAGTGTCAACCGTGCATGATTGGTTTTTAATCAGAAGAAGGGTGACCCAAATTGCCTGCTTTGTAGGTTGAATGTTCTGGATTGTGGGGTGAAATTCATATTTTTTTTTAAGTGAAAAGGAGGCATGATAATGTGTGGGAGTTGTTCAGTTGGTGAAATCGCTGTATTGTACTCCGAGTGAGTTATGCGCGACGATCTCCATCTACTCCTGTCCTGCACACTAGAACCCATTGGTGCAGACTTCAGAATTTGTCCAAATTTTTGGCTGTTGTTTCAACTTGTAGACCATAAACTTTATTGAACAATACAGCCGTGGTGTTTTTTAATGAATGCATTTCGGGCCCATTCCCGGCGCCCCTCATCAGCATTATTGCTTCACCTAGGTGTTTGGCCTTAGAGGTGAAACGATAATGCTGATGAGGGGCACCGGGAATGGGCCCGAAATGCATTCATTAAAAAACACCACGGCTGTATTGTTCAATAAAGTTTATGGGAGCAGGTTTGACAAAATTTTCAAAACTTCTCATCTGTACCGTAAGATGGAAGCACGACTGAGGGCGTTGCGGCTAAGAGTTCGCCACAGCTTTGCTTAAAGATGAACGCGAAACATGTTGGGAGTTAGGACCGCCAGACGTGAAAAGTGACGATCGAAAAGTAGGACAAAAAGAGGACGATTTTGACCTCTCCCAGGTTAAAAATGAGCCAAAACGTCCCCGGATGCTCTAAAAAGAAGGACATGTCCGGGGAAAGGAAAGTAGAACGTCCGTTCACCCGACGCTAAAGAGTTTTCCTCAATTTTAGCCGCGAATTAGCGCACATGAGGGACCTGGAGATTTTCATTTTGTAAGTAAAAGGCGCCCGAGCAGAATCGCTATCCTCTTTTCAGTTGTCCCACCGGCGGTCATGGTAGGAGCGACACGGTACGGATTCGACGGTCCTTGTCACGATTACCACGGTCATATTAGTATAGATCAACCTTCACAACGTCGCCATCACCAATAAAATGGATTCCTTGAGCGGACCGTCTTAACCACGATAGAAGAGTTTACGCGGTGGTCAGGGGAAGCTTATCCTCGTCCGCACTTTTCCCTGCGGGCGATACTTTGAAGCCGCGATCTCACTTCCCTACAGGAAGGACAGGAAGGCTATGGTGCTTTAGCCAATGAAGGTGATCCACCTAGGGGGGTGATGCAGGTGGAAGGGGCGTTGAACATGGGAAGCTGGCAAAGGCATCAATTGAAACGTCAGAGATGGAAGAGCTACAGTCGCAGGGCTGCACTTGCAGACCTTGTGTGGCAACCTTCGATATAAATGGAATTTCTCAACGCCCAAAGTGGAGCGAGTATGACAAGTTTGGGGAGGCCGAGGAGAAACCACGAAGCCCGACATAATTATGTGAGATTGACGGTTAAGTGATGACGAAACAAAACGTTTTGACAACGGTTGGATCCTCCTTCCAGCTGGTCGAGTGAGTAAGTGAGAGAGACAGAGAGATTCATTTAAATTCAAATTGCAATAATCAGGTACGAGGTAGTCCTCTTTGAGTCCATGTGCCGCCCACAACCATCAGTCACGACGAAAGATACATTTCACCCAGCGAAATCCTACAAACCCAGGACTCTACAATTAAAACCTTAAAAACTTTTTCTGCCTGAAACCAGCCAAATTAGCCTCACAGAGCCCCAGGTTTTTCGGTCATATTCAGTACGCCCGATCAAACAGGACAAACGCCGCCAAATTCCCTTCAGAAACTCACAAATTAGCCCGGAGGACCAGTCCAGTCAATTTTTAACCGTCAAAAACTGTCATTTCGCCAGGCGTAGCTTGCTAGACTTACACCCCCCGGCCCAACGCCGAAATCTGGTTTAACACAATAGAACGTACTGTGGTCACTAAAACTAGTCCCCCCCCCCCAATCTCCACTGAAACATGGAAAAGTGACAATGCCCCCCCCCCTCCCTCTAATGGTCAAAATCGACGGATACGCTTGACAGGTTTAACCTTCAAAAACAACAACAATAATAATGATAAAAATAAAAGTAGTAACAATAACGCAGCCTGTGCCGCTATTTGTGTTCACTGTACAAATTTTAGCGTGTCAGGACCTCTTCCCCTTCCCCTCCCCCGACACCCCCTCGACCCTCGTTTTAAAAATTGTTAAAATTGCAGTTACGATGAATAGCAGCAACAGCGTTGTTACAATGGAAAAAAAAAGAGAGATGTACAAATGAAATGAAAAGAAAAAATAAGAGGGAACCGCAAGTATACAGGCCCATCACGAACAACTCGCCTTCCGAAAATCCCCGGGGTACCGCGCGTTGACAAGAGAACCGAATAAACCACCCCTCCCATCCCTCCCAACCGAGCAAGAAAATTAAAAAAAAAAAAAGTGCATGCAACAGCCAAACATGCTTCCCCCCCACCCCGCCATTTAGTACACACGAAAGTAATATAGAAGGCTGTACAAAACATAAAATTATTAAAAGAAAAACGAAAAAATTCTTTCAGAAAAATTATATTGTTTCTCAAAAAAATAAAATAAAATGAAATGAAATAAATAAAATATTTAAATGTCGGTCCTAATCGTACTAAACAAGGTTTTTTTAAATTCTTTAACTCTAAAATTCATTTAATGAGAAGAGAATGAATACTTTGGTCCCGACGTAAACAAAATCTCGATTTCTCGTCAATTAAGGGAGCAGTGTTCGCGTTTCGTACAAATTTTGTTAGTAGAAACATTAAAAAATAACAAAAGAAAAAAAAAGCACACCACTTTTTTAAAAAACAAAATTTTGTTAGTAAAGCGGGGGAAAAAAGGGTGTGAATTTTTGAAAGAGGAGGAAAAAAACAAGTTTTGAAAAAAGAGGAACAGTCAAAATAGCGCCACTGCCTTCCAGCCTCTAAGAAATGTTTTTTTTGTTCAAATATCATTAAAATTCTATTCACTGCTCGGTTCTAATTTGAAATTTGTTAACTATTCATGTACAGCCTTCTGATATTTTTGTGTGTAAAAAAGAAGCCAACACCCACATGATCCCGAAAAAAAATACTTCTTTTTGGTAAAGATAAAAACTAATGAAAAAACCGTTAGCTACAAAAAAAAAAGTTAAGAAGTTGTTAAATGCGGGGAGGGGGGAAGGAGCATTCAAAAAATTTTCCAGAAAAAAAAAGAAGTTAGATCGTGATTTTGAGTTCAGTTTGGCAGGCGGATTGTTTAGAAGAAGATTTCGAGCAGTGTCGGGAGTTGTCACGAGGGGATTGGGGGGGTGATGAGCGATTATTACTGAGGATGTTTTGGTTGTGTTGGTGTTGTTGTTGTAACGGCCTACTTGAAGTGGTGAGAGGTTGGTAAGCAGGGGCTACTGACCGTTTTGAGAACCTCGACGAGATCTTCGAGAAGAAACTGGTGCGAGCCGAGTCGGTGGGCGAGTGGGCTATGGACCGGCCGCCGACGCCGAAAGAACGATCGCGATTCTGTCCCGAATGGAAAGTAGAGCGACTTGGAACGTTACGAGGGAACGGTTGAGCTGGAGCACCACCGCCGCCAGTACCACCGCCACCGCCGCTGCCGATTCCGGCACCGAGGCCGCCGCCAACTCCACCGCCACCGCCGCCGGAGCTGGCTCGAGTCGACGAGGGTGGTCCGAGAGCCACGTGGCAAGCCCTGAAAAAAAAAAAAACACAAGTTCTTAAAACAAAATACATCATTCCAGGATCCCACAAAAACCGAGTGCACAAAATGCTCCAGAAAAACCACTGAATAAATCGTAAAATACAGAAAACAACAAAAATTAACTCTTTACACGGCAAATGTAGTGCGCTAGAATACAGTGGAGCAGAGCTACCTTCAACCACGGCAAAAGGTGAAGAAAAGCCTATCCCTCCCCGCCGCGTCATGCCCCGAAAAAATAGAAGTGCCATTTACAATTTACTTCAGCCGAATGGTGTTTTTCAGTTCCAATGGACGAATGGTAACATAGCAAGGGGGGGAGGTTGGAGAAAGCAAACCAGGCTCGTGCTGAAGGAAGCACCTGTATATCCAAAAAACTATAGCGCATCAAGTTAAACGTGGGCCTCGCCCTCCTGTGATCAGCCCCTCTAGCTATTTTTCCTTACCCCTCAATGGAACTTCGGCTTGATAATAACACGTATCTTTGTTAAACAGTGGAACAACCAATTCAGTAACGAAAGTAGAGAAGTTGTAACTAATCGAATGAGAGAGCGCTGGCCGCAGGTTCATGTTCTTTTTGACGGGCTGTAGTGTGTGGGACACTATTTTTACGGGTTCTTACATTCACGAATACGAGTTTTGTAGAGCGCGGTGAACGGCCCGTCACGTCACGTAAGGCAAGGTTAGATCCAGGGGGTAATCATAAATCATCCCAGGAGGGGCGAATCCGGCTATACTTTTATGAGTGGGCGGTGAGGGGGTGTCCAATCCCACAACTGCCGACACACATGTAGTCCTAGAAATAACTAGGAGTCAATGGACGAAACCACATATGTGGGGGTTTCTGGACACGGGGAATCAGAAAATCGATCGACGAGCAGATGAAGGGGTTCTGACAGTCAGTGTGATTCTGTGATTTTTGTCCACGTTGGCCCGTTTTCGGGCGGCCTAAAAAATGCTTCAGATCACAGCGTGATCGTCAGCCCCTCAAGTCTAAGGAAAAGCCTCGACGCAAATGGAACTCGCTGGCTAGCCGTGAAGTAAAGAAATTCGGCCGAAACTAACGACAACTTGGCCACCAACCACATTTTGAAAAACGGCGCAAATTTTACACAAGGGGTTATTATTCATGAATGTAGCCAAATCCGGTTTGAAATTACATGAAAATCGACCCCTATGATCTCAAAACCTTTGAAAATTTAAATCTTGGACCCGCTTTTGGACCAACTAGTTCCCAAATGGAGTCCATGAGCGAAAGAACGAGTTTTTACGAGCAAAAATCCTAGGGCAAGATATAGCCCGGACGGCGGACCAACATTGCAGAAATCGAATCTAGACATGTTAAAACGAGCACAGAAAAAGTTTAAGGGTGGGTAGTAACATTTTTTTCCTGACCGAAAACATAGGTGTACTATTCCTTGTGAATAATATTATGTAATAATATGTATTATTCAGAAGGAATAATACACCAAAATGCCCAAAAAATCTCATTTTTGGCCATCTGGAAAGGCCATCGCGCTCGTCAGTTGATCATTGTCTGGGGGATACAAAAATCGCGTTTGGCTCAGAACGGAACACTTCAAGCAAGAAAATTGTCTGACAAATACGCCCACCCGCGAATTCGGCCAAAATAGCCAAAATTTAAAAATGGACCAACCACGTTTTTTGGGGGTTTCCCTACCACTTTGGCTCATTTTCAGAGATCGCACGAGTTTACTAGCGGACGGCGCCCATGCCATCGACAACTCTGAAGGCTAAGGAAAAGCCTTGACGCATGCAGGATTTGATGGGCCTCTTTAGCACATCGAAATCAACGATAAAGGCCTGGTCACACCTATCATGCACGCTTCCGATCCGACACCGATCATGCATGTCGGATCGGAGACTGTGGAAACCCTCGTAACAGTTAGACTATATTTGGGTTGGAAAGGCAATTTGAGAGGGCTGAGAAGCGTAATAGCCGTGAATTATTCGGTATTAACGCCTATTACCGTCCCCACACCTATCAAAAAATGCATGATCGGTGTCGGATCGGAAGCGTGCATGATAGGTGTGAACTGGGCTTAACGCGAAACGCTCGTTCTTACCCCTATTAAGGGTGCTGATAATCTGAATGGTTGCCACGTGGACACCACCCGTGTTATTTCATATAACACTCCGTACTTCGGCCCCTGGGCACATTTTTTCATCAATTGAACATTGTCTGAAGGACCCCTGAATTGCGTCTAGCTCAGATCGAAACTCTTCGAAATAATGGCTCAAATTATCGTACGAATCACCCACACGACGGTAAAAAATATCGGACAAAGAATAATAATTGTGTTGAGCAAGAAAGTCAGTCGAAACTCGCGGTATCACGAAACGCTTTGACGACCTCTTATGTTAGTTGGTTTTTTGGCCGTGTCCAGCTGCATTCCACAACTTACCATTGTTTGAGGGACTCATAAATCCAGAGAAATTGGATGAAATCGCGTATCGTGGTTTTTTTTGACAAGGGGAAATACGATATTTGAAAATGATTTTCGATCAGACGAGCCGTTATAAGCGTTCTTCCCTGCGTCAGAAAGTTCGGCAGCATGTTCATGCCCTAACCTTAGGCCTTTTGCCGAAATTCAGGAGTTCGAGGGCAAAATTATCTGTTCCTGCTCCTAGAACTACTACAGCGTGATAAAGGCGGGTTGTAGGTTGGGGGAGAGGATTTCTGATGTCTGGGAAAGTCTTATTGTTTTGCCCTAAGCGGGAAATAAGACGTTTGACTAGAAATGCCGAATTTTTCTTCAAATGGCTGTTATAATATAACCCAGAAAATCTTTAATTTCGGTGAAACTAATGAGGGGGTTCCCTTGTGCTTTCAAGGGCTCCACAAACTCAATGTCTCAAGGGCTCTTCCCTCAATGTCGAACTTAACAATAAGGCATGCACATTATATACAAATTCATAAAAATAAAAATAATAAAAAATGATGAATGCGATGAGATTTGTTGCGACCATAAGCCGCCAACTTTTGAAAAACCAACAAGAAAATAAAAACAAGATCATTCAAGCTACACTAACGCACAAAAGTGCTGAACATTGGAAAATAAGGTATTGGGGCGGCCGGGAAGGAGGGCTCGGACTGTAAAAAGGGATTATAGTGTAACATGCACCTAATTTTCCATCTAAGGAGGCGACATTTCGAAAAATCTAACCATCTAGTGCGGGAAGGAGGGCTGCTGCGAAAAAAGTGTGGTTCCATGCAGTAAAAAAAAAGTGGTTTGTGGGGAGGGGTAGAGGGAGACCAAAACAATCCTTAGCTAAGGTTGACACACGAAGACGCTGTAAAGAAAATGGAAACGTGATGGAACGATTGAAAAACGCCCCCGTGTGAACATGTCCCCTAGCTAAGGAAGAGTCTACACCGAAAAACAAAAGAGAAGAACGGTGGCGGATAGAGGCCAAAGGCAATTTTTTTAGGGGTTGGGGGGGGGTGAGGGGTACCTTGGCCTTAAAGGGTCAAGCATCGATGAGTGAAAAAATCCATCGGAAGTACGTTGAGCTGATGACGATGTGGAAGAAGCTGAAATTGAGGCGGATTTGACGTGGCCTTTGCCACCACCTGCGGCGGCACGGCCCAGGGTATCCATGGCGCCTCCGATACTTTGAAATGCGAATACAATACAAATAGGTAAACAAAACATTTTGAAAGAATAGTTGGGGGGCGGTTGGAGTAGGGGGAAGCTACAAAAATTCAACGCAGAAAACAGTGCGGGAGGTTCAACTTCTATTTGGTGTCTGCTTTAAATTTAAAAAATAATAATAGTAACGAAACGAGGTGAAAAGTACAGCAACAAAGTTGCGTTCACGAGGGGTGTGGATCGTGGAGGGTCGTGGCTTATGGTTGCAAGTTGGTGGCATTGATGATGATGACTAAGCGTGATTTAAGTGTTAAAAAAAATTAAAAGCCTTACCTTGTCGTATCACCGGCTTGATTTGTTTTCTCATTCGATGAAGATTTGGCGTCGTAACTGATCGTGCTGCGCCGCGAAACGGAACCGCCAGTCGTAGTGCTAGTCGTCGGTGCTAGTGGTCGATTATTGATGCCCATCATGTTCGATTTGGATACGCGAGGTTTCACCGGACTCGAAATATCTGAAAGCACGGGGGGAGGAAAAAAATCGTTGCGTATTAAAAATTCTGTTCAAAGCGTCTTTTCGGAAGAAAACTACAAAAAAAAAGGTGTGAGAAAGATTGGTGGGGAGGGGGAGCCGGGAGAAAAAATAAAGACAAAAACTCACTAGAGGGGGTTTCAAGAACGGGAAGTACGGACGAGGCGTTTTTATTCGGCCGCGAGGAATTGAGCCTGGCCATATTCTCTTTGATGGTGGCCGTGTCGACTGTGTTCTGCCTTTTGAAATTGCTACCGGAGGACACACTGCCGCCAGTGGCATTGTGATTATGATTGACCGAAGAATTGGTTCCAGACGGCACTCCTCCTGGATTTTTTCCGTAATAAAATGAAAAAAAAAGGGAGAGGGAGTGAGGGATAGTTGAAAAAGAGAGGACAGACAAATAATTAGGAAAAAAAGGGAAGGTAGAATTTAAAAAAGAAACGAAGAAAACAGATTAAGGAGAGAAGAAAGGAAAATCACGAGAAATCAAAATAAATTAATAAAAGTTTGAAATAAAATCATCTTACTCCTAAAAAAAATTCATTTCAACTAAAAATTAAAACTAGGTACCAAATTTATATAAAAAAAAATAAAACAAGCGTAAACCACGTAAAACTGTTCAAAAAACAGTTTTACAGAAGCATGCGCAATCGAAGAAAAAATTCAAACCATGCACTAAACTACTGTTAGCCAGCTAAAACTAAGAGAAGAATAATAGAGAGAATAGGAAAATAGGAAAGAAAGAAGGAGTTTTTGTTGTTTTGAGTACCCATCCCCTTATCGCCACTCAAACAGCACAAAAAACAAACACAAAAAAATACAACCCACAGTGTTATGTTTCCCCCAGTAAAAAAAAAATTAAAAATGATTCCCTGAGCATCGAGAAGAGCGCATGTGCATGTACACTCACTTTCTTTCATGTTACCTATGAAAAATAAATTTAAGAAAAAAAAACTGTGATGAAAGGATACCTACACAAAAATCACAATGAAACTCTCTAATTACTGTAAATTGAGCTAGTAGTGGAATTTCAAGTGTTCTAATACTTTTTATCGGTCAAAACTGTAGGTGTTGTTCACAAGCGAACCCCGAAAAAAGTGATTCTTGGAGTGGAGTAGGAAAATATTGGAAAATCCAAAAAAATAAGCGCAATGAGAGAAAAAATGAAAAGATGAAAAATGCGCTACAAGACCTAATAAGACGCTTAAAAGCAAGACATGCCTCGATCAATATTGGCCACTCCCGACTCTTTTAGACCTCTCCGGTCATATTCTTGCACTCTCCTTCGTCATGTTTTACTTCTCTATTCTCACACCATCCCTCCAGGCATGGTGTGAGAATTTAATTTAAAAATTCCATGCTGGGACTCTTTAAGCCCGCTGACTGGTTGGCAACCAAGATCAGGTCCTCGCTTTCCTACGCCCCCTGCCGAGCGGTGGATTCCTCCCTATCATCACAGGAGGAAAGAAGTAGGATTCCCTACTTTCCCACTCCGGAAAAACCAAGACCTCGCACTACACTTTCCTAGCTACCAACCGGGGGTTTTGGAGCCTTTCCGTGTTAATGATTATCCCAAGGTGGCTACGAACCGGGTGCTCCGGTAGAAAAACACGAGGCAACGAAATGTCCTCGGTATCGCAAGAGCTAGCCACACCAAACCCGCAACAAAGCGTCAACTATTGCGCCTGAAGTGAGTCAACAGCCACCTCAGTTGAGCCTCCCTTGACTGCCGCGCGGGTGGTACACCTCTTTAATGAAGGGCTTCATCAGCGCTAGAAGGTGGCGCTCCAGTGCTTTGCCCTTACAAGGGAGAAGGAGGGTAATCGGCCACTCCGGGAAGCGTTGGGAAAACATAGTGCCTACTGCCTGCCCAACGTCACCCCAAACTGTGTCTAGACTGGAACTCTGCCCAAGGCCCACTCTGTCCTCTCCCCCTCCGTCTTCTCTGAAAGACCCTCTAATTCGCGAGGCACCCACACACATCGCCACTAACTAGGCACCGAGGGCCAGCTACCGACATCCGGGCCGGCTAACACGTGCGAACGCCGAAACCGTCCGCCTTCTTACCACCCTCTGGATTTCGTTTACTTCCTCCCTGTACTTCTCACGCCACGCCGCGCCGTAGATCCCACCATGAAGCTACGGAGTATCCCAAAATCTGACGGAGGGCGCCAAGAGGCCACTGATGGGTTCATAGGCCTGCAGAATCGCCCAAGGCAAACTCTTCTTACCACACCATGTGGGGAGGGTCCATTTACCGTTTAGGTTTAAGGCAGGCTCTTCGAACAGATCAAACTGCCACCAAGTGCTCTACGGAACCTCGCCTCCTGCCCGCTGACAGGTAAACTAAACCACAGAGGACCACCCTGATCACTATCACTCCCGACTCCCTCGAAATCTGTGCCCCGACAGGTCCGATTTAAACCACTCCCAGATGATTTCAACCGGACACGCCAACATTTCTCTCTTTGACCAACATTTCTCTTTTTGATAAAAATCCTCCTGATTCCCTACAGCAGCGAGTTAAAAGGCATTTTCAAGACCCCCCCCTCCACAATCTAGAACAAAATATTGAACTGGGTGGGGGGGTGGGGGATCCACAGCTACATCGAAACAACCACCGACCATCCTCTGACCCTACTACCATCTCCGCTGTTCGTCCATGGAAGTAACTTTGGATTAGTATGGGTTTGTTCAAGGAAAAAAGTGTAGGGCAGGGCTTCATGTAACTTGATGTATAAAAAGTGGGGGATGGGGAATGGACAGAAGGACGAGTCCTTCTGAGGAAATACTAAAACAAGTGAAAGCGGATGCTTAGCGAACAGTTTTCCGGCGACCGAGTGCACAACAGTAGGAGCAGGCTCCTCGAACAGACCAACTATCACCACCAGGTCCTCTGATTACGAAACGCTTAGCATTTTGGAGCCACCACAAGGCCGCTTCCGATCCAGACAAACGGTCCTCAGAGCGTCCGTCAGAGCTGTCTTTGTCGACTAAACCCCCTCACCCTGCACCCTGTGCAACTGAACTTCCACGGGTGTGTCGCTCTTTCCGAACATAGGGCCTTCATCTCAACATTTCCTACAAGACTGAGTGATCTACATTGCTAGGCGGTGACATTGTGTGGTGGTGTTCATAATTGAGAATGATTTTGTCCCCCTCACGGAGATATTATTCTATTTTATTCCAGAACCGGTTTTACGCGCACTTCGAGGCCATCCTCAGTACACGGTTCTCCGGGAACTCAAGACGTCAGCATCGCACGCCGTAAGCCCTGCAGCAAAAGAGAGCGAAATCCGGGACCAGGACACGACGCGAACGGCGAAGGGTGACAGTGCCCCTGTAGCAGTCCACCCACCCCGCGAAGCCAAGTTCTAACACGTTTCATTGCGATTTTTCGACAACATAAAATCACACTTCCACTCTACTGAGGGGAAAAAACGACCAAAAAGCATGTCCAAACTACGCGTGAAAGAAACGTGAAGAATATTACCATGCACAACTCTAAAAATGCGCTAGAATGCAGCGAAAAATATGAACCGAGATTCTCTACTTTAAAACAGTTATTAGTTTTGCAAATTTGAAATGAAAGGCGACGTGACGCGTAATACGTGAATTGAAAAAAAAAGAGTTAAAATGCAAGTCAAAAGGCGATGAAAATAAAAAATAATGAGGAAATTATTATTTTTTCTCGAATAGGCAAACCGCGTGAACGAAAACTTTTCCTCCAAAATTAAAAAAAAAAAAACCCAAAAAATTAAATTTAAAAAAGAAAATAAATAAATAAGTGTACCGGAAATGTGTGGGGGTATGAAAGTGTGTGAGTGTAGGGCGAGGGCATGAAAGGGTGGGTGATGATGAGACTCACGGAGAGTGTCGGCCGCACCGGACGAGGCCCTTCGCGACGGTTTCGCACCACTCGTCGCTGAAACTGACCGATGAACGGAGCGGGAAGCGCCGCCACCACCGTGTGAAGGCGAATTACCGCCTCCGCCTCCCGCTCCGCTGACAGTTGAACTCGACTGAGGATTGACGCGAAGTGACAGTGAACTACCTGATCTCGAGCCATCGCTCTCGGGCTGTGAAAATTATAAACAAAAAAAGCGTTTGGCTAATGTTTCCAGTTTTTCACTAACAAAAGTATCAAAAATTACTCACGTCGGTAGATTTCCTGCCGAGAAGAAGATACGTGGCGAATACGTCGTCGTATTTTGCCTGGGTTAGACTATCCTCAATTTCACTTCTCGTATAACCCATGTAAACAAGAGCCTCTGTTGAAAACCAAATTTGAATTAATTAATCAGTAAATTAAGTGGAATATTCAAACCGCATTTCCCTCGAATTCAATCGGATAAAAGCAGAAGGTACAGTGAACAAAAAAAACAGTAAATTTGGAAACCGTCATGCATTGATTTTCAAGGAAAGAATAACAAAAAAGAAAAAAAGGGGAAAAAATAATAAACATCGTTAACATGTTAATTTACGTTTTAGAGTAGCATGTCATTTAATAATTGTATGGCACGCAAAACACAAAAAACGCAACACCTAGCTACTGGGTTTCAACATTTTGAAGGGCTTCTACTTAAGATTTCAGGGGTTTTGGGGTTTAAAAAATTTTGATTCTGTTTCTCTTACCTGTACCAACACCTATACGACCAAAACGAAAATGCATGGAAAAAACAACAAAGAAAATTGTCTTTGAACGTTTTTAGTTGAAAAAATTTTGACAAAAATCAGCTAATTTCACACAATTTTTGTTATTTTAATTGTTAGCGATTGGACAAGACATGCCGTTTTTTAAATAGGGGGGGGGGGCGTAGGACGGGGCCACATGCTAGTTTTTCTTTTTTGTGGCTTATAATAACCGTATCAATGCATGACCTGTCAATATTTTCTCCCTTTGTTAGAAACGCCCCCCTCTCAACTCCATTATCATCTTAAACATGCTTCGACGTGCATTTCACGAAGTAAAAAAAATAATTAAAATCACTCGTCTTACCTATCCTCTTGAGATCTTTATAGTCTGGTTCGGGTTCGACATAGGGCTTTAGCTCGTCGTCTTCGTAGCCCATATTCATCCATTTGTCTTTCATTATAGTCTAAAAAAATGAATGAACATCATAATAATAAATAATTAATGGTGGTAGTGGAGAAAGCATCGTTAGTAGGAGGGGGAGCCATAAATTAAATAAATGGCGTTGGATTAAAATCCAACGCCAATAATGGAAACACGATGGAGAATGACAATTTGTTGTTTTAATTACCAAAACTTGCGGTAACCGTGGACTAACGTGAATAGGTAATAATAATAATAATAATAATAATAATAATGAGAAGGAGAAGAAGAAGAAGAAGAAAAAGAAGAAGACGAGGAAGTAGTAGAAGAAAAAGTTAATTATATCGTAAAAAGGATACCGCTCATGGAGATGACATTTTGAGATGATGGGTGGTGAGGGGGGATACTCCGTTACATGGTCGGGTAATTTCTCAATACTATTTATCACAACTGTCTCGCATTTCTAATAACAGGAGAATTTTAAACAAAAGCGTGGCAGCGTATTTCTTGTAATAATGAAGGGAAAATGAGATGGTGACAAGTGTGAGAAGGGGGGGGGGATTGGTTAGTTGATTTTTTTTAGTTTTCAGACTTATTCTCAAAGGAAAAGCTCCACTTGACTTTTAAAGTGGAATTTAAGGCCGTATTTCAGAGACCTTCCTTAAGTTCAAGGCCTCCTTGAAGCGCTTCGTAACAGATGACACGTTTGAACAGACCGTATGATTTTTAAACAACTTAAATTAAGGTCTGTTTCTGAATACGGCCCTAAGTAACGGCAACTATTCTTGTGATGCTATTTTCAAGTTTCGCGCCTTGGGCTGTTCAGAGCCCCCCCCCCCTCTCATAGCGGAGCCGGTGTCCATCCGACCGTACGCACAGCGGTCTTAACACGTATTTAACCGCCAAATATCTCAAACTATTTTAGAACCACGAAAAATCCCAAATTATCAAATTATTAATTTCTCTATCCCAACCGTTAAAATAGGCGAAATCACGCTTTGAGTCTGATTTAACCGCGAAATAGCCCAAATTGTGACTTTTCAACCACGAGATAGTCACACATTTTCTCTATTTTGGCTGCGAAATAGCCCAAACCGCGCTTTTTTCCGCTCCGCTTTTTCAAACCACGCGTTGTTTCTCCATCTAAACGTTCAAAAAAGAACACTTTAGGTTGTCAACGATTTTCTCAAGCGCCAAAGCAGCCTGAGGTCTACTCGCATCGACCCTCTGCCGGGTTAGCCACTCGTTTGTGGGAATTCTTGAGCCGGGCCAATCGGTCGCGAAGAGGACTTAATGATCAGGTTGCATGGGCAACCTCTTTTTGTGCCTCTTTTTGATACCTGGCAGGATGGAAGGCCAACAATGTAATTGTCAAACACTCCGGAGATATCCACCAAGAACACTTCCCCATGACGTAAAGCGACTCTTTGCGCCCTCCACCACTGTTCAAACAGACAATATGGCGCGTTCTCGGTTTACATTCCAGCCCAGCACCCATTTTGGCCAATGGAGAGGAGGGGGGAAAGGCCCTTCCAGTCACTCCTGCAATCTTCCACCATTAGGTCCTCAAACAGTCAACGCACGATCGCCAAAAGCAGCGCAGTACGCAGTACTCTGAAATCCGACTTTTACTGTATACACTGTATCTCCTCCCTCCCCCCACCACCACAACCGAACTGTAAGCATCACAAGATTATTTGCAATATTTTTGTGTTAAAAATTAAGAAACAAACCTAAATTCAAAGCTCAAGGTTACAAAGGCTCCAAACCAACCAAGCTCATATAGAGAAAAATAAAAGGTTTAGGCTTACCGCAACTTTTGGGTTATCTGTGTTAGCCCCATCACTAACCTAAACGTATAATTTTAAAAAGTAAAATTTTGTTGTTTTCTTAAATTTAATGTCTTTTGAAAGTAACTTAAATAAAAATCTAGATGGGGTGAGGTAGGGGGAGAACTACGGTCGGCAATGCCGAACAAACACTCACCTCGAGCGAGGCTCGTTTCTGAGGGTTGAGAACAAGGAACTTCTTCAATAGACTCTCACAGTCCGTCGACATGTAGAACGGTATCCGGTACTTGCCGCGAAGGACTCGTTCGCGAAGCTCACGCAGCGTCGAGCCGTCAAAGGGAAGAGAGCCGCTAACGAGGGTGTACAGTATGACGCCCAGAGACCATACGTCGACTTCGGGACCGTCGTATTTTTTACCTGTACGGAGTGGGGTAAAACAAGGGAGTGGGGATAACAAGAGAACGTAAGTCAACGTTTAAAAAGTTGGGGAGGGGGAGTACTCACCCTGAAATAATTCGGGAGCCGCATACGGTGGACTTCCACAAAATGTATCTAATTTATTGCCAGGAGTGAATTCGTTACTAAATCCGAAATCGGCTATTTTAATGTTCATTTCGCTATCCAAAAGAAGATTTTCAGCCTTTAAATCTCTGTGAATAATTTTCTTTTGATGACAATATTGAACGGCGGAAACGATCTGTTGACAAAATAAACACACTCACATTCAGTAAATTGTTATTTCGCTCTCAAAATGACGCCCATACCTGTCGAAATTTCGCTCGAGCCTCTTTCTCCTTCATCCTCCCGTGGAGAACTAGGTAATCAAACACTTCACCCCCGCTAGCATATTCCATTACCAGGTACAGTGTCTTTTCAGTCTCTATTACTTGGAAAAGTTTAACTAAGAATAAAAAGAACAAAAAAAAGACATGAAACGTCGTTAAAAAAATGTGAAACGAGAGAACTATATGGCCACGTACCTATATTCGGATGGTCTAGCATCTTCATAATTCTAACTTCCCTAAACAGCTAAAATAACAGAAAATTTAAATGAATATATGGGCAATGATTGATTGGTGGGTTGGTCGCTGTAGCCTACCTTTTGTAAGCTTCCTGGATTCAGTTGTGTTTTGTCTATGATTTTAATTGCAACCTAAAATGAACACACATCGCGTCAAATTGTAACTCAAATTCTATGGGTTTTGGCCGTAGAATCCGAACGAAAAAAAAATATATACAATATTGTGAAAATTTAGTTAAAAGGCATGAAGGGTGTGATTTTGTCTGGCGCCAGTGTGCGTGTGTGGCGCAATCATCGATCGCATTTTTCTTCTTATTTAACCGATTCTTAAACTATTTTTATTTACCTTTCACCCAATTATTTATCAGACTCAAAGGAAGTCAAATATTCCCCCCTCCCAATCATGATCACGGAAATAACTCCTACCACACACATTGCATTGCAGCCCCTCCGCTGAGAAGAGATTAAACTCCCCGGAAGTCCCGCTTCATAATACTAAAAATTTGAACGTAATAGAAAGATAAAGAAATCGTCATAGCTTTATTCCAATCTAGCGGAAATTTACCATTTTTTTTCGTTCAGTTTCATCATCTTTAGATAAGTGGAGGGCAAAGACAAACAAAAACAACACTCACCTCCATTCCAGTGGGTACATGTTTGGCCAGTTTGACTTTGGCGAAATTCCCCTTGCCAATGGTCTTCAACAGGCGGTATTTTCCTATGTGCGGTTCGTCTGAGCCTCGACTTCGCGTCGAAGAGACGCGCCGTTCACCGCCGCCGGTTCCCCCGGCATTCTCGCTTCCCTGTAACAACAATACGTCGATGAGTCTCAGGCGAGCCGTTGGAAAGCCGATTGTGGGCGGACATCCAATTGGGAAAAACATGTCTTGAATAAAGAGTAAATTTTCCAGCAGTTAAAGACAACGGGCCCATAGGAACTGTCTTGCGAGCTAGCTTATCCGATGGAGGAAAGATAGGTAATCTATAGTCTAAGGGGAGGAAGGGGGGAGGTAGCCTATTACGAAAAATCAACAAAAGATACAGTTAAAAATAGAATAAAGTAGCGCGGTTTTTGACTATCAAATAATCAATCCCTTCCTGTTCCCTTACCACAAAGCACAAAACGGAGTCCAAGCACCCCCTACTACAATCTCCCTCACTCGTTCATAGTAGCTTTTATGAGCAGTAGCCTATAAACGACATTGGAATAGTCTCAACAGGCACAAAGTCCAACCCTGACCTTTTACGTTATAGAATCGACCAAAAGCTGATTTAATTTCTCTTTTTATGAACGCGGAAGATTACTGCAAAACTCTTTTCCCCTCCCGTATCGAAAATGCATAGGTGAAATAATTTAAAATCAACTTCTTCTTTTCTTGAAAATAGCGTTTTTTTTTTGGCGGAAGAGAGGCACCATATGAAGGAGTGGGAGAGGGAGATACGGACTGGTTTCAGTGCTTTCACTATTTAGTATTTTTCGTCGTTAATAATCATCCCCCCCCCTCCGATCAACTACAAGACTGGTTTGAACGCCTTTTAACGGGAAAAGGTTATCCCCAAAGCATGTCTCCAATGAACGTGTATGGGAACAAAACAACAAAATGAAAAATGAAAGCAGACCCCACGCCCCCAACCACCTTCTACACACTCGCATCAGCCGACATTCCCACAAATGAAGGTTGAGTAAAATTAATTGTTTAAAATTATAAAAACGCGATCAGAGTTTCTGAATTTTCACCGACAGGAAAAACTCCAACTTTCCAGAGAAATTAAAAATAAAGTAATCCACTGCGTTATAATAATGTGCAATAATAAGAGTATAAGACATCGAAAAGGAGATTTCACCGCATGCACGAAAAACGTTGTTTCTACGAGCCACGCCTTTTCATCCCAGCATAAGTTCAATAGTTTTTGTTTGTACAAATATTGTTTGTGCGTTAACAGGGTCATTTTTCGCGAGATAAACCCTGCGAGATTACGCAATATTTTACCCACAGCTTAACTACCACTAGTTTATTGACCTTTTTTTCTCGCTGAAGTAGACCGAAAAAAAAAATCCGTCAGATTTCATTGCCCTCTTTGAAAGAAAGAGAAGAAGGGCGAAAATGAGTTTCTCAGTACTTATTTTCTAGCTTCTGAGGACAAAAAAAAGTTGAATGGTCTTGAGGAGTATGTGCTGCGAGGAAGAATAAAGAAAGAAGAAGAAAGAATTGCCGGAATTCCTTCTGAATGATGTATAGCATGAAGAAGAGTGAAGGAACTGGTGAGGAAAGCAGTGGCGGGGAGGAAGGCGATGATTTTCGAAGGATTAAAATAAGCGATGAAGAGAAAATGAGGTGATCTACCCCATACACATCAGGCAGTACTTGATTTAAGTCTTCATTCTGAATTGGGAAACGGGATCTACCGTGGTCCCCTCGTAGAACCTGTAGACGTCCTCGCCAGACTTTCCCATTCCATGAAAGAGTATAACGAACGGCACTATGTCACCACCAAGATCCTCTAATAAGGTCTCCCCGATTCAATGAGATCAGACCCTTTTCTAATCCTTGATCTGCCTCCGGGCCTGGTTGCCTTACATCCAACCACACCTACAATTGGCTTTTCATGAATGATTTCTGCGATTGCCACGCGCCCTGAAGGCTTCTAGACTAGACGGCCCTAGACCAAACCAATTTACGACAATTTGAGAGTATAGGGCGTTAAGAACCACCCGGTTGTCGTTTTAGGAAGACTCCAATCACAGATCGCCCACGAATGACGCCCACATACATCTCCACCAGTGGTGTGTGTACCAGAAAACCAGTGGTGTACACTCCACGAGTGGCTCCCATTGCCAGAAACGAGGGACAAACGCCCCGAGTCTAGGAGTCCCAAGTTCCAAGGACTCATCACCCTTCCTGAAGTCGCAGCCTCTTATCACATAACTATCTAAAACTAACTAAAAGGTTTGTCGATATCCACATCTTTGCGTGAAACATTCTCAAGAACTCGCAAACCCTTGGCGACACCTCATCCTCAGCAGTACTCACCGCCACCCCAAAAAGCCTGCGTTATGAGCGTGTGCACTTGCAGGAGAGGATATTTTGTCCGCCTGGGGCTACTGTAGCCATAAACATGTGCCTAGCCAAATACCTTCCAATATACCTTCGTATCCATTGAGCTGAAAATTGGCATGTACCTACTTAGCTAAAAGACACAGATAACATATGTGGCCAATTTCACGGATCTGGCTCTTTAAGAAGCCAATTTTGTGGGTTGGCACTCCATTTATCAGATTTTGCTGCTTAAGAGGCGGGGGTGGGGGTGATTCATTACAGAAACCGAATTAACGAATCTCGGCTCTTCTGCAAACCAAATTCACTCTACTGGTTCTTCTAAAACAAATTTTACGGATTCGGTTTCTCCAAAAACCAATTTCATTCGTTTGCGGCAAGCTCAAACCCCAATGTTGAGGAATCGACTAATAGAAAATCCTTCGAAAATTCGGTATTTCGGTTCGTCTCTCTCAAAAACAAAATTCCCGGATTTCATCTTTCGAGAACCAATTCTGCGGATTTGGCTCTATCGCAACAGTTCGGTGCATTTTTCGCTACAACATAAGTCACTTGGCAGAGTTGGTTCACTCAAAAAGCCAATTTTGTGAATTTGGTTCTTTGTAAAACAGAATTTCACGTAGGTATATAGTTCCTTCAAAAATCTTTCACCGATTTGACTGCTTCAAGGGCCGATTTTGGCGGTTTTTCTGCTTCAAAGGTCATTCAGAAAACGAATTTCACGGATTCACGTACAGGCAGGGGGAGGTACCTGCGTCCTTAAGACTCGGGAAAGTACTTCCAAAGTCTCCTCAACTCCCGCGCATATCCCGGCTTAGGTATACGCCGGAGGGAGGGGGGAACGTGACTTCTTCATGATTTCAAACTGGTCCGAGCCCGCTGCACCTCGCTCAACGCTCATAGTGGACAGATCCCCGAACAGAAGGACTCATCCACGTCTCGTCGGTTCTCGTGAGGGGGCACTTGTAACATGTAAAGGCGTTTTTCATTTGCACAAAATCCTGCACCGGAGCAGTTCGTTTCCACCCTTCTTCCCCATTATGTTTTGATTCAGAGAGGACGGGCGGAAATGAACTTCCCAATGGCAGATTTTTGGGCAAATGGGAAGGGAAACGCTATAAGTCTCCCCCCTGCCGTGAAGCCTCCTCGTGCACCGCCTCTTACTATTGAAAATCCTTTTAATCGTGCGAGTTGTTATATCAATACACCACTGCACTCTGCCAATTCTAAATCGTGGAAATAAAATCACTGGCGGACCGTCAGCTCTCACAGGAAAATAACTACTAACAGGGGGTTTCATTCTACTTTTGGTGCGGCGACGTTATAAAGGATGTATATCAGTAGGAAATCAATAGTTATAGTTGTCCTCTTCGCAGATTTTATTCTTTTATTTGGCGGAACTAGTTTTCGGCTCACGGAGCCATTATCAACGCCTTTAAACTTTGGGGTTTACATATGGGGGATACCCGTGTCTAAAATAAAAAATAATAAATAAATAAGTGAAAATTAAAAAAATAATAATCATAATTCCCAATTTAAATAAATTACGAATCAATCAAGTTAGCTAAAATCACTAATTAAAACTTACCAATTTCCATAGCGTGTCAAAATATAGGCACCAATCACTTAAAAGGACTAGACTAGTTTACAACAGAATAAATTATTTTAGGAGCGTCCGAAGGGTAAACATCCTCGGTTCATAACGAGAGGAGGGGAAATTATCAGCTACGGAGGAGAGAAGAGACCCTGCTCCCTCGAGTTTGTCATTCAGGCAGTGCGGGTTATTCATTAATTATTTTCTTATGCACATTTTTTCCAAGACGTCCTGCCGACGTCCGTATGGCTCTCCATAACGAGCAGTTGGGCACGGTGATCACCCATCTCACCACGGCCAATTATATGGGTGTAAAAAGCTGACCCAGACCTCGACAGATGCTCCTTGAAGCGCGTACGAAATTTACGACCTGTGCGTCCGCAATAAGATGCATTTCCACACGAACCACACTCCAGACGATAGACACCGCTTTTGTCCTGGGGTCTTGAGGAATCCTTCCCTTTACTTAACAAGTCCTTAAGCGTATTCTCGCTCTTGAAAGCAACGCTGTACCCCTTTGCCCTCTGCAAACGTTCAAGGCGCAGCGACACAGCGCCCAGGAACGGCAGACGTACCCAACCCATCGGCTCTCTCTTACCCTTCATCGATCCTGGGAAGACACGTTCATTTGCAAAAGCGCAATCTTTTCTTCCGGTTTGACCAATAATTGAATGTTTTTTAAAACAGTCCTATAACGGAGCGTATAACGGAGTAGGATCCTTTTTTCAACTCTGTATGGTTGTTTTCTTTAAGGAAATTTTCTGTAGTAGCCATGTATTCTTTGTTATTCATCATTAGTCATTACCATAGATTGACCCTTGCCAGCCCTCATCACCACTACATCATTCTTTTTTAATTTGCCACGTAAGTTCAACCCCATCTTGAGTTCTTTTGATTCAACCCCCAACGAACCCTTCTGTATACACTTCTTAAGAAAGCAACTACTAGCTACTCTAACTTCTTGGTCTTGTAATTTAGTCTCTAGTTCGGCTATCATTTTGTACACGTTTTGTTCAGCTATAGGGACCTGCACAAGCTGCTCCTGCAACGTGTCTTCCTAGGATCGACGAAGGGTAAGAGAGAGCCGATGGGTTGGGTACGTCTGCCGTTCCTGGGCACTGTGTCGCTGCGCCTTGAACGTTTCCAGAGGGCAAGGGGGTACAGCGTTGCTTTCAAGAGCGAGAATACGCTTAAGGACTTGTTAAGTAAAGGGAAAGATTCCTCAAGACCCCAGGACAAAAGCGGTGTCTATCGTCTGGAGTGTGGTTCGTGTGGAAATGCATCTTATTGCGGACGCACGGGTCGTAAATTTCGTACGCGCTTCAAGGAGCATCTGTCGAGGTCTGGGTCAGCTTTTTACACCCATATAATTGACTGTGGTGAGATGGGTGATCACCGTGCCCAACTGCTCGTTATGGAGAGCCATACGGACGTCGGCAGGACGTCTTGGAAAAAATGTACATAAGAAAATAATTAATGAATAACCCGCACTGCCTGAATGACAAACCCGAGGGAGCAGGGTCTCTTCTCTCCTCCGTAGCTGATAATTTCCCCTCCTCTAGTCATGAACCGAGGATGTTTAGCCTTCGGACGCTCCTAAAATAATTTATTCAGTTGTAAACTAGTCTAGTCCTTATAAGTGATAGGTGCCTATATTTTGACACGCTATGGAAATTGGTAAGTTTTAAATAGTGATTTTAGCTAACTTGATTGATTCGTAATTTATTTAAATTGGGAATTATGATTATTATTATTTTTTTAAATTTTCACTTATTTATTTATTATTTTTTATTTTAGATACGGGTATCTCCCATATGTAAACCCCAAAGTTTGAAGGCGTTGATAATGGATCGTGAGCCGAAAACTAGTTCCGCCAAATAAAAGAAAGAAATCTGTGAAGAGGATAGTTATAACTATTGATTTCCTACTAACAGGGGGTTTATTCAAGGGAAAATCAAACGGGTAATAATTATGTCACGAAGTGAGAGGTTTTAATCAGAATACACGGAAGGGAGTACGCTCCTCCCCCCCCCCATCGTTCAGCGACATCCTATCAATCATAACCGTTGGGTCGTGTAATCAGGAAATCAGGCGAGGATGCTTAGAGTCCTTCATGGAGGCAGTGTCATACTACTCCTGCATCGCTAAACAGTCGCCAACGTTTTTCATCTCCTCCTCTCACCTTTCACCATAACCAATCAGCTCCAAGGGACCTGAAAATCTTTAGTATTGGCGATTGCAGCTAAGCGACACTCAGTCTGATGGCAAATATGAGAAATTCCCTATTCGGTACTCCTAAATCCCATCCTACCTGAAAATGCTTAACTAGCAGTTAGTTTATTTACTTTTATTTTTTAATAGCTTTTTTCTTCGGTGTATCTGACTTTAAAGTAGCAGAATCTCTTTTATCACAGTTATTAACAGCCGTTGGGACAAGAATACCCATCGTTTTACTGAACTTTTGTGAACAGCTAATGATTTTTCGGCGGCCCTCAAGGGAAATTCAATGAAGGAATGGTCTTGGCCGTCAAATATTTTTTTTTTAAACTACAATTTGAATGAAGATAGCCTCATTTTCCATCGGAATCACGCCATACACCATGGTCAAAAAACCAAAACCCTTCGAAATATGCTTTTTCCAACGTTTTTCAAGGCTTACGGAACTTTGTAAAACTCCTCCTCTCACCAGGGGCCTTATTCCGAGTTGTCGGGAAAAACTCACGTGAGGTGGTTGCTATGGCGAGATAATACTATTTCTGATGAAGCGTCCTTGGATACCGCTCGCGGGATCATTTCCCGACAACTCTAACTAGGGCCCCAGATGATAAAAATGCGTTTTCAATTGTTTTGTGAATTTTCGGCAGAAATGACCATTTGCTGGAAAAAATATTTATTTTTCTCTTCAAAATCGTATTTTTTGACCAAAAAAATTCTCACAACCCTTGTAATTTTCGCCATAAGATGAGGCATCCCATAAAGGTGCATTTACACCGAAATGTCCCGCGACACTTCAGCCGCCTTCACATTAAAGGCCTCGCCACACCGAACGCGAACTGCCGCGCGGACTGGTCCGCACGCGGAAAAACTATGGTAACGGGGTATACCTCACCCACGTTGTCATGGTTTTTTGGCGAGCGGACTAGTCCGCGCGGCAGTTCGCGTTCGGTGTGGCGGGGCCTTAAAGCTTGCATGTGAAGGTGGCTTTATAGCTTGAAATTTAGTGTCAGACTCAAATCGCCTTGGTGTGAGCACAAACTTCTAGAAATTTTCGTCAGAGTTTACTTTATTAGGCCCCTTTTACACGAGTAAGTTTTTTGTTCAAAAATATGTTCAATCTGTTCACATACAGACAATTTGAGGCAGGGAACTTGTCATTTTTTTTTTCAAAATGGTTACTTTGATAAAAAAAACTTACTCGTGTTTAGGGGCCTTACACATTCAAGAAATTTATGTCTGACATTTTACACTTATGTCCAGCGAAAACTGTCGCTGCATGTCCGGTGTAAACGCACCTTAATTGATGAACAGCCGCCATTGAAGCTTGAAGATTTTTGGACGAATGTACTTACTGAGAAATTTGAAATTTTCTGACCATTAGAGACGCATTGAACGAAGAATAGCCCATAATAAACAATTAAATTACACTGCATGTGATTCGAGAGTACTGGATACACTATCAATGATGACCTCGACGGTAGCGCTAAAGTGTTAGCTTAAATCGCCAATATTCGGACTTTTGCTTTCATCTTGACAGGTTCAATCGAAACAGATACGGTGACGTCGATTTTTTTTTTTTTTTTTTTTTTTTTCTAGAGAGATACGGCCGATACGAATTGCGATTGATATTTTACAAAAAATGGTGTGTAGTGAGGGGGAGGGGGACAGGAAAAAAAAAGTCGTTCCGGCTTCTTTTCTCCCCCGGGAAGAGAAAACTTGCAGCTCCTCAATTCGGAATTAACTTTCGCTTCCCTATCAATGTTTGAATTGAGCTGTGTGATTTGAAAACATTTAAAAATAAGAGTAAAATAAAAAATGCTGCGTAAAAGTACAAGAAAAAAAATACACAAGTGGCTAAACATGGCAGGAAATGGATATAGAGCAGAAAATTCTATGACCATGGAATGACGTTAACTCATCCTTCTTCCCGCTTGAGAAAGATTTTGTGAAGAAAAAACAAAAAAGCCGTGACGGAAACTATTAGGCAGGCTTTTGTCTCTCTCGCTCTTGGAAAAAAAAGTACGGGGAAATTACCGAAAAAAGAATCGTCGACGGCGGAATGACGGGCAGTGGTTGCGGCGTCGGAAGACTGAAGCATGGGCCTCGACTTCGGTTCGTGTGATTCACCCAAGTCATATAGCTGACCATGCCCGCCGTCATCGTGTAAATATTTGAGTGTTATAGTATTTGATGGACATTCGACGATTTGAAACGTCACACCATGGGGGGAAGAGGGGATTTCACTGCTGCGGAAGGAATAATTCAGCTTGTAATAAAAATTATTTTAAAAAAAAAAACTAAAAATGCTCCAACTGAGTTTTCATTTACAATAATAGAATTAACCCCTTTTGGTAGGTAATCGAGCCACTTTCAAGCATTTAAATATTGGAAGAAAATGCTTGGTTAATCAACCGACTTAGAACTTTTATCTGAAGCCAGAAAAATTTGGCAGGGGCGAGGACTCTAGTCCCTTCTCCAATAAAAAATCACGGGAAAAAGGAAGTTGGGACACCTTATTCACAGGCGAATGCACCGCGACAATCTATTGTACATTATAGGGGGCGTGAGTCACCTGTGGAACTCAACCTCCCTCCCTCCTCCCACGCGTTCATACACATTTTGTCACGGGTTTTAATCCAATTTCTATTTAATTACGGAAGGGTTTTCTTTTTTTTAATGATTTAAAAAAAACTGGCATGATGACTCACTGCTCACTTTTGTGACAATAAAGCTCCCCTTGAGAGAGCGGTGTGAAACCGCGAGAAGTTGCAAAACCAGTCCCTCGGGTGTTTTATCCCAAGGACCTTGTAGTTTAAAGAAAAAAAGTTTACTTTTCCATAACATCAATAGAATGAAAAAAAAAACTGATTTTGTAATGAAAGAAGTCTGTCTTTTTATCTAATAGAAGAATATAGCAAGGCCCACGCGGCACAATCCCAAGAAATCAGAAAAGCTGAATTTGTAATTCTGCTTCTATGGAAAAAGAGAAACTCGAAACGTTTGACTAGTGAGACAAAGAGTGAAATGCAAATCTTATACCTTAAAATACAAGTCAGTAACTTAGTAGTAAGCATTTCGTGCTCTAGAATCCGACTATCACCCACCTTTTAGTGGTCATTCGTCGTTGTGAAAGTAATAACTATAAAATAGGGACCAGGTAAAATACATCCGAAAGAGAAATTACTCGCAAAGAATCACTACAAGTACTTTCTATATAGGCACCCCTTCATCAAAACAACCCTCCTCCCGGAGAGAAAACTTGGAAACAGAACAGTTTGTCAGTTGGTTAACTCGACAAAACGAAGCTCTTTTTTTAAAATTAAATGACGCGTGCAGAATAGTAAATTTGTTTGTTTCGGAGGGGAAGGGGTTGAGGAAAGGAGGTCATGGTTTTAATTAGAAGGAAAGATCTGGCCCTCCACGCCACTACAACTATCAGCACAGCGGGAACGCTCCCCTAGCGCAAGGGGAACAATCAAAAAAGTTGAAGAAAAGAGAGAGAAAATAAAAGGAGGAGATTACGTGATTCCCAACTTCATATCAGATAAGATCAATACAAAAATAATTTGAGTTTCTAAACATTTTTTTGTTTCGTTTGAAAAAGGTTAAGGTCGATCGATAAGTTTCTTAGCATTATAATTTTGTCGAACGAAAAAATCTCTCCCTAAAGAAATTACCTCACAACCTACGGTACATTAAAAATGCCCTAAAAGAGACCGGGACATCCAAAAGATGTCACCCCTCCCTTCCCATTGGTGATGTTAGCTGGTTTGACCCATCAGACACAGTCCAAAGAAAAGTGCGGGGTCCAGTATTGCCCGTTTCGGCTTCATACCTGAAACAGCAGGATAACTGGAGGCGAGTGCCCCGCTCCTCGAGCACTCCGAACTCGAGGGGCTAAATTGCCAGGCCGATGAGAGCCAGCCAGGACCAAGAGTAGTCTGCAATGACGGACACTTCGACTGACTGAGTAGGCCACCCCCCCCCCTCTTTATCAAAGGTTTTTTTCGCTGAGCTACCGTGGTTGCGAGGAACGCTACAGCCGCAGCCCGCAACACCACCTCGGTTTCATCCTCGCGGTTTTTGTTTGTTTCCACGAGCCCCGGTAACGCTGAACTTGGTTCGCCAAGTCATGGGAAGATCCAGTGGCGGGCGCCATCATAGCGCAGTTTCTGGCGGTCTATTCGCGACAAAATTTTATTGCTTATTTATGGGAACCAATTCGTTGCTAAAATTGAGAAAACGCAATCATTGCTATTCGAGAAGGTCTATTTTCGACTAATATAGATAAAACGCGTGATCTGAGCTTCTGGCCGTTATTTGTGGCTAAGATTAAGAAAATGCGTTTGAACATGATTTAGCCTGTTTTCGGAAAGGTCTTCCTCAGCGACGCAATTTTTATTACTTCTGGCAGCTAATTTGCGGCTGAAATAAAGAAAATGCGTGAGCTGTGCAATCCCGGACCGTTATTTCCATTGCAGTTGAACTTTGAAACCGCGATCGGTTTTTCTGAGTGTCTATTTGGGGCTAAAATAGTGAAAATGCGTTCTTGGAGTAGTGAATGGGGAGGGGGGTACCTAAAACTTCGAATGCTGACGACGTATTATGAGAGAAAGCGCTAAGGGCGAACCGAGTTGCTTCTGCAGTGTATTCGCAACTGATAAAAAGCGCGGTATTTATTATTTCTGGACGCCCATTTGCGGCTAAAATTTGGAAAATGCCTGATCTGAGCCGTTTCTGGCGGTTTAGATTTAGGTTTAAATTCAGAGAAAGCGCAGGAGCACGATACTTATTATTTCTGGCGGTCAATTTGTGGCTAAAACAAAGAAAAAGCGCGAAATGCGATGTTTTTGGTGTTTTATGTGCGGCAAAAATTGAAAAAATGCTCCAGAGCGCGAATTTGTTGTTTCGGGCGCTCTAATCGCGGCTAGAAATATGAAAAATAGCTGCAGCGTGATTTGAGTTTCTTCTGGTGTTCTCCTCAACTATAAAATCCTGAGAAAGTGCTCTGTCGCGAATTTGGGGCCAAAGCTGAGAATAAATGCCAAAATGTTAGTCAGGTTGTTTGTAGAGAATAGTATTAAAGCCGTCTTCACATCAAGGATCAGAAATGCGAGGTCAAACGCTCAAGGCGCCGCCGCCTTCGTAGGTCGAAGTAGACTCTTGAAAGATGTTTGGGGGTTGGACCCACCAAACAATACGACAAAAACATTGTTTCAGACGAACTTCACAGGCCACTGTGTGTCACTCGGTCCTAGCTCCCCGTATTAGGAGTCCGCCTGCTAAGGAGTCCGCCTGCTCGTTCCCGTAGATACCCTTGTGTCCCGGTACCATTTCAAGGCTTACCTTGTTATCTTGGGCCAGTAGACAAAGGCTTTGGCGACAGCCCCATACAAGCCCGTAGCTCACTATCGGAGCCGTTAGTGCCTTAAAGGCAGCCTGGCTATCCGTGAGAATACGTATGTATATGGTCATTTTGCTCGTCCCTACGTATATTCTCAGCAGCACAGGCCTTGATTGCGTAGACTTCGGCTTGGAAGACCGAGGTGAGTACCCCCAGAGGTGTCAAACAGCCTCCATTCGGGTTCCACCCCGTGCACCATCGCACCAGTCCCGTTATTCGTTTTAGAACCGTCTGTAAACCACAACCGCTCCTTGTGATTTCTTTTCGCCGCCTGTCCCTCACCATACACAAGGCGGAGGGACAGCGTTCATCGAGGATTCTGGGCATGATGTCCGGCATCATGCCCAGCACCGGGTCCCAAACCGTGTCCAGGATCCCAGTGTGGGTCCTCCTGGAATTAAGGTTCCCCCGTATTCGGCTTAATCGCCGGGCTGATGGAAGCCAGGACCGGGTGGCCTGCAGTGGGCTGATGGGCTGAAATGGAGACTAGACCAGCCAAATTCACGGCCAACAGTGACAGTTAAGTAACAATGTTAGGAATAAATTGGTTTGTAAAATCGCTCGAAGAGGTGTGGAAAAGGGAGGTATCCAGTCTCCGACATTCTTTCATCACGAATTCACCGCGCGGGAACCCCTGCCAAGTCCAGTTTCTATAATTCGTTACACAATAATTCCCCCATTATAATAAAATGGTATGTTTTCGAGTTCCCATGAGAAGAACCCTCGTGATACTCAATGCGGGAACAATAGCGTCCCCAACACAGAGCGGTTTCATAATTTTACTCAGGTGTCTCAACCTTAATATAAGGGAACTTTTCACTTTAATTCAATGAAAAAGAAAGTGATTTTTTTTGTTTTTTCTATTATGGGCAGATCTTATAGGTATGTCTATACCTGTTGAAAATCAATTAGCGAAAATCAGTCAAGTAACTTCTATTGCGATCGGTTTAGATATGCATGAGGGGAGGGGGCTCTCTTGGTAGTTAACGTGAAAATCCGGAACGGGTTGTAGCAAAAACACAACAAAAATGTGAAAGCATAATCCCACCTCTCTTGTATCTAGGCTACAGACTCTTGTCGATATGCAACTTCCACACGCGCAGCTGTTTTTTTGGAGACATTACTGCTCTCAAATAGGGTGTATGTTCCCCCCACAGGGTTAGAGCTTGTACGACCGATCAAGGGGTTGGAAAAAAAACATCTCTGATGTGTGGCCGCGTGTGGGAGAGGAATCCAAGTGACAATGAACGTCCTTGCTCAACGTGGTCGCGATATGGGAGAGGCTAAGTCCTTGGAATGGAATAAAAAACTATTAATATTATGCAGATAGTCGGATTGCGCCTCTCAAAACAGAAGGTTTTGGACTGTTTTCCATCGTTCCCCTTTCTTTGCAACCATTCGTCGACACAGTAAATATGTTTTAGTGTCTTTTTTCCAAACCCCCCCCCCCTGCCATTAATTCATTAGATACGCCAACCTCAAGCGATTGCGGACCGATTTCCAAGGTTTCACAGGGCTTCCCCGCTGAGAAAAAGAGTTGGTTGGGGCCAATGGCAGAGAGTGCGGGGACTTAATACTCTCAAAAGAGTTCTTCATGGTCCCTTGATTTATTCCGCGGAACGTGATTATTAGTTTGGACGCATTGTTGAGTCGAGAAAATAAGAACACGGACTTTGCGGTAATGGGAGGAGAGAAATTGAGAGGTTGGAGGGGACAGAATAGCTGTGATTACGTCACTGAAAAAATCAATGAAGGAGACCGGAGGAAAGGGGACTGAATAGATCGCAATGCACAACTAGAAAAAAAAAAAAAAGTTTTTATCTTAACCAGGACTAATCAAAGCGGGTTAGAGGAATTTATAAAACCGAAAAATAACCGTATCAAAAGGAATTCAAAAATATAATTCCACTAACTTTCTTTGAACTTTCCACTAATTTTCTTTGAATGCCCTTACGTAGGGGAAGAAGCCTCATCAGAAAGGTAAAAGGGGACACAAAACACAGGGCATTATGCCTTCCAAGCAATTGTGAATAAGGTAAATTATATTATACACATGAGTGATGACAGCAACATCATCATCAATCCTACCCCCACCGTCACTCCTGCAACGACAGTTTCTCAAGTCTTTCTGAAGAAAAGGGATATTTTTGACAGCACCCGTTCAATTGAACCCACGCTTGACTTATTTAACAGAAACGTTTTCTCAATTCCCTATCAACTTGACGCCCCACCCCTGTTCAATTGAAGTTAAAAAGGCGACAACAAACCTAGTAACTTGCTCAAAAAACAACAACAACAAACAATCGATTTAACACGGGAAAGCGAGAAACTGAATATTTTCACAAACTTCAAATTCTACTTTCGAGAAGAACTTTCGCTCTTGTTTCGCGTCTTTTAATTTGCCTTTTTTTCGCACATAAAAGTCAGTGTTCTTTCAGTGCCGGTTCTCAGGAGATAATGATATCCCCACCTCACAATAATCCGAATAACAAACAAAAGAACAGAAAATTGTTTAACCTGGAAGAAAATGGAGAACTTGCGTTTCATCCTTTTCTTTAAACGGACAGAAGGACAGTGGACTTGACAGAGAAAAATCGTCATACTCGCGCTAGTAATGAGTATACGGAGCCTTTTAAAGGGTACACTAACCTGTCATTGAAGAGACAGATATGTACTGTACAAACCAGTTACCCTTTGGGAAAGGGTAGAGGGGTCAGAGGGGGAAGGTACAAAATCACGGTTGTACATTTAAATGTTGTTACAGATGGATTTGACAATTGACTCTCATCCTTGACGCATTCTGGAAAACACATTTGAATTGCAAAAAAAAACAACAACAACCACGGAACACACTCACACAAAAGAAGCCAAAAATGAGACATTCGGTTCCAGGCCCTCCCTATTAATTTCATGGCTAGAAACAATGAAGGGCGAGCCCTTCGAAAAAAGGGGAACCACGCCTTAAATAAAAATCCTTTTCGTGTTCAATTTTTAAAATGTGAAAGGTGATATTCTCACCTTCACTTTTCTTTTTACTAAAAACGGACGGAAGTTTACAATTAGAGCTACGAAAATAAGACGTGTTTCGACTAACATCCCCTCCCCCCACTGACCATAATCATCAATCTTGTAATCAAACATGAAAAAAAGGAGAGAGTTTACGCTCCTAAAACGCGAGAAAAAAGAAACACGTGGGCCCACTTGGTGTAAACACTCACTAAAACGTTTTTTTTAAAACGTAGGTACACCATTCGTGGTTTACTGTACATTTACTCGCTCGTTACTCAAGTCTTCTTCTCCAAACATACATACATATTGACGCGGGATAAACGAGCGTTTATCCCAAGAAAGACTGAGCACTTGGGGAGTTTTAAAATGCCTGTAGAGGCGTGACTTTCTCCAAAGGGCAACAACCGAAAGGATTTCCCCTGCTGTACCATCCCAGGAAAATTGTTGAAGTGGTAATTTTGGCCCTATGGCTATATCTTGGGGATCTTCACCGAGCAGTGAAGATCCACAAGTTACCAGGAAGTCCACGCATCAACATAGAGACTTGTCTGGTTAGATGAAAAGCAATAAAAAAACAAGTTTTAATAGTTTTAAAGACGTAGGCGACTTAGGAGAAGGGATCTCATTACGCGAAAAATCACGTCGTCCTTCGACCGTTTCATACTCTCATAACAAGAAGGTGGTCACACAAAAAAACCAAACACACGAAAAGGGAAGTGGAGGGTTTTTTTCAAGTTAAGGCGTTAGTATAGCCTTGCAACCGTGAAAATTATGATTACAGCACGGCTGTCATTGTCCCCTTTCAAGACCTTCCGATTTTATTCGCCTAGGCGAACACTAAGAAGGGTCTCGTTACGTAATGTTCAACGCGCTACTACTTACAAAAATCATTACGAAACTGAAGTTATAGAGAACGCCCTCCTCTCTTCATGCTCGCGATTTCAATAATTTTCTCTCTACTGCTGCCAACATCCCTGGGGAGTTTGGGGTATTCGGCTCCCCTCGCTTTCTGCCCTTCAACATTTCAATTAGCCCTTGCTTACATTTGTGTACCAGCACAGGTTGTAATTCTAAGTAAACCCGGATGGTCTTGTTTAAATTCTCCAAGAAATTCAAAACGCACGCTAGTCCAAGCGTTTTAAAATAAATCGGAGAGCGTGAATTTTCAAGGTCCAAGTTCAAAGGTATTTCCGGGACGAATTTGACCACCTTGATTGATGTGATGACGTCAGCTAAAGTTGGAGTAAGGGGTCGAGGAATCACATATATTATGTGCAGCTATACCTCAAAAAGGAACTGGCTAACCAATATGGCTAAGAAAATGTAACTGACAACCATGAAGTACAGGAGTCAATCAATTTACAGGGAAGATAGAGGAAGGATGACCGCCCTTCCGCCATACCAGTAGTAGACATTAGACAACACCGGAATGGGCGAACCCCAAAAAAGAACAATAAAGAGCCATACACTCCATCAATAATTGATTGTTGATTTACAGCCAATTGTGGAGGAGGATCGGGACGGAAGTAATTTAACAGCAAAGTAAAATGAAGAAGACCGTAAACTAAACTTAAAAAAAAAAAAAAAAAAAAAAAAAAAAAACTAAGAGTGGAGAGTGGGGCAAAATGTTTTTTGTCAAAAAAGCTTTAAAAACTATCATAAAGTGATCAGTTACATGTGAAAGAGTCGAATATCAGACAATGATTAACTTTTATCATCCCCAAGATCATATTTGCCGCGGGATGGCCTCGAAAAACAAATCGGCGAGGATGACACCCGATAACAATTCCCTTGCCTCATACTCTTGTGGTTCACCTTCATACTCTTAATTTTCTGCCCGTTAAGATTAGATTAGACACGCACACTCACATTGTCAAAGACTGCGTGCAACGGGAGGAGGGAAGCATCCTCGAACCATTTAACGAACCACCACTAATGGTAGCAATATTTAAATTAGACGCTTCCGTTTTTTTATAATTAATGAATCCTGTGTAGGGCAACCCCAAAATGTAAACTCAGTTGGAGCAAAATACAAAAACAATTTGAGGAGGGCTTTTGAAAAATCAAAATTCACCAATCACAATGCAAATAAATCTTTGCAAGTTTTCCTTTTTTTGAGAGAGTGGATGTGGTCCGCCTACGCTGCACACTTCGTTTTTCAAACACTCCTAGGAGAAAACACTATTTTTTTTTTTTTTACTGAAGACAAACACACCACCCCGAGGGAGGACCACGCCGGTAACACTTCACTACTTTAACTGACTCAAACCACTGACATAGGGAACTCGTTGAGAGAGCTGAATCCTCCCACTCTCTCCATCATCGACGAGCGAGTCATGAAGAGAGAGAGATAAACTACTAACCCCCGCCCATCCCATAACAAGAGAGAAGTTTGACTTCCAACGGAGAGAAATTGCAAGGATTATCACGCCGGTAACAACTGTTTAAACTTTTTTAAAGGAAGTCAAAAAAATGAACAACCCACTACTGCAACAAATAAAAAAATCGTTTTTTTAGGGCGATCGCTTTTTGCTCTCGAGGAAGTAACACCAACTCTTTCTTCTACTTCCATTTTTTGTGTGTTATTCTTACCGATAACGGTGTTCTCGGATCTGATGAAAAGTTATAGTGAAGATAAAATTTACAGAGACTTTTACGTGACAACCCGAAGTCAAGCAAATTGCCAAATCTTTGTAGCGAGCTCAAACGCGTTAGACCAAGAATTCTAAATTTTTCAACCACCCCTTGAAGATACATCATTGTCCGGTACACCAAGAACGGGGAAGTTCCCATGCAAAGAAGGGGGTGGTGGGGATGTATTTTTATATCAAGAGGCGCAGACCTCATCAACAAAACAGCAGATTTTCTTCTGACCTATTCATCGAACCGGCAAGAGAAGAGTGTAAGATGATGGAGATAATACGAAAATTTGGATCTGGGCCAATGCCAAAGAATGCATATTATATTATACATATAGTATATTTCATAAAGAGTACGGAAAGTGGAAACTATCGTGCGAGTGTTGTTTTGAATTTATTTGTTTGAAAATAATGAATGAAGCGAAAATATTTCCTCGAAAAATAAACGCCCTCCCACTTCCCGTTCTAGATTCTAGGTTAGGTTGATCCTCCTAGACAAATACATTCATAAAGCTTAAAGAACAGTGGGACACAGGCTACAATATTACTGTACTAGTGTACTGGAGTAAGAACATTGACAGTGGCTTTCTTGCCCAAATACTTCAGATTAGAGGACGATGGGGAAACTGTGGGAAGAACCCCTCCCATTGCCGCATGACCACTGGCCCAATGCTCACGCTTGGATTTCATATCGCACGCTCAGGAGCAATAACCCTCGTTGCATCTTCCACGGAAGGTAGCAAAGTAGGTTATTTCGAACGACTGTAGAAAAAAGATCAAGTGTTAATTTAGTTGTCGAGTTAATGATTATTACGATGTTTTAAGTAGTACGAAATGAGTATATTTCATAACGAGTACGGAAAGTGGAAAATATCGTGCTCGTGTTTGACAAGCGAGGCAATTACACGAACTACGATATTTTACTTTCCTACGAGTAGTGAACGCTATTTTTCGAACTACTTAAAACATCGTAATAAATTAATAATCATCGATCCCAGCTAAATCAACACTTACCTTACAGCCTGACTTCACTCAAAGACGAGCTCTAGACTAGGGAGGAGCCCGTCAGCCGATCAGCCTACAGTCTCCATATAGATAACTAAACTGAGGTCAAAGTTTTCATATCGTAACACTGATACGATACGGATTCATATCGTAACGATGATATGATTTCATATTGTAACGTTTGAAAAATGCCACTTTCGTTATAAGTAGTACGAAAAACAAATTATTCCATATACATAATCCAGAAAAGGATTAATTTTAAAGCGTTGCATCAAGTCAAAATCACATAATATTCACGTGAAAAGGACATAACGGTATTTCACAGCCTAAAATGAGCCTACCCAGCGTTTCCTGCCCGAACAGGCAGGTCGGTAAGTCACGCAGTAGTTTCGGTAGAGTCAAGAGAGGGTAATTCGCGACTGACCGTAGAAGATCTGCCGCCTCAGAACTTTTATTTTTGGCTCAGAAGCTGCACGATTAGCATATAAACCATGAACATTAGCCTTTGAACCATCTTATTTATTAATCAATGTGATTTCACAGCACAAAACAGAAAATTCTACACCTTCTCAGACCAGTACGGCCGTCAGTTTTGCCCCCCCCCCCCCGATAAACTTGCTGCTTAGCAACAAAGCTGTGAATTTATCGCCTGGATATTTATTGTTTTGCCATTGGTGACTGCCATTTCTGCTTCAGAAAATTGCTCTTTGGCGTTGAAAACGGTGAATCCACCGGCGAGGGGACAATCATGGTTCCTGGCCATTCTAGCCCCCAAAACTAGCGATTCCACGCCGTTTTCTGTTAATTGAACTTATTGGCTATCATTTTTGCTCAGAATACGGCTGGTTAAAATTTATTTTCAGCAAAAAAAAACTGGACATTTGGAGCTTCCAAATATGCAGAAAGCCGTGCCGATCTCACCTCGGGAAGCTGCATAATTTAAGACTGTAAATCATGAATTTATGGCCTAAATTTTGATTTACAAGGCACAAAACTGGTACCTAATTGTTATGTAATTACTGATGTGGCCAAAACCTTAAGCCGAGGTAGTGAAATCCACTATTAATGAAAAAGATACGCCAGACGATAATTTCAATAAAATCATGAACGCGAAATAATTCATACATCACGCACACACAAAGCGCTTGACCTTGGCAAAAAATATTTCGAAATGGCAAAGTTTTGCAGATATAATAAGGTCCTGCGGATTTGAACATGAAAGCAAGCGAACTAATGATAAAACAGACTTTTAGTGTAATTTTCCTTCAAACAAAATCACGCCAGAAACCTCGATATTATCACGCCTCATTCATAGTGGGTCTGAGTGCAGCAGCGCCGAAGCCCCACAAATATGTGCTCAACAAATATGGGTTATGGGACCTTTGACACGAATTTTAATTGAGAATAAATGCTACCAGTACGCGTTATTAACATTATTATTTGAGAGACGTCACACCAGTGGGTGATCGCCAGGGGGGGGGGGATGGACAGAGATGAGTCATCCACAAGATTGACAAAGAGCGGCTAAAACGCGTGAAAAGGCGAGATACAAACGTGCGGGAGAAGGGATTTTATAACACACTTTTGCAAGAACAAAAGATAGCATTGAATGCTGAATAAAACAAACAAAAACGAAAATGGCTGGATTAGGAGCGTTGTAGATAACATTTGCCAAGAGACAACGCGCAGTAAGAAATAAAAAGAAGGAAAAAACATTCATTGGAAAACCTCAACGTTCAGTATTTTTTTCTCTGTACCGTTTTGAGGACTAAAAGTCGAAGATAACGGACTCTAGCCCCTCCTTCCCATTACAACTAGACAGAGGCCGGATCTGTTGGTCGCGACTGATTTTAAAAATTGTATCCCTCCTACCCCGCAAAGAATAAAGTTGAAGATACCCAAGACTCGATGCTGCGCTTTGTGACGAGAACTATCCCGTCAGGTATGTGTCATCCTCCTCGTAGGCCGCGAGTACCACGAGGAAAACACTGTCGTTATCATGGCCTTAGCAAGTCCAAATGTTAATTAGCCCTCACCCTCCTTCCCGTCTTTCACTTTAACAGTCGTTACAAAATGCGATTTTTTATTAAAGGAACGAAACCGAGTGAAGTTCGTAGGGGGCAAGACCTTTTATACGATTCTCAGGGTGCGAGGCATTATTAAAGGAATGACTAATGAATTTTAATAAAATCGGTTTCATTAACAGGCGCTCCAACTTTCTTTTTAGTCCCCAAAGTTTTCCATGACTTTAATTGGCACCTCGTGCCCCTGAGAATTGTTGAATAAAGACAAAAAAAAAAAAAAAAATTGGTTGACCTTTGAAATGTCGCCTATTTACCGTCAAAATAATGAAAGATCCCCGACCGTTCTCGACAAACTTTCAGGCACCCTTTTTTCCACCCCCCCCCCCCAAGCGGCGGAACAATTAACTATTCCAAGAATGACTGCTGCCTTTTTGAAAATTGCATTCCCCCTTTCGCGCTTCTTCATCATTCTTAGCACGTTTTACAATCACAGGCAAGCGGAATCGAAAAAATAAAAGACATTAGAAAAAAATAAAAGAGCTGAAAAAAGAGAAGAACAACGGGACTCACCATGTTGTTTGTTTTAGTTTTTATCACTTTTATTATCCCAGGTCGCCCATTTCCTTACCTGGAAAAACAGAAAAAGAAGAAGAGGAAACTCATTAGATATGCTCGGTGTGTAAAAATGGGTTGAAGTAAGCATCTGGGGGTCTGTGGGCAGGGCGGGGGTGAATGATAATTATTTTTACATTTTGATACACATCACATCACAATTAGGATAAAATAGTGAAGCTGCTCAGAGGGAACTCTCTGAACAAACGCCTTGCAATGGCCTCTCAAGTTTCAAGCAATTGAACAAGTCGAACTATATTGGCCTTTGGAACGTTGATTTTTTGGGAATTTCGACCCCTCTATTTCAGGGCTTCCAGGGTTCGCCCCAATGCTTCACATTATTTATGCTGACGTGTAAATTTCTATCGTCGGGTACACGGACAGGGATGGGACGGACAACGGACTGGTGAAAGAGGAGCACCTAATCCCCTAACAAGTTTCTCGTCGATCGGTTACTTTTCCTTAAATAAACAATAGACGAGAGAGGAAGTGAGTCTATTTTCAAGGATTGCGAAAAGATCCATCAAGTACACGCTAGGATTATACCCACGTTTGAATGTATGTCAGATCTAAAGTGAAATAGGTACATAATATTTCTCTGTGCAATTACCCGACGAGGACGCCTTATGCTCCCCCCCCCCTCTCACGCGCAGGCCTATAGTCTCTGTCCTTGATCTCACCGTAGAACTCTTCAATTCCCGGAAATATACCCTCGTGTTTTCAAGCTCATAAAAACTTCATGCGAGAATAAAAGAAAGAAAAATAGGGAGCAAACCCGTTTATTTAACGAAACAAGGCTATATGAGCAGTGCATCCTATCCACTCGATGCAAGCTGTGTGACCTCGGCTATTTCTCTCCTTTCAATCACCACCTCCCACCACCTGTGCGGTTAACAACCACCTGACGAACCCCACCAAAATAGGATTGTGACACGAACTCGATTTTGCTCTACCAGAGCAATGTCACTCGAGACAGTCTCTTCTTGCTTTAAAATTAACAAATGAACTCGAAGCTAAAAGGAAAGGAGTTATCGGAGCACTTGCCATTAGGTAATCGGCATAGCAGAAACCGTGAGAAAAATAAGATGATTATGCATCAAACAACAATGTGGGCGTCATGTGACGGAAATGGATTTTTTTTGCTACCTATCAAAGTCGTGAATAATGCTGTACGTTTCAAGTTAAAGAAAGAGCATTAAATTGAAAGCGTGGTAGTTGCGATAGATAGTTACGAATGGGAAGAACAACGTCAAAGTCCCAATATAATTAGTTTTCTATTCTCGGTGACGGGGGGGGGGGGGAAGGAGGATGCGGCTTACGATCCAGTAAGCCCTGTTCGTTACAACCTCAAAACAGACATTATCATGTTAATTACATTTCAACTATTTTACGTCCCGTAAATAAAGAAATACTCGTTTCAATTACAATTAAATGCCACATAACGGAACGGAATTTCTTTAAAGTTTTCACGCAACTGCGAAACGCCTATAACTCCGCCAACAAAAAAGTAGAAGAATAAGACGAGAGCTACTGGCTTTTTGCCTACTTTTTTCCTGCCCACTTCCTTGTAAGAATCAAATGAAATTCTTCATCAAAGAAAGAGACAACAACCCCACTTTCTCACTCACCTACTATAAGCGGGTGCTCAAAAAGGGAAGTCCCGACTCTACACAGTACTCACACTCACACATTACCCCCGCAGACACGAATCAGATCAGTGTTTTCTAGCCTAAAATTGTAACAAAATGAAGGGAAAGGAAAGAGGCGAATTACGACATCTAGAAGCAGCACCAGCCCAGCACGGTGGATAGGCAATTGTCCTCAACACCAAACGACAAAGCTGTACATTGCATACCAAGCGCGTCTACGAACCACGGCCTTGACTTAGCCCGAAGCTGTCGGCTAATGTTCTCTATCAGACATACACGCTGAAAGGGACAACATAAAGGGGGGGGGGGAGAATTCCTCGGAATTCGCTAGACTCGGGGTACCTTAATTAAGCTCTTCAAAATTTTGCCCTCCTAAACCCTTAAATAGTGCTTCAGAAACAAACTTTTACAATCTACAAAACCAACGGTAAATCTTAGTGACCAACTAATTCATCACAAAATAATTTATATTTTTCTGTCACCTATCGAACGCCACTCTGAAAAGGGGCCTAGCACTAGCGCTCAAAATTAATTTTCCCCACCATTAAATCCTATTAAAAATTACCGTAACCGCTCCTGATAAGCAGCATGATACTTAGGACCCGCACGGCATAGACGTACGACGGGTCGAGCTTCCTTGACTTGACTGTAGTTCTGCAGTACTTGCGTTCTATGAAGAAAAAAACCCGCATTGTAAGGCGGTGAAGAGGGTAAATTAACGGTCTAAATAAAGCAAAGGATAGATTGAACAAAATAATTCAATATTATTGATACCATTTGAGTGGTTTTGGCTGCGTTTTCGGATTCTCTGTGGCAAAAACCCCCAAAGTACGCAAATTCGTCTAATTTGAATTAATGACTATTTTTGCAAAAATCGGCCAACGCGATTTTTACGATCCCTCGGGGAATCCCTCGGACAATTATCAGTGTGGAATCCAGTCGGAACCGGGCCTAAACACCCTTCCCTTCCCAATACCATGGGCCCTCTAAACGTAACCCAAAAGGTAATTTTTGCCTAAATCACCAGGGCACTGGCCAATTTTATACCGTCAACTCTTCAAGGGGTGTTGAGAGGCCCGGAGCGAGGACACGTCTGCCGTCAATGCGGGAGGGGGGGAGAGAGGGCACAATTATCGTTTTGTGATGTCGTAGGTTTTGGCTTTTTCCTTTTTTTTTTTGTCATGGTTGCCCCCTAGAGCGGCTTATCGAGGTCCACCTGATGCGTCGACGTTTTACTCATGCCTCAGCACGCGGATAGCATGGCCACCGTCCGTGGGAAAATTAGGAAAATCGGCTCGGGGTAAGAACCCGTGAGCCATCAATGCCTAGGATGCACAGGGACCCAGTGCTTCTAAACTTCGTACTAAGGAGGAAGAAGGGAATCCTTGGTCTGTTCCATTGTTTCGCGAGTGCTACACTGATGTAGAAAAATCATCTGATTTCATTCAATTTTTCAAAATATTAGTCAATGAGATCACATAGTTTTCTGCACTATTGTAGCACAAGCAAAACAATGGAACAGAGCTATTGTGTTGAATCCAATTTAAATTTAAAAAATTGAAGTCACGAAGGGTGCTAGTGGGAGGTGAAGAGGAGAAAACGGGAAGTAAAAATAACCTCACGAAGATTAAAAGTGCTTTCACTGGTGACATGTGACCAAAGCGAGGTATACCACTCCACGCACACTATTCACGCATAGGTGACGTTCATAAACGAAAAAAAGAAACATTTATCCATTCACCCCTCCTGCTCTAAGCAGACAATGGAGCATCGCGGAGATTTCTCCGATTTATCCCCAGGGTTTCTCTCGTTTCGGTCAGCTTAGTGTAAAATCGAAGAGTGAATCTCGAGCGAGACTTGAATTTAAATTCAACCCTTGGACTACACGGAACGCCATAAAGTGAAAGGATGAGGGCATGTTTCCTGAATACCGAGCGTGCCGGGATACTAGAAGGGTTGTAGGCAAGGGAGAGATCAGCACAACTGGTTGGTATATCGAGAGACTGGAATCACTAATTAAGGCTAAAAGGCAGTAACTGGCGAAATAACACGGAAAAATTCACAGTTAATTACTCACAAAAAATTGCCGGCGTTTCTTTACGGGTGAAGAAACCCGTTGTTCTTTATTTTAACTTGAAGTGGACCTATTGAGTAATCAACAGCCAACATTTTCCTTTTTGTTAAAAATTTTATAACAAAAAAAACTCACACGAGATTGCCGAGTGTGTAGGGAAGAAAGAATGAGGCTGCTGACCACAAAAAGAAAGTTGCTGGGTAGGAGGATCGTTGCTACATGACTACACGGATCCCAGCACCACTGGCTGTGAGGGCACACTTCGCGAGTGATCAATACCATCCAGAGGGGCGCATTTCTTCAACCCACCTAGCAAGCAGCCGCCTCCAACCCCTTTGGTTTGTCATATACCTCGAAATATTCCACTCGCACCTCCTGGATGTATAAGACTGAGTGAGTGTTTCGACACTTTTTATTTATCCATGTACACAAATATACTCTCACCAAAAACGGCTAGTGTAGCCGAAAAGGCTCACTATTTGTATAGGAGGAATGTGGGGGAAAAGAGAATACTCACCCTCGACCGACTAAAAATGAAAGAGCGAACAGGGGATCTTAAAAGTTACTACCAGAGCATCAGACCCTCTTCAGGTTCATGAAAGCCCATGAAGTCATTAAATTTAAAAATTAGTTTCATCACCTTTCTCCTTATAAACAAAAACGAAAAAAAGCTCTTGAAGTATAATTAATTCACGATTTTTAGGGCCCCAAGTAATTAGGAGCATAATACACCTGGCATAATAATGAGGTCTCCCTTGATTGCACTGCCCCTTAAGCGTGCGTTAACTCAGGCTCAAATTACACTCTCATAACTCTTTTCGCGGGGTAGAACCGAACAAAGACGTATTTTTCCAGCCATAAACGTTGTTTTTACGAGCCAGCACTTCAGGGCTATTTCATCAAGGGCATGGGAGGAGGTGATATTTAAAAATGAGCTAATACCTAGCGAAAAACTGTGCATGCTCGTGACCCAATCTCAGCTGTGGATAGGTGAAAAAGGGAAGGGGGAAAAAACACTTGTTTCAATGGCTAATTGGAATAGTGCTGGGCCAACCGAGAAGGAGGCGGCTGTATAGCCCAAAATGTAGCTTAAGTTCTAAACGATGATAATGAACCAGTTCGAAACAGTCCTGCAGCAGGTAACAGCCTGTTTTTTCGTCAGCCTACAGAAGCTACAGTTCTCTAAACAGCTTAAAAAAAAAATTCAAACAGCCCCACCACTACCGTTCACGCCCTATTGGGAATTTAAGCTATCACTTGGAGCGCTGACGTCTGATAATGAAAAGAGTACTCCTTGGTAGAATTCCTACTGATTTCAATGACAGTGCCGGGTGTTTTAATTAAATTCGTGGTTTTAAATGCTGATTGGGAGCTCGAAATGAATGAATTTATGTTCTAACACAAGTCAATTTTGCGAGTGGCCATTATGATGGAAAAATCCAAGCTTCCAAAAAGAAATACATCGGTGGGAATTCCCTCTCTTGAAAAACACCGGCAACACCAACAAACCAGTAGGTACTTCTGATTTTTACTCAAATGTGTCGAACTTCCTTACCCAATGGACTTCAAAGGCGTCTTCGATAGCCAATGGTGGAATGAGATGTCTCCTTTATTCTGATAAAAGGGGTGTAAATTAAGAACCTCAGGGGAACTTGCTGGCTTGGTCACATTCTTTCACATCTCTGTTCTTGTCTTCCCTACTCATTATTGGTCTGGTAATTTCTTCGTTTTGCGATTGTATTGTTACTCCGAAAATATGCGCTTAACGCTAACGGAATTCTTAAGATTTCTAGGTAAGGAAATTCATTCATGCTACCTAACAAGTACACCCACGTTCTAAAGCTTGGTGCACTCGACGCATTTTTGAAGCATGAAGCAGCATTGCCTACCTGTTTTAAAAAACCATCCGCTCACTACAGGGGATCATTTTTTCTTGCAAGTAATCATGCTTCGAACAATTCATCGTGAGCGCCGAGCTTCAAGACACTACGCTACGTTTTTCTTAACATTTTGCTGAGCAGTTCAGGGGTCTCTGCAACTGCACAGTCTTCGCAGCGGAGTCAAAACTGCGCAGTTTTCCAGTCCAGACGCAGCGTCTTACCTGCAATGTGTTGAACTGTGCAGACAAAATGTATGAAAAAAGTAGCGTGTGGATACCGGCCCTTTACACATGGCCGCGTGTTCTTTTAAAAGTTCACTAGTGGTGTAAGGGCTGTTTTACACGAGTAAGTTTTGTGTTCAATAATATGTGGTTCAATCTGATCACAACCAGACGATTTGAGGCAGGGAACATCTGTCAATTTTGTTCAAAGTGGCTAGTTTGTTCAAAAAACTTACTCGTGTAAAAGGGGCCTACTAAAGGTCCTGTTACGTGCGATACTAATTGCTGGGAAATTGTGTTAGGTCCCTTTTACACGAGTAAGTTTTTTTCATAAAAATAGCCATTTTTTAAAAATTGAACGATGGACACGACACGACTTTTGTGGCGTTGCTTCAGTTTGGCAAATTTCCAAGGCCGGAGTCGACCACATCACTTAAATCCAAAAGTTCTGTTTAGGTTTAGCCTTAAGCTGAGCTTAAGAGCTTAAAATCCAATCAACGTTGAGTATTGCAGGCCTAGAGTGACACCCGAAGACAGAACAATTTGTTCGGGATGGACGATTCACACGTGCACTGACAGAAAAAAAAAAGAAAATGTACGTAATTGTATATCAATACATACTTGGCCATGGAAAACGTCTAGTAGCTCCAACAAAAATAAAAATAGTTAAAGCAACAGTAAAACAATACAAAATAGTCACTCAAACCGGCACTTTCGTGGGCGATATTGATAAAAGAGTACTTTTTCTAGTAGTTCACCCGGAAATCCGCCAGACCTCGTATCCGATAGCTTGAATTCCCAATTGTTCATCAAGGTGGCCCAAAATGCCCCATCTCTTTCAAACTACTCCCCTCACACCCCACCACATATCACATCGGTATTTTCCTCCTCTTTGTATACTGTATTCAGCCTCTCTATAAATATACAGCCTTTTTGGGCATCGAAAAATGATATGATGGTTGCAAGGATTGAAGGGTAAGAGGAGGAGTTTAAGGATACATTCCCTCCACCGACCCACTTACCAATGACGCCCAAACTCTTCAATTCCTCGCTTAATAAAAACGCTCTGTTGCTAATACATAGAGCTATTTTTAGAGAGGGGGAGGGGGAATTAAAGAGAAGTTCACAGCTCACATAAAAAAATATTGATATTTTCAAAATAAAAGGCAATTACGCCTTCCCATTGAATGAGGGGTACGAAGGCGTCTCCTTAGCCATTTAAAAATGAAAGTCATTTGTAATTATAAAAACGTCTTAGCGTACAATTTAATTAGCCAGTTTTCTTCCAAACAAGAAAAAGAGCCGTTTGTTTAAACTAGGAAGGAGTTCATCGAAATATTTTCTTTAACAACGCGAGAACTGCGTCGAAATTTGCAGCAACAGGCTCTTCTTGTCAACGAGGGGAAAAAGCGTTGAAAAGGCTCCGCGATAACGAGAGGAGGGGCTCAAGAATTTTAAGAATTAATAGAACCGCTAAGGGCGGAGACGTGGGCGAGAGGATTGAATGGTTTCAAAATCGATACTAGGAGGGGGGGAGGCTTCTGATGTACAAGGTTTCCTCCAAATAGATGACTTTATAATGAAACTTTGAACACTGGAATATTCGAGTCTGAAGGCCTTTTCATCTCATTCCCAATTAATTTCGTAGCTATTTTTAGAAACAGTTTTGCCTGCAATCCACTGTTGAACCCATTTCTAACAAAACAACTACAGAACTGCGAATTGAATGTTCTAGACCCCCCCCCCCCCATCATCATCATCATCCTCCTCCTAACGACTCGTGTTCGTAATGAATTATTTGTGGTCTGACAGGACTGAATTTGAAATCATCAAAGTTACCATAGTACACTAAAATCATGACACCTTCGTTACACGGTGAACATGAAATGACACCCCTCCCACCACGCCAGACAAACCAAATTACAGAACTGCAGTGAGAAGATAAGGAAAGAAAATAAACAGCGGTTTTCAAAGTGAGATGAAAACATACGTTGAACGTATTTTGGAAACGTTGAAAATATTTTGGAAATGATCCAGAATTTTCATTAGAAACATTAATTGACGGAACAAGATTATACTGAAATGATTATGTAGCTTGTCATCGGGTCAACGATTTAATTAAACAAAAGCATAATAATTAAGCAAACAAGACAATTCAAGAAGTTTCAAACACAGATAAATCCCATTATTTAGTACACAAAAACATGGAAAATAAATGGATAGCCTTCATCCAAAGGACCCAATTTTCCCCCTAAAGAGAACATCTTGACCTCTTTATCTTCCTGCTCCAAAAGCGCAATGAAGCGATTTGATTCCCTTCGTCTTTCAAAAGCCCTTAAAAATCCACGTTCCTTAAAACATGGAATCACATAACTATGAGAAAGGTCGAGACTGAATAACATTTTGAAGCCCCTTGCTTTTACAATTTGAAAGACTTCGGTTTTAGATGTTTTTGTTTTCACAAAAAAACAGACGATTAAGCGGATGACAACACTCAGTAGGAACAACGAACTCACATCCTCTCAATAACGAGGACTGTGACGCAAACTGCTCTCCGTATTTCCCACTGAAGAACGCGATGGAAATGACATGGCTGTAGAATTTTTCGTGAAACCGCACCCCACAGTAAAACGTACACGCGTTGAAGAGGCTTCAGAAAAACCTTGGGCCTTCTAGAGTATCCCCCACTCACCCAACCGAGTTTTTCGAAAGTAGAAAAAAAAGAGAGCAGACATCGAGGAAAAATCGACCACTTCGGAACACACATGTAAAGGTCGAAGAGATAAAATTAGCGGAACAGGGGGGGGGGATGGTTTACACCAGTGTTATTGGGTCAATGGCGAGTTGTATTTCGAGGAAATTTTACAATTTTTCAATCGGGTGGAGGGATACGGGAGCAAAAATCGTTTCTCTCTACAAAAAGATAAACAATTTTATCTGAAGCAAGGCCTTTTCTAAAAAACGAGGCCCATCAACACACAGTTAAGGGCCTATTAAACACTGCAGCTTTACGATCCCTATTGTCATACCAATGCATTGACAAGTAGTTTGACTGGCTATTTTTGAGAATTGTTTACCAGTCTTAACGGTCTGGTTGCTAAAGAAAGAGGGGGGGGGGGTGAATCTGAGATTGGATATATCTAGCCGCCTTCCCCGCAGGTTCAAACATGTTTTTTCCTCCGTCTTCAGGTTTTTCGATCACTCGGTCGGAGGAGGGGGTCCTTAAGGCTTTCCAATCAAATTAATACAAGTGTCTTGTTAAAATTGATGGACTAGTAGTAGATGAACGGGCCAATCACCCAGGCGACGTACACTTTCAATCAATCTAGTCCCAGGTTTACCGATCTTTTTTTTTTTGTCTTATCGGATCCTTTTACTTCATGCACAACAAATTACATACATAAACCCTTCTCATAGAAAATTGTAGGTTTCCTGCAAATTCGACGAGATAGTATCGAAAATACCACAAGTTCCTCGTACCACAAGTTCGTCTAATATTGGGAAACCGCAAAAACCGAAAAGAGAAGCTGTCACAAAAATATCGACAGCTTTCAAGGGTTGTGTAACAAAATGTCAACTTATGAGGGAAGGGGACAAAATTACCATATTAGATGCAGCAATTTATATTCGCGAGCAATATCTAACAAGGTAGTAAAAAAAGTCTACTACCGAACGAACGACCTTGAGAAGAAGAGAAGGATAAATAAAACACCCTCCTTGGCCGCACTGAAGCGGATTAATTAGTTTTCAAAAGCTAAAGGTGGGAGAATATCGGTCAACCCCTCCCCCCTCACACACACACACACAATGGTTAGAAAGTTGGCATTTTTTAAATATCTCCTTTTTATTAAAATGAAGGATGGGAGCACAAGACCTTTCTGTCAAGTGCCAAGTTTTCTACGCCAGGGGAGGAAGGGGGAATTCGGGATAATGACATTGAAGTTGCCAAGTTCTCAATAAAAATAAAGTACACCACCCCAGTCACCACTAAAGCTGCACTAAAAAGTAATGTTTTCAACTTTCAAGCCTTCTCAACCCATAGCGAATTGAAATTGAATTGAATCCAAACCAAACTCGAAATGATGTGCTCTCGATTGATTCGCATAATTGATGGGTTACGTAAAATGGCTTCCGAGAATAATAATTACACTATCCTAACGTCATACATTGAGTTCAAGCCTAAACAACAGAGTGCGACAGATTCGCGATGATGGTGACATCGAGTGAAGGGAGGGGGTGTATGCTACAGGTTTTTTTTTTAATGTCTTCTTCGTCGGAAAAGATGAGGCAGCGTCCTAAATTAGAAGTAGAGGCAAATTTCAAGAGGAAAAAAGAATTCTGTTCGAGTCACACATATGTATGAAAAAGTTATGATTCGCTTGTAACCTACAGAGAAACCAAACAACCTTGCTCATTGCGGAGTGGGAAGGGGCCTAGAACCGCGAAACATTAGATTAGGAGCAGGGCCGTAGCGAAGGGCTCGCTCGAAGTCTTGGAGGTGCCACCACCCCATGCGGCAGGTTCAATGACTCAGGTTCAGGCTTCAGGCCCCTTCACTTGTCAGGGCTCTAATTGTGATGTTGACCGGTGCTCATTCTCTCTGTTTCCGTTCTGTGAATCGTCAGAAAATCATAGCGAAAAAACCAGCCGGCTCATAGAGGATTTCCCACCAATACGTAAGGTTGGACTTAAAAAAGTCGAACCTTGTTTACATAAAATGAAAATAATTTTTTTCCTGTAGGACTTATTTTCAAGTCTAGGTGGCGAAATTCACCAATAGGGCCGCATTCATAAACCAACCTCAGACCCGTTTTCACCAAAAATGTTTAGAATTGATCGCGATTGGTTTCCATTAGCGACCATAATATTTCTGATGCAAAATGCTATTATGTCTGTTCGCGAAAAAAAAGTGTAGGGTAGTGTAGTGTAGGGCAGGTTGGGGTAGCTGGTGTAGGCGAGGGCAGCGAGGATTTTTTTGTTACGCGAACGCTTTCAGAGCAGCCAGTGTAAATTCATAACAGTCGTGATATTTTTTCTCTCCTGTGCATGTTAGATAAGAGTTATCAAATTATAACAAAAAATTGGAGTAACTTCGGGCAGCCCTGAGTAGCTCTGAACTCATCGCGAACGCCCTACACTCGTCTGCTCGCGAACGCTTTTCGGGCGCCCAGGTGTACCCTCAGGCAACCTAGTGTAGCTTCACGAACAGACCTATTGTAATCGCGATTACTTGTTGATCGGCGTTGATGAAAACGGGCCTTAGTGAGACTGAGGACTAACTAACTAAGACTAACTACTCCAGGGGGTCAACCACGAGCTAGCGTAAAAATACCGTCAAAACGCGGTATCTATGGCGTTATAACATTATTTGTGATAGAGCGTCCTTAGTTACCGCTTGCGTTAATTTTTTAACGCTAGCTCATGGTTGACCCCCAGGGCCTTTAGTTAGAGTTGTGGGGAAAAACTCACGTGAGGTGGTTGCTATGGCGAGATAGGATTATTTCTGATGTAGCGTCCTTGGATACCTAGGGCCCCAGGGGCCTTATTACGAACGGTCGGGAAAAAATGCAGCTAGCTGTATCTAAGGGAAATAACACTTCCCGCCATAGCAACCGCATCTTGCGGCATTTTCACGTGGGTTCGTAATACGGCCCCGGGACCTTATTCTTGACGGTCGGAAAAAAATGCCGCAAGCGGGATCCAAAGACGCCGAATAAGAAATAACATTATCCCTCCATAGCAACCGCTTTTTGCGGCATTTTCACGCGGCTTCAGAATACGGCCCCCATTGTTTAAAAATCACACGGTCTGTTGATATGTGTCATCTCTTTCGAAGCGCTTTAAGGAGGCCTTATCAAGTTCAAAGGAGGTCTCCGAATACGTCCCTTGTTATGCATGCATAAAGTTATAGCCTTAGGAGCCTATACGTTGTCAGGCTTCCCTCGTTGAAGTGCGTCGACATCCAACTGGCTTCAGCGTTGGAAGTACAACTGAAACTCGGTTCGTTTTCGACGCACGTTAACGAGGGAAGATTGATAACATAAGGCTCCTTCGGCGACAACTTCATACATAAAATTGCACTAAACTAACCCTCGTAGTTTAAGCAATCTTTCTAACAATATCAACGTCCCTTGTTGTCCTACAATGTTCGTATAATATTATTTCATCCATAGACCAGTCAATATAGACACAAAAATCGGGGTAAATCGCAAACATGCATGTAATTGATTTTTTTGTTGCGTGTTGTTAGGACCAATGAGAGCAGTTATTACTCAAGTTTGCAACCCTAAAACCTTGTGCTTAACTCAGGGCACTCGAAAAACTAAGAAATTTTATCACTTTTTCTGGTATCTTAAACAAAAATACCAGAAGAAAGAGTTTTTCGAGCATGACCACAGTACACATTGTAAAAGCCAACTAAATTTGCTACAATTTAAGCCATGCCCGAGCATCCTGGGTCTGTTAGTTCAGGAAATACAGGCAATCAACAAAATACCTAATTTCGCCAAAAAGCGAGATTTTACTGGTAGGTTAATTTTTCAAGACCCGTAGTACTCAAATACACGGTGATTGGTACTTGGTTGAACAAAATGAGAGGGATGATTGTACACCCAAAATGCAACAAAAAATTTCCAATGACCTAAGGTCGGAATTCCATTCCTAGTTCAGATAATCAATTTGTTGTTTTTTAGCACATCACGGGTTTTCGCAACAAAAACATCTGTAACATGGGAAGTAAGCGTCCTAGGTTAAATCCAACGACACCACTGAAAATAGCACTCTTTCTTTTTTGTGTGAGTAAAGACATTTTGTCTAATGATAGCGAAAGATTCTTTGAGTAAACTGGGAAAATATCAGCATATTTTAAAAAATGTCAGTTTTTGACAACTGTTCAAAGCTTGACTACATTAGCCATGGTGCTCCCAGCACCTGGCAAGTTCCTCTAAAACTGTATGAAGAAACTTAGTTTAAAACGTCCTTTGCAATTTTTTGATAAAAATCCATTGTTATACCAAAAAATGAGGCACTTAGGCCCATTTTGAGTGCCTACAAGAAGATCAAGAGCCATTCCCAAAACTTTTTTTTTCAGCTTAACTCACTTTTCCTATGCTAATCTATGAGGAAACAAATAAAAGTGGAAAAAGCTGAAACAAATTTCTTGAAATAGCTCTCGTATCTTCTTTTAGGCACTCAAAATGGGCCTAATTGCCTTATTTTTTTGGTATAACAATGGATTTTTCTCAAAACATTGCAAAGGACAGGAGTAAAATAAGCATGAAGTATTAAACCAAGTTACTTCATACAGTTTTAGAGGAATTTGCCGGGCGCTGGGAGCACCATGGCTTATGTATTCTAGCTTTGAACAGTTGTCAAAAACTGATATTTTTTAAAATATCCTGATATTTTTTAAAATATCCTGATATTTTCCCAGTTTACTCCAAGAATCTTTCGAAAATGGCCCTACTCACACAGAAAAAAGTGTGATCTTTTCATTGGTATCGTTGGATTTAACCTAGGACGCATGCTTCCCAAGTTACAGCTGTTTTTGTTGCGAAAACCAGTGATGTGCTGAAAAACGTGAAAAAATCTATTATCTCGACTAGGAAAGGAAATCAGACCCTAGGTCATGAGACAATTTTTGTTGCATTTTGGATGTTTAATCACCCCTACTATTTTGCTCAACCAAGTACCAGTCACCCTGTCCTATAGAATATCCACGCGAAAATAAATTTTAGGCAATAGCGTCAGATTCAAATTGAGCTACTGCCTATGAATTATTCTCGCGTGGATATTCTGTAGGAACATTATGTTTGAGTGCTACGGGTCTTGAAAAATAATCCTATCAATAAAATCTCGCTTTTTGGCCATGTTACATATTTCTTGATTGACTGTATCTCTGAAAATAACTAACGTAGGACGCTTGGACTGGGCTTAAATTGTAGCAAATTTAGTTGGCTTCAACAATGTATGCTGTGGTCATGCTCGAAAAACGCTTTCTTCTGGTATTTTTGTTCAACAACCTAAAAAATTGATGGAATTTCGTGGTTTTTCGAGTGCCACGAGTTGAGCACATTATTTTGAAGGTTGCAAACTTGAGTATAAACTACTCTCATTGGCCCTAACAATGTGCAAAAGAAAAAACAATTACATGCATACTTGCGATGTTTGATGTTTATATTGACTGGCCTACCATTGAACTCCATCTACGGATCTGGGGAATTGTAATTTATAAAAGTGAAACACATGTGAGACGAGATGAGATTGACTTTAAAGGTGCCTTCACGTGATGCGAGATGTGACAGCTAAACCTTCTAGCCAATAGTAGCTAATCAAAGAGCGTGATTTTTCATTGGATACAGGTCACTGTTTGAGCTTTGACAGATCTCATGTATTGTGATGGGGCCTTAACAGCTAAAGAACGCATTGAGGCCAAGGTGACTAAACTTTACTATAGGTGCCGCAGATTTCCCTCTGCCCATCAGTAGGGAGGAGTGGGGACTGACGTCGCGTCACCAGCAGTCCTTTACTCCCGATTTCTCACCCTAGAGCAGCAGAGCAAGTTAATTTTGGAATTGAAGTTTATGAATTCTCAAAAATCACAACCCAATAACAATTAATAATGTACTGGGTCCAGCGCAAAGGCGGTTGGGACTGCTCGTGACGTAGGTGAAGGACAGTGATCTGCGGCACCTATAGAAAATTTAGTCTCCTTGGGACCCAAAAGTGATGTTCAGAAACATCGAAGCCGTTTCCTGTTGCTAGGCAATATGTACAGCAAATTGACTGCTACCTCTGCCGGCGGCCCCACAGATCAGTAAAACCATAGAAATAGGAAGAAGTGGAGATAGAGAAAAAGGCTTTTTTAACGTAGAAACATGATTTGAACCCGGGTTTTCCACGATTACACACCCACTGTTATCATTCACATAGAGTGGAAGGGAGGGGAATTTATCACTTTTTCACTGATCAAGTATCAAATTGTCAACGTTTTTGTTGGGTGAGGTCTGATAACAGAAGGTGTGTAATAGCGACCGGCATCACGAAAAATGCGTATAACTCCCTCCCCTTGTTCCTACCTCCATGAGTAAAACCGTGCACCGGGCCTAACAACTTTAATCACGCGAGTACAACGACGATATCAACAATGTATTAAACGAAAAAGAACAAACGATCTAAGGCCATAACGGCCACGAAAAAAAGATAACAATTTATTGAGGATTTGTTTGCGCAATGTTTCACAAATAAATCACTATCTCGTTGAAGTACTTTTTCATTGTATTTTCCGATACAAATAAAGCCCCGGAATTATGTCAAGTGAAGAACAACGTTTCTTAGGGCCGAAAATTGTGTCCAGAATAATGAAGCACTCCAATGCATACGTTTCGAGGGGTCTGTATTCCCCTCGCCACCAGACAAGTGGACCGAAGTGCGGTCCTCCAGTAGGCCTTCAGGCTTTTAGCGCTACTCGGTCCTGGGTCTCGTCACCACGGCAATCGAGTCTGATACCGTGCTGGTGAACCGTTCTCCAGGAACGGAGATTCCATGCCTGCCAGCCACCCCTGGATCTTCACCTGAACTAGCGAACCAAGTGAGAATGCACCGCAATTCGGTGCAATTGTCTTGAGATTGTCTGATGGGGGAACACAGGTACCTTGAAATGTAGTCATTGTAATGCGATTAGTTTTCGCACGTTGAAACGTTATAATGCATAGTGAAACAAATTGAATTTCCAAGTTCTCATCTTCTCACTTTTCCGTCATGACGATCTATGGGTATTCAAAAGGTCTTTACACCTAAAAAGGGACCCCAGCCTCCTAACCTAACTACATCTCGTTAAAATACTAAAATATTGTAATTGCGAGTCGTTACTCGCTCAAAAATGACGACCCATTCTAATTAACGAGGGAAATTCTCTCTTTTTCTCCCCTACAGTTCCTGTCCCGAGAAAGAGAAGTTCAACAAAATACAGACGACAGCATCCACTTGGGAATGAAAAGCGAAAAAACAAAAATAAGTCAGTTTTAAAAATAGGTTTTCGCTCCTACAAATATAACGCTCTGTCTTTCTACCTTCCGCAGTTTTTTGTATAGAATTTTTCATCCCTGTCCCCTCACCCACCCAGCCCACATTGTGTCGCGTACCAAACACAACAGAGGAGGAGCTTTCTCTTTATCCCTCTAGACCTTCTTCCGGGCTTAAACAATCAAAGTAATTCTAAAGATGGATCAGCAAAAAAACACAATATCTTCAACATCTTTCTCTTTTCAAAACGCCCAACCTATTTTTAATGTTTTTTTATCCATTCTATTCGGAGTTTTTGTTTGCTGCGGAAGCGAGATGGTAGGTACCAACATGGGAGTAAAAGGATGTGGGGAGGGGGGAATGGTTGTAATAAAATTCCGAGGGACGCTTGGTGAGACTGTCTCAAAGTTCATTTTTAAATTATTTACCTAGTGCCAGCAACAAATAATTGCAAGAGAGAAAAAGCGTACGTTCCAACGAAAACGGGTACAAACCCCAACAAAAGAAGAATGAATGACCTCTGTCACGGTCAACGATTTCCTCCGCCTAACCCCCCCCCCCACCTATCAATAATTTACTGATGACAAGGGAATTAACAATGGAAGAGGGAGCATGAGATAAACTCATGACATAGGGGAAGGGGTAGAGTTGATCAAATAAAAAGAGCAATTTTTGTGGGGTCCTTGAACGAGATAATCTTTTATTTGCCCCAGGTAAAAAAAAAAATCAGGGATTTCTAGAGAATATTACTTAGCGTGAAACTGGTTGAATTAAATTCTGCTAATTAGGCTAAGGTCTACCAAAAGCTCTAGCTAACAGGATGATTCAACATACCTGAGGGTGTAAACGAGCATACTGTTGACCAGCGGGACGGCGTCTAGCCGACGAGGAGGTGGAAGAGGAGGGCTTAGCGGACGGGTGCGACGATGGGGCACTTCGTGTCGACGCTGAGGACTGGGGTCGAGTTGTTCCCGTCGAAGACTGTTTCTTACCCGCTGTGGTTTTCCCCTGAGCCGGGGAGGCCGACGCCGCCGGTTCGGGAGGGGTTGACGGTTTTTTTTTGAAAATGGACAACCAACCAAAGACGCCCTTCTCGCCCGACTTTTTCTTGGGGGTGTCATCATCAAAGTTGAGTTTCAACGGTTTCATTTTAAGGGCTTCGGTGTCCTTGCCGAGTTTCTTGAGCTGAGACTCAACCATGGTCAACTGATTAAGGTGACTTTCGATCATGGTCATCGGATCACCGACGCAGACAACTTCTTCGTTCTCTTTAGGCTCCCAGACGTCGACAGTTGGAATGACTTGGAATCGAGTGTTTTTGATCACGACTTTAGGATCGGATAGTTTGAGTTTGACCGACTGGTTCGCTTTGGTTTTATTCAGAGGGGGCGGCGCCTCGGCACCAACTTCATCGCCTGGTTCTTCTTCCAGGATAGTGTTTAACAGGTTATTCTGTTCGGAGATTAACATGCCAGAAGTGGCCGAAGCGGTGCTACTGGTGACATCAACATCTTGTCTGTTCCCATCAGTTTCTTCAGGGCTTGATGATTTTTCTTCAGCATCTTCAATTTCTGGAGGCTTTTTCTTAGATTCCCCAGTTTCACAAGATTTGGCATCAGTTTCTTCCGCATTCGAAGGTATTTCTGATGATTCCTTAGCCCCTGGTGTTTCCGTACCACCTGAGTCCTCAGAGGACACGACCTCTTTTTCATTCTCATTCACCGAGCTCTCCTCCTTGGGACTTGATCCCTCACTTTTCAAGGCACTATTCGAATTCTCGGCCGCAGTTTTCGAGTCTTGCTCCGCCACCATTCCATTCGCCTGATTGCCAACATCACACGCGTCAACCACCAGTTCAATCCTACACTCACCATCGCCCTCCTCCTTTTTCGTCTCCGTCACCACAACTACCTCATCCTTCCTATTGTCCGCCGTATCCGTCGTGTCGTCCGTCTCGATCGAACTAGTCACCGACGGTGACTTTTTAATCCACTGATCCCACGTTTTCGGGCTCGAAATACCGATCAAACGCGGCGACGACGCCTTGGTCACACGCTCCAACCCTTCTTCCTCCATAGCATTCCACGACTCGGCACACAAAATCGCGACATGCAACACTTACGGCTAGTAACAAAAGATGATGAAAAGAGTGAGAGATAAAAAAACTTGGCAGTGATAACAAGTGTGAGAGATGCTCAAGAGTAGAAAGTTTTACAATCTTTTTCTAAGTGGGGGAAGAAGTGAGGGGTCACGTGGGCTATCAGGTGCTCACCACTCCCGCGACACTAAAAGGATGACACGGCCAAGAGGATAAAAAGTACGCCCCACTTCATTTTAAAACCACGACTCCTATACCCTTCATATCTTATTCGATAATTATACCACAAAATTAAACGCAAACTTTAAGACGAAGAAGGGAATATGGGAGGGGGGGGGCGAAATCGATGTAACGAACAGTTTGAAATGCGGAGTAGAACTGTGTGCGGGGACTAACAGAGGGAAAACATTTTTTTTTCTTCTCCCTCCTAAACGGCGAGAGAAGTTGCGCAACACAGACGAGAGAATCCATTCAAGAAAAAGGTCTCCCGAGGCCAACTTCTAATTTACTACCAAATAAACAAGTCCATTTTTTATATTATTTTCCCTATAAAAAGGAGTTTACCATTGTTGAAAACACATGAGTGCAAATTTGGTTCAAGCGGAAGCCGGGTCAAAGCATTTGAAAAGTATGGGGGAGAGGGGAGCAGCACAGTAGAACACGCCCCACGTACAAAAATAAAAACCCATAAAATTTACTTTTTGTGTATCTCCTCTAGAACATCTAGTAAGGTCACGCCTGTAATTCCATCCCTACAAGGAGTGATCATCACGCCTGATCTTCTATCGAAAAACAAACATGACATTGTAATAAAAGAGCCAAGGACGTTCATTTCCAGGAAAATCAAAAGTCGTCTTCGGCTTTGTAAGCTCATTTTTGTTTGATTTCCAGGAATGCGTCTCGCAGCAACGAAAGTCCCCCCCCCCCCCGATGTTCCCAAAATCAATTCAAGCAGCTCTCGCACGAAATTACCAAAACCTCCTCATTGGTAAGGCCGACAAATAATAACGTTGTATGTCGAAGTTGGATGGACAAAAAGGTCCGGAGAGTTTATGGCGATATGTGGCCATCAGGGACACATAGGGAAAACCGGGATAATGCGGGTGGGAAATCGCGGTACGCCTGCGTCATTATTACTAATTAAGTTAGTAGTCCCTCCACTTCCCTAGGCACACGGGAATTCTCACATAGAATTGACAACAGGGAGTGATTCTTGCCCTTTGACGATGATAATTAAATCAAAGAGGCGAATAGGGAAGGACGGGGAGAAAAGCTAGCAGCAACGCGTCTGCAAACGCCATTGCAAAATTCTTGGAATGTTCCCTCTATGATGAGGTTCCCAAAGTATATCCGTCCTATATAAGTATATGTATATGTGGACAGTCTTTGATTTTCAAGAATTATAAGAGAAATCATTTCTCGGAGTTTGAAAACCTAGGACACAGAATTAGCACACTACAAAAGCGGTACTAGTGGATAAGATAAGCTAGGAGGGGAGGGGGGCAGGATTCATTCAAGTCATGACAAATTGTAAGAAAAGAAAGGAGTTTCTATAATCATGCCTTGAAGTTAAAGAGTAATAGTTTAGTTAACAAACTTCAGCAATAAAGACAGTTTCCCGGAATCGTAATCACTCATATTCAATCGTGAAATTGGGGGACAGGGGAAGAACAGAGAGAACGAGAGAGATATGACTATGTAAATATGTGGGACCTTGACATAATTTTTCCTGATCGACAAACAGTTTGCTGACCAACAATTTTTTCCCTCTCATTACTCCTCTTACATAACATAAAGACGAAGTAATTGAGCACTGGTGAAGATAAAAGGAGGGGGTGGGGAATGATGGTCAAGACGAAGTTCCCTACCTTCCTGTAACTTTTTATCGAAACTGAAAGACGTTAAAACGTTAACAAATCACAATCCTTGATCTCAATTTCTTTGTTTTAATGGGAGGAAAACATGTGGCGGTGAGAGGTAGGAGGATAGGTAAAGTCGTCGACTCACTCAAGCGGTGATAGCGTGACGTGACAGTCACGATAGCGAAAGTTCGCGATTTTGACGTTAACAGAGGTGGCGCTATATCCGGTACGAAAAGCCCTCCACTCCAAATTGAATTCAATTCTTTTGCCAAACAAGTCAAGAGTAAAGGTGCGTTCACACGGAAGTGTCGCGCTACACTTATTGCTTGAAGTAATTTTTCAGACACAAATTTTCTTGGTGTAAACACAAAGTTCCAGAAATTTTTATCAGAATTTGTACGGTCAATATAGAATTGTCTGACACTTTACATTTATGTCGAGACATAAGTGTAGCTACATAAATGTCAGACATTTCGGTGTAAACGCATCTTGAGACCCCGTTCTACGTGAGCAGGAGTCGTGCGATTTCAGCGTTTAGCGTTTTCAACGAAAAACGCATGTAATATCCTATTTGGGCGTTTTCAATTAAAATCGCACACCCGCTACAAACGCGAATATCGCGCGGGTTGCGCAGCACGTAGGACACAAAGTAAGGAAGATATTCGGATTTACCCCTCACCAGCCACCACAAATAACAACACAGCCCCACTGCAGCTGGCCAACAGCGAATACCATCCCGGTCTACGCATTTGAAAGCGAATTACACCAATCCCCCCACCTTAAATGACCATTCGGTGCTAAAACTGACGGTTCAGATTAGATAGATCCCCCCGCAAGGCCCAAATATAACATTTTGATTGAAAGGGGAGGGGATCTAACGTACGAGCAGTCCGGTACGGGTTTCATCCCGGACCTACTTCCGCATTTCGTCTCTTCATTCCCATGACCCCACCATGCCACTACTTCATCAGGCTGACTGGTGACTGCCAGCTATAATAAAATTATCAATCAGTCACCACAATACTCTCGCCGGAAATCCATTAAGGAGTACTAACGAAAAAACTCTGCTCCCATGCGCATTCCTGTCGTAGGCCCAAACCTGACTCCCCCCCCCCTACAAATTTACCTTTTTAAATAAAATACCCCCTTACCAAAAGCACCGATCAAGAATTATATTATTCTTCTAAAAAGACTCTGAAGTCCTCTATAAGTACTAAATAATTATCCAGCTTTACTCTGTGATGCCGCTATGAAGCGTGTGCCAGCGGAGCAGTAGTGCTATGCGGGTCTTTAGTATCAAGACACTTTAATGGATGAACGTCAACAACAGCGCAGGTTGTGTATTTCAATAAAAAAAAAAATTAAATGTGAATTTGGAATATGACAAATTGGTGTCCCCCCCCCCCAATTCAACAATGGCACACTGGGTGGGGGAACTATCAGGTTTGTGGACAGTCAATTTATGGCAGCCAACAGTTTCGGACCAATAAATAAATTGACTTTCGGGGGCGACGCCAAGCATTTCCACCCGTCATCTCTGAATTATATCATATGGTAGCGGAGAAGACAGGTGGGAATGCTCGGCTCCAGAGCGGAATTTTATGCAAATGGAAAACGCCATAAGAAACATATTTTACCGTTTCCGGTCCTAAGGATCTTGGAGTATGGGGCCAAACAACCGATTTTTTGTAGAAAGAATCGTCATTTTCGCGACTCCTAGGACGAACCCAGTCCCTACCAAATGTACTATTCTTGCCCCCTTATTCTGTAACTCTTAAGGTGCGTTTACACTGAAGTATCTGACATTTATGTAGCTACACTTATGTCTCGACATAAATGTAAAGTGTGACACTAAATTTCAAGCAATAAGTATAGCGCGACACTTCAGTGTAAACGCACCTTTAAACGCGTGCGTTAGCGAAATTTCTCAGCTGATTACTTTCAATTATTATTTATGTTCATTTCGCTAACGCACGCGTTATGAGTTACAGAATAGGGGGCCTGGGATAAATTCTCAGTTTTTTACTGAAATAGTCAGTTTATATGGGCGAAGGGGCACTCATTTTTTGTCGTGTCGGCTCAGAATGATATGAAAGAAAAGATCAGTCATCGACGGACTGCGAACCACTCAAAATATTGTAGAGACCCTCATCCAGCTTGAGAAGATAGATACACGGCTGGCGGACGTAGTGTTTGTGTGGGTTCTTCCGGAACCCGATGTCCTCGCTGGATAAGAAGTAGACAAATGCCGCAATGCGGGCCGAGTCCGGGATCCGACACGAGACAGGGCAGGGCACCTCGGTGCCCAAGGGAATAATCTGATAGCGGAGCTGGTCCTTTCAAATTCAGACTGAACTTAGTTCAGCACACCAAAACCCGTTTGCAGATCACTCGAAACACGAACCACTCCTGTGTTACCCCCCCCCCCCCATTCCACGTACAACAGAAAACTTAATGCAATTCTCCCTCCTTCATAGGATTTCCAGCTTCGCCCGGGGGACGGACGCGTCAAGAGTGCCAGCAGAACAGGGATGCTTTGCAGGTCTGTAGTATCGACGAACTTTTTAGGGGTCATTGGTGTAATGCGGGTTGAGTAGGTACTTATTCAAAATTTAAAACGAATTTGAAAATGAAAAATGTGCAACGGGTAGTGTTATGCACCCCTAGAAACCACCAACCCGTAGCTGGGCGAAAGGTTGCATTATTTTCAGCAAACTTGAAAAACTAAAGATTGTTAAATTGATTGCTTGGTAGAAGGGAAGATATGGGTGAGCGGGGAAAATAAAGTCAAGTGTCTTGATTTTTGAGAGAACGAGTTCAAACGTGTTGCTTACCGGAAAACCATCTCAATATGTTGTCGGTTTGTATTGGGAGGAGGGGGGGGGATTGGTCAGGTTTATTTGCCGATTTGTGTCGCCAGCTCAAGCTGTTTCATGTTTAACTAAATTTTATTTTAATAAAATAAGTGGAACAGGCTGCACACTTGAATGTCACCGAATCTACTGGTCCAAGACGTTGAAATGAACAAATGCGACATGGTTTTGAACACATATTTGACTAAAAACTACTGAAAACTCATTCAGAAAATGGGAAGAGGAGTCCTCAAGGAGACCAATCTTACTAAAGAACGCGAAACTCTCACACTTACTCTGTATCATTCACTAAGCAGTAAGAATTGTACAGAATGCATGAACCCTGAATTCGAGGGTCCCCTGAAATTAGGACACGCTCTGCGATTGTGACGTTCCAGACATTGGGGGGGGGGGGGGCTGAAATATCATCCAAAATGAAACCTTAGGCAAGACCCCGTCAGACTGACTTATCATTTTTGCGAGCTTCACGTCAGGCATTTGTATGCCTTGTAAGCGCATTTAAACCTGTCATCACGTTTGAGTCTTCCAGCCAAAGATTTATTACCAACCTCGGGAAGTTTAAATTGAATCCTCGCCAGGAGAGGGGAGGGGGCAGACTGAAATATTGAGAAAGCGAGTTTTCAGACAATGACACTAGAAGGCGTGGGATAGCTAAAATTATAACATTTTATTAAAGCGATAGGCTATGTACAATAATGTATGCATGTCCAGGTGCACTTTGAACCCCGAAACAGATGGTCCACTGGTGGCAGTAACAACGACGCGACCGTTGTTTAAGTTATAGGACAAGCCCCCCTCCTCCCATGTTCACGTTGACTAGCTAATGCTACACGTCGTCTGTCAGGACTGAGTAACCAAATAATCGTAATTTCTAGAAGAACCTATCATCTCAAGGCACATAGCTCAGAGCTTGTGAACCCGAGCTTCCGAGGCACACTTGTAAGGCCCGGTGCACACTAGGAGAAAAAAGACGCCGACGCGCGAGCCGGCGTCTTTTTTCTCGGGGAAGAGACGACTCTCGCGTACGCGTTCAATGTGAAAGGCCCCATAGAGTTCTATGTGTTTTTACTGCACGAGTCGGACGCTGACGCGCGCGTCGGCGTCTTTTTTTATCCTAGTGTGCGCCGGGCCTTACGGGGATGTGAGAGTGACACTTCAGAATTTCAGCAGTCGGGAAAAAGCACAGTATAGAAAGTTCAATAGTTACCTATTTGAACCGGTTATTTGAAACGGGTGAGCGTATTCGTGGAGCAAATGAAGAACTGTTTTGTGGCAAAAACGAGAGGATAACAAAATAATGAAAAATAAAACTTTTCTTTAACCCAACCATTCAACACCCGAGTACATGTCTCTTGCAGGAGGGAATTGCAGAAGCCTTTTCCGTGGTACAAGGAAGAGTTAATAATTCAATGCTTTTAACTATTGACTCATTCTCTCTCCATTTCACGCTACGAGAATGCAGGAACTATTGAAAGTCAATACGGAGGGATCAAAGTTTCCGATAACTTGAGACGAAGGTACAGGAAAAATTAAAAACTTTCCCTAATTGAGACGTTTAAAGAAACGGCAGCACTACACTGCTGTCACCATCCAGACATGAATCAGGTCATCAAAAAAAGCTGTCATTGTCATGTAAATCTTTCGCAAGAGGATGAGAGTCATAGGGAGGAGTGAGGAAATTGATTTGTGAAAGCATGGAAAGATATTATTCTTTCTCAAGGTGCTCCGCAACAAATTACGACACGAAAAACGAGTGGAAAAAAAACTTGATTCAAGAGCCTTTTGTCACTGAGCCAACTCGGAGAAACGAAGTCTATATCTGGAGGAGAAGCAAGACTGAAAAAGTCTTCTAATGAAGATCAATGACGGGAAAGCTGTAGGGGTTTTCTCTCCTGACAAAAAGTCGAAATTGAGGAGGGGGTAAGGGAACGATTTCAGAATAATAAAGAATGAAAGAAATATTTTATGGTACAGATGATAACAGATTTCTCAAGTTCCGCGTTCAAGAAGGATGTTTTATCATTCAGACTAACAAGAAAAACAATTCATACATAATTCAATAAGAATCATTAATGAATATCGAATGAGACCCCCCCCCCGTTTTCCTACCCATTGTACGATGTAGGAACAACAAAATTTTTCAAACATGAGTACCTAAACAACCATTACACCCTTCTCAGAATACTAAAGTGTAAGTCCAATCAATCAACTCAACCCGGCCTGACAGAAAATAATAAATAGAAAACAGTAATTCCGTACCACATAAATCTAATAGCGTTTTTCATTCAACACCCCACCCGAGTGTAACGCCCCGTCCGTTCCATAAACATATGCCTCAATTATGATAGGACGGGTGGAAAACCTTACACTGCACGAGTGTATTGCACTGAATGGAAAACGCAATAAATCTTCCCCAGAATACGGCCACGCAGGATCCACAAGTGCTTATTTATTTAAAGTGAGGCTGGCTTAAAACACACCTCAAACAATTTGCACTTTATCTATTCTATGTGCTTCAAAATAGAAAACTGAGGGTCTGGGAATAAGGAAACTTCGTTAAATTTTCAGTACCAAGCACCCAGAGGTACACAAGTCCAACAGGGAAGGTAGGTTGGGTGGGGGGGGGACTGTAAATCTTCATTAGACAGTGAAAAAAGAAGGAGACTGTGAAAACAACCCCATGCTCACACTATAAGATGGGGGGGGGGGATCTTTCGATGAGTATAGGGAGCGATGAACATATGGTTTCGAGGAAGCACGTTCGACCCCTATCCCCTCGATTCTATTAGGTACGTACTTTGTAGCACAAAAAAAAGTGTACACACAGCAGTAAAACTTGTCTCAGAAAGCGTAGGAAACTGCCAATATCTCGAAGAAAATAACATTTTCACATCTCTGAAAATATGGGCAAATCAGTAAATAGAATAAAGCTGGATAGTTTATAGCGTTTTCCATTGAACTCACCACACAAGTGTAGTGCACCGGCCTCTCCATAAACATGTGTTTCAATTCAGAGAGGACGGGTGGAAAAACTTACACCCTACAAGTGCATAGCAATGAATGGAAAACGCTATTAGTGATTTTAACACTTTTATAGTGCGACAAGAGTTTTTTATCCTACTCGATGTGAAAACGCGTGCTTTCATGACTCGCAACAGTCATGAAAATACGATTTTCATGTCTAGGCATGAAAATTTTTGCCAAAATTTGTCACCAAGATGCGCTTCGGATAGCTATCGCATTTCGTTTCCTATTCTTGCAGGGGGTTTTCTCGTTGCCACGCAACACACCTCTCCACACTCCTCCACACCGACCGACTTTCCCACTCACTGAAGCGTTGTCGTTTGTCTAGATGCACTTTTATTTTGTATTTTTTCAAGTACAGATGGGCAAACGTTTTCTTTTTATTCCACCTTCCAGTTTTAAACTCAATACTAATTTATTAATATTTCCCCCTTCTTTCGTAGGATAAAAAATAATGTGTACGCCTCGGCAGAAAGGCGTTTTCTGGGCCTCAAAAAATGGTCAGCCTCGACTGCGTCTCGGCTGGCCACTTTTTTTCTCGGCCCGGAAAAGTACGCCTTTCATGCCTAGGTGTACAATATACTATTACAAGGTTTGTTCGTTTCTCCTTCCCTCCCATCCGAACACTGTAATGTAAAGTGACGGCGAAAAGCAAAAAACGGCATTGTCGTACTAACCGGTAGTGAGGTTCAGTCAAATAGACTGGCGATTTAATTCAAGGGCGCCGACAATAGCTACGGGGTTTTCTGGATAAATTCCTGCCAAGAAACGTTCTACGAATAACGAATAATTAAACAAAGAGAAGAGGTTGGAGGAGGTGTAACTGACGGTAATCAATTTTTAAGCACACGCCACTAACTCCCCCCCCCTCTGAGTAACCTAAAAAATATCAACAGTATTTTTTTGTAATGAAACGGCCTTCATAGTCATTTAAGCAGTAAGGTAAATTGAACCCCTCCACATCCCAGGCACTGTTTTTCCCGTCTATTTTCTATTGCACAAAAAGAATAGGTGTAGCAAGCTACCAATTAGACACTGCGCGCAGTGAAGGAGAGAACAGTGAACAGTGCTGGCAGATAATTTTTTGTCGGCATGAATAATTTTTTTAAGATTTCCGCAAAAAAAAAAAAAAAAAAAAAAAAAAAAAAAAAAAAAAAAAAAAAAAGACTAGGAGCAAGAAAATACAGCAACATAACACAAGGTGGGGAAGGGAGAGTATTCAGGTCACGCCGATAACGGGTTTTGTCTATTCTACTCCCATCAACCCATTGGGACGACGTTGTGGTGGCGAACTGTAGCGATGGGGCAGAAGGGTGTTACCTATTGTCAAAGCATGAAAAAAGAACCCTGCTAGGTAGGTCATATCGAGCTACCAAACAGACTGACAGTGTGCTCCAATGTCACGGAGTCATAACAAGCAAGAGAGAGGGAACTTGGACTGATTGCTTGGAGGTTTTCAAAACGAAAAAAAAGGAGCGGCCAACATTTTTTTCTTCGGACCAAGTGAAGTGTCTAGGGCAGGTAGAACGCCAAAACCAATCAAATAACGCGGAAGAAAATGATCCAAGACGAGAACGATAAGTGACCTACACGAAGCCTTGAAATGAGCAAATGACGCTTGAGATTCATATGGTGTTTTCTCCAAGCATTGCGTGCCACAATAATTGACTGCACCTCTCGTCAGGCACTAATCCTGGAATAAGCTATTTTTCGCTTTTGTATCGTGATCAACTTTATCCACTATTCCACTCTCTCTGTCAAAGTCCTTCACAACAAACTGCATAAATCGAGTCCCCCGTTAATTTACAGCGGAAGGTCATTCTAGCGTTTTACTATACATATAAAAAATGAAGTCCTCATTTTTTCTCTCATTAACCCACCTGCAACCTACCCCATTTTATCCCTTTTTTTAAGGAATTGGAGGGTCTCCGCTTTTAACGTTTGGTGGGAATCCAGCAATGCCATAAGCCTTCCTAGTACCAGATTTGGCCCGGACTTCAGATTCCCAATACGGCTCCACGAACGTATTTATCCAGCCCACGGAGCTCAAAAGAAGGGTCCCGTTCTCTCTCGCGAAAAGTCGGAGAAGGATATCCTATTACCACCAAAAATTACACGTCTAACCGCCTCGAAGCAGTCACACGCACATATGACGAGCTCCACGATTTCATCAACCTCCCCAGCATCTGCCACAGTCAAAGTCAGACTAGCTGACTACCCCTACAATGGTCAAGTACCTGTTGAGGGGGTGATGTCCCGCATACATCCCTACTATACGCGCCTGATTTACTTGTACTTACAATACTTATACTGGGTGTACAAAAGCGACTGGACAGAAAGAAACCAGTGAAGGGGCAACTCATTTCTGATCGAAATGACTATTTGCACTTTTCCGAAATTCCGCTTTGTTTCCGAGAAATCCGCCATTTTCTGATTTTTTAAGAAACAGCTTGTTGCAAACGCAGCAATTGTTGCAATGGAAAAAATGATGAGCACAATGATGAGCCCATTGGAAAGAGCACAAAATTTTATATTCAAAGATCCTTTTTTAATCCAGATCAGACGACATCTACTACGTCTTGAATCAGCTTATTGGCGAAAAAACGTAATTTTCGCGCTACCTGCTGCGTAAGTTGCCCATTACGATAACATAATAACTCCAGTAAGTTGAATTTTCCATAACCTGGTACTTTATAGCTTCAGTTTTTGAAAACTGTGCATTAAAGGTTTAAAACTGACATGAAAAGTCTTTTACATGCCAGTTTTCTATAACCTTGTGCAACTTTTGTTGAAATCTTATCACCTCATCCGTGATTATAGAAATATATTAAGACATGTGTGAAACAAAAACTATCGCCCATTCCAATAACTTCGATTTTTATACCAATTATCGACCAATTAGGGCTATTAGGTGAAAAAAATAACTAAGCTGTTTTTTTCATATAAAGCAACGTTTCGTCGGTCAATTCGCCGACCTCCTCAGGCATCGATAAATAGGAAGTTAAATCAATTAAAAATTCAAATGTACATGGTTTTTCTCCCTCTGTCCCAACCGCGCAGGTAACATCTTCTCGATGAACAACTATACGTGCCGAAATGGCTACACGGGTTTATTAATTAAATTACGTATAAATCTACTAGTTCGCAAGGGAAAGAAAGAACGTCAACTCCCGTTCTTTGTTGACGAAACGTCGCTTTATATGAAAAAAACAGCTTAGTTATTTTTTTCACCTAATAGCCCTAATTGGTCGATAATTGGTACAAGAATCGATCTTAAGACATGGTTTATTTTTGTCAAAAGAATAAAACTGGGTAATATTCGACAACGGTTGCACGAAAAATAACGTACATCACTCGACTATTAAGTGGTTCTACCCTCTCGTTTTTAATCAGCGGCCTCGGCAAGCCTCGTCCGCCAAACAAAAAAAAATTCGCTCCGGCAGCTGGCGGTCGGAAAGAGTGCATTTCATTCCGTATACGGATACCCTAAGCCGTCCCAGAAGTAATAATTTTGATACCATAATTTGTTTCATTAAGCCGAACTTCTTCCTCTATTTTCACCACCCTCTCTTCAAAAATGTCGAAAAGTTTCGGTAGTTTTCCAAGGGCTTTGTTATATTAAATTTTTGTGCCGTATTTTATAATACCTAAACGTGTGAATTTAAGCGATTTTTTTGAAATTTCATCCCCCATTTCAACCCCCCCCCCCCATCAAAGTTTTCGATAAATCTCAATGGAACCCAGGGCTTAGGATGCATTAAATTATTGAGTCGAATTTTAGAGCACTAAGATGAACTAGTGAAGTTCAACGCTACTTTTACACTTCCACACCGGAAGGACCACCCCCACCACCTTGACTTTTTCAAAAAATTAAAATGGGAATCAATACTCTAACATGGAGTATTCGTACTGAATATGATCCTTCTAGAATCAACTGGTGATTTATAGTGATTTTTTGACCATTTAACCCCTATTCCCCCCCTCCACCTTGACCGATTTGGCCCAAATGCAATACCGACCGGGGTCTTATGACTACTGATTTTTGTGCCAAGGCGCGTTCCGCTAAATTAATTTCTTCGAGAGTTATCGTGCTAACAAGAAAACGGCCATAAGCTTATAAACAAATAAATAAACCAAAATACAGGGTGTAACGGGAAAATGGGGCATAATTGAAATGGGTGATTCTACATCACATGAGGGTCAAAAATGACTATCTGGACCATGGTCCGATTATCAACAGTTTCTGAGAAATCACAGTTTTCCTGAATTTCGAAGCATCAGGCGTTTTCTTCAAAACTCGGTCGTTATCTTAGCAACCATTGATCCTAGGAAATTTTCAAGGACATCGTTGGAAAGAACACAAAATTTCCTTTCAGATGATCGTAAAGTTGGGGTAGGTCGTGAAATTTGGACGCCCTTAACTCTCAGCTGAATAGCCGCTTCCTTGAAATTCTTTATTCTTACTTGTTATTCAGCCAGCTGTCATTTTACTGACAGCTCTCGGAGGAAGAGTAGGACTTCTTCATTTATTAAGCTTTCAAATGACCTGCTTGGTTCGGGATTTTGTCTCTATTCCTTCTGAGATACAGTTCGAAATTGAAAACTCGTCTAAAATGTCTGGAAACGTACGTTCACAATTGCCCTCGAGCGGGAAACAATTTGCTTCCGAAAGCTCTTTGCAAACCTTTTCGGTGAATTTTTGATCCGTTAAGACTGCTGAGTCCGGTTACCTCGCTAGACCAACTCCAAAAAAGGCAATACTAAGTGCTTGAAACGGCAGGTCACTGCTCAGAACCTGAGGGTTCTGACCAGTAGGATTCAAGAGTAGCTGCCCACAGTCACTACCGTTCCCACCCTCTCCTTTGACAGATATTTCGCAGAGATCGGTGGAAACAGACAGCGGAAGTCAAACTCAAAGTCAACTGCATAGAACGGGGGCTCAAATAGATGACCCCCAACAGCTAAGTCGAGCGACCCTTACAAAAAACAAAAAAAAAAAACAAAAAACATACGTTTCCAAACGATTTAGACAGGGGCTTAAAGTATTTCGAACAGTATCTCAAAAGGAATAGAGACAAAGGCCCGAAGCAAGCAGGTCATTTGAAAGCTTAATAATAATTGTAGAAGTTTTTCCTGAAGTCCTACTCTTCCTCCGAGAGCTGTCAGTAAAATGACAGCTGGCAGAATGACTAGTAAGAATAGAGAAATTCAAGGAAGCGGCTTTTCAGCCGAGCGTTAAGGGTGCCTAAATTTCACGAACTACCCTAACTTTATGACCATCTTAAAGGAAATTTTGTGCTCTTTCCAACGGTGTCCTATAAATTTCCTCAGGGTTAATGGTTGCTAAGATACCGACCGATTTTCGAAAAAAACGCCTGATGCATTGACAGTCAGGGAAAATGCGATTTTCTCGGAAACGGTCAATAATCGGATCATGGTCCATATAGTCATTTTTGACCCACATTTGATGTAGAATCACCCATTTCAATTATGCCCCGTTTTCCCGTTACACCCTGTATATGAATTCCGGAGACCACTGAATTCGTGTCTAGAGGTTCTGAAACATGAAAAAAACATGCCATGACCCATGTTTGCCACCATCACGACGAGACCAATAGTGCATTTTCAGAATGAAATGCACTAAAACTCGCAGGTAATGCACCACTTACTAATCTTGTAATGTAATCTACTATTTCTGACAACATCACCATATCACCAATACTTTCGGAATAAAGTTTCCTCGCTAATAAGCTGATTCAAAACGTAGTAGACGTCGTCTGATCTGGACAAAAATTGGCTCTATAACTAGAAAATTTTGTGATCTTTCCAATGGGCTATCATTTTTGCCATTGCAACAATTATTGCGTGTGCAACTAACTGTTTCTGAAAAAATCAGAAAATGGCGGATATCTCGGAAACAAAGAGGAATTTCGGAAAAGTGCAAATAGTCATATCGATCAGAAATGAGTTGCCCCTTCACTTGAAAAAAAACCTTCACTGATTTTTCTCAGTCCAGTCGCTTTTATTACACCCTGTATATGTGAGTAAAACAGTGCATTCCAGTTGGAATTAAAACATTTTCGCTTTTCCTAGACTCGATCTGTGATCTTATTACAAAAACACTGATTGCTTAAGTTACCTTGAAAAAAATTGTACTGTTGTGTTTCTCCGTTATTTTGCTAATTCACTCAAAAAGAAGTCAAAACAAGCGCGACCATTCGAGGTCAGTACATACTTCAGTTGATCCCCGAAATCTAAATCGTACTTACCCTAATTGCCACAGTCAAATACGACAAATACCAGAACGCTGGTTCTTGTTTAAACGTGATTATTGTTTCCCCCTACCCCCAACATGGTGAAATTTATGGAATTAAGAAGAATCGAACACGTTTAGCGTTTACCAATAACGATGACATTTCTGTGAATATGTACATTCCGGATAATTGACACAAAAAACTACTTTGTGCGTATGGGGAAACAATGTTCGGACTTGTTTTTATTTTATCCAGAGATTTACGTCTAAGCTAAGAAAATAATGTTACTTCATTGACAGGGACACACATCGTATAAGTCACGTTTTTGTTTTCCAACGTCTTCTGGCATTACTCACTAATGTGCTACGAACTGTTTAAATGTTGCCGACACACAACACGTGCCTCCACGGCATTTCCACGTAATAGTAATAAGCGGTGGGGAAATGTCAAGCCCCATATACAAAGATCACATTTTAGATTTTTGCAGAGAGCACCCTCTAAACCTGTTGTTTCCGCGCAAGGTCATTTCAATGTTAGAGATTCAAACACATGGAATGTTTTAACGGCGAACAATGAAAAAAAAGAGCGTTGAACTGCGTAGCTAACAGAGAGGAGAAAAGTTAGTCTTTTTATACAGAAATTAGCTCGTGACCTCAAGCTGGACCATATACGATGCTCAATCGTATTTTCAACATTTTACATTGCTTTATTCACTTTCAATGCCATATACAAAGTATTTTTTCAATCAAATTGATAAAAATAAATGAACAGGAGCAATAATCGATCACCCAGTTAGTTAGCTTTCGTTTTTTTTTATTTCATGAAAAAAGTCCCTCCCCTCCGACAATTCAAGTTAAAAAATAAAAATAAAATAAAATAAATAAATAAATGGTGGCCAAGAAAAAAACCTGTTCTTTTTTTTGTGATCTTTTAAGGCCAAGACCCCTTAGGACTCACACTGCCATCTTGAAGAAGAAAGAGTCTGCGGTATATAGAATTTCGTGGAGAGCGGAGATAACGTCAGACAAGGTGCTACAAAATTGAACCAGTTGATGATTAAACCACAAGGCTGGGCATGGAATAGTCGCTAAGTTTTAAGATTTTTAATAATTTAAGAACAAGAGTAGGCTATCCCCAAAGAAGAAAAGTAAAAATCATGAGGGAAACCAGATTTTTTTGACCAGAAGGTGTTATTGGCAGGAACGAGGAACATATTCGAGGGAGGAAGAGGCAGGCAGGGTTCTTCCGAAAGAAGAAAAGGAAAGTAGCTGTGCATTACCATCGACAACTACTAGGAACGATTTGTTCCGTAGGAGATGTCATCCGCAGGTACAGGTCTCCTGAGGGGGTGATTCTGAAACTTCAAGATATCGAAATTCGAGACTTTGAAGTCGCAAACCACCCACTGCGTTCGTTAACCCTACAAGCGCTTGTATGCACCGTGGAGTCCTGAGCTCTTTCCATTTGAACAACACAAGTGAGCAATTAGGAGCTCTCTTGGCTGTACAAGCATCGCTGGAAATGACGGATATTTTGATAGGACGCCACAAAATTAGGTAGTACGAACAAACCCCGCCTCAACCGTACAGCTTTTTTTTTTGGGGGGGGGGGGGTACCGTCCCGGCCAAGCCGAGCCCGGCGACGCCAAGGCCACCAATTGGGCCCCTACGTCATAACCGTACAGCTTAATAGATTGAGAATTCAAATTAATCAGAAATCCCAGTTGTGAGGACACCATTCCGAAACAAGCACGTGAGAACTCAGATTTGCGATGAGAAGCTCTCACTGAGTATCGCACGATTAAACATTCAACTTTTTCTTCTTTCAACAGAAAAATTCACCTTTAACCCCAGCTGATTGAAGGAAGTGACGAAGAGGAGATTTTTTTGCCCTACTTTTTTTCAATAAGGTGAGGAAAATAAATAAGGACAAACGAGGATGGGCGAGAGAGGGATCCTAAGATGGATAAACCTACACTTCATCATATTATGGTCATAAAGCCATAAAAATCATTCAATTTTACAACGCCAAAGCACCTTAATTCACCCTCTTTCTTCTTTTTACTGTTATATTCCCGCATTTCTACGTTACAAGTCTGAAAAAAGTAATAAAATAACGGTAACCAGACCCGATCTGGTAACCAGTTGCACATGGCTAAAAATCATATCGAACTTTGTCCTGGCTAAGGAGAATCTTGCGACTTTTGAAACTAAGAGAGTCAAATCTAAATTATCCAAGCAAATTCAACGGTAGAAAATTAAGTGAAAGATGACCTGAAGGATAAGAAAGGAGTCATATTCTTATTTCAAACCTCAGGATTTCTGAAATTAATAACACACAATCAGGATAAAATGTATTAGTTTCGCTCTCTAAAAAGGGCATTGTGAGTGAAAACGACACAAGGAAATGTTCACAGTCTCTGGATAAGGGGCGGGGGAGGGGGTTAACACGGCGAGCGATTTTTGTTTTAATTGGACGATCTCCAAAAGCCGTAATGTGTAGGCTCTGGTTTAGCGATTAATTACGTTTTTATTTCGGCTACGCGCTGGGAATCGTGACGCCTATACCGAGAGACCCCCAGAGAGAGGCCGGGAAATCGGTTGGTACGTATGAGCAGTGAGAGGAGACTCACATTTTCTGACTAGAGGGGAATCCCTAAACATTTATGGTATAGTTCAAATCCTATTGTTTTGAATACATACCTAACGAAAATTACCTCCGGTCCGAATAGTTGAAGTAAAAGAAACAAGTGGCAGAGATTTATTTTTTCAATATCTTCATTGCGTTTGATACTCCCACACCTAACACCCTCAATTTTTAATTTCAGAAAATTACCTGATTTGCCCTTCGGTTACCAAGTACCTACAAAGCACAACTTGAATCAAAATCCACGCATCCTCTCGAGACCTTTCTCAAATCGAGGTGCACATACGGCTGCCAGACTTTGCAGAATACTGAATTCCCTAGAGAGTACCGTTTGTTACCTTCCTCATACCACGAAAAACAAGAGACGACATTGTCCAAGTTTGGTTTTGCTCATTAGCCAAACAATCTGTTTGAGATGGAGGGGGAAGGGGCAAATGAGTCTGCTGTAAGAGTGAGCCTAGGCCCACTGAAGTGGAATTATTCTCGTCTAATTAGTAATTACACATTGACCCCAAGCGACGACTCTTCACCTCTCTCTTCACTGAGATGGATGAGATTTTAACAGGTTGATCAACAGCCTTTTCTTAATCGTTTTGGACAGTGATTTGAGAATAATCAAAAGATAGCGCTTCCATTCACGGTCTCATGCTTTTAAGCTGAAGAGAAATATTTCAAGAGGGATTGTAACTACCTGGAACTTCCCACAATAATAACACCATACGGCTTTAAACCCCCTACCTCAGTAGAGCGCCTCCGCAAAAGTCGTGCCTCAATATTCGACTGGCGTCGTGCCAATCGCCGCTTTTTTATCGCATCATCGGATTCGGCCGGATTTGGTATGACGATGGGCACTTTGTGCTGAGTGCTCTTACTTCTCGTTAGGAGTTTGAGCATGGGGACGGTTGGCATCGATCACATTGGTAATCACAATCACAGAAATCGAGAAAAAAAACACTAACAAAACTACACAACGAAGTATTCAATGAGGGAAGGATACTTCTTCACCGTTCTTCCAAGGACCAAGAGAACCACCGTCAGAGCGCGAACTCGCACTGACTTGTTTTTTTTCCTCACCGACGACGCCCGGTGCCGGCCATATTCCTCTTGCGAGAAAACATTACAAGATAGTGGGGGTCTCCCTACCCACCCCCCCACACCACACGTATCAACAACAAAAAAGCTCTACCCGCAGCATCACGTCATCAACAGCTCTCTATCTCACTCTCACACGACAAATTCTCCAAGCTATTCCCATTCAAGACAGAAACAGACACTCGCACACGAACTTCTTCCTGGCATTGAAATTCCTCGCGACTAACCCCCTCCACCAACACGTTTCATTAAAGTTTTACAGTTCAACTCAAAGAAAAGCATCATTTCCGGTTACAGCTTACAGCAATCCAACGATAGGAGAAATGAAGTCCTCTCGACGTGGAATTCCTGCGTATAAAACATGACGTCATCACCAATATTGACCAACAACTAGAAACGGGCTATAAAATCCGAAATAATTTCAGTAATCACAGTTTAAGTGTTCGATAGCCATCTGAATTGCCACTTAGGGACACCTTCATAGATACAGAAAAACTGAATAAATAATTTATCACCCAACTTCCGAGAGGAAAAGCGGAACGGTAGAGCTAAGCCTCCTAATTCAGTTAAAATCAATTTGCAATGCAAAAATCCCAGTACTATCGATTTCACTTAAAAGGGTGAAGACGAACGTGACAATTTTTCAATTCATGGTCCCACATTAGGATACGAAAGGGTGTTGCCCCCCCCCCCATAATACTAAAATTGTTAATGAGGAGGAAAAACTGAAACCACTTATAATGCCTAAAAGGCCACCCTGCGTTCACTTTTTTTCTCGATGGATGTCGCCCGGACATTGAGACATCACACACAGGGGCTTGAAGTTCATTTTACACTTTTCGGAGCACAAATTTGCCCGTTTTATCTCTTTGTATAGTAGGGAGATCGAAATATCGCCATAAACTACAAGGTAGGGGAGTCCTGAAATGAAAAGGGAGTTTTATTGAGTTTCGTGCAAGGACGACACGTGGCGAACTAGGAATTTTAGAGCCAAAGCCGGTTGAAAAGGTCATCCCTGCGCCTTCCAATGGTAAATTCTCGATCAAGAGCCCTCAAATAAATGTTAAAACTGGACCAAGAGAGACTGCGTGCTTTTGAAACACAGAATCAGACCGAATCGAAACCAGGAAGGGGGGGGGGGTGATAAACTAGGACGAAGGGTTCCCTTTCAATAGTTATCAGGCATTTAGGGATCGGATTCAGTAAAAAAAAAAGTCCCAAATGATGCTCAAGAGTCTATTATTGAGTAGAGGAGAAGTAATAAAAAAAAAAATTGAAAAACTCTCTCACAAATCTCATGTCCTGGTCAAACGCACACCACGCTAAAAGCCCGGGAGGGCATCTCAGGAGGAGGCTGTGCGAAGCCAATGACACAAAAGCACAAAACGGTTATACGACGAAAATATCTCTATGAATCGATAAAAAGGAGAAGGAGAAAAAAGTCGAGTCCCCACCCTGAAAGAAAAACATCATAAACGAGATGGACGGACAGAGGGTGAGTGGGGGTTTTGCCGATTAACCATAACGGAGGCTGAAAGTAATTCAAGAAAAATACAAAATGACATCAACAAACCTCAATCTCAAATGGTAATTAAGAAAGAACAGAGAACTCTAGGAAGTAGAGGAAAACAACGCTTTAAATTAACTGTTCCGAATAAATTCCTTTTGTTTTCGCCGCACAACTACAAAACAAACGGAGCGAGAGAGAAAATCAGAAAAACTAGGTCGACGTGACAACAAAAAATTAACTCATTTCATTGTAATTAATTAAAGAATCGAAGTGGAACTCATATTTAATCGACTGACGCGTCCTGAAATTTTAGTAAATTACGTAACAATCCAATCAATTTCAGGGCGGCTTTAATTTACGACTCGTTCCCAGGAATATTTTTACGGACTTACACTAAAATGGTGCAACTATTTGCAAGGCTGTTCATGACGTCCTATTTGGAGACAACGAATTCACACACAAATTAAATGTGAATGTGAGGGGTGGAATCCTGGGAGAGCGGGGATTATTTCGTATATCTGCCTCTAAACAAATTAAATATTCCTTCATAAAAAGGTGCATAATCCATCAAAGTACAACGGGACAGCCACACGCAACGTGAAGAAAAAAAGGAGGAAACGGTATGCAATTTCCCGTCACACCAGTGACACAGGTCACGGAGAAGTGCAGCTTTAATTACCCCCCTCTTCACATACAACTACACTCAAAAAAGTGTCAGTTGCTCAATATTTTAAAATTTTCCAAAATTATCTTCGAAAACGCCCAGCCAGTTCACCCTATTCCCGAGGTTCACCTATCATTTTTTCGTTTCCCTATTGCCGCAATTTCAATGGTAAACAGGAAGCAATTACCCTCTTACCATTTATGGCAAGACCTGAAGAAGTAACGTAATGAGACAGGGTGGCTGTCTAAAGCAAGATTATGAGTAAAAAATGGCTAAATTACTGACAATGAGCGTGTGAAGTGAACGAGATATTTTTCGCAATTACAGCCCCGTCGAGCAACCAACGTTTTTCTACTGCCTGTTCTAAAAGCTCGTGTTGACGAAGAGAACGGGTGATTAGGGACACTCCACTGTCAACGCGGGTTGTCATAGAATTCTAGGGAAAATGGTTGTCGTCGAACTAAAGAGAACTGGGTGTCATTCTTGACAAGGCTAGTCGCACGAGAATGACGGAACACAACGCTCGAAAATTCGTGGAAAAATTCAAATCGATATTTCTGCCCCATTCTTCGCTAAATTATTCATACAGGATGAGTAAAGCGGCGGGCGCGTGAATCATTTATTGTTTTCAAGGCTCATTCAAGTGTTGTTACTACCGAAAAGGAGAAGCGAGACATAAACTTGGGGACGGTGGTAGGACTATAATGACTTTCAAGTGAAAAGGGAAAGGTCGAGGGTTCGAGTGCGGTAGAGAATGCCTTGGCGTCCGAAAGTCTAACCGCCTGAGTAATTTTCGCTGAGAACCCCTCACCTCCTCATGTTTAGGACTCGGAAATTTGAGTCTGATTGATTCGGCGAAAGGGAGATATGGGGGAGGTCGAATAGTTGGCACTCGTAACCAAGAAAACGCCAAACTAAGATACTAAAAATCCTCAAAAATTGTTTGTATAAAAAAAATGCTAAAGCACGTTGTTTGAACGTGATTACAAGCACTAGTGTTAAGTAGGCACTATGTTTTCTCAAGGCTTAACCACCGACTTAACACTTAAAACGGAAAATATCAACATTCAGCGACCTTGAGAATTTTCGCGTTAATTTTTATAGAACTAACGGTCAAGCCTTGATGTCCTGAGCTTCGAAAACCAATGCGAACACAAACAAACAGCGTGAAATAAAAATGAAAGTAACCAGAGGACGTCACAGTCTAATGTTGCACGATTGCGGATAACCAGAAAAATCCCACAACATTCCCTTTCAATCAAAACGCCCATAATTTAGTGCATCTCATTCATTCTATGTTACTGAAAAGTAGGACACTTGTGAAAGGCTGCTATACTAAGTTGGAAATCGAGCCCCTCAGGAATCAATCGATCATATTATCTATAATGTACAAAATGAGATAACACTAAAAATACTGTGCGAATTAACTTCCACGTATTGTGTTTAATCGGAGCATCTCTCACACTCGTTGTTACAAATTTTGGTAGGGTGAACAAGTTAAAATATGAAACAGAAGAAACTATTGTTAACACTTAAGAGTAGGCTACGTACAGAAAACATAAGACTAATTGATGAAAGTGAAACACTGAGTGAAAAGAGAGGGCTACGCCCCCTCTTTTTATCACGGCGCGGCTCCAAAATTCCCCTCTCTAAAAAATCAGCAAGTTTTAAGACAAAAAATTCGCGGTTCCGCCTCGAACTCGGAACTGAGCAGAATTTTTAAAAGGATTGCCAAGCGCAAAAAGGTAGGCAGGACTGGGGATCAGGCTCAGTTAATTCGGTTGAAAAGGGAGGTCCTCCCTCCCGCAAATGAGACAGAGACGAGACGAGTGCGCTTCGCATAAAGCGCGCAGCGACAGTCTGTGGTTCTCACTAAACCCAGTGGAGGGAGGCTATCAAACGCTGGTATGATATGGATAAGAAGGGGGAAAGGACTTTTGCACTGCAAGGCAGGTGGTGCCACGTTGCGGCAATCTCCTCAACCTCTGTATTGACTGCGAGTTTACAGGAATATGGTGAAGAGAGGGGATTCTTCCCGTTCATTATCACTCTTTCACACACTCTCTCTCTCTTTTCAAAATACAGTCCATTGGCACTTGGATGAGAGAGGACGATCACACGCCACCCACAGATTTTTTTTCTGGCTAGGAGGTGAAGGAAGAATAACGTGGAAGAACAAATCTTAGTAAAAATAATAAAATACAAACAAAATTAGGAGGGACTAGCTAAACACGGAGGACCAATTTTCGCAGTACCCCTCGGGAACTGAGAAAAACGAGACAAAACACAAGTAGCGAACGAAATAATATGTACTTACAAAACACAACAATATCCTTTTAAAAAGCGTCTCACACAAACCACCCTTGCACTTTCTTTTTTATTCTTTTCAACAAAAAACACAAAATACCGTAACAAAACACGAATAAAAGGCGAACACTTCACGTATCCAATCTAACAAAGCGCCGAGACAACACTACACTGAACTGAAGAAGAAAAAAAAAAGTGTGCACATGCATACACATTTTCTTCAACGCGATGGTGAGAGTTACCGAACCCGGCATTTTAAGAAAAAGAGACAAGGAACAATGTGGGAAGTCGGAAAGAAAAAAAATGAGGAAGAGGGGGAAAACATGACTCACTACCTTTACGATCATCATCATGGGGATACTTCCTGATTTTTGTTTTAGTGGGATCACAGAATTATGCTACAAAAGGTTCATAAAGATACCTGAGATTCGGTACCTTATAGTTTAAGTGTATTTCGGCATCCAATCGCCCTAATTGACAGTTCGATCAAATTCGCAATTCGGAGGGGAGGGGTGCAAAAATCCCATTCTTCCAAGCTTCCAGAACCACGAGTTTTCCCCTGGAAAATTGGGACTGAACTTGATCGTAAGGCTTTTACACCCCGGCCCCATGACGACAGGATTAAGGGGCTCAAGAATATCACTGAATTGAAGAAAAACATAAATGGATAAATTTGGTGCTTGGAAAAACACATATTAATTGTCTCAAAAGTCTATCTGAAGGCGTCCGCTCGTTCAACGAGATTTACTATTCACTTGGATGATATTTGGGGTTTTGTGTTTAATTGCTTACGTTTAACATAAAAACACCAGACTCCCACATAAAAGTAAAATGAAAAAAATAAATAAATTAAATTGCTACCACCCACCTTGGCATTTGTAGTATGGTCGGCCGGAAGAGACTCGGGCACAGTTTGCAGCGTGGTCCTCATGCTTGATGACATTTCTCTTATGTCTGTGTGTGTGGGGGGGGGGGGGGTGATTTCACACGCACACGCGGTCCCCGTTAACACAATTTGGAAAAATTAAAAAGTTGAAAATTCGCGTAATAAACCTATTTTTGTGGAAAAACCTACGGTTTCCCCCCCAGTGTGCTAGGCAGCCATCGACAACTGTTTCCCCCCGAGCCTTTTTTTCTCAGCTACCATGCGGACACCACCTGAAACAAAATTGATCATTTAAAGCCTATTATAGTAGCCCTTTTCTACAGGCATAAATGGGGGGAAGCAAAATATAAAGAAATGACAGGAGACCTCTCATTACACCAAAATTATTAGAAATTCCGAACATAACAGTGCAATAAACTATATTGCGTAGGTTTGAGGGCCCAAAGCTTTCAAACCTGCTGTTTTGAACACTTCAAACCACAGAGGCTGCTCCATGGGAGCCTTACTGACCACTTTGGTGCCAAGGACGCTGACTCAGAGACTACAGGCCTGCAAACTGTCAACAAGCTGTCCTCCACAGCGCGAAGAACTCTCGATCTTAAAAAAGGCAGCTTCTCTCAAAAGACTGCTTGATTTCAGGGACAAAAAGGGGCTGCTCTTTCCCTCCCGCCACCAAACCCAACAAAGAAAAATTCAGTGTTCGGACAAGCCACGCGTCAGCATGACGCAAGGGGCTAGACAAGTATAAAATTAGTACACGAAGATACCATAACTTGGGTTTCTAGCTAGAAATAACCCGTGAAATTGTCTTTTTGAAATCGCCCAACTCGCCATAAAATAATAAATTTACTTCTTTAGTGGTCCAAATCTGAGAGACGGATAATTTTAAAGAGGCGTTAAATTGCTTTTTAAACAGACTGAAACCAACGAAACTGGGTCTTTAATAGCCAGGCTGACAGAAATGGCTCTTTATAGCAAACAAGACCCGAGAAAACGGTGTTTTAGTGAGCCAGAATCGCGAAAAAGCGAAAATAGTTCAATCGTTGATCTTTGTTTTGTTGATTTGGCTGTTCTGAATATTAAATGAGAAATTGGTTATTTAAATTTGAACAATACAGCCTCGTAGTTTTTTTACAGGATGCATTTCGGACCCAATCCCGGTGCCCCTCATCAGCAATCCTATCGCCACTACGGCAAAACACTCGGTGCCCCTCATCAGCAATCTTATCGCCACTACGGCAAAACACTCGGTGCCCCTCATCAGCAATCTTATCGCCACTACGGCAAAACACTAGTTTTCCTACACACTAGATAAGATTGCTGATGAGGGGCACCGGGATTGGGCCCGAAATGTATTCTGTAAAAAATGCGAGGCTGTATTGTTCAAATTTAAATAACCAACTTCCCATTGAAAATAGTTCATTTGTATACGAAATACATGTAATTGGTTATTTAATGAGGTAATCCTTCAAAATTGGGCTTTCGGCAACCAAAATCCGCAAATATGATTTAATATCAAGGCAGATCCGCGAAAATGTTTTTTTTTCTCTTTTTTTAGCGAGTGGAACCCATGAGAATGTTTTTTTTGAGAGCGAAATCAAAGGAATGGTTTTTTTATTGAGCTGAAGATCCGGACCAGTGAAGATGGTGTGCGAAAACCGCGACTTACAAGGAGAGCAGCGTCCATCTAGTACCCTACGCCATGGTACCCATGTGGCCTTAGCCACAAACCAAACACCAAAGTCTTCCAAAGAGGGACTCATGGTCCCCTTCGCCATACAGGCTTAAAGACACGAACCGAAATCCGAAGTGTCAAGAGGGGAGGGGGGCGACATATTCTCCTAGGGCCTAGTGCAAAAGGGTAGTGTAGAAGGTAGGGTAGCGCCTAGGGTTCACCTGGTAAGATAGAAGCTCCTAGCTAAAAGCTGTAAATGTAGCCCCAAGAATTCGATAGTCAGTCCCTTCGCATAGAAAATTACAATTTTTCGACAGAAACTGTCACATTGGGTATAAAACTAACGATTTCGACCTAGTAGCTGAAAGAAGCTGGAAATTCTACACCTTCAACCTAGTTACATAGTCTGTAAAACACGTATTTAGTTCTATCTGTCGAATTGACAACAACTTAACAGTACCTAATAACTGAGTTTTTGAGTCACAGGCCCGCCAATTCACATTATTTGGATACATTGCTTGAGATGATCTACTTAACCATAATTTTGTTTACCAGAAACAGTGGGTGAACATGGAAAGTTAGACGAATGGCAGGGGCAGGGAAAATCCACGGGGGTGCAAAGGAGTCAGGCACCCCCGGCACCAACCGCACATTCACAGCTGCTTTCTCTATCTCACTCTTTCTTGGATTGCAGCAGAATGAGTATCGAACGAGTTAACTTCGTGAAGTTAAAAATTCTCTACAACCCACCCTTAAAATTTTTCTTTGTACATCTTAGCATCTCTAAATTCGTTTTCGGAAATGTCCATACGCCGTACCCCCCCCCCTCGTCCGGGCCATATTGTGCCCTAGGATTGCTCGATAAAACTCGTTCTTTCGCAAATAGACTCTACTTGGGATCTAGTTGTTCATAACATCTCGCCAGCATGATCAACTAACTCTCTGGATTTTATGGGTAAAAAGCAGGTCCAAAATTGGGGTTCACAAAGGAGATCATGGGGGCGTGGGGGTGACGATTTTCAAGTAATGTCAAGCAAGATCTTGTTCAACAATAAACCCATGTGTGACATTCCCTGCGTTTTTTCAATTCGCCAAGCCAGCGAAATTGTTATTTGAATGAGCCAACCAAACTAAATTGGTTCTTGATCCGCGAAAATTGGGTTTTTTAAAGAGCAAAATCCACGAAATTGTTTTTTTTTTTTCAAAAAGCCAAACCAGCGAAATTTGAATGAGCCATCCCCGGGCAATGCCTTTGGGTCAACAGTGCGAAATTTTGGTTTGAATGCAGTGAAACCGGCGAATTTGCATGTTTAACAGAGCCAGCCCCGAGAATTCCAACCGAATTTCATTTTTGAACCAACCCTGAAAAATTTTGTTTCTGAAGACCCGCGAAATTACTCTAAATGTACAATGATGGTTGAGTCAACCCCTAGAAATTGGATGCAATCAAAACCCGAACCCGTGAATTCTGCGGTGTCCTTCCCCAGCTTTTCGATACGTTGGGACTTTCCTCTTATTTTTACTTCCATATTTCCCGTAAGGAAGGAAATATTTCTGGGTTGCACAATCAGTTTTGAGGAGGCGTAACGAGGCGAAAAGTATTTCTTTAGAAAGTACTGAACTACTTTATAGTTATTGGCCACATGGTATTCTCGAAAGGACCCTAAAATGTACTACTTTCGAAAAACTGCTTTATTTAAGAAGGGTCTATGAATATGAGTGAAAGAAGTGACTAAAAAAAAGTTTGTCTCCAATTTAAATGAAGTGCTTTCTAACCTACACTCAAGGGCGGCGGGCGTAGCCAGGATGGGTCAATCCTCTAACGAAAGATATATCCTCGGAGGAAACGTCAATTTATCCCTTCAAACTGACTAACTAATCATTAATTAGCAATAAAACTGAAATTTTGCCCTTAAAAAACAATAAAACCTTGAAATCCCGCCAGAGCAAACAGATTTTCCACAGCAAAAAGGCGATTTTTCGTGGAGATACTGTCCGGAGATCCTGTGGAGAGATCCTGTCCGGAGATACTGTGTGGAGATCCGCGATTTCTCGGCTTATATCGCACCTAATCCAAACATTGATGGCAGTTTCGGGAACTATGGAAAATTTCATGTGAGATAGAGGCCATTTCATTGCTTGAAATCATCATCAACTCCTAGAAATTTGGCTATTTCTCATAGATTCACGTATACTCTATAGATTGTACGTTTTCCAAAACATTGCTGTACATACAAACGGGTTTTTTCACAGACTGACGATGCTCCAAAAAAACGTCCCTTATTTTGTAAAGTTTGTTGTGGCGTATTCACATTTAACGGCACCCCTGACATTTCCCGCGATAATATCGCGAGAATGCACAGAAACGCATTTTTCTGCAGAATTGAATAACATTCGCTCACGTTATTCGTAGAGAAACGTCAATGGTAGCGTGATATGTGAATACGCCATAAAAAAGCTGATAATATGGGGACGTTTTTGTCATGCATCGCAAGTCTGTGGAGAAAGCCGTTTGGGTTCAGCAATCTTTTGGAAAGCTTACTTATTGTGGAATTTACGTGAATCTACGACAAAGGGCCAGATTTTCAGGATTTGACGATCATTTCAAGCAATGAAATGTCCTCTATCTTAACCGAAATTGTCCGCAGTTTCTGAAAATGTCATCAAGGTTTGGATCAAGTGTAATGTAAGCCGAGAAATCTGGGATTTTTCATAGCCATTGCCGTAATTTCCTTTTATTAGAAAAAAAATCATAAATCTTGAATGGAACTCGATAGGACCCGTCCGGAAGTGGCGTTGTACTCGGATTTAGACGTAGTTTCACCCAAAATTTTGTGTCATAGTAATACAGATTCACTCTGTGTCTATGGCCTAGGCATACGAAAGCCTATTATCCCTTCAAAAGTAGCGCCCCTTGTGAAGGAGGGGGAGGTTGTTGTCCCTTGAACGGCATATTATTAACATTCTACCGTCCACTTGCCACAACTTTTTACCAATCAATATGTGGGTTGTGAGGAACAACTTGGCGTTGAAGGCAAACTTTCACTTTGGATGTTGAGTTTGGACCGTTTTTTTTTTTACTAATTGCACCGTACTAATAGCAGATGAGTCATTCCATAAGACCCCGTTCACAAGCTTTATGTTATGCGACTGTGGACATGCTACCAAACATATTCATTCTTTCGAAAAATGAAGCATTTTGATAGGTTCCATAGGCTCCACAGACGCATAAACATAGAGCTTGTGAACGGGACCTAAACAAATTCTATGATTAAATGGCCACTGAATTGCGACATTGGAGCCAAGTCGCAGCAAAAAAGCTATATTTGTTGACGGAAATCTGCAAGTTTCGGGTCCAAACATAAGTGAAATGGCCAGTTCAGGGGATTTTTTATTTATAGTGGGCGTGGAGTCCAGTCAAGTCGGTCCGCAGACCTCACATGGTTTGACGAGTAGACGCGAAATGACATCATTCGGAGATGAATGTCCGCGAAACTGTAAGTTGCGGGCCTGAATCCTCTAAACATGACGAGCTTACGGTCAAGTCTCTGGGTCTTTCTTTTAGTGGGCGCGGACCCTGGGCAAGCCGGCTCCAACTGCGCGGCGCTTGTAGCCTGATGAATAAGCATGTAATTGCAGCATTTGGAAAGCAATATTTTTGTTTATTCGCAAGTTCCGGTTCTAATTAGAGCGGAATTGCAGGTCTTAACTCAAACTAAATTTATTTCTAGGTATTTTTTGTGGCGGCAGAACCCAGGGTAGTCTGCTTCAGAAGCGTCCAAAGCCTGACCTACAAAATTGGAAGGTAATTGACTGAATATCCTCGGCATTGCAACTTTCGGGTAATTCCTGCCAAAAATTCGGCGAAATTTCAAGTTTCTGGATTTCTTTCTTTCAGAGACCGCGGACCCCAATCCAGCTGGCCCCAAGAGGCCCATAGCTTGACGAATAGACGTAAAATTACATCATTAGGAGCTAAATGGGGATTTCAAAATTACATCAATAGGAGATTTCACTAGTTTCGGGGGAAAATATCTGCGAAATTCGCGGGTTTAGGATTAAAGAGACTTAACTACAAAATGATCGTTTTTGAGTTATGGTGCTTTTCTGTTTGCTTATATCGTGTTCTACGTGGTACCTGCAGTTTATTTACGGATATAAGTTATAAAACTATGAATGTCACTTAGGGCTATTTTCTGTTTTTTTAATGTCAAATTTCAGGGTCGATTGGAAGTAGGTATTGTTTATTTCATACTGAAAAATGGGAAACTTGTAGTTAAATCTCTTTAATGCTAAACCCTCGCATTGCAAGTTTACAATTGTTTTTCGTGGTCTCGTTCAGTTCGTACAAGGGGGTCAAAGGAATTTATTGCCATTTTCCCGCAATATGCACACTAGAACACCCCTAAAAGCTGCCTCAAGCCGATTTTCTTTCTTTCCAAGTGAACAAATCTGGTCAGCGTACGTATCAATACAACCGAGGCCCACCCTGACGTAACATGCTCTGGACAGGGATTACGGCTGATGGCAAGCGGATAATCAGGTACTGCTCGCGTGAGGTCACTTCCAGCCGTGCAAAACAGGTGCCCCGATCAAGTGCAACAAATTATGTCATCAAGTCGGAACGGGAAGAAAACGCATTCCTGGTCAGAGTACGTATCAGTACAACCCAGGCCCACCCTGAGCGGGCCGAAAGGCATTTGTCTCTAAGGACACTTCCAACTAGAAATTCCCCCAACTAGTCAATTCTGTTGTGGGGGTAGCCCTAGATCGATCCCAATTTTGCAAGAATTCACGCATCAATTCGGGTCAAAATGGAGAGAGGTGAGTCACGGGGAGCGGGAGGACCCTTCGAAAACGTCGTCTGATGGGAAATAACGTCTGGAAATAATTGGCGCTTTTCTTGAAATAGTGCCCTCGTTTCCTTCCAGGGACCGTAAGATAAAGCCCCCTCACCCCCAATAGAATACCTAGTTATGGCCTTGGGAGGGGCGATTGCATTACAGATTACAGTACGTACAGTCGCCCCCTTTCAAACTCAGCATTGCGCTCATCCAGCACGAGCTGTCACATCGTTTGTACAGATGCCCCGTAAAACCCTTCAAATAATACACATTCTCATTTGTCCAGATGAGAGTCATTGGATTCCCTTACTTTGCGTCGATTGGAACTTTTCTGAGAATACAGCCCTATTAGTGTTATCCACAAAAAGGCGGAAAATTGTCCGTTATCCGAGCTTCTGCGAGGACTCCTGCACCTTTTTCAATCACTGATGTGTAAAAAAATTAGCCTTTACTTATTTTGCATCATCGCTAGACTTCCACTAGATCGCCAACTATATCTTCTGAATTTCGCCACACCAATGCCCGCTGCCCTAAAGTACTTCCCTTTAAAGTCTTAAACGAACCTAAACACCGGGCTGACGTGATGACAGGAGAATTGCCTATTGAACTATGAAAAAAAGTCAAACACGCCTGTGATTTGGTACTAGTGGCAAGCGAGCTTAACATTCAAGTCACAAGTCCGCCCCATTTCCTCTATCAGGACAACGACGAGGGTCACGAGTGAGGTTATGAAAAAGAGAGGATAAACCTGACAATCTGCTCGAAGCTATTAATAATGAAAATAATCTGAAATATTTATAACGCCTAAAAAACACAAATCGTCCTAAAATGGACAGCGTTAGTGATTAATGGGGAGAGAAGGTTTATGTTGAGGTTCTCCGAACGGAAAACGGGGGATTGAGCAAGACCCTATGTCGACAGGTGCACCCCATTTCCGAGTACCTAGGACAATTTTTGGCTAAAACAAAATTTTAGCTGGAAACAGAAAACGTATACAAATTAAGGGGAGGGTGAGGCCGAGTTCATGACCCTGTGAAAGAGGGTTACAACGTTACAAGTCGTACAACTCACCATCATTCTTGTCTTGTTCCTGCCCTTTTCCCATCCACGAATCTTTCGACTTAATTTTCAACTGTTTCTACCGAGGGCACTCATTTATAAAACGCGTCAATTCGCGGAAAATTGATAAAGGCAGCTCACGATGTTTGAACGGCTACTTGAGGGTTTTTATAATTTATAACAAAAAAAGAACACACCAAGGAAAAGAGTTTACCGAGTCACTTTCACGTCCATAGTTTACTCCTTGTCCTCTGTACGAGTTCCTCTCGAGTTAAACACGAGATCTCCGTTTTCCAGATCACCCACTTTTGACACACCGACAAAAAAAATCACGAAAAATAGGTACGGACGAAAAATACAGCAGGAGGGGGAGGGAGGGCAACCGCGGGCCCTGGCTCGGGGTTTATTCACTTTCCAATTCCAAGATGGCCGGGATTCTACCCTTTTTTTCTTTCAATTTTTTTTCCTTCTTTTCCCTTCCCTATCGTTCACTTCGACTTTTTTTTAGAATTACCTGACGCAAAATACACACACACTCACCGTGAAACACGGTACCCACCAAACGGAGAGAGAGAACACAGCCCACGACGGGGTGGGTTGGGTTGTGTTGGGATTGGCGGGGGGGGGGGAACGAAGCCTTACCAAAAGCTCCACCGTCGGTGAGAGTTGCGCAGCTGATTTTCCAATGGTCCCCCACCAGATGGTTTTCACGGTGCAAAAGACTTGAAACGACGTTATTGGGATGGGAGGGTTGGTCCTAATAATGAGAAATCTGTGCGCAGCTCAAAGAACGTTGAAGCAACAGGAAACAAGTCTCCAGTCGCGAAGAGAACAAAAACAAACCCTCAATATTACCTAAAACATATAACATCGACAGAAACACAGACCAGAGGAACGCCAAACACAGTGTCCTAAACTCTCATTCAAAACAAACTCAAACCAGACAAATAAAGACCACTTTTTTAACTTGGTAATAAGGGACTTCACAGTTTGCTGTGCGCAGCATCCTGTGACCCGTAAAGTTTGTAAATTTCTGTATCATCCCCAGATGCTCAGCGTGATTAGAAGAAGATTACATTGCTCTAAGTACAAACTACTAAACAGGCAAAATTTTGTGGCCAAAATAGTTTTGTGTTCAGAAAACGCGGCAGGCTTATCGACGATCTTCTTACGTACGTACAACAGTGTTTAATTACAAAATACGTACATTATGTACTTTAATCTCAGTGATTGCGATAATTTGCCCTCCCCCCCCCCCGTTTGTTGTTGGTTATGGCGATATTAAATGGGAAACCGTAGAAATGATTTTTAGAAGCGCTACGACGTTCATATTGTACCTGTAGGAATACTCGGATTCAGTTACAAATACGTTGAATCGAGCTATGTACACCAGTCTAAAAAACCGCTTGGCATGAGGAATCCATCCAGTTTTAAGGGTGTGATTCTTGGAATTCGAGCTCTGATTTCGAAATACGAGAAATTTTAACTTGGGAAGGTGGGGTCAACCGTTCGTAACAACCCCTCCACCTTAACTGAACCGATAGCATTATCAGGAGCTATGTATTTGACAGCAGGTGCCTCTCAAAACCTAAGGATTGTGCGGTCTCTGGGCACCAAAATGCCCACCAGGTTACAGCCCTCGACAGTTGAACACCTTCGTATCTGACGCTGTGATACGGTTAGCCCGAGTGAGAGCGTCAGCTTCAAAGAAACCCCGAAAAACCAATGTCATTCTTGTTGTAAACAATGGTCATATCAACCAGAAGACGTGGCAGTCCGACCACAATGGCACGATGGTTTTTGGGCCAAAAGAATGCACAGTTCTTAAGGCCTCCCTAGACGGCCAATCTTCTTGATCAAATTCTCCCGACAAATGATTGAAGCGAGCTTCAAACAACCTTCGACTATTACCGTCAATATTTTCAACAAAATTCACCTAAATTCAGTCGTAGTGAAGAAGTGAGATTGAGTAGAAGTCAAAATGGCTTCGAGCAATGATTCGCCGCTACTGCCTTGACACCTGTTGCTGTCATTTTATTGTGCAGCCCCCAAATTTCGCAATATTTGTTGTGTTTGTATTGTATGGGTCGCTTTATCAATCATCGTCAGCGCTTGGCTCAAGCGTCAAACTGGTTCTTACACACTCAGTCACTTTGAGTCTTTGATCCAGCATTTGATCAAGCTGCTTGACCGTCTAGGAAAGCCTTTAGAAAACCAACGTCTGCCCACATACTGATCGACTCTCGAACGGGTTGTATCATGTCGATAGATCGATTTGTTTACTCCCACCATAAGACTTAGGGCCGCATTCATAGTCCTCACTCATGCTGATTATTAGCTTGAGCGGCTTCAAATCTGTCGTTCTAATTAGTGAGTGAAGACTAGAGCCGTATTCATTTGGGTGGTCCGCAAATGGGGAACTTGCTCATTTTTCAAGCACTGGTGTTCCTTGAAGAGGGCTCTTCAACAAGACAATAGCAAGCCATACAGGAACGGTTTTTTTGACAGGCCAGAACCTTAGGCCGGGCCCGCAGATTTTTCTCACGGGCGGCCTGCGGGTTTCTTTCTTGCACGTGAGTGGGGAATGGCAGGCCAGAACCGCAGATTTCAGGTGCAGCCACACAAACGGCATTTTCCAAATACCAAAAATTTGTCAAATACCGATTATTTGTCAATTGTGGAGTGCCCAATGTTTGTCATGCAAAAGCACCCTGTCCACATATTGGGAATTTGCCAAATACCGAGTACGGACAAATGTTTGTGGAGTCCAGATTTCAACGGATGGATACCGACAGCGGACTTTGTTGTGGCTGCAACGACGGGGCTAGAAGGTATCAATTTCTACGAAACTAGAAGTTCCTTAGAACCTTAAGTTATTTCACCACATGTGTGGCCGAGGAAAATGCTCAGTATTTGACAAACATTATTGTCTACTTTGAAGTGTGAAAGAAACCGCCGAGGCGAGCACCCGAGTATTCGCTGCTCGGTATTTGACGAATATACAAACGCCCGGCCACACATGGGTTTTTCCAACGGGCCAAATCTGCGGGTTTTTAGCCTGTCGTTGCCCACTCACGTGCTGTCCTCGCCTTTGGAAAAACTTACCAACGGTACAAATCCGTTCGTGTATGGTGAAACCCGCAGATTTTGAAAAATTAAATCCGCAGGCCTGAACTGTCGAGTATGTCCCACAGACCAAAGGCAAAAGCGTCGGATTTCGTATTTTACTAAGGAAAGTGGCCAGCCATATGCGTCTTGGTGGGTCTATGGGCGTGACTCGACGGTGTAATGAATACAATACTCACTTCGCAAACCAGTGGGCCTGGGTTCAAATCCAGCTTTTGCCCATTTTGCCATAAGGCTGCAGCGAGCTACGACTCAGCTTCGTGTGGACGTTCTCGGCGATCGTGCGCGTATGACGAAGTTCATACCGACCGAAACGCCGCGCAGTACGAGTGTGAAGTGCACATCTAGATCAGGGTATCGAGTGGGAGCCTACTGATGGCGCATAACCAAGGAATAATTGAAAAAATATTTGTCGATCTACAAAGTTTAATTTGGTGCGAGAGTTTTCTGGGGTTCAATTTCTCCATTTTTCTTATTATTTGTAAAAAAAAAAAAAAAAAAAAACATTCGAACACAACACCCTCGAATGTTTCACTACTGCACATTGACGTCACTTATAGCGATTTCCATTCAACACCCTTCCCAAGTATAGTGCCGCGTCCTCTCCATAAACATATGTTTCAATTCAGAGAGGACGGGTGGAAAAACTTACACTACACTAGTGTATTGCATTGAATGGAAAACGCCATTAAAGAACTTTAAAATTTATTTAAAAATCACTAGAAGCCCAATTGGGCAGCAACTACCGTTGATATCCTTCTGTCCATGTGTCAATTCACCGGTATACATTTCTCCCAAATCGGGCATTCATGCAAGTTCCCCATCAGGAGGACCCAACTTACGGGAATTTCTAATCTGCAGATCAGCCAATAACTTCCGTGTTTCTGCACGGATGCAATCCAAATTTGGTACGTGGTGTACACTCACGACTCAGTACCAGCAGTCAAACTGCTTCGATTTTTACTTAGGAGAATTTTAACTAAAGTAGCGACTATGACCCGTAGTCAAGGTCGCTACTTGAGTTAAAATTCTCCTAAGTAAAAGTAAAATCCAGTTTTTGTTGGAATAAAATCATCTGTTTTGACGCCCACTTAGGGAAATTTAAGTTTAAGAAATGTCTATAAATATGGGCCTATGAATATGAATACGGTCCTTAGTTCCGCTCTACCAAGAACAAATTTTGCGAACTTTGGCTGCTGGATTTGTCCATATCAAAAACCGATAGATGGATCGTGGATAGATGACTCTTTATAAATCAGTTTCGTAAATTATAATTTGAAAAAGTAATCTACGACGAAAAAACAAATTTCGTGATTTTGGAATTTACCCCGATTTTCCGCGAGATCCATAACCAATTACGTATTGCGTCGCTAAGCTGACTTTTTGTTGAAAAGGTGTCATGTGTCTGAAAAAGTACAAATGCACTTCGGCAGTAATTTTTCGCAGGACTCTAGTCTAGGGAGACGAGAAGACTGCCTTTTTTCCCTGGCCTTTCTCATAAATTTACAGTCTTTGACTCTTTTAAAGAAATTTCTTTGAAGCTTTCCGGTTTCCCTGGATTTTAGACACCCTGACTCTGGATCTCCTTGTGGTACGGTTTGACATACCCTACAGTTCCGGAGCTGCTGTCTCATTCCCCTACCCACCAAGACTTCGGGGTTCGGCCGTGCCTAAGGTCTACACAGCACAGGACAATAGTTGTGCGTCAAACAGACTCCCAGGGTACAAACCGACCACCTGGTATTGTAAAGCTTACTGGGAGCTTAGGCTCCCGCTCTCCTTCGGGTAAGATCTCCTATTTCCTGAGCGGCCCCTAGTTTCACCAGCATCAACCTCTCTCATAACCCGAATGCGCCCTGGTATCAACGCAAAATTCACGTTAATTCCCCAGTTTTTCCGCGTCCGTAATAACACTCCGACAGGCGCCATAAAGCGCCCCATCTCGATCACTGGGATTGTCCCCTCATGCTAATGCTTGCTCAACTGTCCGCCCAATAGTGATCCTTCGTTTACTTACTAATAGCGTCTGTAATAGCGTTTCTGGCTATAGCACGCATCTGATACTTCATATTTTTCAAAGAGAGGGCAGAAGCCCGAAGCAAGCTGACTACCTCTCCTCTACAGTCGCCACGACTGGCATAACCTTGAGCGACCACGTGACTAGCCTCTCGAACTATCTCCTATAATCCGTTTGCCTTCTTTGAATCACTGCATGTTACAGAAAATTCATGTCTTTCGCCCCAAAATATCTATTTTGAATACATCCGAATCCCTCTCATCTTTTATCCTTCCTTTGCCCCATTCGATGCGAAGAATAATTTTAGTGAATTCCAAACCTTGGGAAATTTTGCCTGACTGCACGTTTGTAAAGGGCTGTATCTCGGTACTTAGGCCTGCAAAGAGCTGTTGACCGGTAAATTTAGCCTTCTAAATTCACTGTTGAAACATTTTTTATTAAATTTCGAAGTTGAAGAGCTTCAAATTTCTTTAAATTTAACGTTCTTTAGCATCTTACATGGAATTTTGTCTGTAGAACCTGTATCTTTTGAGTCACAGGCAAAAAACAAAAACACGAAAAAAATCTCGTGGGAACCCCCTGCCCTGGCGGGAAGGACGGGGACCATGTTGTCATTTTGTTGAAATTCTCCTCCTCCTGATCCTTTTTCTGCATTCGCCTATGGACAAGGGTCCCCCCCCCCCCGGATGGTCATTGATCACAACCACCCGAAAACGACTCTTTGAAAACATCTGGCGAGGGGGGGGGATCGATCAGATAATCTTTTGTCCCGCGGTACACGCGAGAAATCCCGCGCGCGACGGGGCTTGAGTGTTCGGGACGGGGACTCAGCCAAAAAACGCGGGACGGGACTTTTCATTTCCCATCCCGCGTGCACCACTACTTTAGGGGACCCTGCTCGTTTTTTGTCTCTTTTTTTCATCTCAGACAACCGTTATTGTAAAGATGACATCAATCCCAATGTAGTTCAGGGCTCACCAGCTCTGAACTACAAACGAACACACCTTGTGTGTGTTACCACACCATACTCACATCTTAATTGAATTTTTTTGCCTTTCTGTGGTGAAGGTGAACCTAGAAGAATGCATTCCCAAACTAGGATCGAGAAAGTGAGCGATATACCAACATGGCGAGTATACTACGAGGAGAACAAAGAGAGACTACGAAAACAAAATCGTAAGTATGTAGCAAATATTGCCTGATAATGTTGTGTTTTTACTTTTCCTCCTGCTCTCCAAAGCACGAGAAGAACTACTAAAAGGCAAAATAGACGAATTGAGGAATAAAGGCTTCAAAAAAGACGATTCCTTGAACGAAAAAGTCTCCATACACGCCTGCGACATCACAAAACTCCAGGTAGATGCCATAGTCAACGCCGCCAATAACTCCCTGTTGGGTGGTGGCGGCGTCGACGGCGCTATACATCAAGCAGCCGGTCCTAATCTCTCCGCAGAGTGTAAATTTTTGCTGGGATGCGAGACTGGGCAGGCGAAAATCACCGGAGGATACCGTTTGCCAGTTAAAAGTAAGGCTTCGGGGTCCCTGTTGGTAAATGTGGGGGATATCTGATTTTTTTTTACGTTGTTTTACAGGTGTGATTCACACAGTAGGCCCCAGAGGGGAGCAACCAAACGTGTTAAAATCTTGCTACAAAAACTGTCTTAATCTTGCGGTTGCAAACAATATTAGGACAATCGTAAGTCTCTCAAAGACTATCCCAATACCCTTTTTAACATATTTGTTTTTCAGGCCTTCCCTTGTATATCCACAGGAATTTATGGTAATTTCATACAATTTTAACTCGAATAACTCACGAATTTGACGATTATTTTTTAAAGGTTACCCTCACGTAAAAGCTGCTGTTGTTGCCATTCACACAGTCAGAGAGTTTCTGACAGAACGGAGCGATGAGGTAGACTACAGCATTCAAGATTTTAAATTTTTTAATTAAATCCCCCCTCCATATTTTTCCTAGTTCGATCGCATCATCTTCTGCTTATTCCTACCGAAGGATGTTGCCTACTACGAGTGGCTTATGCAGATTTACTTTCCAGTCGAGTAGATTGTTCAAAGTTGATTTGTAGACCTAAAAAAAAAAGTCAGAACTCAGGGTGAGACTGAACGAACTTTTCGAGAATCTTTTATATTTTTGTTAACTTTTTTAATTCATAAAGCAAATCAAACAGCTGAAGACCTTTCTACTTAAAAGGGCCCATATACGATCAACCTGGTTGTCAACTTAGTTTACAATATAGTGTAGCGTGTTGACATCCAAGTTGGCTCGTAGGGAGGTTGGTGGTTAAAATTTCAAATGTTCGACCACCAAGTTCCCCACAGACCGTCAGCATGATTGTCAACACGCAATTTAGCAAAACTATGTTGTCAACCTGGTTGATCGTGTATGGGCCCCTAAACAAAGGGTTACTTGAGATTTAAACATTTCCCGGGGAACTTGAAAAGGTCCACTTTGAAGTGGAGGTGTCTTTCTATTAAAAAAGAAGAAAAAAATGAGGCTCGTTTTTGTGTGCCTAAACGTCATAATGATTTCTTTGTATAAAAAATTGAAATGTAATTTATTGAAGAACGTATTTTTTGGTCGCTAATAGTGTTTTTTGTGTAGAAATAACCTGCGATTGTTAGAAATAACCAAGCAATTGTTCATAAAATGCATGTTTTTCTTCTATCCTCCCACTTGCTTGACTGGTCTACAAGAAATCGCCGCATTATGAAATTCACCAGGGTACCCGCCCTATCATTATAACCTCCAAACACTACGCCCAAGACAACTTTTTGATGTAAATGAACTAATGTACAAGGAGGGGAGTATGACTCTGTGCCCAATTCCTTACAGTCACAAAAACTGTGTCAACCCCATACCCGTTTGCAGCGGTTACTATACCCTTAAGATTTAATTTCTAGCTAGGAATATTTACTTGAGACCACTCATTTATCCCCCCCCCCCCCATCAGGCTACAGACTATTTGAAATAATCTACCCTTCACTGTTCATCAATAACACCTCGTTGACCATGTCCTCAAGAGTACAAATAATCCAGCTTCGCCCAGGGATCCGCTGCAGGTGTGCGTGCCAGCAGAATGTCTTGCGACCTTAAAGCTTTGGTTTCCTAGAAAAGCGGAGCCGTAATATAGCGGTAGAAAAAATCCCCTTTTAAATCACACCAGTAGTTGCCTAGAGAGCGGTCAACAGACAGCGGCACCGCTTCGAATGAGACGGCCGTTCATGACGATGATGAACTGTTCATCAACGATTTTTGACGGTGACGGTGAACGTTTTTTGTTTACAATGAGCGTGAAAATTGCCTGGACGCTGGAAGGTGGCGAAATTGTAATTAATATTGTCCGAAAACGACTCTATTCTGTTGTTAAAAGAAAATACTACCAAATAGTTGGAGCTACGAGGAAAAAACGTTCATCGTCACCGTCACGATGGAAGCGGTGCCGCTGTCTGTTTACCGCTCTCTTGGCAACTATGGCTTGATTTAAAAGGGAAACTTTCTAACGTAATATTACGGCACCGCTTTCCTAGGAAACCAAAGCTTAACAAAAGCGGGTTGAGTATTTCGAGTCTTCAAAGTTCCGACAGCAGCCTGTCGGGAAAAGTGCATTTCATTCATGCGACAATCGAGTCAAACCTCATAAGTTAGTACGATATCAATCAATTATGAATGACATTTAGGCCGTGGTATAGAAAGTCAAAATCATAAAATCGTGTTTCTTTTTACCGCAGGCCCCTTTTTTGGCACCAACTGAGGGGGAACAAAATTATGAAAATGAAAAATGAAACAGAGTCGGTTTGCTTGCCTATACGATATGGGAAGGCGGACTCTTGTTAGAGGAGTTATTTGCAATTAAAATATTTATCCCGGCCTAAATTTCATTCATAATTGATTGATATCGTTCTAACTTATGAGGTTTGACTCGATTGTCGCATGAATGAAATGCACTTTTCCCGACAGGCTAAAATTCTGCAACAGGGCTATTCATTTCCACCCGTCTTCTCCACTAACATATGATTTAATTCAGTGAAGACGGGTGGAAATGAACTGCCCAAATGCAGAATTTTGTGCAAATGGGGAACGCTAATAGATTGACAAGTTTCATATGGACCGAAAGAAGTGGTAAATTCAGTTAATATTCTAAACACATGTTCCTAGAGCCATCAGGAAATTTGGGCCTTCAGGGTCCATTAGAAACATGTCAAGATATAGTTTAAAAAATGTAGAATGTCCATTTCACGAAGTGACTCCACTTGCCATAACTTCAAAACATTAGGACATCTGGACAAAAAAATTTCCATTTCTTGAAAAGGAATTCGTGTTTGTCCAATTGCTGAAATCAAACTTCCTTACTGCAAGTGGATGCACAATATTATCCTTTTCGTGAAATGGATGAGTGAGGAATCTCTGATGCTGAAACAAGTTTTGTTTAATTTAAAAAGGTTATTTTATTGAACACTCAAAAACCCGCAAAAAATTATGTTGTGCATCCACTTGTAGTAAGGAAGCTTAATTTCAGCAACTGGACAAACGCGATTCCCTTTTCAAGAAATGGATATTTTTTTTTGTCCAGATGTCGTAATTTTTTAAAATTACGACAAGTGGAGCCACTTCGTGAAATGGACATTCATTTCATGAAGTGGACAATTTCGCCAAGTGGATGCGACATATATAATCATGGGAAACCCGCTGGGAATAATGCTGAAAAAATTACGTCTGATAACAGTTCGTAAAGTGACCTTTCACTATACATATCTTAGGTGTTTTACTTTCGTACAAAACCGAATAGTTTACCTGTCCAATCGGAACACGTACAGTACAGACAGGTAGCCTACGTAGATTTCCAGTGACGTGAAGTACCCTCATAGAACCATTATCATTAACAAAATTATACTATGTGTTTATAATGCTCTTTGGATGCACAGTTTCATCATTACAAGCTTTAAACAAATCGTAGGCATCGTTTCACTCAGGTCATGCGAAGGTATAATAACCAAAAATCAAAACTAAAATCCTTTGGCCCATGCGCCCCCCCCCCCTTTGAATCCGCGCCTGGGCTGCATGGACACTTATATTAGTTGAATTGGTCCGCTTCATTGACGGTAGTCGTGCAGATCCTAAGATCCCCCCTGAGAAACCGATGGGCGAGGAAAAATGTTAACCGTTGCCTAAGGAGCAAGACGGGGGACGAGTAGAGGGAATGGTAAAGGGGCCAGGGGGTGCCCTCTGCCACGCTTAAAGCGCGTGCGTTCGTTAGGCGACGGCCCAACGGCTAACAAGTAGAAAATCAACGTTATGATCGCATGGTGGAGACTAGCATTTATATTATGTATTTTTATATTATTTTATCAATCTCGTGAGTTATCGGGCCGGCAGTCATGACAGTGTGATACATACTTATACCTGATTAATTGTTTCCGCTTCTGTTCTTTATTCTTTCCAGCTGTGGGTAGAAAAACATCGTTTATTCAATATTTTTTATTCTATTTGACACTTAGTACTTCAATAGTCCTCTTACTGAGGTGAAAATGAATCGTCCTACGGATATCATTTGTATGTTGATAGAAACTCCGTTCCGCTCATGGGAGGAATCTCATGGATTTAATTCTTTAATGTAAATAGACCCACCCTAAAAATAACCCGTCAATAAAAAAGGGTAAAATTGTTTCAAATTCCATGCTCTGGGATCTAGGTACTCGTAAGTGAACTTGCTAAGAGCTGCGCGTTGAAATAACTATTCGTCTAGCCATCACTCTCACCCGTCCTTACTTTGTCATTGCAAGGGAAACGGGACCCGAAAAATTTGAAAACATTGATCATTGAATGATTTTTCCAGTAGCGGGGAGAGAGGGCTGTATTGACAGGCAATTGACGCTATGCGTGTATGTTTTATGTTGCGCTCCATCTTGTGCTGTTCTGTGCTCAGATGTGATGGTATGGGTTGGTGGACGGGCGGAGGGGGTATCGCCTCACCTGTTTTTGGCCCCTAGAACCGCCACAGATCACTTATTCTCGAATCTCTTCACTGCTTTTTGTGAACAATGCGTTGTAGCGTCCTCGTCGTTGACGTTACGACATTGATGAACACCAAAGAACTGTAATTATCTGTACGACTGCAGTCGCATTGCAGGATGATCGTTGCAGGTAAATCACGTTGCCCACCACCCAAGTAAAAGTTCTGCAGTATTTTTTCGGCTTGCTTCAGTAACCCGAGGGGAAAAAAGGTTCCGCTGGAATTTCTTTGTTGCCTGGGACCTTTTCATGAGCAATTTTCACTATGAGAACGCTCGTTTCCATGTCCCCGCGATAATTACAGTTCTCAGGTCGGACAGACCGAATATCCTCATCTACAGCCAACTTTGACGTAAAATGAACCGTAAAGCGGTTAAAGACACATTATTTCAAGCTATTTTTCAAATTACCTGTGATAAGTTAACAAAACTAGTTTATCTAATAGCCGTTTTCATCAAATTAACAGGACCACCCCATAAGAATACAGTTTTTGTTTTTAGGGAATTTTCTCCTACTGCGTGTATCTCGACACCTATTGGAGATAAGCGAGTCTCTTTTTTTTTTTTTTTTTTTTTTTTTTTTTTTTTTAAAGAGAATTTCATGATGATTAACTTCTTTGCTATGCATCAATGTCGTAACGTCAACGACGAGGACGCTACAACGCATTGTTCACAAAAAGCAGTGAAGGGGTTCGAGAATAGTGTCACTTTTAACGCTATTATCTCTTAAGCGGTTGAAGCTACAAACAACTTGTCGAAGACTGATTTTTGAGGAATTTTGTCAACTTTTTTTGTTATCCCATGTGTTTTTGGGTGGGACCTACAGTTTACGAACTACAGGTAATAAAGTGAAAAGTGATGCACGCTTTGCTACGTCCAGAAGTAAGCTCGTGGGCTAGAGGAGGGGACTTTTGAGTACACCATTTCCAGACCCCTACGAACAAATCCCAATGACAACTTTAGAGTTCAATCTACTACGACCAGCTGGTTCAATCTACTACCTTTCTTTTACTATACCCTGTTCAAGATAAGAATACCTTAGATCCATCTGTTTGTTTTCTCTTTTCACGTTAATAAAACATTAAAAACCATACAGATCGGGGTTATTCTTATCTTGAACAGGGTATAGACTACTATTATTGTTCTCTATCATGTCAACCACGATCTGGTAAATTGGAAGTTCAATTACTCGGTTCATTGGAGCCGATTACTGGGCCTAAAATACGAGTCTATTAAACAAGGAAACAGATTACGGCCTATAGCAAAATAATAAGTTTCACGAGCAAGAACGTTACTTTTTTGACCTGAAATGCCACCCTAGGCTTAACATTTTGGACTTGTTGGATGTGTGTGGCGGGGAGAGGGAAGATACTGCCCTAGGCAAGCACCAGCCGGAAAAGCTCGAGCAGTCTTTTAGACATGGGCTATGAAGTAACTAATTGAAATTAGTCTATTGGCGATTCCGATAATGAATATTTAGAGGGCTAGGAAAACGTCAATACAATAGACAACTAATGGTGAGAAGTTTTTTGACCTTACAAAAATCGAAGAACCTCGGAACCTCACTAGACACGCTAAGATTCGCTGCTCGAAGATAAATCGTTACAGGGTAGTCCCCCTACCCATCCATTTGCTCTCTGCCACCGCTTCGACGGTTGCCAAGGAAGGTGAACAGAAACGCCGAGTTTTAAAGAGCTAAAATTCATCATGTTGACCAGACGGGAAAATCTTTTAATTCGACCCTGGCAAGAACGTCGTTACATTCAGCATCGATTGAAAGTTGGTAAAAAACGTGAATGTTAATTTAACGGTCATGAATGTCACCGTTTGTTATTTATTTCCTGAAGGTCAAGTCCGCACTCCCAGCAATTGACACAACGTCGCCTCCGATAAGAGAACACGTTTCTAGAAAATTGAAAAAATATCAAAAAGAGAGTGAAAGATGCGCTCAAATCATTTCGGACAATTTCACTCTTCTTCAACATTTAAGCACAATAATGACGACAACGCGAGTTGATCATTTTTGGGATGATCCACCTCCTATGTACGTCAACTTTAAAATCACTGTTTTCGTTTGCACGAGTGTGTTTTTTTTTTTTTTAGTTTCGTTCAGAGAGTAGGGCTTTACGCTTCGGGGACACCGAAAAGAGTTGGAAGCAGGGTGGAGGGTTTGCTGAGCGATGAAGAGACGAGTCGTCCGAAAACGCGAAAGGAGAAATGTGTAGCGTGCAGCCCTGAGGCGAACTTACGAAATTCTGTGAGGGTGGAACGTTGATTTTAATCGGAATTATTTCTGATTTTGTTATTCGACCCCAAAGGTTGTGTTTGACGAAAGAAGGCCCTATACGCCTCCTAAGAAAAAACTTTCCACGAGGTCTGACACTCCGATTGATTGGCATAGCCAGGTAGGTATATTACGGATCTGACGGGTATATTTTCGTGAGATTAAGAAATAACGCGTGCAAAAAATAGTTTAAGTCGCGTTGCGATGAAGACAAAATAGAATTTCGTGGAAACCAATGGGTCAAGCCACCAAATCAGAAATCAGCCCCACCGCCGTGCCACCCGATCAGAGTTAAAGGCCATAGTTTGCCACAGAAGGGACGAAAGAAAAAGGACGGAAAGATTGACGAGACTTCGACTTCGAAATCCTCCGCCGCTGAGCTACGGCCCCGGAAGTCGTCGAATAATAATGACGAGGGAAGTTTGATTTTATCCCAGGGCGATCTGATTGTGACGGTGAACTTTCCATCTCGAACGGGCGTAATTTATCGAAGCACCACGAATGGGTCACAGCGAATCCTAAAGCAGACATCTTGCGAGTGTAATTCATTTAGAAAGGCCAAGAAGGTCAATCAGTAAAGGTAAATTTGCATTTCATTCATAATCACGGTTATGTAGACACAACAAATAAAAATAGTTCTCCTTCGAGAAACACGTTTCTTCAAATTCTCTCCAAATCTCCGAAATATAACCTCAAAACCACAATTTCGAAGGATGAGGGGAAGGGAGCGAACTAATGAGAGGTTTTGCTCAATCAACTAGCGGACCCGGTTTTTTGGTCCGAATAAATACATTCAACGCCTACGAAGTTATGTTTGTACGACACATTCAGTGCCATGACTCTGACTAAGGGGGAGCTGACTCTCGTGTACGCTGACTTCAGCTGGTGGTCAGAGTAAATTGCAGGATTCAGCTGCAACATGCGCACCAAGCATACCTAATTGCGGCTGATGTCAGTGTTTTTTTCTTATTTTCAGTCAGACGTAGAATGCTTTGTAATTACAGGGAACCGCCGCGCCAAAGGCCGTTTCTTTCTCTTTCATTTAACAGATTATTCATTCGGTAGTTCCAAAAATGCCATTCTAAAATTAGGGCAAAGCTAAGGTGCTTGTAGTCCAGGCAAATTAATGCTCTAATAGCACCTAAAAATTCCTCTAGAGCAGGAAATCGATTTAATATCTCTTGTGGGTCCTGAATAACAAATTTATCGAACTTCATCTAAGATAATTATCATATAACATTGGCGTGGTTTCCCTTAAGATAAGGAGAAACGCCTATAGAGTTTCGAGAAGCAATGGCCCTGGGAGGGGTTCGGCTTAGCCGATTCCTCGGAGTACGACTCCCAAAGGCGTCACCGTGGCGCAATTGGTAGCGTGCTGGACTAGTAATCCAGAGGTTGCGGGTTCAGATCTCGCCGGGGAGCCCATTTTTCTCTAAACTAGAATCGTGTTGGGCTATGCCCTTCCATCGTCGTCCGGAAAGATATCACTATCATTTAATTTATTTAACAAATTTATGAGTTTGCTACGGTTTTTAGGTAGTGCTTCAGATTTGAGAGCCTGAAAACCGCGAAATTTTCGCACTTTTTTTCCTTTTTTTTTATAACTCGAAAAGTACCATCGTACAGATAATGTCACTATTTCTGTTTTCAAAGAGCATAAAATTCTACGTTGAATGACGTTTGAAAAATTGAAATCGTTCTAGGCGTTCAGCCGCAATCGCCAGTCAACGTTGGGCATTTTTTACCACCCTCGCTTAACAGTTGACAACCCTAAAATATTAACGCCTAATTGCGATGATAATAGAAAAGATCATAGGTGCACGCATTCAAGTTTAGGAAGCAAATACCAATATTGTGGCTACTTGAGTGGGAAGATCTAGGCCTGAAGGGAATGTGTTCATCGTCGGGGTGGACACAGATTTAATGGTTTTGATGTTTGACCAAATAATATTCATGATTCCTTTGAGGCGAAATAGTGGAATATTCTTAAAGTAGTTTACGAAGCAGGTAATCTCTCCACAAAATATTTATTATTTCGGTTAACCGGTTTTCGGTCTATTCTAGACCATCTTCAGACCCGTCTAGGTAGATCACAGATGTTCGCTAGAATGAGCCGAAAACCGGCTAAAAAATATACATTTTTTGGAGCGATTATCTCCTTCTTAAAAAACCAAACATTACTTTCGGAATCCACCGTATGAAAAATCCTGATCCTTTGATTGTCTCGCAACTTCAAAGGACGTTTTTTATGGCCTAGGAGATGATACTTCTGAAATCGCCGGACATTTTCCGCGGGTCTGGGGCTCATAACAAAAGCGCATAACAGAGATTGTTGGAAAACACACTTTTGGGTGGTTTGAAAATGACTGGCGAGAGTAAAAAGTCGTTTCCCGTGACGAATAAATTACGAAACCAATAACACGATCCAATTTGATCGTACATAGCGCTATGAGCGAGCTTTAAAAATGTGAAATTCCGAGGCTTACTGTAGTCAGGGCTTCATTTGAAATTGGATGATGATGGTTTTCCAGTTTTTTGGCAGCGAAGAACCAATGTTCACACTTGCCAGCAGTTTTCAAGCAGCCGATAGTGGTGTTTACAAGAAGGTGATGTCTGGCGATCTCAGAAGTGTCATCTCCTAGCTTAGACCATAAACAACGTCCCAAGACAGTCCCAGACTGAGACAATGTCTGAAACCTAGGAGTGGGGGGCGGGGAAGATGCCAAACTAATTGAAATGGTAATTTTCACATTTTCAACCTGCAGGCGTTAAAATTTGGGGGCTGTCAACTTTTTAGCAAAGATGATAAAAATTGACAATCACTGACTGGCGATTGCGGCTGAACGGCTGGACCGATTGTGATGTTTCAAACGTCATTCGACAGAGAATTTGACGCTCTTTGAAAAACGAAAATATCATTTTTTGTAGGGTGCGTACTTTTCGAGTTATACACGAAAAACTGGAAAAAGTGCAAACATTTAGCGGTTTTAAGGCTCTCAAATCTGAAGCACAACCAAGAAACCGTCGCAAACTCATAACTTTGTTAGGTCCGTTTCACACATAAGCGGTTTCTCGAGGCGCGGTTGCTACGCGGTGCGAACGCGGAGGGTGCCCCGCATGTGTGAACCGAGAAACCACTTCAAACCGCAGCCGCGTAGAAACCGAATTTCGGTTCACACATGCGACTGCGAGGCACCCTCCGCGTTCGCGCCGCGTAGCAACCGTGCCTCGAAAAACCACGTATGTGTGAAACGAGCCTTATTCAGGACCCCCAAGAGGGATTAAACGATTTCCAGCTCTCGAGCAATTTTTAAGGGCTAGGACCTAGTACCATTTTTTGCACTAATTTTCCTGCGCTACTGCTCATTTCACCCAAATTGTTGTAGTTTCCAATTACCACATGTTAATCTCTAATCATTAATTATTAATTATTCAATGGTTAAAATAAATGAGCATCTTATTTTCGTGTTCAACTGAATACAAAACAAACGGTCGAATTCGGAGCGTACTACGACGTTAATGGAGGCGGCCACGATTCGGCTTATGAATTACATAATTTCTTTGTTTTTGTTTTTTAAGCAACCAATTCAATCGGTTTCCACTCCGGCCGATCACTTTAGTTAAAAAACGGCACTCGAAATGTTCTCAGAAAAATGGGTGAATCGTTTCGTTCTTTCGTTTGAGTGGACGTGGAACACAGAGGGAGATTGAAGCCTGACTCACGGTCGATACGAACAGCGTCGCGGGGCGACTCCTACTTTCAACCTTGAAAAAGCTTCAATCGCCCTCCCATCCCGCCTCCGCCGCCGCCGTTCACAACCCAACTCCATCCAATCACCATTAAGGCAGCTGACGACACGCAGTTCGCAATATTTGGGTTTCCACTTGAACGGAACGTTTTTTAAAAAGCTTCCGGAGTCCGAGGGGTGGGGTATTTTCTGGGAGGCTTTTAACTTGTTTTTTTCTCTCTTTCTTTCTCTTTCTTTTTTTTTTCTCCGGCGTTGAATCCCCAGAAAGAACAGCAGTGAACAGTGAACAGTTGTCTGTTTGAGGAGTTCGGATCGGTTGTACGCGCACAGGTTTTTTTTTATGCACGAAAACGCGTTACGGTGGCGACAGTGACCGGCCGGCTTCAAAAATTCGAAGTGACACTGCCCCTAAAAATAGTGAACCAGTTGCCCGTGGTTTCTAGTCGAGTTTATACAAACAAAAATTATTAAGTAACTTGAATAGAATTTAAATCCTTTGATGCTCGGTTCTCACGCATTGCCGCAAAATGTCATTTTGGTTCCAGTTAAAATTAATTTTATGGAAAAATTTTCTTGTCAGGAAAAGGCAGAAGGTATTTTTCGCCATTCAAAAAGTTACCCATGCATCTCATTTATTTGCGTCTTTTATTTCGCCTTAAAGGTGAGGCTGGTCGTGGAAATTATTTGGCCTTTGTTTCTGTTCCTCATACTCATGTGGGTGAGGACCAGGGGACTTCGCACATCAGTTCACGACTGTAAGTACCTACATATACACGAATTCTCATGAAAAGTGACTATTACCTAAACGTGTACGTACGTCGGCATCCTTTTTATTCACATGATGCAAGGTCTTGTCACGTCAAGGCTTCGTAGCCTCAAGTTCAGGGTCATTTTCGTGCATTCATAATTATTACTGTTGTTATTATTTAGTCCAGTGAGGAGAAAATATCAAATTTTTATATATATAAATATATCTTGACAAGGGAAAAGGGGAGCTCCGAAGATGCTTTGTCGGAGCAAGAAAAATATGGTTCTGATTAAATTTAACGCCTAAGTAAACAGAATTCAATAAGAGTGTTACTAATATATTTTACCCCAGGTGGGGGGATAAACGCTTTAGAGATACCTTGGAATATATATATATATAGTTAACATTTATTTTTGCTAATTGTGTAAAAGGCGGCGGAGTGTAAAAGGTGAATCAATTATAAATTAATTGATATTACGCGTTCTAGCGTAATACATTTCGTCAACATTGAAGAACCTCTCAAGGATCGGAAACATAAAGTTAAAAAGACAAAATCGTTTTCATGGTCCATGAATTGGTAATTCAACCCTCAATATAGCAATATGACAAGCACGCCCCCTTATAGTGTATTTCTCCCACTTCCCCACTGTAATTCTTCACAGATTTTAGTAAAAAATGTTCATTGAACGTATCGAGAAAACTCAGAACCTTCACACCTGTCTTGCCATTTCTTTTGGAGTGCAGGTAACCTTGGCACCAATAACTTCCAACCCACCCCCTCTCTCGTGAACACGTTCATTTTAAAATGCCTAGGGGGTCTCCTGCAACTGCAGAATCTCCGGCTCAGCGTTGTTCCCTGTGGTGGGGGGATATATCCCTAATTGACGTGGACTTTACTGTTTTTTGACAGGGAGTTCATTACAATCTATAGAGTGGGGTTTTGGAGTCTTTGCACCCTGTAGAGTGGTCCTTCCTTTGGATTCAAATATGCTGTGATGATTGGCGGAAAGAATAACCAGACGTGTAGGGTTCCCACTATCCGAAATCGACACAATGGGCGAGGAGAGAAGAGGAGTATCGTTTCTAGAGTACCTACTAGATTTTAAATTATGATTGCTAATAGCCTAACTAGTACTTGCTTTTGATGATTAATAGTACTGAATTCAATCATGGGGAGGGATGAGGTGATTTTCATGTGAAAAACACTTGTGGGCACTCACAACCTATCTGTCATTAAATTGAACTTTCAGAGACTCTCTTCTTTCAAGGAGAAACGATACAAATTATGTGAGTTATGAAACAGCAAATGACTCGAGATGAGCGAGAATTTCTTTTGTATTTTTTTTTATTTCCAAATAATCGTGGAGGTAGGCAATACTTACCTATAATACATATAAATAGGCGGTCAGAGCCAACGTTGCCACACGCACCATAATTATGGTATAAGTACCATAATGAGGAAGTAACATAAAAAATAAATATCGCTGGAAACTTTTTTTTTTAAAGAAAATGACTAAATGAATTGAATATTAGAGCGTAAATGATTGATTTCGATTTATAGCGAAAAAATAAAACTTGCCATTTTTTTGTTACTTTAAACGGCCGGTCTGTGACTCGTGGCGTAGTTAAGGGGTTGTGACCCCTCCCAACCTTCCGCATCTTGACTGTTATCTTGTCTTTCCCCTTCTTGCCCATCCCATTCTCTTACGTCCTATTGTTTGCTTTGTGGGAAGCTATTGTGAGGTCATGAGAATGCTGTTATTACGTCATCAGTGTATCTAGCCTATTTCAAATGGATCCCGCAACCCAATAGTTTTAAAAATTGATAAAAAAATATAGGGCCTGATTTTATTTGAACATATCGTGTTTTCATGAGTTTTGGTACTTAAGTTATCACGACAGCATGATTTTGGAAAATGTGTTACTTCCTCGTTGTACTCTCCCGGTGGGTGGTAAGCGAAAATACTATATTTTCACTCAGGCTTTAAATTCTAGCCTCATTTTTTCTCCTCGTTGAGGAATATAGGACGATGAGTGGCCGAATAGCCACTTTTTCACGCATAATAACGACGAATGATATATTTGTCTTGAATTCCAACACCGTACAGCGTGCCTACGCTGAAGTATGGAGCAACGTGGTCGGCACTCAAGAACTTGTCAACGCTGTAGAAGCATATTTCAATAAGGTGCAGACGGAGGGCTTTATTAAATCTCATTGTCAGTATACTGACGGTGTACTCGCCAATCTTCAGGAAGTCGGTTATAAAGCTTGAGCCCCAGATAAAAAATCGTATTGGCCTTTTACTTGGGGTTCTCTTGAGGCAGATGCACATTTCATGTTGTTCTCGCCCAGTCGCCCTAAGTTATGGACACAGAGAATCTGCATTCGTCTTGAGGCTGCGCATACGCTTATGCATCACCTATCGCCAGCCATACGTGTTAAATGACTATGCAGGGGAAAGACATCAGCTTGAACCCTTAAACAGTGGACGACAGCTGGTTCGATTTGAATGTGATGCCAAAATATGCAGTTCTCTGTTCTGGAGCTTAAGTACGCGGCTAGAGCACGATGGTAATCCACAAAACATGAGAAAGCAGCTACTAACTTGGCAGTGTAAGCGATTCGAAGCCTCGAAGGGCTTTCGCATATACTAACTTCCTCAGCCACCTCAACAAAGTAAAACACACTAAACCTAATTTGCTAGACAGAAGTCTAACATGAGCCTCCCTTTTCAGACTCAACGGCACATTATTCCGACCTTCAAGATACAAGCTTCAACCTCAAGAGCTATCCAAGTACAAAAAGCTTCAACCATCAAAAACTCAAACCGCAAAGAGCTCGAACCACAAGAAGCTAAAACCACAAAATCTCTATAGCCACAAACTCTAACTACAGAGAGCTCTGACCAAGAAGAGCTAAAATCCTCAACTAAACCATAAGAGCCACAATCGCGATTACCACCAAAAATCACAGAACACTCTAAAAACAAAGTTCTCAATCACAAAAAGGTCCAACCACAAGAGCTTTAACTACTAAGTGCTCTATCACGAAAAGCTTCTGCCTAGATGAGCTCTGACTATAAAAAACCTCAAAATCGTCCTAAAAGAAAAAGCTTTAATCACAAACTCTCTACCCTCAAATATCTCAAAGTTCCAAGCATAAAAAGATCCAACCACAATAAGCACCAACCACAAGAATTAAGGTGCGTTTACACCGAATATACAGCTGCACTTCTCTCTGGACATAATCGAGTGTAAAGTATCAGACATAAATTTCTTGACTTTATTAACTCTGATGACAATTTCTAGAAGTTCGTGTTTACACCAAGACGATTTGTGTCTGACACTAAATTTCAAGCAATTAGTGTCTGGGACACTTCGGTGTAAACGTATCTTTACAAAAAGCTCCAACCACAAATGTACTCAATCCTCAAAGAACTCTAATCAGTAAACTCCCTAACCACAAAAAGCGTAACGTCAAAAAGCTCCAACCACAAAAAGCTCTAAAAACCGCGAATAAGCTAATCCATAGCGTCTTCCAGTCACCATGCCCTGAAAGCGGCTCTTACCGTCCAGAGATGACTCCCAATTACAATTAGCCATTGGGCACTCCAAGGAGTCGTATTTCAATACCAGTTCGGGCATGCTAGATAGTTTAATTGGGAGGAGGGAATTTAATGTATGATTACAATATCCGGGCTGATTGTTACCGTTCCTGTTGTGAACATGACATTTTCTGAGAGCCCTTAAGGCGGCTTTACATGAAAAAATATGAGCTTTGAGCTTCAACCAATCAGAGTGCTCCGAGTCCACAGCACGGAGCGCTCTGATTGGTTGAAGCCCACAGCTCAGCTTTTTAAAGCTTGCATGTGAGGACGGCTTCACAAGTAGTCATAATTATTTCTTCCATCAACTTGCCCTAATCTATCCCAACTTTCATTTTAGGCCATTTTACTGAAAAAGCAATGCCGTCCACGGGATTTTTGCCATTTGTGCAGAGTTTTATTTGCACTCTTAACAACACGTGTCATCCGGATTTTGAGTCGTCCAAAGTTTACCCCATGGAAGCAACAGCTGAATCGTAAGGATTAACGTCTTGAGATTTGCCCCCTCCCCCTAGCACACACTCTTATCTTTTTTTTTTTTTTTTTTTTTATTTATTATTATTAATTTGCAGCTTGGCAGGTCTTGTAAAAGAAATACAGGGACTGTACAACGGTTCAGATCATACAGTCCCACTGAGCAATTCAAGCTTATCAAACGTATTGGAATTCACGCGGAATCTGAGGGATTTACTGAGATTTTTAGAATTTATGGACAAGCTAGAATACCCGAACACCAAGGACAAGAACAATCGTTAGTTTTGAGCCCCCCTCCCCCGTTGATAATGTCGATTGAGATTTTTTTATGTCAATAGGGTTTCTGAGTTTGGCTGACTTTTTAATCAATCCAAACAAGACACGGGAGAACGTCAAGGATAAATTGAAAATGACGCCTGAAGTTTTCGATCGAGTGATAAGTGCGCCCATCCTCAACGAACTTGACAATGTAATTTTTTCCACTTATTTTAAATAATTTTTTATTAAGTTTTCTTAATTTTTTTAGCCCGTTTTTCCACTGGTATTTACAAATGACTCGCAAGTTCGTTGCGTTAACGATATCAATAAGTTGGCCGATCGTACAGATACACTGAACGACGTTCTATGTAAATTGAATCAAGACGAATCCAAGGAATTGAGACGAATTTTCATGAACGATTGGAATAAAGAGTACAACTTCGACGATGTTAGTTTAATGTTTCGCTCAAAATTCAATGTTTCAAACTCATTGCTATTGTTTTTCTTTAGGTAAATTACTACGTGAAAAATCAACTCCAAAACACATTGAGTTGGCCCGAATGGAGGGAGTCACTCGCCCTGTACAGCAACTTGGAAAAGTCTGCCGAGTCGTTCCCGGTATTTTTAAACAGTGTCTCGTAAGTATGAGCTCGAATATAGGGAAAATAGTGAAATTAAGGGGCTCGTATTTTGCCCAACAGGAACGAAAATCGCACCGAAAACACCATGGCAGTGGCTCGAGCCTTGAGACAGGCTGACGCAAACATGTCCGTCTATAAGGACGCTTTGAAAATAATTAAAACCTTTTTCTGCGGTGAAAAAGAGGCCGATGATTTCATTAATTCGTTACTGCCTCAATCTGGGACAATCTTAGTGTAAGACCTCCCACACCTTGAAGATCCTAACAGCAAAAAAACCCTAATTTCAATTGGGATTGCAGAATAGAGGACATCAGAGAGAAATTAAAGAACCAAACGACCAACAGGTATAGATATGATGATGATTTCAGTCCTGAATGCAACGACGTATTCCGCTCATTGGAAGACAATCCTCTGCTAAAAATAATTTGGAGATCCTTCAAACATATGATCCTGTAAGTGATTCTGCCTCTCTGCCAACCCACCCCCTGCACTTATTTTTTTTTTTTTTTTTTTTTTAGGGGACGCATTTTATACACGCCAGTAACACCATTCACTAAACGCGTTATGGATCGTGTCAACAATACGTACTTTCCAATGGCCGCTTTGAAATCGGCAATAGAACGGCTGTCCTCGTTTTTCACCAACCCTGTCCTGAGGAGTCTGTCGAACAACATCACAAGCATTCAGGTGGGAATAAGTGATTTTTTAAATAATACGTCGTCACCTTAACATTTTAGGTTTGAAAGAAAATCCATTAAGGTCGCGTATATAATCATTGCGTGATTATATGGTAGGTATTAAGGTGGGTGGTATTGATTCACAGAAGGCTGACGAACTAACAATTTTTTTTCCTTCATTCTCAATGATAAGATTAAAATCGTCGACCCAATGAGTTATTTCAACTATAGACTTCAAATTAAACTCATATGTATATAGATGCAATAAACAGACAAAAAAATCTAGTAGGATCATATAGTTGTCCCGATAAACGGAATCAACAGTAACGTTTTAAGAATTAACTGGGAATTACCCCGATGTTGTTTTCATTCGATCACTGGGATTATTTTGAGCATTGAAATCGATCGCCGAATGTCCTCCCTCGATGAGTATCTCATCTGTGGTTCCCATTCCAAAATGGTGGGGTGGGGGTAACCAGGTAAATGGATATGCCAATTTACCCACAGAATCTCGTTTTTCGGTCCATTCTCATTCCCAATTTGTGGAGGGGGAGGTACCCGTAATTTTTCTTGAGACCCGAGCTTACTCTATGAGTGGACCCTCCAGAGTCAGGTGTATAGCCGCGTGAGTGTTAACCCCCATTTAGCTTTCGCCATCCTCGGAATAGACACCGGAACATCAACCAAATACCGGTTCCGGGCATAATATATAATAAACTCGACATCTGATGTGAGACCTTTCCCTCCTGGCCAGGGAATCTGGCTACTCGCTCCCGCGTATACGTATATTTTGTGCCTCCATACCCATTCAGGGGGTCAACCATGAGCTAGCGTTAAAAAATTAACGCAAGCGATAACTAAGGACGCTCTATCACAAATAATGTTATAACGCCATAGATACCGCGTTTTGACGGTATTTTTACGCTAGCTCATGGTTGACCCCCAGGGCCTACCACTGTTCACCTGGGTCAGCCGACAAAGGCTTTGACGGCAGTCACACACAATGAGACTAGATAGAGCTTGTCACCGGTGCCTTCAAGGTGGCCTCTGACTGTCCGTGAGGATACGGATGTAGGTACCAAGACTATCATCTCCATTAGGCCTAGCCTCTTTCCTAGGCCTCTTTCTAGGCATTATCTATTTTCCAATAAATCACTTATGATTTTTTTCGTTATAATCATGATTATTCATTTTTCAACAGAAATTTATCAACTCCCCTACGGGGCGACTCCTTTTCAACAACACCCAAGAGCTAAACAACATAAATGAAATGTTTAAAGAAGCTCAAGACGCTATTCTCAGGTAGACAAAACTGGACTTGTTTGTGAAGAAGAAAAAAAGTACAGTAATTAGTTTCGTGTTCATTTTATAAGGTTAGGGCGCAACGCTTCACCTACCAATCCCTGGAATAGCAGCTTTTACGAGGTAAATTGTTCATTTTGTTCACTGTCCACGTCCTGAGTTTTATGAGAAGGCGGTTGATTGAAAAATCCGACATTATGACGACTATGGTGATATTTTTCGAAGTCAATTTACCAATTTTAGTGTTTAGAGATGAACAAAATTTGGGCGTATGATAATGGAACGGAAGCCGAACTTGAAGCGTTTCGACTTCTTGAGAATGACAGACTGTGGGCTTTAATTGTCTTTGAGACTGAGAAACTGCCTCGGATCGTTAATTATACAATACGGTTAGTTTGAAGCATTTAAAAAAGTGCATAAAAAAAAGTTGTCAAATTATGAAGTGGCTCTTTACAAAGGATGAGCTCCGACTACGTAGATAACACAGAACTGCATCAGGATAGACACCAAAATGCTATGCCGCGACGTAGACCTCTGGTCGACTTGAAGTATATAACGTTCGGTTTCGCCTATTTACAAGATATGATCGAATTGAGCGTTATCTCAGAGAAAACGAACTTGACCAATTTGCCTGGAACAATTTTACAACAAGTCCCTTTTGCGTGTCACATCGAAGATGAGTAAGCAACAACTCCCCACTCCGCTAAAGCTATTTAAGGCTTGTTATGATGACTTCAGGTTCGTTCAGGCGATTACTGGGACCTTCCCTCTCCTGATGGTTCTATCGTGGGTGTACACGTGTTCGATGCTAGTCAAATCCATCGTTTACGAGAAAGAACAGCGACTCAAAGAGACCATGAGAGTCATGGGTCTGGGCAATGGTATACATTGGGTTGGCTGGTTCATCGATACGATTATCCCTATGTCTTTCACTACGCTCTTACTCTCTGCTGTTCTTACGGTATTCTCTTGTTATTTGGTAATTTACAATGATGTTACTGACAAAAATTGTGTTTTAGTACGGCAAAATATTGACTTACTCGAACTTCTGGGCTTTGTACTTTTTCTTATTCTGTCACGTTCTGTCCACGATCTCCCTATCATTTTTGATCTCAGTTTTCTTCTCACGAGCCAACATAGCGGCCGCTTGCGCTGGCATAATTTATTTTATGCTTTATCTACCCTATCCTTTCTTAATTCGCTGGATGACGATTTTCCCCACGCTTGGAAAAATTCTCATGGTAAGTTATTTGTCGCCTATAAAAGCCTAAAATGTCTCTATTTACCACTCCCTCCTCTCCCTTTAGAGTTTGTCCACAAACGTAGCCCTGGGCATTGGTTCTTTCTACATTGTCCTGTACGAAGAGGCTGGCAAAGGCTACCAGTGGGACAACATGGGAGAAAGTCCGGTCTATGGTGATGATTTCACCGTGTCTAACGTCATTTATATGTTTCTGTTGGACTCATTCCTCTACCTCATTATAACCTGGTACGTCGAGGGTGTTCGTCCAGGTAAATTACCGGATTATATGTTTTTTTGCTCTTTTCATTTCAATTTCGATGTATTTTTTTTTTTTTTTTTTTAGGGCAGTACGGAATTCCACGAAAGTGGTACTTCCCCGTACAGCTGTCCTACTGGACTGGAAAATACCCGACGGTGATCCACGTCACTCCTTCAAAAACAAACAACGGAGGTACGTCACCCTTGTAAGCTATATTAACTCTTCTAAAATAACGTTATCATTCCCTCCCACTCTTTGCAGTAAGCGCTGACTTCGAACAAGAACCATCGGACGTCAAATCCGGCGTTTCCGTTGTCAACCTGACGAAAATATTCGGCAACGGAAAAGTGGCCGTCGATAACTTATCGATTAATTTCTACGAAAATCAAATCACGTCATTTTTGGGCCACAATGGTGCTGGAAAGACCACCACAATGTAAAACGTTCTTGATTTTTTGTAAAATAGTAGTTTCTTACTCTGTGGTTTGACTCTTAGTTCCATCCTAACTGGACTGTTTCCACCTACCTCTGGGACGGCTGTAATCAACGGCTACGATATACGAACTGAAATGGATAAAATCCGAAAAAATCTTGGAATGTGCCCTCAGCACAATGTCTTATTTAACAGGTACGTGATTTAAGCTACCGCTTGGTTCATCATGAAAATATGATTCTCGGGGCCAGAAAATTTGTGATTCACTCATAAGTTCTACATGTAAAAAGTCATAGCCATAGGAGTCTTTCCTCGTTGGGGTGCATCATCGACGGACTAGTTTCGGCTGTTCGCCATCTTCAGCATCTGATTTTTTTCAGTTGTGAAGAGGGCGATGTCGCACTCCAACGAGGGAAGTTTGACAAAAGTAGGCTCTCACAGCCACGACTTTTTGCATGTATTGCCTACTAACCCTCGTAGTTTAAGCGCTTTTACGAGCAATGCCAACTGATAAGTTCCTCTTCCACGGTTAAAAAACGAATAAATGCCCATTTAGGCGTTCATACCGGACTCAGCCCCCAGGTGCTCCCAATTTTCATAAATAAGTCGGTTTCTGGAGAGTTACGACCTACTGAGAAAGAATGGCTTGTTCTCTGGTGGCTAGTTGTCCCATTTTTATTAATCACAATGTGGCAATCACTTTTTCCAACGGTTTCTTTCAGACTAACGGTCGAGGAACACCTGTGGTTCTACGGTCGTCTCAGAGGAAATAATAAGCTCATCGACGACGAAGTTGAACAAATGTTGACTGATTTGAATTTGCAACACAAAAGGAAAACGTTTACGACCAATTTGTCAGGTGGGATGCAAAGAAAGCTGTCCATCGCACTGGCGTTCATCGGCGGTTCCAAGTAAATATAACGAGTTGTTGTCACTACTGCGACTGATTTAAAGGGGGAGGGGCTCTCCAGTGCGCTTATATGGTCCCAGAACGCCAGGGATTTTAGGGGTCCCAACCCATTTCCCATTACCTCTCGTCCTATTCTCTCCCATTAGGGGAACATTGTGATTTTACATTCAAAATTATGTTTAAAATGCTATTTTCAGGGTGGTCATATTGGATGAGCCGACATCAGGTGTTGACCCTTACTCTAGAAGGTCTATTTGGGAGCTTTTGACGAAGTACAAAATGAGTAAGTTGATTTTCTAGGACTTTCCCTCATATACGATTGACTATAATTCATAATTTTGGGCTTTTAAATATTGAAAAGACCGAACTGTGATACTAACGACTCACTACATGGACGAAGCCGATTTGCTCGGTGATCGCATTGCCATCATTTCCGTCGGGAAAGTCAAATGCTGCGGAAGTAGCCTGTTTTTGAAAAGACGTTTCGGAAGTGGCTACAGTCTGACCGTTGAACTAGTCAATTACTCAGCTTCGGTTGAAGCTCAACTCAACGACCGCTATCAACAAAATTCGCCTAGCCAGAATCCTGAGGAATTAGGTTTGTTGGTCCGCGATTTTTACAGGCTTGGTACATTACTTCATTCATGTATCTTTTGGTCGTCTTTTCGGAAGAAGTCACAAAATTCGTTCGAAAATCCATCCCCAGTGCTCGCGTCCTGGAATTTATCGGCAATGAAATGATTTTCATTCTTCCCGAAAAAAATCCATTGGCTCTATCAAGTCTTTGCTCGCAGCTTGACGATAATTTAAACCGTCTAGGCATAGTTTCCTACGGAATATCCGACACTTCGCTCGAAGAGGTTCGTAATTATCCTCCACGTATTCCCTCACATAAAAAAAAAAAAAAAAAAAAAAAAAAATGTTTTCCAGATTTTTATAAATCAAGCGGAAGACTCCTCCGACGCGCAAATGAATGCCAAAGGTAAATCGATTCGATGTACTAATGAGGAGAAACACCAGTGGCGTATCTTTTTTCATGTCTTCCTTTTTGTCCAGCGTCAATCCGCTTCATAAAACTATTTTTCAGGAAGAAGGTTTTTTTCGAAAAAACCGAAACTTCTTGAAACAGAGCCAGACACAGAAGGTGCGGTTTGTTTTGATGCAAATACATTCATTTATTACACAAATACATTCATTTATTACACAAATACATTACTCAGACACTGAATACACGACCACAGCCTTGTTGCATTGGTTTGCCGAGTGTGTTTTTTGTGTGTTTTAAGTTTTTGTTTTGCCTATGTTTTCGTCCAATTGCAGTCCAAGGGGAAAAAACGGTGCAGTTGAACGGATCCGTTTATAAATGTGAGTGTAGAGATTTGGGTTGTCGTATTTTTGGGAGTGTTGGATTATTGGAGCAATCGACTGACTCGGAAGGACGGAATTCGTTTTAAAAAAAGGGTTTTTTTCAGATGCTCAGGTACCCATTTTGGACAAATATGAGGTGCAGGTGGTGAAAAAGCCTTCAAATAGATATTTAAGGCAATTCATGGCCCTGCACGTCAAAAGGTTCCATCATACGAAGAGAAACGGGAAAGCTTTGTTTTCCGAGGTGAGGTTCCCTCCCCCATCCCACAATCACCATTTTACTATAGCTAAGTCTTCACTGATGATTCGTTTTCACAGTTAGTTCTTCCGGCAGCCCTCGTCGCTCTATCCCTCCTAGTACTCTCTCTGTTACCCGCCCTGAGAAATCGACCACTGGCAGAACTCTCCGTCTGGTCACTCTACCGTCAGCCGTTCTATTTTTATTTCGAAAACAAGAAACCGAGAACACCGTGGACGGACGCGGCTGTCGAGTCAGTCATCGGCCCCTACGGTCTCGGCACGGTGTGCATGCGCGGCTACGACGACAGCTGGGGCAATGGCACTGTCGACCCTTGGTGTCGTACCAAGGGAAGGAGAAGTTTCGTCAATGATCATTACGTAGCGAAAAAGTGCTCGTGCTTCAACGGATATCAGAAATGCCCAGCTGATGTCATCAATCCACCACCCTCATGGTTTGAAGTACGTGAATACATCTTTTCCCTTCTTTTTCACGAGCCGTAACCGTAATTTTTTTAACATTCTAGCTAGCTTCAAGAGACACCATGTACAACCTCACTGACGTCGACATCCCTGATTGGGTGCTATCAACTTCGAAAATATTTGGAAAAACTAAGTACGCCCCTCTGTTCCTTCTTATGGATACCAATGATTGACGCCCTTCTTGTTCTTTTTCAACTCAAGGCTTCACGGTGGATTTTCATTCGGTGCCAATCTAACTGTACCTAACCAGGGTATTGGAAGTCTGTTCCTCCCTGAACAACTACAGTCTCTACTGCCAAGTGGAATGGACTTCCTTAGACGAGGGACGGATAGCACGAACAACATCAAGGCAAGATTGCACACGTTTTACGTTTTTTGTGGGAGCAAGACATCAGGGGAAAAGGGCTCTTTGTGAGAAATTGTAGAACGCTGAGATGGTGGGGACTAATTTGGATAAAACTGGAGGGCCGAAGACCATAAACTGGGTGACTAAAACATCCTCTCACTACCTTCCGCGTTGACACACATTCCTCTCCAAGCCAAACCACATGATCCCGTCCACCCAACCTGGCGAATGATCGCCAGAAACCTTTCGCCTTCCCAAAAAAATCTAGCGTTTTGATGCCAAAAAAGCATCCAAAAGTGGGTACTTGAGAGGCTTGCTGGCATGACAGACTGCTGTGGGCCTTCTAACGCGGGTGTTTGAAGCGTATGTGTAAGTGCACGGGGACCTCAGTTCTGAGGAACTCTGAGACAGAGTTAAGGGACTTAATTAGCGTATGAGGGTCATAAGTATGGGATGGGATGGGAGTGAGGATAACTGAATCCTTGATCCTTGAAAAATTGAAAACAGTAATGTTTCTTCAGGTATGGTTCAACAATAAAAACTGGTTGTCGCACGTCTCCAATATGAACGCCATTCACAACAACCTGTTGCGCGTCCTACTGAAATCGAACAACAGTGCCTCACATGGCATTATCGCCAACAGTCATCCCATGGGATTCACGGATAGACAGCTCGAAGTGGAAATCATGTAACGTTTTCTTACTGTTCCGTTCTTTTAGGCCGATAAAAATGATCGAAAAACTATGTTCTGCACTTAGTCTACGAAGCGGTTTCGCCCTACTCCAAGCTATCAGCGTCATTTTCGCTTTGAGTTTCGTCACAGCCTCTTTCACGCTGTACCTGATCGAAGAGCGGATGTCCAACTCGAAACATTTACAGTTGGTGTCTGGGGTTAATCGCCTGGTTTATTGGGTAGAGGCATTCGTCTGGGACATGGTAGCTATCCGTACCTTTTTTTTCTTATTTCTTTAGATTTTACGGGTTATTTATTACGTTTTCCGTTAGTGTGCCTACATGGTGGCGTGCTTCCTCTGCATTTTCATATTTCTCATGTTTAAAAGCGAGGCCTACGTCGGAAAAGACAGCTTCCCAGCCTTCTTCTTGTTATTGACGTTGTACGGGTAAGTTTTCCCAACGTAAGGCCTTCCCATCATCAGCTATTTCACTCATCTCAATTTCTGCAGATGGGCCTGCATCCCATTGATGTACCCGGCAAGTTTCATATTCAACGTACCCAGTTCAGCTTTTGTCGTCCTCTCCTGCGCTAACATGTTCATCGGTATCGTCACCACCATAACGACGACAGTTTTGTCAACATTCCCCGACGAGGTTAAAATCGTTGGTTTTTTTGTCTTACTATACTTATCTATTTATTAAATCCAACATTCTCAACCTAGGAACTCCAACGTGTCGCCAGTATCATTCGCGAAATATTCATCATATTCCCACACTTTTGCCTGGGCGATGGTATGATCAAACTGGCGACTAATTATCTGGCATCGGCCAGCTTCCTAGCTCTGGACATTGCCATCGAACAAGACGCTTTTGGATGGGATTTCCTGGGGAAAAATCTTGTATTTCTCTTCGGTCTGGGAATTATCTTCTTTGCGACGACTCTCGCCATCGAATTTGAAATCTTCGGGCGCTTTAAACGTTCAATTAAGGTGAAAATTACTCTCCAATTTTTTTTTTCCTCCGTGATGAACCATTGTCTTTAAATGAAATTATCGTGACTTATACAGCGAGTCATTCGTCGAAAAAAACAGCCAAGAATCGAACTCCGTGAATATGACGTAATTTAATCGGGTTTAAAACTAATTTTTGGTATTTTTAACATAGCATGCGTAGAGTTTGACTCTTCATTCGATTGTATAAATTATTTCGCCTTCTGGCAGTAGTTCTTCGTAGTCTGAACCCCTTTTAGATAGATTTTTCTAACCGTTTGCGCTTGCACGAGTCATACGCTTGATTACACAGCACTTTACAACTCTTTTGCAACACTTTCTCACCGTAATTGATCGAATTTCGACTCAACTCCATGTTTTTCTGTTTTATTCGATAGCCTGAGGATGCAATAGGGCAAAAAAAACAGGGCGAAGAAGAGGATGTCCTTGCGGAGCGACACAGGGTCTATCATAATCCGTCGGACCTTTTAGTCATTGAAGACTTGACGAAGGTGTACAATCGAAAAGCCGACCCATCTGTGAATAAAATCTGCGTTGGAGTGAAAAAGGGCGAGTGTTTCGGCCTGCTTGGTTTGAACGGAGCTGGGAAAACGACAACTTTCAAGGTAAGAACGCGACGTCCATACTTTTGGGACAGATAGTTGATGCCAAGGAGGATCAATGGATGTTTTTGCGTTTGTTAATGCATGTATAATGCTGTAGCCATAGGAGCCTACATTGCTGTCTTCTTTCTTCGAGGTGCGTCCAAAACGAACCAGTTTCGGCTGCTCGCCATCTTCAGCGTATTCCGGTTCGTTTTTGACATACCTCAACGAGGGAAGACAGACAATGTAGACTCCTACGGATACAGTTTTATGCATGCATTACCTAGTAATCCTCCTAGTTTAAGCGATCTTACTAACAATACAAATTTTGTTTTTAGATGCTTACTGGGGCCATTCATCCTACTACTGGCGACGCTCGAGTCGGCGGTTTCAGCATAACCTCGGACATTGACCAAGTTCGTGCTCTTTTAGGTTATTGTCCACAGTTCGACGCACTGGACCCTCTTCTAACCCCCTACGAGCATTTAATACTGTACGCCAAAATTAGAAACATTCCGTCGGAAATAATTCACAGTGTAAGGACTTTGTTGACAGTTTTATACTTGTTCTCTCTTTAAACCCATTTTTATGCATTAAGAGGGTGGACAGGCTACTCAGACGGATGGGCTTAAGTTACTACAGAGATTCGCTCACTGGAACGCTGTCTGGTGGCAATAAACGTAAATTATCAACTGCTATTGCCTTAATCGGAAGTCCTCCGCTGGTGTTTCTGGTACTTTATTAATTTCTATGCATCTTCAATCACGCATTAACCTCACCTTAACTCGCCCAGGACGAACCTACCACAGGCATGGATCCCAAAGCGAGGCGATTCCTTTGGAGTTGCATTCACGACATCGTCAAACAGGGTGGTTGCGTCATACTGACGTCGCACAGCATGGAAGAGTGTCAGGCACTGTGCACCCGTTTAACCATTATGGTAAACGGGCAGTTTCAATGTTTGGGATCGTCGCAACATCTCAAAACAAAGTAACTTCCCGCCGCGCCGGGCCGCCGAACTCACATTTTGATTCAATGCCTTAATAACCTCGCTCTTCTCAAAGGTACGGGAAAGGTTACCTCATCATCATTCGATGCGCCGAAGACACCAAAACAAAAGTAAAAGAGTTCATGAGAAAAAATTTGAGCTCGTCGAAAATAACCGAAGAGCACTACAATCAGATACGCTACGAAATACCTATCATTAGAGTTACCGAACTTTTCCACGAAATGGAAAAGGCTAAATCGAAACGTTTAGTAATCGATTATTCAATATCCCAGACGACTTTGGAAGAAGTATGGATGGAAAGAAATCGATTCTACTTATAGGTTCAATACTTACACTCATGTACTTTCTGCCAGGTCTTTATCCGTTTCGCCAGGGAACAGTCAGATCCATACGAAAGGGCCGAGCGTAAGTCAGCCATCAAACATTTTGTGAACGGAAGGATAAGGCGTAAGTTGAATGTTAACGTTTTTGTAACATCAGACCCCTCCTCATTTCAATTTTCATTCGTCAGGGTTTTTTTTTCAGACCGCAGGAAAGCCGAGGGTATTTAATTTTATGAGTATGACGACGAAGCACTCTACTCCTATTTAACTTGTTATTGTTTTTAAGTAAATCGTTTCAGTATTTCGATCAGTGTTCTTAAATTTTCATGAGACGCGGCGGAATTGCACTCTAAAAATGCTCTTCCAGCGGATATTTATGCGAACAATCGGCTAAAGGGGGAGAAGTTCACGTCTCATAAGTGAAAGGTGTACAAAGTGCACCTGCACACTGCAAATGATCAGTACCACTGCTTCCGTGTCTGCATCGATGTAATCAAACAAGGTGTTGTCGACGGACCGCGATATGTATGTTGGATCGTGCTCCTAGAGAACCAGCCACCCCCCACCCCATAGTTGTTCATTGACAGCCGTCTCTAAATAGGCTTGCTAGATTAGCATTTATCCGTGATTTCCGAAGCAATTACCTTCGCCAAAGGCCGGCTTCTTGCAGTTTTGATGGCGTAGTTGGTCACCTGAATGCAAATACCATGGTGAAGCGTGGGAGCGCGCAGCATTAGATATCGGAAAAAGCAACATAATTTAGTGAAATATAAAAACTTCCCGTTACACCCTCCAAGCCAACAATTCAAAAAAATGGTGTTGTACACACCAATGTGTACAAATGTTTTTGGAGGCAAAAATGTTAAATGTGTCCTCAAAATGCATAAAAATCTATCGATTAGGTATGTAAAGATACTTATGCCTAGCAAAAATGATCGTGTATGGCAAAGGCTATACAATATTTTATCATGCATCATAAAAAAAAATTATTTCAAAAATAAAAAACTCACATCGTGGCGATTTTGCGGAGGTTCCTAGGCTACGGGGGCAATTACCCCGTTTTCGTGTGTTTCACGAACACGTTAAAAGACAGTCATAATCGGTCCATTTTTTACGGAGGGGAAACAACTACACTTTTTCTTATGCACAAGTTAAAATTGTACTTTCACCTCCTGGGAATTCATTCACATAGACTCGCGTCAAAGCGGAAACACCACACTGTGTGACACACGATTGTCACATCTACGATTGGATAATTTTTCATGCACACTCGCGGTACCGTAATCCAAAATGGAGAGAAGTCTTCCGGCCGTGTGTCGTCTAAATGAAACCAGAGGTGGAAAAAAGGAATGATCGCGCCTTTGCCCAATGGCTACATAAATGCGAGATTTATTTTGGAACCTAAAACCGTTGGTTGCGATAGTTTTTTGTAGATTCCAACTGGATTACTGGCTGGAAACTCAGGGCAAGAGGTCTTAGAATTCAAGGCGTGCGATTTCTTGGTGGAAAACTGTTCTTTCTATAACGGATTCTTGGCATCAACATTTTTTCAGCAGAACAATCAGTTTGTGCGACTAAAATAACCGTTTTTGAGTCGATTAGAGGGTTGAAGGGGCAGGGAGAGAACGACCTGTTCCATTGGGGTTTCCTGGCCGGCACCCAAAGTCCTTTGCCCTCCGCTATTTTCTGAATACAAAAAACAAAAAAAAAACTCAGCACTCTGGCATTCCTTACAATGTACATTCCTGCCTTACACACTTTGCGGCTTAATTACTCCACCACCCCATAACACTTCCATTGCTGCCGTTGGCGTGGTTATAAATTCCAAAACGGCCATTCACGCGACCCTTCGAACTTTATAGAGTTGCCTTTGTTCCTACAGTAACTCTTGCCGCCTCCCACCAGACCAAAACCCCGTTTTGGATTATGGGCCCAACTATTCCACAGCCACAGTGTATTTGCTAGGATCAACCCCCAGATATTTCCCCCCATCCTCTCTTACACCGGTGGAATGTCATCACTGCCCACTCACAGGTATGTATTATCCACATTTGTCTTCCAAGCCAACTTGGAGCCCACAGCAACCCGTAGATTCTTGAGTTCCATGAACGTCATTCTTCATTCCCCATTCAAAGAGATTGGCCTTCTCTGGTTTAACCATCGCCTCAGCAAGCACCGTCCCTCCTACTCACCTGATGGTTAATTCCCCATGTACCCAGATTTTTGGTACCCATGTACCGCCTGGTTCATCAGACCGCACAGCGTTGCCATTTTGGTCGACTCCGAAGTTGTCAGGGCTCTTAAATATAGGGTACCCTATAAATAGCCAAACTGGCTATTCACGCCTTAGAAATAGCAAACTGGCAATTCTTCAGGCGAAAAAACGGCCAAACTGAATTCGTGTCTTACATGGGCAAAAATGAATTTAATGAACTTGAAAACTACATACATTTAAAAATGATTTAATGCATTTTTTAAATGGCTAAATTACTATTTTAAAACCGACCACTTGCGATCCAAACATGGCCAAACCGACTATTCGCGCCCATTAAACGGCTATATTGGCGCACGCTTCATGCCTTAAAAGTAGCTGAACTAACCGTTTGGTCTATAACCTTGAGTAAACTGACGATTTGTCCCCTGAACATAGCCATTGCGTCTATACTTGTTCTAAAAATGGCCTTAATGACAATTTCCACCCTTTAAATAGCCGAATTGGTTATTCACATCCTAAAAATGTCAAAAATGACTATACGGCCTTAAAATGACAAAACTGACGATTCATGCCTTCAAAATAGTTAAGCTTGCAAGTTGCTCCCTGAAAATGGCAAACTGACCAATCTCCCCCTAGAAATGGCCTGGCGGACTATTTGGCCTAAAAATGGCTAAACGGATTATATGTGCCCTTCAAATAGCCAAACCGGCTATTCCCACCGTAAAAGTGGCTACCCACTAACTAACCATTCGCGCCTCACAGATTGCGCAACTTACGATTCGACTATTGAAATTGGCTATCTGCGCCCAAAACAAATGGCACAACTGGCTATTCTCACCCTTAAAAAGATGAATTGATTTTTCACGCCCTATAAACAATAAACTGTCCGTTTCCTTCCCACGCCGAACGGGGCCGTCTCCACGTTACCTCACACTTTCCCATGATTTTCCCTTGTCTGATGGAAAGGGTGGAGGTGTAATGACTGCTCTAACCATATGACATGGCTCTAAAAAATAGCCCTGAAAATGGCAAAACTGGCCACTCGCTCCGTGACGATTCAATAAACGGAGATTGTTCTTAGTAATGTCACACGAACGACTGTAGTCAACTTTATTACTTTCGACGTCCAAAAGGCATTTCTTTACCAGTTCCCTAGCCGCCGGGACAACAACACCCCTCCTCGACCTAAAGTCTGCAGCCTGAGCATCAGAGAAAAGTCTATTATCCTCAAAGAATTGGTACATGGCTCGACTCATGAAACCCTCCAAAACCTTTGACAGGTGAGGTACAATCGCAATGGGCCTAAAACTACAGCATTCGTCAATAACCCTTTCTTTAAAAGCCCGTTCACAAGCTCTATGTTTGCGTTGTGTGGAGTCTATGCAACCAAACAAATTTATTCCCTCGAAAAATGAAGCATTTTGATAGGTTGCGTAGACACCACACAACGAAAACATAGAGCTTGTGAACGGGCCTTAAAGCCGGTTTCACATGTGGTCTGAAAAAAGCTCGGCTTTGAGCTGTATCCAATGAAATTTCATGCATTGCATGGTTGCACCCTTGGACCCTTGGACCAAACTCTGGTCGTTGGCTCGTTAAAATCCAATATCACTGGGCTGGTCAACAACACATCTAGGTCGCGTAGATCGTCTTCCCTGATTAGAGCGAAATAGTACTACGACCGAGGCATATTAAAACAGGCAGATTAAAACCTAAAATTCCGTAATTCAACGAAAATCGGACTATAATCGAAAAAGAAAGTTACAGTAGACCAATAATAGGCACAACATTGCCGGTCGTATTTTGATGAGACAATAATTCACACTCGTCAATCAGTTTTGCTTAATTCGTTCAGACTTAAATTGCATGCAACAGCCAATCATACCATTTACGAAAATTTGCTTCAATTTTGACCCCTACTTGTCAATAGAACTAGCACTTCCCCTCCCACCGATGGCCCGAGGCCGATCTGCAGGCTTTTATGAATCTGCAGATCTGCACGCTACGGGGGGAAGTGCCAGTTGTATTGACAAGGAAACGTCAAAATTGAAGCAAATTTTCGTAAATGGTATGATTGGCTGTTGGATGCAATTTAAGTCTGAACGAATTAAGCAAAACCGATTGATCGAGTGAGTCGCTTAAAATTATTGTCTCATCAAAATACGATCGGTAATGTTGTGCCTATTATTGGTCTACTCTACTGTAACTTTCTTTTCAATTGTAGTCCCATTTTCGTTGAATTACGGAATTTTAGGTGTTAATCTGCAGATTTCGGGTGTTAATCTGCAGATGCGAGGTGTTAATCTTGCAGATGGAAAAAGGGCAAAAAAAATAAATAATGCACACAAAAAAGGGAAAATGTACAATAGAAAAAAAGGAAAATTTTTCATAGAAGAAAGTCTTAATTTTCATATTATTAATTATTATCATTCATTTTTAATAACTGTTATCAAAATTAAATAAAAAAATAACAAATTAAAATAAAATTATTAAGAAAAAATATTTAAAAAATAGTAAATAAATAATAATAATAATAGTAAATAAACAATACTAATGAATAACAATAATCTCAAAGAAAAATATCTTTGAACTCATTTGATTTCTTGCTTATTTTCCTGTTTTTCTTATTTATTTTATCATTATTACTTTTTTTTTCCATTTCTCTGTCACCAATTTTGAGATTTATGTCAAGAAAACTACGTCAAAAATGAATAGGTGTCTCGTGTTTTTCAAGAACGTATATGCAATTTCTAGAAAAAGTCCCTATAAGAAGGCGATCTAAAAATACAATTTTCATGGTGATACTAAGCGCCAACTTTTCTGAAAAAATGTCATCTCCAAAAGCACCTGTTGACAAGTAATCCAGCTTCAAAATGTCGTGAACAGGGGTTGAATTTTGAACAAGTTTGACTTTATGGCTGGATATCTGAACACGTGTGAATAAAAATGAAATGGAATGCCTGAATTCTAATAGAAAAAAGGCCGTTGTTTCCAATGGTATCGTCAGAATTGACCTTGGAGCCTCCGGTTACTATGCAACGCCACCTTTCCAAAAAAAAAAAAACAAGGCAAAATCAAAAGTACTTAAAACCTGTATAACTCGGAAAATGATGAGAATCGGACTATGATCAATAGGGGTAGTTTTAACCCATTTGAGGTGAAGAATCACAGAACGAAATATTGCCCTCTATTTTTTGAACACCCTGTATATTCATTTATATATGGCCCCTCGCTTGTTTGCAAGATCACGGTCGCAATTTCTGACTTAGGGCAACCAAATTTGGCCTAAAATCAATAGCGTGAATATCTCGGACAAGTTCGTGATCCAGGTGAATTGGTCCACGGGAAGGGTGTGAAAGAGGGGGTTGAATTAGTTGAAAATTCGCTAACGCACGGCTGTTGCTGCCAGGGGCGGCTTTTAAGGTGAGGCAAGTGAGGCACCGCCTCACCAGAAAATTCCAGAAAAAATAAACCATTTTTTTATATTTCTAAATGATTTATTTTCATCATTCGTGCATTCTATTTGAGAATAAAAAAGGGGTTTAAACTTTTGACGCGCCTCTATTCTTCACTAGACATCTTGTTTAGGAAAAAACGTTGTTTTCACTACAACTCTTAACTCTCAATAACTAAAAAGGGCTCTGTTCTGTTGATTGGAGGGGTACGAGGGGCGAAAATACCTACATAAAATAAAATCTCAAGACAGAAGACTCCCTTTCCCTTCCACCTTTTCTCTCATCTCTCGTGGCCACCCTCTTCTAAAGGTTGTGGGTGGCGCTTGCGCTTGGTAGTGCAAGCCGGTGAGGAGATTACTCGATGTGAGGATGACGTGAGACGTGAGGCGATTTGAAGAACCGTCTCTCTTGACCTTGAGTCCCCCTCTCGCTCTCTATTCCTTTTTACCCCTTCGTCATACCACCGCTGGCGATTAAGAGGGGTAGCCCCCAATACACACTGGGTGATCAGAAATTTATCCCCCACCTAAGTGAGGCGATTCTGAATCATTCTCTCTCTTCTCATTCCCTTTCGTTCCGAAAAAAAAAAAAAACAAGAAGAAAAAAAAACTGCTCGCATCACCCCCACGCGGCATGAGAACTTTTTATTCCCGTAAACAAGAGGAGGTTTTTCCTTGATTGGTGTCGGAGTATTAGTATTTTCAATTCAATTCTGTCTTTGTCTTTGTTAATTTTTGCGTTCAGATTCAATTTTATTTTATTGGCGTTTATGGACGGTGAGTAATTTACTCGTTTGTTTTGTTTGTTCAAAATGCTCCCGTCGAGAGACGCGGTGTGCATTTTACTCGAAACTCCATTTAACCGTTGGGGAGAAGAGGACAAGAGGGACCTTCTTCATTTGGGTAAACCGACCCCAATAATTGCCGGATTATCCCGAGATAAAAAGGATGGAAAAGTTTTCATGAGGTCTTTCAACAAGTCTTGGTACGATCATCACAAATGGCTTTGTGGGAGCGAGTACAAGAATTCTTTGTTTTGTTGGCCGTGCCTTATTTTATCCCGTGGTAATGGTGTGTGGAATGCACAGGGCTATGCCGATTTTAAAAATATGTCCAGGAGTGCCAAGAAACATGAAGGGTCCAAAGACCACATTAATTAACTCAGCAGTTGGTCTTAAACGGCTAGAGTCACGTGGTTCAACTGTCGTCGAGCTATTGGCGGAGCATAGCTTGCACACGAAGGCGATTTATAATGAAAAGGTCCGTTTGAACAGATTAATATTGGAGCATTTGATTGATGTTACTGTTCTGCTCGGGAAACAAGAGCTTCCTTTCAGAGGTCAAGACGAAAGAGCCTCATCCTTGAATAGAGGTAATTTTGTCGAAACCTTTCAATTAGTGATGAACCGGAGCTCGCCGGAGGTAAAAAATCATTGCGAGTCCATAAAAAATATTTTTTCTGGGCAATCAAAGACGATCCAGAATGAACTGATTGACGTGATACATGAACACGTGTACAGTCACATTCATGAACAAATAAATGCCGCGCAATTTTTTTCAGTTCAAGTGGACGATACAACTGACTTGTCGCAAAAATCGCAGTGCACGATTATAGTCAGACTCGTGAGCGAAAATGGGCAAGTTCACGAAAGGTTCCTTGGCTTCCACGACTTTAGCATGAATCGTGACGCCGAATCCCTCTTCCTGTTGGTCGATAGGGTTCTTTCACGATTTGGGTACCAAAATAAACTCGTTGGGCAATGTTATGATGGGGCGAGTGTCATGTCTGGCCACTTGGGAGGTCTTCAAGCTAAAATTAAAGCCGTCGCTCCTCTTGCTTTGTTTTCACGATGTTATGGCCACCGCTTGAACCTCGTTCTTCAAGATGGGTGTAAAAGCAACAAAAATTGCAGAATTTTCTTCTCAACACTCACCAGCATACCAACGTTTTTCCACCATTCCGCTAAAAGGACTTCTGTGGCTGTTTCAGTCTTGGGCAGGCGCGTGCCCCAAATAGGTGAAACTCGTTGGTGCTCACGGTCAAAAATTTTGTCCCTCATTGTGACCCACTGGGACGGGTTTAAGGCTGTGTTTCAGGAACTTATAAACGACAAAGAATCTCGACCTGAAACTGTCACCTCCTCTGTTGGGTTCCTTAATTTCTTTACCAGTTCCCTAGCCGCCGGGACAACAACACCCCTCCTCGACCTAAAGTCTGCAGCCTGAGCATCAGAGAAAAGTCTATTATCCTCAAAGAATTGGTACATGGCTCGACTCATGAAACCCTCCAAAACCTTTGACAGGTGAGGTACAATCGCAATGGGCCTAAAACTACAGCATTCGTCAATAACCCTTTCTTTAAAAGCCCGTTCACAAGCTCTATGTTTGCGTTGTGTGGAGTCTATGCAACCAAACAAATTTATTCCCTCGAAAAATGAAGCATTTTGATAGGTTGCGTAGACACCACACAACGAAAACATAGAGCTTGTGAACGGGCCTTAAAGCCGGTTTCACATGTGGTCTGAAAAAAGCTCGGCTTTGAGCTGTATCCAATGAAATTTCATGCATTGCATGGTTGCACCCTTGGACCCTTGGACCAAACTCTGGTCGTTGGCTCGTTAAAATCCAATATCACTGGGCTGGTCAACAACACCTCTAGGTCGCGTAGATCGTCTTCCCTGATTAGAGCGAAATAGTACTACGACCGAGGCACATTAAAACAGGCAGATTAAAACCTAAAATTCCGTAATTCAACGAAAATCGGACTATAATCGAAAAAGAAAGTTACAGTAGACCAATAATAGGCACAACATTGCCGGTCGTATTTTGATGAGACAATAATTCACACTCGTCAATCAGTTTTGCTTAATTCGTTCAGACTTAAATTGCATGCAACAGCCAATCATACCATTTACGAAAATTTGCTTCAATTTTGACCCCTCCTTGTCAATAGAACTAGCACTTCCCCTCCCACCGATGGCCCGAGGCCGATCTGCAGGCTTTTATTAATCTGCAGATCTGCACGCTACGGGGGGAAGTGCCAGTTGTATTGACAAGGAAACGTCAAAATTGAAGCAAATTTTCGTAAATGGTATGATTGGCTGTTGGATGCAATTTAAGTCTGAACGAATTAAGCAAAACCGATTGATCGAGTGAGTCGCTTAAAATTATTGTCTCATCAAAATACGATCGGTAATGTTGTGCCTATTATTGGTCTACTCTACTGTAACTTTCTTTTTCAATTGTAGTCCCATTTTCGTTGAATTACGGAATTTTAGGTGTTAATCTGCAGATTTCGGGTGTTAATCTGCAGATGCGAGGTGTTAATCTTGCAGATGGAAAAAGGGCAAAAAAAATAAATAATGCACACAAAAAAGGGAAAATGTACAATAGAAAAAAAGGAAAATTTTTCATAGAAGAAAGTCTTAATTTTCATATTATTAATTATTATCATTCATTTTTAATAACTGTTATCAAAATTAAATAAAAAAATAAAAAATTAAAATAAAATTATTAAGAAAAAATATTTAAAAAATAGTAAATAAATAATAATAATAATAGTAAATAAACAATACTAATGAATAACAATAATCTCAAAGAAAAATATCTTTGAACTCATTTGATTTCTTGCTTATTTTCCTGTTTTTCTTATTTATTTTATCATTATTACTTTTTTTTCCATTTCTCTGTCACCAATTTTGAGATTTATGTCAAGAAAACTACGTCAAAAATGAATAGGTGTCTCGTGTTTTTCAAGAACGTATATGCAATTTCTAGAAAAAGTCCCTATAAGAAGGCGATCTAAAAATACAATTTTCATGGTGATACTATGCGCCAACTTTTCTGAAAAAATGTCATCTCCAAAAGCACCTGTTGACAAGTAATCCAGCTTCAAAATGTCGTGAACAGGGGTTGAATATTGAACAAGTTTGACTTTATGGCTGGATATCTGAGCACGTGTGAATAAAAATGAATGGAATGCCTGAATTCTAATAGAAAAAAGGCCGTTGTTTCCAATGGTATCGTCAGAATTGACCTTGGAGCCTCCGGTTACTATGCAACGGCACCTTTCCAAAAATCAAAAGTACTTAAAACCTGTATAACTCGGAAAATGATGAGAATCGGACTATGATCAATAGGGGTAGTTTTAACCCATTTGAGGTGAAGAATCACAGAGCGAAATATTGCCCTCTATTTTTTGAACACCCTGTATATTTATTTATATATGGCCCCTCGCTTGTTAGCAAGATCACGGTCGCAATTTCTGACTTAGGGCAACCAAATTTGGCCTAAAATCAATAGCGTGAATATCTCGGACGAGTTCGTGATCCAGGTGAATTGGTCCACGGGAAGGGTGTGAAAGAGGGGGTTGAATTAGTTGAAAATTCGCTAACGCACGGCTGTTGCTGCAATTGCTTCCAAAATTGACTCGAGTAATGAGAAATGAACGCGCTTTTGTTTGAGACTCTAGTGAACCAAATCCGTTTATATGGCAGGGGAGTTCTCGGCGGAGGGGAGCTATTAAATTAACGCTATGCCTTAGTGGACCTCCCAATTACCAAAAAATTGCATTGACATTGTATTTTGAGCCGTCTCTTTTATTTGATTTGCCTACAGCCTAATAAATCTTGAGTAAAAAATCCTGAGGTGGTCCGAAAAGGGAGGAAAAAAAAATTGTTTCGGATTTGAACCCAGGCACTCCGCATTCCGCAATGGTGAAATTGTGACATACCATTTTTTTAACCTAATGTAACTGATGTGAAAATTAACGTAATCTGAAAAAAGTTTTGTTCCGACAGCAGCCTGTCGGGAAAAGTGCATTTCATTCATGCGACAATCGAGTCAAACCTCATAATTTAGAACGATAACAATCAATTTTGAATGAAATTTAGGCCGGGATAAAGATGTTAATTGCAAATCACTCCTCTAACAAGAGTCCGCCTTCCCATATCGTATAGGCAACCAAACCGACTCTGTTTCATTTTTCATTTTCAGCTTTTTGTTCCCCCTCAGTTGGTGCCAAAAAAGGGGCCTGCGGTCTGCGGTAAAAAGAAACACGATTTTATGATTTTGACTTTCTATACCACGACCTACATGTCATTCATAATTGATTGATATCGTTCTAACTTATTATGACGTTTGACTCGATTGTCGCATGAATGGAATGCACTTTTCCCGACAGGCTGCTGTCGGAACAAAACTTTTGAAATTCACGTTGTAATGCAAGGCGGCTACAATAAATAAATTATTATTATTATTACCTCATTCCATTTCCATTTTTCTCATTATTATTGTTATCTTCTTTAAATTTGTTTATTTACTTTGAGGCATCGACATCAGTGGTCACTACTGCAACCAGTGAATACAGAAAATCAGCCAGGCCGGGGCACTTTAAAGCGAGTTATGTCGGGTCGGGAGTGTCTATTTTATTGACCCAGAGTTAACTTACTGACCAGAAACTTAAAAATGTCCCCTTAAAAATGTGCCTATCCTATGCATTTCAAGTTAAAATGCTCAGATTGCGCTGAAAATTGGCACACAATCTACGCGTGGGTCAATACACCTTGACCTAAAATTTGAGTCCGATCGGTCTAAGGAAACTCGGGAAATTCCGGAAAAGCCCACAGATCAGGCACTTAAAAGGCACGAATTGACCTGAAAATTGGCACACAATTTACCTACGTGTAGGTCAATACACTTTGTCCTTGGCATTTTAAGTGCCGGGTCAGTACTCAGTCAGAAGAGATAACTCTGGGTTTGTAAATTAGGCACTCCCAACTGATCCAAAGAATTCGACAGGACCGTATGGTGGTGATGGTGGGGGGGGGGAATTATGGATTGTAACCAAATTTTCATGGCTGGTTTTACCACCGGAGTAGAGCCTAAATACAGAAAAGACAGTCGGAGCCCTTCAACGCGAGTTATAGGCTGGAACCGCAAAATTCAATTGGTTGGTCCTCAAATTAGGCGGACCCCGCGATAGTTTGGACTTCAAGAGGGCAACCCTCGGAATGGCTTTTTTGAAGGACCAAAACCCGTGAAATTGCGTCTTTAAAGCGCTCTTTGATATGAAGTGCTCTTAAATAGTTCATCAAGTGCCGCTTGGGCCAAATGTCCCACCTAGACACCCTCATCAATAGATTCGACCCTGTTACGTGCCTTTCCCATGAAAACACCTAGCGTGATGCGCAGATATTTCCAATTTGCAGGTGAAAACCCTTTGGCTTAAAACTAAGTCGGGCTCAAAGAAAAAAATGCATTGATTTTTATGCAAACATGGTTCACCTTGAACCAAGTTGGAGAAATTCACCATAAGCGACCACACGAAATTTTAGCCCGAACCCGAACGCAAGCCTGGTCGAGCTAGAGCGAGCGTCAATTTTATTCCAATACGAAGTACAGTCAAGCAAACAAAAAACTCGGTAACAAGGTGAAATGTGCTGACTGCTAGACAGAGTTTAAAGAGTACCGCCCGGTATTCTAGTGCGAAGGCAAATATTGATTTTTTTGTTTCATTAAAATAAAAATAGAAGAGATTCTACGCAAAATTTTACGAGGTTACGAGTTGGAAGCAATGTGTACCTACTCACTAAAAGAATACAATCTCACCCGCTCATTTGAAGCTCCATAAAGACACCGAATGTCCAGCACTACCGAAATTTAAATTAAAAGTTTTTTCCTGAAGAGACTCACTCTCAGCACGACGCACGACCATATAGTGATATGGTATGGTTGCCCTTTGACCATTGTCCGACACTACGCGGATGGCTATTCTGATGGTACTGAGGGAGGGGTGAAATTGAAATGAAACTGAAAGAAGGCTGCGGGAACTCTCAAAGACAAAAGACAGTTAAAAAACAACTGAGCCAGCATCTTCTCGATGTCAGCATAGTGACGTCACATAAACCGCGTACGACCGGTGGCGTAGAGATGGGGGAGGGCCGGCGAGATGGGCCATCGCCCAACCAATATTCCTAATGGGTGGGCAAATTGCCTTTTCGCCATCCCCCCCCCCCATATATTCACCTGATTTTCAACTATTTCTTCCATCAAACGGTGACCGTCGGCTGAAAATGAGCGTTTTTGACAATTTTCCAAAATGCTTCGATTTGAGATGTTTACTGGTTTAGAGTACCTCCAACAATGCTGAATTGAGAACAGCAGGCGGTCGTCTGCCCCCCTCAAAGTGACCAAAACTAACCGTTTCGCCTTGTCCTTGGTTTCGGCATTATTTCTCCGCTCCACCGTGGGCCAGCGAGATCCGGCTGCGTCGAAGCTTTTCCTATAGGACTTCCGGTCAGGGCTGATGATAACGTAGCGCCGCCCACAGGAAAATTCGTGTGGCCCCGGAACGAAGCGGCAAAAATCACCGGAATCGCGGGGAGAACTATTTCAAAAGCTGAAAAGATGAAAAAGCTGTTTCGATTTTCCCCGATGACAAACCCTGATAATACGAGGTTTCGTCCATTTCTATAATTTGGCCATTTTCGCCAAAATGCCCCATGGGGTGGGCGAAATTTTTGACCAATTTTCTCAAAGTGTTGTGATCTGAACCAAATGCGATTTACCTAGGGTAATGCTATGAGTTTCGGCGCGAACGTCTCTGAAGGGGCAACAGCCCCCCTCAAAGTGGCCAAAAATGAGCGTTTTGGACCATTTTTCTTCAAAATGCTTCGATTTACGAACTATGCTGGTTTAGAGTCCCTCCAACCATGCTGAATGTAGAACTGCAGACGGTTGAGGCTAAATAACCTCTAAGGGGGCGTCAGCCAGAGGCGCAGAGTATTGGGGGCGAGGTGGGCCGCCGCCCATCCAACATATTCCTACTATGGGCGGGCAAAGTTACCTTTTCGCCCCCTCTCGCCAGTATCTTCACCTAATTTTCAACAAATTCTTCCATCAAACGGTCAACGCCGGCTACAAGTCTTTGGAAAATTTGCAAGTGATACTCCTCCCTACATACATTCACTTTAATTATCAGGAAAACCAAATCTCGTTTATATGAAACTCGGTAAGATCGCTTAAACTACGAGGGTTAGTAGAATGCATGCAAGCTGTAGCTGTAGGAGCCTACATTGTCTGTTTTCCCTCGTCTAGGTGCGCCAAAAACGAACCGGTTTCGGCTGCTCTCTATCTTCAGCGTATGGAAGTACAACTGAAACTGATTCTTATCGAATAACCCGAAGAGACGCCACTTAGGACGCTTTATCGATTTTTGGTGAAAGGAGTAAAGGATCCTCCTCGCGGGATCCCACTTTCAAATAAAAACTTATGTGAATATACTGAGCATAAGTCTAAAGCTCGGTGCACACGATGCATTTTTTGAAGCATGATGGCCTGCCTGTTCTAAAAAAACAACCGGTCACTACCGGGGATCATATGTTTTTTTTTACCATGCATGTAAACATGCTTCGAAAAATGCATCGTGTGCACCGAGCTTTATTCATTAAATTAGGTAAATGCCTTTACGTAGAAAAAGATCCACCATTGAGCATGGTCACTGTTGTAGCATGTTGAAAAGGCGCCCCCTGCCACTAGAGGGCCAGCCTAATAGATGCCCCTTCCCACAGTTCAAACACACAATATGTGATGTTTGTTCTAAAAGGCCCGTTCACAAGCTCTATGTTTGCGTTGTGTGGAGTCAATGTAACCAAACAAATTTATTCCCTCGAAAAATGAAGCAATTTGATGGGTTGCATAGACATCACACAACACAAACATAGAGCTTGTGAACAGGCCTTAACGTTTTGTGTTCAATTATATTATTTTGTTGTTCTTTAATTAGGTACTGCAAAATTGCAATAATTACGCCCTCTTCACCTCCTATCGGGATCTGGACCAAGCTAATTTTGCCCATCGCCCCCTTCCCCAACAAAACCTAAACTCTATGCCTCTGCATTCGACACCCTTCACCAGTCACTTTGCCTGCTTATGGTGATTTCAGGTGTGGAAAAACATGAAAACCTAAAACAAATTTAAATATCACCGCGGGGGGCTGATAATTGAAAAAAATTATACGACACCCTCATAAAAACAATAAAACTTTGATATTTTTCGTCTCTATCAAAAGAAATACGGCATTTCATGAATTTAATCAAATTGTGCTTTTTCAGCGCCCTTATTTAGAAAAAATGAGAGGCCACTCAATTACTACCGAGAGGTTTTAGATTTCACAGCGTTTCTAACAAATACTTATATTTGAGCAAAATGAACATCATGAATGCAATAAAAAACGTTAACAACAAATAAAAACAATAATTAATTCGTAAATAATACTTTTTCGTTTGAATTTAAAGCCCGATTAATACTTTGGGTTTTTTGTTGCCTTCGACTACTTTATTTTTCTTATTTTTGTGATATATTTACCGCCCTTTTTTCCTCCAAAAATATAATTTAAAAAACACAATTTCCCCCCCTCTCTCCAGCAGTGAAGGGGTATTTTTCGTACAATTAATGAGCACACTGGTTACATTTAAAAATTTCCCATTTCCACCCTTTCATTTTCCAAAGTTGAAAAATTAACTAATAAAACAGTTCAAACATTGAAACATCGAAGGGCGCATGGATAAGGGGAGGGGCGTGTTAAACACGGTACCTTAAATTTTTGTGTCGGGAACAGGGGACCAGCACCACCGCCATCGCTTCGAACTGTTGGAACACTGGAAAACTCCCAAAATCAGTGCCCCTGTTTTCTTTAGGAGTTTTTTTCAAGGTACAAAATGTTCCGTCTTACCACATTTAAAGCAAAGGGTTTTTTCTGTACACACTCCGCTTAAAATTTGCAGCGTTTTAACGTTATATACTACTTTTTTTACAGGTACATCTCTTTGTTTTAACAGAATTTTGTACAAATTATGTACTACAGACACTTAACTCCTTCAAAACCACCACTTGAATACAAGCACACAGCTCATCTTGACTAGCATTTTGTTCTTTTTTTGTTTAAATCTATTGTTTTTATTATTTTAGCGTATTCGAGCGCAACTAATCTCAATTTTTACCACAAAAATATCTCCTATATACTTAGTTAGTTTTTGTCGTTTTACCCCTCATTTTTTTCACTGGGATTTTCCCCTCACCACCCGGTACTTTTTCAAAGTTGTACTTGTGCCTCAGGTAAAAATGTACGTCCTCTCGCAGAACCGGAACGATTTGAAGGCTCGTACTTGGGGTTACCGTCACATTTGACGTCATCGCGAGGAAGAAACTTCAACACGATGACAGCAAATGTGACGATGGGTGTCACCGTGTGCAGGAGCCTTTAGTCGAGAAAAAAAAAGTATTACCCTGTAAACTACTGGCGTCCTTTTTTAGATTCTCAAAATCACAGAGAGAATGAGAGAGAGTGATAGAGTGAGAAAGAGAGAGAGTGAGAGACAAGACAAAGGACGAAAACCTAGGATTTTTAACGATAAGAAAGCAAAACAAGGAGCGTAATTAAACCAGTCTTTCTTCCCCCGTCCCAGCATCGGAGTTTCTTTCAAAATTAACACGTTAGCTCAGTGTCCTGTTTGATATTAGAAGAAACGATAAATACCGGTTGATCAACCTTATCGACACCCGACCGCGGAGAGTCGGCGACGATGGAAGCGTTGCTATTGGCCGAGCTCACTATGGGCATGTTGATGACAGTCGTCGCTGGGGAGGCCGTCGTACTACAACTCGACGACGAGTTGTCCAAAAGGCGTTGAGTCGATCGCGACTCGGACATCGGATTTGGAAATTCCCAGTCCGAGGGTTTTGACAGTGGGACTAGATAGTCCGTTTGAACGCCGTCTTCCAGGTTTGACGGTCGCATGATCGTCGTGTCGCGCTCCGACGGCGGCGGTTTACTGTACACAGGCAGGGGGGTTTTAAGAACGTCTGGATCTTGGAGGCAGTACCCGATACGGTCGAGGATGAGAGCGAACGATGGGCGATCCTCGGGCGTTGGCTGCCAGCACTGCGTCATTATGGCGTAGATTTGAGGCGGGCAATTGGTGGGCGGCGCGAGGCGGCCACCGTTTGTCACAACGGACATCACTTCGCGATTCGTACAGCCTGTGTAGGGCATGTACCCCATGGACATGACCTCCCACATTAGAATCCCGAAAGACCAAACGTCTGTTTTTGACGTGAAAATTCCGTCTAAGAAAGCTTCGGGGGGCATCCATTTTATAGGCAACATCGCCTTGCCACCCTTCCTATAATAGTCGGCCCTAGAATCAACAAAAATTAAAATTCATTTCTTTAAAATATAAATTCGGCCACAAACCTGTAAATATCCCGAGCCATCCCAAAATCCGCGATTTTCACGACTCGCCCAGGCCCTTTGCTCGTCAACAAACAATTTCTCGACGCGATATCTCGATGTATAAATCGATGCTCCTCCATGTACTTACAACCCTTCGCCACATCGACCATACACGAAATCAGGTCCCTCATTGTCAGTGGCGAAGCTCGATCCTGTGAAAAAACCAGATTAGCCTCCCATCAACACCCCCAACCCTCCACCCACTTAAAACTCACGGGTTTAGGACGAGACTCGCGAAGGAATGTTTTTAAATCACCGCCCGCCAACAGTTCTATGACGATAAAACGAGGGTGTTTATCGAAACAGACCCCAATAAAATGCACGATGTTGGGGTGATTGAATTTACTCATGATGAGTGCCTCCATGAGGAAATCAGTTTCCGCCTGACTCGTTGAAAGTTCGGGTAAAGTCTACCAGAGAACGCGGAATTGTTACTGAGTGGTCGATGGTTGGTGTTGGGAGGGGGGGCAGTTATTACCTTGACAGCGACCGGCATTTCAACGGCGTCACCGGGTCGGTGTTTATAAAAGCCCTGATAGACTTCGCCGAATGCTCCTTGTCCCAAGGCTCTGAAGGGAGAGAGAAAGACAAAAAATAAATAATAGAAACTGGAGGTAGGGGCCAATTTGGTTTGCTCAAATTACTTCACGAGTCGTAGATGCTCCCTAGGGATTTCATTGAGGTCCCTAAGACTGTAAACACCACCGCCGAATTCATAATTTGGGTTGTACTCAGTCATCATGCTGTCTGAGGCGACTCGAAGGCTGTTCAGTTGAAGGTCAGGGCCAGATAGATTTTTCCTTCTAATCATGGCGTTCTTTTTCTTCTTGTAATTGTTGACTGCAATAGGAAGGAGGGGCGGGGGACGTATTAAGAGTTTAGGTAAAACTATTGATAAATGAGAGACTTACAGAGCATGGTGCCAACAAATGCGATTATAGCTGTCACGGCTATTAGAAGCACAAGGGCGATGGTGGGTAAATAAGGTGATGATATTGTTGGATTAACTGGAAATTAGTACAATCGTCAGTAGAAATGAAGAAGCTTCGCTCTAATAGGTGGAGCAAACTCACTTATACAGTGGACTGAATCGTTCGACAAATGCCACTTTTCAGGGCATAGACACTGCGTTATCGATTTGTACGGATCAAGAGCCGCGCACAGGTAATCGCATCCACACCCTGGTATAGCGGGTATGATCATTAGTTCACCTGGGCCTGGCCAGGGTGACACCCAGACGCGGCGAAGAATTCCCGTCTCAATCCACGAGTAGCCTCCTTCGCCCTTTCCACCTTTGTGAGCCCAGGCGCGCCCTCCTGTCACAAATCATGCGAATGAATAAATGAAATAAATCACGAACTTGCTGCTGTTACCAGTGAATCCTCCGCCACCACCACCGGCCGTGCATCCACCGCCTCCTCCTCCGAAACCGCCAGCACCTTTGTCCGAACCATTACGACTCTCGTAGCACGCTTTACCACCAATGGCTCCCTGGAGGAGGGACAGTCCAGTGACTTCGCGATGAGAAAAATTGCCCACGCTCCAGCCACCACCAGCACCTTAAAAAGAAACAAAAACAGGACATCACTTCGAGACCTGATGTTCCTGAGATGTTAAAAGATAATTTACCGGCCGGTTCATTCCCATGAGCGTTGCCCGCGGTCGGTGACAGCGTAATGTTGATACCGTGACCGTGCTGGATAGTGTCTTCATCGCGGGAACCGTGACCCAGGCCACCACCTCCCGCCGCGACGAGCAATGGTCTCTTCTCTTTGCTTTTCATCTGTTTAAACGGGGGATTACAATTTTTAAAAAATCAACGGAATGGGTTGGGCTGCCAAATTTTACCGTAAAAACGTAGGTAGCACCCCCTCCACCACCGCCTTCAGATAGAAACTTCAAATTAGCCACTTCTTTCACTTTATTCTTGAACGAGGGACGATCTCTTTGGCATTCGGTTTTTTTCGCGCCACCGAAATTCTAAAGAACATTCTAGTTTAGGAATGTATCCAAGAACACTAAGTAACAAGCAAAACTTACCTTCCTGCATGATTCATTGCCCTCCTGGCCAACTAGGACGTACAAAGTCTGCCCTTTTTTCAGTTCAACTATCGTTCGTGCCATAGCACCCCTGCTAAGCCCCTGACCGTCACTTCCCTTACCACCACTAGCCCCTTTTCCGATGATCCTAAAGAAACGAGGAAAATAGTAGTTAACTTGAATTTCGTTAACACAACAATTCGGAATGAAGGTGATGGGGCAGTTTTTTAAACAACAAAACCATAAACAGGCAATTCAGTACTCTTTGGCCGGGGGGAGGGGATCATGCCCACCACCTACCATGGAGTCACCAAAACCAAAATTATAAATATGTAAATAAATTAATCGTTAATAAACTTGATAATGAAAATTGACTAGTAAATTGATAGTTTTTTTTATCGAAAATTGAGTGCGAATCTTTAAAAGTGCATTTTGACGTAAATGAAATGCACTAAAAGGAGCCTAGCATACCGATCAATAAATAGAAGAGCACTGAAAATGTTTATGAACCAGCTGCCAGACCGAATTTTTCTTTAACCGTCGGAAATACAATTAGAAGGGGTGGGGACATTTAACAATCATCCGGCTTGTATTTTCTTGCACTTAACATTACCGCGTGATAACTCAACACCCGCACAACACCAGCGTACGGCGGGTCGAGCTTCCTCGGGTCTCACTCACTGGAAACACTGCAAGTTTGGTAGATGTGTTCAATAAGGAAAAACGGTGTTTTAAGGCCCCCTGTCACATTGAAATCGTTAATTGACCCTTTATTTTGCCTTATAACGCGGTTTTGTTAATTGAATGCAACCACTTCCGAGCAGAGTTGCATAAAGGTCTTGGAAGAAGCACAAAACCCGTGCTGGCTTGGGGAGTCCATTGTGGACCAGGGCACTCAAAGAGTTCTCGATGGCAGTTATTTTTCGAGTGTAAAGCTTTGGTTCCCTAGAAAAGCGGTGCCGTAATATTACGGTAGAAAATTTCCCTTTTAAATCAAACCATAGTTGCCTAGAGAGCGGTAAACAGATAGCGGCACCGCTTCCATCGTGACGGTGGTGATGAACGTTTTTTCCTCGTAGCTCAAACTATTTGATAGTATTTTCTTTTAATAACATAATATTGAGTCGTTTTCGGACAGTATTAATTACAATTTCGTCACCATCCAGCGTCCAGGTAGTTTTCACGCTCATTTTAAACAAAAAACGTTCACCGTCACCATCAGAAATCGTTGATGAACAGTTCATCACCGTCATGGGGCCTTATTCCGAGTTGTCGGGAAAAACTAACGTGAGGTGGTTGCTATGGCGAGATAATATTATTTCTGATGAAGCGTCCTTGGATACCGCTTGCGGGATTATTTCCCGACAACTCTAACTAGGGCCCATGAACGGCCGTATCATTCGAAGCGGTGCCGCTGTCTGTTGACCGCTCTCTAGGCAACTACTGGTGAGATTGAAAAGGGGATTTTTTTTCTACCGCTATATTACGGCACCGCTTTTCTAGGAAACCAAAGCTTAAGGCTTGAGCATGCCCCCTTCACTGTCGCAACGCCACAGGGTCCGCAAATCTTACTTAAATCCTTTGACCAACCCCATAACCCCCCCCCCCAACTTCCTTATTGTCTACACTTACAGACTACTTATATTTCTTAATGAAAAAAAAGAACTCACGTGTAATAACCAGATTCCGGTACGATCCATTTCTGAACACCCGCCATTGTCTTCTCTCTCTGTACTGCCACTCTGACCGCGGTATTATTGTAAGCATCTTGGCACTGTTCGGGCGTCGGCCCTAGACGCCCGGTGGCACCACACGTTGTAAATTGGTACACTGTGCCGTGAAACATCAAGAAATTGTTACAGCTGTTGGACTGAGGAAGATTTTCTAAGGGGGAGGGGTCTTTTAATCAACCTACTTGTTAAATTCACGAAATCCTTGTGCGTTAAAGGTGGTTTTGGAGGGTCTTTAGAAAGCAGCGGAGAAGTAAAGAAAAAAATACGCTAGAAAGTGATCGATTTGGATTAAAAATGTCAAAATGACTCGTACCGGATGTGGAAATTCCGGAATTATAGTCGTAGCCATCCAAATGTTCAGGTGGAACACCTGTTTGAATAAATAAGTAATTAAAACGCGAGTCAATAACGAAAAATAATTTAAATAAAACTCAACCTAAACCGAAACATTTCGGACTCATCGATATGTCATCGATGGCTGGGTCTCCTCTAGATGAGTAACTTTTTCTGGCTTCAAACTGAAAGTAATATCTGCACACACAAAATGACGTTACTAAAAACAAACCAAAGATGACTTAATTATTTTATTACCTGTTGGTAATATTGGGGAGGACCACGACCTGTCGTAACCATTTATTCCCCTTGCTTCCGAAACCCCACCAAAGTTTGGTGCTCGCATTCGTCGATTCTTGCATTTCAACGAGAAATAAACCGAGTGAACCGCTGTGCGTGCCAAATTTGTGATAGAAAAATGTGATCTGTGGGAGCAAAAATAATAATGTGACAGGAATGACAAGGATCGAGAGAATAAAGTGGCAATCGCTTACGAAGCACGAGTTATGATAGGGTGACGAGATGTTATTGTGATATCTCGGCGGAGGATTAATGATGGGGCTTTCAAGTTCAGAAGCGGCTCCCATGTCGTGTTTTTTCCCAGACATATCCACGTATATATACATTCCTGAATTGGTAGGAGAATGAGGAGGAAAAGATAAAGAATAGAGAGGGACTCAAAGGCTTAATATAATTACCCGTCGAATCTTTATAAGTATGATCGCTATTTGGTCCAGTGGACGGCGTGGATGTCGACCCGTTATTTAACGTCCAATTCATATGGTTTCCACCCTTGTTGTGCCATCCACACCAGCCGTCTTCGAAGGTACACCTAGCAAACATTGGCACGTCGTCTGTCCCAAAAACAAAACAAAAATGTCTTAAGAAGCTGTGGGCGGGGGGCTGACACACAAAAACGACTTAACGCACTGCAATCTTGCTCTTCGTCTTCTCCATCCTCGCAATCTTTTTCAATATCACAGACTTTTGTTATATCTATACAAGCGTTATTAGAGCATTGGAATTGATTGCTGAGGCATTCATTTTGTGGAGGTTCTGAAAAAGGGAAAAAATTGAATAAAAAAGAGGAAACTATGAGAAAGCGGACGAGACCTACCTGGAAAACAATTGCGGAGCTTAATATTGTCTATGGCGAAATGAAGCGGAAAAGTTTTATTGCTAGGGGACACGGCTAGAAGAATGTTGAATTCCTGCGTGATTTTTCCAACGCGTATTTCGACGTTTTGCCAGCTGAGATAAAGAAGGAAAATGAGCGACCCAAACATGCCAAATTCAGATTCCCCCCTCCACAACCACAAACCCCATCGAACATTGCACTAAGGGCTCGGTCTTTTATTCGTCTCTAATTGTGTTGCGGTAAAGTAAGTCTCACCCGCATGAATTTACAAGTTGTTGTCCCCCCGAGAGTGTCCCTTTAACGGTTGAAACCACAAACTCGTACATTACAGAGGAGGGAAGTTCGTCCTCTAATTGAAAAGCGGCTTTTATTACGCAAAGAGGAGGGAGGGGACATATTTCCTCCCTTTTCTTTTTCCAAGGCCTGTTTCATTCCTAAGGTAATTGTTTCAGTTTTAAGAAGCAGTTCAGTTATAAAAGGCTAATTTTAACAAAGATTCATAAAAAAGAGCTGACAACATTGAAAATGTATTTTCCTTGCCTTTCTGATGTTGGGAGTGTAAGGATCCCCTCCCCTTTTTCACTTTTATGAGAAGTTCGACCGAATTAACAAGAACAATGGCCCAAGTTTGGGTCAATAAAAACGGAATTGGAACACTTTTATTGTTTTACCTGTTGCTGTTGTTGCCCGGTCGATCGGAAAGAACCCACTGAGTGTGATTCACTGTGTACACGATGGCTCGAAAACTGCCCGACGTCATATTGGACATGTGAACCCATAGTGACAGTTTACAACCTTCGCCGGTTCGTAGGAATTTGTGCGATTTGACGTGGAACTCCTTCGGACCGCCCGGTTTTTTAACTAGCAGGTACAAAAAGTGACCTGAAAAAAATAAGACGAAAATAAGCTGATAAGGAGGGGTGAAGCGAAACCCTGATGCTATGGGGTGGGGATATAGCTTCTCTTGACTAGTCCAGTTGGGTGTTTTGCGACACAGAGTTGCAGCACCTGATGAAGGTGTGGTGAGCACTGGGCTTAGTGCAAAATCACAGTCCTGCAGACTAGCGCAATACTTATTCTAAGTTCAGTTCGCTCATCGCTATTGAATCCCTACGAAGAACGTGCTCTGACTTTCGTTTAAAGACGATTTCTATAGCTTTTCCTTCAATTAAAATGGTGCAGTGCTGTGTTGTGGGTTCTGATAAATACAAAGGCCTTCAATTTACGGTTTTCCCAATAAACCTTACGAAAAAGAGAGACCGGGTGAAGTGGATCCTGGCCGTCAACATGAAAAGCCAGTTAGAGCAATTCAGTACTTTTCTACTGAAGCACTTTATGTATTTTCTAGCAGGAATGAACTAGCTGAAACTCTCGTCCCCCCTTCTTCAATTGTTTTCCACTTACACTTACACTCAAACATTGCTGGCTAATTCCCATAGAGTTGCAAAAGTGCGGAGTTAACAGGTCTCTGTTTTCGTTAGAGAAGAAAAAGAATACGTGTGGCTTTGATTTGCCGACGTTTTTATTCTATGTATAAGCCCACAGGTGGGGGGGGGGGACAAATGCACTTGGGCGTGCATAATGCACATAGTTCCCCTCTTCCTATTTATAGCCTCTGGAAAAGAAGGGTGTCAGGAAACACTTAATAAGGGAATTCAAAGAAATAACTAAACTTTAATTTTCTACAAAAACTCTTTGAGATGACATTATTTAACCCTGTAATAAGGGCTTTGGCGCCCTCGGACTCGACATGGCCGGGTGCGGGCCCACTGATTAATAATAATATAAGCCCACGGAAACGTACATATTTTAATTAATGTATACATATGTAGCCTAATGCACCTATTTTTAATTGCAAATCTCTTCGCGTTTCTCGTTCTTTACATATCAAAATAAATCATGTTGACATCTTATAGAGGCCCTTTGTTAAATTCCTAAAACGCACTGCTTAATACAAAGCTTAATAGAACATTCCCAGATCCAGCATTTTATCAAGAGGGGTGGGGACAAAAAAAATTTTTTTAAATGCCTACTTTGATCAAAAAACTCAACTGTGTAAACCCCTTTTACACGAGTAAGTTTTTTGATCAAAGTAGCCGTTTTAAGAAAAATTCACAGATGTTCCCTGCATGAAACGGTCTGATTGTAATCAGATTGAACATATTTTTGAACAAAACACTTACTCGTGTAAAAGGAACCCAGGGAGCCTATTCTCTAACAAAAAAGCATTATGTTTTTCGAAACAATAGGGGTATTCACGACAACTTTCGTATTGTTTGTAGTTTCGTAATTGCGTTGTTGCTACGGTCTGTTGTAAGGGAAATAGAAATTGGAACCATTTTGTCAATCATTTCGCTCGGGTCATATTTTAAGGGGGAGTTGTACATGTGTTTCCTCGACCCCCCTCGCCTACTCCGCGTTACGAAAGTTACCCCCGTATTTGTGCACCAATCGTGAACTTCAAGGGCTCATTTAAATCTTCAGGAAATTCCGCACAAGCGTACGATCTTGCTTTCCTAAATAGGTCGTCGAAAGAGTGTGAATTTTCAAGGTAAAAGTTTGTGTGCGTTTTACAGTTATTTTAGGGATGAAAAATGAAAAAGGAAGATCGTACGCTTGTGCGGAATTTCCTGAAGATTTAAATGAGCCCTTGAAGTCGAGGATTGGTGCAGAAATACGGCGGTAATTTCCGTAACGCGGAGTAGGCGAGGTATGATTGGAGGGGGGTAGAGGAATCACATGTACAAGTCCCCCTTAAAGTCATTCATTCGAAACTTGATTTCCCTGGTAACAAACATCTGACTACGCAATTACGAAACTACGAAGAGTACGAAAGTTGACGTGAATACCCCTAATGTTTCTATTTTATCCATTTTCTTCAAACAAATGAATGAAATAGAAACATTGCTACGAATAACAAATTGCTTTTTTGCTGGCATTTGTTAAATTTTTTTAATGATTTGAATGAAATGAAGAGAAGTATGGCATCAAACACGAACCCTGAAAAATTATAAAATTGGCCTGAGGGTGGAAATGAATGGACTAATAATTAATAGAAAAATTCAAGTTCGCAGTTCGACCATAGGACGTCGATGGGCCAAGAATTAATTTTTTCTTGTCTTAGTCCAGGAGAAGGTTCGAAAATCGTGCACTTTTGAGTCGAGCTTTCAAACTTTGCAGGCGTGTTCTAGATGGCTGATGAGTTGATTTTAAGATTGGAGGCAATCGCGACATCGCATAGGACGGCTGTTATTCAAGATTGTCGTTGGAAATTTTAGTATTTCCGCTGTTTCAGCGCTTTTTTCAAACTCTTTTCTGGTTGAAGCGCTGTTAAGGACTACATTAGACTGCTCTGAGCTCGAAAACAATTATTGGAGCGATCAATTAATACCGCACGTGGATCATGCAGCAGCTTCTTTCACGCGTCTTTACATAAAAAATTATTTTCCATGCTCGCCGAATTTGGATACTTAGGGCATCTCTTTCAAGTCCATTGCATTCCACCCTTGTCCTAGGGTGTCTGCAACTGAAATTTCCCCTCAAACCCAAAATCGCCCCCCAGCTGGTGGAGCTACAAATGTATTCTATGCCCCGTGTTCAACTCCCTTTCAAGGGCTGAGGATCCCCGATTTGCGCAAGATTTTTTCATGAACGTGTCTCTCACATATGAGGGCGTAATTTGTGGTTCAGAGCCGATCCATAAAACCAATATGGCGGCCGTAATTCGAGCTGATTTCCAATAATTACAATATTTCATACGTTTCCGACCTATTTCTCGCTCGCGACTAGCGTAAATAAGTGTCTCCAGTCAAAAATTGTCGTCATTGGGCTTTAAGTAAAACTCCTTCATGTGCAATATTGAACTTCTAACGAAAGAATCGAAATATTTATGCATGACTAATTCAGAAATAATTTGAGCAAGGCTTTGGCTTTTTAGGGGCATTTGCATCCTAGTTAGAATATCCCCCCCCCCTACTCTATCACCGTCATGCGCAATTTTCTACGTTTTCTAGCAGACGTGTACTAAGATACGGAACCTCATTGAAATATTGAATAGGATGCACAATTTTTAAAATCATATTAAAAACGTTTTATATTTAACCAATGAAAAATGTCAATAAAGTAATAATTTCAAAATCTGGCTCCCTAAAATGCCGGATACGTTTAGAAACTCTTATTAGGTAACGTTGTTAAGCTATTTGAAGAGCCGTGATCTTAAATTTACCATCGATTCTTAAAATTACAGCGGTACTGGTATTTCGCTGTTTCAACACCCATCCGAAGATTGTTAAGGTTCAGCATAGCAAGGGCAGATCCGAGACCTCTCTCAGAGGGGGGGGGGGGTTCGACACGTTCTCCCCACAATTACTACCCCAAAACCTGCCCACCACTCCCCTCCCCTATGTTTTGAGAGATTTTCCAAGCTCGGGAGGGGGGGGGTGTAATTCTGTTGTCCCCCCCCCCCTGGAACCACCTACGCAGCACAGCCTTTAAAGCAGGTGCAAAATACAGGGAACAAGCTAGAAGCTCTGCTGAGTTACTATACTGAGGTTCACACTGTTCGTGCTCAGAAAGTAGCACCTCATATCCCAACATTTCACGGTCTTGAACAGATCTGGAATCGCCATTAAAATTTCTTGGAGTATCAGCGTGATGGAAGCGGCTTTGCAAAAGAAGACGAATGGTGTCAACATGTTTCTCAGGTAAGCAAAACTGAATCAGAAATCGACATCAGTGCACACCGTGGAATTTCCTGGGCTGCCCATCATGCAAATAATGTAGTTATAGAAGGGCTTAATTCACCATTGACCACGTCCACAGCACTGCTTCCTCTCTCGATCACGCCATGATCATTATTCGAAAATCTATCGACGTGTTGAATCCGGGGCAGACTCCAGTTATAACTTTCGATCAACCTCTGTTCAAAATCGCCAAAGATATTCATTGGAATGGGCCAGAACCCTACGGTGAGGACAAGATTGTGGTTATGCTGGGTGGGCTAGCACACACTAAGATGGCCCTACTGAAAATACTTGGCGATATGATCATGATGCGCAATATCATGGAAATTCCAACAAAACGCGCATGACAATGATAGAGTTGGGGATACGGTATTCTAACTAGGATGTAAATGCCACCTTGAAAAAGCCAAATTTATGTTTCCTCAAATTATTTCTGAATTAGGCCCCCTTCACACGAGGCGATTAGTTGATTCTACTAGTTGACTAGGCGGGTGTCAAGGATCCGACCGACTATGCATTTCGAATAGGAATCGCCTCTACCCATTCACACACAGTCAACTCGTCCGCCTGGGCGGGTGGCCACCCTTAGTCATGCATAAATATTTCGATTATTTCGTAAAGAATTCAATATTTTACGTGAAGAAGTTTTACTTGAAGTCCGACGACGACAATTTTTGGCTGGAGACACTTATTTACGCTAGTCGCGTGCGAGAAATAGGTCGGAAACGTATGAAATATTGTAATTATTGGAAATCAGCTCGAATTACGGCCGCCATATTGGTTTTATGGATCGGCTCTGAACCACAAATTACGCCCTCATATGTGAGAGACACGTTCATGAAAAAATCTTGCGCAAATCGGGGATCCTCAGCACTTGAAAGGGAGTTGAACACGGGGCATAGAATACATTTGTAGCTCCACCAGCTGGGGGGCGATTTGGGGTTTGAGGGGAAATTTCAGTTGCAGACACCCTAGGACAAGGGTGGAATGCAATGGACTTGAAAGAGATGCCCTTAGTATCCAAATTCGGCGAGCATGGAAAATCATTTTTTTATGTAAAGACGCGTGAAAGAAGCTGCTGCATGATCCACGTGCGGTATTAATTGATCGCCCCAATGGTTGTTTTCGAACTCAGAGCAGTCTAATGTAGTCCTTAACAGCGCTTCAACCCGAAAAGAGTTTGAAAAAAGCGCTGAAACAGCGGAAATACTAAAATTTTCAACGGCTGTCTTGAATATCAGCCGTCCTATGCGATGTCGCGATTGCCTCCAATCTTAAAATCAACTCATCAGCCATCTAGAACACACCTGCAAAGTTTGAAAGCTCGACTCAAAAGTGCACGATTTTGCTATTTTTCTTGAATCTGCTCCTGGACTATCTCTTTTAGCTACACGTGTGACTTCAAAATATTTTTTTCATATATACATATACGCACCTAAAAATTTGGCAAAAATCATGAGAGGCCATCTCATTAATTTTACAGTTAAAACAACGGGAAATTACAAATAGTCCAGTCAACGAATGCCTAAAATGGGGGTCTAGACGGAAAGTCAAAACGTACACAAACTGACTGCGGTACGTTGTTTGGTGTGCCTAGAGGTATGACATATTAAAAGTCCTTGCCCCTAGTGATGGCGCAAGGGGTGGAGAGGGAGGGACAAAGGTCTCTTATTTTGGTTTTATGACTTTATCTCGGAAGGGGTTGGTTTTTTACAGCATGTATGCGTATACAAAAGTATAGCTCACACAATTTCATACATATTTTATTCCTAGGGGTTTTTACCGTCTGTAACCGTTAGTAAGATATATGAACTCGAAACAAGTGATTTTCGAAAACAAACTTTTTTGCAACACATTTTATGGCAAAATTTTGCGGCCATCGTCTCTGATCTTAATTCCATCGAAAATAAAGTTCTGTAGAATTGAATTTCATTTAGAACTTGACGTGTGCCACCAAAAGGGGAGACATAACTCTCCAGGAGAAAAATGTGGAAAAATAAATTACTGTAGAAATACCAGTGGAGGTCTGAGATGGGGTCTAGTATGGACTCAAAAACAAGTGGCTCGACGTACAGCTTTAGCTGATGCCTAATTGGCTACTAAAAAATACCGCTTTTGAGTGTACGTATAGTGGATAGGTAGTCTAATTCATTCATTACTTTTTTGGCAGAGACTCCTCTTTTTTTAGTATAACTGAAATATCTCTCCTTCCAGCTGTTATTATGGTAATTTTGACGATAAATCCTGAAAGAGGACACTTTTTTCATTGTGGAACGGTCGCATCCAACGGCACAAATCATAAGCCTTCTCAACGGAGGTTTAAAGTGGCGTTAAATAGCGTTCTTTATATTTTCGATAAACTATCCATCTAAGTTCATAACGGAAGGCGCCCATTTTTGCTAAGCGTCAGATGGATACGTTTAGAATCCCTCCTACTATTTTTTTAATAGGCATCCCGGATTTCGATGAAATCGTTTTGACATTGAAAAAGTTAGGCACGCCTGTTCAATTTTGCATCGTTGTTCACGCGGCTTCCGCTATACGATACGATCGAGGAAAAACGTGCAGGGGACCTTGAAGTGGCTTTTTTGTGGCCTTCAAATTGAGCCTAATAGATTGATTAGTCAGCACTGATGGTTTTGGAGATATTTCAGTAAAACGAACAAAATGACCCTCAAATCCAAACTCCAGCTCAAGCACTGGCAACACCCGACGTGAAATTTTCGGGAAATTTTTACACAATGGAGGGAGGCGGGTCCGAAGGAGATCGCACCAAATATTTATCAGTTTTTCCAGTTTCCAGACTTCGGCCAATTTTACGTCAGCTTTTAGTTTCCTTCTCCTATTTCTACCAAAAGACGAAGGGAAGGAATATAGTGGTATGATAGTTTCTTGTGTAAAATTTTGTGCTCTTCAATTTTAGTCTGGAACATTTTTGCGTTAAAACAATTGGTTCAAGAATTATTTCGTGAGAACGATCGAAATGAAACGTCTACCAACAGCTGCTCCTTAACCCGACGCAGAATCGTAGGGAATTTTGTGTGCTATGTTAGGGGAAGGATATCAAACAGTCTGCACCAAACGTTTTCCTGTTCTTTTGGGTGTTTGGGCCAAATCCTAATTTAACTGTTCTATACCTACGTTTATCTTGTTAACGGTTTGAAATGGCCAAAAATCCATGGGATATTAAAAAGTAGAGAATTTTTTGAGCTTTAATTTTGTAAACGCATAAATGCTTTGAAAGACCAACCCCCACTAAGATATAGGCAAAAAACCATAAATAAGGACCTTTGACCCTTCCCCCTCCCCTTTTGCGCCAACCCTAGGTTCAAGGACTTTTAGTATTTCATACAACTAGGCATCTCAAACAACGTGGCACAGTCGGTTTTTGTACGTTTTGACTTTCCACCTAGAATCATTCATTGACTGGACTAAAAGCGACTCATACATTTTCACGTAGAATACCATGAAAAATGAAGAGAAAGTCGGAACAAGAAACGCACAGTTTGAAACCTAGAGCGCTCTCATTTTAAACTTTGCACTAAGCCTATTGCGAGTAAATACCTTTGTCAAAAGGAACTCCCCGTTTTTATTCAGTAATATTATAATATCTACCTGAGATGACCTTCCACAAAACATTGTTTTCAATACAAGATCGAAGATGGACCAACCAACCATTGTTCCATTATACGTGTGGCAGAATAGTTTATACCACATTCAGCCTATCACGTGTTTAGATCTGGAGGCCCAGCAAGAGGGTTGACAGATACCAGAAACTTTTAGCCAGAGAGGAAAATAAACATTCGGGGGGGGGGGGGTACATGGTGTAAAGAATTATCCAGGGCAGTTAAAGAACAACAAAATTGGTCGGTTTATATCTAAAATTGAATGCTGGATCGGGACGCCATCGCACTTTGGGGTGGCCTATAGCAGGACGCTGTAATGGTCGGCGGCCGGTGGCCCCATAGCGGTTTGGTCGGGACCGACTGAATTTGTCAATTAGACGTTGTTCGGGGGACTCATAAATCACGTCTAGCGTAAATGGACAACTTGAAAAAAAAAAAAAAAAAAAAAAAAAAAAACTCGGTAAGTTACCCCTGGATGATCTTGGCGTAGTTTACCGAGACGGGGAATCTGAAAAACGAAACGGATTTTTGATGATCCGTTGATTGATCGAGCTGAAAGGGTTCTCCCAGTGATTCCAGCGTTTTTGACCACGGACTCGACAGTCCTAGGGTCCAAGGAACAGCCACGACGCAAGCGGATCTCTCAGGGCAGTTTTTAAATCGATAAAATCTGCAGAAGTACCCCCTCATTTTTTAGTAGTAGTACCCCATCCATTTTTCCATTTTGGCCTAAGATCGTTTTATGACTGTTCAGCCAAAAAACTATTATTTAAATATCCGTATGAAGAATATTCACCAAGGGAGGAGGGATGTAATTTGACAGGAACTTGCAACTGAGCAAAGGGACTGTGCCAATTGACAACAAACGTTGGGGTTTTCGGCCCTAAAACCATAAACAGTGCATTTCTTCCCTCACAGACTATTCAGCGTGCCTACTGTCATTTCAGGCTCTGAAGTCACTTTGCGCCCGAAAACTTGTCCTTGAAAATGACAATTTTGCTTCGAACTGTTTATTCCTATGAAACTCAGAATTCTATACAAGAATTGTTAATATTAGCGTACAACTAACTGCCTTGGAAACTGTAGCCCCAAAAATGATAATTTAATCCCGCAGACGGGCAGGTTTCGGGAGCTAACGAGGTTTTTTTTAGCCCTAAAATAGGCAATTCAGCAGCTGAAACTGGCTACTTCGCTTCGAAGCCCAAAAATCCAATTGAGTGTGTTGGTTCATCCTCAAAAATTGTGTATGCAAATATGTGTCGTCTAAGCTTCTTCTGGGGAAGAATGCTGTCTGCCTTGAAAATTTCTATTTCTACAATTCGGGGCGTTCTTTTATACCCACACACTGATACATGGAAACAAAACCTGTTAATTGGAAAAATCTGTAGAGGTCAATTCCGACGCGATTTGACCGCTGAGGGTAAATTTGAAAGTTTTAGAACAAAAATTCAGTTTTAGACTACTTTGTGACATTACAGGTTGTTTCTTAGGAAGGGGAGTGGTAGGAAGCAAGGGGGCTAAATTACCAGGTTTTTGCACAGAAATTTAGATTTTGGGGTTATATTGAGAAGGCTGGTTGAATTTCTAAAATTAACAATTTTTTGGACAGAAACTCGGATTCGACCACAATCCGGGACCACCACAGTTTCCAGGCTAACAGAGACAGTCTCCAATGGAAAACGGTCAGTTTTGAGGAGCTAAATTACCAGAGCTGCCAGGCCTCGTGAGTTCCTTGTGGCATAATTATTTCAAGTTAAGCGACACTGGTGTCCTTTCCTGGTACCAAATAGTCAGGTACACATGGTCGTTTCTTTGCTGATATTTATGGGATCTAGGGCCTTCTTTATGTCCGTCGTGGCTGTAAGAGATTAATATTGAGCTTTATAATGTTTTTCAAGGGTCCCAACTACCAGTTTGTAGACACTAAGGTTGTTTAGAAGGTAAACAAATTGAGTGGGTGATTAAGGTTTGCCTAACTTCTGGGTCATCGTGATTAGAAGACAATGACCAGTTTAACAGTGCAAACTTCACAGTTTTTTGTTTGTTTTTTAAAAGAAAAAAAAACTAAAGGCTAAAAGTTACTAACTCGCTAAATCTTGACAGATAATACAGTTTTAAATATAAACTAGGGGTAAAATTAGACTTCCCGTTCTTATATTTTCGTATATCTTCTTTCACCCTCCTCCGCTAACAAGCTCCTTCCGTTTCTCAGCCAAAATCGACTACATTATTCAATGAATTGGGTTATATCCCTGAGCGTGAAACCTTTGTTGTCAGTACACAGCGTAATCGTGTGTTAGTGAGGGAAAGGGCATAATACATAGAAACACGTGCCATGGCACGTGCTCCTCCAGCTTCCCCCCTCCTCCTAGAGAGGAGGTCAGAGTTCCAATATCGCGAATAGCGCACGCTGAACTCGCCAACTTCGAAAAACGGACACGTATCTTTGTATTCGAATCAAGTTTCAAAGGGCAACTAGGGGTCCAGAGTGCAAAAGGCAATCCCTTCAGGCGAGCCTGGGGACGGCTTCTTGGGGAGACGCAGGTTGGCTCCCTCCTTTTACAGATGGTAGTTATAGCAGGAAACCCTCCAGACTAATACTCCTCGGTCACAACAAAAACAAGCGTTTACCCGTCACCCACAACTGTAGAAACTTACAGCTTGAGAAACAGCGGCAGTTACCCCCTTCCCCCCTATTCGAAGGAGTCCCTCATTTAAGTGATTTTTACTTCCATGTTCCCTACGGGAATGGAAGTGTGGTGTTCGTGAAAAAAATCGAGTCCGAGCTGACACCACATTCGTAATGTACAACCTCCGAAAATTTATTAAGTACAACCTCCAAATTATAAGACATTTAGCTTGTTTTCTATCTACTTTCAATCATTCGAACGGGAGTGAACAGGCCTGCGCAACGGCTCATAAGAAAGGTCAGCCAATTTTAAAAATAGACCGCGTCAAATTGGAGTTTTTTCTATACCGAAGAACCAAACGATGTATGGTTCCCAACACTTTCGTTTAAGGGTGGAAAGCCCTTCGTTCTGGGAATTGGCACAGCACGCAAAGCCCTCAGTTGGCGAATGCATCCTGAAAAGGTAGATTTTCAAACGAATTTCCGTTCGGTCGTGCGGGCTTAGAGCCTACCCTTCATGGTTGGGGGGAGGGGAAGCCAGGCGGTCCTCTCAGCTGGCAACAATGAAACAATCCGGATCAGTTATTTTTCTTTTCTCTACTCCTGAATAAGCCCGACGCCTTCTATCTAAAAACAGTGTAAAAGGTGACAAGCAGTATGGGGGGGGGGGACACTTGGAGAAAATTACATTTTCTTCAATAAAACTATATTTTCACGAGCCAGACTAAAAAAAAAAAATATGAGGAACGAAAAAGGCGGTAATTTTTACACTCAAAAATGATACGTAAAGATCACATCTGGAAGACACAAGGTTCGCGAACGACAGAAAGAGCTGAATGACAATTCATTGGATATAGAAAGCGCTAAAATTTCAACCATTTGTCAAGAATCTTTGAACGGGGAGGGGGGCTCAAATAGTGAGACAATGAATGCGAATGAAGATAAACTAGTACATTACAACATTCAAGTGGCCACACGAGCTCGATTTACGCGTGTGTGGCCGCTTCTGAGAGTAAACGAGAGGAGTGTTTTCTTCGGTTTATTTTGATTTTTCAAGAACAGGCGTGTGGCCTCTTTAGTCCGCGTAAAAATAAATAAACTTCAAAAAGAAAGTGAAACATCCTCCAAGTTAACGAGTGGACGTCATAATTAAATTGGAGCAGAACAGAGACAATGTTTAAGTGCTATACAAACTCTTCCTTTATTTTTAAATATTTTCAAGTCGATTCAAACAACCCATTGACGCTTTAAATTGAATCATTTATCGACATTTTGACAGGGTGCCAGAAAAAAAATGGAGCAATGTAGATAAGGTGTAAATGCCAGTTTTTTTTTACTGGAAATAAAAAGAATCGTTCAAGAATTTTCGTAGTAATTACCGAAAACACGGCGAGAAGCATGGGTTCGCCATTTTGGCCCTACTTCGTGCAGTATGCTCTCGTTATTATAATATAAAAACCTTTCAAATTGTGAAGCAAAATGGCCGTTTGCAGTGATTGATTCCAATCTTAGAGAGGATCACTTTTTTCTTGGCTTTGAAGAGCCGCTTTTACTGTTTGTTAGCGTGTGTGGGAGGGGGACAACAAGTCAAAAAAATTCGTCTAGCCAAGCAAAGCGTAAAAGAAGAATACACGCAGACGTCATTATAAGGCTTCTAAAAGGGATTCAAGGGAGGAAATTGGAATTGAAGTTGATTAATTAATGAAATCGATAATGTAGATATCGCGAAATGCCACTTTTAATTAGATAAAAGCAGAGGCTACTTGGAGGAAAAAAAAACAAAAAAAAAACGGACGATGGACATTTTCTTGGGGACGAGTCGTGCCTGAGTATTGAAAGACAACGTTATTGTTCAAATTTCAAGTTTGAACAATGAAACGCTAGAGAGTATGAAGCGGGGGTAGAAAGGGATTGTTGGGTCCAACAGTAGGAAAGAGCAAGCGAAAAAGATAGAATGAGGCTGTGCCCTGGAGAGAGAGGAGGCATATCGATCTCCAGACTAACCTTCCACAATCGGGGTGGTCCGCGGGAACACCGTCCAAACTCTCTCATCCCCTATCCCCTATTTCTCCCCCGCCCTCCACCCATTAACTCCTTTACACAACATTTCTGAACGTCTCGTGTTGACTGCTTTTCCAAAAGACACGTTTTTTGTTGTTCTTTTTACTGTGGAGGAATAAGCGTCTAAGGTGACGCCCTTACCGTGAGTGTTGTTGTCAGAGTCCGCAAACGGACCGCCCAGGAGGCCGTCACCAGGTACCCATGAATTGTTCACTTCATGACCGGTCACCAGACGGAATCCTTTTTGCGGCGTGTTCGATTCCCAGCCGCACGGACGCTCAAAATCGCAGTCCGTGTCAGTCTCGCTGATTGAAATGCCGACACTGCTGCTGCCGCCGACTGCGAGCTGAGTGGCGGCGGCCGTTAGGGCGATCACCGCAACGCAGCAGAGAATCACCCGTATTGGCATGGCACGGTCACGTCCATTTCACCACTGTATAACTCTGGGGAAAGACAAGACTAGCCCCTCTCGGTCCTCAGCGCAGACTCCCTCTCACCCCCACAGCCTCCCACATCCTCACGCAGAAGGAGACGTTCATATATATATATATATATATATATCGCACCCATCTTAAAAAGGCACAGAGAGATACTTGTTGGTGATTTACGAAACTGTCACTTCTTCAGCGAGAACTCAGTTTACACTTTCAAGGCAGAAATTACTAAATGGCCCTGTGGTAGCTTCAAGCCTTTGTAGATTGACCCATAAATGCGCACATCTTTCGCATTTCTACTTTCCTCGTTAAATGTAATTTATTAAAAGAAGAATTTTCATTTTTAAGATGGTTTATAGGTAAACCGAAGTGTCCCGTGACACTTATGGCTTGAAAATAGCGTTTCCCTTTTGCACAAAATTCTACATTCACGCAGTTCTTAACCACTAACCAATATTAATAGAGAAGACGATTGGAAATGAATTGCCCCGATACATCATTTCATGCAAAATGAAAATATTATCAGTGTCGGAGTCAGACACAAATCGCATTGGTGTAAACAAAACTTCTTGACATTTTCATCAGAGTTTCTAGTCTAGCAATTTATGTCCGGCAATAATTTGCACTTATGGGGGAGTTGTACATGTATTTCCTCGACCCCCCTCCAATCATACCTCGCCTACTCCGCGTTACGTAAATTACCGCCGTATTTCTGCACCAATCGTGAACTTCAAGGGCTCATTTAAATCTTCAGGAAATTCCGCACAACCCTACGATCTTGCTTTCCTAAATAAGTCGTCGAAAGAGTGTGAATTTTCCAGGTAAAAGTTTATGTGCGTTTTACAGTTATTTTAGGTATGAAATATGAAAAAGGCAGAACGTACGGTTGTGCGGAATTTCCTGAAGATTTAAATGAGCCCTTGAAGTCGAGGATTGGTGCAGAAATACGGCGGCAATTTCCGTAACGCGGAGTAGGCGAGGTAAGATTGGAGGGGGTCGAGAAAAACACATGTGCAACTCTCCCTTATGTTTAAAGAGAAATGTCCTGGGACACTTCGGTGAAAACGCACTCTTCATGGTATGAATGAACCACTCGAGTTCGATTGTGCCACATATCGGTGCATCGGATAATGATGGTCAGGAGAATCCCCCCCCTCCCCATGGTATGATTGAGAAATTTTAGACCTTCGTATATATAAAAAAAAGTAATGAATGTAATTTCCAGGTATCGTCCCGTATTTCCCTTGCCAACGCCTTCCAGTTTCCTCAAATAACGCTCACCCGAACACCATCCGATAAGCCCCTAACAAATTTCCCAGGAAATAAGCGTCAATCAAATCATTTCCTCCTATGAAACAAGATGGAAGCTTGAAACAGGTGTCAACTTGAGAGAGAGAGAGAGTGAAAGAGAAAACTCGGAATCAACTCGGAAGGAGAAAGATTTTATCACGCCCACATTTTCCTGAAGCCCCCGCAAACTTCTCCCAGGCAGTACTATAGAATTGGTTTTTCGTGGACTAGATTATACTGATGAGATTACGGCGGTGCGAACGGCTGCGAGGAGTTATGGTTGGCAGTGAGAGCGCTGTTACTACGAATGCAGTGTTTCCACTTCGGGATTTTTATCCCGAAATCGGGATATTCGGTCAATTTGAGTTATAGAGGGACTTTTTTTGCTTATTTGGAGGGATTTTGAGGTATCTACTCTAACTATCCCAAATTAGCTTTTTTTTCCACCCCGAGAGACGAAATTCTGTGCAAAAACAAAACTTGCAGGCAACCGAAGAACTCGAATAATATTTGGCACCTACATTGTACATATACCGTAGTCGTTTGGCGAGGAACGAGTAGGAGGCGCTCCTGAGGGAAGTTGTGTGAGTGCCAGCGCTCACGCTATAGTTTTGGTAAAATTTCACTGTACCGAAGGTTACGGAGATGAAGAATTTTCCTTTGCTCAACTTCTCTCACTACAGACTATTAAAAAAAGGGGTGGCAGAATAGAGTTGTTTGGGTGGGGGAGAAAAGTATTTCATACTTGAACATAAATTTACAGTGTCTTAAAAAGTAACGAGACATTCTTCAAGTCCACCCTCGCACACTGCCGCATTATACGGCCCACGCTATAAAAAACCCCCGCGTGTTTACTCCGTCAATATATACGAATAGAAGGGGGTGGGTAAAAGTTATTTCCCCGGTCCCAGCAGTTCATCAAGAGGTATATTGAATTGCGACACGTGACGCAATCACATGTACACGGAAGCAAAATCGTCTTGAAGCCCGTAAATCTGATCTGAGGTCGAATATTTAAGATTTCAGAATTTTTCCATTTTGGCTGTTGTTTCAACTTGTAGACCATAAACTTTATTGAACAATACTTCTTCCAGGTTCCTGAATTATTATTCTTCCCACCCTTTTCAGCATAAATTTAGCGTACTAATGAATTATATTTTGCGTATGTTAACGTTAAGCGACACTGTTTTCTACAAAGATAACTTAAAGTGTTTACGCGAACTTTCTGTTAGCAACAATTACCCCCTAAAATAATTGAAATGGCTGTGAAAAAACTAATTTTTAAGTATAACCAATCATCACAAATCACAAAAACTTCCTCGTCTTCTGATCTTCCTTTTGGCGTGTTCACATTTCATGTAACCACTGACGTTTCTCACGAAAACGTCACGAGAATGCAAAAAAAAACATGTTTTTGCGGAACATGGGCCATTGTCTGCGGTATTCGTGAAGGGTGCAGGGAGATCGGCAATAAGTGAGAACAGGATATCTTACCATGGAGAAGATATCGCAGACAAGATTCATTCTATTTGACCCCCCCCCCCCCATCCATTTCTCTCTCTGAGCACCCTTCACGAATATTGTTGGCACCTGGCACACAGGCAACTGCCTATATTTTTCTGTCAAAATACTGTTTTAGAAAGGAAGGACAGGATATTTTAGAAAGGAGAAGATATCGTAGGCGAACGGCATTCAATTATACCCCTCCACCCCCCTGAATGGCGACAATTTAATGAATCACTGATGAGGGAAGGGGTCAAATAGAATGCCTCTTGCCTTCTTTCTCTACGGTAAGATATCCTGTTCTCAATTACTGCCGATCTCTCTGCACCCTTCACGAATACCGTAGACAATGGCCCATGTTCCGTAAAAACATGTTTTTTTTTCATTCTCATTGCGTTTTCGTGAGAAACGTCAGTGGTAACATGAAATGTGAACACGCCAAAAGGAAGTTTTTGTGATACATCGAAAATCTGTTGAGAAAGCTGTTTGGGTACAGCGACTTTTCGTAAAACGGACAAATTTTGGAGGCCACGTGAGTTTATGGAAAAAATGCCAGATTTCTGGGTGTTGACGATTATTTCAAGCAATAAAATGGTATCTATCCTAAAGGAAATGTTCCGTAGCTTCTGAAAATGGCATCACTTTTTGGATATGGTGCGATATAAGCCAAGAAATTGCGGATTTTTTGAAGCAAGCATTGGTTACTTTTTTAAATTTAAACAAATTTACTTTTAATTTAAACACAAAAAAAATCATAACTCCGGAACAGATCAACGTAGGACACTTCCGAAGGTACCATTTTACTCCACTTTTAACGTAGTTTTGCCCAAAAATTGTTGTCACACTTATACGGATCCACCCTGTATATGTATGGCTCCTCGCATGTTAGCACGATCACGGTCGCAATTTTTGACTTAGGGCAACCAAATTTGGTCTAAAAATCAATAACGTGAATATCTCGGACGAGTTCGTAATCCAAATAAATCGGTCCACTTTCTTTATACATATATATTTATATTTATAATATTATGGCCGTTTTCTTGTTAGCACGATAACTCTCGAAGAAATCAATTGAGCGGAACGCGCTTTGGCACAAAAATTAGTAGTCGTAAGACCCCGGTCGGTATTGCATTTGGGCCAAATCGGGCGAGGTGGAGGGGGGGAATAGGGATTGAAATGGTCAAAAAATCACTAAAAATCACCAGTTGATTCTAGAAGCATCATATTCGGGTACATATACTCCATGTTAGAGTAGGCTTTGATTCCCATTTTAATTTTTTGAAAAAGTCGAAGGGGAGGGGGTGTTGCCCCCGGAGTGGAAGTAAGTTTGTGGTCTTGTTAGCACGATAACTCTCGAAGAAATCAATTTAGCGGTACGCGCTTTGGCACAAAAATCAGTAGTCGTAAGACCCCGGTCGGTATCGCATTTGAGCAAATCGGTCAAGGTGGAGGGGGGGAATAGGGGTTGAAATGGTCAAAAAATCACTACAATTCACCAGTTGATTCTAGATGCATCATATTCAGTACGAATACTCCATGTTAGAGTAGCCTTTGATTCCCATTTTAATTTTTCGAAAAAGTCAAAGTGGGGGTGGTCCTTCCGGTGTGGAAGTGTAAAAATAGCGTTGAACTTCACTAGTTCATCTTAGCGCTCTAAAATTCGACTCAATAATTTAATGCAACCTAAGCCCTGAGTTCCATTGAGATTTATCGAAAACTTTGATGGGGGGGGGGTGAAATAGGGGATGAAATTTCAAAAAAATCGCTTAAATTCACACGTTTAGGTATTATAAAATACGGCACAAAAATTTAATATAACAAAGCCCTTGGAAAACTACCGACACTTTTCGACATTTTTGAAGAGAGGGGGGTGAAAATAGAGGAAGAAGTTTGGCTTAATGAAACAAATTACGGTATCAAAATTATTACTTCTGGGGCGGCTTAGGGTATCCGTATACGGAATGAAATGCTCTCTTTCCGACCGCCAGCTGCCCGAGCGAAATTTTTTGGTAATTGGGTGGTCCAGTAAGGCATAGCGTTGATTTAATAGCTCCCCTCCGCCGAGAACTCCCCTGCCATATCAACGGATTTGGTTCACTAGGGTCTCATACGAAAGCGCGTTCATTTTTCAGTACTCGAGTCAATTTTGGGGGCAATTGCAGCAACAGCCGTGCGGTAGCGAATTTTCAACTAATTCAAACCCCTCTTTCACACCGTTCCCGTGGACCGATTCATCTGGATCACGAACTCGTCCGAGATATTCACGCTATTGATTTTTATAACAAGCGAGGGTCCATATACAGGGTGTTTGGGGAGGAATGATCCGGATTGAAATATGTTGTAGTACTCGGCAGGGCGGATCAAAAAAGCCATATAAACATGGGGCCGCAAATGCTTTGTTTCGGAGATAGAGCCAAATTAGTGAATTTTTAGCCACTCTCCCTTTTTCCACCAATAACTCGTCGAGACAACCCTATCGTCTAACATAGAACAAAATGAGTGACATTTTTGAAAAGAGCATAAAAGTTTCTTCAAAAATACCTAGTTCTTTCAAGCTAATAACGGGTTTAAGTATCCTCATTTGTTTATCGAAAGAGGTGAAAATGTTGTTCCTGAAATTTTCCGTTTTTTTCGGCGACGATTTCATCATACTTAATCATGCCTCACCATTTGGCGGAACTCGGGGAAAACATGTCCATTTTGTAAGCTTTCAAACGGCTCAAGAAGATTGGCAATCGGTGCTGTTTTGACCGAGATATCGCGGTGAGTATTCGAAAAAGCAAGGCCAAGTGCTCAAAAACAGGCATGTTGTACCAACAAGAAAAAATTCACGTGAAAGGTTCATTGTAATTTTATTGTTATACGATTCATTTATCAGCCAACATATTGATACGAACTGATCGGAAACTTACTATTCATCACGTTCCCCCCTCCCTATAATCAACTTTTTAGCTATCATTTTTAGCTGAACGAGAATCAAATGTCGTTCCAGGAGAGCGGGTCAATTTGTAGGAAATCAAACTACTTAAAATACATTTTCACGATTAAATTTGAGGAAATTATTACCTCTTCCGTCATCATAGGACTTATGACTTTCAGGTATAAAGCCTACATATCCCACAAGAAGAGTGAATAACGTCTCAACGTCTTCTCATTTCTTACCATTACCCCTTCACAGTTAATGGCAATTAATTAAACCAATAACTTACGCTGGTAAAATATTGTAATTAAAATATTTTTAGAAATAAATTTTACCTCACCATTTTACCAGCGTAAGTTATTGGTTTAATTAATTGCCATTAACTGTGAAGGGGTAATGGTAAGAAATGAGAAGACATTGAGACGTTATTCACTCTTCTTGTGGGATATGTAGGCTTTATACCTGAAAGTCATAAGTCCTATGATGACGGAAGAGGTAATAATTTCCTCAAATTTAATCGTGAAAATGTATTTTAAGTAGTTTGATTTCCTACAAATTGACCCGCTCTCCTGGAACAACATTTGATTCTCGTTCAGCTAAAAATGATAGCTAAAAAGTTGATTATAGGGAGGGGGGAACGTGATGAATAGTAAGTTTCCGATCAGTTCGTATCAATATGTTGGCTGATAAATGAATCGTATAACAATAAAATTACAATGAACCTTTCACGTGAATTTTTTCTTGTTGGTACAACATGCCTGTTTTTGAGCACTTGGCCTTGCTTGTTCGAATACTCACCGCGATATCTCGGTCAAAACAGCACCGATTGCCAATCTTCTTGAGCCGTTTGAAAGCTTACAAAATGGACATGTTTTCCCCGAGTTCCGCCAAATGGTGAGGCATGATTAAGTATGATGAAATCGTCGCCGAAAAAAACGGAAAATTTCAGGAACAACATTTTCACCTCTTTCGATAAACAAATGAGGATACTTAAACCTGTTATTAGTTTGAAAGAACTAGGTATTTTTGAAGAAAATGTTGTGCTCTTTTCAGGAATGTTACTCATTTTGTTCTATGTTTGACGATGGGGTTGTCTCGACGAGTTATTGGTGGAAAAAGGGAGAGTGGCTAAAAATTCCCTAATTTGGCTCTATCTCCGAAACAAAGCATTTGCGGCCCCATGTTTATATGGCTTTTTTGATCCGCCCTGCCGAGTACTACAACATATTTCAATCCGGATCATTCCTCCCCAAACACCCTGTATATATATACAGGGTGGTCGGTTTTGAGATGCAAAAAAAAAATTGGGTAATAGTACACCAAAAATGGGATAAAAAAGTCCTATTCGGATAGTGGCCTATCTCTTTTTGTTTTCGAGTAATACTTTTTTTAGTGATTTTTAGGCGCAACTGTATTTTTCGCCGAAAAACTGTTATATCTCAGCTTCTACTTCACCGTTTTCCAAAAGTGATGGCAGTTTCGTAATCTACGGAAAATTTTCTACGGGATGAACGCAAAATCAATTTTCTAAATTGTCATAAACGCCTAAAAACGTAACGTTTTCGTTGCGTTAATGCAAAAAAAACCAAGAATTTGACTTCACAAAACAATTTACTGTGTCACCAAAAATAGCTTCACACGTTGTCAAACGACATAAAAACTTCTCCGTTTTCCCAGCTTTCCAACGGTGTACTCGAAAGTGGAATTATCTCCCTCCTTTGACGAGAAAATTCGAAAAGAAGCGAAAAAGTCATACACTTTGGCCTAAAAATGTGAATAATAACAGGTGCGAAAATTCCATTGTTTGGCTCTCTTTCTTGAGAAATCCAAGCTCTGGCACTGTGAAAATTAAAATGTATTGCATTTGAAGAATAAACAACAAACAAACAAATTAATAAAATGGACGAAGAGGTGTGTGAATTTAGGGCGTCTGGTGGATTTTTATGGGGGCTGGACTGGGATCGTCGAAGACCGAAATCACCGTCTTGCTGGAAAATAATTTGTTCCCTCAGCTCTGGGTCCATTCCGTCAAGAATACGTGGCAATTTGACTTGCAGGAAATGCAGGTAGCCTTGCCCCGTTCCTTCAAAGAAATGTGGGCCTATTAATCGGTCTCTCCGGCCCATAAAAAACCAGCAGACGCCCTAAATTCGCCCACCTCTTCGTCCATTTTATTAATTTGTTTGTTTGTTGTTTATTCTTCAAATTCAATACATTTTAATTTTTACTGTGCCAGCGCTTGGATTTCTCAAGAAAGAGAGCCAAACAAATGAATTTTGGCACCTGTTATTATTCACATTTTTAGGCCAAAATGTATGACTTTTTCGCTTCTTTTCGAATTTTCTCGTCAAAGGAGGGAGATAATTCCACTTTCGAGTACACCGTTGGAAAGCTGGGAAAACGGAGAAGTTTTTATGTCGTTTGACAACGTGTGAAGATATTTTTGGTGACACAGTAAATTGTTTTGTGAAGTCAAATTCTTGGTTTTTTTGCATTAACGCAACGAAAACGTTACGTTTTTAGGCGTTTATGACAATTTAGAAAATTGATTTTGCGTTCATCCCGTAGAAAATTTTCCGTAGATTACGAAACTGCCATCACTTTTGGAAAACGGTGAAGTAGAAGCTGAGAAATAACAGTTTTTCGGCGAAAAATACAGTTGCGCCTAAAAATCACTAAAAAAGTTATTACTCGAAAACAAAAAGAGATAGGCCACTATCCGAATAGGACTTTTTTATCCCATTTTTGGTGTACTATTACCCCATTTTTTTTTTGCATCTCAAAACCGACCACCCTGTATAATATACAGAGTGATTCAGGAGGAATGTGACAAACTTACACAGGTGATAGTGCGTACCTGGGCGCACAAAAAACTTCATATAGACGCATAGCCGAACATGCTCTGGTTACGAGATATGAGCATTTTCCTGTTTTTTTCTAGTTGCATTACTTTTTACGGTAATTGTCGTGTTCAGGGCTCACCGTACCGTAGGTGGTTGGACAAAAACTGACGGTGGATTCGGAAAGAAGACAAAATCGCAAAGTCGCTTGCGCGTGGCTATTTTCGCCATGTGAAAAGTGAAAAAAGTAGTTTTTTCGAATACCTGATAAATTTCACATCAATATCAATCAGCTGCTAGTGCGCGCATCGACGGGTAAAGTTGTGGAAAACTACCCCGTTCTGTGTAATTTCGAACGGTGTCCTGATAGTTGAAGTTTGCAACCCTCCGACTTTAGCAATCAAGTTCCAGTGCAAAAAAATGCAACTTGCTTTGATAAAACAAACCGAATAGGTCAGGTTAAATGGCCTTTCCTTAGGCTATTGTGTTCCTCCGAGCATGCTCCCCTCAATGCCTGAAGTAAAAGTAAGAATTCAATTCACTACGCGAGGGTCACCATGAGAGACGCCGTGGATGAACTGCTACGTTAGGACTTGGCCGTTCTATTTCATCAGAATCAGTTCAACTCAGCACATTGTGGGCGAGGAGGACCAATTAACTGTTCTGCGAGGTCTCCTGACCAAACGTCCTTCGATTACTGTCTCTGAGAGTGGATGAAGATAATGGTATACGAACACAAGTTCAGCAAACGCGAGGAGCTGACCAACAAAGTTGTGGCCTGTGCTGAATCGATCAGACAACGAGATGCCGAAATTGGTCGAACCACCAGAGATATACAGAAAAAAGCGTCCGAGTGTCCACAAGGGGGAGGAATTTTTGAAAACTTATTTGAATGACGTTGTGTTGTTATTTCAACTTAAGGTTGTTACTGTAAATTGATCTCATACAAGTTGGAGGGACAAACGATATTCAATGAACTCCGTGAATGAGAGATATGAGTGTACAACGGGTACCGGCTGAATCTGATAAGGTGAAATGTCCAAGTCCATAATTTTCCCCCTAACGCTGTTAATCCACCACCTCAACTCACATTCCATACATGGAAAACCTCGTTGCCAATTGAATCCTTACTTCAGGCAACCACTATGAGATGCTATCACCACCTCGCTAAGCTTTTTTAAAATACCGCAAATTAAAGTATTGTAAAGTTGAATAATTTCATGATAATTGGGGCATGTAAAAAAATATTTGCCCCTTGATTTCTGGCTAGGCGCCGCCTACCTTGCCTACCCATAAGAACCGCCACTGAAAAAGCACGAGTTATTAATTTATTAACGGTAAATTGTCACACTAGAACGAATAAATTGTAGTAGTAGAGTTTATTTGTCAACGCAAGTGTTGGTACAGTTTATCAACAAAAGGTTTAGTTACAATAAAAATTGTTTTTTTATGTTTCACGCCCCAAGCTTGTACTGCAAACCAAGTTGAAAATGCTTGCAGTGATTCACCATTAGCGCATTCAATGCCGGCTGCTTTGATGAGCTCTAGTTGACTCCTCACATTTTTCAAATTTTTGATTGTATCGTGAATGTTAAAAGATTTAGGTAATTGATTAATTAATTGAGTAAAACATTTTTTAATTATATTCAAACATGCCGACTAGTTTCGGGGTTAAATGCACCCCATTTTCAAGGCATCCGTAGGTCTAAAAAAAAACCACTTAAAAGCCTGTACACACGGAGACTTTTCTGTCATGACATCCGTGGCATGACAAAAAAGTCTCCGTGTGAACACGAAAAAGTCATAACATTTGATATCATACCATATCTGTCATAACAAATTTTGAGAATTCTACGGTAACATATTTCTAGACAGAAATGTCTAGTAACCTTCCCTTTTAACCCAACCTTCGTGCTCAAGCCGAAGGGAAGGGAATAGGGATTATTAAAACCGTGGGAGTGAGCTTGTAACTTGTTGTTGTTGAGCGTTCTGTTGTTTCAATGTTCAAGTGAAGTTTGGAAAAAAATGGATTGGAGTCGTGAGGCAGTAATGGCATCACTCATGACATGACACTCACATGAGATGCGTGAGTGCCTTTACCTGTACTAAACAAGTTTGTAATAAAACAACTAGATGTATTTCATTAAATTGCATTAAGAATTTCACAAAACAGCTACTCTTATACCGTCTATTTGTCCATCCTTATCTTTTATTTTGGACAGTCTTTATTGCGTGAAGAGCAGAACTAGCTGCCGTGGTGCCAGCTACTGCTTTCAACACCACCAAATAAATTGGAATGATGAATTCTCCTTGTAGGAACATGATTTTAGCAAACTGCTCCACCAAAACTATTGAACTTCTGAGCACAGGAGGAGCGGACAATTTAAAAAAAAAAAAGGAAGGTATGTACTTCAATTGCGAACGAAAGAAAATGGTATTGGGGATTTCGTTCTGAAAAGAATAGTTAAAATTAAAAACAAAGTGAACACAAGAGCTATAAAGCAAGAGACAATTCATTCGATTCATTCACTGAATCAGAGATTACCAACAGGCTACCATGTCATGACATAAATGTCCTCGTGTGAACACAAGGGGCTTGACATAAATGGCGTACAATATCTTGCTTCGAGATGTTATGACTTGTGTTATGACATTTCTGTCTCCGTGTGTACAGAGCTTAAAGGAGACATAACAACAATTAGTCCCAGCTCTCAAAAACAACAAACAACCAGCAAAATACTCACATCTCCCCGTCACATGTCAAAAACCCACACATCCAACAATCCTGTTGATAGACAGGTAATCCAGGAAACTTGTCTCTTCACTGCTTGTCTTGCTTCTGCTGTCTATCGCTGTGTTTAAAGGGTTCAGTGAAGAGACAAGTTTCCTGGATTACCTGTCTATCAACAGGATTGTTGTTATTATACTACAATCCGAACAGATGGGTGCAGTTCACAGATCTATTAGACTTTTATCCCCAATGCTCTCCAACCACTTCCGAGCCAAATCACGATTGGAGGGCAAGTAATGTTGGGGCAATGTTCTGTCCTCACAGCCGGGTACACAGCACTTGTGCTTCCCACCAGGCGTTGTTACTATGTGTGGATGTAGGAACAAGGCTTCAAAGGAAAATATATTCCTGAATAACTCAGAAGTACCTTTAAGGTAGGGACAGAGGTTCGTTCTTAAAACGCTTGAAAAGTAAAAAAAAGGAATGCGTTCTGGAAGAGAACAACAACAAAAAAAATCAAGGCGAGGGAGAAGTTCTGAAAATAACGGTTGAAATATAGACAGGAAAAAAGGCAGGAATGAAAGAGAAAAACGAAAAAACAAGGATTTGAACAAAGGAACCAAAACAACTAACCAAGCACGAGGCACAGATCACACTGAAAGGCTCTGCTCTGACCGACGAGGGTTTCTAAGCGCTAGGTTCATGAGCGGCTGACCTTCTAACTAAATTTCGAAAAGGTAGCGCTCCAAGCGTAAAGCCGACTAAAAACTCTAGGTCTATTCGTTTGTCGTCCGGAGCTGCACTATTAGCACTGAAAGTACTAACCTTTTGTTATTTTTACGCGTTATTTCACATGATAACCCGCGAGGTTGCAAAATTTCGTGCTGCTCGGAGTAGTCCGGGACGACAAACGAATAGACCTAAAGTCTCAATTATGAACAATAGAGTTTCCACCCCATGTCTATGTCTATGGGTGATGCAGTAGGAATGAGACAGTTTTGTTATGCGTTGTCCTTTTTCTTTATTATTGTTATATAGTTCATTTTTTTGTTAAATATTATTTATTTTGTGAATTTCTTATACTTCTTTACTACGCTGGGCTGAAGTTCTCGAGGGGGAGAAGGGAGTGTTCTGGTCGATGATCTGAAGTTGTTGAAACCGGTCTGCTTATATTCGCGGAGTGACAAATTCTTTTGGTTGCTTGGTTCTTTGGTTTGCTCTTGGTTGGTCAAGTCAAGAATAGGGCACCAGAATTGATACAAATATGGCGATAAGAAAAATGCGTGAATGAGAGGCGAACTCTCTCAACATTCCGTGAGCTCGGTTGATCACATTTGCATATTTGGAAATGGGAAAGGGGGAGTGGAAGAGTGTTGGGGGTCCATACTCGGCCGAATAAATAGAACATGGTTCTATTTCCTGACTCGGTCAAAATCACTCTCTCCTCTCTGGGCCGAGTACTGTCTGAAGTGATTACACGGGGCTTTACTCGGCCGAATGCCGTCTCGGCCGAGCACTCGGTACGTGTAATTGGGCCTTAAGAGAGGGGGAAATGAGACACATCTTGCATCACATTTTCTATTAATACAATCCCTCTATTTCGTATCTGAGCACGCTGAAAATAACCGAACAGTTAGGATTAGTAACATCATTATATATACAAGGCGTACAATAATACAAATTAGATAAGTAGCCGTAGTTGCCTACGTTGTCAGTCATACCTTGTTGAGGTGTGTCCAAGACAAACCGGTTTCGCCTGTTCGGCATCTTCAGTGTTTTCAGTTCTACTGAAAACTCAGTAGACGTTCCAACACTGAAGATGCCGAACAGGCGAAACCGGTTTGTCTTGGACACACCTCAACAAGGTATGACTGACAACGTAGGCAACTACGGCTACTTATCTAATTTGTATAACCGAACAGTTAATAAATACATGATTTTGAAGTTTTTTAGGACTCTTCAAACACGCCATCAGCTAGCATGTTTGTGACATAAATGCCTTCCGGAAAAAAATCTCCTGTAACGTTGCTGTCGGGGAGCGGTCAGTTTCTCAAATTACCTTGCCTAAAAGCGTACACAGCGGCCTGTCTACATTGACGTAATCATTGCGATATTGTAATTTTGGAACCAAAATAGTCGGAATTCTCCAAGTACATAAATGCCAATTGTTCTTGGTTCTTGGGGCTACTTTGCTGTTCAAGAAATCTGTGGACCAAACAGTTGGGTGCGCTGTGATTAAGGCAATAACTTTGAAATCAGTGGTGTAGTTAGGGCGAATTATGTGTGATTAATGAACAGGCGTTGGCTCAGTTATACCTTATACACTTTCTCTTTTAATAAAATAGTAGTTTTTATAAATTCACGATAAGTAAAATTGTTTCCGTCGCTTCACCGTGGCAGGCGGGTTGATAAATCCGCGACAACATAAGAGACGGTCGTCCAAACTGCTAGGCACCTATACCAGGTTAAAAAAAAAAAGCAACCAGATGATACGCTCCACATTTTCACCGTTGCGGTGATGGGAAAGGGAGGTGGGTATAATTCACCTGTCCATGGCGTCCCGATCTTGCACCGACATCGTATCCGCGTCTGTATGATGAAACCAGAAATACCTCTCGTTGTCATTCCTTAGGGCGGCCAATGGTACTTTTGTATCGCCCCAAATTTCAATGTCCGAACCGGGCGAGGCTTGTTCTTCGAGGATTGTTGCGTTTATCGAGTGTAGAAGGCTGTAAATACGATTTTAGTGGAACTTGGATTATTTTATTCCTTGTCTTTCTCTTTCACACACTCTTTTGAATTAATACGTACTTTAATACTTCTTGAACGATGCATTTTGCTTTTTTCGTGCCCTGCATGTACAGACCGGTTGGATTGAATGTACCTTCGTCACTCTCCATGGCTAGAACAACGTCATCGTCATTGTGCGCTTTCTTGAACGCGATAGCTCCAATCAGTCCAGGCTCTTCCGCTGTCCATAGAACAGCCCTGAACAGATATTCGCAATATTGGTACTAAGAATTCCCTGCTTTGAAGCTCATTGCCACCTCACGGTACGTTTCGGCGTTAACCTATATATTTATATATTTATATATTTATATGTATATTTATATATATCTTTATGGCCGTTTTCTTGTTAGCACGATAACTCTCGTAGAAATTAATTTAGCGGAACGCGCTTTGGCACAAAAATCAGTAGTCATAAGACACCGGTCGGTATTGCATTTGGGCCAAATCGGTCAAGGTGGAGGGGGGGAAAATCGGGTTTGAAGTCGTCAAAAAATCACTAAAAATCATCAGTTGATTCTAGAAGCATCATATTCGGTACGTATACTCCATGTTAGACTAGCCTTTGATTCCCATTTTAATTTTTTGAAAAAGTCGAGGGGGAGGGGGCGATGCCCCCGGGGTGGAAGTAAGTGTGAGGCCTTGTTAGCACGATAACTCTCGTAGAAATTAATTTAGCGGAACGCGCTTTGGCACAAAAATCAGTAGTCATAAGGCCCCGGTCGGTATTGCATTTGGGCCAAATCGGTCAAGGTGGAGGGGGGGAAAACAGGGCTTGAATTCGTCAAAAAATCACTAAAAATCACCAGTTGATTCTAGAAGCATCATATTCGGTACGTATACTCCATGTTAGAGTAGCCTTTGATTCCCATTTTAATTTTTTGAAAAAGTCGAAGGGGAGGGGGTGTTGTCCCCGGGGTGGAAGTAAGTGTGTGGTCTTGTTTGCACGATAACTCTAGTAGAAATTAATATAGCGGAACGATATTTGGCACAAAAATCAGTAGTCATAAGACCCCTGTCGGTATTGCATTTGGGCCAAATCGGTTGAGGTGGAGGGGGGGAAATTAGGGGTTGAAATGGTCAAAAAATCACTATAAATCACCAGTTGATTCTAGAAGCATCAAATTCGGTACGTATACTCCATGTTAGAGTAGCCTTTGATTCCCATTTTATTTTTTTGAAAAAGTGGAAGGGGAAGGGGTGTTGCCCCCGGAGTGGAAGTAAGCATGTGGTCTTGTTAGCACGATAACTCTCGAAGAAATCAATTTAGCGGAACGCGCTTTGGCACAAAAATCAGTAGTCATAAGACCCAGGTCGGTATTGCATTTGGGCCAAATCGGTCAAGGTGGAGGGGGGAAGTAGGGGTTAAATTGTCAATAAATCACTGTAATTCACCAGTTGATTCTAGAAGCATTAGATTCGGTATGTATACTCCATGTTAGAGTAGCCTTTGATTCCCATTTTAATTTTTCGAAAAAGTCAAGGTGGTGGGGGTGGTCCTTCCGGTGTGGAAGTGTAAAAATAGCGTTGAACTTCACTAGTTCATCTTAGCGCTCTAAAATTCGACTCAATAATTTAATGTAACGAAAGCCCTGGGTCCCATTGAGATTTATCGAAAACTTTGATGGGGGAGGGTGAAATGGGGGATGAAATTTCAAAAAGAAAAAGCTTAAATTCACACGTTTAGGTATTATAAAATACGGCACAAAAATTTAATATTACAAAGCCCTTGGAAAACTACCGAAACTTTTCGACATTTTGAAGAGAGGGTGGTGAAAATAGAGGAAGAAGTTCGGCTTAATGAAACAAATAATGGTATCAAAATTATTACTTCTGGGACGGCTTAGGATATCCGTATACATAATGAAATGCACTCTTTCCGACCGCCAGCTGCCGGAGCGAAATTTTTTTTTTTTAAAGTCTTGAGATTTTTTCATTGAAAGAGCGAGAATCCGGGCAACGGGGTTCATGAGAGCCAAATGACAACATTTGGTTTTTGAATAAGGCGATTTCGTGAATTTTATTTTGGTTAAGAGCAAACGTCATAAATTTGGTTTTGATAGAACCCAAATTAGTTTCAAAGTTTAAACATATCGGGAACGGGCTCTTTTTTTTTGGCATCCAAGTTTTCTCAAACATGATTGGTAGATTCTTGGATCGCCAGACATTTTCCGTGGTACAGGGGCTCACAACAGAGTTAGCTGTTGGCAAACACACCTTTGGGCTGCTTCAAAACGACTGGCAAGTGTTATTAATTGGTTCTTCGCAAACAATAAACTATAAAACCATCATGGCCATCCTATTTCGAATAAAGCCCTGGCTACTAGTAAGCCTCGAAATTTACGTTTTTTAAGCTCGCTCACGGCGCTATCTACAATCAAATTGGATGGCGTTGTTGGTTTCGTAAATTATTAGTCGTCGGAAACGACTTTTTACTCTCGACAGTCGTTTTCAAACCCCTCAAAGTTGTATCGGTCAACAGCTAGCTCCTCTGTGAGCCAGTGCAGTGCAGCTAATGCAAGTCACCAAACACGATCAAATGACCCGGATTTTTCATACGGTGGGTCCCGGACTAAAAAGGGTTGTGGGGGCTTGAAGAGATCGGTGTGGCGTTTCCGCTTTAATCTTCGATTATGGCGACTCCGAGGAAGTGCGGAGGGACAGAGGGTTTAGGTGACTTTGCAGACGATTGTGGAAACGGACGTATGAGGTTTGCAAATCGTCTTTCACAGTTGGTATTTCGACATACTTGTGAAGATTAGAATTTCTTATGGACCATGGTGTGTGGGTAATGACTCTTAGAGCACGGGTTTCAAAGGTTTGAACCCGTTTCACTTACGAATCTGAAGCGCCTCCCCAAATTTAGCTAGCAAGTTCCCAGATTGGCCTTATGAGCATTAAATCTATCGTGTCAGTTACTAAGAGTAGGTATAAGTCAAAAATTAGCCATTTTCCGTTCTTGCACTCAGCTTGACGGCCTGCCTCTACTCTTCTGTTCTCAAGAGTATAAGTCACGAAAAAAACCGAATTCCTATTCCTAAGGGACTTGTACCTAACAGTATTGTTTGGGTTTTATTTAAATTGAGAAGTTTGAAACGCTCTCTTGAACAATTCAATTTTTTGACTTGTACTCTTAGTAACTGACACGTTAGAAATAATACAGGGTGTTCAAAAAATAGAGGGTTCTCATTATTTTCCGAGATATTTGGGATTTTAGGACTTTTCGATTCTGCCTTGTTTGTTTTGGAAAAGTGGCCGTTGCATGGTAACCGGTGGCTCTAAGGTCAAACCTGACGGCACCATTGGAAAGAGCGGACTTTTTTCATTAGAATTTAGGCAGTCAATTCTATTTTAATCCACACGTGCTCAGATATTCAGCCACAAAGTCAAACTTGTTCAAAATTCAACCCATGTTCACGACACTTTGAAGCTGGATTGCTCCTCAACAGGTGCTTTCGGAGATGACATTTTTAAAGAAAAGTTGGCGCATAGTACCACCATGAAAATCGTATTTTTAGATCGCCTTCTTATAGGGACTTTTTTCTAGAAATTTCATATTCGTTCTTGAAAAATACGAGACACCTATTGATTTCTGTCGTAGTTTTATTGACATAAATCTCAAAATTGGTGACGGAAAAATGAAAAAAATGGAAAAAGGGCAAAAAAAAACAATAACGCACACAAACAAAGGGAAAAATATAAAAAATAAAAAAAAATGTGAAATTTTCATAGGAGAAATTCTTAATTTTCATATTATTATTAATCATTGTTATTCATTTTTAATAATTATTATCAAAATTAAATAAAAAATAAAAAATTATAGTACAATTATTAAGAAAAAAATATTAAAACATTAATAAATAAAATAATAATAATAATAATTCATAATCATTTTATTTCTTGCTTATTTTCCTGTTTCACTTATTTATTTTATTATTATTACTATTTTTTCCATTTCTCTGTCACCAATTTTGAGATTTATGTCAAGAAGACTACGTCAAAAATGAATAGGTGTCTCATGTTTTTCAAGTACGAATATGAAATTTCTAGAAAAAAGTCCCTATAAGAAGGCAATCTAAAAATACAATTTTTATAGCGATACTATGCGCCAACTTTTCTGAAAAAATGTCATCTCCGAAAGCACCTGTTGAGGAGCAATCCATCTTCAAAGTGTCGTGTACATGGGTTGAATTTTGAACAAGTTTGACTTTGTTGCAGGATATCTGAGCACTTATGAAGCAAAATGGAATGGAATACCTCAATAATAATAGAAAAAAGTCCGCTCTTTTCAATGGTACGGTCAAATTTGACCTTAGAGCCTCCGGTTACTATGCAACGGCCGCTTTTCCAAAAAGAAATAAGGCAAAATCAAAAAGTACTTAAATCCTGAATATCTCGGAAAATAATGAGAATTGGACTGTGGTCAATAGGGATCGTTTTAACCCATTTGCGGTGCAGAATCACCGGGCGAAATATCGCCCTCTATTTTTTGAACACCCTGTATACAAAGCGCTTTGTATTGAGGGGGATCGGGGATCGGTTTCCTAAGAGTGGTGTTAGGCATTTCAGACGATGACGACATTTTTTTTACTAAAATTAATAGAAAACGTATCATACTTTATGTCATATTTTACGAACGCTCCCATAGATTTCTAGACGTCCTTCTTTTCATACGACTTTCTACGGTTCGATCGCACGAAAAAAACGTATAGTGTAGACGGGTCGGATGGACTCGGACTGAATGGAGTCGATAGACTCAATTCGCTTTTTTCGATACGGCTTTGTGTGGACGCAGCTTAACTCATGTATCCCAAAACTCCAACTATCTAACCCGAATCGAATTTAAAGCGAATTTCAAAATCGGTAATCAAAGCCAAATCAAATTACTTTAAAATGGGCTCACAAATAGAAAATTCATCTGGATCACCAACTCGTCCGAGATATTCACGCTATTGATTTTTAGACAAAATTTGGTTGCCCTAAGTCAAAAATTGCGACCGTGATCGTGCTAACAAAAAAGGGCCATATATATATATATCAAATCGAACCGACCTCGGATTCGTGTTCTAGGGGTTCTGAAACGTGAAAAAAAAAGTATCACAACCCATACGTGCGACCATCAGGGCGAGACCAATAGTGCATTTTTTGAATGAAATGCACTAAAAGTAAACGCATTGGCGTGCAATATTTTACATTTCATTATTAGTGAAATAGTTCGATTCACGAAATAAGCAACATTTTGCCCATTTCGTGTAGGCAGTTTCACTGCTGTTTATTTTCTCGTACACCGATAAGGAAGTGATCGTTTCTCGAGATGAAACAATTTTTGGTCTCCGATTTCAAAAATTCCACTTTTTTAAAAATTCTATACGCTAATTTTTATTATCCAACAAAAAATAAACGTAATAATCAATTTGTAATATTTATATTGGAACTGAATCTGAAATTTGAATAAGTAATTCCTTGCTTGGATAATTAGTCCTAAACTGAACTTGACCTCCAACTCCGGCAGTGACGTATAAGCTGCTGATGTGACAACAGTCTTTTGTCATTCATTTCAACGAGCTGCTAGCACGTATTTTCATCGTTTCTAAGCTATGTACTTTCGCTTCAACTTTCAACAACGCGTGCGTCTAAGCTATGCACGCAATTTCTGGTATCCTTCCAGCTTTTTGAGGCATGCGATAGCGCATTAGGAGAATATCGTACTTGGTAAATGACGCATGTGTGTGTCAAGGTACTTGTGAATAGACAAAGTAGCGAGCAAAGTAAGCTTGCTACTTGCCGAACATTCAGTACTTGGCAAGTAGTGCATGTGTGCCCAGCTTAACAGCATTTTCCATTCGTGGGGTGTGAGCTTTTTCCACCCGTCCTCTCGTCCCATTTATGGATAGGGCGGGGCACTACACCCATGTGGTCTGTTGAATCGAAAACGCTATTAAATTGTTCACGGATTAATTATTTGCCCCGCCCCCTCCAAAATGGCACGATCGGATTTCGTTTGGTCCCTACCAAGTGACTAAATTTTCTATAGGTGCCGCAGATCTTCGGCCATTACTGTACTTCACCTACGTCACGAGCAGTCCCAACCGCCATTGCGCTGGTGGACCCAGTACATTATTAATTGTTATTGGGCTGTGATTTTTGAGAATTCATAAACTTCAATTTCAAAATTAACTTGCTCTGGGGTGAGCAATCGGGAGCAAAGGACTGCTGGTGACGTCAGTCTCCACCCCTCCCGTCCGAAGGCCAGGTGGAAATCTGCGGCACCTGTAGTAAAGTTTAGTCACCTTGGGTCCCTACAATTAAAAAGTGTCTAAGGCTAAATTAGAGTGGAAAAACAAGTTTCCTTGATGCCTGTCTGTCAGCAGGATTGTTAGGAATTTTGGTGTTTTGACATGTGACAGAGGTTTGTTTCGGCCTACGGATGCCTTGAGAATGGGGTGCATTACCCCAAAACTAGTCGGCAAAGTAAACAAAAATGAATGTGTTACTCAATAAATAAGTTAATTACCTAAATTACCACGTTTCAGTTTTCGTGCATTATGAACGACAATTCATCGGCGCTGTCGACGCATTTACAGCTTTATAACATACAGTTGAATCACGGCTAGGCAATTTCGATACGCTAAAAAACAGAATTGCGCACAATAATTTATTTTTGTGACAACATCGAATTTAAAAATAAGAACATTCAATGCCAACAATATCGTTTTTTCTTCTTTTTTTCGAAAAATATAAAATTTGGGCTTAACTTCTTTTGTTTTTTGGTTTTTTATGAACTAACGAAAAGGGAAACCTTCCTTAAAACAAACGACGGCTATATAGCAATTTATGCATTTTCACTACTACGTGTGCTCTCCATTAACATGTAAAACGCGGTAATTTTAAGAAAAAGTCTCTGTGTTGAGGGCGGGGGTTAGTTTTACACAAAAAACTGGTTTCGGCCATTTTTCAGACAAACAAACTCTTCTGGATGGAGATTGGCAGGAATAATTTGGACAAAATGTTATAGCCTGGCAACTAAAACATGACAATTCTCGCTGTTTTGCTTCTCTTGCACTCCATCTGCTAGTTTGCGTATCTCTTAGAGGGCGTGTTTTGTTGAAGCTTCCACGTCGTCTAGGCATGTTTTAATTGCCACTGTACAGGCGTATCACACTCTATGACGGAAATAAATATAAAATTTTGAGCAATAAAAGGGTGAGATGCGTTCTTACAACCCTGCAAATTTTCTAAACTAAAAAAAAAAACCTAACTTTGGCACCAAAAAAAAAAATCACAAGTTTTCCTCGCGTTTGTATCACAATTCATTAAGCCTATTCCTAACTAAGTTACATAACTAGATCTGAACAAACAAGATTGAACAAAGTCATAAAATTACGACTCAACTCTTATTTCATCGTAGGAATATTGAATTTAAAACATTACGTGCTAAAATCCGGAAGATTTGGATGGTAAATTCTGTCTTTTTTTTTATTTACTCTTTTGTTTTCAAGTGTACTTCCCTTTTTCTCATTTCATTTAACCGTCGGCAAGCGGTGGGGTCACCCAGCCGTACTTGTCGTGCGTTTTCACTAGGCTTCTAAAGGATTCCTCGGCGGACTGTTTGTTGAAGTCTTTATTGGTGTTTTTACTCTTTTTCGACAGTCTTCCCTGAAGAAACAAACGAACAAAAACGGTTGAGTCTCAGACGGACAGTGAGGGTTCTCACTTCTTACCTGTCCTTTGACAATACTGGCGGCGAATTGCATTACGATAGCTTCGACCGTGTACGCACTCGCCCAGCCTCGTGGTGTCAACAGTTCCATACAAATTGCACCGCCCTCCATGACGAAACCTTTTTCTATTCGCGGCGAGATGACTCTCATGAAAGGAGGCACGAATGGGAAATTCTCCGGGAAACTTAATTGTAGAGAAATATACTAGAAAGCATAAGGAGAGGGGGAGGAAGCGCGCGTGGCGTAAACTCTTCATATACGTGAGAATATAAATGTTGCGTTACTTTAATGTCCAGTTGCCGCATGTCAGCCGCTAGTTCTGACTCTTCATCAATGCTAAAAAGGCGGACGTGCCAATCGTACAGATTGTCGTTGATGAGCTCGACAGTGAACGCTGGGTTGCCCTTCCTCTGAGATCTTTCAATTTCCTGTAATTCTTTCATTAGCCGTCTAGTTCGAACCGATTTGTGAGGCATTTCGACCGATGGGGCTCCTTCTGCGTGTTTTGTTTGTTGTTTTTTCTCATAGTTAATTGTTTAACAAAATTCAGTTTTATAAGCAACCTTGAGGAAAAGATTTCTTGGAGAAAAAACTTCCCACTCTAGGATTCCCCTCGACCTTCTCGTCACTCGGTGTGATCGCATTGTGGTAGCCGGCGTGTCTTAGAAGCCTTCTGGCTGGAGATCTGTAACAATGACAAATGTTTTATTAGATCGAACGACTCAAATAGAAAGAGATAAAACTCAGGAGCCGTCCCTGAAATTTAAACTTCCTTATTCCTTCTACGAAATTTGACACTCCCTTTACCAACGAACCGGAAGACCTGTAGTGGACTACTCGCTCGTAAATTACAAAGCCACCCCTTCCCTCTCATCACCCCGCCAAATAACAACTTGCTCCTAATCGAAATATGGTATGAAAAATGACACAAACCCTTGTGTTTTGCCTACTGAACTTGAACCACTCTGTCCGCCTCCACCAACGACGCCTCCACTGCCGCCTCCGGCTCTCTCATTTTTATCCGAATCCTTTTTAAAGAGACGATTAAAAGCCGAAACGACTTTGTCTTTGGCCCGGGAAGACATTGATTGAGGATTAACGATTGTGAACGGCGATCGGAAGGTAAATCCAAAATTGCTTTGCTGCTGGCGTTTTATTCGAGCTTCACTAAACTTTATTCCAGTCTAGGGTAATCTGAAAAAAGAAAAGGAATCATAACGATTTTATTTAATTACCGACATAAAAAGCAACAAATTTCTTCTCATTAGCGCTTTAAAAACCTTATAAAATTCGAAGCTGATAAAGACAGAAGTATTGAATTACATAATACCCCACGTAAGCAGGAAATTAAAATAATACAGACCCTCACAATTGCATGCTTAGGCGTATTTCGATTCGAAACGTCCAAATTTTTCGCTTGGAACAGCGTAAATCAACTCGTTCCTCTCTTTTCAAGTCCATCAAAAAAGTTCAAACCTGTCTTATCTTCTCACGTTTCGCTTCGGTATTTACCAAAGACGCGGACATAAGATTTTTCTTCTATTTCTTATCGCCATGACATTTACCTAAAAATTCGACGTGGAAAAGTTCTTGTCAAATTCGTAGGATCATCTGTTGGGGAAGTTTTTACGGCTAAAATCGAACTATTTTTCTAGCGTTTGCCCTCGTAACACCGACCCAACTACAATAGCCGTAGCAACAAACAATTTGCCCGCATTTTCCTGCCTCTCCTTTCTGTAGCCAAAAAGCGCATTTTTTTGAGCTCAAAACCACCGAATAGACAATATCGGGTAAAATTTAGATTGTTTAGGTCGAAAGAAAAGATTTCTAGGTTTCAAAGCGAAACTGCGGAACACTGCGATTTGAAAGAGCTGGCCAAGCTTCCCATTTTTTGGCCATAAACTGCTGCATTCAGCCAGATAACTAGAAGGGGAAATGGGGGGAAAACTAAAACAAATTACCGGGGTGGGTCCAGTAAATGTTTCGTTCATTCATTGTTCATGTTATCCAAACTTACTACATATATGGACAGGCTACAGGGCTACAGGGCAAGTACTGAGCCCTGTAGCCTGTCCATATATGTAGTAAGTTTGGATAACATGAACAATGAATGAATAATTAGTCATATCATGGCTAACAGTTTTTTAATAGGCTAAAACCGGGTCCCAAGGACCGTAAAGTTACCCCCCCCCCACCTGTCTAAAATTAAACGCCTAACGTAAGTGTTGTGTAAGTACCTATTGAGGAATGTTGATGCGTTTACTGCGCAAAATTTGTGGTTAGCAACCACAGTTTTTGCGCGTTATGGCTAGATTAAAACTTCACGTTAGCCCCCCTCCTCCTCGAGTTTAACGCAGAACAACAACCTTGAGTACGAAAATCTACAATTTTCTGTACCATAATTTCAGTTTCCAGGGCAAAAGAGCCACGTTTCAACGCTAATCCGAAATTTTCGGGCCAGTTCACTGAGTGAGCTGCCATGTTTTATGTTATGATGCGCAATCGGTACTCGGTAGTTCCTCGGATGGAGTGATCATGAGTATCACTCTACTAACCGTATCACACATCTCAAAATATCTACAATGCCGTGTACCCCTCCCCCTTCTTCCACACCACTTCAAGGGGTTTCGTACAAAATCTTAACAAGGTGACCCTTCCTTTCCTTGCGTCTTTGACCGTAGGCGTGATGATTGGAGAGTTCCGTTTTAATGTTAAAAGTTCACACTTTCCCTGATTTTCCCCTTTTTGTCCTTTACTGGACCTAATGTTTCACGGTGAACAAAAAAAAAGAAAAAAAAAAGACTTCCCATCCGTTTCGTCCTTAGCCCAGTTGTACGCCTTTAGTCCTGGGGGTAAAGGAGATTTTACAGTCATTTTTGTTTTCTTAAGGAATGCCAATAAATTTTCAATTCACGGCCACTTTATAACAGAAGCTCACCGCGAGGGTCACAAGTTGTACGTGGGAAGGGGGGGGGGTTTATAGAGTGGATCTCCAAACAATATCGAACGCCAATAAAACTGTTAGGGAGAATCGTTAAAAGATTTATTCAATTCCCGAAGTGTATGAAAAAACTTCCGAGGCGGCTTCTTGACCTTTTCAATCAAATCCCTGCGAGGTACGGAATAGTAATAACTAATAAAGGAAGGTCGAAGCGGAGTTGATGCGGTGGAAGAAGAGAGGGGAGGTGAGAATGTAGGCGCGAGGACTAAACGATTATTTAATCGCGTTACCGAACTCTAGAAAGGGAGAATTCCGACGTTGAATCGATAAGATATGGACTACAAATTCATAGCTCTTTTTTTATATTCGGAGAAATGCAATTTCGGTATACATACATAGCCAATTGATATGTGGTGAGCGTGTTTAGGCCTTGGCCTTGGAGAAAGTTCGATTATCGATAGTTTTTCTGAAAAACTATAATGATTTGAGTCATTCGGGGAACTTTGTTTTGCTCTTCAGTACCTCCACTGTCAAACACGACGATGCAAGCCCACGAAAGGTTCGAATATGTCCAAGAGGGGAAGGGGGTAGAACTGAAAGAAACAACAGAATGTACTGGTCATAGACTTAAAAACAGAGTAAGCGCTCAACACACTATCTGCATGCCCTTTCTAGGTAAACAGCCAGTTTACGGACCTAAAATGCCAGTCGCATGATATATTGGAGTTGGAAGGGAAAGCAATTCTCGCAACACCTCGCGTTCAATATTACTTTAATTTCCTGAAAAATTTCATTTTCGTCGAATTCAATTTATTTGAAAAGGCACCCGTTACCTGTCCCCTCCACCCCACCAACACTCCTTCACCTTTTCCTAACAGGATGACTCGAATACATCTTATCTTTGACGTAGGATCTTAAAAATGTCGCAAATGCCTTCCTGCTTTCGATTTTTTTTTCTCCCTCTTTTCTTGGAGGATGAATAATGTATTTCAGCTCTGAAACTCAACAACAAAAGGTGTTCTACTTTTTTTTTTTTTTAATTTTAAAAAAAAGATCTTAGTCCTTCACCTTTTGAGAATTTAATATAAGGCCGCCTTTTGTACCCCACCGCTTGCCACCATCACCTCACCCGCGAATCACAGAACGCAGTTGGTGTTAAAATCCGATTAGAAGAAGAAAAAGAATCGTTTTTGCATACTCAGGAAGCTTTTTACATTTTTTTTTTCCACGGTCTTTTGTACCATCGTGCACAAGTCGATTGTGAAAAGACAAGCAATAGGAGGTCAGATATCAATAGAAGTGAGAAAGAGAAAAGATTTATAGCAGTTAAAGGGTCGGTAACACTTGAACAATAATTCCAACGACTTATTGTTTCTCGACGCCATAAAAGAATTGCGTTAGAAACATTTTTTTCATTCAGAATTAAATTTTTTTTATTGATTCTCCCACCTGTCCTTGACTTTGCAAGTTCGGGGGTGAGGAAAAGAGCAAAGCCCCGACTTGTAGCAATTTTCTTTTCACTGATCAAGAATGCAGGTGCCACACAAGTACAAGGACAACACTCTACATTTACTTAAGGTGAAAAACACATTTTTATTGGTCGGTAAAAAAGACCGACGACGTCTCTCCTTGCGCGCTCATTTTATTCAAACATGAGATAAGTTCGTCGAACGGAGGAATGAAAATTGATGTGCGTGTTGGGTACAGAAGGTGCAGGGGGGGTGCAGTTTTTTTTTTTTTTTTTAAATCTCCAAACCCACACGCCGAAACAGAAGAGGCTTTTCTTTTAATTTTAATTTTTGGATCGTTAAAAATTGCATGACAGCCACATGTCCGTGTTTTTTTTTTAAAAAAAAAGGGATACAGAGCCATCGATCTTTGGCTCCGTAGGATGGTCTTAAGCTGCCAGACAAAAAAAGTGTCTTACTTCAAGCCACTTCAAGCCCACCGTATAATATAATGAAATGCATAAATTGAACTTGTAGAGTACTAAATAATCTTATCCAGAAAGTAGTCTACAGTTGTCAGCAAAAAACACCTAAAATTTACGTTTTTACATGTCAATTTTTAATTTTTTAAAAAATGAAATGCACTAAATGAAAACAAATGAAAGATTTTGAAAATGTCACGTCAATAATGAGTGGTGTTTCGAGCGATCGTTTTTTCTTTTCAAGGGCAGTTTGCAAAAAAAAAATCGGTAAAATCAACGGGTGAGGGGAGGGATTAGCAACTTATGATCAATAAAATGCCGCTGATAATCGTAAAGAAGTTTGTTAACCCCGCGCATTTTTTTAACGAAACCGGACTTTTTCCATTCAATGGGACAAGAAAGTCAATTAACGCGCAAGGAAATATTTATAGTCAGAGATGGTGGAGGGAAGACCCTTCGTTTTGCATATCCAGAGCATATAATATTCATCAGTTCATTGGACATGGGGGGGGGGGGAATCTGCATGGAGACAGGCAGGAGGGTGCCAGGAGTGAAAGATATTATTTATGAGAGAAAAAAAGTAGCCCCCCCCCCCCACACACACACAGAAATAATGAAGGGAATATTACTCCAATTTTTTGTACAAAAGAGCCACTCCTGTCCTTGGCCTTTTCCATGATCGGCGCCACATTGTGCGCCGTCGTCCACATGACGACGCCGATATTACAACTTTTTTCTTGTATTTTTTAAATAAACTATGTATGCATCAGTAACAGGAATTAGGGCTGGGTCTCTGTCATTAGACAAACTGATGATAGAGTTGACATACCTATATGATAAGGGAGGAATGGAAAAGGAGGATGACTAGTAATACACTTCGAAGGAAAATTCAAAAACAGGAAAAACCACATCCCAGTGGGTAGAGGGGAGCATCTACTCGGTCAAGAACAAGAAGACTTGAATTATAAGAATAAGGGGAGAATCCTTTTTAAAAACACTGATTTTCGCACCGACACGAGAACAAACTCGGTGAAAGTTCGTAAACACAGTTGAAGAATGTGTCGTTCCTTCAGCGAGTGAGATTCCATAAATCCAGCTGTCATTCCGTAAGGGAAATCTAGCCGTCATACTTCATTCACAAGTTTTCCATTCAAAGCAATGGAAGACATTGCCCCCTCCCTAGCTATGTATCGAAGTGACAGCTATAAGCAGTGTCGTACAAACTCGAAAATTTGTTTCGGTTCCTGTCGCCTATCTTTCCTTTGAGGTGACCCCCCCCCCCCAATCAAAAAGAAAGTTCTATAAAACAATCTTCAGTGAAGAGGGGTGGCCTAGGTGATCACAATAGATTCCATAAACGAGACATGGGGGCCTCGCAATAGAGCTCACCATATCTTTGGGCTGCATATTTAGGTATTTCGGATGCCAAAATATGACTCTTGATACATCACAAACTCTTATACCGTCGTTCTTTCTTGGGCCCATGAGACCTCAGTTCCACAGTCAAAACTGCGTACACTTTGCCCTAATAGGCTCCTGGGCATCATGGGGGCATTCAGCGAGTCTGAATACTGCGCCAGATGTACCTATCGAATATTAAAACAAAAGGCAAATTTCTGGGGCCGAAAAATAATTTTTAGGGTGAAATTTAAGTTACCCTGCCATTTTCTGAGTTGCCGATGGAAAAATAGTCATTTTTACGGTGAAAAATTATTTATTTTGGGGCTGGACATTCTTTTGTTGACCCAATTAAGGAATACATAATTGACTTTTTTTAATAGTGGTAAAATTACGAGTTTCTTGAAAGAAAAACCAGATTTCTGAATGATTACCCATTTTCAATCTGCTGAATGTCCAATTCGAGTGCGTGAGCTAGGCCGAAGAGGGGTAATGGAGGACCCCAAAGCTTCCCCCTCCTCTATGTCAAGATGAAGAGCCACACATGCCCATAAAAAAGTGTTGTTTGGTGCCTTCGAAAAAAAGAGCTTACTTTTAGCTCAGAACGACGCGAGGGTTCTCCGCTCTGACTCTGACCACGGGGCTGGCTGTACGGCAGGCAACCGCGTGACTGAATGAACTGAATTAATTTAATTAAAAGAGGGAATTCAACTCTACATGTCTCTTTTAGTAGGTACTTTTTAACGTCGTTCTTCATCATTAGAACACTTAGGGGTAACCCCCTTGCCACATACTTAGTGCGTATGTGAGGAGGGGGGGGGGTCCGTTCACAATCTTTCCTCATACAATTAATTTTTTCTTTTAAATTAAAATCGGATCGTAACGTAAATCATGTCGTCGACCAACCCCATTCAATGCTAAAATGACCGCATAGGGAAGTCTGCATAGTCGGTGAGTCAGCTGAGGGGCAGGGGGGGGCGGTATTTGAAAAATCGTCCCTTGAATATTATGGCTATCTACGGGGGTGAAAAGGGATTATAAATGTGGTATATCATTAATATTCACCAATACCATAAAGAGGGGGTGGGGCTACACAACAAAATGGCCTAATCGTTGTTCCACCCTAATTAAAATGACACAAATAATACGGATACCGCGTTTGAATGTGATTATTTCTTGAAATCGTTGAGGTTGCTACAATTTTGGATGAGCCGGAATGTCATCATTCTAATTATCGGCTTTAAGTGTCCGGAGTTAGAGGATGTGATAAATCCCATAATAGGGGGATTTAATTGCGGAATACTCTTCAATTTTTGTATTTTAATGATCGAAATTATGAATTTAAAAACGTAGAAAATTGCAGTAATTTCAATATTATTTTTACCTCGAATGCTATAACACGTTTTACTTCATGTGATTGGGGGGGGAGGGGCTCTCACTGAAAACTGTGCACGACGCGCGCGACTTTAATGAGAAGCGCACTCCACCACGATCACCAGCTCACTGACTCTTTTTAAACAGCCACCCCAGTCAGCTGTAGGAGGCCAAACTGACCCCAAGCTGCGCTCCGGTTCTTTTTTTTTTCTTTCTTTTTCCCCAGACGTTCTTCGAGGCCGTCGTCGGAAAGGTGGTAACCGGAGGGGGGTTTGCCGCCGCCAGCATGGAATGAGGGGGAGGAGAGGAGACAGGACTCCTCTTCGATATTAAAGTCCGGAGCTTTGTAACCCTGGTCCCCTCATCAACAACGTGTTGTTTTTCCCCACCCCTTCCCCTTTGGGTGGCCTTAGCTACTTTTACAGCTTCAAAAGTAGAATTGCGGCACCTCTGACAGTAAATTATGAGCTTGCAAAATTGTGAAATTGCTCGTGTAGCCACCCCAATCTCAGCTCCCTTTCCTTCACGATAGTTTCATCCGTTTACAGACGTACGTGTTCTCATCGCAATAACATACTCGGACGCCTCCCCTACGAGTGCCTTAGTCCTACGAAAAAAGGGTTGAAATGAAGAAGACTTCCCAAAGGAGGGTTTGAGTGTTGACAAGACTCTTGCTTTTCATTGATCTTTTCCCTTAATGGGTAACACGGCGCATGGCCTATAACGTTCCCTCTACGAAAACTGTAAAGACAAAAGAAAGTGAGACACTAAAATCCCCCCTTCCACAAGGTGGTATTGCGCGGGTGGTTTAGTGTTATGTGATTGATGAAGGGGGGGGGGGTGTAAGCAATTCGTTTAACCCCCTTTTTTCCAATCTCATCCTTCGAAAACAACTATCTCTAATAGGAGGGCGGGGGGCTAAACCACGGCAATTCAGGACGCTGATTGATGTTCAATGTACGGGAGAAGCCACGACAATTTGATACCCTACAAGTCACTTCTGCCAAGTAGAAAATTCTAAATTAACGACTGCTACACCTAAGAAGAATGGCACACTTCCCCGCCGATGAAATATCAATAAAAACTCAAGGTCGAGTTGCATACCAGCCTGTTTACCCACTCAACCATATATCGATCACAGTTTTCAAGATATACGATAGAAACGTCAATTTTGGGAAACCCGCCCTTGAGGGAAGAAGCAGTTTTATATTTCAGGGGCGATGCGAGTGTTTACTGTTCAAGAATTAATGAACGATGTGACGGGAGGGGGGCGTTTCTTCCTCACTGTAGTTGAAAAAGAGAAATGAGGAAGACGAATATTGCGTCATCAAATTGGGTTATTTTTATCCTTTATAGATATATTATTTCAAAGCGTGTTTTACGGAACAAATTATGACTCGTAGGAGTGTAAAGGCTTTTTTTAGTAATGAGAAAAAGATAAAAGACATACGAGAATGGAGTTAACGTCTATGTCACATTTCATTCATTCTGATGCATTTTTAATTGAACACGGCTTACGGTAACATACTTATCCACTTGTTGATCGTTTGCCTCATTCTCCTCCCCGGCAAAAACCGGAAAAATACCCACGGGCCGCATTAGACCCAAATAGACCCTCTACTGAGAAGCTAGCTTCTTTAGTAGGCTGAACATATCAGCTCGGTCGTCCTCCAAGCAGAGTGCTTCCCTGTAGGGGAAGAGACAGAGACCCTAAGTGGTGGTCTTTCTGATAGGTACAGGGAGCACCAGTATTTTACCCCTCCATCCAAATATTCGAAGAGCCGAGTTCCAGTTTGTACCAATAATTTGATAATTCAGGCAAAATTTGACTCACCGACTTGTTTCAAGTGATTTTTGATCAAATGACTCCGCAGTTTGTCTAGGCAAAGACGCGAAAATTAATAAAACACGAAAAAATCAGGACGGAAACGTTAGTAGGTAATACCTTTTCTGCTAAATTCTTTAGTACAACTGTGGCATTTGAGTTTATTGGATTTTTCGTGGATTTTTTGGTGTCTAGTCAATTTTTCTCGACGTTTGAACGCGGTTGAGCACACCTAAACAAAGTTTTTTTTTTTTTGCTTTTTTTCCATCACTAAATTCAAGGGGTGAAGCTGAGGAAACTTACGGTGCAAACATGAGGTCTAGCCTTCGTATGGCTCACTCGATGAGAGGCCAACAATTTGGTCGTTTTGAAACACTTGCCGCAGTCGTTGCACAGGTGATCGTTCGTGGTACTGTGAACGGCAAAGTGACGACGGAGAAATCTGGGAGCCGCGAACGAGTGGTCACACAATGGGCAGGTGTAACGGCGACACGAGTGTTCTTGATTGGGGGAATGTACGCATTCGCACTTGTTGCACTTAGTCTTCCTTTAAAGAAACATTAGTGAAAAGTGAACAAAATTCGTCGTTGGAGTTGATCTGGGCTGTGGATAGGAGGGGGCTCACCTGGATGGCTCATTTAAATGGGTGATTTGGTGCTGACTTAGCAAGACCAACGTTGAGTATTGTTTGGAGCATACGTGGCAAGTGAACTTTCCTTGGCCCTCGTGGCTCTGACGGTGAGTTATGAATAATTCGCGGTTGGTAAAAGTCGAAGAGCAGTTTTCTTGCGTACACTTGTAAACCTACAAAAAAAAAAAAAAAAATCTTGTGCTTGTGATACAGCTAAACCCGTCTCGAATATCAACTCCTGAGGTTATTAAGCCCTCAGGTGAAAGGAAACCCCCAATATCTCTTTCCCCTTCGCCCTACAAACGTTTTATAGTCATTCAAAAATGGTTGGGATGGGTACGTCACAAATTTTGGTTTTTAAATGTGCTTTATCAGTTTTTCGAATCAACCTTGCAGCTTGAAGCTTGCATGAAATTCATTCTATCATAAATCGTGAATCGCCAAAATTGGCGTTTGAAAGAACCAAACCAACGAAATTATGTTTTGGAGAGATTAAAAATCCCTAAAATTTGGATTTAAACGAGCTAAATGCGTAAAATTTGATTTTTAGAGGTCGAAACTTGGGTTCAAGATGAGCTCAATTGCGATATATTTGGTTTTAGGAAAAGCCAAACGCGCAGGACTTGTTTTGGATCAGATCATTATGAGATATTGAGCTGAAATGTCTGGTTTAAGGTAGAATGTTCTGGATTCCCAAATTGTTTGTTTCAATCAAGTCGCTAACACCAAATTCACCCTGAGCAGATGTCAGGCACTGCAATACAAAATCTGTTTTTGGGAAACATTGACAGTGGGCTTTCAGGCATTTTTTTATTTCAATAACATTTTATTAAGAAATTAGGAGAATAGGATAAGGGGGGGGGGAGAACACATTTTACCGCCACCCCCGTCAAGTAGGCCTAAAACCGCTCCTGTCCGCGCGTCAGTTCGCGTTCTGCGTGGCGAGGCCTTTAAGGTTTGAGTTACGTTAACTCAGAATTAACGAAAAAAATGCGCCACAATTTATGTAAACAATGTTAGAGTTTACAAAGTAATTCCAACGATATACAGGGTGTTTCAGAATTACTTAAAACACAACAATTTTGGGTGAAAATAGACCAGATTTGCGATCGAAAAGACGAAATACACCATAGTCCGGAACGTAATATTTTTCTTTCCTACATGATGAGAAAACTCGATTTTGCTGCCTCCGTAGGGAGGGGAAAGAGGGTCTTTTCCGGGCTAGCCCGGCAAAGTTTTCTCGGGCTAGCCGTGGAAAGTATGCATTTTCTTCAAAAATCCGCTTGGGGCGCTAGACCGACGTCTCTCTTCAAGGAGGTTCGTAAAAGGTTGGTGTACTGTCCCGTCAAGTCAAGAAGGTTTAGTTTAGTTGCCTACTGAGTCAGTAGTACAGTACAGTAGTCGCCTACTGCTCGGCTGGGCAACATGTCTCGGCCCGGCAAACACACCTTCCCGCCTAGGTACACAATATACTATTCCAGGGGGTCAACCATGAGCTAGCGTTAAAAAATTAACGCAAGCGGTAACTAAGGACGCTCTATCACAAATAATGTTATAACGCCATAGATACCGCGTTTTGACGGTATTTTTACACTAGCTCATGGTTGACCCCCAGGTGGGTTGTAATAGAAAAGTGAAACACGTGTGAGACGAGATGAGAATGAATTTCACAGCCATCTGTTCATAAATTTTAGCTGTCAAAGTCAATCTCATCTCGTCTCACATGTGTTTCACTTTTCTATTACAACCCCCCAGCTCTTGCCCCCAGCTATGATTTTTTTAAATTGTTTAAAAGCATACGACACTTTTTGCAAGAATATGCGATTTGGTCATTTTCAAGCGAATTTTTGACAAATGGGGAACTTGCAAGAAATTTACTTATTTATTTTTTTCGTTCTCAGTCGAGAGTAGTGCTAAAACAAAAGAGAATGGTGAAAACTGCAACTCAATAGGTGCAAGCAGCTATTTTTAATTGAATTTCAAAACATCCGTGAATTACCAGCTGATCGACTTGGTTGGAAATGTGACGTCACAACCGCCAACCAACCCTTCTCAGGCACATTCCCATTCCATCTTCACCTACCATCTGCCCAACCACTTCACCCCTCATCCAGTCTCACTGCAACCATCGTAGAACCTTACTGTTTACAAATACTTGCACGTTCATTGCTTCGCTGTTTTGCCTTGGTGTTGCTGCGTTCCTATTTATTGTCTTATTTCGTCAGAAAAATTAAATGAACTAAAATGTTGTTTTTCTTGATGCATCCAAATTGTGTACTCAGTTGAAGAGCACTGAAACCAGCGTTCAGGTTCGGTTGCTTGTGATAAGCCTGTCATTAACTGTCAAAACACGCTAGCGATTTCGACGTCACAAGGTCACTTCTGTCAAAACCCCCTCCATCGCGAAACTCGTTACTTTAAAAATTAATTAACAATATATAAGTATACATATAAGATTTCCCGTGCGATTTTTCTTACTTTTTCCTACTCTTTCCTCAATAACTTCTATCAAAGAAAACACCATGAGCGAATAAAAAAATATATATACAGGGTGTTCCAGGAGGAAACGACAATACTTCCACATGTTGTACTACTAAGTAGGGCAAACCAAAATGACTATATGGACATAAGGTCGGAAACGCTTTGTTTCAGAGTTACAGGGAATTTAGTGTTTTTTAAGCCAAATCACCTCTTTTCCACAAAAAGCGGTCTTAACGGACTAACCGTTCAACATAGAACAAAATAAACTTCATTGTAGTGATTCACGCGTATGATATGATTTGTACCAGAAAAATAAATTTTGAACTAAAATAATCACGGAAGGATACCTGAAAAACTAATTAAACGAGTATTTACTAGTGAAAGTGGCGGGAGATGATGGACATGGTGCATTGGTTTTTCTTAAATAAACTGTTTCTTTGAATTTTGGGGTTATTTTGACGTCGAAAACAATTTTTGGGGATTTTACCTGACAGTTGCAATATGGCTTATTTTGACGATTTTACACTGTTTTTCCGAACCTTTCGTGTCATATCTCAGTAAAAATTCAACCGATTTTCAATTTTCTTACGTCAATTGAAAGCTCACATAATGGGCATGTTTTTACAATAATTGGTCAATGCCCGATCAAGTGAAGATTGAGTGAAATTCGCCTCTGAAAGAAACACGAAAATTCAACGTAACTCTTTTTCGATTTTTCCAAAAATAACTAAACGTACATAAAGGCGATTTTAATGTGTTATTCCTGATTTTTCCAAAGTTAAATTTTGTGCTCTTTTCAGAAATGAAGTTTATTTTGTTCTATGTTGAACGGTTAGTCCGTTAAGACCGCTTTTTGTGGAAAAGAGGTGATTTGGCTTAAAAAACACTAAATTCCCTGTTTTGCTCAGGGGGGGGGGGGGGCCTTGGTGTTGCTGCGTTCCTATTTATTGGTCTATTTCGTCAGAAAAATTAAATGAACTAAATTGTTGTTTTTCTTGATGCATCCAAATTGTGTACTCAGTTGAAGAGCACTGAAACCAGCGTTCAGTTCGGTTGCTTATGATAAGCCTGTCATTAACTGTCAAAACACGCTAGCGATTTCGACGTCACAAGTCACTTCTGTCAAAACCCCCTCCATCGCGAAACTCGTTACTTTAAAAATTAATTAACAATATTAAGTATACATATAAGATTTCCCGTGCGATTTTTCTTACTTTTTCCTACTCTTTCCTCAATAACTTCTATCAAAGAAAACACCATGAGCGAATAAAAAAATATATATACAGGGTGTTCCAGGAGGAAACGACAATACTTCCACATGTTGTACTACTAAGTAGGGCAAACCAAAATGACTATATGGACATAAGGTCGGAAACGCTTTGTTTCAGAGTTACAGGGAATTTAGTGTTTTTTAAGCCAAATCACCTCTTTTCCACAAAAAGCGGTCTTAACGGACTAACCGTTCAACATAGAACAAAATAACCTTCATTGTAGTGATTCACGCGTATGATATGATTTGTACCAGAAAAATAAATTTTGAACTAAAATAATCACGGAAGGATACCTGAAAAACTAATTAAACGAGTATTTACTAGTGAAAGTGGCGGGAGATGATGGACATGGTGCATTGATTTTTCTTAAATAAACTGTTTCTTTGAATTTTGGGGTTATTTTGACGTCGAAAACAATTTTTGGGGATTTTACCTGACAGTTGCAATATGACTGATTTTGACGATTTTACACTGTTTTTCCGAACCTTTCGTGTCATATCTCAGTAAAAATTCAACCGATTTTCAATTTTCTTACGTCAATTGAAAGCTCACATAATGAGCATGTTTTTACAATAATTGGTCAATGCCCGACCAACTGAAGATTGAGCGAAATTCGCCTCTGAAAGAAACACGAAAATTCAACGTAACTCTTTTTCGATTTTTCCAAAAATAACTAAACGTACATAAAGACGATTTTAATGTGTTATTCCTGATTTTTCCAAAGTTAAATTTTGTGCTCTTTTCAGAAATGAAGTTTATTTTGTTCTATGTTGAACGGTTAGTCCGTTAAGACCGCTTTTTGTGGAAAAGAGGTGATTTGGCTTAAAAAACACTAAATTCCCTGTAACTCTGGAACAAAGCGTTTCCGACCCTATGTTCATATAGTCATTTTGGTTCGCCCTACTTAGTAGTACAACATGTGGAAGTATTGTCGTTTCCTCCTGGAACACCCTGTATAGGCAAATTTTCCATTCTGGCGCCCCAGATTCGAAAAAAGCACACGTTTTCCTGTTAGGAGTGGCCATTTCCGAGAGAATGAGGACGTAACAAATTTTCCAAAAACATGCTATCGTGATAGCTTGGGTACCAAAACTCATGAAGACACGATCCGATCAAATAAAATCAGGCCCTATATTTTTTTATTAATTTTTCCAACTATTGGGTTGCGGGACCCATTTTAAAATAGGCTCGATAGACTGATGACGTAATAAAAGCATTCGAATGCCCTTCACAATAGCTTCCCACAAATCAAACAATAGGGCTTAAGAGAATGGGACGGACAAGAAGGGGCAAGATATGATAACGGCCATGATTCGGCGGGGTCACAACACAACCCCTTAACTACGTCACGAGTCACAGACCGGCCGTTTAAGGTAACAAAAAAAATGGCAAGTTTTATTATTTCGCTATAAATCGAAATCAATCATTTACGCTCTAATATTCAATTCCCGGCCATATTTAGTCATTTTCTTTCGAGAAAAAATTTTTTCCAGCGATTTTTATTTTGTACGTCACTTCCTCATTGTTCCTTTTCCATGTCCTCTACAGTAGCCCAAAGTTGGGATTTCAGGAGATTTTTAATTTTTGCAGATAAGTGAACCACTACTTGTGCACAATAAATCACGTCACAGGACGAAAACTTCTTCAAAGTGTCCATTTTAGAATAAGGTATAACAGTTTTTTCATTTCATTTCGACAAATCTTCAGGAATTGACCATCAGCTCTGGTTGCCGAGTTATAAACAATTTTAATTTTCGAGGGTATGGTAGGATGTCATTGCTGGTGGGCATTGGTCTTAAAACCTTCCTCAAGGTGGGCATTGGTCTTAAAATCTTCCTACAGGCAAGTAGACAATTCCTGCCAAAATTGACAGCGAAAAGTTAGGTAAAAATACAAGCTTTGGTGACCAAGACTTGGTCACCAGATTAGGTGGGTGGTACTAGTACTCCTACCCGCTGGAGAACGTGGATATCCCTTTCGGGTCATTGTGAGGTCTCGTAGAGGTCACCCACTCTAATTGAGCCTAAAACATCCAATGAAAAATTTGATCCTGCCTCAGAATAAATAAATCGTTTCTGGTTCATTTATGTCTATCGTAAGTTCGTTTGCTCTCGTGGAGCACAAACTAAGCGCCCCCCGGGTCTTCCGGTTTGATACAAAGTTGTTTAACCTGAGTCAGACGCACATTTTGGCCCAAACGGAATCTCTATATCTGCTCTGGTTGCTGAGTTATGTCAAATTTCAACTTTCGAGGGGGTGGTTTTCGCTGTGTTTGCGGGTGGGCATTGGTGGGAACTTGGTCTTGAAATCATTCTACAGGAATATAGAACATTCGTGCCAAGTGGCATCGCTGAATGATTATTTGCAAAGTTGATGACGTTAACCTCCGGACTGAAACTAGATTTTGGTGCCCTTCACAATTACCTTCCGATCAACGTGAACTTTCAGATGATTTTTCCATTCAGAATGCTTGACAAAGGTTTCCGCGCAAAACGGACAGATGTAGGCCGACATTCCTCCGTTCGTTGCCGTTATAGCCTCAACTGGCGGTATGTTGTCGAGTGCTACCGGCCAATCCTTTTTTAGAAATAAGAATTTGAAGGCTGTCATTCAAAACCACTAATGTTGCGGTAGGTCCAAAATTGCGCATACACAAACCTTGTGCGTATCCATATGTTTGTCGACGTTATTTTTCTGTTTGAAAGCACGCCCACAGATGACGCACATGAACGGCCTTTCACCGGTGTGACATCTGACGTGTTGTTTGAGGTCGTAACTTTTTTTGAACGTTTTACCGCAGTATCCGCAGGCTCGGTCACGTTTCTCATCGCGTAGCACTGTCTGCAGAGCTTTGTGACGTTCCCCTACCTCGCCACGATATTTTCAGTTGTCACCTAAAAACACCACTATACATTTGACTAACCTCCGAAGCAGTCGGCACCGTAGCTTGGCCGCGCTCGCTCAAAGTCAGCGATACGACGTTTCCGGTCACTGGTCGCTCGTGGTTCACGTTCACATGGTAAATCTCGATCAATATTGTCTTCCAAATTGCTATCAGCTACAAACAAATTGGGTCAAACCCATACAGTGTCATAAATTAAGTCTCGTCCGACGTGAAAGCCGATTCTTGATGTCGTGAAATTCCTACCTGAACACTTAATTTTTTTATGCGTAATGAAATCCAGGAACGGGAAAATCCCCTGACACTTGCCACACTGGAATGTGTCCCCCTCATCCAGCGCTATGCCTGAACAGACAAACCTCGCTCATTTTCACCCAACAAATTTCTGTCAATAAAATGCAATTTGCTTACTACTGTGACCACGCTCGTCATAATTAAATGAAATCGCAGTTTGTTCCGACGTTGAACTGTTTAGCTCAATGGAGGAATGATCATTCTCGATCACTTGGATAGCTTAAAGAATGCGAATAGGTCAATGAGCTTATAATTGCTGGACGTTTTAAACACAAAAACATACCTGCGCCTGTCGAAATTACTAATTGAGTCATTTAATGAGTTGATGAAAACGTATTTAACGCAAAAAAAAAAAAACGTTTTTAACAGAGAACACGCTTTGAAGTCTTTGATTACAGCTTTTCATATCATTTTGTCGGCGGGTTGGGTCTGGGAAGTGGGTGGGAACCCGCTACAGCAAGGTGCTGCTGTCTTGAGGGAACAGTAGGAAAGTTCTCAAAATGTGTAAAATTCCAGTACCCCCCCCCCCCCGACCATTCATGAATCAATCGCGGACGTACACCTTTGGTTTGGCATCCAACTTTTCTCGAACATGATTGGTTGACTCAGCACTTTAAAATGAGTTTATATTGATTCTTATGCGTCCCGGGGACAGGGCCGAAACTAGGGATTTTCTGAGGGGGAGCAAGCTCTATTTTGCCACCCCCCTCCTCACCAAAGAGTTCCCAAATCCTCTAATAGTCACCTTCAATCACTTTCGAATCAGTGGTAGGGTTAATACAAATTAGGTGTATCCTTCCTTAGGATCTTGGTCTCTAAAAAGTTTTCTTTTGACACGTTCGTTTAGGGCCCGGCGCACACTAGGAAAAAAAGACGCCGACGCGCGCGTCAGCGTCCGACTCGTGCAGTAAAAACACATAGAACTCTATGGGGCCTTTCACATTGGACGCTTACGCGAGAGTCGTCTCTTCCCCGAGAAAAAAGACTCCGACTCGCGCGTCGGCGTCTTTTTTCTCCTAGTGTGCGCCGGGCCTAAGACATAAATGTAATTTTATAAGGGAGACAAAAAGTCAGGAAAGTTTTGCATTATTTATCGAAGTTTATTTTGCGAGCTTTTTTTATGCAGATACTTTTATAATATCGTCGAAGTTGATACGTGAGGTGTGAGTAAACGGTAAATACACATTATTCATCCGTGAAAATGGGCACATTTACCAAAGAAAATGTGCACATTAAACGGTAATTGTGCAAATTTACCGTTTACTCACATTAACCTTAGCAGATACATATTATAATAGGTTTGATCCAGCCTACCCATTGAACTCGTTTGGAACAGTTCGCGAACCAGTTTTCCATAGCAACAAACAAACCATTGCGTTTTATTGGTAGAAGATGATTCTGTTACGGACAGTTCCAAACAAGTTCTAGGGTATGGTTGGAACAAACCTAAAATGTTTGCGCTATAAAATTACTCCTAACGTGTAGACGTGTGGGACGGGACGTGCTCAGAAACCAGTGGTGAGTGGCAGTATCCAATTAATGAGCCGTCTCGTGCTGTTTGTCATCCGATTTTCGGAATGCTATACCCATGATTCAGCTTTCGGTCGCCTTCTTTGCTGCTTTTTCAGCCCCTCTCTGAACCGCGAAGCCCAAATATATGGAGACGCCACGAAACTCGATTTGGTCCTTCTTCAGAAATTAACCGCAAGAAAATCGGTCGATGGGGAACTTGCGTGAATCTCAGATTGGGAAGAAAAACATATACCGGTGATTTGACCCGTGAACTGAAGGATAACAAAGGAAGTTGCAACCCGATTGGTGCGTTTTAAGATTTTTAAAAAAGGTTCAAAGTTCTTCAGGAGGGGATGGATGGTGAGAGGGGAAATGACATCAATCCTTATACTTGTGAAGCATTTGAGGGAACTCTAAAGTTGCCTACTGTGTCAGTAGTACAGTACAGTAGTCGCCTACTGCTCGGCTGGGCAACCTCTCTCGGCCCGGCAAACACCCACTTTCTCGGTTAGGTACACAATATACTATTATTCCACGTTTTCCGTTGAACATTCTTTTATATCGTCTAAACTGTTTATCCTAGGAGAAAGCCGTCAGGAAGGAAGTTTTAGAGGATTTAATTATCTTTGGAAATTATTAATACATAAACAAATATGGAACAGGTCAAAAGTTACGCGAGTTTCAAGAATATTGGCCAATTTCAACTTATTTGGTTGAACTGTTTCCAATCCATTATTTTCTGTAGACATTTCTCTCCTGAAGCCTTCAACTGTAGACAATCAACATGTACAGTGTAGTTTCATGTACCGACCCCCCCCCCCTCATACAAGCAATGTACATTCCTGTTAAACTTCTCTGCTTTTTATCAGTTCATTTCTAGGGGTGATGAGCCGTGGGAAGTTGATTGGTGGAGGGGGGACTTCAATGACAAGGGGGGGCTTGCGTAGTCGAACAGTGGACGAACGCCGCACGGAGATTATGTACCAAAACTGTCTAGTAAAAGTCCGATGATCTTACTATACATATTCCAGGAATTTCGGAATTTTACCATTCTTATATTTCCAGTGGTATATGGAGGGTTAGGTCTCGACAATGTCTGTTTAAGCGTTACGTTGGGTTTAAGGGATTTTGTATTCAAAATACAAAAAATTCTGATTGGAGTTTAAGCTCCTAAGCTTAGCTCGGAGAACAGAACTTCTAGCCCATGTGTTCGGCCCGGGCCTATAAGTCAGAATGTCATGAATCATTTGGACTTAACGAACGTCGCTGGTGAACGCTAGGATTGGTAAATCTTAGCATTTACCAGCCGTTGGTCTTTCACCGTATCATATACGAACATTTATGTTCTCCAGTTCTCCTCACGCTGAACGTAAATTTAGTATAGGTACATGAAAAGTCTGAACATATCAGATTAACTCAAATAATAAACCACTCCACTTATGAGAGGAGGAAATTTAAACCCATTGTTTGTCCCCCCATTGTTAGTCTCTTGAGGCGATGGAACTAAAACTGTATCCGTGTCATCATCGCCCTTTTCCTGATCGTCGTCAATTGGCTTCTATTGACGCAGCTCCCGTAGCCGCTTCGCAGATGTTGAAGCATGGCATCGATGCCTTCCTGCATCCAAATTTTCCACTGATGCGGTCGGTAATACACCGATGAAATAATATCTGATTGAGGGTATAGTATATACCGGTGCAGTGGAGCTGGTTGCTTGGTTTGAATGGGAACAAGGTGGTTGTTGATGTTCTGATCCCATCCCCAGTTTTAGGGCTCAATGCATTTCCAAACGAAATTTGAGGCCGGAAAACCGGAAACTGTGCTCCTGGGTGACTCCCTCGGTTAGTAGAAGGGATGAAAGGCCAGGTTTTATGATCGACGCAGACTTTAGGAAGCATTAGAGACGATGGGTGTTGAGGGAGGTATCCATCTTGTTTGCACCGTACCAGCTTAAAAAGTACCTGTTCCCCATATTCTTGAGCTGGTAAAGCAGAGTGTATTCACACTACGGGTGTTTTCCTTTCCATACGTGTCTCTCAACTTGCCTATTGAGAAAATTTATACCATTCTTGAGGTTTCTCAACAGTTCAACCAAAACAGTTGAAATTGGCCAACATTTTTAAAACTCGTGTAACTTTTGACCTGTTCAATTCAATGTATATTTGTTTGTGTATGTATGTTTATGTAAGATAATTAAATCCTCTAAAACTTCCTTCCTGGGGGCTTTCTCCTAGGATAAACGGTTTAGACGATATAAAAGAAAGTTCAACGGAAAACGTGGAACAAAAATATATTTTCGGACATTTTTACTTTTGCGGGGCATGTATTTCGAGAACGGTTAGGAATTAGTGAAACATGCATATGACAAAAGTTTCTGATATACATATATGTCAGCTTTAATTGGTTATCACAAAAGTTTTGCGTACGATGCTCTGTTTTCGAGATATCAGTGAAAATCCGAAAAATGGTACCTTCTTTGTGCTCCCCCCACTCGGGCTCACATCCTAGGGGTGGGGACCTTTAGTATGTTTACCTCCTAACTAGTCCAAACATGGTTCCGGAGTCAAAATTTCTGCTTTCGCTCATTCCCTCTAGACCACCTTTTTGAACACTCGCTTACTGGACTAAATAGGCTTGTGGAAGAGCCCTCTTTAAAGCCCTGTACACACGGATACTTTTCTGTCTGTCACGAAATTTTCAAGATTGTTTGTTTGTCGTGATGTCAAAAAGTCTAAAAACCATAATGTTTCTATGAAAAAACCAAGAAAAAATGGAGAAATTCTGGAAAAATCTCTCCTTTCTCCCTACCACGGAAACACAGCTTAGAAATACCGCGTCTACACTAGCCCTGTGAACAAAGGACAGGACATAAAAAATAATAATAATACTAATAATAATAATAATAAAACGGAGTTTAGTGTGAATACCTTTTTTTTGGCTGGCAAGTGGCAGTTGAGCTTGAGTTTTGAGACCCCAATACCCTCCACCCAGCACCACCAACACTAGGCGGCGCTGTGAGACCCATTTTACCACTTCTGCTGAATTGGACCCTATCCTATACTCCTGTAAAACGTATTTACGTTAAAATGGGAGTAACTTTTGGGGCTTGAAAACGAACAATTTCTGTCGGAATAATGTAGGTACATACGGTAACAGGGACGGATTTAGAGTTTTCTGTCTGGCGGGGGATTCTTAAGTACTTTTACATCGGAGTTAGGATAATATCGAGCACAAATCCTGATCATGGTGGAGTATAGAGTATCACCTATCGTCGCAGCAAGCGTTCTTTATTTGTAGCCATTTCCCTTAGGCCGGTCGTCCACTGGAAGCGTTTTCGAGAGGCGCTAAAATAACGCACTACAACGAGCGTACATTCCAAAGCCTTGAATTGAATGTGACAAACAGGAAAAAGAGCCAGGGAAGCATTATTTTTCATAAATCGTCAAAAGAAACTCAAATCGAGAGTTTAAAACAATGTTTGAAGAAACTAGGTATTGTTGAACTCACAATCCATTGATACCAAGGAGCCTCGCTCCTCGCATTACTCAGCGGATCCTCAGACTGATAATGTTGAAGATTTCTTTGAATCACAGTATTCGTATCATTTATTTACGAATCTTGGAAGGCATGAAGGAGAGATTCAGTCTTAGAGCCACGAGTTCGAACTCCTCGTGCTCATTCCGCATAACATAATAAAATTCGACTTGACGGAACTGGAACATCAGCTTCTTTGCGTGTAGTTTATTGAGTCAAGTTCAATATACTTAATTACTGAACAATGAAGACTCTTTCAACGACTGATCAAGTTGAGGGTCCGGAAGTCCAGACCCTCAACCTTGTGGCCATCAGATGGCGCAGGAAATCTAATGTCCCCACGCACATTAATGGCCACATTTTAATTAATTAGGTAATTTAATAAATATAGAATTAAGAAGAGAAAAGAAGACGAGGAAGGATAGGACGGGGGTCGAGGTATCATCTGTTCAGTTCCCCAAACCTCTAGAAGGTAGAATGCTGCCAGAAAAAAAGGTCTTGAAACAAATCTGGGAAAAAGTCGGACATTTCTTGCGCAAGTACTTGTCTGCATATGGCAATATATTTCAGTGTTTATCTTGGTTCAAACCATGTTCAAACGAAGCATTTTGGTTTTTTGTTTCACTTCAGCAGAGGGTTTAAGAGAGGGGGTAATAAAAATGCTTCAAATATGTGCGAATAATTTCATACTAAGCCCCTCCATGGGCTTCAAAATGGGGATAATAAAAAAGAAATAATTTAATTTCTTGAACTATCATTCAACCCGGCGTTCAACCAAACAAACCTAAAACTTCACTTTTAATGTTTTTAACTACTTAAAACACCAGCTACAATAGAAGACAGGACAGAAAAGTCTCCGTGTGTACACGGCTTAAGAAACATCAACTTATGAAAAATGTGCGAGTTCCCCGTTGAGGGCAACAACGTTTGGGCATATCAGAAGAGATGTGGGCGGAGGCCCATGCTCACCGTCTGCTTCTAAGAGGGCTACGCATACTTTAAGAAGACCTAATAATAATAAAACAAAGAAACGAGTCCTTGCGATATCCCTCGTTAACCGGCCGCAGAGAGAACTAGCAGGACCGTCGAATATAATTGTTCGATGCGATCAATGCCTTGTGAAATTTAATCTTGGTAATATGAGCCAAATCCGTGATTTATTTTTCTTCTTGAGTGAATCAGTTTCACTCAAAGAAGAACTGCCAGTAGTCCATGAGTATTTATTTGTAGAAAAAATGGTCGACCGTGGCGGAGCGTCAGCACTAACAGAGAAATATTTCGTGGAAAAATAAGTTTCCGGGAATGAAATTGTTTCTCTCTGTTGAGCAGGGTTTGCAATGCAATCCCAATTTGCGGTCTACGGCAATAGGTTAGTTCTGCGTTGGGCCGCGGAAATTGACTGCCTGGAGTCCAAGGACAGAGCTTTTCGCACCTATTGGACCTCGATTGACCGCTCTGGAATCGTGAAAATTTGCCAAACCCTTAATAAAAGACAAAACGGTCGTTTTATGAGCAGCAGTTGACAGCAGCTCCCTTGCGGGTTCGTTCAGACGAGTCACTGATGATGATGGGGGTTTTCCCCTATGATGCCGTTTTCAGGGACCAAACAAATTTGCCTTAGGAGTAATAAAAGTCTTATTATATATTATTAATATAATTAGTTTTTAAGCCAAAGCCCTAAAAAAATATATTTTTGTACCTATATTAGTCAATCAGTTAATTGATGTAGAGTCCAAGGGTCACTTTTCGGACTTGGCAATAAAATTGCCGGAAATAATAGTGTCACGTTTCCATAAGTACCAGCTCATAAAGGCTTAAAATAATTCTATCGAGTTCAGAGACTAAAAGAGCGTTATTTTTGGTGAATAAGTCAGTCAGTCGACCCGCTGTACTTTTAGTATTAGGAAGAGCAACGTCCCTAGATCCTTCCGCACTGTGGTAAAAAAAGGCAGAATTTTTCTACTTTGTCATTCCAGACTAAAGTACATTTAGCTAGAAGTTACTCCTTCAGGTAGAAAAATGGTGAAAAATCCTAAGAAATGCATAAATTAGGGCAAGTTTTCCTTGAGGTCTCCCTACCTACACCCCCTCCACCCTATCATCCTTCTTGTGGAAAAGGTTAGGGGTAACAGTCTCTTGACGCATTCGTAACCTTCTCGTCCTTGGGTGAGGAGTCTCGCTGAACTTTCTTGGCTAAATTTTATTTTGTTCATGTTTTATTATTATTATTATTATTTGTTGATTGTTGGAGTGCCAGTCGCGAGATTTTTATTTTAATTTTAAATCATCGTTATTTTGTGGATTATAAGTTTTGTTAAAGTCGCGTGATTGAGATTATGTGCGATGTTTGGGCAACCCTACGAAATGACGGTAAGTTCACCCGTGAACCCTTCCCCCCAGATTTTTTTTTTTGAAAATTGAAATTGTTTGATATTGCCGTTGTGCTATTATGAACTCTATTAGCTTTTATTCACATCCATAAAGGTTGAATTAGTAGGTCCGCGTACACGCTACGCGTTTCTTTGGGGAGGACAAATGGGTGAGAGTAGAATTGAAGCTTTGAAGCCTTACGAGAGCGCTAGCACATCCGACACTTTTCACTTGTTGGAGCGTCCATGTTTGATTTTCCCGATAAATGAACAATTCGTCTGTTCGCTGAAGGGTCAGGGGGACTGCTACGCTCGGGTGGAACGTCTTCGTGAAGGATGTCGATATCTGGGAGTTAAGTGATGAAGGATGTCTCAGAATTATTCGGCTTCTATAGAGGAGGGGGGGCAACTCGAATCATAACGACTCGAAAGCTTAAAAAGTGTTTTTTTTAATGGCTGGAGGATTTGTCAAACTAATGAAAATTGTGTTTTTATGTCGTTAGTTGCGATGCCACAATGCGCATATCCTTCTAACTCACTCTGTCTCTTTTTATCTTCCACTCTCCGTAACACCCTCACACTCCTCTTTCTCTGCAACTCGAAAGCCAGGGACCCTTTCTCCCTAGGAGAAGTTGACGTTGTTAACGAAAGGAAAAATCTGAAGTTGGATAGCAAGGGCAAGCTTGAACAGAGCTTTCCCCTTGGCGTCGAAAACTGTGAGTAGATCCCTTCGATTGTGTGCAATTTTTGTTTTTTGATAGTCAGACTGAGTGGGTGGATTTCAATGATTGCACTGGGGTAGGATGGGGCGCGGTTTCTTCTCATTCCGGTAATTACGGCATTAAAATACGGAATTGAGGAATTTCACCGACAAACAATCTCAACTCCCCCCTCTCCCCTGCAGTTTCCCTCTTTTCTCTAACAACAGATGTTCCACCTTTTTCCAGGCCCTTTTCCGTCACATATCTAGCTGTATCATTCTTAAAATGGTATGTATGTGCCAAATTCGCATCCCTTCAACAAACCCCACCACCCTCCCCCTCGTCACCTTGAAAAGGAGTTTTCTATTATAAAACGTGCCGATGTTCGGCCATTTCAGCTGCGTCCCTTGCCACGGTAACTTTACTTCTTTGGTAGTGGGGGGGTAAAAAAAGAGGAGCTTACTTGGGGTGTTAAACTCAAACAAAATTTTCTTCCATGAACTCCAGTTATGTTAGAAAATCACATTTTAAACGGCCCATTCGTTCATTGAATAACTTATGAGAACCAAATCGAATAATAACATGAGCCCGAAGAAGTCCAAGAAAGTAAGTCGTTGCTTTATGAATTTTTAGATTTTTTGTTTTCTTATTGATGCTACATTTCTGTCCTTAATTGTTCTTCAATGGAAAGTTTTCTCAGAATTTCTGTTATATCCCCAGTGGAAGAGGCTTGTTCTCTTATAAGTTTCGCTATTTCCGAGCCATAGGCATCCCAGAAGCTTCTTAAATCAGATTTTTGCACAGAATTCCACAAATTTGTTGACATTTGTTCACTCTATACTTCTTGACTATAACCAATTTTCTGCTTCGTACCAATAAATTGTCCCGATGAGTTTCACTGTATTAATTCACTTTAGGACATTCCCCGAAATTCATGGTCCCTGCACCATGAAAACAGAGGACAAAAAAAAAAAATCAATGGCCATTGAAGTCGTGCAGCTCGTCACGTAGACCTCCGTATTTCTCACCACCTCTTCCCTCTTCTCGTCTTGCCAGGCTCGCCCAAGTTATAAAAGTCGCCCCATTTGTTGTTTTTGTGTAACCCCGCAAGAACTGTGCGTACTGATGGGTAAAAAAAAGTTGTTGCCTGAGTTGGCTGCCCTTAGAACCAATAATTATTTTCCTCCTCTGCCTTCGTCCCTTGTATGTAGTGTACTTTTCTTGTGACCTTTACGCTTTTTTATTTTATTTCTAGTCCCTCAATCATTTTGGACTAAAAAATCTATCGAAATGGTTTAAAATCGGGTTCGGTTTAGTATGAAGGTGGGTACATTCCAGAGCACTCAACTTCAAGACAATCTTACTTCTTTTTGGTACAATGAATTTCCTCTTAGCATGTGCCTTAGGTTATAGAAAAATTTTCATTCTTGCCAAGCTGTACATCTTCACATTAGTGCCACGCGTTATTTTGATTCACATCCTTGGACAATCTTCATTGCAAAAGTGTACGGGTTTTCATAGATTTCCCTCAGTCGAGGTTGAAAGGCAAGAGGCCCCTCAATTAATAAAATACTTGTTCCGAGGAAGAGCGCACGACATTGCTCGCACGTAGGTCTTCTTCACTGTACAAACACTTGACAAAAAGTGCTCATCATTCATTGAGCCACACCCTGCCAGAGTAGTGTGTGATCTTGTAATCTTTTGAATGAGGGTATATTTTGTCAAATAACGCAGTTTTAACAGTTTAGGTTTGATTTATCCTGTAGGCTGATCTGGTTTCGTAGACCAAACTAACTCAGCACACATTGTACATTTTTTTTCTAATCTCACGAAGAAGCATAACCACATACTTAGTGCATTCATGTATTTAAATGTTTAGTAGGTTTAAACGAGCTCTGAAAGGAAAAGGGTTGTTATTGATTGCATCTTTTGGTAGAGAAGAGGGGTTAGGGTTGTTGGTATGAACATGACTGAATTCCCCACCCCCATGTATCAAGCCCTGATAGAGGCGTCAGCGATTTTTATTTCGTCGCTAGTCATTCGGATTCATCGGATTATACACTATACCAACTGCACTCACCAGCTGGGAGGGATTCACATCCATTAGAGTGAAGTATGGGGGGGGGGGGCATAAGCATGGCATTTTTTTCATCATACGGCTAATGCACACTCATAGCGATTTCCATTCAAAACACTACACTAGTGTAGTGCGGTCCTCTCCATAAACATACGTTTCAATTCAGAGAGGACGGTTGGAAAAACTTACACTACACTAGTGTATTGCATTGAATAGAAAACGCCATCAAATGAAATTATTTTTTGAAAGCTAGAATTCTATGCTTGTGCTGCAAACCCGGGCCAGTGCCCGTTTCGACCTCGCGGTTTTCATCCAGCTTCGGCGAGCAGGGTTCTCTTTGCATTGGTTCGCCGGATCATAGAGATTCTGGGGTTTCAAATTATAATGGTGAATTTCACCAACAGTTACCAAACTCTAACATTGTTTACATAAATTGTGACGCATTTTTTTCGTTAATTCTGAGTTAACGTATCAACCTTAACTCTTGGTGGTGGAATCCACCATTTAGCCCCAAAACAAACAAGGACATTTTCCCTAAACGAGGCCATTAATTCAGCCCATAACGTGACTACTGGTCCCTGGATGTGCCATTTTTCTCCGGGGACTCAGAACTCAGCTGGGCTGTTCCTACGGCGATACAGAAGGGCAGACGCCCACGATGGCAACCACAAATTTACAGCCCGTAAGGGCAGCTTTCCTCTCTGTCTCTCTTGGATAGCAGGAGTATGAGTTTCAAATTAGCCAATCTGAGAGATTTCGATTTTTTAAAGAGCCGAAATCGATACCGAACTTAGCGAAATGTAGGGTTTAAAAGAACCGAGTCAACAAGAAGAAATTGACACCCCACCATTTAAATAAAATTTCCCTGACGGTGCCTTCAGCACAAGAAAGCAAAAGCTCAGGAAAAGAAGAAGTAAAAGAAACAAAATCATTTTGTATTTGAAAGAAGCTGTACCCGCGACATTGTTTTTTTGAGTGAGCGAAACCCACGAAATTTGCTTTTTGAATGAGCCAAACCCCCGAAATCAACTTTTTGAGAGGGTAAAACCCACGAAATTTGTTTCTTTGGGCATGCCAATCCCGTGATACTCTGCGAAATTCGAATAGCCAAACCCATGACCTCGCTTTATAAAATGGCCCTACACCCCGGGCATTTTTATTGTTAGGGCTCTAATTCCGGTGGCTTTTTAAAGGAGCTGCCCCCAACAAGATTTTTATGGCGTACCATAACTGCGAAATTTGGATTTCCAAACCGACGGAATTTTTTTAAGATCATAAGGCATCCGTAATTGGCTTTTTGAGTGAGCAAAACCCGCCGGAGGGTCAACCCGCGTAATTACTCCTTCAAATGAGCCAAGACTCTTGAAATTGATTTTCAACATGTGGAACCCGTAAGGTTTGCTTTTTTAGGGAGCCAGTCCCAAAAAAAATTTTCGTGAAATTTGGGTTCTTAAAGATTCGACCTGATGAAATTGTGTTTCATAAGGAGCTATAGGCGAAATTAGTTCTTGAATTAGCCAATACCGCTAAATCCGATTCTGTAAAGGCTTGGCCGCACATGTGTCCATATTGGGCAAATATCTTCCAATAGTGGTTAATTTCTAGCATTACCTAGAAACCTTCAACTGGAAATTAAAACGTAATGTCAAATATTTGAAACGTGTTTGGCCCCTCCTTAAGTGTCAAATCCACGAATTTTGGATTTGGAAAAAAATGCTTCGAGCGTGTTAAATAGGCGCAAATGAAGCCAATTGAAATAGAACAGAGCACAGGACTTTCTGAGAAGCGTACCAGTATTATGCAGTATAATGAGTTTTTGGGGCAATCAATTTTATTGTTGGCTTATATTGTCAGATTCTAAGGGCCAGACTTTGATGTGTTGCGGACAACTTATTTTCTGTGGGACAAGGACAATATCCCCAGTTTTTCGATTTCTGCCTCAAAGCCTGTTTTTGAGGTTCAGTTTTAAAGCTGAATATTTGCGGCTGAAGCTGTTAATGGGGGAGATACATTTTTCAGTTTTGTGACGACAAGATTTCTGTTAGGACGTGCACACGCGGAGCGACTGAAAAGAAACTGGTTGGGACTTGAGTTACAAACCAGTCACCTTTGAGTCTGTTCCATGTATTTTGACAAGACTCCACAGCAGTCCACACTCTGTAGTGACTGAAGTTTCTAAACAGTTTGGTTCCTTTTTAGTAGTTCCGCGTGTAGACTTTCATTCATTTGAATACACCATGTAGAGACTCGTTACTAATTCGAGACTCCAATCAGTTTCTTTTGAGTCGCTTTGTGCGTAGGCGGCCTTATAGGAGGCAAGAGCATGGGTTTTTAACTGAAAAAACGAATATTCCGGGACTCAATTGACAATTTAGCGTTCTGTGGGGGGGGGGGATAAGTAAAAAGAAAGTTGTGGAACGCAGTCGCTATTATTTTGTTGTTAATGTGAGTTTGAAGGGGCAATTTTAAGATTACGTTGTCAATTTAAAGCTGACTCCGGGGGTTTCTGGAGTTGCAAATTCACTCGTAGGCACTGTGGGAAACGGTGGGCTTGAGGGTCACATTAATAGCAATATTCAGGTGGTTTAGTAGTTGAGCTTCCTGAGTAAAAAATCACGTTCTTTGTCGGAGTTTCCACTTACGGTCACATTGTGATCATTTTTGGGTATTTAGGAGCTTTTTGAATCGATTAGTCCCATTCTGTGGAAAGTATTCGCGTAATTTGATCCGCGGGACAGGGGCTCCCATTAGAGCTATGCGTTTGCTAGAATACCCCTTTGGGCTTTGGACGAATATGTTCGGTGAAACTTGGTGTAAGTATACAATTTTCGTAACCTGAATGATGTTAGCCCAGCTGGTGGGCCAATTGCAAGCGAATAAAATACTAATCGGCAGAAACCAGCTCGACAGGTCTGTTGATGACCATTTTGTAGTCGCCCAAAATGCGAGTTCTTTCTAGCCGGCCGATCCCATAAATACATAGCCATATTAGTAGTAACTTTTTACTTGGGAAAGAATTGTACGTCGGGGGAGTGGGGTTGCCCTGGATAGAATTTTACTCTACAACTGTGTTTTAACAAATACTTGGGTTAGGCAACACCTCTTTTCCTTTTATTGCCCCCTCCCCAATAAAAGGTCGAAAACGCCGAACAGAAGTAGTAGTGGCTTTTCCCCCCTCCCTCCAGATTCGTACTCTTTTCCGTTTCCTTGGGAAGCAGCCGATAAACTGTGGTCGAGGATCGATCCCCTCCGATGAATTGACATCTTTCATTTCATTTCATTTTATTCTGTACGATCATCAAATCGGTAAAGACTCGTCACAATAGTTGATAGTTATCTACCTACAATTTACTCGCAGAATCAAAATATTTCCCGAGCGAATAGAAAACATCCTCAGTCAACCAGCGCTTGAATTGTTTGCAGTACTCTTTTCCTTTCAGTATCTTGAAGCGCGGTGGCGTAACATTATAAAATTTGATTCCCCAATAATTTAAACTATAACAACTTTTGTTCAGCCGCTGACGGTTGAATCTAATATCACAGTTATTTCTAGTCAGATATGAATGAATTGCATTGCCTTTAACAAATAAATCACAATTTTCATGGGCGTAACGAAGAGAAACATAAATACACGTAGGTATACATATACAGTCTTCCCGGTAACCCACTCCACCCAATAACCTGACGTCTTTCTCTGCACACCAAAGACTCTGTCTAGATGAGCCGAGTGACCCCAAGCTAGGATCGCGTAAGTCATTCGTGAGTTACGCTCCTCATTCACTTCATTGGGCAATCAAGGCTCTGCAGCTCCGGTAAATGAAAAATCTGAGCCCCCCCCCCCCAGCTGACAACTGATTCATGTTACCACAGGTTTTTATTCTGCATCAACAATTAAAGGCCTATTAACACGTAACGAGTGCTTGGCCGAGACAGTGCACTCTGCCGAGTAAATCCCACATGTAATCACCACAGACAGTGCTCGGCCGAGTAATGAACATGTGATTTTGCCTCAGCCCTATCTCGGCCGAGCTCTCGGTTAGTGTAATTAGGCTTTAAGGTTTTCGAAGGAGTCGAGATCCTCAGAGGCCTCAGCGTAGAGCCATCGATAGAAGACCCCCCCCCCTCCCATAAAAGATCCCGAACTTCGCCCACACCTCTGTCGTCCAGATTTCGCCACCCCGAAACGGTTGAAATGCCCGAAAATTCGTAGTATGCAAAGCGCGACTATCACTGAAAACTTTCCATTGTTATGCCTCACACTTCTTTTTTTCTGATGTCTTTACCAATATCGTTTTTTCCTCTTTCTCTCTCTCTTTCTCCCGTCCCTCTTCCCCTACGTATTTTTTTTCACAGGGCGATGCGAACAGGTGCTTCGTACCCATGGGTGGGGGTGTTGTTGGCGGCTCCAGTGGTGTCGGTGGTCCTACCATTTCGGGGAATATGGACGCGACCAAAACTAAACTTTTGAAGCGGTCACAATTACGACGATTCTTCACAAAAGCTTGTAATGAGTTTGAAACGATCGCCCCTGATGAGACAACATCGCCGCCCAAATTATTGGACGCTTGGCGCCAGGTTGAGGAGAAAGCGAGTCGCCTATTTCAATTGGACGATGAAGTGAGGGAAATGTTGTACGTGGAGCACTCGGGGGATGATAAACGACTGGAGGATGAGCTGGGTAAAGAGTTGGACGCAACTAGAATCTACCGTGATCGATGGGAGAGCATTAAAACTATTTCTGAGAAAGCGCTTAAGCGATTTGACGACATCGAAGACTTCAGGCGAGCGGCTTACGCGGTAAGTTTTCTCCCCCCCCTCCCCGATTGTAAAATGTGGGCACATTTTTTTTGAATTTGTATTGTGTCCTCCAGGCACCCAGTGGCGACTCTCTTCAGAATGACGCTGAATCCGACGAACATGTCCCTGATCTCACCTACTACCATCAAATGGACTACAGCAGTCCCGTCAAAAACCCTTCGCCTCGTAAATCGAAGCCCAGATTTGAATTCGTTCCACCCAAGGAGTGTCCAGTGTTTCGGCCTACACTTGAAGAATTCCAAGATCCACTAGAGTACATCAGTAAAATTAGACCGGTGGGTGAAGCCTGCGGAATTTGTAAAATCATTCCACCGACGGGTTGGCGAACGCCTTTCGCCATCGATATGGACAAGCTAAAGTTCACGCCGCGAATTCAAAGAATTAACGAGCTTGAGGCGAGGACAAGAATCAAACTGAATTTTAACGATCAGTTGACCAAGTTTTTCGCCCTGAGCGGGAAGACTTTTCAAGTGCCTGTGATGGAAAAAGCGGCCGTAGACCTTTGGACGCTTCACAGGACTGTGAAAGAGCTCGGAGGGATTAATGCGGTGAACCGGAATAGGTTGTGGACGGAAATTGCTACGCGGATGGGTTACGTTGGAAAGGCGGCCGGGTTTTGCTTGAAAAATCACTACGATAATTTGATTTTACCGTTTCTTTTGGCTCAAAAAGAACGGATCGATGAGAATAAAAAGAAGGAAAACGGCGATAATAGCATTGGTGATAGCACGGACAAAGTAATGGATTTGATCGTAATAGATGACGACGTCGAGAATGGACACAGGAGCGGTGAAATTAAAGCCTGTATCACCACCCCGAGGTTATCGCAAAGAACCTTGTCTGTGCGGCGTGAGTTGAAAAGTTTGAGGTTTCTCGGCCCGGGCCCTAAGATGCCTGTATGTGAAGGTGGTGAGGACGACATCATGAAGTCAACGAGGACTCGAGGAAAGAAAATTATGTACGAGTTCGACCCCCTGGCTAGGTATTTGTGCAAAGGATGTCGAAAGGGAGACATCGAAGAAACTTTGGTCACGTGCGTTTCCTGCGAAGACCGTTACCACTGTTCATGCCTGATGCCTCCGTTGAACGCCAAAAACCCACCCGTGACCTGGCGGTGCCCCAAATGTGCCGCCTCTGACTCGTACAAACCCTTGGAAGAGTTTGGGTTTGCTCAAGCCGAGCGCGAGTACACTCTTCGTGAATTCCGTGAAATGGCGAATAAATTCAAAGAAGATTACTTCAAGACGGATTCGGATCAAGTTGCGACGAGTCGAGTTGAGCAGGAGTTTTGGAGGGTGGTTTCGTCTATTGAAGAGTCAGTCGTTGTGGAGTATGGAGCTGATCTTCACGTCATCGAGCACGGCTCCGCGTTCCCTCGCAAGGACCAGCCCTGCATCGTCGGTCTCGACCAACGCCTTTTCAACAAATACGCCGACTCAGCTTGGAACTTGAACAACCTCCCCGTTCTGAAATCCTCCGTTCTGCGGCACATCTCCGCCGATATTTCCGGCATGAAAATCCCCTGGATGTACGCCGGCATGTGCTTCGCTACCTTTTGCTGGCACAACGAGGACCACTGGAGCTATTCAATCAACTATCTTCATATGGGCGAGCCGAAGACTTGGTACGGTGTGCCTGGGTCGTGCGCCGAAGAGTTTGAAAAAGCCATGCAAGACGCCGCTCCTGAGCTTTTCGAGTGTCAACCAGACCTTCTTCACCAATTAGTGACGATAATGAACCCGAACGATTTCATAAACGCGGGAGTTCCGGTCTATCGAACGGATCAGAAAAAGGGAGAATTTGTCGTAACTTTCCCCCGCGCCTATCACGCTGGGTTCAACCAAGGTTTTAACTTCGCCGAAGCCTGCAATTTCGCTCCCCCCGACTGGCTTCACATCGGTCGCGAGTGCATCTCGCACTACTCCCAACTCGGACGATACTGCGTATTCTCCCACGATGAACTCGTTTGCAAGATGGCGATCAACTTTAAAGATTTAACGTCGGAGGAAAGTGAGGCTCTTGTCAAAGACCTGTCAATTATGGTTTCGACGGAGAGGCTGCGCAGAAATCGCGCACTTAAATACGGCGTCGGACAGGCTTTGAGCGTTCAGTTTGACAAACTCGCAGATGACGAGAGACAGTGTTGCGTGTGTAACACGACGGTTTTCCTTTCTGCTATTTGCTGCGACTGTAGCCCACGCCTCGTCTGCCTCGATCATATCAACAAATTGTGTAGCTGCAAGCCCGAAAACTATACAATGAAATATCAATTCAAACTTGACCTTCTCAACCAGATGGTCGCACTGCTGACAAAGCAGCTTTACAGGCTCGACGAGTGGAATGAAAAAGTTGTCGACGCCTTTAACAGGAAACCTCCAGACGAAAAACTCGACTTGAAAAATTTCACCGAGCTTCTCATGGTCGCGAAAGACAAGGATTTCCCCAATAGTGAACTTCTCACTCTTCTCGACTATCACGTTCGTCGAGCCCTAGAGTGTTCCGCCGTTGCCAAAGCCATCATCAACAACACGAACAATCACGAACAGAGTAAGATCACCGTCGAAGATTTAGAAATGTTCGTCGAAGAGCTGAACAATCTCCCCTGCAAGATCAGTGAGGAGGGTTTTATTGTCGAACTGTTGGACAAAAGTAGAAAATTCAGGCGAATGGTTCAGAAAGTGCTCAGACTTAAAATCGTGTCTAAATGGCGTGTCATGGCTCTTTTAAAAATGGGGAAATCCTTGTGTTTGGATTTTCCAGATTTGGATGTGCTTGAAAAGAAACTTTGCGAGATTGAATGGTCTCAGAAAGTTGATGCTTCCATGAACCCCGGAAATTCGGGTATATCTGTAGAAACTTACGACAACCTAGTGAGGCAGATGAAAACCCTTCCATCATCCCCCTTAGTGAAGCGTAAAAAGCGAATTTTCCTCGCCTTTCTCAATTCGAGGGATTATCTCAGGAAACGATTCGCTGAAATTCTCCCGAATCGACCTCGATTTGAGCCGGTGGTACGGCCTGAAGTTATAGATCTGGACGTTGACGAACCTGAAGAATCGGTTGAATCGGACAAACATGCCTCTCAACCGGTTAGAACTCCCCCTAAGGTCGTGGATTTGGATGAGCGAGTGATTGAAGAATCAATTGAAACAGTCGAAATACCCGAAGAGCCGGATGACGTCACACCAAGTACGCTTCAAGAGCCCGAGCCTATTACGATAAGCAGCGCCGAGCCAGTCCCGCCGATTGCCTGCGTGACGCCTCAAGAAATTGAAATCGTCGATTGTGGACCTCCTCTCAGCAGCGCCTATCCCCCTTCTCCTCCTCCTCCTCCTCCTCAATCTGTAGTAGCCCTCCCTCCGCCGCCGCCGCCGGTGAAGAAGAAACGTCGCCCGCGAAAGAAGAAGGTTGTAGCCGAAGACCCGAAGGAGTTCGTCGTTCGACTCATGTATCCCCCTCCTCCTATGGAACCTCCCGAAGAGATCGAAGCTCGGATCAAAGCAGTCCTTGACGGCTCTCTCGTCCTCTACTTGACTGACCTTGAAGAACTGCTCATCTGCGCCAAATATGTCCCTGTTCACAATCTCATGGAATTCGAGGACGCTGTCGCTCAGGTGCGCAACTGGGTCAATTCGGTGGGTAAAATCTTCTTGAAGGGCAACCGAGGGGGGACACTGATGCAATGCCTCTGGCCTCGTCTGTTCCTACCGAGAAACCGGCAACTCCAGCCCGATCAAATTATCGGCACGGCGGCGAACAACATGGAGGATCAAATTGAATTCAACGGCACCGATTTCCTGTTTGAAAACTTCAAAGCCGCCTATACGCGACAGTACAAATCGTTGTGTAGTGTTCGATACGCGAACGTGGTCGCGCGACGAGACGGCGAGCCTTCGTGTGTTTGCGGCGGTGTCATCAAAGAGTCCTCGTGTATCGTCTGCGAGCTGTGTCGAACTCACTTTCACAAAGTTTGTTTTAAACAGACGCTCGACTCTCGCTCCGTGTATTGTTTTCGATCTCGGAACATCTGTTCGTTTTGTAAACGAACCAACCGGCCACATTTGGACGACCTGTATGTGTGGGCGTCCACAGCTTTGAACTTGAAAGTGAAAATCCCCGAGTGTTACGCTCTCAACTATAATATTTTTTGCGTTGAAAAGTGGGAGAATGAAGTTAAAGCGCTAATGAGTGATGAAGAGATCAGTCGTTGCCTCAAGTCGGTCGTTGATTTCGTGGAAAACGCGTCGAAAAAAGATGAAATGCCCTTAACCGGTTTGTCATCTCTTCCACAAATCCGAAACTACGCGCATATCGAACTCCGTCAACATCTTATGATTGGTGACATGTTTGAAATTTCCTCGGTATATAAAGACCAACTGTGGCTCCTCGTCGATTCGCAAGCCCTCCGTCTTGAGCCGGATAGGATCATTCTCCAGTTGAGCCCGACCTCGTGCGGTGTCACCGACAAATCCAAAACTCTTTATCCCCATATGTTTACCGAGTCATCATCAACTGGGTCACTGTCGCCACCCCGTAAGAAACCCGGTCCTAAACCGAAACGACCCGCCGGCGATGGTGCTCCACGTGAGCGACGGAAAAAACGTACGTTTTCTGGCGTTCCTCGTAAAAAAGTTAAAAAAACTCGGCAGAGTCTCCCCGACATTTTGGAAACGTCGTCTTCGGCTTGGGAAGAGCACGAACCCGAGTCGAACTGTGCGGCAGTTCATTGTCTCAAACCTCCGGATATGAATGTCGATTGGGTTCAATGCGATGGTCAGTGTAAACAGTGGTTTCACATGAAGTGCATCGATCTGGACAATGTTTCCGAAGAGGAGGAGTATGTATGCACGGCCTGTATCGAAACTCGCGTCTGCGAACAGGTCATCGAGGGTTTGGCCGATGGCGGTGATATTTTTGCCCTGTCGAAAACGCCGGCGATTGACGTCGTCGCCACCGTGACAAATGAGACTCCGATCGATTTGACGGACGATTTGATGACTGTCGAAGATGATGATGATGACGATGATCCAGTCATCGTAGAGGAGGTCAGTTGTGTCCACCCACCTTTAAGCCTACCAACGAGGGGGAAGGCGGTGAACATCGACGCTTTCTCACACTCGCTCATCGCCATGCAGACTATTTGAAGACGAAAAGGTAGGGAGATCCCTCCAATCTTAACTCTTTTTTTAGAACCTTTTATTCAATTTTAACACACTTAAACGGCAATATTAAACTTTTTATTGGTAAAAAAGTGCATGTTGATTTTATTTACTGGTATTATTTTGTTGTTCTACCTCACTTAATTTTATTCACAGAGTTTGCCCCCCCCCCTCATCTCTTAATAGTGAACTATCAACCCCCTGCCCCGTATTTGGTCAATTCCCCTCCCAATCCAAATTGTGGGATGAAACCTTCTCGTCAAGAGTGGTGGAGAGTCTTACTGGCCCACCATTCATGAATATGTAGTGTTATCGAAGCTCCCCCCCCCCCATCTCATACGTTTTTCCTTAGGTCGAGAATTCTCTCTCTTAGGTCTTGTCAGGCTGATTTGATTCTTGATCGTTTGAGCCGGGGTTGGGTGCTAGACCGCCCAAAAATTACTGGGCGTTCTAGATCGATTTTTGGGATGGGGTCCGTATGTAGAACTGAAAAATCTTCTACCTACAGCTGGATTCATAACCCTTCCTTTTTCCCACCATGCCGTAGACTATTATGACAGCATCCGCTTACCCTCCGTCCTACCACTTAATTATTTTCCCCTACCGTAGCGCGTAAAGTCACCTTCAATTGACGTCCTGCTCTATTGTTTTGTTTCAGACTATTTTCGTCATTTCGTCCACAAACTCGAAAATCCTGAACTCGACCTCCACAACGCCCTCAGCAAAATCCTTCCAGTGACCGAACAACTGGCCAGACTCAGCGACGGTAAGCGATTATTTCTTTAAAGAAAAAGAAATTGTTAAGGTGGCAAGGGAAGCGAACAACACTTCCTCCTTCCCATCCACCGCCTTTTTTATACAACTCGAAATAAATAATTTGTATGTAAAACTAATTGAATGTAAATCATAATATAGTAAAAAACAATTACTTTTTAAGTCGTAGAATGAGGCACACCAAAAATGTTGACTCTGTTATTAATTTTTGTGATACAACTTTTTCCTTTTAGGTATTATTCTGTTAGACAAGGAATTGCAAAGTCAAGTGTTAGACAAACACGAAGATTTAGTCTCGCAGGCCACCTGGGTTGATAAATTACAAGGGGTCCTATCGATAATGCACATTCATGTTCAGGTACATACCTCAAAAACGTTTTTTATCAAGAAAATGGGGCAAAAACCGTAATTCCGTCTTTGTTTCCGTTCATTCCGTTGACTGATTTTTTAAATTTTTAAAGAGAAATCGAAAGATAATTCGTATTATTTCCTTGTAAGACTGTGTTGTACATGGCTTTATTCATTTGTTTTTTTTTAGTTATTGTTTTTTACTTATCATATTAAAATAGAAAAGATCTCACTATTTTAGGCATCTTGAACATAATGAAATTCCAATTTTAGTAAAATGTTTTCTAAGAATGAATGTAGATTTTTGAATGTTATTCTCGATGTTTTAAATGCATTTTACTTGTTTTATTATTGTTTCTGAAAACAAGGGGCTACAGTCCTTTTTTTGTGTCCTGTCCTCCTCTCCCGCCATTAGGTTTGACTTTTTATTTTTTAGATGGCGACTGAGAGAAATAAAAGTGTCAAAAACAATTTATAGTGCGATGTTTATTGAAGCGTGTATCGCTGGTGATATCGACACACAATCTCTGAGCCCCTCTACCCACTCACCTTTCGCAGGAGGTTGTATGTTCCATACAGACTGGTTTCATCTTGTGTAATCAGCCCAGACAGTGCCCGGCCCCGTAACAAACACGCAAATTGGCCCCGGAGTGGGTTTTGTGGGCCAAATATGAATCCTCCCCACCACTACCTTAATTTTCGGCCCTAAATTGACCATTCTGTGGCGAACCGTAGCGTGTGGCTGTTGCCCTATCAGAGTTGCACACTGACCCCACAAATTTCGTATTCACCCTTGTCTACACTGTGCTCTCGTAATCACCCTTGTCTACACTGTGGCCCAGATTTTATCGTCTTTATTTTGCTCCAATCTTGAATTTTATTGTGTCGTTCTAGTCTCCAGGAAATTCTATTTGTGGACTAGTTGTCCTATCTTCATAAAAGTAAGGAAGAGCGCGAGTTTCAAAGATCAATGTTCGGGGCAGTAATTTCGGGGACGAAATTTAGAAATAAAAGAGACCAATAGTGCATTTTTCAGAATGAAATGCACTAAAAAAGAACTTTGTGCACATGAAGAGTTTCCTGGAGATTAAAACGAGGCCTTAGCGTTCAGGATTGTGGTGTAAAAATAAAACGAGAAAACCTTTGTTGCGGTGTTTGGAGTGAGCCGAGTCATAAAGGGGCGTCTTGAAATAAGAAATATGTACATGTTGTGCTCAATCGCCTAATTTATGCAAACCCCATAAACTTGTCCCTTCAGGCGTTTTTGGTTAAGCCTAAAGTAACGAATCGCTTAGCTGTCTGCTTCATTTAGCTCAGAATCGAAAAACAAACAGTAAAAAAATCCTCCAAGTTACCAAGATGTTCCACTGTATTTTTCTGGCTTTGCAAATATTTTGGGCAATTGAGTACAACAATACAAAGGAAATTATTTATGAAACAAAAAAAGTGAGTGGTGGGGTAATCACCCCTTTAGAAGCACGAACTGGCTTTTAGATTGTCAATAGTTTCTACATGGAGTAGCCAATTAACTGACGTCCTTGACACGTCGTTGTAAAGCTCTTGTTCCAGGATGACGAACGATTTTGGTTTAGGGGGAGGGGACAACATTGTAATCCGTTTATGCTTTCAGCTTTCCTTAATTTTATTTTTTTAATTTCTATTTTTGTCTCCGATCTCTTAAGTCTGGTTTCCACTTGTCCTTTTGGAACGATACGTTCCTTCTTATTAGGGATCGGTAAAGATGCGCGTTCCTTTCCTTTGCTGTTTCGATAAAATACCCCTTTTCACCGATCGGCTACGATGCGTTTCTCCTTAAAACCCAGTTTAAATATCCAAGGTAGTACTTTAACAAGGAACGGAACGTTCCAAAAGAACAAGTGGAAACCGGCCTTGGTGGGCTGCCACCCACCCGTGCTCCTTTGGGCGGGCGTTCCGGCCTAGGCCGAGACCGGCGACCCCAAGGCCACCAGTGGGGTGGGCCCCCACGTCATTTCCCAGCCCCTGTTGGTGACGCCACGCTTCCAGTATTTGTAATTTGTCATCGCCATTCATGAAGTGCCTACGTAAGTTCCTGGACCCCCCCCCCCACAACGGCAGCCCACTCCACAGTTTCGATACACTAACAAAATTTGCGTCGTAACAGCTCTCCCTCTCGCGTCAAGCGCCTGATATGAAAGGGGCCCATAGAGTTCTATAAATGTTAGCTGCTGGAGCCGCACGGCTCCTAGTGTGATGGAGCCTAAATCTCCTAAAAAAGTACTGGGCCTCGAATTGTCATATCTTGTCCATAAAATCCCGTTTAGAAGGTGTCAGTTTTTCCGCCAAATTTTATTTTTCCTCCGTTTTTCTTAGGTACTAGCGCAAGTTCTCATTTTCGTATCACAGCCCGACAGTTTTCTATGGGGGGGGGAGCCTTCCGTCAGCACGCCTATTTTTATGGTCACGCTAGTTTCAAAAGGGCACGTAGATGCTGTTTTTAGTTTCCTACTCTTTATTGATTAGAAATCAGTCAACGCCGCGGTAAAAGTCATAAAAAGGGACGGAATTTCGATGTTTGTCAAATTTCTACTTTTTCATCTCTCATCGTTATTTCCGTCCAATAGAGTCTTTTAAGCTCCGTCGAAAGGGTTCGCGTCAAAGTCATTGATCCATTCAATCAACTTGAGACGCAAACTCTCGTACTGTCACGACTCCACGAAACCACGGACCTGTTGCGGCGAGCGTCGCGAATTCAACAATTAGCTAAAAAACTCCCTGGACTCGACGCTTTGCGAGCGTCGCGTATTTTGTCAGAATTAGGTTTGGTTGTCCAGCTTTAAAAAATTTTTTTTTTTTTAGAGTGGCGTTTCACCTTTTGTTATTGGCAGACGAACTCTACAAAGATGCCGACTTCGGAGATCTTGATATACTCGAAGAGGAGAGGAAGCAAATTAAAAAAGAAGCGGCTGCTGTTGAGAAAGAGGCTGTGAAAATGGTCGAAGGAGGTCTTACAAAGTCGGACGTGGACCTTGTGGCCGTCGGCGTGGAAATAATGGTAAACCGCGGTATTGCGGATGTTGAAATTCAGCGAATAATGGACTCCAGTTTGGAGAAAGTCGACCATGCGATACGAAAGGCCCTGGACATGGACAATCTGGTCCCTGTTACTACTCGAGGTTTGGGACAAACTCAAAAATCTCACATTTTGCGTTAGTAACTTAAGATCTAACAGGTGGTGCAGGTAGAGCTGCCGGTGTTAACATTCCGAGCAACATTCAGAATTTTCGGAATAAACTGTGGTCTAGCTGGGAGAATGTGTTGAATTCAGCCGTGCACTCAGCCTGCACTCAGATCGCTGTAATTCAAAAAGTGTTGAACGATGGTAAAGGGACAGACTACAGGAATGGTGGGCAGCGGTCGACGACAAGCGAAGTGGGTCACATTTTTTGGACTCAGGTAGATGACACTTTGAAGCGTCACTTGGTTCAAGCGGCTCAAGGTGCGAGATGTTTGTGACTGGTTGTAAAATTTGTTCTTTATTGTCAATTTATATTTATTTTTAGGGTCATCTTATATGAAACAAGCGCTTGAAGGGGAATATCCGAAACTCCTACGGCTCCATCTTGATCTGCACAAAAAATTGAAACTCTTGAATCCTACAGAAACCAGCTCGAAACATATTTTCCCCAATATGTGAGTAACCTCGTTTACTATCATTTTAGTTCGCCCCGAATTTCGTATTTCTTTTTATTTCAGGGGTAAATGCGTCAAACAGTTTGAAACAGCTTATCTCAGCCGCTCAGTGATGCTCATTCTGGACGCTGTTCGTGAAATGTTCCCTGAAGCGTCGGACTCGTCGTCACCATCGTCCACGGCCTCCGGTTTACCTTCATCAACCTCCTCATCATTATTATCAACACTCTCCTATAAACCACCGTCGACTGATCAAGTCGACGCGCTCGTCAAAACAATATCGAGTGAATTGAGCGTGTCGCTCGTCGACGAAGCGTTGACGGCTCCCGTCGCTAAAAATGTCTCCAAAGGGATTTCACTGTTTTGTCAAAAGAGCGAGGGGATGGTTGCGACAACGTCGGAAGCTACGCAAGTCATCGGTTTGTCGTTGTGGTTTGATTATCGCGTAAACTGTCGATTATTTGGCGTTCTCTCCCGCAGAATCGCCGAACTCCGCTCAAAAATTGAACGTTGAAATCGCCAATATCGTTTATTACATGTGTGAACAGGTTAAAAGCGTCGTCAACAACATGGGTTTGAATAAAAGCGTCGCGTCGAGCCTTCAAACGGCTCTCGCGGCTGCTGAAAATTTGACTCAGCAAATCCTAAATCCGCTTCTCGCTTCGATTCTCGTTGCTATTGAGTCCATCATACTGACAATTCACAAAGAGGACTTTAGCATGTGAGTTGGAATCTGCAAAAAAAAAGTCGGTATTTCTCGAATTTTTTCATTTCAGACAAGAATACAGCGGAAGTGTATCGCTGTACATGAAAGAACTACACGATTTTACCGCCCGTTCCGTCTCCACCTATTTAGCGCCGTACCAGAACCAAAAACAAGTGACTAATTCGTGAGTAATTTTTCACCCCCCACCCCCTCGATCCTGGTTCATACAGGTACATTTTTTCGCACAGGTGCACTGAAGTTGCTTCCAGAGCTGTAGAATTCTTTCTAAGGCACGCAACTCTACTTCGTCCGTTGAGTGAGGCCGGCCGTAGGAAACTAGTTGCTGATTTTAAATTCGTAAGAAATTGGCCCGTCGCCCTTCCACGTGAATTGTTGTTTGATTTTTTTGTCCCCCCCCCCTCTCTCTCTTTCTGACAGTTTGAAGACGCCATCGCTCCCTTGTGCGTTCAATTGAGTGAGCTCGGAGCTGTTTATAGCGCGCTTCGATCCATTCGTCCCCTGATCATCGCTCCTATTGACGAAGTGACGTCATCCCCTGTCCTGGGGCAAGTCCTCCCCTACAGTTTGGTCATAACTCTGTTGTTTTCTCGAGGTCCTCCGGAACTACCATCGCCACATCAGGTACCGCTATTATTTTCATTTTGTGTGTGTATGTTATTAACCCCCCTCCCCTTGATTTTTTGTTTTCTCAGAGCGTGGGCTGGCCCGTGAGCAAACTTTCGGAGTGGTTGGACAATCATACGAGCGAGAGGGATCGCCTCGAATTGCTGGCCGGTGCTTTGAAAAAGTACGAACAGAGTGTTTGCAGTCAGAATCGAGCGTCATTCCACGAGATTTATCCAGCGATTAAGTCGCTTTTGGAGAAGGCCACCAATAGCGTTTTCATTAAAAACCGTTAACGGTAGTAAAACTAAATAAAAAACTTTTATTGATACATCGTAATAAAAAACAACATTCTTATAAATAGTCTCACAGGTTCAAAATTGTTTGAAACCTCCGTTCGTCGGTTTTCGACTTGAAGCCCTAACAGGAAGAGAATGGCACACCTTAAAGGTAAATAAGAGGGTGACCAGACTTGAACTGTGGCGGCTCGAGGCCTCATTTTTTCACTCCCTATTTGTTGTGACGCCTCCCCACGTCGATTCCCTTAATCCTTCTCATCGGGTGGTTGTTTGTTGGCGAAATACAGGAACGCGATGGACGAAAGTGCGCTAACTAAGAAAATGACGTCAAACCACCGGTGGTAGAATTTGAATTGTAAGTCGCCCAGAACTTGAGTGATGATCATACGATACTCTGGCGGCATATTCATACGCATGAGTAGAACGGAAGAGACGAAGTGCATGCCCATAATCTGGGCGAGAATGAGCACTATGACATGCGAAGATTTGCTGCTTGAAATAGCGTAGAAGAACTAAGTCGGTGAGCGAAAAATATAAATTATTCATTTATCCTTGGCTGGGGGGTGGGTCTGAATCCATTACTTTGGTTAGAGTGAGCAAAAGGCCTCGAATAGACGTGATAACAATGCAGCCCACTAAAAAGAACGAAACGTGTTGCGACCAGAATCCCACGTCGATATTCATGCCAAGCCAGTGTATCAGAATTTCTAGGCCGCGAGTCACTGGATCTTTTTTACCGACTCGGTCAAACACGATGTTGACAGTCGACTTAGTGAACGAATCAGATTAGTTAAAAACGTAATTTAGGTGAGGGGGGGGGGGCTTACAATAAATATCTTCCACACGCAGTACAACGAGAAAAAATAACCGAGGCAGTTGAAATATTTCCCCTGCCAGGTTTTTGCCCATTCCAACCGGGACAGCGTGTTCCGAGCGTCATGGGCCTCCAGAAACAAGAGGCGGCTGAGCTCTTCAAGGCCTCGAGCTTCCTGTTTTAGTTGCCAAATATCTACATCTGTAGTAAAGGATGCGTAGCTTTTGTCGGACCTCCCCCCCCCCCACCAGTTATATTTCAAAGGATACTGTCTGACTCATCGGCAGACCTGAGCAGGTTCCAGAAACTTTTACTCGGGGAAGTAATATTAAAGCCTGTTTTACTGCCCCGTTTAGACAGAGCTATCCTCTTCTTTTTCACCAACAGCATGTCAACGGTCTGTAAGAGCCTTCTCTCTAGGGCTAAAAAATCCGATGGAGTGACTGGTCTGTAAAAAAAAAAAGCGTTAGTCCCTGTGGTTATCGTCATTTGGCAACTGTGTACCTTATGAAATAAGCCATCGACGAATATGGATAGTTGACTGCTCCAAAGCCAGACAACAGAGCCATTACAGTGACACCGACGACACCCACTCGACTAATGGCCTGTTCAATAGACAAAATACCCTGTTTGGGGTTGAGCAAGGGAAAGGGATCGCCGATCTTCCAAAACATGTACATGAACACAAGCCATGTGGTGATTGTCAAGGGTCTGAGGAGTTTGCTAGAAACTAAAAAATGACGGTTAATCGATCCATGTTACAATTGCAATAAAATACCCTACCGAAGCGTAGATTTATCAGCACGTAGTATCCTATGTAGTAAGGTATGGCTACAATTAACATGAACAGAATGATGTACAGGCTTACGATCCAATGCAAATACCGTGACCTGTCAAAGGTAAACAATTTCAGTTGTTTGAACCGTCCACCAGGTCCTTTCTAACTCACCTCGGACTCAAAATTCCTATGATTTCGAAAATGATCAACTCGAACAGAGTGCACGACAAACAAAATGTCGTGGCGAAAATCAACTGAACGATCCTGTGATGGATCTCGTAATCTCTGAACAGTTTTTTAACGAAAAATATCCACCCTCCGGCAAAAAATATCACCTTTTTTGGCCAAAAAAACATTTAAATTTAAGACAAACTTCAATGACGTGTCCTCATTAATTTTACCTGCGAGATTAGGATGATGAATGAATCCTCCAAATAGCTCATTTGATCGTTTGACACGTCGCTTCAAACGCATAATTTTAAAACATGGCAAAAAAATTGTTTGATGGGTGTAATAAAACATAAAACAAAGAAATAGTTCCTCTGCACGAAAATTGTATTCGTTAGAGAAGGTTGCACTTGTTATCACAAGAGGCTCTCCCGTTATCACTGGAGGATTTTTGTCGTACGTCGTAAAGCCGGATACACAAGAGGTACTTGCCAAGTAACAAGCAACACATTTTTGAAATTCTCAGTTGGTTGGTTTCTAGGCAATTGCTAGAAATTAATTGAATATTTTGCAAGTTACTTGGCAAGCTCCGCGTGTGTGTATCCGGCTTAAGACCGGCTCACTACACGCGCGTTTACATTGAAGTGTCCCGAGCCCGAGACACTTGCTAGGAATTTAATGTCAGATACAAATTTTCAGTGTCAGACACTTTTCTAGAAATATCCATCTCGCAATCAGTGTTTATGCGTACATACAAAGCAATTTATGTCTGACACTTCACATTTAGGTATGTCGAGAGAAAAGTGTCTCTGGACACTTTTGTAAACGCACCTAGGCTATACTGAAAAACGGTTAATGAAAAACTGTCGTCCTGTCCCTATTTGTTTTCAGTTCGTAGAGTCGTGTATTTTTGTGACACGGTGCCCGCCGGGGCATTGCGAGAAGAAAAAACTACCGTGCTGAGGGATGTGGTGCGGGGTTCTAAAAAAAAATAAATATGTTTGGTGGTGCATTCAGACAGATTAATCTAGCGTTAGCGATGTTGACGTTAACGCTTTGACGATGGTAGGGGGGGGGGGTGAAAATGTTTAGCTTTGCGGTCTAATGCGAGGCCAAGGGCCGTATTCCGGAGCCGTGTGAAAATGCCGCAAAAATCGGTTGCTATGGAGGGATAATGTTATTTCTTATTCGGCGTCCTTGGATCCCGCTTGCGGCCTTTTTTCCTAACCGTTCAGAATAAGGCCCCTGTTCGACATAGTAGGCAAGATTACTAGTTTTCTGGCCTAAAATCCTGTAGTGTGCAGTGACGTTCCAATGGGTGGGCGGTTGGGTACCGCACTCATGTAATAATGGAGGTGCCAAATTTAAGCGGATCACCTCAACCAATATTGCCTGTTCCTGTAAAATTTATTTGGCAGTTGCTCCAAAAATATTATTTACCTTTATGGAAGCAGTGGCGTAGTTAGGAATTTGTCCTAGGGGAGAATCAAATTGAAATCTCGTTGGAGTGAGGGGAAGGGGATAATTTCTCATTTTAGCACCGCATTAGCAATTTTATATTACTTTTATAGGTATAGATTATTGCTCCTTATCTCAGTTCTAGCGCGTGAATCAGCACTCTTTTATCCGAGAATTAGTGATGTGTTGATGAGTGTAGTGAATTAGTGAGAGAAGTAGTGATGTGATTTTAGCAGTGAATTGGCGCTTTTTCTGAATATTAGCAGCGTAGTAGTGTTTCCAACCCGTGCATTACCGAATCTTCTCAATATTTGCCAAGAATTTGCATTTTCCTTAATGTAAGCTGCAAATTAGCTATTTTTTCCATTTTTAGCGGATAATTATCACCCCCTCCCGCCATAATGAGCTATTTTCTTAATTGATGCCGCGCTTATTAGTGATTTTTTTCTATTTCACCCGCGAATTAGTGATTTTCTTCATTTGTATCCGCGAATTAACGTTTTTCCTCAACCTTATAACCACTAATTGCAAATTAGCGATTTTTCTCAATTTCAGCCCTGAAATAGCTCAATAGCTGAATAGCTGTTTTCTGCTAATTTAGAGGCGAATTAGCGTCTATTCCCTTTTTTACGCGAATGGGAGATTTTTCGCCATATAAGTTGTGAATTTGCAATTTTTGCCCGATTTCAATCTGAAAGCGTCTTTTTGTTGTCAATATCATAGCGTGATTTCTCAATTTTAACCGCGGGGTTTGTCCAAAAACAACACTTTTGCGTTGATTTCCACAATTTATTTGAAGAATGGCCTTCATGCACCGCCAATGAGCAATGGTTTCTTAATTTTAGCCATAGCCACGAATATTAGCGATTTTTTCCATTTGTTTGCTGTGTCAGCAAGTTGCAAATTGCCGATCAGCACTTTACTGGGCTTAAGGACCTAATGAAACTGGGGACACGATGTAGTTTTTCTTTTTAGCCGCGAATTTTCCGCAAGATAGCGCGAATTTTCTCAATTTGAGCCGCCAGAATAGCGGAATAGCGCTTTCGGGGGCGCAATCTCTTTGCTGATATCACTTGCAACGTTATATTCTCCAGGTCGGATAGACTGTAATTCGTAGAAAGTAGCTAAATCGCTGTCCGACCCTACGACCCCTTCACATACCTACGTCCATGGATCAGGGGCGTAGGTACGGCGAAGAGATGGGGGATAGATCCCCCCCCCCCCAGAGCTACAAGTATACGAACGAAGGAGCACTAGTACCATAACGAAGAGCCCCATAAAAACTCCGCCAAAAATGAACGTTTCACGTTGAAGTTAGGTTTAGCAGATTTTCTGGACTTAAAGCAGTCCGAAAAGGTCCGAGTACGTCCAGCTTTTTCCTTGGACTTCAGACCCAACGCAGTAGTGTACCGTGGTACGGGGGGGGGGGTCGCCCCGGACCCTCTATCAGACAAAAATCGGTAATATTCCTGGCTATAGCTGCTAAAAAGCGCTGAACCGTGGTCTCGCGATGCAACTTCCAGACTAAAATTAAGAAAAAAATCGCTGATTCGCGGTACATGGAGGCCATTCTTCGAATAATTTGTAGAAATCAACGCAAAAGTTTTGTACTTGGGCAAACCCCGCGGTAAAAGTTGTGAAAACACACTATAATATTGACAAATAAAAGACGCTTTCAGGTTAAAATTGGACAAAAATGGTAAATTCACAACTGAAATGGCGTAAAATCGCCCATTCGCGTATGAAAAAGGGAATAGGATGCTGAATGGCAGCAAAATTAGCACAAAACGCTATTTCACAGCAGCAAATTTTCGAGGGACTGGGGAGGCTGAGGGGCTGTGCATTTGTGTTCCACTGAGGGGGGGGGGGTGCATTTGAGTTCCGAGAGGGGCTTCTCTCTGGTGGGGTTCGCTCTTAGCGTGAGCCTACCAGGCTAGCTCAGCGGTAGAGCTCCTGGCGTGAAACTAGGTCGTGTGGGTTCGAATCCCACCTTGAGGGCAATTTTTTCTCGGAACTCAAAACAAGTAAAAATAGTAAGTATTTAGCTTCAATAATGTTTAATTATTTATTTTCAGCCTCCCCACTCCCTCGAATTCACAGGTGTGACTAGGGTGGAGCAGTGAGGGGGGAGTAATCCCTTGAAAAGTCCTAAGACAAGGGTCGTCTAAAAATAAATCAATTAATTAATTAATTGCTGGGACGTATAAAAAGAATAATAATTGAGAAAAATTATAATTTGCGCCAAAAACTGAATATACGCCAATTTGCGGATTCTGAAGGCAACTTTGCAGGCTGAAATGAAATGAAAAAAAGTGCCAATTTATGGCAGTAGGCGAAGAAACCGCTAATTCGCGAAGAAACTGAGAAAATTCGCACATGCATTGCGTATGCTGAACCAAAAAAATCCTAATTCGTGCATAGTCTCTCTATTTTGCGGCTAATAATGTGGAAAGCACTTAAGAAAACGTTAATTTCCAGCTAAAACTGAGAAAAGTGCTAATCCCCTGGTAAAACAATTTAAAAAACGTCTGCTAATGATTATAGCACAGTGCTTCCTCGCTTTTCACCCCCTCCCCCTTGTACGATTTTGACGAAATTGATAGGGGACCCTCTGCTAGCCAACACATATATTCCCTGAAAATTTCATCAAATTCGGATAAAAACTATGGAAGATATGCTTGTTACAAGGATTTGCGGACAGACAGACACGAAACCGAAATTGTTCAGGAAGGTATAAAACGTGAAATGCAAGTGGAAATTTCGATTTTAAAGAAGAAGAAAAAAATATTTCCTAAAAGTGAAAACAATGCTTCCGTAGCTCGGAAGCAAAATCGATTGCTGAAATTGGCTGAAAAAAGACTGTTGAAATTGAGGAAAACGCCAAAACTCGTGGATAATTAAGAAACATCGCTTACGGGATAAAAACGATACTTTGCTGCTAAAGTTGAGAAAATGCGCAAATTCATGGCTGTGGGAGGGGGTGGGGCAAAACCGCTAATCTGCGGCTGAGATTGAGAACAACGATACACTTTTTAGTTTAGTAGTTGGATTTGTTGAAAATTAAAAAATTGTGGTTAAAATGATCGAAAAGGGCTCAAAAGGAAATGTAGTGTTCTTCAACTTATTTTCTGAGAACTATCGTGAGATACTAAAAGTAGAATCGTTATAAGCAAAAGACTCTAAATCAGTCAAAGCAGCAAAAGAGTCGGAATCACGGGGAGAAAACCATTCAATGGCTCGTTCCGCTCGTTCTATCGAAAACCACTCTTAAATTCCGGTTTCCCCGTGTCCTGAGATCACAAGTTACGCAGTTATATCATTTTTGCAAAAATCAGGGGTCATTTTCGAGATTTTAGGAATTTAGGGTGCTGGTCTATTTTTTCGACTCCATCCAGAGTGACCCAGTGAGGTCTGTGTGCTACAAGGCTCAAACAAGTAAAGTAAGTTTGCACCCCCCGCCGGGCCATCGATTGAGGGGCCGACGTTTGCGGGAAAATTTGTGGGACCCCTGAAAACGCGTCGAACCGACCATATAGACGCTGGAATTGAGGATAGAATCCCTTTTATTATGGCTCTTCTGACGGAAAATTGCCCGTCTCATTCAGGCTAGATGAGAATGGGGGGGAGGGGTCGGTTTGACTAATTTGTTCTACCCGAATATTGGGTTGATCAGACATCCTACTTTCCCCGGTCTTGTGTCCTGCTCATTAGAACGTCCAGGGTGAGGTCAACAGTACCCTCTTTTTTGTCCCACTTTTTCGATGGTTGGTCTAACTCCAAACATCTTTCACGTTTACCTTTCAACAAAGCTATGGGGCTTGGCTGGAACGTCCCCAGTCACGCGTTTTCCCTCAGTCTGATTAAAAACCAATCAAGCGTGGTTGGCACTTTCAAAAACTAAATTCAATTCCCTCTACTCCAGACACTAAAAACTCAAAATTCGCGGATTTTTTGCGGATTCGTGTCGTTCAAATCCCAATTTCATTGGTTTTTGCTCCTGCCAAAACAATTTTGTGGACTTCGTTCCTATAAAACCGGATTTCAGATATCTCTTTATGACGTCAGTTTTGCTGGTTTGGTTAGTTATAAATACTAACTTTGCAAAAACAAACGAGCAGAAAACAAAACCCGCGATTTCGGTTTTTTCACACCCCAACCCCAATTCGTAATTTCGCTGGAGATTATAGCTCTTTCATAACCAAATGTATCAAATTTGGCGACAATTTCATGGATTTCGTAATATCCTACCTCAATTTCGTGGATTTTCACACTTACAAAAACAAGTTTTCGTGAGTTTTGCTCTTTTCTAAACCATTTTTATGGCCTTTGCTCTTTCCTAACCTGATTTCGTGGTCTTGGCTCCTTAAAACCCCAATTTCGGGGATAATTGCCTGATCAAAACCCAAAATTCAGCTACTTATAAGATCATTTTCGCAGATTCGGTTAATTCGAAAAATTAATTTGGCGGAAAGCGAACGAAAGAAATCCAAATTTTGTGATTCTGGCGTTTTCAACCTCCAATTTTAGTCTTCCATGTAACCAAGTGTTTCAAATTTAGAACCTTGAAAATCTAATTTCACGAATTTTTGTTACATATAGTATGTATTTCCTACCCCTCTTTGATTTTCTCGCTTTTCAAAACCAAATTTCGTGGGGTTTGTCTCACTAAAATTATTTAAAAAAAAAAAAAAAACTAAAATCAGTTTCTTCGGTGAATAACTGAATAAGCCAATTCAGAAAACAAAGGCTCCTTCAAAAACCAAATTCCCGGATTTGACGTTTTCCGTCATTTTGGCACTTGTACAAATCTCAAGTTTTGCGGATTTTCACTCTTTCGAATCCTAATTTTGCGGATTTGGCTCATTCTAACCGAGTCAACATGTACAACAACAATTTTAACATTAAACTGTTTTTCTAGGCGTCCTACTGTTGTGCCCTACATTCCGTCATAAGCGTCCTACTTTTTTGTGTCAGACACCCTCGGAAACTACTTTAATTTACACCTGGTCACTCTACCTGAATAGCCTCCATGGTCCCGCATTTTGCCCCCGCTTTTTTTTGTAGGTGCGAACTCGGGTTTACCGAACCTGCCGGCGCCTAAGCCCTTAAACGGCTCTTACACCATACCCTGACATCCATCAGCAGTGCCCTTTACACCTGTACTTTGCGGGTGGTTTGGTCGGTTATCATATAACGCGCACGGTCATTAACGCCCACACGAAGCCGAGTGAGCCTTGTCACAGCTCGCCGCAACCTTATAGTGAAATGGGCAATAGCTGGATTCGAACCCAGGCCCGCTGGGTTGCGAAACGAGTATGCCACTCTGCAATGCCACCTACTAGGAGCGAAAATTTAAAATTATGAGATCTCAACTCTTGAATTGCCGCAACAATCGTGACCGTATTTTATGGTGACGACTACGAAGTGGAAATTTTCACACTGTTAATTAATGACCCGGTCTAATGCGGTTTCCATTGAACGCAATCACCTCCGACCCAGTGGAGTGAAGTCGGGTAAGCTTGACGTGCTGTACAGTGGTGTTTTGCTGGTCTGTAGTAGCTCCTTCAAGTATTCAAAACTTTGAATGGGGAGGGGCATCACCTATTATGGAAAAGTATTTATCCTTACTCTACAGTGATGGTGTCTGATTGTTATCGGTGGAACTTGCATTGGCTCAATCTAAATTTTTGGAAATGGGGTGCCCCCAAAAAGAAAGAATGCGTTTTAAGCTGTGTCAGAGCTGGTGCAATATTCAAGTTTGATGGTGCCCTGCGGATGCCTTCTTTTGAGACCCTCGCGGTCGTGGGGGGGGGGGGGAGAACCAACTTCAGTGAGGTAGGGTCAGGGGCAACGATACTTATTTTGAGTGCACTGGATTGCTCATCAAAGCGAGCAATCAGAAAGTGGATTAGAGGTATCGCCTTCCAACTTAAATACCCAAACAACTAATAATAATAATTTATTAGCACGTTCAAACAATTGTTGTATGACTTCGTCACAGGATTATTAAATCAAGAATCAAGCCGTCGAATCCAGTGTTAGAGCCGCTTTTTTTGTTACATAGGAATTGTGAAAAATAATTTGCAACCTAGGATCCCCCCCCCCCCCGGCTTTTGGAATCTTTTTCATTTGTGGGCCGCGTATTTCATGATTGGAGAACGTAATAGTGGGGAGAGCTGGTTATTATCATAAGGGTAAAATATATTATTTGAACGTTCAATATTTCTTTTAATTTTCTTACGCTAATAATAATTATAAGTTTAATTAGTAAAATGACAAATCAGTTCATTTAGAAATCAGTTCTTCTTCTTAAAACCTTTGATGAAGATTTTGTTAAAATCTAACTACACAGTCTTGATAAAAATTTAAGCAATCATTAAAAAAAACATCAATAAAAAAAAGAAGCAATTGGGCATGCTAACCCCCCCCCTCCCTGACCGTTCAAATCCACTACTTTCTACCTACATCTTTGCCTGAGGGTTTGCAAAAATAACCCCTCTGTTTTCTTTTCATTACGAACTACTTCACAACTAAAAGTATCCGCTCAAGACGAGAAAAACGGTTTTTCTTTTTTCCTTCGGGTTGTTTTACACAAAAAAGAAAAGCGTCGCCGTTTGAACGGAGTACACTGTACTGAGGTGCCTTCTCTTCTTGCTCCCTGGTTTATTCCAATCTTATAAACCAACGTGTAATCTTTTCCACTAAATTTAACTTACTAAAAACAACAGAATCTTTAAATACTACAAAATGCTAAAAATTTCCATTCGTTCTATTAAAAATTCAGTCACACTCGACCAACAAACGACGAAAAATTTAAACTACAATTTCCGAGTTTTTGTTTTGTTTAATATTTTACTTGCTAAAGAGGTAGCTGTGTTGCCGGCATTTTCAATTAAATTTATAAATTTGTTGGTTGCCGAAACAGTAAAATTTAGAATAAAATGCAAATTAAAGGCTACGTTTTTTTAGTTATTGCACAACGCTTCAATATAATAAATTAATAAAAAGTTTGGCTTATAATTATAGGAGGCATTCGTTATAGTTTGTTTGCGGGGCTCCGCGACTTAAATTCTAGAATGATTTAAATAGAAACGCTAGGATTAAATTATTTATAGTATTGATTTTCTATAAAAAAGCAACACAACGGCTTGTGATCATAGTTAAAATCTCGTATCACAGTCAATATACAGTAAAAAGGATAGGATGGCAGTGGGAGATAACGTCGTTAGGCACAAGGCTTTTTAAAGTTTCCGTTTCATCTAGGATGCCTTAGCGTAATGAATTACCGAACTATAGCGTATAGGAGCGTCGGCCCGTGCGTCCGACTCCATGGACTGAAGAATCGCTTTTGAGCGTTTCCTGTGAGGTAGTATGACAACTTCACGAATATCGTGAGGCTCGGGCGATGAGGAGGCCGCCGGGCTGACGGGATTGCTGCACGGCGGAGTTAGAAGGGGATCGACTTCGTCGTCACTCGCCACTGTGCTTGGGGCTCGATGATTGTTGCCGTTAATGCGAAGTAGATCGGAGCGGGGAAGTGTTGGCGGTGGAGCGACAGCGGCGGTGGGGGAACGGCGCTGAATCGACGCCACCGGTTCAGGGATGAGGTAGACAACTGGTTCGGTGACGCCGAATCCGGGGGTTTCGAGGATGTGATCGGGGCTGGGCTGATAGTCAGATCCGTCGCCGTCTTCACCGCTGGCAACGGCGACCGCGGCCAGGAGAGCTGGATTGAGACCACCGGGTTTTTCGTTTTTGTAGAGGTAGCCGCAGAGCTCGCGGATATTCGGGTACGACGTTGCTGAACCTGGGGCGGTGGTGGCAGTGGGCGTTGTTGCCAGAGCGGTAACGCGCCCGCTTCCCGTTTTGTTCTCCTTGTCGCTCGCCGACGATGCACAAGAAGATTCAGTCTCGGAGGGTTGCCCATTTTCTTCCGTCCTTCCATTCTCGGAATGACTTTTTATGTGACTCTCCATCGTCTTTTTAGACGCAAACGTTTGATTACAAATTGTACATTTGTATACTTTCTCCCCATAATGTGCTACTTGGTGAAGCTTCAAAACATGATTATAACCGAATGACTTACCGCAGATGTCACACGAGTACGGTTTCTCGCCCGAATGCGTACGATTGTGAACTTTCAGTTGTTTAGAACACGTGAACCCTTTACCGCAGTCTTTGCAAACGTACGGTTTTTCACCGGTGTGGGTCCTCATGTGTATGACGAGTTGCCCGCTCTGTATGAAGGTCTTATTACAGACGGCACACTTATGCGGGCGTTCACCCGTGTGGATCCGCATGTGTCTGTGAAGTTTCCCGCTGTGCTCGAACGCTCGTTCACAAATGTCACATTTATATGGACGCTCTTTCGTGTGTATGCGACGGTGAACACTCAGATTCTCTTTAACCGAAAATGATTTGGTGCAATACTCGCAGTGGTAGGGCTTTTCTCCAGTGTGCGTTCTGTAGTGACGTGTCAGTCGAGCCGGAACCGCGAATGTTTTCCCGCAAAAATTACACTGGTAGGGGTCTTCGCCGTCTTTGTGCGTCTTCAGGTGGGCTTGAAAGGCGGTGCGCGAGGCGAAGCTTTTCTGACAAGTGGGGCACTGCAGTGTTTCTGCTGTCGAGTCGGCGGCAATTATTGGCTTTTGTGGCGATGCCGCCGGTGTGACAGTCGCAGGAGTGGTCACTGTGGTCGATGACTGGACCAGGGGCGGCGCAGCTGCCGGTGGTTGAAAACCCACGGGGAGATCGGGACTGCACACGACGCGACGAACTGGACGCGCTGGTTCGTCGGCTGAGGACGCCTCTGCGGGCCCGACGACGCTACCACCACCGGTTGGTATTGTCAGGGTGCTTAACGTGCAGTCAGCGCCCACGGGAACCGCTTGACGACCCTCCTCACCGCTCAGATATCCAACCATCTCTGACACTCGGCTCCACAGATCTGTGTCAACAAAAAACAAATTCATTTATTATTGGGTAATAAATTCATTTAATATGCCCTTTTTACCGTGATTTTCTGATTTCTCCTTGTTACAATTAGTCCAAAAGTGTTTTATCCAGTCTTTACTCTCGGCTTTCGAGGGGTCCATACTAACAATTTTCCCAAGATCGTACTAAAATCTTCACATAGGAGGGGGAGTAAACTGAAAATCCGACGGTACTCCAAGCTAAAAAGTGACTGACACTCTCCTTCAGGAACAACCCCTCTTCTTGCCCGTCCACTGTTGTCACTCTTCCCGCCTCCACTCCAAACCACCGGGAGGAATCCCCCTTTTTTCATCGGAGGAAGAAACTCTCTAAACCCACCACCCCCCTCTCATCATCCCACCCCCGGAACCAACCCCAACAGTCCCCCTGAGTTGCACGTGTAAACTGAGTGGGGGCCCATGCGCTTTGACTGTTATGACGACACGACACGTGCCGAACTCTCTCTTCCTTTCAAAGACCCTGCCGCCTCCCCCATTTCACTGCCCATCCCATCAGGAGAGTCCTAAGGGTGGCGGGGGACATGGCAAGGAATAGAAACACAACAACCTCTCGTTCTTTCTCACTCACTCACACACACAGCTTCGAATGGTTACTCAACCGCCGTTGTTGTACTAGGTCAGGGCCGCCCTCCCCCCAAACTTCCCACTCATCATCTTCTTTCTTCTCAGCTCTTAGTAAAACGTCCCCCGCCCCACCAACTAGAAGGCAAAAGAGGTAGAAATGAGTCCGCGACCAACTCTCCACAGGTATTTTACTTTGCTTGAATAGAATTAAAACATGAAATATTAATGGTAATTCTGAGAAAAACTGTTGGGAGAATGTAAGTAAAAGGCCTTGTCTTTTTTTTTATTCTGACAACTTCAAGCCTCAAATGGGCCGAAATGAGAGCTTGGAGCCGGATAAAACACTTTATTCAACACTATCAACTACCCCAAAAACCATGAAAGGTGCTACCTGGAAAGAGGGATTTTTCAGCCCTTACATCTCCTCCACATATGGTCATTGTAAGCCCTCACATCGCACAAGGGCAAGCTTCAGCCACCACAGGAAATGGTCAATTGCGGCCCACGATAGAAGTGCTGATTTGGGAACTGCACCACATCCCTCCCTCACATTCACCACTGGATGTTAAAAGGTACCCATGAAGTCCTACAACCATTATTTGATTTCGTCTTTCGAACAGTCCGCTGAATTTGGCTCCGCCCAGCATTTACCATGGGCAACATCCCCCCCCCCTCTTGGATAACCCTTAAATTATGTTATACGTGCTCGTACTACAGCCTCCAAAGCCTGCGTTGACAAGAGCGTGGCTATAGCAAAAGCGATAAGCAAGATGCGAGTGCGAAATCTACCGAAAATGCACCCTCCCTCTATCGATGTTTTGCGTGTATGGCTGAGATTGAAAAGTTACATATTTATTTTTTAAAAATATGAAAAAAGGGCACTAACTATTGATATTTAAGACGCTTCCGTTGTTCTGGCGAATTGAATGACCGAAGATCGAAGACGGTTGGGCGGCGAGGGAGCGATGGAAGCGGCGACGGCCGACTCTTCATTGCTTGTAGTCGTCGATTCCATTGACTCGAGTATGGCTTTCGATCGCTTCCTCGGTGGCAGTATAAGAGTCGGTTCGCTTACAAATGGCGGTATAGAAGATTCCGGGCTGACGGGATTGGAACTGGGTGGAGTGAGCGGTGACTCCTCTTCCGTCGTTGTAGTAGTCGTGTCTAAACCAAAGGCTCGTTGAATCGACTCGACGGGGTCTCGAACGATGACCATCGAGTCTTCGTGGGAGTCGGACGAAGGTTGCGGGTCGTCCACTGTTGATTCTTGTTGGTTATTCTCCGGGTGGGTTTTTATGTGAGATTCGAGGCTTTTTTTCGAGGAGAAGGTGTCACTGCAGATGGTGCACTTATAGAGTTTTTCGCCGTAGTGAGCAACAAGATGGTGTTTAAGGACATGGTTGTGACCGAATGATTTCCCGCATATATTGCACGAGTAGGGCTTCTCCCCTGAATGAGTTCTATGGTGGACTTTGAGTTGCTTCGAACAAGTAAACCTTTTACCACAGTCCTTACAAGCGAACGGCTTCTCCCCTGTGTGAGTTCTTTTATGAATCACCAACTGTCCACTTTGAATGAATGTTTTATTGCAAACCGAACATTTGTGCGGACGCTCCCCCGTGTGTGTTCGTTTGTGACGTCTCAATTTCCCGCTATGCTCGAAAGAGCTACCGCACAGTTCACATTTATACGGTCGCTCTTTCGTGTGTATCCGTCGGTGAACACTCAGATTTTCTTTGACGGCGAAAGATTTGTCGCAGAATTCGCAGCTGTATGGTTTTTCACCCGTATGAGTCCTGTAGTGACGGGCGAGACGAGCAGGAACTGTGAACACTTTGCCGCAGTAGGTGCACAGATAGGAGTCGTCCGAGTCTTTTCGGGGGCGCGGCAACTTAGCGGCGAACAGTGTTTTCGACGTCGAATCCGAGGGTGAGCCTGTTGGAACGGTCGGACTCTTCTCTTCGTCTTTGGTGTCATTCTCTTCGCCTTCGTCTTGTTTCACGGTGAACACTCCCACTGTAGTCAGACTGGTGAGCGTGAAGTCGTCCTCAGGGTCGCTTTGCTCTTCGTCACTTTTCAGCCACATGTTACGATTGGCCATCGCGGCTTCTTCTTTTGTTTTTTCCTTTTCAATTGTTCAAGTGTCAGTGCGGCCGTCTAATTCGCAGTATCTGCACACACATACAGATTTCTTTCCATAGAACAAAAGTTTTTTCTATGTCATTTCCCGTGAAACAAACAATAAATTTAAATTACTTGACTAAGCAAAAGAGGAGAGGTATTAGAAGTAATAAAAACCGTGATGAATACACGCGCTTCGGACACGTGCCGCTAGTTTTTCACTTTAAAGATTTCGGAAAACCATAAACGTAAAAATAAGGTGCAAATGGTAGTTGAAGGATTTTCTCTACGATTTTTAACCTCAAGAATCACAAAAATACACATTTCCCGAATAGGTTAGGTCTTGCACGACACTCAACGTTCTACTGCTCAGGGTGGGTACCGAAAAACTGGCTTAGGGCAGGTCGTGTCCCAGGTATGTCTTGTGGGGCTGCAATCCTCTTAAAAGGGATATGTTGAGTTTCACAAACAAAAAAGTTGACCTGAATTTCTCCCACCCCCTATATATCAGTGTGAAAGCCCATAGGTTTTCCCTTTATGTTTCCCTCAAGACACAGATTGACAGGGGCCCAGGTAAACCTTTTCCTATTCGGCTTGTTCCTAGAAAAAATCTTGTTCGTGATGATGAGGGGTGAAGGGGCCAATATCCGTGTTGGTAGGTGAGCCCCGAAGTTTTTTTTCTTCAGGCCACTGAATTATGAGAGAGAGACAGTTAGGTACTTTTTCTGACTATTTATTTCGTAGTGAGCGGGTCGTACACGAATGTTTTACATCCATCCACACCATCTCGGAATTTTATCGGTGGAAGGATGGCCTCCAAAACGGGTACCAGAGTTTTTCGCTTGGTGAGTGTCAGAAATCTGTCTAATCCCCCCCCCCTCTGTTTTTGACGTGGCTTAGCGTTTATGAAACACCCCTCGAAACCTTGTGTCCTCTCACCCACAACCACATCCTGGTGGTTTCTGGACCTTCTATTAATGCCCCCCCCCTCACTCCTCTTAGAGCATTCAGAAATGCTCTGTAATTGGGTTCAGTTCTAATTCATTTTTGTGGGCTCCGTCACCGTTCAAAATAGCGACAAGCTCTCGCTATGTGGAAAGCGTGTTGGTCGTTCTCTTTGACAAATAGTGTTTACGTCCTTTTAGCCTTGTCATTTTGCTTCACAAATAATTTCTTTTCCCCCGGTCCCCCTCCACCCACAAGAATCTTTCTAGGGAAGAAATTATAAGAAACAGCTCTTTACAGAGCCTCCCTTCCCCGCCACCCAAACACTACGACCGACTCACTCAGGTTGCATGACGGAATCTCGAAAAAGGGAAGAGGAAACGTGATTGTAAAGGGGAAAGGATGGTGGGGAGTTTCACCGCGCGTGGATGCGGATCAGCCCGTGGTTCACACTTCCACAGCGCAACAGAGTGAACCCCAGACTTATCCTCCACGAGCTCTCACTTTTCACCCGGTCACCGACCTTTCTCTTTTTATTTCTCCTCGACATCGTCGTCCTTCCTCCGAACCTAAACAAGAAAAAAAGGCCTCTCCCCCACGTTGTTGATCGAGCTGGTGTGAAAAAAAAAGGAGGGGGTTCAATTGGGAATTATGGTGGGGGAAATTCTCAATGTTTAACAATAATCCCCCCAACCCACCCACCCTTACAGAACAACGTTTACTCACAAAACCCAAAAATCGTTTTCTAGCGAAGAAAATTCAAATCCCCTCCCTTCCTCGTGGTTCTCAGTATCCTCTCGATGACCCCAATCACTCACCGAAGCCTCAATATTCGTATAAATGGCAACAAAGTAAACGTAGCTATCTATTGGAGAATTTAGATTAGATTGCACTTCAATAATATTGTTATTTGACTCGCGTGGCAGCATTTTTTGCCACAAATGCATTATTATTATTACATATAAGCAATGTTCGGGTGGGTAGGGGGGTTTGAAAAAAGAAGCTGAGGCTATCAATTAGCGAGATTATCTTCATAATTAGGATACGTACACGGTACACACGTATTACAATGATGTATGCATGGACCCCAAACCTCTAATTAATACCTATTATAATTTTAAGGGCTCTGCTGCTTTAATTTTGAAAAATCGTCCGTTGTGACCTGTGCTGTGGTCCTAGGAGAGCCACATTTTTTTTTTTTTTTTGTCTTCTCCCTCTCTCGTTTTATGGGCAAAGGGTCACTGAGTTCTAGAGAGTCAAAAATCGTGCTGTTGAGGGCTGCGTCATGTGTGGAAAGGTTATAAGATTGTAAGAGCAAAATTTATAGTTATTGTAATCGTTAAATGGAGAACGCCTTATTTCAACTTGGTTCTCCATTAATTTATTGGTCCTGAGAGGATAAAATTAAGCAGGTTCAGGGCTATGGAATTATTCAGGGTTGAGTCGGTGCTAATTGGTGCCAATATTTTGTACGTAATTCGAATTTCATCGCGAAATCTTGAAAATCAAGTACAATAAATGGCAAGCACGCTTAGTTTGCGCCAGAAAACTTTAAGACGGCTACACACATGCGGTACTCGTCAAACACCGAGCAAAATATTTTTCAATTTTCAGTTGGTCGGTTTCCAGGGAATGGCTAGAAATTGATTGATATTTTTCTCGTTACTTGGCAAACACCGCATGTGTGTAGCCGGCTTTAAAAGAAAAACTGCCTATTCACGGGAGTATTCCAACGATTCGATGACAAAATGGCGGACTGTGGTCCACCCAGAAATCTTGATATCTTGTATTTTTGTTGTGTGTGTGAAATACAAAAATAAAAGAATAGGCAAACACTAAACAGTTGAAGTATGGTCAGGGTTTTTTGTTGATGTTGCTTGGAAGAAAATATTTTCTCCCCCGTCGAGAAGACCACGAGAATCTGAATTCCGCCATTTTCCTTTTTCGCGATATCCCCCTCGGAACCCCTGACCTTCTCCACTCGAATCTTCGTTAGGGTATACCCGATTATGTGCGAAAGACGGAAAAATCCGATTTACTGGGGCCTAACCGGTTAAAAAGTTGACTTATTTGGATGATGTTACGCTCAAAAAATTGAATTACGAAGCATTTCGCGGGTTTATTTAGCGAGCGCGAGGCTTTAAAATGTGCAGGTTTATAGGAAAGCGCTAGAGTGAGTCCGCCATCTTGTTTGGCCGTTCCTCGCGGAATATTGGCGAATTTTATTTTATTTTTTTTCGTTTTTTCGCGATTAATTGGGGAATTTTCACTTGAAACACAAAATTTCAAGTTTCATGGCATCTTGGAATTGGCTGTTGTCCTCAAAAATAATTTATTCGACATCATTAAGAGACCACAAAAAATAAAAAAAATGTTCCCCGTTCAGTTACGGACGTGAAACTTTTTTTTTTATGTAACGGAATTCGTATGAAGCATAATTTGAAATGAAGAAACTCATAAAATACCATGAAAATTATCCTAAGAACAATAGACTAATAAAACTTATAATTTGAAAATTATGCCACACAATCTAAAACACGATTTCGGCAGTAATTAAGAGGACCAAATTACGGACATGAATATGGCGAATGGTCCTTAATTAGAATTATAAATAGATACATAAAGTGACTCACCAGAAAACTACCGAAGCTATTGGGGACGATCTTGTTCTTCCTCTTGACCTATCGTAAACTCAAAAGTGTTAGGCTTAGGTAACATGCCACCTCCCTCCAAACTGTGTATCCTCTAGACAGAAAAAACTCGTTAGGGCTGCACAATTGGTTCGAGATGATCGAGAGCTAATTTTTTACCTTGTCTAAAGCAACCCCTTAGGACCCGAGGGCTCAATCAAAACCAACCCCCTTAAGGCTTTAACCCAATAACTATAAACATAAAAACGTGTACGCGTTCCTCCACCGTGTTATGCCCATGGTTTTTTGAATCCACGCTTTACAGGGATAGGGCGAACAGACAGCCGATTGAAGCCGACGGGGGCCGAAACTGCCGAAAAAAAAAGCGGAGCGGGTTGTCCTCTACCTCCTATGTTCTCGATCGGGGTTGGTATCAACGACCTCCGTACATGAAGATTTGGGATTGCCGGCGCGTGGAGGATGAGCCGGTGGTTCGTTACTAAACGTGACGTCATTTTCTATAGCTGCTCCCCCCGTCAGCCACGACGTAGGAGGAGGAAACTCGCTGTAGACACCGGTGTAGGCCTCGTTCATCCCCACCAACACCCTTTCAACCCGGTCCTCGAGATATACCTGGCACCCCTCCTCTACACGATCACCTCCTTTTGGAAAAAAAAAAACTTACGCAAGTGTTGGAGTTCAATGCTCAATTGAGGACTTTACTTAGGCTTAGAGGCTAATTTGAAAGGACTTCCTTCATTCTTTTTATTTATTTAATAGAGTACCACAATCTTTAAACGTCATATCCCTTCGTTAAAGTCTCCAGATCTCCAGATTACCCTCCCTCACCTAAATGTTACGCGGGAAATGCAAGAGGTCAATACACTCATCGACGTATAGCACTCAATTTTTTTTTCTTTTCTTTTTTTTTTTTTTACTAATTCATTAATCCAGAAAAAGTCCTCCTTCAAATGAGTAAAGCCGGCGCATACGGCCTCTGCGCCGAGGTAAAGTTATGCCGCATCCGATCCGGAAGATCAAACATCACGCGTCAAGCTCCCATCCCCCCAAAGCTGAAGGGCGTATCCCTATCACAAGATAAAGTGTGCCCTCCCCCCCTTCTGAATGCAATTTGATGCGAATCCATAGTACGGATCAACGAAATTTAGGGTTTGCAAGTGCAATAAATCCGCGAAATTAATTTTTTTAATTATTCAAATTACTCATACCAGCGGGAAATTGGTTGATATTTGAACGAGCAAATCCCACAAAACTGCTTTTTAAAGAGGTCACGACGAGCAAATTTTGCTTTTGATGCAGCGAAGCCTGCAAAATTTGTATTTTTTAGTGAGCCAGCCCCCCGAAATTTGTTTCTGATTAGGTCACCAAAATTTTGCGATAGCTCAAAATTTGATTTTTATTGAGCCAACTTCACGAAAATAGCTTTTTTGGAGTGATTGTGTTTTTCAGGGAGCCGGCCCCGTGAAATGTTGTGTTTTATAACGGAGCCAGCCCCGCAAAATTATATAGTTTTGAGTGAGTCGATTACACGAAATGGCTTTTTGAATGGGTCAGTTGCACGAGATTCGGGTTTTCATGCAATGAAGCCCGCGCAATGGCTTTTCTGGGTGAGAAAGCTTTGCGAAAATGATTTTTATAGTAAGCCAACCCCGCAAAACCGTTTTTTTCCAGGGAGATCCAGCCCCGCGAAATTGGATTTCGGGTTTTATGAAGAGTCATACCGTCGAATGGCTTTTTACTAGGCGTGTAACGCTTTGCTTTGTGGTCACTGAATTAGTCAAAGCATTAAAATTGGGTACCGTGAATGTCAAATCCGTGGAATACAGACTTCAAAAGTGCCTAACCAGTGGAATTCATTTTTGGAATTAGTCAACCCCTCGAAATTTGTTTTTTCGGGAGTCAATCCTACGAAATTTACGTTATACGTGAAAACCCTGTGAAATTGGTTTCTGTGAGCACGAAATTTCTGTTTCGAGGGGCAAACCCCTCGGGAAGTTGATTTCTTTAGTTGCCAAATTATGCGAAATTAGGATTAAAAGGGGTGACACTTGCAAATTCCAGTCTTTGTAGTAGACCATGAACGGCAGAGCCACGGTTAGTTGTGTGATTTTGCTTTGGTAATACAAGAATCATGATTCATGACTGGTGCCAAAAGGAGGTGGGTGGAGGTAAAAGAGGAGAACTCACATTGATGAGTAGGACTCAATCTGGTGAGAGGGGCTCAACGCCAACGAGAGTCTACACAAAAGGATAGACGCCTGTGTGAGTGACCCAAAATTACGTCCCTTTTGCCATCATGTCGAAACTCATGCACCCATCTGATAGGTGTGATGGCAACAAGGGGGACTCTTTCCTCCCAATGTCAATGACGCACTCCTCGCTTTTGCCCCCCCCCCCTGCGGACAGCCCTGATCGTTTGTCTTGAACCAATGAGACTACTCGCCATCCTCAGTATCAATATGCCACACACCCTCATGCCTGTAGCCCTGCATGTGCCTGTAGCATTTGTCTTTTGCTACTGAGCGCAGTTGCCCGCGATAGCATGACCGATCCCCCTCAGTTGTGGAATTGAGGCGGTCGAATCGAATGGCATTCGGAAAAATTTGAAATGTCCTGTTAATGCCGAATGTGCTGTGGAATCTGGATATTAGCCAGAATTGATTGAGGACAGTCGGTCAAGCCGTTGTGACTTAGGCTCTGGAGATTTGGTTGCACTATAGTGACACTGAGGTTAGCGAACAGTCAAAATTGGGGAATTTTGCAACAGGGTTTACTTGGAACTGTTCTACAAGTCTTTTATAGACCAGTTGAAAGCCCTGGTCTTGCAACTGGTCGAAAAGTATTGTCGACCAGATGCAAGAACTGGTCTTTCAACTGGTCTACAAGACTTGTAGACCAGTTGCAATACCATTTCGTTCAACTGGTCTACAAGATCTGTTCCAGTTGAAAGACTAGTTCTTGCATCCGGTCCAGTTGATACTTTTGGACCAGTTGAAATAGACCCCGAAACCGGTATGTTCAAAACATGCCTCATAGGGGTAAGGTTGACAACTGTGGTATATTATGAATCACTAGGGACGTATATTGAATACATATAACTGTCCCCAACTGCTTAATACTTATAGTATAGTCCCTCTAATGGATTATCTGATTTGTCCAAGCCTACAGGAGTTTGACAACTTTTATCTACTTTTAAACTTTTTGAATACACGTCTTATTTATACCCTTTATTATTATTATTATTATTATTATTATTATACTCGTTATTGTTATTATTGAATTTCAAGACTTAGGCCTGTATTCATAGACATTTCTTAAACTTTAATTTTCCTAAGTGGGCGTCGGAACAGATGATTTTTTCCCAACAAACCTGCTTTAATTTTTACCTAGGAGACTTATAACTTAAGTAGCGACCATGAATACGGACCATAGTACTTATGTTAGTTGAAGATTTACTATTAGAGTTGAGGCTTCGTTTTTCTCCTGTGCTTCTTCTTCTTCTTTTCCTGAGCTTTCGCCATCCTGGGCTGGAGGCATCGTCAATGGCTCCCGTACATTTATGCATTACGAAATTACGATAGTCGAGAAAGCCATTTTTAAACACAAAATCTGTCTTTTTGGGTCTTGATTATTTGTATTTTTAGAACTGTTTTGAATTAAAGTTAAATGAGGCTTTCGCGTAAGTGTCGTAACCCAGTTTTACCGGTTGAACTTGAATGGAAGTATTGATCGCCGGGGCGGTATGAGTATATGCACGCGGGCGCTACAAGAGGACGAAGCCCTTTCGACCCTTGGAGAAAGTGAACATTGTCCTTCCCTTACCGCGCCTTTGATTATTCAATCAAAGTTAAACGTTAACAAAAAAAAACTCGAATTTAGGAGGTCTTAAAAAAACGATCTTCTAACAAAACAAAGGGCCCTGAGGGCTCTCAAAATTGTCATAAAGATTGATCGGTAGAGGGAGGGTCAGGCCATACATAAATCCCAAGGTAGAGGAGAAGGGCTCATCTCATACTCATACCAGCAGTAGCAGCTAGCAGCAGCAGCAAGAGTTGAATGCACTTGACTTGCGTGTTGGCCCTCAGTGTTTCAATCGAATGGTTATGGGGCGGTGCTGGGGGGCGGTCGGGTGTAGCTGGCGGGTCAGCCTAGGGTTCGTTCGATTCCACGTGGATACGAGAAGACCCTCTGTTGTAGAGTGCGGCGGCGGGGCCTCCTCTTGAACGGCCTTTCACCTTCGACGACCGTCAAAAGGACGATAAACTCCTTTTTTTGAACTGAAAAAAAGAACCGTGTCGATGTTTGGCGGGGTGGGGTGGGGATAAAGGGACATAATCTATTTCGGTAGAGAGCTATTTCCCACAATCTTTTCACATTTATTCTCGGAGGATTTTTATAGAACCTTCTTGTCTTGCTTTTCCAGATTTTACCATAACATGTTAAGACTTGAAAAAAAAACAAAACAAACAAACAAATAAATCTGACTTGGTAACGACCCCTCCCTCTACTCACTTATTCCTTCATATATATTTCGTTTCTGTTTTTGAAGCGTGAGAAGATCGACGGGGGCACAATCAATGGTTTTTGGCCCGCCACGTGGACTCATAGGCGGGCAAACGTCAGAGGTTGTTGCCCCAATGCTACAACAACTCCTCCAAAAAGAAAGGAACCCTTATTCTTCCATCTTCATTTATTTATCGGGGATGTTCTTAAAACGACTGGTTTCACTATTTAACCATAAAACCGATTATCCTTCCTGTAAATGTGGCAGGGAGGAGTAGAGGGTCGCGGAGACCAATAAATTTGGAGCCTTTTCGAGCCAACAATAACAAGAAATATTAAAGAGAGCATTAAGGTTCCTAAGAGGCTTTCTTGGACGAATAACGACGAGTAGGAATTAGTTTCGTAGAAGTAGTTGTGTAACAGCTGCACTTCTTTGGCTGCCTGATAAATAAAAGGGCGTCTTTAAAGCTTAACGCGTTATGGTGGACTATGCGGACCGCTGGAGGTGAATTGTTCTCAAATTATGAAATACTCATATGTAACAAGTAGAAAGCTGGTGTGACAGTTTGTTCTTAGTCGCCTAATTGGTGGCTCGTCAACTTGAAAGGCCTCAATAGACGAGGAATAGTCTTCACGGGGTACACGCTGGAGATGCTCCCACGACCGTACTTCAGCGATTTTCACATGAGGAGCCATTATGATCCGTCGGTGGGAGCGACGAGCCAAAAATGTTAATTGGTTCTACGACGCTATTCAAAAACTCACTCAGTTAAGGACAATTTTAGAGGAAATGACCTTTTTTTGAAAATGGACGAAGCCACGTGTCGTGAGGTTTCTCGACACGGAAAATACGAAAATTCAGACGTTTTTTCAATCAGAAGAGCCGTTGAAAGGATTCTAACACAGAGATGTCTCGTTCCCAGGCCATTTCCCTCCTTATACAGGAGCTGAACGAATTTTCTCGCACGTTGTGACCATCACGCAATCCATAAGCAAGCGGCTCTACGCACACGGGTCGCCGAGCCACTCGGAGTCGAAAAAATCTGCCAAACCTAACTACAACGCGAAACGCTCATTTTTTGACATTTAAAGGGACTCTGACAGTCCCTTCAGAGCCTTCGCGTTGGTGCCCCTGGAGTGGAGAAAATCGGATGAATCCAACGGCCACGCGAAACATTCATATTTGGACACTTTACGGGGCACTGGCGGCCTCACAGTTGCGTCAAAAATTATCTTTGAGAAAATGACCAAGAATATGAGAGGGTAACTATCTCCAAATGGGACTTTGGAGGTGATTTTGACGATGTTTTTGTGGAAGTGACATCAACTCCAGTGGTGGGGCGTGGGGTCTTGGGTCCGAGCCTGCATGTTCCCACATTGAAAAAGAAAGAAAAATACTTCCGCCATTTTCTAGTTGCCCTTTTTTCAATAAAAAAAGCTGAGCCGAGTAGCGATATTTTTCTTTCATTTTAAATTTCAACCTGGGACCGCTGATGCTGAGTTGAAATTTCTTGATCGTCTCCACAATAGTCTGACGATAGGTGACTGGATGGGACATGCACTTGAGCACTGACCCGCAGGGGATGACGAGGTCGTCATCCCGAATTGTTCTGAACTGCTCCTTGCTGCCCTCCTTGCTGCAATCGTTCTTTCCATAGTTTCCAGATTTCTTCACTTTACCGTACTGAGTCTGATGAAGTACTTTGTACGGCGTGAGTCTGGTTAATATGTACTTTACCATGTTGTAGACCCGTATACATACTCGCGAGTCAGTAATTTTACGACGGGCGGGGGGGGGATGCTATACATCTACTGGCCTGACTAGCACCTTATTATTTAGAGGATTTGTGATTAGCCGCGCTGTAGTAAAGTTGGGTGTCGATTTTATTTGGACACGTTTTATTCATGAGGAATCGATTTTCGACCCTTATTGGCCCATCATCAGCGTGTAACGGTCAACGGATAAATCATTTACATATAAATCCTCGCCCGCTAGATGCTGAAGATGACCCAGTACGAAAATCGATTCCATCAGAATTAAACGAGCGGAGAGACGAATAATTCATCCAAAAATTATCTTTTAGTGGTTTGCGATGATGGAGGGGCAATGGGGCAATTGAGTAAAGCCATAGCTCCTAATGAGCCACTCTTATTGTTTTTTTTAAGAGTGTCAGGAGTTCACGTTGCATCGTCCTAGAACTAAATTTTCCTTCCGTTGTAAGACAAAATTAGTTAGAATGAAAGCTCCCACTATTCTTTGTAACTGATGTGAACTCAACAAAAAGTCAGGAATATTTATTAGAAAAGATGGTCAAATACGGACGAGATTAATTAATTTAATCGCAAAACGAAAGAGAAATTCGGTTGTTTTCTAGAAGACGCTCCGATTCCCGGTCAAACAGATGTCGGAGGGATTAAAAAATGGTTCTAAAAGAGCGAATTGGTAAACATGGCTGGGATTGTGCAAGATGTACTCCTCGCCGGCTTTCGTCTTCATTACCCTCATGTCCTCTGTTCACAATGCATACGTTAACAATATAGCGATAAAGGCCGACTAGGGTCATTGCCCCCTATCGAGATGAAAACGTTGTTGAGAAGATGTGAGGGTGTTCAGTCATGGGTTGTGGGGAGGGGGGAGAGTGTATCTTCCGACGAGAGCTCAACCTCGAAACGTTTACACGTGGATCCACGTGCCCCCGGCACGGGAGCAATGCCCTTTTACACCAGGCCAAACTTCCCTACGACCTCATTTTTGGTGGTCTCTCTCTCGCTCACTCTCTCGCCTATAAGTTCTCTCCTTCCTTGCTGGAACATTAACTCAACGCTCGACCGAATTTATATTCATCGACCCCCCCCCCCCCGCCCCCGGGAGGTCTTATGTGGTGAGGGAGGAAAATATAAAAAATTTGAGTGAACTTCAATATTTTGAGGAATTTCTCCAATCTAACCCCACGATACTTTCTCTACGAAAAATCTAAAACTCAAATGAAGAATGAAGGCCTTTTTTTTTCTCTCTGTTAAAAATCAGTTAGCACATCTGTCCGCTGTCCCCTTTCTTTGTTCACAGTGGAAAGAAGCGAGCAGGTCGCGAAACCCCAGGCAGCAGTCAACAAGTCTGCTCGAGGAATAGGTCCGCGAAGAGTTACCCCTCCCCTCACTATCTATCAACACCCAATTTCCTCAATCTCTTGCACGTTTACATCACCGTCACCGCACCTTTGTCTACACGTGTTGGTTTTGGGGCACGAATGTTTTCTTTGCAGACTCGAGGCAGTTATAACGTCCTAGGTAACCGCGTTAGTTGAGCGTCGAGGCAAAACTATCCGTGGGGATGGGGTTGAATTTATGAGGATCCCAATTTCCAGCTTTGTCTTGACCTTTAATCACTTTTTTTTTTAGTCCTCTAGACTAAATTTTAGAATTCAAGAGACAAAATTTTAGACCTCGAGAGAAAATTCAAGTGAAAAAAACAAAAACAAAGTTTCCCCACACGATTCCACGAAAGCGGTTCCAGGACAGGGCAAGAGTGGGCGGCTGCCCCTCCCCCCCCCATCATCAACTCAGACGATCCTCGGAAACTGTGAATTTACCCCTTTTCAAACTGGCTAATTAGCATTCAAACTAAACATTTTGCCCCTAAAAGCGCATTTACACCGAAGTGTCCCGAGACACTGTGCTTGTCAGAGACAAATCGCCTTATACACAGAAATTGTCTTCAGTGTTTATACAGTCAAAGTGGTTTATGTCTGACACTTGGCATTTATGTCGAGAGAGAAGTGCCTCGGGACAGTTCACGTGTAAACGCCACATTAAATACGAAAAAATCTTGAAATTTCGGCTGAGAAACCAATTTCCAAAGCCAAAATAGCCATTTCTCGTGAAGATCCGTCAATTTTTGCCAAGATACTGCCAAAGTCGCATAGAAACTGATAATTTTGCCCCATCTCCTCAGGACTGACTATTCAATAAGAAAACTGTAAATGTAGCCCCAAGTGCTTGATCGGTTTGGCCATAAAACGTGAGTTGAAGTCTGGGAAAAGCAAATTTCACTCGATAAATTACGGTGAAAAGTGGATTTTTGGTCGTGGAACTTGTTGAAACTTTTGGAGGTGCATTGGAGTCGTCGCGAAATTGCTATACATTCGGAGTCATGGCCTGACCACGAAATCAATATTCAGAACATGAAATCTGCAAAATTGCAAATTCTCGCTCTAAAAATCTGCGAAATCGCTTATTTCTAGTCTTTATTTTCGCGAAATCGCAATTTTCGGGTGCTTTTTGTAATGGCTGTGAAATCCGGGATAGGAAGTCTCGATGGCGCCAAAAGTGTGATGAATAGCCGCAAAATTGCAGCAATATGGCAATTTCGAGGCTGAATATTCCTGAAATTGCAAGTTTCCAGTCTTAATCCCTGCCAAATTTCGGTTTCCAGGCTGAATATTAGTGAAATAGCAAGTTTGCCATTGTTTTTTGTATGCTTGATCCCCCGGCTAGGCCACGACAGCGAGGTCTCGAAGGCTGACGAGGCTCATACGCCATACCCCCAACATTATTTCACGCAACTCGTTGCTGACCCGCCATCTCCGAAGTCCGAACTGGTAACGTTCACGCGAAGCGTGAACCCGCGGAATAACCCGTGCGATATGACTCGCAGCTGCCTTCGTATTGTCGGTGCGTAAGAGCCACGGTAATCGCAAGTTTCTGAAGTGCTAATAATATAGCCATAAAACTGCAAGTTTGAGTAGTCGCCAAATGCTGGTTTAATAATTTTCAAAACACGCTAATAACTTAATAAGAAATCACTAGGACACTCTTTAGGACAGGTAATCGGTCAAATCTGACTTCTTGGCCCTACTAAACTGGTAATTTTATTCCTGGCTTAATCATAACCTGTCACCCCCCACCCTGTCATAATACGGCGCATTCTTTGTTGAGACGAATACGCTCGAGTGATAGGGAGGAGTGACAAGCATGCCCACCCTTCTGTCTTACGCTAGCTACGCCCACGCAAGAAGACTGAGGTTTATTTCTGGAAGAGACAGAATTTTAGTCCCCAAAGAAACATAATTTTAGCCCACAAAGAGACTGAATTTTAGTCATCAAAAATATGTATTTTTTGATAATATTAAAGTCCTTCGCCCCCCTCCTCTATCAAGAAGCACCCACTCACACATAAGACGATTGGCATCTCTTTCCCTGTCCCAGTGCCGGTGGAAGGGAAGTCAGTCGGGATTCTTGAGGGACCAAGAATCTGAGTAGTTCAGATTTACCCCCTCAACCCTCTTCCTCAAAAATGTCCTGTTTCGAGTCAATCATGTCTACAAGTGAAAAATTACAATTTTTGGTTCCAAAATCCAAATTCTTCATTATAATTATGTATTTTTATGTGTAGTATCTTCGAGAAATTCCTTGCGTCTAAACTCTTTTTGTATATATTCCGTGCATGACGTTTCCGAAAGGCCCAGTTTTTTTATTAGATACCGCCAAGATAAGCCGATTCCCCTTTTATCGGCGAATTAGTGTTTTTCTATATTTTACCCGCGAATAAGCACCTTTTCACAATTTTAGAAGCGAATAAACGCTTTAAATTGATGTCAGCCGTTAATTAACATTATGTGTCATTTTTATCTGCGAATGAACTTTATTTCTTCATTTTAGCATCAAATCGGAGCATTTTATCAGTTCTATACGTGAATAAGCGCGTTCATCAACTATCTTAACTAATTTTTCACTCTAATTCTACCCACGAATTAGCGTTGTTCTCAATTTCCATCACGAAGTTGCCACAAGACTAAATAATTCGCGAATTGGCGTTTTCCCATCAACTTCACCTGTCAATTAGCACTTTTTCTAAACTTTTATAGCCGCAAATCGTAGCGCTTCATCTCAATTTTAGCTGGGAATTTACGTTTTTCTCAAGTTTAGCCACGGAGTAGAGCTTTTTCTCAATTTTGAGGTTTTCAAGTGTGAATTATTATTCTTAATCAATTATTCAATTATTCTTAATTTCATCCTCGAATCAGCACTTTTTTTTTTTTCAATTTTACCCGTATATGAGCGATTTTTTTTCAAATTTCAGCCTCGAATTTAGCATTTTTATTTTGTAGAGCATTGTCTCAATTTTAGCCGCGAATTCGCGTCTTTCTCAATGTTAGCCACGAAAGAACGCCTCTTCTAAAACCAGCTATGAATTAGCGATTTTTCTCAATTTGAAAAGCCAGTGAGCGATTTTTACTTATACAGGGTGTTTCAAAACTTAGCGGCATCCTTTTGCAGGCTTATTCCTGACCTGAAAATATCACGATTTGACGAAATAAACGTTGTCCAAAAACGGTTTCCCACAGAGATAAGAGCTATTTTGTTTTTTGTGCGGCAATTTTGGCGATTTTTCCTGGAAAAATTTGATTTCTGGACCTTTTACTTGTCCAAAATGCATTTATGATCACATCGGAAACTTCATGAAAATTCCTGTAGAATTCAACCATTTTTATTCGACATAATGAATGAAAATGGTTGAATTCAGTTCACGTGTCTGGCTCACCCAAAGTCCACAGCGAAGCGCCATTTGGCGGGTTTCACTGCATCAAAAACAAAATTTCTCACCATTGACACCTCTCAGCAACTCTCACCCCCCCCCCCCCATCGCCCTTTCTGGAACTCTATCATCGCTCTGGCTGGCTCTTGCAGCCTCTCCCTGTGTAAAGGAAGTCTGCCAGAAATAATTGAAAGTTGTATACGCTCTTTTGATTATTTGTTGTGTATAACGATAATTTTTAGGAGGTGAATTCAACGTGAACCCACTTTTTTTTAGATTTGCTGCTCCCCCAAGCAGTCCATTGGGAAAGTATTCGCTCCCTCTGAACCCCCACACCCAGTCATTATAATAACGAACTCGAGATACGACATTTTTGGTGTTTATTAGAACTCATTCTATTGGTTTACCAGAAGAGATGTTATACGTTCTGGGCCCAAACACACTTGCGTTTTTTAAACGCGGCGACTAAAAAAACGCGCCCGCGTGACTCGCCGCCAGCAAAACCGTCTCAACACACTTGCGTTTAAAGTATCGCGTGTCCAGTCCCCTGTACTCTGTCGTGAAATGGGTCTCGTCAAGACAGCTTGTATCCCACATTTTGTCTTTCAAATTTCTTTAATGTTTATCTTTTTTATTGAAGAGAGCAGGTCTTCTCTCGATTTCTGCGATTAACTTGTCAATTTCAATAACAACATTTCGCGTTGTAACTTCTTCGTCCGACACAGACATTATGTTAAAACCACGTGTTGAACACGTTCACAAAAGAATGACAAGAAAGACAAGCTCAGAGCCCAGCGTTCAAAACACAACTGAAGAACGATTAAAAAGGATTGAACGAGAAGATGCTGGGGGTTGCCGACCAAGCAACCGAAAAAATTGTTTTGGGGGCCAAAATGAAAATTCCGCTAAAAACGCGCCTAGACGAACGCAAGTGTGTGCAAAGCCATTCATTTCTTTGTGTTTCAAATTTGAACGCGTTAAACGCCCCGCGTCGAAAATAGAACAAGTTGCGTTTTTTTAAACGCGGCGTCTTTTTAGACGCTGGTGTGTTCGTTCTCATACAGTTCTATGTGTTGCATTTTTCACGCGGGCGCGTTTTTTTTAATCGCCGCGTTTAAAAAACGCAAGTGTGTTTGGGCCCTAAAGGAAAAGCTTCTCTGCAACCGTGTTTTCCTTCCTTTTGCTTTTGTTTGATTCTAGGGGTAAACAAAAAACAACTTCTTTCCCACAGCATACGGCGCCTGCCTCCTTATGCATCGACTTTCTTCCACTGAAGAGTTAGTTCTTAGTCGACCCTGTTACGAATTCCCCGAGGAACGTCCCTTTTATGATGCTTCTGTCTTCTTCTTTTCCCCCGACACTATCTTCGCATTTGTTACAAATTGGATAAATCTTCCTTGTGGTTTCTCATATTTCAGTTCGAAAAGAGGAAAAAACTCGAGCTTTTCAGAGGAAGGGGAGGCGAGAAAATAAAAAAGTAATAAACTTCATGATGTTTTCCGGAGTCGCTGACACTCCCCTTTCACCCCCTCCCACCACACCATTCACAACGAGTAAATAACGACCGAAGGAGGGAAGAAAAAAGTAATTTAAATCCTCGACCTTCAAAAAGCTTCTCACTTTAGATATGCTCAGTTATTATAATGCAATTTCCCCCTCCATCTCCCCCCTGCTTCCTACCCCACACCGTAGCTCTACCGATCGTATACATTTTTTACAGCCCTGTTTACATGAAGCTGGCAATTGCTATCTTCTCAACAGCACAGTATTTACATTGTTAGCCGTGCCATAAACAATGCGTGAGTTGGCTATTTTAAGGCCAATGAATGGGCGTCCTATTGGGCTATAGGGAAAACTGGTTGAAAATTGCTCGTTGAATCGCCCAGTGTAGAATGCAACAGTTTTCAGGTTATTCAAAGAATCACCCAAAAGAGGCACGCGGACCAGCCTGAATGAATGTCGCCCGTTTGTATCTTTCAATCTCCCCCCCCCCCTCCGATGTCTCTGTCGATCACTGCGGTTACTAGCGAGGAAGAATAAGGGGATCCCCTTTGGCGATTGTGTATTCTGGACTGCCTCGAAAGTTGATCAATAGATTTGAATTACCTACTTCCGAAGGAGAATTCATGGGGAAACTAGGTACTCTATTGAAAGTGGTAGAAAATAACTTTATTTAACAAAATTGTCATTTTTTCGTATCACAGAAAAAGGTTGCGGTGGGAGAAGGGGAATGGTCTTATTCACATGTCCTTGTTCATCAGAAGATCCTTCCTGTCGCAGGCTTCAGCCAAATAATCGATAAACTCTTCGATGAAGTCATTGTCGTTCATCATTTTAGACACGAGCTGATCCTCGATCACCATATAATCGTACGTTTCAAAAGCGGCCCAGTCAGATTTGTGACTGAATCGTTTAATTCGGTTGTACAGTCGATGCTCTTGGTCGGCTTCGACGGCCGTGAGGGGAAGTGTGAGAAACAGGGCGAGGAGGTGTGTCGTTTGTGGGTAGACACTTTCGAGGTTCATGGCTTTGAGGTGTTTGAGTAGTTCGAGAGGGTGGAGGGATTTGTTCGAGTCGTCGTAGACGACGGCTAGCTCGTTTTTAAGGGCGTCAAAGTCGAATTCGGCGATCATTTGAATCGATTGGAAAAAGTCGATCGTATCGTCTGGGAAGGCCATTTTGTAGACGCTGAATTTCGACCGGTCAAACAACTCGCACACGCTGAGTTTCATTTGATTGTTGTATCGGGTTTGAACCTCTTGCGCTATAATTTCGACGATTTTCTGCGTGAGCTTAGTAAAGGGCACTGGATAACTCGATTTGATCTTCGGATTTAACTCGTAGCTCTCCTTGTGAAGTCGAGCGATTTCTGTCTTTGACTGGATACTTTTTAGGGTCACTATAGCTTGTAACACCTCGGCGCTGTACTGCGTCGTGTTCACAGACAAAAGACCCATGAGTCCCGTCAAACTGTCGCCAATGTCGAAAATTTTGGCGAACAGACAGAGCATGTAGACGAACGTCGAGTCCTGAAGGATAAGCCTCGCGTGAGCAATGAGACCCAACGTCTCAAGATCCGCTATTTTAGGGCAGGTGTGAATAACTTTTTTAAGTTCCGCAAACCACCAGCGAATGACCAGAATGTAACAATCCAAAGAGGTGAACTCTGAAAATTCTCCGGGCAGGCTGTAACCGATTTCCTCGAAGAATTTGACACGTTTTTCATCGCGGAAAATCATAGCGATCGCCGCGATTTGAATCACGAAAGTTCTCACTTCAGGGACGGATAATAACGATTTGAGCATGATGAGATTCATTCTGTAGTAGATGCTATGAACGTGCGCAATATGATAGCCACGCTCTTGATGTTGATTGGCCGTTTTAAAATCCAATGAATCTACACTAAAATCGCAAGATACCGACAGTATTTTATCCTCGATTTCCCACTGTCTAAACAATTCCCTGATGGAATCGTTAAATATTTCGCAAGTAGAATCCTCGCGGAGACAGTAAAAGCCTCCAAATCGCTCCCGTATTTCATTGCCGACCACGTAGCGAAAAATGACGCTCGTGTAAGGCTTACAGGTGTACTCCGAAACGTCGTCGAGTTGAACCGAAATAAAGTCTGCGGTGCTCATTTCCCGTTTGAGCAAAGCCTTGTGATATTCCCTGAAACTGTTAAAAATGCCGTACTGCCCTTCAGCGGACGTCAAGTCCTGGAACATTCTATCCCAACCGGCGGTGAAGATCAGCTCATTCTCTACCATGAAATCAATCGATTCTTTAAACAGACACTCGCGTGCGGGCATCATGTCTTGAAGGGATGCCATTTTGAAAACATAGACCGCTTGAATGATCCGTTTCATAGCGGTGCGCTTCAAACGGACGGAGTCTCGTGGGGAAAGCGCCGAGTCGTCACCAGGCGAAGGGGGTGGACTTGTTGTCAGTTTGATGTATAGCTCGGTGTTGAGGATGTGTTGGCGTGAGATTTGATGCTCTCGCGCGGTTTTGTGAAATTCTTTGAATATGGTGAGATGGTCTGAGGCGGAAGAGTCACCTGCGACTAGGCAGTAGAAACAGTAGAGTTTTCCTCGGTGGCGACTGCCCGTCAACCACTTGTACTTGTCGTACCAGTCGGGGTTAAAAGTCACTACCTGTGAACAAAAAAAAAATAAAAATAAATAAAAATAAAAATAACAAATGTTCGTCAAGATTAAGAAATGTGACTCCGCCCTCCCCTTCTGCTCATAAACTAAACTCTTCCGATTCGGGAATTTGCAATTAGGGAGTTTTAGCACAAACTTACCGTATACGCTAACGCTAAATAATCGTAATTGCGCATGCTCAGAAATAACGTTTACGTTATTTGAATAGCGGGACACGCTAAATTGAGAGGAATAGCGGGGAGATTTAAGGGAACGGTATATAGTACCTATCGGGCTGTTCTAACCAGTGAAGCTTGCTTTGAAGCCGTGCTTAGGGCGTGTTTTTCTAGTTTACCCCAAGATTTTCATCCCAGATAATTTAACGCAAAATTGAAAATTTAAACCAACTTTGATCTCTTCTTGGGAACAGCGGAAAAACAAAACTTTAGATAAGGATAACCTCACTGGTAAACATAAATAACGTATAGTTCTTGATTTAGCGTAGAAATATCTTGCAAAAACTGATCAGTGAGCTCGCGCGCTAAGTCCATCACGGTAATGAATAGCGTTACCGTTAGCGTTAGCGGAAGAGATTGCTAAAACTCTCTAACAGTAACAGCGCACCGCATTCAATCGACCCCACTAGGCTCTATTGGAGTGGAAAAAATCGGTTGAAACCAACGGAGTAATTTTGGCTCACTTTAGAGACACTGTGGGTATGCGGTAAATTCACTGAAAACAATTCACGTCCGAACTTGACAGTTCATATTGTACGTGTTAATTACGTACGCAAAATAGCGGCAAAATTCGGCACAATTTGAAATGTGGCTTTAAAAAATTGTTTCTATGTATACATTGGAGGGTGATAGTCGTTGCCCAACTCGTCGCTATAAGGCGTGAACAAATTTGCCCGAAGTCTCTGTCTAATCCATGTGCAGTTTTGTGAGCTGTGTCCATAAAAATCAACCTTAATTCCGTCGGACAACTATAGGTTTTGAGTTGCGACGTAAATTGTACTCAAAAATTTGTTTTTTTGCTTAAATACTGCCAAAAAATCCTCACGTCTAATTTGGTAATGCAGTTGACGTAGATGCCATTTCTGAAGTAGTTTTTGGTGCTGAATCGAGTGCATGGTGCGTGGCGAGCAATATTGTTTGAGCTAAGAACGAAAATACCCGAACAAAATTGTTTCACCCAATACACTTTGATGTGCTATGGAAATGTGTATCAAGATTTTGAGCAGGACTAACCATGTTCTCTGATATTATGTAATTTTTTGGACTGAATGCTGAATCAAATGAGCGTTTGCAGGGATCGCAGGGGTCAATATGCTTTTTGAGTTATGCCCACAAAATATATAAGAACAACTCCCTTTTAAAATGCTGGATTTGTTCGGAGATATTTGGCCGTAACTCAAAAAGTATTGATCCCAGCGATCCCTAATACAGCTCACTCGATTCAGCACAATGCACTACATAAGATGAGCGAACATGGTTAGTCCGGCCAAAATCACGATAATTTTCAGGGCATATTGACGTATATTTTTTCGTTCATAACTCAAAGAATATTGATCATAGAGAATGGAACTACAGCTATGTCTCCCCTTGTGCGCTTTCGTCATCCTCTTTCAATTCAACACGCCTTTTCAACTTTCAACAACGCATGCGTCTAAGCTGTGCACGCAATTTCTTATATTCTTCCAGCTTTTTGACTTTTGAGGCTGCAATAACGCATTCTTCACGTTGAACACACCGTGCGCTGTGACGCATGCCTCTGACTCACGGCGAAAAGGCACAAGTGGAGACACAGCTTACCGTCGTGCATTTCATTCAACACAAAAAACAACTTCAGAAACTACTTTTGAAACGACTTCGTCACTGAGGATTTTTCGAAACTAATCAAACCAAAAACTACGTTTTTCGTAACCTACAAATTATGCCATAAATCGAGAAGTAATCATCCTACGGATTTGGGGTTGATTTTATCGACTCAGCACACATTACATAGGATTGAACACCCCGTTTGGGATTTTTTTTTTACATTCCTTATAGGGATGAGTTGGGAAACGTCTGCCGTCAACCCGCCCTTAAAAATATGTTTGCCACCCCGTACCATTGCGGAATATTCGAATCCTCAAAGTATTTGAATTTGAATTTGAATTTTGTAATTTTTTAAGCCCCATTCGAAATTTGGTCGAATTTTGTCGCTATTCTGGCCTTATTTCCTGTACTACTGGGTAGTATTATAACCTTTTTTTCACACTTCGTCTAGGCTTAGGAATGGCTCAAATCGAAGCAAGTTAAAAAAAAAGCCCCCAAAAATTAGCTTCCGCGTATTTGACTGGCCAGGAGTCCAACCAAGAACCCTCACGCATGTCGATTTCCATAGGACCGCTAGAGTTCACCAAATCAACCAAAAAGGCAAAAAGATAATTTTCGGGCACTTTAAAGTGTCTGACGGCAGAGTTGCCGGACGTTCCGTGAGGCAAACCACTGGTTAAGGGAATGGCCCTTCACGAAGCCCTGGGGGAGCTCAACAAGGTCCATTTCACACCAGGGAGCGTATCCAACATGGCAGTGCCGGCGGAAGTGGGGTTCAGGATCAGCGAATGCTCCCCCAATGGTCTTGTTGGGGGAGCAGCGCTCCCCCAATCCGATGTTTGAGGAATGGAGAAAAAAATGGCTTGGTGTTGAATTTGCCTACTGCTACTCCTAAAAATTATCGTTTGCACCTTCCACAGGATGATTCGGGTTCACGAGATTGGTTTTTTAACAAACCAGATCTGCAAACTTTGGGCTTTGATAGTGCCAAACCATCGGAATTGCTTGTATTTATGTGGAGCCAAACATGGAATTGGTTCTCAAATTTGCCAAAACAGCATAAGTGGGTTTCATTAATGCTGAATCCGCGAAACTGCTTCTATGAAGGCCACGAACGTTTGAAATCGCTTTCTCCAACCCCGTGAAATATGACTTTTTAACTAATCAACCCCGCAAATTTGGATTTTGAGGGAGTCAACCCTTCAGAATTGATTTTTCAAAGTGCCAAATCTCTGAAATTTGGGCTTAAAGTGGTGAAAACTGTCAATTCTAGCCATCTAACCCAGACAATTCCCGTCAAGAGCATAAAGAAGAGGAATGTGACTCTGGAATCGTCTGTGTCGTTGGCCTTTTTGGGTGATTATAACCCGAGAAATTTGGTTCTCTGGGATCCAAATCCACGAAATTCGGCTTTGAAAGGGCTAACCCCACGAAAATTGTATTTTAATGTGCTCAATGGACATTCTGGTTCAGTGGGAAAATTAAATTTCATGGCAACCTCTTGCTCCCCCCCCCCCCCAAGTTTCTGTTCTGAATAGTGTGGATACGCCATTTTATGGCCGATGTAGCCGTTTTAGCTTATAACACGTCGTTTATCTAATAAAACTACGTCGTTAGACCACAAATTACCCAATAAAAACCCAGAAACAAGAGAATTTCATGACAAGGCCTCAAAAATTGCATTTTTTCGCATGTAGGCATAATTGTCTCGAAAAATGGTATTTTAGATGGAGGGGGGAGGTTAAATCTGAACTGCTCAGATTCTTGCTCCCCCAATGCCGGTGGACTTCCGCCGCCACTGCAACATGGTGGTGTAGGCATACCCCAAGAGCCCTTTCGGAAGTCGATCTGCTTCAGCTCTCGACTCGGTAAACTGCCAATTATCTCCTATATACTAACTAATTTTTCGTCCATTGAAGGTGTTAGTAAAACCACTAGTGCTAAGAGAATTAGTAGACGAATATTCTTATAGTCAGGGTTGCCAATTTATGATTCTGCCAGTTATCCCTCGTGAGAGTTCGTTACTTACGACAAACAAGTTTCGGCTGTTTGCCGAATCGCGACCATGCCGTGAAGTTTTATTATGGGAAGTTACAAATCCGGGAAATTAAATTGTTTAAAGAGTCAGGACAACGAAATTTTTTTTTTTCAACGATTAAACCCCACGCAAAATTGGCTTTTTAGTGACTAATCCCCTCGTCATTTGTTTTTTGAAGAGCCAAACTCGTGAAATTGGTTTTATTCAGGGCCAAATCCACGAGAATGGACTTTTCAAGAGCCTTGAAGAGCCGAACTCGCAAAATTTGTTTTTTAGTTAGCCAAACCCCCGAAATTGACTTTTAAGAGAGTCAAACATACTAAATTGGGGTTATTGAAGAGACAAACACGTAAAATTGGTTTAATCCAGTGCCAAATCCGCGAGAATGGAATTTCTCCCCACCACTCCACCAGGTCCACCCAGATCGTCGACGTATAACATATTTGGCTTCATTACCGCAAATTTATTCCACAGGAGCTATATACAAGTTGGCTGCAAAACTGACTGATTTTCACCCGGAAACATACCACGTCCGTAATATGAGAAGCTGATGACTCCAGTGTTTGATTATTCTGGCAAAAAACTTACTTTTTGACTGACTTTTCGCCGTTAAAGTAGAGAATGGCTCTCCCCCGGCTAGCTTCTATACCGTGTTGGAGCGGGAAATTTCCCCGAGAATCCCAAAGTTATCACCAGTTTGCAAGCCTTGAATGGTTTCTCTGTTATTTGCGATTAGCTCAATACTCGCGCGTTTCTAGTTGATTTAAATAGCCCTAATCACGTTTAACACTTGTCCTCAATTTTAACCGCGAAGAAGCCACCCGAAATAGCCCAACACGCTGTGCATAGCCCACTCTGGCAATCCTGCTGGACGGGGCCTATGGCCTTATGGTCGTTTTTCCCACGACTGCCTTCGTTCCGCAGTTTAGGTGAGAAAGAGTCATAAATTCTGTACACAGCCAAAAATCGAAGCACAAATCAGAACATCCGAACAATGACCCCAAATCAGAACAACATTCCCCAGTCCCCCAGAAAATCACCAAAATCGCGCTCATAACGCCAGAGTAAATTGGCAAATTGGCTTCAGGAAATCCAAAAATATTCTCTGTTGCCGGCGTTTTGGACAATATTGGGCCCGTTTTCAGAGATCACCAACGGCGGCTGCTAGGTCGTCCGGCCTTAAAGTCTAAAGTAGAACCTTGACGCAGTCGGATCTCCTTCGTCCACTTTCAATCAAAAGAAAAATGAGCAGAAACCAACGTTCATCGCGAAACTCTCGCATTTTTGCTAAATTAAAGGGGCGTCGGGGCCCCCTTTTAGGTGAGTTTTGGATGCGGCCGGCTGCATTTCGCAATATGCCGTTATCCTACGGACTCATAAACCGCATCCGGCGCAAATCGGAAAACTTGGTAAGAATTTTTTATAATCATAGCTAATAAAAATTGCACAAAATTTAAAATTGGATGAAACTGCGTAATACGGGTTTTCACGACACGGAGAATCCGAAAATTGAAACGGATTTTCGATGAGACGATGGCACGAGGAACTCCGCATGTAGGCCCAAACCACTCTTACCCCCCTCCCACGTTCAATGTCTGGGAATTGTTTTTTTTTGTTTTTTGTTTGTGAAATCGACTTATTTCCAATGAAAATCTGTCTGTTTTGGAAAGGAAAGTCAGTTTCTCAAGAAAAATTATACGAGAATCAGGTCTTAGGAGTGAGAATTGATATTCCCTCTATTATTAAACAAAATAAGGGGGGACATGGCTTATTCCGTCCGAGAGCTACGCCCCTGCAGGACCGGGTGTAGCAGTCGGTAGCCCTGGGGGCAAAATAATCTTGTACAAAAGTTAAATATTTAACGCCCCTCCAACCTCCTCACCATCATTCCACTGAAATCCCCCCCCCCCCGAATCTGCACCAACCATATTTCCCATGTCTATGCATTTTCTCACGTTGTCTTCCCTCCTTTTTGTAAGCCCCCCTTCGCCTCTACCATAACGTTGCATAAAAGCAAATGCCAATTGATTTATCAAGGATTTAAATTAATAGATTGTGTTCGTATCGTTATCCCATAAACACGCTGTTATTTCTAGACTAGAAAACTGAATTTGTATGTTTTTATCAGGGAGTGATGATGAGGCGTGGGAGAAAGAAACTGTTTTTTTTTTTATGATTCAACACTGAAATGTCGTTCACTACACCGTAAATTCCGCGAAAACTGATAGAGCGGGGTGCGGTGAATGGTAGGGGGGAGGTGCCCCATTTACGGCCGCCTTGGCTTAGACCAAGGTGTGCGTTTCCCACCCAAAGGAGACCCCTCCACAAAACCGTTCTATTCTCGTTCTTCCACTAATGATGGGAGGGGGGGAGATACTTCGACCCGCATAGCACGAGAATCTTTTCCAAGTCAACACGCGGTCTTTTCGCCTCTCTGCCCCCCCCCCCACATTTTCCTCCACTCGACACTTTTGTAAATTAAACAAATTAGTCGTTAATATTTGAATTCGAACCTTCCCGTGGTCATACTGGACGGTCTCGATGTTAGGCGTTGGTCTCTTGCTTGTTATCTCTCGTCTCTCCTTGACCTGAAGGCTTTGAAACGCGAACGGGTTCAAAATGAAGAACTCGAGAAGATCCACGGACACTACTTTCTTCGGCTGTTCCATTCTCTTTTGTATTCTTGACTGCCTCGTGTGATTTTTACATTTGTACCACGATAAATACGCGCCGAGAAATAACACTCATGAAAACTGACTTGCACTGCAAACGAAACGATATGAAATTCTTGAACCGGGGGCCTTTTTTTTTTGTTGGCTTTTTACATTTCGTCTTAATGCGACGCACCCTAGTTGAACAGAAAACAGTACCACGCAGGTCACGCATGCTCTTAGGCAAAAACGAGCAGCGCATGCGCCTCATTTCTTCAGTTAAAGCGTACCACTTTCTACGCAAGAAGAAGGGTGGAAGCCGCTTTGTCGACAAATTTCTGAGTGGACGAGTTCTCCGTGTGCCACCCCTCCTGAGATCGTCTATGGGAACTCCGGCCTTTCGGTCGGTACTCGGTAGTAAAAAATATCCATCGTCTAGTCTTCCTAATCCCATAGATTGTTTTTTCCAAAACAAACTTTCGATTTGGACAGCATTCCACGAAAGAAACACTTGAAACGATTTCTAAAATCGGATGACCCCCTCCACCTCCCACTTGGTTAATCAAAACAACGCGCTCAGGTCTGCTTCAATGAAAATCACCATTGCAAATAATTTAACGATCGCTCTTCGTTGTTTTTTTTAACAGCTCCCTTCGCTTACGGGTTAAAACCTGTTCTTGATTATGCCTAAACGGAAGGCCTAGAAATAAAAAGAGTAGAAAACGTGATCTTGTAGAGGAGTAAAGGAAGAAGCTTCGAGATTTTATTCAGATGCAACACTCTTTCTTTGCCCCCCAAATATCCGAGGTTGTCCCCTTTGGATAAGCTGGATCAAAACGGATTGATGTCGAGGAGGGTAATATATGTGATCCCCCCTCAACACAACCCTCCAAAAGAGCCCTCTTTTCCAACAAACCCCCTTCAACAAAGGCTCTAGGACGCGTTAGAGAAAATTACGGAAGGGAGAGGAGAAAAGGGTCCTACGGCAAAGCTCCTAGGGTTGTACACGTGGGAAAAGAGAAATAAGGGTCGACGAACTTTTCCCTCCGACCTGGCTTCTCTTGCATCATCCGAGGGGTTTCGAAGGGAAAAAGGGACTCTCTCTCTCTCTGTAAGGGGGAGGTACCCACCCACGTGGCGTGACCTTGGGTAACCTCGAGTTCATCGACCCCACTCCCTCCTGAACTTTGGTGTCCCTTTCCTCGGAGAAGAGATCCACGTGTGTCCCTTCCTCAAAATCAGAGTGCTCCCCCCCCCCTCCGCGCAACCACCAGAATTCCGAAAAATTGGAATTTTTGATTCGAAAATGATTCATGTGAGAAAAATGTTTTATGGAAAATGTCAGAAGCCTTCATCAGTACAGCCGGTAGAAAAGTTCTTTCATCTCACGTGACAGAGAAGAGAAAAAAAATATGAACAGCCCGAGTCGACTTCCCCAACCAACGAGAAAATAATGTTCCTCCCTAGAAATTTTATCGATTTCTTCGTAAGCCTATCGCGCCCCAAAAATATTTTCCTTCTTTGTGGTATTTTTCTACTTCTTCTTACACGAACACGTGGTTCATTCGAGAGGAAAAAATTAAAGTCCTCTCTCCCCATGAAAAAAAAGCCTCGTGTTGCAATGGATTGGAAAGGGAAGAACTTCTTTTGATGCGGGGTCAGGGGCGGACTCTCGGTACTCGGACCGAAACGAACTTGGCCCACGGGAGGAAGAAGACGAGGATCCCTTTATCTCTAGTCTGTGGTCCTTCCTTCCCATTCCCCGTCCCCACCACCTCTCAATCACTCACCTATCTGATTATCTTCCGGCTCAAACACCAATTTTGGTTGTTGTTTCACCCAATTAAACGACTTTGTTTATATTCCCCTGCATTCTAGGAGGGGAGGGTGACATAGCGGTTTCCTCGATGCTTTGACCAACTTTTGCTAAACTCAAAACGGGTTTTTGGAACGGAGACCATTCAATAGGGCAATTTGAGTTCCTGGTTTGGCCTGGGGTGGGGGTTCTAAGCGTTCGAAAGCGGTAGATAGTCGGAAAATCTAAACTATTGTCAGAAACGCGATTTTCAAAAGGACCCCCCCCCCCCCCGATGCTCATTTCTTTCTCAATTCGCACATTTGTGATAGGCCCTACTCGTGTACTATTGTATTATTCCATCCTAAGGAATTATGGATATTTAAATTTTTTGCTTTTATAGCGTCCCTCTTGCTGTATTGACTGCCCCCCTGAAGAGAATTCATTTATTTATGACTCAAGACCCTCCGCCGTAGACAAATATTGCCCCCCTACCCTTTTAAACACATTTGGAAATATTGCCTGGTCTAAATTACTGCACTACTATAATACGGGTAGAGGCAGTGGTAGTTGTGGAGGTGGTGGTCGGTAGAAAACTGGTAGTTTTAGACCCAGTCGCCAGGGGCCGACACAAAACAGCCACGCCAGCCGCCAGTTACTAGTGGTGGCAATAAAATTTAGTCCGGAATATTATGTTATTTTTTACGTATATACAGGGTGAATGGGTATAATAAGTGCTAAGAAAAAATTTGTGTTAAGAAAATCCACATCAAAAATGGCGTCAGACGCAACAACCCCAAGATGCTTTATCTCAAAACGTTCAGGAGATACAATTTTTTGCAACACATTTTGAGACATTTCGAGATTACGACATTTGTATGTGTCACGACTGTTACGAGCAAAGCCCGGAATTGTACAATGTCCGCATTTCCCAGTTATTTCTGTACAATGCTGACATGGCCCAGCCTTTTCATACGAAGTCCGAAATCTTTGATGGTATTTCAACTTTGTAGGGACAGAGTCCGAAATTAGTAGTTAAGTAGTAGTAGTAGTAGAAGTAGTAGTAGTAGTAGTAGTAGTAGTAGTAGTAGTAGTAGTAGTAGTAGTAGTAGTAGTAGTAGTAGTAGTAGTAGTAGTAGTAGTAGTAGTAGTAGTAGTAGAAGTAGTAGTAGTAGTAGTAGTAGTAGTAGTAGAAGTAGTAGTAGTAGTAGAAGTAGTAGTAGTAGTAGTAGTAGTAGTAGTAGTAGTAGTAGTAGTAGTAGTAGTAGTAGTAGTAGTAGTAGTAGTAGTAGTAGTAGTATTAGTAGTAGTAGTAGTAGTAGTAGTAGTAGTAGTAGTAGAAGTAGTAGTAGTAGAAGTAGTAGTAGTAGTAGCAGTAGTAGTACAAATTGGCTTGGCCCATGTTGACAATGCACAAGCTTTGGGTTTGTTTGGCAATTTTGTGCTCTTCCCGATAAGCTAATTAGTATTAGCCTGGTCCCACTCTATGAGCGTATGACGCGCATGTATATGTGGAAAAAAGGGAATTCATGAAAAAATAATGAAATGTGTGATATTTCGGAAACAAAGCAAACTTTCCAAATCTCCAAATGATGTGCCCCATACCTGGTTTTCTTCTCTCCAGCTAATTCATGAACACAGAAAATAATGGTGTCCCATAGGCGGATAGGTAAAATAGCAGACCGAACGCAGTGGGGCGAACTGTTCAGATTTTTCAAACAGTAAGTTTCCGGTGGGGCGGAGGTCGCATTTTGCTGTTCGAGTTCCTAAGGGCCAACAAATCAACAATGTGATTCTTAGAGTAGACCAGTCAATATAGACACAAAAATCGGGGTAAATCGCAAACATGCATGTAATTGATTTTTTTGTTGCGTGTTGTTAGGACCAATGAGAGCAGTTATTACTCAAGTTTGCAACCCTCAAAACCTTGTGCTTAACTAAAGGCACTCGAAAAACTAAGAAATTTCATCACTTTTTCTGGGTTTTTAAACAAAAATACCAGAAGAAAGAGTTTTTCGAGCATGACCACAGTATACATTGTTAAAGCCAACTAAAGTTGCTACAATTTAAGCCATGCCCGAGCATCCTGGGTCTGTTAGTTCAGGAAATACAGTCAATCAACAAAATACCTAATCTCGCCAAAAAGCGAGATTTTATTGGTAGGGTAATTTTTCAAGACCCGTTGCACTCAAATACACGGTGATTGGTACTTGGTTGAACAAAATGAGAGGGGTGGTTGTACACCCAAAATGCAACAAAACATTTCCTATGACCTAAGGTCAGATTTCCATTCCTAGTTCAGATAATCAATTAGTTGTTTTTTAGCACATCACGGGTTTCCGCAACAAAAACATCTGTAACATGGGAAGTAAGCGTCCTAGGTTAAATCCAACGACACCACTGAAAAGAGCACTCTTTTTTTTTGTGTGAGTAAAGACATTTTGTCTAATGATAGCGAAAGATTCCTTGAGTAAACTGGGAAAATATCAGGATATTTTAAAAAATGTCAGTTTTTGACAACTGTTCAAAGCTAGACTACATTAGCCATGGTGCTCCCAGCACCTGGCAAGTTCCTCTAAAACTGTATGAAGTAACTTAGTTTAATACTTCACGCTTATTTTACTCCTGTCCTTTGCAATTTTTTGATAAAAATCCATTGTTATACAAAAAAATGAGGCAATTAGGCCCATTTTGAGTGCCTACAAGATCAAGAGCCATTCCCAAAACTTTTTTTTCAGCTTAATTCACTTTTCCTATGCTCATCTATGAGGAAAGACAAATAAAAGTGGAGTAAGCTGAACAAAATTTCTTGAAATAGCTTTCGTATCTTCTTTTAGGCACTCAAAATTGGCCTAATTGCCTCATTTTTTGGTATAACAATGGATTTTTCTCAAAACATTGCAAAGGACAGAAGTAAAATAAGCATGAAGTATTAAACTTAATTACTTCATACAGTTTTAGAGGAATTTGCCGGGCGCTGGGAGCACCATGACTAATGTAGTCTAGCTTTGAACAGTTGTCAAAAACTGACATCTTTTAAAATATCCTGATATTTTCCCAGTTTACTCCAAGAATCTTTCGCTAGCTTTGGACTAAATGTCCATTCTCACACAGAAAAAAGTGTGCTCTTTTCATTGGTGTCGTTGGATTTAATCTAGGACGAATGCTTCGCAAGTTACAGCTGTTTTTGTTGCGAAAACCAGTGATGTGCTGAAAAACGTGAAAAAATCTATTATCTCGACTAGGAAAGGAAATCGGACCCTAAGTCATAAGACAATTTTTGTTGCATTTTTGATGTTTAATCACCCCTATTATTTTGTTCATCCAAGTACCAGCCACCCTGTCCTATAGAATATCCACGCGAAAATAAATTTTAGCGTCAGATTCAAATTGAGTTACTGCCTAAGATTTATTGTCGCGTGGATATTCTGTAGGACCATTATGTTTGAGTGCTACGGGTCTTGAAAAATTACCCTATCAATTAAATCTCGCTTTTTGGCGATATTACATATTTTTTGATTAGCTGTATCTCCGAAAATAACAAACGAAGGACGCTCGGACTGGGCTTAAATTGTAGCAAATTTAGTTGGCTTCAACAATGTATACTGTGGTCATGCTCGAAAAACGCTTTCTTCTGGTATTTTTGTTTAACAACCTAAAAAATTGATGGAATTTCGTGGTTTTTCGAGTGCCACGAGTTGAGCACAAGGTTTTGAAGGTTGCAAACTTAAGTATACACTACGCTCATTAGCCCTAACAATGTGCAAAAGAAAAAACAATTACATGCATATTTGCGATGTTTGATGTTTATATTGACTGGCCTAGAGCAATTAATCCATTTTTTAAATTATGAATCGGAAACCGGTAGTTCAGCCATTTAAACTGGCTACTTGGGGGGGGGATTTAAAAATTGTATTTTAGAAAAAGACTTTTCCGACAAAATTACCCATTTTGCATTAGTTCTCCCTCCCCCCTCCTGGGAAACAGTTCATTTTAAGCTGGAAACGGGCTAATAAGAGGGAAAGCCCCCCAATAACTGATAAGTGTGGCTATGAAACGTGTATTTCTACCCTGGAACTTCTTTGGTTTTATGTCTCAAAATTTAGCTCCCAAAAACTGGCTATGTGACCCTGAAACTGGACATGAATAATTTGTCGTTTTTTGTCGGAAAGAGCGTGATAGTAGAGCCTTTTACTTTTACAATTTATTCGTCAGTGGCGGGACACGGGAGAGGGGGCACTGAATTTAACAATTTCCCGGCCCGCATTTTCTCGCTCACCAAATCCAGTAAAAAAAAGAGAGTTAAATAAGGATTTTTTTTGGGCATGTTGTCGTGGAGTTTTTCAAATGGGTTTTCGGAAGAAAGTTATTGTCTCTCCACACTTTATTTCGACAAGTTTTTGCCTGTCTGGGCCATCATCAGAAACACTTAAAAAATAGTCTATCGTGTGTCGTCCACACTCGTTTCAAAGGTAACGAGTGTGGATGATACACGGTAAACTATTTTTTAAATTTTAAAGACCAGCATAACACTGATGTACGCCCGGTCAATCTTCTTCGACTTCTCTGCACTGGAAGTTTAGTAACAGAGTTTCATAGCGAAAAATCTTGTTGTTAGGGGATCGAAAAGGCCAATTAATGTTTCTTTAAAGAAAATATTTCCATTTTATTTGACACAATTTAAGCTGTCCCACATCACCTTACCAACGCAGAAACCCCTAACTTTCCAACTCTCCTGTGGGCCCCGTAAGTACGTCTCGATTAGGCTATTTCACAACTTACTTAGTTACATACACGCACATGTTTACGTAATCTGTACATTTTTTCCACCAAAAACTGAATTTCACGGCCCTGAGGCACCGAAACACACTATTAACCCACCACCCTCCCTCTACGGATGAAAATGGTTCATCCGAATCATCGAATTAGGATGTATTTCGGCTAACCAAGTCATAAAACGTCCGTAAGGCGTCGAGAAAAATAGTTAGTACCTATTGAGTTTCCCCTGCGGAAGGGAAAATCGGTCATTCTGTTGGAAAATAGTGTGGGGGGGGGGGTTCTAACACGACTGGGGAATATATCGTTGCTCTAAATGGTGTTCCCCCACCTCCCCACAATATGATGCACCAGGATGCTGCTTCATGCATTTATGGTTATTCTACCATAAATCTGATTTCCTCATTCTTTTATTCTGACTTCAGCCACAAACTTGCCTTCGAAACCGTAAAATAAGTTTTCTCAATTAGTCGCGAATTATTTGTCATTTATAGCCGCGAATTATCGCGGGTTTTCTCAAATTGTTCCGCTATTTATCGTTTCTCTCCGTTTCGACGATATGTGAGCGTGAATTGAAAATAACTAAAATGACTATTTGCTCCCTAAAAATAGCAAAACTGGCAATTGCCGCAAAAAAAAAAAAAAAAAAAAAAAAAAAAAAAAACCTTAAGCAAAACTGACTTCTCACACCCTAAAATGGCTAAAATAACGATTCGTACGCCCCAAAAATGCCAGAAAAGATAATATGATTCACGCTCTGAAAATGGCTAAAGTGACCATTCGAGCGCCAAAATGACCAACCTGACTGAGAAATGGCCACTACAGACCATTCGCCCTTTGGTTTGACGCCAGTGGCGGATCTAGGTTGTGCCATACATTTTATTTACTCTTCCTTTTATTCTGAGTTTCAGCTACAAACTCGCCTTTAAGGAATCGTAAAATACGTTTTCTCAATTTTAGTCGCGAATTATTCAACAATTTTAGCCGCGAATTACCGCGTTTCCTCAATTTCAACCGTGAATTAGTGGATTTTCTAAAATTGATCCGCTATTTGTAGTTTTTCTCCGTTTCAGGAGCGAATGAGCGCATTCTGTCCACTTTTAGCCACGAATTTTCTCAATTTTAGCAGGGATTGAGCTATTTATATTTTATACAGGAAATTAGCAATTCGTCTCAGATTCAGCCGCGAGTTAACGTATTTTCAAATTTTAGCGTTTTTCTTCACTTCTTTAGTCATACGGTTTAGCGTTTTACCTCCATTTTAGCCGCGAGTTACCGCGTTTCCTCATTTCCGCGTTCTCAAATTGAACCGCGAATAAGAATTTTTTGTTTTTTATTTCATTTTAACTGAAAATTATTTCTGAATTTGACAAGCGAATCACCGTTTTTACTCAGTGGCCCCCTCCGGGAGGCCGTTTGTAGCAAAATGTTTGCGATGTCCCAGCAATACGAAGGGCATCCATTACAAAATTCGTCTCCCACCGCCGGTCCTCAGTAGGCTGCGGACTGCCGGAATCGCCCCCTCCGGAAGGATTTCTAGGTACGCCCCTGCTTTTACTCAATTTGCCATCCGAATTAAAGGATTATTAGAAAATCCGTGAAGTTCTCCATTCTATATCATCACATTAGATCTTTATCTCAAATTTTGCCGTGAATTAGCGCAATTTATTCTTATTTTAGCTGTGAATTATTTTCCCAATTTTAAAGATGGATCATTTCTTAATTTCAACCGCGGAACACCACTTTCCTCAATCCTAGCTGAAAATTAGCCCATAATTATCTCAGATAGACCCGTGAATTAGCGTATTTCTCCATTTTAGCTGCTAGTAAGCGCTTTTTTCAAACATTAGCTACTTATTTGAGATTTGTCTCTATTTTAGCTGCGAATGAGCTTTTCACACCATTATTAGGCGGGAATCGGTGGCTTTTAAAAACTGAATTTCGTGGGGTTCGCCATTTAAAAAACCAATTTTGGCGCCGTTTGCTCTTTCAGAGCACAGAGCTTGTCTCGTTTAGAACCCAGATTCAAGGAAAAATTTGCCTGATCAAAACCCAAACTTCGTGGCTTCAGCTATTTAGAAAATCAGTTTTGCAGGATCGGTTAATTCAGGACAAATTTGAATGAAAACGATCTTCGGAATAACACATTTTGTTATTTGGCGTTTTCGTCCTCCAATTTTGCCTTCCAAGTATTTTAAATTTGGAACCTTAAAAATCCAATTTAACGGGTTTTTGTTATTTCCTACCCAAATTTTGCGGATTTTCACGCTTTCAAAAACGAAATTTCGTGGGGTTTTGCTCTTACTAAAATCAGTTTCGCCGATGAATAAGCTAATTCGAAAAATTAATTCAACTATTTCAAAAACCGAATTCCCGAATTCGGTTTTATTATGCAAACCCAAATGGCATCATTTTGGTCCTTAGAAATCCCAAGTTTGGCGTATTTTCGCTCTCAAATCCCAATTTTGCGGATTTCGCTCCTTCAAACCGAGTAAACAACAATTTTGACATTGAACTGAGTTTTTTAGGAGTCCTACTGTCGTGTCCTACATTCGGCCACAAGCGTCCTACTTTTTTCGTGCCCGGCGTCCTCGGAAACTGCTTTTACATCTGATCACCCTTATATCGCGGTTTTTCACTACTGAACGCAACCACACCCGACTCAGTGAAGTAGAGTTGAGGAAACTCGACCGGCCGTGCAGGCCATGTCCAGGGTCCTTAGTATCATTCGGTTTAGACAGGCACGATTTTGGTACAAATCTTTCTAGTAGGAAGGGGGTTGTAGTCGCGAAGAAAACGGTTAAATTTCCTGCTTTTTTCGACCCAAACTCAACATTATTAGCGTTATTATCCTTCTTCGACCCTATCCTAAGTTTGCTCCTACAGTTTATCCAATGCTGGGCTAAGGCTCAAGAAATACAACATCCCCCCTTCTCCTCTGGTGACCACCTCTTGTAGAATTCTAAAAATGTCGCAGATTGACGCCTCCTGCTGTCCATATTCGACCTAAACCCAATATATTTGCGCCGTCATTCCTTTCTTGGCCTTGGCGGCGTTGTCTTTTTTTCCGGTGTTTCCGGCGCGGTACTGTCTCAGTTTCGGCCTCAATAACTTCAACCCTCAGTGCTACCAGGTCCCGGCTTTTAGTTGTCCCACAAATTCGGCTACACAAGTAGCCTGTAGAGTGTGGTCTCTGTACTCGCTCCGTACTTGGTCTTTGGGGTCATTCAAACAGTAAAATGAAAACGTTTACCGTTGTAATTTAATCGGTTTTTTAAAAGATCTGAAACGTGAAAATTCTTCTGGCGAACATGAAAAAAAAAAAAACTCAAGTGACACTCAGGGCTTGCAAGAAACATAAGAGTACAAAATTATAGTTGTGAGATAAGGGGGGGGGGGGAGAAAACGTTCATTTTTCTTTCTTTTCTTGAAGAAGGCTATTATGAAGTTTAGCCACCTCGGGTTCAATCAAGTCGTTCAAAATCACACCGTTTTCATCGATGAAATTAGCCACCGACCGAATGACCGAGGCAGTTCTTACATTGCCGGTTTTACCGTCTTTGAGAGTTAGACTCAGGTTGTACTTATCGTCATATCTGTAAGAAGCGGGTTTCAAGTGTGTGTGTGCATGTGGTAGGGTGGCGGACATTACTTTTTAAGTACTGAGCTCGCCTCCCAGACGTTGTCCGGTACGAAGCCCGCTGGGTCTTTCTGCACGGACACGACGAAAATCCCTTTTTCGCGGTATGTGGTGTACAGTGTTAGAAGTCCCATAAATACGAAGTATGTGTTGACGCATATGATGAGAACGGGCCTGACATAACAAAACAGTTTGAAAAAACGGCCCAAAAAAAGGGGGGGGGGGGTTCGTTACTGTGACTGAGGAAACGGGTAAAGCCAGTCCCACAGTAGGGCGAACATAGCCACGCCGACGGCGATACCGCACAGCAGGAGTCGCCCGTCAATGAGGGCAAAGTTCTCGACGTAATTAAACTTTTTTGTTAAAACCTGTTGGGCGGGGAGAGTAATGCAATTTTTAGGTTGCTCTGAGCGTCGTATAAAGACTGCTTCTTCTTACATTAGACACTGCGTCATCGAGCGCATTTTTCACAGCCGAACCGTCCCATTTATTAACTTTGACGGGTTTTTCCTGCAAAATTGGTCAAAATGACGGGAATAGGATTTTATAACATACGGTGGACATCATTCATGTGAAAAATTACGGATTCATCTACTTACGTCGGATTTATTCGTCTTCGACGACATTTTCAGGTTTAAAAAGTTCAATTTAAAGGGCTGCAATTAGTTATAAAACTGTAATCGGGCAAAATTCAAAATTATTGACGTGTATCAAGCCAATCACTAAACAACCTTATCCCCGGGGGTTACCTTCGTTCTCGTGTCTGAAGGTCTTAAACTTTCAGGTTCTTTTGTGATAGTGCGTTAACGAATTTTGCCCCTTTTGTCACCCCCCCCCCCCACCGTTTGTGTAGTTTTTTGGAGTTTTGTTTTCTAGGCCGCCGCCGAGATTGTTTGTCCATATACACGCCAACCCACAATTGCACAACTTTCCGGTGCTCAACCCGCGTGTATTGATGGCACGAGGTGACTCGCCCAAGCAAATTATGGACGACGGGGGTGAATTGGCGATGATCGAAGACGATGAGTTCAACGATGAGGAAATGGAGGAGATTGACCTCGACGAATGGGACGGTGACGAGGGTGCTCACGATGACAGCGATGAGGACGCCCGTTTGAGTGGGGGAGAGGAGGAGGCGTATGTACCCTGTCGGGAGGACTCGATCGTGATTTTTGACAAGCACAATGGTGAGTGTTGAGGGCTGTGTATTTGTGTGTGTTTTTCATGCTTGTCTTTCCAGGCTCTGTATTTTCCTGCGATTTACACCCAAACGGCTTGATCGCTGCTTCTGGCGGTGAGGATGACACAGCGTATGTCTGGAAAGTCGACACCGGCGATGTTTTGTTAACCAACTCTGATTTCACCGTACGTAGCTCGAGACTGTAGAATCAAATAGAAAGTCTAATTGATGGATTTGTTGCAGGACTCAGTGGAAGTTGTTGCCTTCAATCACGATGGCAAATACCTCGCAATGGGGAGCATGTCTGGTCAAATAGTCGTCTATAGAGTTCAGAATCAAACTTTCACTCAAGTTTGGTCTGAAAACGTCTCAGAGTTCAACGTAATTACTTTGTTTTCGTACATTGTTTATACATGTAATTAATTCAATTTCCTCCGTTCCATCAGTGGCTCAAGTGGCACCCTCAGGCGAACGTCATTTTAGCTGGAAGTTCAGAAATGTGCCTCGTTCAAATCCCAACTGGTAAATGTAAATATTTCGTTGGTCACACGTCGTCCGAAGAGGGCTCATTCATGCCCGACGGTAAACGAGCCATCGTCGGCTACTGGGACGGCTCTGTCATCGTTCACGACCTTCAATCGGGCAACGCCACAGCGAAATTCTCACCGTCGGCTCTCGACCTGACGGCAATCACCTCCCTGTCGTGTCATTCCGATAATAATTTAGCGGCTGCCGGCTCTGTGAATGGTAAACTGGCTCTTGTCAGAACTCAACAGTCCAAGGTGAGAATCAAGAAAAACGCGAAGACTTCGGGCCAGTTTGCTCCACAAAATGTCTCTTCTATTTTTTTCCAAGGTTGTCTCAGTTTTTAACTGCTCCGAAGGCGAAGAAAACTACAGCGTCGAAACTGTCGCTTTTGGTGGTTCCCCGAGTATTCCTGTTCTGTTGGCCGGCACAGATCGTCATTTATGCATCTGGGACATTTCAAAACTGGTGAGTCTAGGTCTTTACGTCTCTCTTGCCACTGGTAAGGGGTGTAGGACTTGGTCAATCGGAACTTGACCTAGGGGCGTAGCGAGCTCTTGGTCTTGGATTGGGCAGCTTCTCGCTGCTTTATGCAACTACGTGGGCGGATATCATAAACCACACGGGGTGAATTCCTTAGCCTATTCAAATTTCTAGGATGTACTTTGCAATTGTAGCGCAATTAACCAACTTATTTAACTCAGAAATCGATCACTCCGGCAAAATAATGAATTTTTTTACTAAAAATCTGACAAGTTCGGCTGCTCACGACTTTCTTGTCTTCGGGTTTTCCGGGCCCTGGCCAAATGAAAGGGCTATGCGTAAGTGCACCGAAAGGTGCACTTCCCATAAGGAATTCTTAATGCTTTTTGTAGCCCCACAAATAGGCAAAGCATGCAGGAAATGGTTAATTTAGTCACAAAATGGTAATTTTGTACCCAAAAAAGGTGATTATTTGGCTGAACTTTGAATAACGTATCCAAAACTAGCTGCTCTCACAAAACCGTCTAATTAACCCCACAAACTGGATACTTGGACTGGGCCGTCTTTACCAAAGTTGGGGCCCCTGGCCCTGGATAACGTTGGGCCCCCTTTGGGAGGAGAGGGGGGCTCACTTTCTTTCCCACGTCGGGTAAAGTGGTAGATAATTCAAGTCAATTTTATACTTTTTGAGAACATAATATTGATATAAAATTCGGCCACTTCCCAGGCCAAGCCTTTTTTCATTTATACCCGAAAACCATGGTCGTAGCCAGAAGGGCCGGGAAGGGCAGTTGCCCTCTACCTAGACACGAAATTGAAGCCGTAGTGAGGCAGATGCCCACCCCTAGATATAGCGTTTTCCATTCAATGCAATAAACTAGTGTGGCGTAAGTTTTTCCACGGCACTGAACTGAGTAGTGTGTTGAATGGAAATTGCTAATAATACCATCAAAAAGTACAAGTCCGATTTCGTCGGGCTCCCTAATTTAAACAAAAATCCAAACAATTTGTCTGAAAACATTTTTTTTTTTTTTTGCGGGTTTGACTCACCAAGAACCCAATTTTTCGGATTTCGCACTCTAAAATCGAATTCCGTGGGGGTTTCTCGCAAAAAAAAAATCGTGGGTCTGCCTATTATAAAATCATTTACCGAATTTCGCTCTCGAAAAAAAAAAAAATATGTTGCTGGTATACTAATATCACGGATTTTGCGCACTAAACCCCAATTTTCGCAGTTCTGACTCACCAAAAAAAAAACTTTTTTGTTGATTTCGTCATCTAATAACCATTTCACGGATTTTTCTCGTTAAAATCCCATTTTCCTGGTTCTGGCTCACAGAAAACTCAATGTAGTGGTTTTTTGTTGCTGAAAACCTAATTTCGCGGCTGTTTATTTGCTAAAAACACAATTTTACGGATGTTTGTTGCAAAAAAAAATACAATTTAGCGTAGTTGCCTAATTTAAAGCCAAATTTTTTGAATTTCTCTCACCAAAAATAAAATTTTCGCATGTCTGGCTCATTAAAAAAATCTCAATATCTCAGTTTCACTTGCTGGCAACTTCAAAATTTCGTGGGTTTTTTATGAACCCTCAATTTCGCTGGGTCGCCATATTTAAAACCACTACTGTGCTGTTTTTAGCACACCAATCGAATTTTCGTGATTCTGGTTCATTAAAACGCAAAATGTCGTGGTATTTGCTCGATATTGAACCTATTTTTCACCCGTCTTGGCTCACTAAAACGCTAATTTCGCGGTTTTTCCAGCTGAAGAACTAAAAACCCCCAATTTCGTGGGTGTTGGGCTTGCTAAAAACCTAAATTTTGTGATTTTGGGCTTGACGAAAAGCCTAATTTAGTGGGGTTCGATAATTGTAATGATTCATTTCACAGATTTGGCTTAATAAAAAAATATTATTATTTTTAATTCAAAAGCCCGTAAAAAGCAAAAGTTCTGTAAATTTCGTGAGACCCTTCAGAACCAGACAGCACGCGATATTGTCAGAAAATCTTTCCTGTCCTAAGATCATGAGATCTTAACAACGAAGTGGCCGTTGGAACCATGAATTTTCTCAATTTTGGCTATCTCTTCCGGCTATCTCTTATACCTCTTATTATATCTTTTCTGAAATTCACCTGTGAATCAGAGCTTTTCCGAAATTATTTCACATTTGACCATGAGATAGCTCTTTTTCTCAAGTTTAGCCGCGAATAAGCGATTTTCTCAATTTCAGCCGCGAATTAGCGATGTTGTATTCACATCTAGCAACGAATTACAAGCGTTTACTTTCTCATATTTAGCTCTGAATTAGCGTTTATTCTCAATTTCAGTTTTAAATGAGCACTTGCTCTCATTTTTAGCCGTGAATCAGCACTTGTTCTTAATTTTGGCCACGAATTAGCGTTTTTTTCACATTAGCCATGCGAGTTAGCGTTTTTTCTATGGTGCTGGGTTGATTTTTGTTAGAGTCAGTCCAAAGAGTCAGTCTCACAAATATTGTGAGTATGCCCCATAAATCATATTTTATTTTTTCTCAAATTTACTTACCCGTGGATTAGAGCTTTTTCGAGATTATTTCACATTTAGCGATGAGTTAGCACTTTTTCTCAATTTTAGACGTGGATTAGCGATTTTCTCAATTTAAGCAGTGAATTAGCGCTTTTTCTCAATTTAAGCATGAATCACCACTTTTCTCTGTATTATCAGCGAATTGGTGACGTATTCAGAAGTAGCAATGAATTAGCACTTATCTCATTTTTAGCCCCTGAAGCTGCCTCCAAAAATCGCGAATTGGTGGAAGCTTTTGATGGCAATTCGATGCTTTTGAGGGCCAATCGAAGAATTTAAGGGCCATTCTAGACTTGGGGGGGGGGGGGTCAGTTGAGACCTCTGAGGGTAATTGGAGTCAGACGCGTAATTAGGGTGGGGGAGGGGGGAGATCATTTAGCCCCCCTTAACCCTTCGTCGTTGCGCTACTAGCTCCAAATCAAAAACAAAAACTTATAACAAAAGAAGAAAAAAGTATCCAAGGTTCGATCAACTTTGGTCGCCAGTCGATAGAAGACGAGTAGTTTTCTCCACTCATTAGAAAAAAAAATCTGATGAATCCGAGGCCCCTCTTGACGCGGGGGCCAGGCCCGTCGGTTTGACTTTTTGACATACTATGTTCTACAGTTTGACCTTGAATAACAAAGAAATTCGGAAAATTTCGCTCGTGGAACAGACTTTTCAAAACAAAAAAAATGACTATTCACCGACACAAACCTTCATAGTCCTGGAGACAGCCCTGAAAAGGTGCATGTATTTTCTCACATGGTTGAACATCGGAACTTATGGGTCATGGTCCGTTGAGAGAGAAAATATACGTCTGCCATGCCAAAGCGATTGCTTTCAAAGATGGCGGCCATTTTTATGATACAAATTTTGCTCATCCGTGCAAATATTTTGTCATGAATGTTTAAGCATATCACTCTACTGGTCGTCCCGTTTGAGGATACCATCCTCTCCATTTTTTTCTTGATTTCCGGCGCTTCACATACTTTAAAGATCGAATGAAAAGTCAGAAACATCACAACCCCCCCCCCTTTAGAATAGTGTTACAGAATACGACACTACATATAAACAATAAAGTTTTTCGACAGAATGAGTTTGGTATATTTGCTGACCGTCTGCCATCCTTAGGCAATCGATTTTTACTGGCAGATGTGGTTTTTTGGTCACGGTTCGCCATGCAGTTTTAACGTGCGAAATTTCAAATGTGACAAAATTGTTGAATTTTGGGCGCAAATTTAGTGAGTTTTGAATTCTCGTCTGCCATCCTTTGACAATCGCTTTTTGTTGGCAGATGTGGTTTTTTGGTGCCTCCTTGCCAGGTAGTTTCACCGTGCAAATTTTCCAACATAACAAAATTGTTTAATTTTGGGTGCAAATTTAGCGAATTTTAAATATTTGCCTGCCCCCCCCCCTTGTCAACCACTTTTGATTGGCAGACGTGCTTTTCTGGTAGCTACTATAACCACGTATTTTAATTGTGAGAAATTTCAAGTATGACATAATAGTTGTATATTTCAGTGAAAATTTACCCAATTTAAATTCTCGTCTGCCGCCCTTAGACAACCACATTTGACTGGCAGAGGATGATTTCCTCAAACGGGACGACCAGTAGAGTGGTATGCTTAAATTTCATTCATGACAAAATAATTGCACGGATGAGCAAAATTGGCATCATAAAAATAGCCGCCATCTTTGAAAGCAACCGCTTTGGCATGGCAGACGTTTATTTTCTCACTCAACGGACCATGACCCATGAGTTCCGATCTTCAAACCCTGTGAGGAAATCCATGCACCTTTTCGGGGCTGGCTCCAGGACTATCAATATTTGCACATAAACTGGTTTTGGAAACCAACAAGTTGCCCCCTCACCCGAGACTGTCTATTCATGTAGAAAACAGGATATTAAGGCCTTGGACCTGATGGGTTTGACTGTTTCTCGAGCGTAGGCCATAGGGTATAGGCGAGGGTTGCCACAGAATGGGTTGCACGGAATTCCCATACTTTTCCCGGTTTTCCCTGACCAGATTCGTAAAATTCCCTGACCACATTCGGCTAACATTGTAAGAACAAAGTCAACGAAATTAAAGCCTTATAATTCTGTATGACAAGTGAGTCACAATTGGCAATGAGGAAGTAACATAAAAAATAAAAATCGCTGGAGACATTTTTTTTCTAAAGAAAATGACTAAATATGACCTGGAATTGAATATTAGTGCGTAAATGATTGATTTCCATTTATAGCGAAATAATAAAACTTGCCAATTTTTTTTGTTACCTTAAACGGCCGGTCTGTGACTCGTGACGTAACTAAAGGGTCGCGACCCCTCCCAACCCTCCGCATCATGGCTGTTATCATGTGTTCCCCCTTCTTGACCTTCCCCTTTCTCTAAAGTCCTATTGTTTGATTTGTGGGAAGCCATTGTGAAGGTTATGCGAAGGCTGTTATTGCGTCATCAGTCTAACTAGCCTATTTCAAATGGGTCCCGCAACCCAATAGTATAAAAAATTAATAAAAAAATATAGGGCCTGATTTTATGTGAACGGATCGTGTTTTCATGAGTTTTGGTAACCAAGCTATCATGACGGCATGGTTTTGGAAAATGTGTTACTTCCTCATTGACAGGTCAATTGCCCGGAAGGGGTATTACCGGAATTTGACCGTCAAAATCTCGGACTCACAAGCCGTTTCCCGCTCGGTACGGGTTAACTTTCAAAAACAACCCAAAATTGGCCCTACAATTTGTAAAGGCTAAAGCCTTTGCGACTATGGTAAAAATTGCCAGATCGCAAAATTCACGAAATTGACTAGAAAAATCCAATTTGGCAGTTCATTCGCTCTCTTACATTTTGTAGGTTCAGATCATTCAATCGCATGTTTGGCTTTCACGTGAATCAATGTCAAAGGATTGAGTCTTTTAAAAACCGAGTTTCGTGAGCTTGGCCCTTTCGGAAACCCAATTTTGTGGGATGGACTCTCTCAACAAAAAAAAAATTGTAAGGGTTGGCTCTTTGAAAACCAAAATTAACATTTTGATGTTTCGGGTTCTATCAATTATTCAAAATTCTGTGGGTCTAGCTTTTTCAAAACCCCAATTTCACGGAATTTGGTTGCGTAAAAAACGAAATTTCGTGGTATGACTCTTCAAATCTGAATTTCGCCAGTTTGGCTTTGACTCTTTAATAACCAAATTTCGTTAATTTTGTTTCGGTTTTCGTTCGGTAGCTAAATGGCTATCGTAAGAGCCAATTTCGCCTTGAGATGGTTAACTGGGTCTTTGAATCAAATTATTTGGTCTGTTTCCGAGGAATTATTATGCTCCGACTTGAGAAATTCCGATCTGAATCCGGAACAAAATGCGTACCGTGATGGCCTGTTCCCGATACCCCGGAACGGTTGGCGACCCTAGAAATGTCCACTGTCAAGTGCGAGTGGGCATGAAATGTACGAATTTGCGTTTTGAATGAGCCTAAAGTGGCCCGGGTGTCTAATGACGCGCTTAAATGGGCGATGAAGTGTCGAATGAGATGCCCGCCATGACAAAGTGGTGGCCCCTTCTATGCCCACCCATTTTTGGGCACTTTGGTATGTTTTTCGGGTGCCTGTGGGGGCCAGGAGGGACTCGACAATTCACTCAAGACGAAGAGACATATTCAATATGAGGGGCAGATGAGGGAGAAAATGACGGATGGAGGAGATCGCATTAGTTCAATTTTTCCTCTCCGTTTAACCACCAAATAAGAGGAAGTCTAGGATAAAGAAGCTGTCCACTCATTTTTCCCTGACTTTGGTATCAAAATGAAGAAATTTCTTGACTTTTCCTAGATTTCCCTGACCACTTTGAAATTCCCCGACTTTTCTCTGTTTTCCCGGTCTTTGGCAACTCTGATATGCATAGACTGTAAGTTTTGGTTGGGTAGGGGTTGAACTAATTGTTCTCCACAACGTGGTTTGCATGGAGGGGGGGGGGCTGTGTTTCTATGGCGTTTTCCATTCACACCAAAATCTGCAATGGAGCAGTCCTTTTCCACCCGTCCCCCCTAATTAAAACATATGTCAATGGAGAAGACGGGTGGAAATTAACTGCTCCGTTGCAGAATTTTGTTAATGGAAAACCCTATCAAACTGTGGTACGCGTAGCACTTCCTGTGATTGGAAAAGAAAAACATTTTTTAGCGGCATGATAGAATTGGCTTATTGCTAGATTCGGAAACTGATTTCGCGAACTTTGCACTCATAAAAAAAATCCTGTGGGTTTGGCTCTATCAAGCACGAATTTGGCAGATCCCACCGGCCCCGAAAAAATCAATTTCGCTAATTTTTGTTCCTTCTTGAACCAATTTGGCGGATTTTGCTGCTTTAAAATTATTTACGCGCGGCTGGCGTATTCAAAAAGTCCCCTCGTTTGGCAATTCAAAAACCTAATTTAACGGATTTTGCATTGTCATGATCCAAAATTTGCCGATTTCGTTGCTTCAAAAACAAATTTCGTGCTTTTGGTGCTTCCAAAAATCAGTCTAGGGAGACCAGCACCCACCCCCTTTGTATTGTGACTCACCCACAGTTGTTCTTTGCAGATTTTGCGGCATAAAATCCCATTGAAAATGGGACTGACGCGTATGACGTGTCCGTCACAAGATTTGGTCTACGTCGCCACAAGGCGCGGCCCAGTCAATATTGTCAACACTGTGACGGCCATTGAATACGACTCGCTCGAAGGACATGACGACTGTCTCCTGGACATACGAAGCTCGAAGTGAGTTTTTTTTTGTTTTATTTATTACTAGTAGGTACGTTTGTTGCTAATTACGGAAAGCACTGTGATGATTTTATTCTTATCAGAGACGGCAAAATGATAATCACGTCGGGGGACGACAAAAAAGTTCGAGTTTTTCGAATCATCGATCAACCCAAACGCAGCCAGCCTGATTGAAATGACACACACCCTCCCCCTTTACATTACCGCCCAACATAATGCGATTTTCTATTATTGATATTTGTGGTTTTAAATGAAATACAGTGTTATTTCCTAGGGTTAATGACATTGTTATATTTACAAAGCGTGCAATTATGATGCTAATTAAATACGTAGCCGTAGTTGCTTACGTTATCAGCAGAGACGGGAAAAAGTCATAAACGTCATAGTCATACAGTTTTTAATTATAAAATGACTGTTTTCTTTTTGTAAAAGTCATATAATGACCTTTTTGGAGTAAATTTTTTACGTAGATTCCCGATTATGAAGGCTGTATGAAGTCGTAAGGACGCAGATATACGATTTATTGGTACGACTTTTACATAAAATTCTCGATTTTTTTCCCCACTGGTGCAAAACAAATATATTTTTTAAAATACAGGGTGGAAGGGGATAAGTATGACAAAAAATTTGGGTGAAAACAGACCTCATTTGCAACCGAAATCACCATGCACCCCCGACAACCCCGTGATTCAGAAAAACATCTTCAAAGTGTCCTTTTCAAAAATTGTCATAAGCGTTTTCTTAGTTGACTGGAGAGTTTCTGTCAGAAATGACCATTTTTTAAGAAAAAATAATGCTGTTTCTCTTCAAAATCGCTTGTTTTGACCGCAAAATTCGATCAAGCCATGTAATTTTAACATGCTAAAAAGGTATAACACCACACCCAGAGCTATCTTTAGAGTGGAATTCAATGTGTGCGCCTACCAAAGTATCAAAAAATGTCGCTCCGGCAGCTGGCTGTCGGGTTAAGTGCATTACACTACTACAAGTTTCGACGTTTTTAGTTATTTAGCTATTATTCGGCATTAATTAACATTTCAGTTTGTTACTCTACATTTTTATTGCCACTCATGCTGAATAATCGCTAATTCAGTGAAATTAACGCAATTCGTATTTAGTGAAATGTACTCTATCCGACACCCAGCTGCCGGAGCGACAATTTTTGTTACTTTGGTAGGCGTGCATAATCAGTTCGATTCAACGTATAGCTTTGGATGAGGTTTTAGTGTTTTTTTGTCACGTTAAAATCACAAAACTTGTTCAAAATTTTCAGGTCAAAACAAGCGATTTTGAAGAGAAAAATTATTATTTTTTCTAAGAAATCGTCATTTCTGACGAAAAATCACCAAACAACAAAAAAAAACGCGTATGACTATTTTTGAAAAGGACACTTTGAAAACGTTTTTCTGAATCACGGGTAGTCCGTAAACTCAATTTTAGTGTGGACAAACGGGGACTGACTTTTTTTTTGAAAAAAATAGAATCCCCGATTTGCACGACTTTGAGCCGCATTTGAGAGCACATAAAATAGTTAACGTCTATCGAAAATGGCTAATCCTGACAGGAAATAGTGTGCTTTTTCCGAATCCATCAAAAAAGTGGCAAAAATTCAAATTGAATGTGAGTTTCTCGCAGTTGATTAAAAAAATGATGCAAGCCTTAAAAATCGTTAGAAAAATCATATCTCGAAGGGTTTTGATTTTCGCACCATGGTGCATAAGGTGATTTCGGTCGCAAATGAGGTTTGTTTTCACCTAAATTTTTTTGTCACACTTATCCCCTTCCACCCTGTATATTTCAAACCATTCACCCTATGCATTCTACACCCAAGCGCATCATAACATAATAAAATAACAATTTAAAAATAATAGCTGAAATCAATAGTGAAATAGAGGTCATTTATTATCTGAAAACGTCATAAAGTGGCAGTTTTTCAGAAATAAAGGTCATAAAATGGGAAAATATAAGTCATAAACCGCCCGTCTCTGGTTAACTCGCTGACGAATGTCTTCACTGTGTAAAGTGTGACGAGTGAAGACAAACCGGTTTCGCTGCTTGTCATCTTCAGTGTTTAAATGTCTACTTTTTATTGAACAAGTTTTTAGTAGGCATTCAAGCACTGAAGATGCTGAACAGGCGAAACCGTTTTGTCTTTGACAAGTCATTAACTGACAACGTTGGCAACTATGGTGACGCATGTCATTTGTATCACTGTTATTTCTTTTGCCTCTTCCCCACTAGTGTACCTTGTAGGAAAAGTGAAGACAATTGAAGACATCCGCGTTCGCTGTTGGCCAAGGTCTTTGGTGCCTTTTTTTCGTGGGTTGAGCAGAGGGGGATCGTGCAAGCCAAGCCAGCTCGTCGTGAAAACTTTTAATGTGAAGGTTACCCTTAACCTGCAAAGGGCCCCAAGCTAAGGGGGGGGGGGGCTGTCAAGGGTTGTGGTGTGAGAGCAATTTAAGAATTGTTTTTAGCTGGAAAACTCCAACTCTTTGGGCTTTCTCTTTTCCTAATCGCGCTCTTTGTGTTTACGCTCAGCCCACCAAGGAGTCGCAGGGCCTTATCATTCCAAGCCATCTCGCTCAGTGGACAAAAACACAGGAATCACGAGGTGAACCACTTCAACTACTCGTCTGATCGAAAATTCTTTTCAATTTTTGGATTCCCCTTGTCGAGAAAGCCCTAGATACACGGTATCGTCAATGTTTGTATTTTGACCGTTTTCGCCAAAAACTCCCAGGGGCGGGCGTTCTTTTGGCCATTTTATATTTTAAAGTGTTCCGATGAGAGCCGAACTGTTAAAAGCCCCTTTTACACGGGTAAGTTTTTCGATCAAGCAGCCCTCTATAACGTCACTAGCACCGTCTTGAGCAGTTCAACGTTGTAATATTTGATTCCAGGCTCTTACCGACTGTAATGGATGAGTTAATTAACAGTGTAGTTAGCCACACTTCTCCCAACCCCTAACCCAAGATTTCTGTTTGCTGACCTTGCAAAAGTTTCGTTACGTCCTCGAAACTTCTACTTCACTTCAAGTTAAGCATCAGATTCTGTAGGGGGGAGGGGGTTAGGTTATTCTATCACGCTCAATTCCTACTTAATAACTAAGTATTGACTATTTTCGATCGTTTTCTGACACAAATCAAGAGTGAGTATCTTTTTCTTTGCTCCTTTCAGTATTTATGGTGGAGAAAAACATTAATTTTCGCACAAAATAATTTAATACAAATTCTTTCAATATGAAAGTATAAACAGTGGTATCACAATATGGAACTGACAACGAATAATAGCACGCCAAACCACTGTTGTGGGGTAATTTTGACGTTACGTCGTTACCTAAAAAAACAATCAATTGTTTATCACATTAACAGGAAATGATTAAAATTACCTAAATGTCCGTTAAAATACAAATAATCTTAATAACGATACACATTTTTCTCGGGACTTCAAATGTAAATGATTGTGTGAGGTGGAAGCTTGATAGTGTCAGCGTTGTCGGTCGAAGCAGCTAACGGTTTGGATGGAGTCGAAACAAGCGAGCAAGTTCCAGTCCGTTCGCCTCGGCTGAACAGAATCAATTCCTCCGTTTTGTAGAATTCGACGAGTTCGTCGATGTTGTTGAACGCCTGCCGGAACGTTTGGAAGTCGTGAGCGTGAATTTGGGTTTCTTAATTTTTCATGACGTTTGAATTTTATACCCGTTCATGAGTTTTTTGAGTGCCAAGTGATATTTTACCGTCTTCTCGTTTTCTCACTGGGATGTTGTACGAGCGATCATCGTATCGTAGCGTTAAAATCAGTGGGTGCTGGGCCGACGGCCTTATGATGAAACATCCATTTCCTCCTAAAATAACGAAATTTATGTGAAAACTGGGGAGCAACATTTAAAAATCCTATTCTATGAATAAAGAATAGCTGGTACGTGCGTATTTAGGCGTTGTGGTGAGTGTTTTCACGATAGAAAATGAGAGAGTTGTGGTCCACACTCACAAACGAATTTTATTCATTGTCCTATTCGTGTGGTTGTTTTAGCATTGAGAATGGCATAGCCGAAAGCGCTCTGTCTAATAAAATTCGTTTGTGAGTGTGGACCACAACTCTCTCATTTTCTATAAAGAATTACTGGGTACTGGAAGCTGTGGGAAGGGAGCTTCAATTAGTACTACGTTCTAAAACTTGAATTTACCTGCCGTCACGAGTTCCTCTCCGTGTGCTCTATCTGCCGCGTGATACCAAACTCGGTTCTCTAGATTGGCGTCTGTAAATGAAAATGAAAATAACGCATTAGTGAAGGTCTTCGGGAAACTCATGGCCTCCCTCGGTTATCGGGCCGTTATAATAGCTATAAATGGAAAGTTTTTGACAGACAGCATGACCAAAACGGCTTGTTTCCAACAGTCTTATTAAGATATTAGGCTCAAACAACACCTAATTTGGCGAATTTCGCTCCTTTAAAACTAATTTCGCATCTTTAAAACTAATTTCGCGGTTATTGCTCATTCAAAAAAACTAATTTTGCGGATTTGGCTCTGGCGGAATGTTGAGGGTGGAAAATGTCCATTGCCGTAGGGTTTAACGGGAACAACTCCCGTGTCATGCGGGAGAGTAGCATTCAACCGCAACCTAGGGGAAGAAAGCGATAAACACGCGGAAAAAATGAAATGAAAATTAATAGACAAGAAAAAGAAAAAGAGCTCAATAAAGGGACGAGAGTCCTTGTTTAAAAAAAAAAAATCCCCTCGTTCATCGCGATAAAAGTCTCACAAAGTTGCCCTCAAACAGAACTCCCCGCAAACGTCCCGTCCTGGCTAATGGAGTGGCGGATTTAAGGTAAAATGTTTAGCGGGCTTAGCTCTGAGTTCAAGATTCAAATCAAATTCCAAATTTTGTGGACGTTTTTCATGGTGGTGGCGGTGTCGAAAAGTCTCGAGGGGGTGATGCCCCCCCCCTCGTACTTGAATGTACAAGGGGGTCGAAAGTACTTGATTGGGGTATGCAGATGGTGGGCACAGGGTGTGGGAGTAAGCCAGGATAAAGAGAAGCACAGGACAGGGCTTCATATGCAGGGGTGTAACTAGTAATTTTACGAAGGGAAGGGGGCCAATAAGGTGATAACAACGAGGCAATGCAGAAACTGCAATTTGGAGAGACAAATAGTGACAAAATTGAAATTTAGGAAGATGATTAGACGCGAATTGCATGTTCCCTGGGAGGAATAGCCGCCAAATTTCAAATTGGAATAATCAGCAGCAGTGGCGAACGTTTTAAGATAGAAGTGTATTATGGCTAAAAAGATACTTTCAAGTTCTGGGTCCTTTATCCCTGGGCCCGGTCTTCCTTGGGGCCCCGGATTTCAGGAAAGGGAGAAAAGAGAAAAAAAGAAAGCTTTACAGAGGTTTGGGTAAGGATGAAACACTACTGCGGTTGGAGCTTTTTGTAGTTGGAGCTTCGCTGTGGTAGGGCCTTCTTAGTGGTTGGAGCTTTACTGTGGTTTTGAGCTTTGCATGAGTTGGGACTTGACTGTGGTTGGGGGGGGGGTTATAACTGTGGTTAGAGCTTTGCGGTAATTGTTTTTTTTTTTTTTTTTTTTTTTTGAGGGTACGGTGGGTCTACCGAGCCCGCTGGCGCCTAAGCTCTTGCGGCTCTTACACCATTCCCTGTAACTCCATCAGCTGTGCACTTCACACCCGCACTACACGGGCGTTTCGGTCGATGCGTGGTTGGACATACGCGCACCGCCGTGAACGCCCCCACACGAAGTCGAGTGAGCCGTTTCACAGCTCACAGCTCGCCGCAGCCTTATAGTGTAATGGGCAGTAGCTGATCCGAACCCAGGCCCGCTGGGTTGTGAAGCGAGTATTGTATCCATTAGGCCGCGTCCGCACCGGAGGTGGCCAGCTTTGCGCTAGGATGGGCTGGAGGGTAGATAGGTGACTAGCGACTGGCCAGGATAGCAGGTGGGATGCACGCGTGGATAAATAGGGGTTTCTTTTTTCTTCTTCTTCATTTCTTATGCTCTTGAGTGGATGCAGAGCTCTTGAGGAGTGAATCTCTTCTTTCCCATTCAGACGCTGTCTCTGGGCCTTGGGAATATCTTGTCTTTACCTAATTCCGTAAAAAAAAAAGTTGTTCATGGAAAATTCTGGTCTGAAGTACGATATTTCTTTCCCGGCAAAATCGACTTATTGGTTTTTGGTTACACGACACAAACCAAACAAGAGAAGAGCTAGGGGAATTCACTGTCCTCCACAAGGAGTTGCGAGGACAATGCACGCAATTATTTATATTAAAAATAGAGGACAACGACTAAGTTAAGAGAGTTAGCACCATTCACCTGTTTCAAGCTGAATGAGAAAGAAAAAAGGACCCACCGCTCACAAATGTCCAAGCAAGCATCCAGGGTAGAACAGTGGGAGCTGTTCGCCTAGATAGCCGCTAGGAGTCTGCCCAAGCATCCAAGCTCTCGGTGCGACCTGGGCAATTAATTTCTTTGAGTTCGTTTACTTGGATGCTTCACCCAAGCTGGTCTCGCTACCCTCCAGGCGCTAAGCTTGCCTCCTCCGGTGCGGACGCGGCCTTACACCATCGAGGCGCGCCACTCAACCTGTTACTCACCGGGCTGGCTTACCTTGGCGGCCTGGATTTCGGAGTTGAAAAAGAAGGGAGGAAAATAAAAAGAGGACGAGCTCTAAGGTGGCGAACATACTAGAGCGGTACGATATCGTTTCGACGTCACCGACGCTATAATTTATAACAGCGTCTAGGATAGACAGAAACAACTGGAAATGTGTCAGAGTGATGTAGAAACGATATCGTATCGCCACAGTACGAACACCACCTCAATCTAAAAGAGAAAAACGAATAAAATCAAGTTTCCTCAGTGGTCTCCTGATTTTCTACACTAACGAAAAAGATGAAAACCCCTAGCTGTTATTCACTGTACTTTTCCTTATTCTGCTCCCCTTTAATACTGCGGGGGGAGAAACTCATAAGGAGGGGGTCTTAGACGCTGCTGCAGCGTATTAGCTCATTTTACATCAACATACCGCAGGGTTGGCCCTTAAAAAAACAATTTCGAGGAGTTGGCCCATTGGTGTTGGAATCATTAGAAAACCTAATTCTTGGGTGTAGATCTTTCAAACATAAAATTTCGAGAATTCGAAATTCGGTTTGGCTCGTTCAAATATGAAATTTCGTTCAGAATGAAAACTCATTCTGCAGTTCTCACAGAAGAAGAGGAAGAGACAGATGTAGAGGAAAGCCGCCCTATAAAAGCCCTGTACCTGAGTGCTTGCTGTGCGTGCCTGCTTTTTGCACCCTACGGGGGGAAAAGAAAAACACGGCGGGGCAGGTTCGCCTTAAAAAAGCAATTTTGTGGTTTTCGCTGTTACAATAAAGCCTAATTTAGAGGGCCGGTGTGTCCGTGCATTGCGTTCCAGTGGCCTGGCACTCACGAACTTTGGTCAACTGCCAGCCTCTGGGTTTTTGAGGTCCTATACCCTTCGGGGTAGGAAAGGTGCCAAGCAAAATGGCGAAAGCCTCCGCCTGGGTCAGGAAAGACGCCGTGGGAATATGACGAAAGCTTCCACCCTCCCCCCTGTAACACCGCAAGGTACTACAATCTTTAGAAAAAAAAAAACCTAATTTCGTGCTGTTGACCAATCCAAAGAGCAATGACGTGGTGTTGGGTCATTTTACTTCCACTTTCCTGAACATCAGTCAGACAGGACGAAAAAGGTAGTTCTCTGCATGCCGTCGGTCCGTTGTTCTTAAAAGGCAATTTTACGGGTCTGATTCCTTGCAAACACAGAGCTTAGCATTTAGCAAAGTTGACCCATTCAATGCAATTTAGCGGGAACTATTTTAGCTGTTTAGAAAATGTGGGTTTCGCTGCGTCAATAACACCCTGGAAAAAACAAAATTTCATGGTGCTGGTTCACCTGAGAAAACAATCTCGTAGGTTTCACTGCACCAAAACCAAATTTTCACGTCTTTGAACCATTCAAAAAGCACACAAGTAAGCAATTTCGCTGGGCTGAATCGCCTGCTTGAGCAAAAAAAATTCGCTGTTTCATCTCCTTCCAACCCCAAATTTCGTGTATGTATTCTTTGATTTGCGTCAAAATGATTTTCCGCTCAATTTTTGGCCGGTTGGGTGGGGGTGTGCAGCACGCCTTCAGCTTTCGGAGGGATAAGCTCCAGCCCTAGGACGGACGTTGTCGTGGCATTGTGGGGGTGCGCGATGACAATGTGTGATAACATTGGTATACTTTTAAAATATTAGAGAAGGGGCATGAGAATGATTATCTTGGGGGGAGGGGGACTAGTACGATCAACTGGGGGGGGGGGCTAATGTCCCTGTAGCCCCCTCTAAATGCGCCAATGAGTAATTGCACAGTTGCAAGAAAATTCCACGATAGTCAACCTGAGGGGGTTGGTTATTTTCCCTCTGAGTTTCTCGGCTAATTCGGGCGATTTCAGGAGAAAACATTTTTCTGCTTATTTTTAGATTTTTCTACAAAAAAAAAAGGTCAGATTCTACGGTGCAAGTTTTTACGGCTGAATAGTAACTTTCTGAAGGGAATTGAACTATTCAGGTGAAGGGGGAGGGGCGACACAGTTTCTGACTAAAAAAGTCAGTTTTACGGTGGGGGTTCAGGTAAGGGCAGGGTCAAGATTGTCCGTTTAAGCGTTGCCAAGAACTAAAAGTGTTTGTAAGGTAGGTTAGGTATGTCCTTTAAATTGTTATTCGTGTGTAGAGGTAAGCCCTTAAAGGTTCTAAAGGTTCTAGCTTAGGGCTGAACGGGACTTTTAACCAACGCGGCCACGTCCGAGGACTTTGAGGGAAATGGGCTTATATGACGGATATATAATATATTTCTCGGGCTAAATTATCTATTAGGATTGAACCTGAAATTTAACAGAGAGAATTAGAGATGCTCAATAATTTTATTGACAACTTCGCGGGGTTATGGAATTTCTAGGTATGTATCATGTTCGAATGGTCAGTGCGGTGTCTTGAATTGTCTAATATAGACCGTTTTCAGAGGCGCTGCACCAATTTTCACAACATTTGAAAACTATTCCGGAAGCCGTATTCAGAAACAAACCTTAACTTTTACGTCTCCTTTAAGCGCTTCAAAACAGATGATGGCACTTTTTTTTATAAACTATCACATTTTTCAACTCCTTAAGTAGAGGCTTCGTAAAGGTGGGTTTCTGAATAAGGGCCTAAGACGCGTAACATGCAATTTTTGCTGAAATAAAATCCGAAACTTCCAATTTCGAGTGTAATCGTCAGGCTACGGCCTAAGTAGGGGCCGGCTAGCCTGATAGGTTCCGTCGCTACAAAAATTGTCTCCAAACTGCAATTTTGCTTTAAGACCCTCAACTTGCAATTTCACGTATATTCATCCAGGAACCTTGTAATTTCACTCCAATTTGGAACTGAAATTTGCAAAATCATTCAATTTCAATTGAAAATAATTTAAATTGCAAATTCAGAGTTATTACGGCGCAGTCGGGGCTGGCTTGCCCAGGAGTTCGCACCCACTAAAAACAAAAAATACTTTGAAAATTGCGGTTTTGTTTATTCAAGAGCAAAATAATAATGTTCACCTTTAATACTACATAATCAGTCAGTTTAAAAAGGGCAAATGGCCGTTTTCCGATTATAGCTGGTTTCGAACAAAGACGTCTTGAAGAAATGTAGGCAGCTGCCCACCCTTGCCCGCTCCTGGCTACGCGCTTGGGTGGCCCAACAATAATTCTCGCCTAGGGGCCCTGATAAGGCTAGCAACGGCCCTGGAACCAAACACATTTCACCAAATTGGCTCTGGAATTAGTCAAACCCGCTAAATCGGGTTCTATAAGTGTCAACTCCGTGAAGTTTGGACTTCGAAAGTGCAGCCCAACCCGTGAGAATCATTTGTGAAGGCCCTAAATACGTGAAATCGGATTTTTGAGTGGTGAAATTGAGTTTTGTCAATCCGCAAAATTTGGGCTTTGAAGGGGCGAACACGTGAAGTTTATTTTTGTAATAATAAGTGACAAAACCGCGAAATTTTGGTAGGGTGAAATCCGAAGACTCCAAGTAACGAAGAATCACGCCCAGTTACGTAATTATGCTTTGGCGGTGGTGGCTGTGGCGAAGGGGGGGATTTATCTCCTCTCAACTTGCATTTAACCCCCCCCCCCCCTAAATATTCGGAAATCACAGGTTCGCACGATTCGTTAGAGGAGAGAAACTTGTTTCTTTAGTCAGTTTTTAAGGGGAAATGTGCGTGAACCTGGCGGAACACATATATCACGGAACATGACGAAAATGGCGCCATTCGTTTGTTCTAGTTTGCTTAGTCTAAATTTCCGTTTGTTTAGCCCTGCAATACACAATTTAAAAAACAAAAACATAATGTGTGCCGCCAACTTAACGCAACGGCACACACGACCCCAAAATCGTTTGTTCAGTGACATATTCAGACACAAAATCGGTTTTTACGATTGCTTAGCCCAAAGTTTCGATTGGTTAGTCCTTTGAAATAATTATTCATAAAAAAGACCACTTCAAGCACTGAACAAACAATTGAGGTCACGCAAGTGCCGTTGCGTGAAGTTGGCAAGACATACATTTGTTTTTCAAAAAATTGGCTAAACAAACGTAAACAAACAGTAAACAAACGAATGGCGCCATTTTCGTCATGTTTCTTAACTATGTTCCGCCAGGTTCACGTGCATGCAAAATGTTACGTTTCGACTTTTAGTAACGACGGCCACATAAGCCTTGCCTCCTCCCCGCTTAGAGTTGGGGTACTTTTCTCAAAAACCCCTCCCAAACTCCATCGATGGAACGGACAGTGCCTTCTCAAAGGGTGATTTTCTCAAAGTTACCGGTTTGAGGCAGACGTTCGTTCAACTGCTAATGGGAAGTGATTCCAGACTATCCCGACCTAGGCCTACCTCACTCGGCCTTTTCTTTGTCCTAGATACCCCTCCACCCCTATCCAATCCAATCCAATGTTCCGTTTTTTAACCACAATCCATCTGGTTACTTTAGTGTTTCTTACCTCTTTTTTCCCTGAAGAAGACAGCCAATTCATGGAATTTTTCCCTGAATTTTTGCCCTCCAAGTAGACGACACACAATACTAATTCATTTAAAATTTAATAAAGTCCGAACTTTAAGGGTCTTCTTGGATGAAACAGTTTGTTCTTGGTTGGACGCTTTGTGGGTAATGGAGATGGCGGGGGAGAGCGGTGAACTTTTAAAATTGTGTTTACATTCCTCCGTCGAGGAAGCGCTCAATTCTCGTTATTTTGACAAGGATAAAATAAACTGGTGAACTCCCGATATCAAATAGAGAGGCGTAAATAGAAAATAGGTCCCTCGTAAAGTGGACAATTGTCAACCGGCTAGAAAAATAATGCGACTCACGGGGATTTAAAACAAATGACATTGATTTGGGAATTAAAAGTGACTTATAGGTTGTTATTCGCACTACCACACTTCCCCACCACCCAACCGTCAACCGATCGAATATTGAATGAGAATACCTGTTGACTATTTTATCTTATTTTCGTTACTAATCTAGATACGATAGGGACAATTTCGAAGGCCGCCAACATGAACAAAAACACTGAATAAGAGTTATTTTTAACAGATGCTTGAAACATCATTTCTGGATCCCTGGTGGATCAAAAAAATGTCTCTTCCCACGGCTTCGCAGCAATAAAAAAAAAAAAAAAAAAAATCATTACCTAAATAGATTCTTACTGAACGTGAGCGTGTGTTGATGTTTAAAAGAAGTTGGGAATTCCATGTTTTTTAATATTTTTGTTTTTGTTTGTTTTTTTTTTTGAATGAGTTCCGAGGGAGTCGCGTTGTTGTTTAACGGAAGGTACCTTATCTTTTTATGAAGTCAGTATTATTGCTTTTATACAAACGATCATCGCTTTTATACTCGACTTCAAATCGTTAAGAAAGAAATTAATTCGTTCATTGCAAACCTTGAAGCTCTAAAAAATCGACGAAAAAATGAATTCAAATATATCGGTACCTGACGGTGTACATGCAACAACGGTCGTCTCATCGTTGAACGTTTCTGTTTGAAGCGTCGTATCCAATGTAACAGTCGAGAGACAACACTTGGCGAGCCAGTCGACTAAATCAGTCCATAGACGCGTCAGAAGATTTCCCACTAAAGAACGTCCCAAACTCAAATAAACGCACATGCTAACAATTTTTTTATACTTCGTTATAATTCGTTAAAGCGGGGGAGGACGGTCGTGCAACGTTCGAAATGTTCACCTCGCCTCTCGAGGGGAAGTGCCCCTTCTTGTGGCCACTTGACCGCACGCATTTTTTTATTTTGTTAATCCCGGAGTCATTTCGTAAGGGATTTTCGTTCAGTTGGACAGAAAACTCCCGTCTGATGCACGGGCACCGTGCTATGCTTTCTCTCGCCCGGCACTCCTCGAACTCGGCATTCAAGTGCCCGTAGTAAACGGGTGGTTCGTTACAAGCTTTTACCACCTCCACTGAATGTAAAGCGTCAAGCGTCTCATCTTTTAGTTCACCCTCTGCTTCTTTCATTTTGTTTATTTTTTGGTTCAAGTGAACCAATTCTCGTTCAATCTATATTTGTTTATTACATGATACATTCGTGCCAAATAACTGAACTTCATCCTCTCGTCGCTTTTCTGTCACTATTCTAAGAAACAGTCTTCTTTTCATTCATAATAGAATCATTGACGCTTGACTAATTCCATTTTCCCTTCAAGCCGACAGCACAGGTTTCACCCTCACCAGGTGGAGGGGGAAGACTATAGTTTATCTGTCGTACGTGCGACGTCTTCAGTTTTTTTTTTTTTTTTCTTTCACCCCTGTTCCAACAATTTAAAACCACCTCAAAGCTGTGCCGCTCTTCCACCGCGAGTGACTTTTCCATCCCTTTCTACAGCTCAGATGAGTTGGCCTCGGAACTCAACGGGGCGGAGGGGGGGAGCTGCGATTCTATAAAAGTTTTCAGAGCTTTGTATTCGCCGAAACTGTGGGCATGAATAAAGAGGGGAGGGGGTTGGTGAGAGGCGGTGAGAGGGCCTTTTTCTCACCCCATAGAAAGTGTCCCCCCAGCTTCAAGTGCTTCAAAAGGGCCGTATCCTATTGGTCTTTTGTTAAATGCTAAGTGCCCTCGTCACGGGGGTTTTTCAAACCAAACTTTGAACAACCACAATAATTCTACGGGTATGTTTCACTTCATTGTTGTTGTTGAAAAAGTCGGCTCTTTCATCACTTAAACGAGGATTGTGATGTTGACACTCGAAAACTTCGTAGGGCTGTATTTTTTTTTGAAGTGGGCCCTTGAGCCTGCAAAAGTGGAGCATCTTTACTTGGAAAATCGGAATTATGGTTTACCTCAGGTGACAAGTGACAATTCCAACATATTCAGGTTATTCTTGAATGGACGGATTGTCCACGGTGTGCGATTTTGATCAGAGCGAGGTTCAATAATCGTGATCATCACTTGTTTCATTTATTCTTCAAGTTCCTGGCGTTTTCAACGTTTCTATTTTACTTCTATTTGACTTTTCTTACTAGGGTAAATGACCCTTCAAACAAATCGCGCTAATTTGACGCTTAACCGCACGAATTTCATGGATTCGCCACCTCAGAAACCTTAAAAACAAAAACAAAAAAAAAACGCCTTCTAAAACCCAGTGTTATTCACGTTGGGACGAAGACGCTCCCTCTTCAGATTCAACCAACTGTAAGAAATACTGGATAGATTTTTGTGGTATTGTAAGGTTTGGTTTAACGCGTATTTCCCGCCTTCAGCTGTCACCTGCATGAGCAGATGGAGAATCCTCTTCGAATAGTTTTGTAAGAGGCCCCCTCCCTTCTTTTTCATTGAAATCAGAAAAAAAATCTATTCAAGTAGTAAATAAATTTCTCTTCGTGAACATGGAAGCGGTAGCGGTGGAAAATTTATCATTTTTGGGGGACTGTAACCGCTTCTTGATCGGATAGCCGATTTCAGGGACCAAGCGTATGGCTTTAGTATGGCTTCAGTGGCGTAACAAATCAACCCTCCTCCAATCGTGTACAGAACCCCCAGAACAGGGGCTCTGAACTGGGTTTAGGCTACGGAGTACACCGATTATAGTAGAAAACCATCTACTTTGCCAAAAACAAGGCAAATCAAAGGAGGCAACAAGAAGGAGGTCTGCCGGCACGACCACTTCAGTGATTCTGCGGTCGGGGTGGGGGGTGGGGGGCAAGACCCCGGTGAAATTGCTAGGATTCGAAGGAGCGAAATTAGGTTTTGAAAAATGAAAATCCACGAAACTGGCGTTTGAAAGAGCCTAAAATGATGAAATTTGTTTGTTTTTTTTTTTTTTTTTGAGAGAGAGAGAAAGATACTTTATTATGAACAGCAGAATATACAGGGTGTTTCAGGAGGAATGATCAGGACTTTAACCAGTGGTAGTACTAACTAGGACAAACCAAAATCGTAATATGAACCCAGGGTCGCAAACGCTTCCCTTCTGAGTTACAGGTATTTTTGTCATTTTTTGGCCAAACGCTCTCTTTTCGTCAATAACCATTTTTAGCGTCGCAGCTATTCGTAACAGAAGAAAACCGATGACGGTTATGGAAAGAGCACAAAATTTCCGTTCAAGAAATGCTGTTGCAACTAGCTGACGCCATGTTTTAGTACTTTCTTTTATTTTTTGAAAAACCCAAAAACCGTAAATTGTAATTTTACTGTTTCTTACAAAGAAGATTTTTCTACAAACTTCAGTGGCAAAGTCACGGTTAAGTTATTGATAAAACATGCCAGTATTGTAAGCTACAAAACGACTTTTTAAATTTCACAATCGATGCATTTTTCGCTGAGATATTGCATCTAACGTTCAGAAATCCCTAATCAGGTAGTCAAATTGAGCCACATAGCACCTACCTAAAAAAAATTGAAAACAGTCATTTCCCGAGTCAATCCTTGAATGTGCTCACGGAAATAATTACATGAAACTAATGCCTGGTGTTATTTTGTCAAATAATTACTACAAACCCCTCCCCACCCCATAAAAATAACCAAAATCACAGAAAAATGATTGAATAATGTGTATTGTGGACTATGGAATGAAGAAACTGGATGTAAACTGGGGAAGCCTACAACTTACTCGATGGATTGATTTTCGTATGTCTTTTGTCCCCCCCTCCGATCATAAAAAGTACGAATTTACAACTGTTTTCAGGGGATTGACAATTGTTGCTTTTCTATGAGATGATTATTATTGTTTCAAGGATTGACTCGGGAAATGACTGTTTTCAATTTTTTTTAGGTAGGTGCTATGTGGCTCAATTTGACTACCTGATTAGGGATTTCTGAACGTTAGATGCAATATCTCAGCGAAAAATGCATCGATTGTGAAATTTAAAAAGTCGTTTTGTAGCTTACAATACTGGCATGTTTTATCAATAACTTAACCGTGACTTTGCCACTGAAGTTTGTAGAAAAATCTTCTTTGTAAGAAACAGTAAAATTACAATTTACGGTTTTTGGGTTTTTCAAAAAATAAAAGAAAGTACTAAAACATGGCGTCAGCTAGTTGCAACAGCACTTCTTGAACGGAAATTTTGTGCTCTTTCCATAACCGTCATCGGTTTTCTTCTGTTACGAATAACTGCGACGCTAAAAATGGTTATTGACGAAAAGAGAGCGTTTGGCCAAAAAATGACAAAAATACCTGTAACTCAGAAGGGAAGCGTTTGCGACCCTGGGTTCATATGACGATTTTGGTTTGTCCTAGTTATTACTATCACTGGTTAAAGTCCTGATCATTCCTCCTGAAACACCCTGTATATGGTAACATAAGCGTCATTAATGAAAAAAATTACTTCGATAAAAACAAAGTATGTAGACTATTGACAAGACTAATTCGTTGGATCATTTTTTATAATTAAATTTGTTCCCTGGTAAACAAAACGGGAGCTCAAAAATTCGACAAAAGAATAAATCACATAAATCATAAAAAACAGCTTCAACTTTGATTTAAAAGCAGTGAAGTCCAAGGCTACAAACGTATCCGGAAGGGCATTATAGAATTTCACTCCCCACCAATCCGTGTGATCACCACCTTGTGATTTAGCAAGCCTGCAAAACGGTGCGATAAGTTTTCCGCGGCTACGCGTGCAATAGTCTTGAACACTAATTTCTTTTGAATTATCCTTCAAAACGTGCATGTGAAGCAGGGAGTGGAATATATAAACTGCGGGCAAAGACATGATTTTCAGTTTTCTAAAGTCGTCTCTACAATCCTCCCGAAACTTCCTGCGTGTAATAATTCTAACAACCTTACGCTGAAGTGAGAAAACCTTTTTGGCTTGAGGACTGTGGCCCACACAAGCAAACCATACGTGGCCAATGAGTGAAACAGCGCAAAGTAAGAAGTCAAAAGCAAAGGCGCCGAGACGAACTGTCTCAAGCTTCTAACGAGGAAAATCACCTTTGACAACTTCGCTGTTAACAATGTATAATGTTGATCGCACACTAACCGGCTATCTACACGGATTCCTAAAAAAATTGACAAAGGACATCTCTACCTCCTTAATCCCGAAGTCTACGAATACTGTCTTATCGCCATTAAGAGCCAAACAGTTAGCTGAGAACCAGTCCTCAGCCTCAACCAAAACCTCCTCTGCTTTAGAGGCTGCATCTGCCTTCGAATTACCATCAACTAAAAGAGTCGTGTCATCAGCAAACGGGATGCAATGAGCACTGGCCCCAAAATAGAGCCTTGGGGCTCGCCATGTAAAACAATACTCAACTCAGAAACCTCATCACGAACTTTAACCGGTTGTTTTCTATTATGATTGTATGACTTAATCAATTTCGTGGCCACCATACCATCGTAACTTTGATCCGAGAATATCGTGAGACACACTATCAAAGGGCTTCTTCAGATCATTGAAAACCCCACTTACGCATTTCTTATCTTCGAATCTTCATTGAACCCTTTCAATTAAGTCAAGCATTGCTGCTGTAGTGATCTTTCCAGATCTGAAAACATACTGGCGTGAGGAGAAAAGGTCCATTTTATAGAAAAAATCAACTATGTCATTTTTCATGAGCCTCTCCAGCACTTTCGAAAATACTGGCAAAATACTGATAGGCCTATAGTTATTTGGATATTTTTTATTGCCTTTTTTAAACAAAACAGACACTAGAGATATCTTTAATGCACCGGGGAAAAGCCCTAAAGAAAGACAGCAGTTTATTAAATGAGTGAACTGTGGAAGGATTGTGTCGACAATGCCTATCAGAATGGGAGCGCTCAGCCCAAACCAATCTGGAGATTTACTTTTGTTAAGAGACAAGACGCTGTAGTATTAATCCCTGTCCCCTTTCTCACATGTTTATTTCTTATGTTTTATTTTTCATTCCAAACTCGTTGGCTCACATTAATTCTCGTCAAATAAAACCTTTCTAAAGGTGTCTTTAACCCGCGTTTTTCATTACAATTTATTTGACGATAATATGCAAAGCTCTTTGAAACCTGAACGGTTCGAAGCTGACCCAAATTCTAGTACGGCCGCTTCTGAATGGAGTCACTGGTATCGAACATTCGACAATTTCATTGCATGCGCAGAGCCTCCGCCATCAGACGCTACGAAACTAAAACTCTTGGTCAACTTCGTTTCTCATCACGTCGATAACTTCATAAGTAACTGTTCGACGTTTGAAGAGGCTGTTGAAGTGCTCAAGCGCATCTACGACAAGCCCGTCAACGAAATTTATGCAAGATACAAGCTAGCGACTCGCCGTCAAAACTCCGATGAGTCAATAGATCAGTACCTTCGGGCATTAACAGTTCTGGGCAAAGATTGTCAATTCAAGGCTGTCACCGCCGATCAAAACCGGGACGATTTCATCAGAGACGCATTCATTAATGGATTGTACTCACCGGAGATTCGCCAACGTCTTCTCGAAAAGTCTTCTCTCACATTAGACGAAGCATCTAAGGACGCTAGATCACTTGAACTGGCCCGTCTGCAATCTCTCTCGTTCCCCTCGACATCAACAGTTAACGCTGTTCGATCCGATTTGCCATCTCCATCGAAATCTAAAAGCTCTCGTCGAGAATCTTCAGTATCCTCGAGCTCCTCCCAAGAAACAGTCGCCGCTATTCATCAAAAATGTTTCTACTGCGGCAAAAAGAAACATTCTCGAACTAACTGCCCAGCGAAAAACGCTCAATGCACAAAATGTTTCAAGAAGGGGCACTTCGCTTCCGTCTGTAGATCGTCCTACCAAGCGTCGAAGCAAAATTTAAAGTCAAACTCACGGCACTCGACCGCAGTTCTCAGCTCGATAGCCGGTAGCCTTACCAAAAGCACAGTTGCGGCTACGATCAATGGCCACCCAGTATTCGCTCTGGTCGACACCGGAAGTACCTCGAGCTTTCTTAATACGAAGACTGCCCACAAGTTAGGTCTTCGTGTTCTTCCGTCGTCAGGAAAGGTGTCAATGGCCTCCACATCTGTTACGTCGCGAATAACTGGGCGATGTAAAGTCACTCTAACACTTCTTAACCACTCGTATGAAGGCGTGGAGCTGTCTCTTCTCCCCGGTCTCTGTTCTGATCTCATAATAGGTCACGATCTCTTGAAGGCCCATTCCTCTCTTCAGGTAGTTTTTGGGGGTGCAAAAGAGGCTCTCACCATTTGTTCTTCTTTGACCGCCGCCCTCGTGGAACCAGCTTCGCTTTTCGATAATTTGAAAGAAGGCTGCGCTCCTGTAGCTACTAAATCTCGTCGACATTCATCAAGTGACCTCGAATTTATCGAAGCAGAAATCAAACGTCTACTTTCAGAAGGGATCGTAGAACCAAGTTTCTCACCTTGGCGAGCTCAGGCTCTCGTTGTCTCGAACGAAAACCATAAAAAAAGAATGGTGATCGATTATTCTAGGACAATTAATCGCTTCACACTGTTGGACGCCTATCCTCTTCCTCGGATCGAGGAAATAGTAAACAAGGTCGCGTGTAACGAAATATTCAGTACGATTGATTTAAAAAGCGCGTACCATCAAATTCCTATAAAAGAAGAAGACAAAGCTTACACAGCGTTCGAAGCATGCGGGCAGCTGTACCATTATAATCGTATACCTTTTGGCGTCACCAACGGCGTTGCAGCGTTCCAGCGAGCCATCGACGGAATTATCCGCAAAGAAAACCTCCAAGGAACTTACGCCTACTTGGACGACGTGACAGTTTGCGGCAAAACTAAAGAAGAACACGATCGAAACCTCAAAAATTTTATGAACGCCGCCAGGAAATATCGTCTCACCCTTAACGAAGAAAAGTCTTCGTTTTCGCTTCGTTCTATTAATCTTCTGGGCTACCAAATTTCAAATAAAGCCATCAAACCGGATCCTGATCGCCTCAACCCACTCAGAAAACTCTCTCCTCCTCATGATACCGCATCAATGCGTCGTACTGTCGGAATGTTTTCTCATTACTCGGCACATATTCCTAAATTTTCGGCCAAAATCCTCCCTCTGGTTCGTTCTTCGTTCCCCCTGTCGCCGGAAGGCTTGCGGGCGTTTGAAAATTTAAAATCGGACATCGAAAATTCTGTCGTTACGTGTATCGATCCGGATTTGCCGTTTGTTGTCGAAACTGATGCCTCGGAAAATGCTTTGGCTACGACCTTATCCCAAGCTGATCGTCCAGTCGCCTTTTTTTCCAGAATTTTATCCGGTTCTGAATTAAAACACTCGTCAGTGGAAAAAGAGGCTCAAGCGATTGTTGAAGCGGTCCGCAAATGGCGTCATTACCTGATCGGACGCCACTTTAAACTGATCCCTGATCAACGGTCTGTATCATTCATGTTCAATGTCTCGCATTCGGGTAAAGTGAAGAATGAGAAGATATTGAGGTGGCGTCTCGAATTGTCATGTTTTCAATATGATATCATTTACAGGCCCGGATCCCAAAACACTGCGGCAGATGCTTTTTCAAGAATATGTTCCACAATCCAAACTTCTCTCGAGAAGCTTGAGAAAATTCACGACGAACTCTGTCATCCCGGTGTAACCCGCTTGTACCATTGGGTTAGAAGTAAGAATCTTCCTTATTCTTTGGACGAAATACGTCGGATTTCTGCAGCTTGCAAGCACTGTGCTGCAATTAAGCCGAGGTTTCATAGAAATCAAGGCACTTTAATAAAAGCAACAGCTCCTTTCGAGCGGCTTAACGTCGATTTTAAAGGTCCTTTGCCTTCGTCCACCCAAAATCGGTATCTCCTCGTCGTCATTGATGAATTTTCCCGTTTTCCTTTCGCTTTTCCGTGCCGTGATACGTCCACTTCGACCGTCATAACTCACCTTCGTTCTATTATTTCATTTTTCGGAGCTCCTTTCTACATTCATACGGACAGAGGATCGTCTTTCATGTCTGCTGAAATGAAAGAGTACCTTACTTCACAAGGAATAGCATCGAGCCGTACCACCCCCTATAATCCTGCTGGTAATGGTCAAGTCGAGAGATATAACGGCGTGCTGTGGAGGACGATAGAATTAGCTCTACGCTCTCGAAACATCGATACCCGACACTGGGAAAGTGTTCTTTGCGAAGCTCTTCATTCTATACGATCCTTACTATGTACCTCAACCAATGCCACACCTCATGAACTACTGTTCAAGCACCCTCGTCGTACGGGAAAGGGAATTTCAACACCGACATGGCTTCTGAAACCCGGTCCCGCATACCTAAAAAAATATAATCGCACATCGAAATTCGATCCGTTAGTCGAGGAAGTTACGCTTTTGGATGGTAACGCAGACTACTCTCACGTCAGACTCGCTGACGGACGGGAGACAACCGTTTCATCTCGCCACTTAGCTCCATTTGGACACCCACTCGAGGAAGCTGAAGAACCATCCATGCTCCAACCATTGAGCTGTGAAGACAGAGATCCTGAACAGGATGAAAGACAAACCCTTGATCACGCTCCCTCTCAAAGCCCTCTAAACGTCGACAGAAATCAAGTTATCGTCGTACCAAGGAGAAGTTCTCGGGAAAGACGTCCACCCCCTTACTTACTTGACTACATTCTGGACTAAACCCAGGAGGGAAGAATGTAGTATTAATCCCTGTCCCCTTTCTCACATGTTTATTTCTTATGTTTTATTTTTCATTCCAAACTCGTTGGCTCACATTAATTCTCGTCAAATAAAACCTTTCTAAAGGTGTCTTTAACCCGCGTTTTTCATTACAGACGCACCGTTTTACTGCCGGATCAAAGATCATTTCCGGGTTTAAAATCATTGAATACGTGATTACTAGGCTTGATATTTGTCAAAATATTTTTGTCAATGATTGAGGTTAAGTGATCATTCAGCTCGCAAGGACTTAAGGGGAGTTTCTGGTTGCTTATACTGCTTGTCTGTTTTTATTTTATTATCGTTGAAAGCTATTCTAGCTGCATTCACTGCATTTTTATATTCTTTTCTAGGTATTCAGAGCGTTGAAGGAAACATCATTACAACAATTTGCTAAACTACAGACAATTCCGAGTCTTTCTCTCATCTTATACAAATCCTTTGTATAGGTACCATTGTTTGTCAATATTATTGGCATTTTTCACTTTTACTTTTTTCAAAGGAAAACAGAGATTAAAATATGAGGTAATTGTGTCAACAAATAAAGTCCACTTTGAATCCAGATCAAGATTGCAATCATAAACAAAACTCCAGTCCAAAGTGGATAAACAATCACAGAGAAAGTGAAAGTTATCTAAATTAAAGGAACGGACAAGTTTAATACTACGGTTAGGCGGTTTAGTATTATTAATGTACGAAATACTAATGATTTGGGCGGTGTGATCAGAAAGACCAGGATCAATAAGTTTGATCCATGAGTAGAACTCCTCTCCTGTAAATGAAACCGGTACATTTCAAAAAGGCTTACAACTTCACAAACCAGGTTATTTGACTCATTATTAAAAATAGGCCCCTTTTAGGGGTCCGGACATATTGGTGGGCGGACAGGCCCCGGGTCCGCCAGTATGAGCGAACCATCAGGAGTTCGGTTTCATCTGAAAATGTATTGAGTGTCCCTATCAAATTAGTCAAATAATTGATAAATAAAACAAAGAAGTTATTATTTCCGGAAAATCCTAGCGAACTTGAAATCCTAGTGAACGTGAGTGAGGCACACATTTCGCAATTTATTTCCTTTCAAATCAGACGTGTATGTGCCTTGTATAATGTTACATATTTTTCTGAAATTGTAGGTTCAGCTATCTTGGTTGTAGAGAGGCAGGTAAGGGTAATTAATAATTTATTAGTAGGTATGCGTTAAAATTAATTCATTTATTTTCAAAAAAATATTTTTTGAAATTTTTATGTGATCGCAAGGTGCAAGCTTTACAGTGGTAGCAAGTCACCGGTAATCGAATGGATGACTGGAGAAAAGGATAAATTGAAGGGTTTATTCATTTGAAAATAGTTGAAAAATTAAAATGTGAGGCGGTGTCTTTTGAGGATTTCCGCAAGAAGCTTTGTGATAACATTCATTAACTTAAGTCAGGGGACTCCACCGTTTTTCCCCCTTTACAACTCAATAATCCAGAGTGAGTGACCGCGAGTTCATTGGGGACAAAGAGTGGCGAAGTACCCAGTCCTTACGTTTATGGCTTTTCACTCAAAGCTAAATCTACAGAAGAAGCCGCCTCGAATTTCATTTTTTTACGAAAAGGAAAAGCTCGGACTCGATTTTTTCCACGAACACCATACTTCCATTCCCTAGAGGAGCATGTACAATAAATCATTCTCCCAACCACCCCTTAAATGAATAAACTAAGGCCCCAATAATTATTGTACTTTTCTCGAAGAATGACAGGAAAATTAATCCGTGTATATGTCGCAGGATTTTTGTCAAATCAGCCTTTTTCTAAAAATCCTAGCCTTTTTGTAAAACGCCGCCTTTTTGTAGAAAATCTGTTTTTTCTCAATCAGACTGGATTATTTAGCCTTATTACAAATAGGCTGCAGTCCTTCAGGCTCATTATCGAAGTAGCCTGCGATTACAAAAAGCCTAACTTGTCTAGGCTCTTTGTAAAGAGGCTTTACTCGTTTCGCCGTATTGTGTTACATCCAGCCTACTAACTGATAACGAATCACTTCCGTGCCCAAACAGGTAGCTTAGAAGCTACCTTGACTGAAAGGACGATTTACGCCAAAGTCAAGAAAGCTTCATAAATACCAATAATCGTTATAGAAGGCTTCCATCGAGGACGCCTTGACATCAGGAGGACCGTTCATAAATACGGCGGCTCTACCCTAATAGTTCAAGAGCTGGCGACAGTCCTATTCAACTGGAACAACATTTGTCCTATTTGATACATTTTGTGGAGAGGAATATGAATATGAGCGTCTGCCCAGGGCATTTGCCCTCAGCGGCCAGTCAAATTCCCTATATTTGGGACATGAAATTATCCGAAAGAACACAGTCTTGTAACTTGTGTCATTCGTGAGGTTTTTAGTGGTCTGAAGTAGATCCGAGCAAATTGACTCCATGGTAAAATCAAAGAAATAGTGCTAAACGATAATCCGTGAACGATCATCACCGTAGTCGTTTCGGGCAAATCCTACCCTCGAGTTATCTTTTTCATTTTTGTTGTTTCTTTAAAACTTATTTTTCTCACCGTTAAAACTCGTATCTAAGAAATCGGTAGCTGAGAATAGTTCGTGCACTTGCACCCCATCTAGGAAGATCTCCTCAAGTGCCATTTCATGATGTCATTAGATCTGTGAGACCCCCTCACAATGTGTGTGGACCCCTCCCCCCGGTCCATTAAACTGAAATAAAATGTTTGTCGTTCACACTAGTAAAGAAAATAATTCAAGACGCCACTTAAGGAGATCTTTCCCAATGTGATCCTGATTGGCATCTCAAAATTCAAAATCCTATTTTCAAATTAATTTTTTCGTTAACTAACGTTTCGCTGTATCTAGTCCCTTATAACTGTTTCTTGAATTTTGTGATTAGCAGATATCCGTGTCACCGTGTCTGGACCTAGTGACATGGCCTTAGGAACTCAATTGTATGACATTTCTACAATGTTGTAGCATGCTATTGTCTATTACAACATTGTGCAAATGTGTCGTCATATTCCACAGAATATCCGACACCCTCCTTCCTCTGCTAAGTCGAATTAACTCGACACATGGCAAGAATTAATCATATAGGTTCGGTGAACAGCATTTTCAGGATACGGCCACGTTTCACACAATGGTAAATTTACAAGTGTTGGATAGGGAGGCAGTAATGTAATTATTTAATACAAATATATCGCACCCTCGCTACAATTGTGTCGTAACTCAAAAACATATTTTTTTTAAAAAAACACAAAAAACAGTTTTCAGCCAAATTTTCAAAAACTGTTTTTGGTGTTTTCTGAAAAAAATATGTTTTTGAGTTACGACACTATTGTAGCGAGGGTGCGATATGCATTTAGCTAGAAATCTTTAAATCGACACCTTTCAGGAAAGGTGGATCTATCGACAGGCCACGACGTTGAAAATATAAATACTGATTTTCGTTAGTGAAACCCCGGCTGTGGCTTGATTGACGATGGATCCATCTTTCAAGGCTCTGAAAGAGCTCAATTGAAGTGATTCCCAGCTTTATATTTTTTAAAGAACAACGTTACTGACTCTCAATCCATAACGCAGGAGAAGCCCAAAAGCGCGTGATTTAACTATTCTCAGCCAAGGGGACCCCACAATTTCATTCTTTTAACTAACAAGATTAATCAACCAAACAGCCAGTCTAGATAGAGGAATAGGAAAATCATTCAACTTCGTTGTAAGCTAAAGCTGCTACAGTCAGCCTCTGGCGCTGGGATAAAACCTACGTAAGCTGATATGGGCTTGAGCTACATACAGATGTGTTCGCAAGAGGAGAATGAATAATATAATTCATTCTGAGATGGGAAATTTTTCGTCTGTGCACGCACCACACTATTTATCTTTGTAATCCAAAGTTTCCTTACCACCAGCCACAAGAACGTTTGGAAAATGCATTCCCTCGAAACAGATACAGGATATACAATAATGAGATACTCGAGTGAATACGACTGTGAATACGGCCCTGAGTCTCGTGGTATAATGAGTTCGTTTGGAAAAATTTCAGCCGAGCAAGTTAAAATAAAGGCGCTCATTCGAAATTTTTCCGCGGCGCCGTCATGCCCTTCTAACCAGAAGGATTTAAGGAATGAAATTTTGGATTCATTACCTCTTCAAAACGAAGAACAATTAAACGCCATGGAGGATAAAATAAGGGATGAGACAGGATTTGATGAGAAGCTTGTTAGTATTAATTCATCAATCACCCATCATTCTATTTCATTGAGAACTAAACACTTCACTTGGTTTTAGTCTCAGGCTCTTGCATACATGGTGGAGGGAACAAAGGGGCCAAAAATTCTAACGAATTTGTTAAAAAGAATATTAAGTGACGAGTTGGCGAAAATGTATTCCTGGCTTGGACAAAAGGGGAAGAAGGTCGCTAAAGATCTGCGAATAATGAAAATAGTGCTTGGTAAGACAAAAAGTTCAGTATTTCCTTCATGGAAATTTCAAGACGTCGTTACCAACAAATCTCCAGCGACGATTATTGGGGACTTAAAACCCGTAGCCCAACAATGGATAGCACAAGCAAGCCATCGAATTTCAAAGTAAATCAATAAATTATATTTTTTTAAATTCTTGTTCCTTATAATCATTTTTTTTTTTTTTCGATTTAAATGTACCGACCTGGAGGTCATTTGCCCGAGCTTTTAATTTTTTTATGACTATTTGCACCTATTTTTTTCAACTTATAAAGGTGTGTTTTGACCGATAGTACTTTGCTTCGACCATTTTGTTCTTGAGATCGTTGTTAAATCTTTGCTTAATTCTCCAGACGGTGAATGTAATTTTCTCATTATCACTCTCGAAGCTTTGAAGGAAATAGACAGCCTTTTTTAACCTGGAAATCCAAGTCTGCATGAACTCGGTGACTCGTTTTTGTACGTTTATGAAAAATTATAGATAGCAAAAATTATACATTAAAGCGGTAATTTTTCATGAAAGTACCAAGAGGACTCCTTTTTTTTGCTGCTAATAAGTACAGATCGGTGAAAATATACTTTCAGGAAATGGGTACAAAAGTGTAGGCGGAGGAAGTGGAAATTCAAACTTTGGCTGGTGAGTGTGCTAAAAGTTTTAATAATGTGTCATTAGTTGAGATCGCTGTTTCCTGAAGTGGAGAGTCGAAAGATTTCTTGTCTTTGCTTCATGCGCAATGCTCGTCATTTCCTTCACATCAGGATTGGTGATCACCACGCAGTCAAAAATATTAATCTGGTAACCGTATGGCGCAGATGAAGCATCTCGTAAGCTGTGCAAACGCAGTACCAGCATTCTTGGATCCCTGGCGTGGGAGAGATCCCCGCAAATCCACAGACTCGTGTGAGAGATCCACAAAATAATGTAGTCGTACATAAACGCAATTCGAATTTCCGAAAAATTTCACACCCGCGAGAGCTTGGTCTCGTGGATTCTCGTGTTGTATAAATAAGGGCTAAACTCTTGTCCGTAGGCGTGCGGCAGTTAAGTTAGGGTGGTAAGAATCGCACAAAGCAATATACTGACAACGGTAAACTGACTATTTGGATGTCCATTTTTTCTGATGAAGGAGAAAGGTGATGTGGTTATGACAAGCTTTATACGGCAGCTTAATTTAAAGTCCACGTTATTTTGGTCTTATTTTCCGGGCATCCCCTAGTCTCCCCGTTTCCCTGGTGGGAAATTCGCCTCAGCCTGTCTCAAGCCAGGTTTTGAAAGAATGAGAGACACTAGGGAAATTAGTATTTTCCCCTTAAATGTGTGGTTAAGTCGTAAGGTAACTTTAAATAATTATTACTATACTGAGTGTGAATTGTTATTGAGAACTATAATATTATGTGCGAGAGATGGAGGAATAACTACTTCTTCCTAATCATACTGTATTACCACAACGTATTACTACCTATAAACCGAAGTCTTCCTAATAATTATACTAATTCTCATATTCTTATTTCTCTGCTTTAGAAATTTGTCTTCCTCTTGTGTAGGACATACAGCTGGAACGGTGTGCCTTGTGAATTCCTTGAAGTATCATATGCGGCGGGCCTACAGGAGAAATAAAGGTTAAGGTTGGTTTATGAATGCGGACCTATGATTCAATTCATGAGGGAAGGGTGAAAAAACTTACATCACATTTGTGTATTGCATTTAATGGAAAACGCTAAAAGTATTGAAATCGTGAATGCAAATGGCATTTGCCCACAGTTTGACATTGCCAAAAGTTAAATATATGATGAAATGTTTAGCTTCAACTAAACTTAAAACATCAAATCTGATCATCGAGTGAGAAAAGTGAAAAGTCTCATGGTGGTGGGAGGATCATGAAGAATGGTGGAGGGAGTGAGCAGAGTGAGAGCTTCTTTTATCACTTATTGAGCAAAGTAAAAGCAAGCCTTGTTCGGCAAACCAAAAAATCACATTTTTACCCTTATAAAAGGGTAAAAAGAGGGTTATAAGAGGGGGGGGGCTTTTTTATGAATAATAAAGAAAATATTTAAATTATATTAATTATACGTTTTCAAAACGTTAACGTTTAATAAACATGTTTCAAATATTTCCTGAACAAAGTTTATTTTACTTTTATTTATGGTTAAAAAAACATTTCCAAAAATAATGAAAAAGCGGCCATTATAACGTGTTTTCACATGTTTTTTAAATATTTAAAAATGTTTATTTTACGTTTTTTAAAAAGTGTAAAAAATATTTCTCTGCTACCTGGGTCACTGCTCAGAGAAAAATCCGAGCTTGGGCGCGTCATTTGGTAGCAAAATGGCTATGTACAAAATTTTAAATTCCTTTTCGTTTTCTTATAATCAGGTATTTTCTGATTATAGCTCCTTTTTTCGAAAATATGCTTGTCTCATGCTTATTAATTGGCGCAACACCAAAAATAAGGAGGTCATTGGAAAGAGCTTAATCAGGAACAAACTTCATTTTTCAAACATTTGAGACATTGTCGGATGCAATTTTCAGGTTTCTTAAATTTTGGAATTTCCCAAAATGTTACATTATTATTGTCAAATTGGTCCCAAATAACGTCTCCAGGCTCACAATCAGAGTTTTCTCTGAGCATCTCGTTATTGTACACCCTGTATAATGAATAACTTTCCGTTTTTCTTATTTATTTATTTTATTTATTTATTTTTTTTTCGATTTAAATGTACCGACCTGGAGGTCATTTGCCCGAGCTTTTAATTTTTTTATGACTATTTGCACCTATTTTTTTCAACTTATAAAGGTGTGTTTTGACCGATAGTACTTTGCTTCGACCATTTTGTTCTTGAGATCGTTGTTAAATCTTTACTTAATTCTCCAGACGGTGAATGTAATTTTCTCATTATCACTCTCGAAGCTTTGAAGGAAAGAGACAGCCTTTTTATTTAACCTGGAAATCCAAGCCTGCATGAGCTCGGTGACTCGTTTTTGTACGTTTATGAAAAATTATAGATAGCAAAAATTATACATTAAAGCGGTAATTTTTCATGAAAGTACCAAGAGGACTCCCTTTCTTTGCTGCTAATAAGTACAGATCGGTGAAAATATACTTTCAGGAAATGGGTACAAAAGTGTAGGCGGAGGAAGTGGAAATTCAAACTTTGGCTGGTGGGTGTGCTAAAAGTTTTAATAATGTGTCACTAGTTGAGATCGCTGTTTCCTGAAGTGGAGAGTCGAAAGATTTCTTGTCTTTGCTTCATACGCAATGCTCGTCATTTCCTTCACATCAGGATTGGTGATCACCACGCAGTCAAAAATATTAATCTGGTAACCGTATGGCGCAGATGAAGCATCTCGTAAGCTGTGCAAACGCAGTACCAGCATTCTTGGATCCCTGGCGTGGGAGAGATCCCCGCAAATCCACAGACTCGTGTGAGAGATCCACAAAATAATGTAGTCGTACATAAACGCAATTCGAATTTCCGAAAAATTTCACACCCGCGAGAGCTTGGTCTCGTGGATTCTCGTTTTGTATAAATAAGGGCTAACCTCTTGTCCGTAGGCGTGCGGCAGTTAAGTTAGGGTAAGAATCGCACAAAGCAATATACTGACAACGGTAAACTGACTATTTGGATGTCCATTTTTTCTGATGAAGGAGAAAGGTGATGTGGTTATGACAAGCTTTATACGGCAGCTTAATTTAAAGTCCACGTTATTTTGGTCTTATTTTCCGGGCATCCCCTAGTCTCCCCGTTTCCTTGGTGGGAAATTCGCCTCAGCCTGTCTCAAGCCAGGTTTTGAAAGAATGAGAGACACTAGGGAAATTAGTATTTTCCCCTTAAATGTGTGGTTAAGTCGTAAGGTAACTTTAAATAATTATTACTATACTGAGTGTGAATTGTTATTGAGAACTATTATAATATTATGTGCGAGAGATGGAGGAATAACTACATCTTCCTAATCATACTGTATTACCACAACCTATTACTACCTATAAACCGAAGTCTTCCTAATAATTATACTAATTCTCATATTCTTATTTCTCTGCTTTAGAAATTTGTCTTCCTCTTGTGTAGGACATACAGCTGGAACGGTGTGCCTTGTGAATTCCTTGAAGTATCATATCAACAAAAATAAATAAAATTAATTATGTAATTCAATTTGACTTCCTGCATGTCGTTTTATTTTTAAACTTGAAGCTTCGCGCCAAAAAAGCCGAGGAGGAGTGAAAATAAAACAAAAGTACCTTGGAAATCAGCTGCAACAGACACACAGATCCCACTGAAAACTCCAAAAGATGTGGATATAGCGACTGCCAACTTGACAAGGATGATTCAGTTTGCTGCAACAGAGGCCTCCCAACAACCAATCACCAGCACCGCACATCGGCATAAGCCATCGCCCCATCACATTGTCCAGCTCCTTCAGGTCAAAAGATCAGCTAAACGTCTGTGAGACCTCACCCGTTACCCCGCACATAAAACTGCACTAAACCGAGCTACGAAGGATTTAAATGAAGCTCTCATTAAGGAAAAACAAGAAATAAACAAAAGAGACCCGTCCGTGTTGGATAGTAGTGATGGATCATTATGGCGAAAAACGAAGCAACTCACTAAAGAACGTCCTGACATCCCTCCTCTCAAGTCGAACCAGCGTTGGTACTCCACACCGATGGAAAAGGTGGAACTTTTCTCGACAATCTTGGAAAAACAGTTCACCCCTAATCCACAACCAAGCCCAATTGAAGATGATGTACAAGAGTCATTAACATCCCTCTACAGCTGAGTCCCTTTTATGACTTCTTCCGACCTGCACAAGTAAAAAATGTCATTCGTCGCTCTGCATGTAGGAAGGCCCCTGGAAACGATAATATAACTCGTCCCTTGCTAATCCACATACCTCGAAAGACATTAGTATTAGTCACCCAAATCTTCAATGCCTGTCTCAGACTAGGCTATATACCCTCTAAATGGAAACATGCCATCGTCATTCTTATCCACAAGCCAAACAAACCCTCCAACGACCCCCATAGCTACCGACCAATAAGCCTTCTCCCTCTTCTTTCCAAGATTTTCGAGAGATTACTCCTTCCCAAATTGGTCCACCAACTCGAACCTCTGATACCTGCTACGCAATTTGGCTTCCGGAACGCCCACTCCTGCATACATCAACTACATCGCGTGGTTGACAAGATATTGGACTCCTTCGAAGGAAAAGAAACCTGCATTGGACTATTTGCTGACACTGAAAAAGCATTCGATCGGGTCTGGCATTCTGGACTGCTCTACAAGCTTAAAACTGCTCTCCCTGACACGTATTACCGTGTTCTACTATCTTACTTGACAAACCGCACTTTCACTGTTAAATACCGTGAGGCCATATCCCGTGCGCGGCATATTCGTGCAGGCGTTCCCCAGGGAAGTGTGCTGGGCCCGCTATTATACCTAGTGTATGCTGGTGACATACCTACCTCCCCGGCAATGACCACTGCTCAATTTGCCGATGACACAGCATTCCTCTGCAGCTCGCCCAGAGGAGAGAGAGAGCGGGACTAGAAATTGAGGAGCTTACTTTTGACCTGAACGACTGGGCTATAAGATGGAAAATGAAGTTAAACCCCCAAAAGTCCTGCACCGTGATATTCACCCACCTCCGTACAAACGACGAACCGGAATTGAGCATTGGCGGCGAAGTCATTCCCTCTGAAACTAAGGTCCGTTACCTGGGTCTAGAATTGGACAAACGTTTGACTTTCGATTCACACATTACATCCATCCTCAAAAGATGCCGACACCGTCTCAAGACACTCAAGCCGCTTCTAGGGTCCCTATCCCCACTACCTCTTGGTACAAAGCGCTTGATATACCTCACGCTCATTAGACCCATTTGGGAATACGGAAGCCAGATATGGGGGGATGCGTCCAATTCACAGGTAAAACGAGTCCAAACTTTTCAAAACCGTGCCCTAAGGATCATCACCAACGCGCCGTGGTATATCAGAAACGCCAACCTTCACAAGGACGTTAAAATCCCAACAGTACAGGAAACCCTGCAGGCCTCTTATTCCCGTTTCCACCAACGACTCCACAACCACCCAAACCCTCTAGCAGCCAGCATCCTCGATGCAGTTCCACCAGACCGACAAAATCGCCGACTTAAACGCAAACGTCACACAGATCTCCTCCCCTCAACCCAAGATGACCAACCATAGCACCAATAACACCCACCGGCTCATGACGAACGTACCAATTAACTAAGTACCTATTAAATTACCAAATTTCCTTTATAAAGAGAGAAAGTCACTGGACTTGTACTCTCAAACATGCGTCGTGTGATATTTTCTACCTATAATTTATGATACTAACTGTAATGTATTTATATGCAATAAAGTTATCTTGTTACAATTAAAAATAAAAAAAAAACCTTGGAAACAAAATTTGGATGAAGAAGGAAGGGGGAAGCGAAGCTAACATGTTTCCCCCCGAGAAGCTACCAAACCTACCACACCTACCAACCGGTACCAAAACTCATGAAAACACGATCCGTTCAATTAAAATCAGGCCCTATATTTTTTTATTAATTTTTAAAACTATTGGGTTGTGGGACCCATTTGAAATAGGCTAGATATACTGATGACGTAATAACAGCATCCGCGTGACCTCCACAATAGCTATCCACAAATCAAACAATAGGACTTAAGAGAATGGATTGGACAAGAAGGGGCAAGATATGATAACAGCCATGATGCGGGGGGTGGGTGGAGTCACAACCCCTTAACCACGTCACGAGTCACAGACCGGCCGTTTAAGGTAACAACAAAAAAATTGGCAAGTTTTATTAATTCGCTATAAATCGAAATCAATCATGTACGCACTAATATTCAATTCCGGGTCATATTTAGTCATGTTCTTTCGAAAAACAAAAAAAAATAAAAAAAATGTTTCCAGCGATTTTTATTTTTTATGTTTGTTCCTCATTGTTCAACGGGCTGGGAAAAATGAAAGCTGAAGTAGACCTAGAAGTAAATCCACAGACCATTCCAAAATCAATTTACACTGCTCGATCTGTACCCCTTCCTCTAAGGAACGCGGTTAAGGATGAATTGGACAGAATGTTAGCTTTGGGAGTGATTGAAAAAGTAACAAATCCAACTGATTGGTGTCATCCTATGGTTGTCAAGCAAAAACCAAATGGAAAAGTTCGTATATGCATAGACCCCTGTAGTTTGAATCCATAATTGAAAAGACCAGTCAACTCATTTCCATCTATTGAACGGCTGCTAGGGCAGATGGGAAATTCGAAATTTTTCTCGAAACTCGACGCTAACTCTGGGTTCTGGCTAATCCCTTTGTCTCTGAGCTCATCGAAGCTAACAACTTTCCGTTAATTCCGTTCCAATAATCGGTTCGGATTTTTTTCAAAACAGAATGGACAGTATCCTTGAAAACATACCAGGGGTTCTCTGTTATATGGATGATGTATTGGTTATGGGTTCATCAAAAGAAGAGCACGACTATCGTCTTAAACAGGTTCTGGACCACATGGAACATGAAGGAGTAACTTTAAACCCAGATAAATGTCTCATTAGAAAGGAAGAAATATCACTTTTAGGAAATTTAATTACTTCAGATGGGATAAGACCTGATCCAAAACATTTTTTTTTTTTTTCGCGGGTACGGACTCGGATCTACCGAGTCCGCTGGCGCCTAAGCTCATAAGTGGCTCTTACGCCATACCCTGAGAATCCATTAGCTGTACACTTCATAGCTGTACTACGCGGGCGTTTCGGTCGATACGCGGTTTGTCATACGCGCACCGCCGTGAACGCCCACACGAAGTCGAGTGAGCCGTGTCACAGCTCGCCGCAACCTTATAGTGTAATGGGCAATAGCTGGATTCGAACCCAGACCCGCTGGGTTGCGAAGCGAGCAGTGTATCCATTACACAATCGAGGCGCGCCTGATCCAAAACATACAAATGCTTTAAGGGAAATGCCAACTCCTCTCAACACAACCGACCGAGTCTAACTAGTACCCAGCAAAATTATTCTCAAATGGAGAAAGAAGCTTACGCCATCACTTGGGCCTGTGAGAGATTTTTGGCAATTCATAACTGGCCGAGGAATTTCTAATTCAGACGGATCACAAGCCTCTACTATCTCTACTAGGGAAGAAAGGACTGCACGAACTACCGATCAGGATTCAAAGATTCAAAATGCGTCTAATGAGGTTCGATTATAATATCGAATACGTTCCTGGAAAAAAACTTATTACAGCAGATTTTTTATCTCGAGCACCTCTGACTGATACGGATGACGAACGATTCAGAGAGGAAACGGAGGCTTACGTTCAATTTATAACGACGAAACAAACTCGAAGCGTTTCGAAGAAGCTGTTTAATTCAATCAAGGACAAGCAAAACACTGAATTCGGAGACCTAAGAGACATGTTAGGAAAGGTTGGCCACAACACAAAGCTAATGTCCAGCAACATTTACGAGTTTTCTGGAGACATAGAACTACAATAACGGAAAAATATGACATGCTCTGGAAAAACGAAAGAATTATTGTCCCTACTTCGATCAGGAAAGAATTGCTGGAACGTATTCACGCCGGTCATCAAGGTATAGAAAAGAGTTTAAAAAGGGAGAATGAAACAGTTTGGTGGCCTGCGGAATCACAAAAGATATAACAAATTTTGTCAACAATTGTACTAGGAATGCATTACAAATAGGCCAATGAACCATCTCCCCTCATCCAGATTCCTGTACCCGATCGTCCGTGGGAAAGAATTGGCGTTGTCCTGTACAAAGGTGAAAACTTTTTAGTAGCAGTAGATTATTATTCAAAGTTCCTGGAATTTGTTCCTCTCTCCGACTTATCTACTACTAACGTAATTACCGCGATGAAGCAAATTTTTTCAAGACATGGGATACCAGATAAAATCATGACAGACTGTGGATCGCAGTTTGAGTCTAAGGACTGGACTAATTTTTAAAAGGTTTACGGTTTCGAGCATATCAAGAGTAGTCCCCTGCATCATCAAAGCAATGGACAAGCTGAAAGTGCAGTAAAAATTATTAAGAATCTGCTCAAAAAGAATAGAGAGATATTGTATATGGCGCTGTTGATATATAACTCAACTCCAACTAGCTGATGTAGTTTAAGCCCGTCTGAGCTTCTGATGCTAAATTGATGCCTAAAGTTATAAATCATGATGAAATACAAAAACAGCAGCGGAAATCAAAGAACAAGCAGAAGAAATACTTCGATCGAGGACATCGGCTTCAAAAAGAAAGACGGTTCAATTCAAACTCAAAGGTGTGGATAGAGGACAGGAAAGAATCAGCAAAATTAGTCCAGAAGAGCCCTCAGCCTCGTCAATACGTCGTTAGGAACGAAACCGGAACTCATTACCGAAGAAACGAAAGATACCCAAAACCTCTACCGAAAAAAAAAAAAAAAAAATTGTTACCCTATTGCCCCAGACCTTCCCCTTTCCCTTAGAAAATTTAGTCACCTGTGGGACCCATTCTATTCTTGTTGTTCATCAACGACCTGTGCTTGGCCCAATCTCCCTCCGTGTTCGATTTTTTTCTCTACGCTGATGACACGACGGTTCTATGCTCTAGTAGGAATTGCGCTTTGGACGGTGCTACCTCTGCGGTCCGATCCTGGTGTCTTGCGAACCGACTGGTACTGAATGAGGATAAGACGCAGGACCTGTACATGGGGTTTAAATCCCCATCTGAAACGGTCAAATTCCTTCGATTCTCCTCGTTTAACCTGGGCTCCCCACGTTCAGGCCCTCTCGTCTCAACTTTCGAGGCCTATTTTTGTCCTTCGCCGTCTCAGGGACTCTGTCTCGCTGGATCTGCTTAGGCAAGCATTTTTCGCTTTTTTTTACTCTTGTATGACCTATGGAATCGAGGTATGGGGCAATTCCGCGCACAGCGAGAAGATTTTCCGACTCCAAAAGGCCGCAATTCGCGCGATGTGCGTCCCTGCGTGGTATTCAAACGACTTTCGATTATGATTTTGTTCGCGCGCATATCGAGGAATTTCCTTCCTGCACCTCTGTCAACTCCCATGCCAATACAGGGAGCAATTCATTTCAACGCGCTTCCGGAAGCGCTGAAGGAGCCTAGCATTTCTTTCGAATGCTTTAAAAGACGGCTTCACTGCATCATCGTGGATGCGGCTCCCTATTCAATTGATGAATGCATCTCAAAGATCTCTTCGTCACAACTGTGATTTATTTATTTTTCTTGTTTTTTATATTGTTTTTGACGTTGCCTTGTAACTTCTTCGCGTTGCGTTGGCAAAAAATTTGAATTTGAATTTGAATTCAATGGGCCCTCTTTGCGGGTTATTTTTCAGTTTTGGGTTCGTCCATTGCCTATACCTCTTCGTTAGACGGTGAAAACTGGTAACTATTGCACGTCATTGGAAGGCGTTTCCTTTTTAGGAGCATTAATTGTGATTTATAACGTTTAAACGAACTCGGCATTGACTAGGCCGTGAACCCCAGTCAAAATAGACAGATAAATCGCGATTTGGAGACAAGAATGTTGAATTCCTGGATTTTGGTATAAAGTTGTTCCTTTAATTGATGCCTATAGTATAACATATCTAAATGCCCCCGAGCCTGGAGTGTGAGCTAGCCAGAGATGAGTACTTGGATGGACTTGTTGGATATTTATTCAATTAACGGAATAACGGAGAAATGTTCGCGCACTAAATGTTAGCCCCTTCAACATGCAGTAGGTACTACTTCAGTACTTCAACCTGGAGTGCTTTGCAGCATTGATCCTTCGTCTTTCACAACATTTAGGTTCGTCAAAAATGGACCGGTTTCGGCTGCTCGGCATCTTCAGCGTTCGTTTTCCCAACGGAAAGTCCCAACTGAAGAGCTTCAGCAGGGAAACCGACCGCTGAAGATGGCGACCAGCCGAAACCGGTCCGTTTTTGACGAACCTCAACGAGGAAAGACAGACAATGTAAGCCCCTACGGCTATACAGTTTTATGCATGCTTTACATAATATTTATATTAATTGAATTTAGAAGACCCTTTTCGACGCACAATTATGGATTACTCCCCCTCACCGCGCTACCGTAGTCACAACTGTGAGTTTGAGGGAGTGGAGAGGCTGAAAATAAAAAAATTAATATTGAAATTACCTTGGGAGCAATTTTTTCTCGGAACTCAAAACAAGTAAAAAATTTTAAGGCCCGATTTCACCAACTTCTTAAACCACGATCAACAACTAATCACGAATACAATGTATACATTTATATCAGAATTCATATGGGTCGTCATTGGCAACTAATCGAGATCAACTGATCGTGATTAGTTGCCATATGAATTCTGATATAAGTGTTTTCATTATAATCGTGATTAGTTGTTGATCAACTTCTTTTATTTTCAGCCTCCCCACTCCATCGAATTCAAAGTTGTGACTAGGGTAGTGCTGTGAGGGGGGAGTAACCCAATAATTGTCCGTAGAAAGGGTCTTCTAAATTCAATTAATTCACTAATAATTGTCGGAAATATAAAGAAAAAGTATAATATTTATATTATAAATTTAGTCCAAAAATGATCCTTTGGTTGAAGCACTCAAGGAGGACATCACACGAGAATTCCAACTCCCCTTTTATCAACCAGAACCAGATACACTATAAATGTTGGTGAAGTCCCTCGAAATATGCGACAAAAGAGGAGAGAGTGAGTGAGGCACAAGGCACTATCTCTTACTCTCTCTAAAGTGATCGCATGGGCGCTTCCATCATTCCTCCCTTAAATCTAATTGGGCCGGCTGTTCAGCCCATCCCCCCCGCACCACCTTCCTTTGTATCAATACACGCATAGTTTAGTGCGTCAACCCTTGTGAAAACCCCTTATCCCACCACCCCTTCTTCACCACTCATTCTGAAAGTAGTCATAGAATAAAAAAAGAGGAGGCCCTGAGAGTTAAAAGTCACCCCCTTCGCGTGAAAGAGGGGTGACATACATAAAGCCATAAACCGCAACCATCGCCTTTTGTGACCCCCTGGAGTAAAAGATTCAATAGTATTACTTTTTTTTCAGGGAGATCACATTCAGTGAGGGCTGAAAACTGTTTTTTAACCCCGCAATGGGTTGTTCTTTTTATTGTATTCCTTTACCGCAAAAAGCTTTTCAAAAGAGACCAAAATCAGTTATGGAGTTTATTAACTGCTGGTCCGTTTTCATCTATAATCTTTGAGAATTGAGTTACTCCTAGAATTAGTCGTGCTCACAAATGGGACAAGCTTATCAAATCAGTTTTTTCACGGATGATGCTGACAAAATGGGAAAGGCTCTTTTATTTTCTTCAGGTAGGGACACTTGTAGGGGACTCAACCCTACGTCAAACGACGCTTACGTCAGAAATGATGAGTTTTGCAATGTCAAGCCCTTCGCACAACTGCCCTATTTATTTATTATTTATTTTTTCAACATTTGAGCATGTTACGGCGGGGGAGGATGAGGCAATTTCAAGTCCATTGTGTCGATTTTTTGTCTTTTTAAAAATGTGCCCTTTTTATACCAGTCCGTCTTTTGCAATGTATAGGGCCAGATGGAGTTACGTCAGATCCATCATCGGTTTCCTGAAACGCGGAAGAATCTTTTGACTGACTGTGTTAGGCATAAAAGCAAATGGTGGAAGGGGGGGAGACCCGTTCAAAACGTTTCACGGGATATCAGTTTCCCTTACAACAATTTGTACTCATCAATCAACGGAACGGCTCTGTATGGGACCCAAAAGTCACCGGTGAAAAGAGACGGGGAATGGGAATAAAGAGAGCGTCAAGTGGGTATCTTTTTTCCCCCCAGTCACAACAGACTTTATTCTTTTTCTGGAGCGGAAGTCAACTTATATCGACGAATGACGGAAGAAAAGTTTTGGAACTGAACTAAATGTGAGCACCCTCCCCCTCACATATTTACACCCTTTCAGGGGATCGAAATGTGTCGATGATCGAAATTTTAAAAAGTCAGCTTCGGAGTGTTAGGAAAATGATGTGTCATTTTGTTACCAAATTCAACGGAAAGCTGATATAGGTTTAGAGAGCATTACGCATTGGATGTCACCCGGCGATAAGATTTTGGTATTAACGTGTGAGCAATTAATATACCTAATGCTGAAATGGTATCGTGTCATTTGAATGGGGCTCACGTATTGGCGGAACAAATGCATGACGTGTGCGATTAGCTCACTGAAGAATAAATAACTCGTCCAAAGTATGGCGTGAGTAAGTGAGTTATTCAACACCGTTCCCACTTGAGATTGAGAAGACAGTGTTTTAAAAGAGGTGAACGACTGCTGACAAGTCTGTCACGTAATGTGTAATGACATAAAAGCCAAAAGAATGGAAACATAAGATTTTTTGTACAGCCGGGCGTAAAGTCTCGAAATTCGCCCGCTGGGAGAGCCTTGAGCGGGCGACATGAGTTTCCTTCCGCCCGCCGGGCAGAATGAAAAATTTCAGCCCGCAGCGTCTTCTTTTAGGCCTTTTGTTGTTGTTGTTTTTTTTAAATTGTTCTTCCTAATTTTGTTTTTAAATTGTACATTACTAAAAACACTGAAATAAGCACTATAAATTACGCTGAGAGGTGATTAAAGTTCTCTTTGTATCAGCTACGTCATCCTGCCATTCGCTGGCTAGAGTGTGGGTTCACTTCAGTTTATTAAACAAACCATTTGCTATGTGTCTGTGGACGTTGTGCAACCTATCAAAATGCTTCATTTTTCGAAAGAATTAATTTAATTGGTTGCATAGACTCCACAGATGCATAGCATAAAGAGCTTTAAAGATTGGTTTTTATGATTATTATTATAATTATGAACTTCGGCTGTACAAAAAATAGCGTACAACACTCGGGCGGTATTCCTCATTATGATCTCGGGCGACAACTGCCCTCGGCTTCACCTCGGGCATTTCCTGACGCCCTCGATCGTAGTGAGCATCATACCGCCCTTGGATCGTAATATAGGTACTATTTTATTGCATCGTGCTGGGATGATCCCAAATTGGGTTATACAGGGTGTACCGGCCATTTCAGCCCTTATTGGTTAGTGGTGAGCGAACGGAGGGGGTGAATTCCCAGGAGTCATAACGAGGCCAAATTGGCTTACATTTTTTAAATTTGTCCACATTGCAATTGAAGTGCAATGAATCACCCGATAAGAAGCAGAGCCCAACACATTGGCTGAGGAAGTAACATAACAAAATAAAAATCGCTGGAAACATTTTTTTTCGAAAAAAAATTACTAAATATGACCGGGAATTGAATATTAGTGCGTAAATGATTGATATCGATTTATAGCGAAATAATAAAACTTGCCAATTTTTTTTGTTACCTTAAACGGCCGGTCTGTGACTCGTGACGTAGTTAAGGGGTTGTGACCCCTCCCAACCCTCCGCATCACGGCTGTTATCATGTCTTGCTCCTTCTTGTTCTTTCCTTTCTCTTTAAGTCCTATTGTTCGATTTGTGGGAAGCTATTGTGAAGGTAATGCGAATGCTGTTATTACGTCATCAGTCTATCTAGCCTATTTCAAATGGGTCCCGCAACCCAATAGTTTTAAAAATTAATAAAAAAATATAGAGCCTGATTTTATTTCAACGGATCGTGTTTTCATGAGTTATGGTACCCAAGCTATCACAACAGCATGATTTTGGAAAACGTGTTACTTCCTCATTGGGCCAACCATGCGAAAATTTTGTTTTTTAGGTGAGCCAATCACGTGAAATTGGTTTTGAATGGTTCAACCAGCAAAATTTAATTTTTAAGGAGTATTAACCAAGAAATGTCTTTTTCGAATGAGCCAATATAAGGAACTTTTGATTTTGAGGGTGTCAAATCCGTGAACTTGGCTTTTTTTGGGGAGTCAACCGAATTGAATTGGTTCCTTGCGTGGCAGATCCGCGATATTTGGCTACTAAAGAGGTTGCATGGCTATGAAGGAGCCGAACGGGTTAAATTGCCCTTTTTGAGTAGCCAAAGGCGGAATTGGTTCTTGAATTAGCCACAACTGCAAAATTAAGTTCTGTAACCGCTAAAATGGTGATATTTGGACTTGAAAAAAGAGCTAACCTACGAAATTACTGTTTTGAAGAACCCAAACTCGTGAAATTGCTTTTTTGAGTCAACCACTTTGAAAGGGGCTTTTTAAAAGGAATAATTCGATCCTGCGAAGATGGTTTTTTGTGGTGAAAAGCGGGGAGACAGGGGCACGGCTATAGGGTTGACGGATATGTCTGATGGTTTTCGCCCGGAGTATGTCTGGAGCGGATCTCCGGCCGGAACGAGAATATCTCTGGGTCATACAATAAATTTCTCACCTTAGTTCAGGAAGTAACAAAAAACCCGACCTAAAAATCCAACCTTAAAAAAATCTTGGAATTATGAAATTGATTGGTTTTGTGGTTTAATTGGTTACGTGAGCGTTATATTTATTTTTTCAATCTCTTGATAGGCAGATGCTGATATGCAAGGGCCAGTTTTAACCGGAAAAGGTTCCAACTACAGACCGGAACAACGCTTTAACTTTCATCCATAAGAAAGTTCTGACTTAAAAATGGCCCCTCCTCAACCCTTAGGGCGCTTTCACACTTGAGATTCCGGTATCGGATCCTAAAGGATGCGATTCCGGAATCTAAGTGAGAAGGAGTGCCTTGACTGTAGGGTATTTTAGTTAACCGGAATCTCAAGTGTGAAAACGGCCTTACGCATGCCAAGAAGATATAAATTTTACTCCAGACTCTCTAGATGGATCAAATAAAAATGTAAACAAACCTGTCTGGTTTTCCGTTCAATACGTTGACAAACCCATCCCAGTAAATTAATACTCGCTGCCGTTTAACAGAGTAATTACCCCCCCCCTCCTCCTCCACGGAACTTCCTATACAAAATTATTCATTTTTCTTTCCCCAATAAACAGGAAATTTGGCCGAAAAAATTGCCAATTTTGCTTCCGATAAACCCATTCGGGCTGAAAATTGTTGAAGATCCATTGAAATCGTCCAATTGATTGATCCGAGGTTTGTGTAGGGAAAATTGGCTATGAAGGATAAACACTGGCGAAACTACGCCTGCCAGGGCCTGGGATGGAATTCTGAATGAGACCTCTCAGAATATTCAGAGAATATTCAGGCCTAGGGGTGAAAACCAATGAGGCTCTTTCACAGACCCCCACCCCCGCTCACCGCAAACTGTTTCAGTATCACGATATTGTGTCAAATATTTTAAACCACAAAAAAAGACCCCAAACACATCAAAGCTGTAAGCCACAAAGAACCTTTAAACGTACTAAAATACCCAACCACAGCAAAGCTCCAAACCCCAGTGTAGATCCACTCACAGTAAAGCACCAAACTACACAGCAAAGCCTCAAACCACAGCAAAGCTCCAAACCACTGCATAGCACCAAACCACTGCATAGCACCAAACCACAGCAAAGCTTCAAACCACAACAAAGGACCGAACCACAACAAAGCCAGAGCAAAGTACGAACCGGAGCAAAGTACGAACCATAGAAAGCTATAATGATTTGACGGTTTTTTGACATTAGCGCTTTTCCCCAATTTTAGCAGTAAATTAGCAAATTTTCTCAATTAGGTAAATTTTCTCAATTGTAGCAGCGAATTAGCCCTTTTCATCCACTTTAGCGGTGAACTAACGATGTATTCCAATGTATCAACGAATTAACGCTTCTTCTCAGTTTTGGATGTGAATTAGCGCTTTTCTCAATTTTAAACCACAAATAGCTCTAATCACACAAACGCTCAGACCACAAGACGTTCTTACCTCGAAACGCACTCGCCACAAAAAACTGCAACCACGAAATGCTTACCACAGAAAGCTCTGTCCACAAAACATTAAAACCACGAGAAAGCGCTGAACCCAAAACGCTTGAACCACAAGAAGCATTAACCAAGAAGACTCCATCACTGCCCAGAATGTTTGACAGTCGCTACAGATAGAGTCTAAAATGAATGAGCGAAATATTTCATAATATTTGGCAAGAAAAATATGCTATGTAGTGATGATTATGTGTAGATTGGCTCTAAAAACATACTCGAAAAATTTCAGATTGGGACACCGATTTTTGACCTCTAACCGGTTTCAGATTGTTAGCTCTGAGGTACAATCAATCAGGTTGGCCCATGTTTTCAAATAGTGCAGAACGGCCTTTTGGGCGCTCAGGTGTCGATAATGTACATATGAACCCCCCTCCATCACAATACCCTATGCGTATATGTATATCTGCGGGCATCGGCTGTCTGGCAACCCTGTAGGCTCCCTTTAGGCTCGGGACGGACTCTCCTTCTATTTTCCATTGATTTCGTCGATCTAGAAAATAAGGGCCAGGAAGGAAAAGTTAGAACTGCTTACTGGTCACTTCTCACAGCTCATCGGTGCCATTTTCCCTGTTCGCTTTTATATAATTATGTTCATTATACGTACATCATGTATATGTATATACATCGTAGCCTCATGCCGTAGTGTGACTACGACATAATATCGAACGAGTACGACGTTACAGCACCTTCCGTCCAATCGTTGATTCCCTTTTCATGAGACGCACGGTACAATCGAGATTCAAAAACTGTCTGTCCGCCGTAAAATAATGCGATTGTCTCCTCACGGGAGATAACATTCACAGACATCAGGCACTGGAACTGGATATTACATTAATGGCAGAATTGTGCCAGAAAAATCGTCAATCTTGCCCTGAAACGTATTGGGCAATTCAATCAGCATCCTTCATCAGATCCTTATCCAGGTGGTAATTCTTCCCCGGCGTCCTCTTGATAATGAATTATATAATGTAATAAATTATTGCTCTGAATGAATCAGCAGGGAGCACCTCCTCCCATCATGGTAAAAGCATACCCAGAAAGAGGTTCAACGAAACCTAAATGGTAATAAACACTATTGAATGAAAACGGAATAACTTATACCAATTTTGAATTATTTATTGCGGTTTGATCACATTTCCAGAGAGGAGCTATCGCCCTTTTATGATTGTTACGCCATTCAGTAACAAATAAAAGGCGAAAAAGCAACTCTCGGGATTCTCTGAGAGACCCCCCAACGAGACTGTTGTCAACTTCAAGGGGGATGATGTATGTACGTGAATGGGGCATATTATACTCTTCGACCACAAAGCAGCCCGCGTGGTTTTTGCCACCGCTCCCGTTCGGATTGTTCTTTTGTTCTAATCGATAAATATTCAAATATTTGGGAAATAGAATGAAACATTGTAAGAGGTAACAGAAATATCAAAATTATTCTACAAACGGACGATTAAATTAAGTATAAGAATAGGATTTCAATTCGAATCGGTCACTCCGTGAATAACCCTCAGTTCACCATCCCCGCCCCTCCGGCCCGACAAAAACCATCGCCTTACAAAACTGAGCAATAAATCTTTCAACTCGGATGCTTCAAATCCGATGCGGTTTTTAAAAAGTAGGAGGGGTTGGTTCTTCTCGTCTAAAAGTGACCTTCCAACCCCCTTTTGTACTAGACGAGATTTTTGAAAGAGAAATCTTCCAGCTCGCTTGACGAGCCTCTTTAAAAGTTGAAACCACCCCTAGTCCTTCAAGCTTTGATATTTATTTTCATTTTTTTTTTTTTTTTTTTTCATTCATTTTCTATTCTTCGCACTCTTGGCCATTGAATTCTCGTGTGTGGGCGCTTCATATAGCACTATATGGACTTCACATTTAGAATTATGCGTCTTTGATTTACAGCTCAAAAATTAGATTCACTCGACCGAACACCGACTCTGTTTGAAGCATCTGGCAGGATTCTTCAGTTTAGAAACTGAATAGGGACACGGCTTTCGAGTCATTAGACTGACCTTAAGAATTTGCCGTGTGGCCGAAAAGACGGCGAGTGTGGCTAATATCGGCCCATTACGCTTAGTATATTATACTTGTAGTCCAACCCGAGGAATGAAAAAGGTTCCTCGCTCTCTCACTGGGGATGGGTTATCGAGCCTTAGGCCCATTTTCACCAACAAAATTGATCTCGTTTAAAGGTGATCGCGATCAGTTGCCAATGACGACCCGTATGAATTCTGGTATAAGTGTTTACATTGTAATCGTGATTAGTTGTTGATCGTGGTTTAAGAAGTTGGTGAAATTGGGCCTTAATAACGTTGCGAATACAAACCGTTTCCCTTTCGGCCAGTTTCTGTAGGTTCTTAGGAGGCTCAAATTGAGAAGGCGGGCTAATGAGCTGTTCTTGGGGTATAGGACGAGTAGGACGAGGATAAAGGGGGGGGAGGATAGGACGAGGGTAAGGACGAGGAAAAAGCGTTAATATTTATGACCAAAATCGCCAAAAGGCACTCATTGGTAGCTAGAGTTTAGAAAATGCGCTAACTCAAGCTTTATATCATGCCACTTCCCGACCAAAATCGAGAAACCATCTGATTCACGGTCTATGATGGCTAAAATTTAAAAAAAAAAAAAAAAAAAAAAGCTAATATGTTATTAAGAAAAAAAGTTCTAATTCATGGCTAAAGTTCTTCCAGAAGAATCTTAAGAAACTTCCAACTTCATTTCTATGTATCCCTCGAAACTTGTAATTCATGGCTGATCCGCCTCCCCTCCGATCCCTCATTCGAAACCCTTTCCGAGAATTTTGCCCCTCCTTATCCACCGCCATGAAAAACTTCTATTGCCCCCTGCTGATTCATTTTTGTGCTTTTCCCCCCAAGACGCCCATGGAAAAGTGTAAATAGAGGTATTTTGCCTCTCCATGTGGTTATTCCATCCGGAAACTGTACGTTTCGGCCTCACACGATCTCGCTTTCACCTGATGGTGTCAGGCGATTCGAATTTTATAAAAAAAAACATGGAAATCCTCAGAATCCAGAACATTCTGCCGAAAAACCAGACATATTGATGAATGATCTGATCCAGAACAAATCATGCGCGTTTGGCTCTTTTAAAAACCAATTATCGAAATTGAGGCCATTGTTTAATTTAATAATTTTTATGACAATTAAAAAAAAAGACTTTAAATAATGAAACTCAATTTATTAGTTGTATCAATAATAAGGAACTGAAATTCAGCACTGCCGCTCTCGTTTTAATTGAATGGACGGTAGGTCGTCACTGGAACAATCCTCAAGCTCCTCGAGAAACCACGATGCGACACCTTCAGTCGACGGTCGGTCGCTCAATCTCAATTTTAGCCAGAACCTCGGTACGAACTCCGGCAAAATGCCACCGGACGTGGGCACGAATAGTTTTGCGAAACAGACTTCTTGCTCTAATTAAAATCGACACTTTATGACACTTTATAGACTTTATAGAACTTTATGATAAAAAAAGCCGCTCTTACTCGTAAACAGCATGGAGCAGTAAAACGGTTTTTTTTTTTTATTTGGTTATATCGGCTCACCTCCCTAGCTCGACTTAGCACGTCAAAATCTTTCTTAAAAAATCTTTCTTAACTTTCTTGAAGATTGTTCCTTATAAATTACGTTGTTGTATTATGAACCACAAAAAAAAATATTATTAAATTAAAAATAACTCTTAAAATACAAAAAGAAACTAAATTCGACAAGAAGACAAAACTAAATTTCTAAAACTAATCGATATCACCGTTGCGATCACGCGGTCTTTTTTCAACATCCCGCCCCACGCTGAAGCTTCCGTAGCTTCAGCAATTATTGCTGAGTTGGTAGGGGGACGAGCTTGACTGCTGGTCTCTTATACTCTTTAATTACTACACGGCCATTCTCCGTTGTTGCTATCTTAACATTAGCTACTCTTACTTGCCCGTCGGTGCCAGTAAAAATCTCAGAAATTCGGCCGATCTTCCATGATAGAGGCGGTGTGTCATCTTCCCGCACTATAACCATCGCTCCGACGGAAAGGGGCACCGTTTTTTTTATCCATTTAGGTCGATTCTGTAACGTGTGGAGATATTCATGGTGCCAACGGTGCCAAAACCTTTGTTGCATTTGTAATAAGAGCTTCCAACGCTTCAGATTACCGATATTATTGGTCTGCTGAACGTCTTCCTCCGGCAAAGACAGGATTGGTTCAAAAATTAAGAAATGTGCCGGAGTGAGCACGGAGAAGTCGTTTGGGTCGCTGTTTAGCGGCGTAATTGGTCTAGAGTTCATGCATCCTTCGATCCTGACCAACAAAGTGGTTAATTCTTCGAATGTGAGTATTTGGCTCCCAGTGATTTTTTTCATCAACGACTTCATAGATTTAACGGCTGCCTCCCATAATCCTCCAAAATGAGGAGCCTGTGGAGGGGAGAAGTGCCATCTGATCCCACGAGTGGAGGCGGTGGAAGCTACCGCATCCGAAGGAAGTGTCACTGACACGAATTTTTTAAGCTCCCTGTCGGCTCCGACAAAGTTCCTTCCGTTGTCGGAATAAATGTCGGATGGCAGACCCCTTCTGTAAACAAAACGATTCAAGGCTGCGAGGAATGCATCGGTCGATAGATCTGACACGGCTTCAAGGTGAACAGCACGTGTTGCCATGCAGACGAAAACTGAGACGTAAGCCTTTTGTTGGGGCGCCTTCCTTAATTTTGATGATTTAATTGTCATTGGCCCCGCGAAATCAATGCCAACTGAGGAGAAAGGTCTGATTTGTTTGACCCTAACCTCTGGTAGGTCTCCCATAAGTGGGTTGTTGGCCGGTGGCCGATTTCTGAAACAAGTGATACATCTGAATATTTCCGAACGGATTAGTTGACGGGCTGAAATTATCCAAAATTTTCTTGACAAGACCGAGTACAAGGAATTAATTGTCATATGGCCGAATTCTTTGTGGTAAAAATTGACTAACATTTTTGAGAGCACGGCCTTCTTGGGCAGTAGGATAGGATGTTTCTCGTCGCTGTTCAGCCCTGATGCTTTTAGTCGTCCACCCACTCGAATGATCCCAGCGTCGTCAATGAAAGGAGACAGCCTGGCTAATGCTTTTGGTAACTGCTTCCCGCTATTCAGAAGAGTCATTACGTCTTGAAACTCCGTCTTTTGAGTATGCTTGATCCAGTACGATAGGCTCCTCTGCAATTCAGGTGTACGCAGTGGTCCGAAGTATCTTTTCGACTTTGGGGTACATACGCGGAAACAGTACGCTGTTATCCTTTGTAGCTTGAGGAGTGAGGACGTTCGATCCAGGAGAGAGCTCAAAGGATTTATAGTCACCGATAAAATACTCGGAACGTGAGGTTTCTCTTCCAAATCCGATTGATCTAAATCTTCCGGTAGCTTGACATTACTTTGAGGCCAGTCCTCGGAAGGGTCGGTGAGCCAACGCGGACCTCTAAACCAATCGCCGCGTTCGCTGAGTTGTCGAGGCGAGAGCCCTCTTGAGGCGAGATCAGCGGGGTTGTCCAGAGTTGGGACGTGTCTCCACCACTCCTTTTTCGTATTTTCTTGAATGAAATCGACTCTATTCGCTACAAACATTTTCCAGCGGTCTGGTGACGAGCGAATCCACTGCAAAGCCACCGAAGAGTCAGTCCAACAATTTACGTCGAGAATCGACAAGTGGCGACTTAAAATTGGCACTATCGATTTAAGAACACTGGCTAAAAGGCACGCTCCCAGCAACTCCAATCGAGGCAATGTTACTTTTCTTTTTGTGGGCGGGAGTTTCGTTTTTGCAACCAAAATTGTAGACGTAGACTCTGCTGCGTCTTGCCTTATAGTCACCAGGTAAACAACGCATCCGTAAGCCTTGAGGGAAGCATCAGCAAAACCATGAATTCGAAACGTAGGGGTTTCCTTTTGCCGTTGAACCGATCTAGGAACGCGAATGTTGGTGCAGTAGTTGAGATCCCGCTTTAACTCACGCCATTTTTCAGCGATTTCTTCGGGCACCTGTTCGTCCCAATCTAATCCTAGACTCCATAGGTCTTTCAATATTAATTTGCCGACCAATACAACCGGTCCCAACCATCCTAGCGGATCATAAATGCGCGCCAAATCGGCCAAAATGCCTCTTTTTGAGAGAGGACTCTCTATTTCTTGACGCTTGTAAGAAAAGGAGTCAGAGACCGGGTCCCACATGAGGCCTAATACTTTTAAAAATGAATTGTCCGTGTCGAATTGACAATTTTCGATGATCCTGAGGTCTTCTTCGGGAATATCACTTAGCGATCCTTGATGGTTCGACGCCCACTTGCGCATTTTGAATCCTCCTTTACTGAGCAGCATCGACACTTCTTTTCGCAGATCCTGCGCTGTTTCGACGGAATCACACGATGTTAACAGATCATCTACGTAGAGCTGGTCCTTCAATGCTGCTGAGGCTAGGGGAAAAGACGTTCCTTCGTTTTCGACGAGATGATGCACTGTCTTTATTGCGAGGTAAGGCGAGCACTTGACGCCAAAAGTTACCGTACGTAACTCGTAGTCTTCTACATCGCCGGTCTCTTTACTTCTCCACACGACTCTCTGAAATTTGGAGTGCTCCGGATTTATATAAATTTGGAGGAACATTTTCTTGATGTCCCCTATGAGTGCAATCGGAAAAACTCGGAACCCCATTAGCACGTCTCGAATGTCGTTTTGTAGCTTGGGCCCAGCGGCGAGGCAGTCGTTAAGGCTGCGGCCATTATCTGTGCGTGCGGATGCATCAAAAACTATGCGTAAACCTTCTGACGGATTGGACTTTGTCACCGCGTGATGCGGGAGGTAATAACCCGAATAACTTGCTTCTTCTGAGGGCACTCGACGCATGACTCCGTCTGCCTGAAGCTGCTCCATAGCGGTGTTATAAAGGCTTTTGAAGGCTGAATCAGAGTCAAACCGGCGTTCCAATGCACCCAATCGACGTATCGCTCTACTTTTGGACTCTCCTAATTCCGGCTCACCCCTTTTGAACAACAAAGGTACCGAATAGCGACCGTTCTCCTCTCGCTGATGCGTAGACTCAAAAAGTTCGTCACAGTATTGATCTTCAGGAGAAACAAATTTTACCTTATCCGGGACGTTCTCTAGCTCCCAAAACGATTGAACCATCTGATCCAACGAGAGACATAAGATGGTCTGAACATCTGCTTCAACTGTAGACAATGCACAGAGGGAGGCGTTTTTTCTGCCAGCTGGGCCGAATAAAATCCAACCGAGGGTTGTTTGCACGGCGATTGGGGTAGCGGGAGACCCACTCCTATATCCCGGCCGAATCAGCTGATTCAAGATGTCTGCTCCCAACAATACATCTACGGGTTGAGATTTACCGAAAGTCGGGTCCGCCAAGTCCAAATCAAGAATGTGGTCCCAGGTGGTTTCCTTTAGTGAAAGGGAAGGAAGGTTTCCCGTGATTTCGTCTACGCAATAGGCGTCTATCTTATACGTCGGTTTGCTTTTCCCCGCTGGGCCAAATTTTAACTTCACAATTCTTTTGATGTTGTGTATGGAATTTCCGACCCCACGAATTGGAGTACTGATCTCCTCTCCCGGTAGGTCTAAAGTTTTGACGAGTTTAGCGGTGATTAGCGAGCATTGACTTCCGTTGTCCAGTACAGCCCTAGCAAGCACTGACTTACCATTTTTATCTATGATCGATATTAGTGCTGTCGACGACAATACTGTAGTGGAGGGGGGGTACCCTGTGGCCGTGTTCACGTTTGGTAGCTGTAGAATGTCCGAGCCCCCGCCCTCATTGCCATCAGAGATTTTGGCGTTTTCGTCCATAACTTCAAGGTTTTTCTCAAAATGTAATAAGGTATGATGATTCCCTTTGCAGACGTTACATTTCAGTTTGCTGTCACATTTTGACAGTTTGTGGTTGCTACCGAGACATTGGACACAACCTCGAGCGCTCTTAATGGCAGTGTAACGATCCCGAGGCTTCAAAGCCAAAAATTTTTTACAAGCTTCAGTGGAATGTTTTTGTCTGCAGACCACGCACAATGGGTCTGAACTTGAAGTTAAAAATACTCTTTTTTGACTTTTCTCAACAGGCTGACCTGGCGGTTTCGAAGGGGACCCACTGTTTTTACGATTATAAATATCAGCGGCCTGAACCGAACGTGCCTTTTTGTCCAGAAATTTTAACAAATCGGTGTAAACGGGTTCGTCTGAACCGATCGTGTTCTCGAACTGTTCCCTAGTCTGATCGTCGAGTTTTTTCAAAATTAAGTCGATTATTATGAAGCTCCAAGAGTCCACGGGGTGATTGAGAGCCCGCAGAGCGTCCAAATTCGCAGTGACGGAGGTTACAAGATCAAGCAACGTGCTTGTTTTGCCGACAGGAGGATGCCTCACAATATTATTCCAGTATTTAGTGGAAATCCACCGAGTGTTATCATATGAGTGGCACAGCGTGCTCCATGCGACCTCCAAGTTTTCCGAAGCCAGGGATAAATGCTGTATTTTTAGTAAGGGTTCCCCTGAGAGTGAGCCACGCAAGTAATGTAGTTTTAAGAGAGGGGAAATCGATGAGTTATTCAGTATAAGTGACTCGAATAAGGCCTTAAAGTTCGTCCAGCTGTCCACGGACGGTTTAGAAAATACGGGGACTTCAATCGTCGGCAGCCTCACGGCTGGGAAGCTCTCGCGTTCCGCTAATTTTTTAATCGACAATTCCGACGTTGCTTTATGTAGTGATTCATTATCTACGGGTACGGAAATTAGGCTTTCAGCATCATTATCTGAGATCGTTCCCTCCCCTGACCCGATCACACTTGGGGCCTTCTGCGTTTTTTCTAACAGGAACATTAAATCTAGGAAATCATCATATTCTGAGGTCAGCAATTCCTCAGTAATGTTATCTACACGTAAATTCCGGGCAATTAAATCTAAGTATAAATCTTCATTTTTCTTTCGTTCCTGAATGGCCTCCGTAACCTCTAAAAGTTGGGCTTCATTCAATACTTCGAGGGCCGCGAGTTTTTTAAGGCGGGATTTCGATACTTGAAGGCGAACGAAATCTTTTTTGAACTGCTTAGTTTCTAAATCCTGAGACATTATGTACCATAACTTAACTCTAACAATAAGAATTTTATCTTTACTAAGTCTCTGAGATAAATTGAACGAGAGCGGTTTTGTAACTTCAAATTTAACTTTAAGAGGCCAAATCTGGCCCGGTAGGACCAATGTTTAATTTAATAATTTTTATGACAATTAAAAAAAAAGACTTTAAATAATGAAACTCAATTTATTAGTTGTATCAATAATAAGGAACTGAAATTCAGCACTGCCGCTCTCGTTTTAATTGAATGGACGGTAGGTCGTCACTGGAACAATCCTCAAGCTCCTCGAGAAACCACGATGCGACACCTTCAGTCGACGGTCGGTCGCTCAATCTCAATTTTAGCCAGAACCTCGGTACGAACTCCGGCAAAATGCCACCGGACGTGGGCACGAATAGTTTTGCGAAACAGACTTCTTGCTCTAATTAAAATCGACACTTTATGACACTTTATAGACTTTATAGAACTTTATGATAAAAAAAGCCGCTCTTACTCGTAAACAGCATGGAGCAGTAAAACGGTTTTTTTTTTTTTATTTGGTTATATCGGCTCACCTCCCTAGCTCGACTTAGCACGTCAAAATCTTTCTTAAAAAATCTTTCTTAACTTTCTTGAAGATTGTTCCTTATAAATTACGTTGTTGTATTATGAACCACAAAAAAAAATATTATTAAATTAAAAATAACTCTTAAAATACAAAAAGAAACTAAATTCGACAAGAAGACAAAACTAAATTTCTAAAACTAATCGATATCACCGTTGCGATCACGCGGTCTTTTTTCAACAGCCATTTTGAACCTAAATATCACTCTTTCAGGGCTATTGACCTCAGCAGTCGATGCCAGGGCGGGGGGAAATAAAATAATAATATGTATCACTTTTTCTTAACCAGCGGATTCGGCTCATTCAAATCCGGATTTTAGGGATCTTTCATTTCTTAACTAAACACGTTTTCGTGGCTTTGGTTGTTGGGTGGTATTTAGCTCCTACGAAGCCCAATTTCTGGAATTTACGCTTTATGAAATCCCAAATTTCATGGCTTTAGCTCTTATGTACTACAATTTTTTATTTAGTAGGCTTGTTTGAAAACCAAATTCACGGATTTTGATTATTAGAAAAACAAATTTTTTTTATTTTGGCTATTATACGTAAACCCCGGTTCCACGGATTCTCTCTCTTTAAGAAGCTAATTTTGGGGGTTCAACTCGTTCAAAATCTCACTTTTACGCAGTTTTGCTCTTTCAAAAGCTAAATTTTCGTGTGTTTGATTCCTTCAAATCCCAATTTCTGGGTTTGTGCTTCATTAATTTCGCGTGTGTTCACACTTCCAAAAACCAAATTTTATGGCATTGTTCAGTCCAACTCTGGGCGGCAAATTTCGGAAAGGGCACGTAAAAACACTTTTGTCCTACTTTCCCATTCATCCCGCCTAATGTCCCGTTTTGTTTACTTTCCACTCGCTCAATTTACTTGCTCAATCAACCTACCCGGATCAACCTACCCGAATCACCACGGATGTGGTGTTCATGTATGGCGTGTTGGTGTGTAAATGAGTTGCTCGAGGCTGAGACGTTCGAATGCTTTGTATTTGGTATAACAAGGTTATTGGTCGATCGATGAAGAAAGATGTTGTCGCCGGTAATTAATTAAATAAATTAAAAGAAAGTGATATCTTCCGGACGACGATGGAAGGGCATAGCCCGACACGATTCTAGTTTCGAGAAAAAATTGGCTCCCTGGCGGGATTTGAACCCGCAACCTCTGGATTACTAGTCCAGCACGCTGCCAATTGCGCCACAGTGACGCCTTTGGCAGTCGTACTGCGAGGGATCAGCTAAGCCGAACCCCACCCAGGGCCATTGTTTCTCGAAACTCTAGGCGTTTCTCCTTATGACAAAGGTAAACCACGCCAATGTTATCATATCGTAGATGAAGTTCGATAGATGAAGAAAGATGTTGTCGCCGGTATTTAATTAAATGAAAGTGATATCTTCCGGACGACGATGGAAGGGCATCCCTCGCAGTACGACTGCCAAAGGCGTCATCGTGGCGCAATTGGCATCGTGCTGGACTAGTAATCCAGAGGTTGCGGGTTCAAATCCCTCCGGGGAGCCCATTTTTTCTCGAAACTCGAATCGTGTCGGGCTATGCCCTACCATCGTCGTCCGGAAGATATCACTTTCATTTTATTTATTTATTTATTTAGTTATTGGTCGTTTTGTTAACAACACGGGTCGCTGCGGTTGTGGTCAGGCAAGTAGTGCTGCATACGGGCTGATATTGTCACGAGCGGGGGTCATTCCCGTGACGGCCGAGGAGAAAGGGTGGAGATAAACGGGAGACGTGGACTTCTATTTCACATGTACTTTTATTGACTCATTAACCTACACGTCCCACCGCCCCACATTAGTTTAATTTTATTTATTAACCTTCACAACGACGAAAGACCCAACCCGATCAGAAAGTAACACGAGAGTCCAAATAAATTGCGAATAGAGCCTGCAGCCAAACTCTCCCGGACTACGACGCTCTTTTTGTATTCTCTCCTTCTTAGGATTTGGAGTCCGCTGCGCCGCCGAGTGGGGTCATGTGTTGTGGGTTTGCATAGGGCTTCGTGACAACTATTTTGAAGTGCCACGCTGCCTTATTTAGGGGCGTCCTGCGTCCTCGTGAGGACCGCTTCCACCTCGCATCAGGCGTCCAGTACGGAGCGTTGGGCCTTGCTAGGGACAGAGCTATACGAAGTTCCTCTTCAGAGGGGTTCTGCAGGGAAAAGCCTTGCCACTATGGATATGGAGTCTCCTTGGTGGAGGAATATTATGCGCCCTTCCGCCAATTTCTTGTGTCTACCATGGGGTGGGAGCAGGGGTGCAGCCGTAGCCCTTGATCTAGGAGTGGGGAGCTTTACTGGGGAACACATCAGACGCACCATTACCTTTTTGGAGGCTTATATTCGGGATCCGGAACTGGATCTGATACTGAGTTTGCACAGAAACGGTCATTATACGTCAAAAACTAAATCTCTGCTGGAAAACTGTCGCTCGTAGCCTTTTATTCCGGATTTCGTATCCAAAAACTGATTACTTTTTCCCCCAGATAGAGAAACGTTTGGAGTCAAACTTTTCCCTCCCACCCCTTTTTGGCCCCTGCGCCTTTTAAGCATTTTCCCTCCCAAATTTTTCTGAAATTTTCTGTTTGAAAAAGCAAAAGCTCGTGGGATTTTAACGAAGCCAAACCCACGAAATTGTGGGGTTTTAGCGAAGACGTGACCGCGAAAATGATTCTCTAGTCTCTGTGGCCCGTATGCCAAGTCGTTCCTCGAATTTCCCTCAACCTCAAAGCTCCCTCAAAAACTGGGAAAATTATAAGATAACAAGTGATTCTACAGTTTGTGAGGTAGGTTGGAGTCGAAGAAATTTCGAGGAGCGACTTAGGCTAGGTTTACTACGCATGCGATTTCTGACGAAAATGTGTTCTGACGAGTTTGTCCCCCGTACGTATTCTGACGAGGATTTCTCTCCTAAAGTAACCAATTTCATTGAAAAGCAGACGTTTGCTTGTTTAAGCAAATTCGTCAGAACACATTTTCGTCAGAAATCGCATGCATAGTAACCCTAACCTTAGCATACGGGCTTATGTGTTATAAGCGAGCAGATTCAGAAAATTGTTTGTTTGTTTGTTTTTTGTTTTTTTTTTGCCAGAATCGTGAAAATGATTTATACGTGTGCAAAATCCACGTAATTGTAAAGTTCTTGAAGAGTCGTCTCCGTGACATTGGGCTCTGCAGGTGATCCCACAAAATTGGGTTTATGATGTGCTCGCGAATATGGTTTTTCAGCGAGTGGAACCCGCAAAAAATTTTTTTTCAGTGAGCCATACCCGCGAAAATGGTTTGTTAGTGTGTGAAATCCACGAAATTGGTTGTTTACCGAAATATAAATCCGCGAAATAAGTTTTTTTGTGAGCGAAATCCGAGAGATTGGTTTACTAGTGAGCTAGACCCGCGAAAATGAGTGGGTGTGGGTCATCGTCGTGTAACCCTCAAAATTGTTTTTTTTTAGTGAGCCAGACCCGTAAAAACAGTTGTGAACTTGTGAAGTTAGCAAAATCCGAGAAAATTTGTTTTTCAGTGAGCAGTTTTTTGGTTATCCTTGACCATATGTCCGCTGGGGGTTACTATTACACTATTATTATTAATGTATTTTCAAATTTTAACTGGCTTGTGTAACAACTGTGCGACTCAGGCTCAATAAAAGGTGAACAGATCTCCAAAAAGCTGGACATGTGCAGACAATGACTGTGTATTTGTGAGAGGGCCAAATTGTTTTGGGCTTGTGCAAAAAACTACTCGTTTTCTCGATGGGAAGAAACTTGTAGTCCGATGGATCAATAAAAGGAAGGATTATGATTTGTCGTTTCGTATAAACTGGCTTCCTAACACAGTTGGCGTTTTCCCATTATCCCCACCCCTCTTCTCAGGCTTTCCACATGAATGAACACTCCTTCTTGCTCGATGAGAAAAAATAAAATAAATAAATAAATGAATTACATCCAACGTCCCTCAAAGTCCCCCTCTCAAGATCATCGTCGTTTGCATTATAATTTTTCGTTTTAATGTCTTCCTCAAGCCCCCATCCCACAAAATGTGTCGATTTCGTCGCCGCGAGAAATAATTTCAGGAAATGATCGCCAATTTTCTACTTTTACTTTCAACTCCCACCTCCCTTTCTTCAAAAATCCACCTCAATATCGTATATCTTTCACTCTTGATCGTTGACTCACTAACGACCTTTAGGCCGCCATCTTGAACGTTCGCACCCCTTCAAAGCTGTAACGAGATGAATTGCCAAATGGGGGAATAGAAAAACAGAATGGTTGGTTAAGGGAGGAGGTGAAGGAGGGAGGAATATAAGGGTGAATACACCCCTTGCCATTGTTTGTTTGGGGGGGGGGAAGGGTTGTGGGCACTGTATAAGGGTTTGTTGTGGTTTACATTATTTCGTATCAATAATGATTGCAAAAATATTTCAACCACGCTTTAATTCTCAATAAATAATTTAATTTTTTACATTATTAATTATTGTACAGGCGCCCTTTTAAAAAAATACATACAATAAAGGCACTAGTATTTCACAAAAATGTGGGGTTTTCGACCAGAATTTTGTTTACGGTATCACAGATACTATTAAGGTGAATGAATTCAGCCTTTTATGATTGTTATAGGGTACAAAAATATTCACTCGATTCAGGCACACTCGGAGCAAACTTTGTTTAAGTAGAAATATATACGTTCTGTGCGTTGGATGGGTTCAGTAGCCGTACAAGTACGGGTACAGGAATAAATGAGGCGGTAGTTCGACTTGATACTGTGGTAAGTGAGTGCGGGCGTGCTTTTTCAAGTGATCCTTTCGACCGAAAGTTTTCCCGCACTCCTGACACGGATACGGTCTGACGCCGGAGTGAATGCGTTTATGCCGGGTCAATTCCTCGTTTCGTGTGAAACTCTTGCCGCAGCCTTCGGATTCACACTTGAAAGGACGCTCGCCTGAGGAGAGAACGAAAAAAAAAACTATGTAAAAATTACGGTTGGAGCTTTAATTGCGATGATAATGACTCACCGGTGTGTATTCGAACGTGCCCTTTCAATTGGCCGTTATTGCTGAAAGCGACATCGCAATGAGGGCAGCGAAACCGTTTGGGTCGTTGCTTGCCGTTCGCCGACATTAATTTGTTAGCGACGGCGATGTGATCGAAAGACCTTTCGACGAAACCGTGGGACACTGCCGCTGCTGCCGCGAAGGCACCCCAGTGGTCCATCGTAGTGGCGTCGGACCAATCGACGGGTGGCACGCGCCACGTGATGGGCGCCACTACCGGATCGGATTCCTGTTTTAATCGAAACAAAATATATAAAATAAAGTAAAATAAAATAAAATGAAGCTCGGGTAGGACGCTAGTGAATCTTCCTCTTACCTTTTTGTGTCCTTTGAACTCATCGCCCGGCGTGTCCCAAGGACGAAAAATCCCTCCCGATTGAGCTTTGATCGTCTTCATGGTCCAGAACTTGTCAGCGTCTGACTCCCGTTTGGTAGAATCTGTAACTTTTTCCTCCAAGGGCTTTTCGGCAGATAACGGGGGTCCAATGTTTGTTGAATTTGATGAGGTTGGTCGCAGTGGTGGTGGTGGTAGTGGTAGTGGAGAAGGGGAAACCAGAAGGGATGAGCCCTCAAACACTTTTCGGGCTCTCTGTCCCCTTCCCCTAAACAATGCATTCGCTTTTCTTCTATTTATTCGAGTTTTTTTTTTTTCTCCACCGCCCCTTTTCTATGTGGCAGGTTTTGAGGCTTGGTGACGGGGGAAGACTAGAATTACGAGAGGGTAGGAGGAACGATGAGCGAAAAAGGGCTGCTTGTTCCAGCCCTTGAACTCCGCCCATTTCAGAAGGGTGCCGAAGTGGTTTTTCTGTAAACACTTGGCTTGAATTTATTACCCACAGCTCTTCCTTGATCTGCATGAATGGGCATGTTAATTTCTGTTATGCTTCCTTATGCGCTCAACACGCCCCTAACTTCCGAAATAAATTAATTAGAGTAGCACTGTTAGCACCTCGGAAGGTAGCTCGTGAAGAGATTTCAACCTATTTCGGACCAGGCATCTCTTCCTAATCGTCGTGAACAAATAGAACTTTATAGAACTCTAAAAAGCCAAAATACTGAAAGGAAAAGGTATCATTAGTGGCAGAAAAAAGTGACACTAGAGATATCTTTTATAATCATTGTGTATGGAGATGGACTATATGGAATCTTCTCTTTCAGAAAAGGCTGGGGGACGTGGTGAATGATGGGGGGGGGGGGGAAGAAGAGGTTCAAAAGTTTTCAATGGCCTCAGAAGGGGCCCACTTTGAAGTTTTGAAGGAGACAAAAAAATTTAGATACCTGCTAGTAGGTTTAACTTTTTGACAGTTCGACTTGAAGAATCAAGTCACCCTTCCCTCCCCCTTCCATCGCCTGGCTACTTTGCAATGCTTTTTAAATCTCATTTGTACGGTTGTCTGCAGATAAATAACACGACTTCATAAAGGTTGGTGAAGAATGGAAACTAGTTCACGCCTGTCGTACACCGACACTCAGTTATTCTTTCATGAAAGAAGTAAAAGACTACTATCGAGCACTTTTATCGATGATCTTTCATCAACGCATTAATTGACATTTTTGACAATTAAGATTCAATGTCTTGCGTATGGATTTGAACGGATGTGAATAGAGTCCCAGAACTTGAATATTCCTCACTGAAGTCGTTCGTTAAGGATGTACAAGGGAGAATAGCAGGCCCTTTCTGACGTGGAAAAATGTGTGAATATGTGTATAGTCCTAGGCCGTATAAACGTAGATGGTTGGCTTCCGTGAGGACAGTCATTGGCGAAGTTAGTAGTTTTCCGAAGGGGGGCACTATCAGCTACTCCTTCTCACCTTCACACACGTTAATATTGTGCACGTCTTCACGGAAAGAATTCAAAAATCTTCCGTCTTCTCTAAAAGCTTGTACACACGGAGACATTTATGTCATGCCATGAAATTTTCAATAGGTCCGTTCCATTGTTTTGCACTAGTTACACTAGTGTAAAAAACCATGTGATTTCATTGACTTATTCTGAAAAATTGAATGAAACCAGATGATTTTCTTCAAAAGTGTAGCACTCGCGAAACAATGGAACGGACCTAATATGTTCGTGTGATGGTACTGTGAAAAAGTTTAAAAACCATATGCTTTCATGAAAAAGCCAGGAAACCGCTGGAAAATTGTCAATAATTTTCCCCTTTACCATCTCCATTGTAGAAATACCACATCGACAAGGAACAAGAAACCAGCTATTTAGCCGTGAAACCGTTAATTATGTCCAAAAATATGAATTTTCCTGTTCACAAGTTAGTAGTGGGCATACTTTTTCCCCCGGCACGCTTTCATTCGATCAAGAAACAGAAAACGTTCCTGCTAGAATCACGTTTATCTGCCAAAATACTTGCACTTGAAGCTCAGAAAGACTATTTTGACTAAACTGTGGAAGGTATCGACGTTGTGAGCGTTCAGTGGTTCTTGAAAAGTAATTTTACCCAGGAAACCTAAAACCCCAGAAGCTAAGTCATGACTGCGTTCATTTCCACCAAAAAGTCCGCTTGAAAACCTTATTATTCGGCTGCAAGAAACATGACAATTCATGACAGAAACATGAAAATTCAATCGCCCAATCAATTTGTTTGGTAAATAGGTGTAGCTTCTGAATCTGGAAAATTTGCTCGTTTAGTCTCTTTTAATAGCCCCAAGCCCAAAAGGGGTGATTTAGACCTACACCGCTACGAGAAAAGGGCAGTTTCAACTGAAACCCATCACAAATTAATTTAGACTTGAAAAATGTTTCTATGGTGGCGGGGGGGGGAGCCTAAAATACTACTTACTATCACGAAATCCAGTAAGAAACGTCTCGAAATCCTGCATGAACACATTGGAAATACCTCCCAGTAAATTATTATGAGGAGAAGAAGGGTGAGTGCCACGGATTTTTTGGGTTCCTCGTAGGCAATTCCTTAATTTTTCGCCCATGTTTTTAAATAATTTTCAGTAGAAATACCATTCAACAATATCTTAAGTTTTACCCTCTCTCCCTCACCGCAATAATACTCTGAGGCCACGAAACTTGCCGCAAAATGATTTAGTTTCAGCAATCTACTATCAACCACGGCATTGATTATTTTTCTCAGCAGAAACTTTGTCCTGGAACCTGTGAATTTTAACATTCATATCAGAAAATTGTCTATTCCTCCCCAGCATCAACTCTTTCGGTTCGCAAATGGATTATTACCCGTGAAACTGACAACTCGGCGAAACTAGACTACGCTCTATGTAGAATAATGTGATTATTTGACCAAACAAGTTGCATTTTAGTCTCCGATTCGAACTTTTGGACGCTCCTTTTAGGAAAGCCTGGATCCGCGCCTGCCCGCCGCTACCCTTCCTTAACCAATAAATAGTCTAACGTAACCACTCTTAATGCCCCTCATGGATAATTATCTCGAACAAAATCAAATAATTCAGGCAAGAATTGGTGAAGAGGGAAATTTTCATGACATTTCTATTTCTGTCTAGAAATATGTCACTGTTCAAATCTTCGAAAATGTCATGACTGATATGTTTACTTGTAGCATCTTAAGCCCCGTCTACATAAGACGCAAGGACGCCGCCGCAGGACGCAACGCAGAACGCAGGAAGCAACGCGAATTTCAGCCAACTCTCGCGTCCGCGGTTGCGTTCAGCCAATCGCATTTAAGTTTAGAAGGCAGGGTCTAGGTTTGAGGTTCTTTCCACTGCTACATTGATTGTTAAAATTTTCAAAATCCCGAAATTATCAAAAACAAATGTTTAATCATATTTTTAAACACATAGAACTCAACTCGCCCATGGGTCCCTGTTTTCTTCTTCAGTTTAGAGTTGTTAATTATTTTATCTAAAATGCTCATTGTCGTCTATATAGATTAAGTTTGCGTTGTGGGACGCTGCACAGAACGCAGGACGCAACGCAGAGTTGAACCAATGTCAACTTCTCGCGTCAACTTCTTGCGTTCGGCCAATAGCATTTGATGTTGAGTAGCCGTCGTCAAGTTTGAACCAATAGAATTCAACTGTGGTGAAATAGGCCCCGCCTACTAGAAGATATTTCCGGCTCACTTCAAGATATTTTTGGGCATCTCCAATATTTTTTTTCTTCCATGAGTTTGGAGGTTCTTTCTACCCGGCAACTGCTATCAAAATCAAATAACTCAGCTCGCCATTTCCTTCTAGATTTTGTTTTAAAAAGTGTATTTATCAAAAAGTGTATTATTTCAAAATGAAAAAGTGGTCTACAGATGAAGTGAGGGATCTTATTGTCCTGGTAAAAACAAATCCTGGGCTGTACTCAAAGAGGGCATCGCAACACAAAATCACGAAGGACAAAGAAAGTCGGTATTATCACCACAAAGTGACAGACCGCAGAAGAGGCCAAGAAAATATTTGGAAGACGAAGGGACGACACGTTGGGGCTCTGCCTTCGAATCATTCAATTATGCATTGGGTAGAGTGCCTGAAGATAGAAAAATTAGAGTCATTGGTGCTTGAAGAACTAGCAGTGATGATGTCACCATAAACATAAATTAAAACCCTTTTTTTTATTATGTCATACTAGTCTTGTAAGAAACATTAGTTTTTTTCATTAATTAGTGATTCTCAAATAAATGTACCTACAAGTTTGAAGAACGTATTTAATTCACTCAAAATACAGGGTGTATGTCGGCATTCGGATGATTTTGTACTGTTCAGTACACGGCTAATAGTAGGGGATAGTGGTTGGGAAGGTCCTATTGTCTACAAGATCGTAGCACCCCCACAGCTTGGTGTGTACTATAGTACTATACGAATACCAATTACGAAAACATGCAGTTCCTGGTAGTAAGTACCTTATATTTATGGATCTATTTGTTTTAGGAAAGCCTGGATCCGCGCCTGCCCGCCGCTACCCTTCCTTAACCAATAAATAGTCTAACGTAACCACCCTTAATGCCCCTCATGGATAATTACCTCGAACAAAATCAAATAATTCAGGCAAGAATTGGTGAAGAGGGAAATTTTCATGACATTTCTATTTCTGTCTAGAAATATGTCACTGTTCAAATCTTCGAAAATGTCATGACTGATATGTTTACTTGTAGCATCTTACGTGTTGTCATGGAAGCGACGTGTCATTCAAGACAAGAGAGGGGGCAATTAAAATACTTCAAAGATGTGCGAAAGATTCCTTACTGAGCAACTCCATTGACTTCAGAATGGGGGTCACAACATTTCTTTATTTGAACTAACCACAACAACGAACAAACCTAAAACTTCAAATTTTATTTTTTTAGACGTTTTGAACCCCAGCTTCAGTAGATGTCATGACATAAATGTCTCCGTGTGTACAAGCTTTAACACTAAAGTTTACAGAACTGCGGTCAATATTTCAAATTTCAATGATTTAGGTACAACCCAAGGTGACTAAATTTTCTATAGGTGCCGCAGATCACTGTCCTTCACCTACGTCACGAGCAGTCCCAACCGCCATTGCGCTGGACCCAGTACATTATTAATTGTTATTGGGCTGTGATTTTTGAGAATTCATAAACTTCAATTTCAAAATTAACTTGCTCTGCTGCTCTAGGGTGAGCAATCGGGAGCAAAGGACTGCTGGTGACGTCAGTCTCCACCCCTCCTGTCCGATGGGAAGGGGGAAATTTGCGGCACTTATAGTAAAGTTTAGTCACCTTGGGTACAACCTACTTGTGATTGAGAATTAGGCGATTCAAATCTGATTTTGCTTACTAAAAAACCATTTTTGAAATTCAGGCTCACTAAAACGCCAATTTCGCGGGTTTCGCCCCCTCCCCCAATACCCATTTTCGTCGGTTTGATCCTCTAAAAAACCAACTTCGCGGATTTTTTAAACTGAAAAACCATTATCGCGCATCTGCATGCGGCTCTCTAAATACACAATTTGGTAGATTTTGTTTTCTGAATTCCAAATTTCGTGGATTTGCCTCTTTCAAAAAACAATGTCGCGGATTTTAGACGCTGAATATCCATTTTTGCAAGTCTGGCTCGTTAAAAGAACCAATTTGGCGATTATTACTCACTAAAACACTATTTTCGTGGGTCTGGCTCGAATGAAACACCATGCACTGGCCGGCTAGAACTGGTTCTATGTGATCACTAAAGAAAAGCCCTGAAACTTGCATTCACGAAAATAAATAACTAAAAAAACTAGTCACGGATATTTGGACCCGAAACTTACAATTTCGCAGTTATTTAGCTCCAAATGATGTAATTTGGAGGCGATTTCTCTCAATTTTAGCTGCGAATGAGCGTTTTTCCTTAATTTCAGCTGTGAATTAGCGCATTTTCAAAATTCTAGCCATGAATTTGAGATTTTTCTTAATTGTAGCCGTGAACTTGACTCAAGAGCATCGCATATCGTAGGTTTTCAACATTTCAGCCGTGAATTAGCGTTTTTTTACTTTACCGAGAATTCACGTTAGCCACAAAGTTGCCTCCACAAACCGCGAATTGGCGTTTTCTCAATTTTAGCTGCGGGTGAACGTACCTAAGATTTTCTTGGTTTTTCAGGGGTAAAAATAATATTTAGTTTTATTGCTAATCTGTCTGTTTATGGGACAAATTGACAGTTTATGAGTGTGACTGGTTTCGAAAAAAGACAAGTTGAAGAAGCAAGCAGGACAGCTGTGCCCTTGCCTCGCCTCGTTTGTGGGGATGAATTGACGATTTCCAGCGCCGAGTTCTGAGTCGAGGTATACTATTCCATTTTTTTAAAGGCTGAATAGCCGGTTTCCGGAGTGAAATTGACTATTTTCTAGCCGAATTCATTATTCCTGTGATAGTCACTTATTGAGATAAATTAATGACCTGAACACATCTACAGTTTGTTTGATCGAAAAAACATTTCAATTTTCAGATTCCTCGAGTTAGGAACCCCCCAGACACTTAGCTTCATCCAATTTTAATTCTTTAAAATTGGGTTTTCTTGGTAAAGGGAGAGGTGGGGTGTTACCGACCCCTTTTCCAGAAGGCTGAGCTTTCAAGTTCCAGTGCCTCATTTCCAGTTTTTTCACCAGGAAACCAAGAGCAGGGGACGGGAAAACGCGATCATATAAGACTATGGCGGTGATTCGGCGGGATAAGAGATCACCCGGAGTAGAATAGTCGCTCCTTGAATGCCGCGGTGGCCCGAAAGTTTTGGGCACCGGACCGGAGATTCACATTGCGGGTTCGAATCCCTCCCCCCTTCCTGTTTTCACGCGACTGCAAAACATCGCCTTTCAACACACACGCAGAGTACACATTTCTTGAGCGAAAAGACCGGTTGAAGAACTGTTGCTATCTTGTCAGTTTTAGGCCAGCTACCGGGCTTTCTGGCTTAGGTACTCGGCTCCAGGTCGAAGGAGGCGCGAAAGTGCGGGAGCCTTTTTTGAAGTGTGGGCGTGATCTCACCCGCTCCCGCCCGGCTCTAACGTAACGAGTTCATACGATTTGACCCAGTGACCTACATGCATTATGTACAGAGTCCAAAGTTTGCCAAACAAGCCCTCTCCACCATGCAGTCATGCAACTCTACCCAATTGATGTCGGCCCTCAGCAGCTCGGGTATGATATTTTTATATTTGATATTTATACTGGCCTACAATTATTGTTAATTATTGGGCCGAAAAACTAGTGGCAGTATACACACATGCAGGTCTGTGAGTTCCTGGTGAAAAACAAATCGTCTCAGGTGCGGTGGGTCAGTTCGAGGAGTTAAATTACTAGTTATAGTTACCATGCCTAGGGTGTCCCAGGGTACCAAAATTTACAGTTTATTGCATAGACGTATCGTTTTCTGGGGGCAAAATTGTCAGTTTTTGGACAGAATAGAAGTCTAAAACCACCTTTTCCCAGGAAAGGTGCTAGTTTTGGACGGGAAATAATACTACGTGGCTTAAATTGTCAGTTCTAGAGTCGTGTTATTTATTTCTCGGACTGAATTAGATCGTTTCCGGGTCAAAGGCAGTTTCACGCATTAATTACCAGTTTTGGACCGAAAATCTAGATTTCGTGGCAAAAAAAATTGTATTTTACTATTAAAGTGCGAAATTGGGGTCTTTGGCCCCAGGCTTCAGCATTGGGAGTCCCTTGGGACGACCGCCACATCTTTCAGGCGGAGATCTATGCTATAGAAGCCTGTGCGCGGAAGATTAGTAAGAGGGGTCTCCGGAAAGCGAAGATCTTTATCCTGTCTGACAGGCAGGCGGCTTTTAAAGCACTAGGCTCAAGTGTCGTGAATTCGAAGCTAGTTTGGGGATGTCTTGAAGCCCTCAGGCCTGTGGCAACGGCAAACAGCCTTACTTTGATGAGGGTGCCGGGTCACAAGGGGTTTGAGGGGAATGAAATGGCTGATCAACTCGCGAAGAGAGGATCAGAGATGCCTTACGTGGGCCCGGAGCCAAGTCTCGGGGTCATGAAGTCCTTCACGAAGAGGCAGGTGCAGGCGTGGTTGGACGAGAGGCATCGTGAACACTGGGTTAGACAACCAGGTCTCAGGCAGGCAAAGCTCTTTGTCACTCCAAAGGGACGATCGGAGAAGGGTCTGATCTCTCTGAGCCGAGGAGACCTCAGGATCTTGGTGGGACTGCTAACGGGACATTGTGCCCTTCGATATACACTGTCTGACACGGACATTTGCAGATTTTGCGACTTGGCCGTGGAAACCGCAGCGCACGTACTGTGTGAGTGCCAGGCTCTGGGGCGGTTTCGCTTTCAACATCTTGGAAATGATGTGCTTCAACCGGAGGTCATCTCGGGAAATATCCTCAACTTCGTTAAGGAGTGGTGGTGGAGGACGCTTGAAAACTAGCGTCTTTCTTGGCAGGGCAACCTGAGGGGACACCACAATAGATCTTATAGGTCGAGCTTGGTAGGAGATAGTTTCTTCTGGGCTTCCCTCCCCATTTTAATAAAATAAAAAAAAAAAATAAATAAAAAAAATAAAGTGCGTATCTCAGTGGATAATTATAATGTAAAAAACTAGTTTCTGGGGCTAAGTTGCTTTGTTCTGATAGTTTCGGGACTAGGACCCTCCTCCCCAAATATATTGTTCCTCGCAGTAAATTCACAGTTTTCAGGCTGAATAGTCAATTTCCGCAGCAAGAACACCAGTTGTTTGGCTACGGTACAAGTTTCCGATTCAGTCGGGGTCTAGGTAGCCACATACGAGGTTTCAAAGGGTCAAGCAGTCAGTTTTTTGAGTTTATAAAACTCAAATATTTTAGTTAATATTTTGAGTTGTAAAACCAAAATATCTGTTTCTTTGCCAAAATTAACGTTTTGTAGCAAAACCTAATCAGATTCCGATTCCGGGGCCGAATTTCGAGTTTTTTGAGGCCTGAAAATTCAGTTTCCAGGGCAAAATTGTAAGATTCCGATCCATTCAATTAATTAGTTTCCAGGGTGAATCAAAACGCTCTGACTGCAAAAATGTCCGACCACAAAATAGTTTGAACAGTAGAAAATAGCTTTGACCACAAAACGGTCTAACCACAAAACGCACTACCCACAAAACGCTCTAACCACAATACGCTCTGGCCCCGGTTTGTGTTTTGTCCCTGGTACTAATGGGTTAGGTCATTAATGTGACCCATTTCCATTGTGAAAAGGGGAAAATCGCCTTACGACGTGAAATGGCCCGACACGTGCAAGACCGGGTTCTCGATCGCCCTGCCCGCGCCCGTTGGCTGTTGCCAGACAATACGCTCGGGCCACAAAAATCACTACCCATAAAACGATCTAACCACAAAACGCTCCAATTACTAAACGCTCTAACCGCAAAACGTTCCAAACACAAGACGCGCTAACTACATAACGCGCTAACCACAAAACGCTCTAACCACAGTATACTCTCTGCCTACAAAACGGTCAATCCATAAAACGATCTAATCACAAAGCGCTCCAATCACTAAACGCTCAAACCGCAAAACGCGCTAACCACGAAAATGTCAGACCACAAAAATGTTTTACCACAAAATACAACCAGAAGAAAATCGCTCTAACCACAAAACCGCTCTAACCCCGAAAATGTCCGATCACTAAAATATCCAACCCCAAAATACTTTCAGCGGCGGATCTAAGGGAGGGGCCATGGCCAGACGCCTTGGAGTCCAGGTCGCTTGAGCAAAAAAATCATCAAAACCTTTTCTCCAAAATCCCATCGAGGAGGGGTGATCACCTCTATAATTTTAGGGTCATTATCTCAGAGGTCCGAGGGTCAGAGGTTCTCGAGAGATGCGAAATGCCAAGTTATTTAAGGGGGAAATCTCTCGCCAATGGCCTCACTGAGGGGGAAAATTGACGTGGAACGCATTGTGTGGAAAAAAACTCATTCGAAAAGCCGCCGCGGCAAAATGAGTAAAGCACGCAAACTACCCCACGGCGGCGGGCAAAACGCAACATCCGGGCAAACACACACGTGAATCGCCACATTCAAGGCAAAATTTACGTGAAATGCTCCGTCAAAGGCAACAAATATGCACTGTGACAAAACTCGATGGTTTCACGAAAAAATTGTCAATTTCATAACGAAATTGTCTGTTTTATGAGAAAACTTTCAATTTTGTATGACATCTTAATCTTATGAGCATAATGGCTGATTTTATGAGGAAATTTTTCGTCTAAAAATTGTCAATTTGACGCGTACATCTTCAGTTTAATAAGGAAATAGTCAATTTTTTGAAGAAAATGACTATTGTATGACGAATTGTCAATATCATGAGAAAATTGCCCTTTTTGAATGAATTTCCAATTTTGTAGGGAAATTGTTAGTCGAATTGGAAATTATTAATTTCAAGAGAAAATCGTAAATTTTTTTATCGTTAATTTTAACACGAAATTGTCGATTTCTCGAGGAAATCGTCAATTTTACGACGGTTTCATTTTTGGTCCTTGGATCTTATTTCGCCCCATGACTCGATGGGCTTCAAAATTATCAATTTTATAGGGAAATTTTCAATTTTATGAGGAATTTGTAAATTTTAAGAGGAAATTGTCACTTTTATGAGGAAATTATGAAATTTATTAGGGAATAATATACTTTATGGGGAAGTTGTCTATTTTATGAGGAACTTGACAATTTTTTAGCGAAATCGTCAATTTTATAACGAAACTATTAATTTTATGAAGAAATAATTAATTTTATGGATAAATTATCCATTTTATGAGGAAATTGTCCATTTTATGAGGAAACTGTCTATTTTATGAGGAAATTGTCCATTTTATGAGGAAAATGTCACTTTTATGGCATCCCTCGCAGTACGACTGCCAAAGGCGTCATCGTGGCGCAATTAGCATCGTGCTGGACTAGTAATCCAGAGGTTGCGGGTTCAAATCCCTCCAGGGAGCCCATTTTTTCTCGAAACTAGAATCGTGTCGGGCTATGCCCTTCCATCGTCGTCCGGAAGAAATCACTTTCATTCGGAAGTGATTTCTCATTTTTGAGGAAATTATGAATTTTGTGAGGAAATAATATACTTTATGGGGAAGTTGTCTATTTTATGAGGAAATTGACAATTCTATCGGGAAATCGTCAATTTTTATGAAGAAATTGTTAATTTTATTAAGAAATGATCAATTTTATGGAGAAATTGTCCATTTCATGAGAAAATTGACAATTTTATAGGGAAATCATCAATTTTATGAGGAAATTGTCTATTTCATGAGTAAATAGTCAATTTTATGAAGAAATTGTAAATTTTAAGAAGAAATTGTGAGGAAATAATATATTTCATGGGGAAGTTGTCTATTTTATGAGGAAATTGACAATTATTGGGAAATCGTCAATTTTATGAGGAAATAATACATTTTATGAGTAATTTGTCTATTTTATGAGGAAATTGTAAATTTTGTGAGGAAATAATAAGATTTATGGGGAAATTGTCTACTTTATGAGGAAATTGACAATGTTACAAGGAATTTCGCTGGGTATGGCCTACTTCAGTGAGCGATTGCGCCGATTTTTCGCACTAAGAACCGTTTTTAGCTGGTTTCACTCAATAAAAAAGTAATTTTTCGGATTTCGCTCACAAAAAAACCCACTTTTTAAGGGTCACGATCGCAGTGACAAAAGAGCTTCCCCTGCACCACTGCGCTGAGTTCACGTTAGTCGGCGGGAGGCATATCTTTGCCAAAACTAATAGTTCACGTCACATAGGTAGTTGTCGAGTGTTGTTGTTATTTTTTTCAATTTTTCTTGCTTTTGTGTTTCCTCAATTTTCCCCGGCCGGATAGAATCATATGTCCCCCTCCTTAAGCCGACTCTTGATCCGCGCCTGAGTACTTTTAACCAGTGAAAAATCGCTCTAACCCAAAAATTGTTTGCTAGCCAAACGGGCTTCAACCATAAAAATTCTGTAGTGACGAAAATGACCCACATCGGTATCCGATCGGCCGGAGATCTCTTCTAAGAGCCCTGCTCCTGAGTTCGAGGTGGGTGGGATTTTCAAAATGCCAGTCTCTAAGCGACATTGGATCTAAATTATACTCATTAATGGCACCCCAATTCAATGATTTTAAGGATCCCTATATTTCATGGTCGAATGGTCACTTCTAATAGATGCCTCGAAGCTTCATAATAACGGTTTTTGTCCATGTATTGTGGAATAACTTGGTAAGAACAAATTCTCTCGGTGAAAAAAAAAACCAACCTTCATTCGTAGAATTACAAATTATACGGTACAAAATTACATAAATAGCAGCTTTGTATAACGGGTTACGTTTCGTCCGTTCACTAATTTTTCTAATAAGTAAGTAATCATTGTTGGTAACGTACACAATCTGAAGTAACTATTAGGTGACTAGATCATTTACTTCCTATTTTTAAAGAAAAAAACATCTTTTGATTTTAAAGGAAGTATTGCACACTTTAACAACAAAAAAACTGTGCGAACAACAAATTATAAAACTCAAAAACAATTATTATTCACTAATGGTGGATTTCACCACCGAGAGTTAAGGTTTGAGTTACTTTAACTCAGAATCAACGAAAAAAATGCGTCACAATTTATGTAAACAATGTTGAAGTTTGGTGACTACAACCTAACCCCCGATGGTGAAATTCACCATAAAACATTCAGTGGGGGTTATTTGACAATAATTTTCAGCGTTTCTTATATTCTTATTAAAATTCTTATAATAAAAATCTTAAAAGTTAAGTTTCCTCGAAATATGGCACATCGAGAGAGTCCACGGCTTAACGATGTTTTTCTTAAAAATTAAGGGCAATTTTCATTGCATTATTTCCTATGGTCTACATAGTAAGCTATTTATTTATTGCACTCCTTCGGCCTTGAAGTAAACAAATAAAAGAGAAGGCGAAAGAGCAGCGCCTTTTGAAAGAATAGAAATAACGAATAACGTTAAAATAAGAATAATGTCTTATGTACACTTTATTCTCTAAGTAGAAAAAATAAAGGGATATATTCACTTGTTTTTTCCCCTTTTTCTGTGGAAGAAATAAGTGGTCTCTAGGGAGAAACTGTTTCAAGTATTGTTCCCGAGTTTGTTATTTTTGTTTTACATTTAGGCTAAATTTTAAAGAAAATTGATTTTTCAAAAGTCTAAAACGTAGTAATTATTCTGTGGCTTAATTGTGCGATGCATAGCTTCGGACAGATAGTGACGAATTTTAGGGGGAAGAACGGCTTCGTCCGGTAGTATTGAGTCAAGGTCGCCCGAAGAGCCGACGTGGGAAATGATGACGGCCCGACAGCGATCCTGTAGATTGACGAAGTCGCGTCGCATTTCGCACAGGGTCATTTCAGTTTTGGCTGCCGTCGATGAGACGATTGGGTAGAGATTGTCGCGAACCTAGAAAAAAAAGAAAAAAAAAAAGAAAAGAGAAAACGATAATTTGTTGCGTGGGTGTTCAATATAAAAGTGATGATGAGGGGAAAAACCTTGTGGAGGTCCTTGAAGGCGACACCGAGGCAGTTGCCGTCTTTGTAAAACGTTAGCGTTCCAGCGACGCCGTCGAAAAGAACCCCGACTGTGGTCGACTCGTTCTCTTTGAACGGCCTCGTGTAATAGGCCCATTTACCGGCGTGAAACACTCGCCCTTTGTGTGACAGTCCCCAGCCGTTTTCATCTTCACCCACTAGATTGACGAAGGCGTTCGCGTGAAGACGTGCTCGTTTCGTCGCTATGCCGAACATCATACTCGTGCCGTAAATTCTATGGGAGAGGCTGAGCTCCCAATAATACCTTTGTATAAAACGCCGAAAAAAGACGTATATTCATTTGTTTCAAGACATGATCCCCTGCGAGTTTTTTACCTGCCATTATTTAATATTCTCGTTCCACGAACAGCCGCCGTTCCTGAGGACCAATTGGGATGAAAATGTGCCAACATAAATCCCTTGTAGAGTCGCACTTCCTGACTCCGGTCATCGTGATTCCACGTCCAGTAATCTTCACAGCCATATTTGAGCGGTCCGCCCATCCTCTCAGCACCTAAACGAACATTTATTGGGGTGGGGGATGGTAGGCCTTTCAGCTGGGAAACAAAGCTGTGCATAATTGGTGTAATAGGCTGGTGGCTTCCTTGCTTCAGAACCGAAGGGTTGACGGCCTATTGGTTGCTTCGGTATAAATAAATCGAACGATCCACTGTAGAGGATGCGGGGTATTACATTTTGACTACTAATTGTGTGTCCGGATGCCCGGTCTGATATCTATTTTTTCTTTATTTTCTCCTCACTTCTTTTCCTTCGCGTTCAAAACAAAATAATATAAACAAAGAGAGGCAGTGTTGGAGTTCACCCTACCTCATTCAAATCACTTTTCCTTTCTATCCGAGTAAGATTATTATTGTCAACTTGCCCCGGGCTATAACTTCCACGACATATTTGAGAGATTTTGCATCCAGCCCCGTAAACGCTAAAGTTAATTTTTGTGTACCCGTTGCTAGAGTAGTAAACATTTCGTTGGTTGAAATGTGAATAGCGTTAACGTTAGCGTTAGCGGAGCTGTTTGCAAAATCTCTCTAATGTTGTTTTGTTTTATCGTTGTCGTTTTGGAGCCTTGTCGTTGGTTACCAGAACGACTGCATATTTTCTCGTGCCTCGGGACGGAATTTTTCAATTAGGGTCCAGGGCTGCATCGCTTCTGGGGAGTCGGAACCCGAAGGTACTGGGAAGTCGCCAGAAACGTTAGGATGTTCGATACGATGAGGCCACAGCTCTCTACACAAGTTTAGGAAAGCCGGTGTGAATCCGGTACTATACTGCTCATGGCTGTATTGATGGAAAAAAATAAAATTGTGGAAGTAATGTATCCCACGTTTTCTCCTCCCGGTTGACGTACGAGGCTATCATTCTTTTCAGAACTTGATTAATTCTTTCTGTCGGGTTTGATTGAGAGTGATAGGACGGGGTGGTTCGGTGCGTTACATCTATCTCCTTCAGTCTATCAGAGAAGGCTTTTCCCGTAAAGGGTCTCCCTTGGTCAGAAATGAAAATCGAGGGTGACCCCCATCGATACACCACCCTCTGACCAAATGGATGGTTTTGGGTGATAAAATATAGCAAACTTACTTATTTCGAGCGACGTTCTTAACATTGCCGTTCAGCGGCTTTTTGGCCATACAATTTCTGTTTTGAATAACGCATTTTCTAATCAATTCAAGGAAACGTATAATCATTTACTTTGAAATTTCTCTGGTTTTCTGTCTATACATATAATAGTGATTTGGCGGGTGTTCACTGTTCATAGTCGCGAATAAGCACTTTCGCGACTATAATCCCAAACTGATCCCATTTGACTGATATTAGCCCTGAAACTTTCAATTTCGTGGCTATTTTATCCTTCGAATTTCTACTGTTTGACCACCCCTTGTAATTTTTGCAGCTATTTAGCCCCGAAACTGGCGAATTCATACCTATGCTTAGTCCGTAATATTCGCAATTTAGTGATTATTTCACGTCTTTACTAATAATTTAAGAGATTGTTAACCCCCGAAACTATAGTTTATTGACCATATCGTCTGTTTCGTCACTGAATAAACATACTAAATAAACACTTTAGGAGCTGAACAATTGGGTTCTATGACGAGATTTCAATTACGCAACAAATACGAAACAAAACAACGAACCAATTGGTGGGTATTTTCGAAAGCAAAATTGACGCGCTATTTGAGATTGACAGGCTCCGTTATATTTCAGTAAGTTCCACGGTTACAAAGTCATTTTTGACTGTCATTTTTATCGAGTTGAATTTGCTTTTTCTGGACTTGTAACTCACGTTTTGTAGCCAAACCGATCAGGTTCAGGTGAGGTAGTTTTCTGCTGATATAGCCAGTGTGGGAGAGGAAGAAGACGAAATTTCCAGTTTTCAAGCGATTTTGCCATTTAAGCCGCCTTCACATGCAAGCTTTGTTCAAGTTGAGCTGTGGGCTTCAACCAATTAGAGCGCTCCTAGTCCACAGCGCGCTGTGACCGTTCGAAGAAAACAGCTCAAAGCCAAACATGGTTCATGTTTATCTTTCACCGCGCACAGCCGGAAGTATTGGGCTTTGATTGATCTGTGGAGGTTATTTCTGTTGTCAATTAAATTTATTATCAGAAAAAAAATTGTTTAAGTAAGGCCGTTTTCGCACTTGAGATTCTGGTATCCGATTCCCGTATCGAGGATACTAAAAACACACTACAGTCAAGGCGCTCCGTCACGCTTAGTTTCCGGAATCGCATACTTTTAGCATCCGATACGATGAAATTCGTTGGAAAAATACGTTTTAAATAAGTAAATCAGGATCGAAACAGCAAACAACAGCCTTCACCTGCTAGCCCGTACGAGAAGTGAAGCGGCTTCGTCCACAGCCCCAATGTGAAGGGCTCAAACCGACACAGCTCAAAGCTAGAACTTTCCGCCCACAGCTCAGCTTTACCAAAAGCCGGCATGTGAAGGTGGCTTTACAGTTACAGTTAAAATGACAATAACTCCATGAGATATTGCCATTTGTAGCGTGAAAAATCTGTTTTTCGGACGACATTTCAAGATTTCATTGTTTTTAAATCTGTTTTTGTCGCAAAATTTTTAATAGGCCAGTCAATATAAACATCAAACATTGCAAATATGCATGTCATTGTTTTTTCTTTTGCACATTGTTAGGGCCAATGAGAGTAGTTTATACTCAAGTTTGCAACCTTCAAAACCTTGTGCTCAACTCAAAGATACCAAAGCTATTTCAAGAATTTTTTTTCAGCTAATTCAACTTGAATTTGTCTTTCCTCATAGATTAGCACAGGAAAAGTGAATCAAGCTGAAAAAAAAAGTTTTAGGGATGGCTCTTGATCTTCTTGTAGGCACTCTGGGCCTAATTGCCTCATTTTTTGGTATAACAATGGATTTTTATCAAAAAATTGCGAAGGACAGGAGTAAAATAAGCATGAAGTATTTAATTAAGTTACTTCAGACAATTTTAGAGGAATTTGCCAGGCGCTGGGAGCACCATGGCTAATATAGTCTAGCTTTGAACAGTTGGCAAAAACTGAAATTTTTTTAAATATCCTGATATTTTCCCAGTTTACTCAAAGAATTTTTCGCTATCATTAGACAAAATGTCTTTACTCACACAAAAAAAAGTGTGCTCTTTTCAGTGGTGTCGTTGGATTTAACCTAGGACGCTTACTTCCCATGTTACAGATGTTTTTGTTGCGAAAACCCGTGATGTGCTAAAAAACAACAAATTGATTATCTGAACTAGGAATGGAAATCTGACCTTAGGTCATAGGCAATTTTTTGTTGCATTTTGGGTGTACAATCACCCCTCTCATTTTGTTCAACCAAGTACCAATCACCGTGTATTTGAGTGCAACGGGTCTTGAAAAATTACCCTACCAATAAAATCTCGCTTTTTGGCGAGATTAGGTATTTTGTTGATTGACTGTATTTCCTGAACTAACAGACCAAGGATGCTCGGGCGTGGCTTAAATTGTAGCAAATTTAGTTGGCTTTAACAATGTATACTGTGGTCATGCTCGAAAAACTCTTTCGTCTGGTATTTTTGTTTAAAAAACCAGAAAAAGTGATGACATTTCTTAGTTTTTCGAGTGCCATGAGTTAAGCACAAGGGTTTGAGGGTTGCAAACTTGAGTAATAACTGCTCTCATTGGTCCTAACAACACGCAACAAAAAAATCGATCACATGCATGTTTGCGATTTACCCCGATTTTTGTGTCTATATTGACTGGTCTATAAATTTAATGTTAAAGTTAGCCTGTTTGAAGGGCTAAATTGACAAAAATTAACAAGAATGATGTTGTGGGCTGGACCCATCACAGGTCCAAGGCCCACCAGCGATTGAAAGTCTGGGGTAGAAGCAGAGACTGGACTGCACCTTTGGGTAAATTAACGGTTTCCGAGAATAGCTTTCGGTTTCGAGGATTGCCCCATCCTGCGGCTATGCAATCGTGTTGGTAGGGTAGGGACCAGTGTAGAAAACACTAATGTGTGAAGCAAACTTGTGTTTTAATTAATTTTTTTTCCCCCATATTCACGAGGCTGCTGTAGAAGTACAGCAGTTTTGAACGGAGTGCCTTTTAGGGTCCGTTTGAGGATCCCAAACGACCATAATTATATAGGACCACAAACTATAAAATAGTACGTCTTTCCTAAAGAAGGACCTCGGTCACCTTAGTTATAGTGTTCAATCGACGATTGGAGCATTATTCGGGCCTAAAAAAAGATTTTAGAACGAAGTTTTTTGTTTTTTGTTTTTATCAGTTTAGAGAATTTTGATGGCCTGCCCCCCTATTCTGTAACTCATAACGCGTGCGTTAGCAAAATTTCTCAGCTGATTTTTTATAATTATTCGCCTTGTTGATTTCACAAACGCACGCGTTAAGAGTTACAGAATAAGGGGGCTGACCATCTATTTTTACACAAACCTGGCAAATCATGGCTGAAGTGGGTAAACTAAACTCAGTAAACCACTCATAGTCAGGATCAGGACGCGTTCAAAAAAGCGTGGCCCCTGCAAAGTTGGCACCGGAGACACGTGCCCTATTCGTCACGAAGGGGGGGGGGGCGATTTAAGAGGCCTGAAACGCGCATTTTTTAACCACAGAGCACCCCTATTCCTACTTCCGTTTTTAATTTCATGTGAACCCATAATACACTTCGACCAGTTCAAAAGAAAATCTTTAAGGGTTGAAGTTGAATAAATAAATGAAACGATTTTTAAATAATGTAAAAAACTGCCAACCAAGTTTTTTAAAGGTTAAAATGTGGTTTTAATTGGGTTAAAGCCATAATTAGTATCGGATTAATTATTCATTGTCTTTAGCGTGCAAACACGAAGGGAAAGAGGAAGGGCTACAGATCGATGGGAGATGTAACATGTATATAAAGAGGGTTGATCCTGGGAATCCACGAGGGTGAGTTCGTTGACCTTCACAGTTTTTGGTGGTGTCATTGAAAAATGAGCAGTTATTACAAAACGAGGAAAATTAAATCTGTTTATCGAAGAAACAGTGAAAACAATTTGATTGAAGTGGGTAAGCCGGTCAAAAAATAACTCAGAAATTAAGGAAAGAAAAAAATGTTTTCTATATTCTGTGTGTATTGGTGGGGGGTGGGGAGCAACTATTGCTAGAAAGAGTTCATCCTGCGTGACTATGATTTCTTTATTATGTGTCTTATATAAGCTTAAGAGGTGGCTATGTGGCGAAGCGTAATACTGAACAAATCAAACGTTCAAACACTTACATTTGTGATGGAAGGACGGACGGCTGCATTGTAAGAAACGGTTTTTATAAATCACCCGATGCAACTTGTGAAAATCACAAGAAGTTACCCAAAAAAATTAATAAGAAAGAAAATGAAAACTTGCGCGCGCGTGACAGCAAGACAACTCTGCCGTCGTTCCATCAAAAGGGGGTGGTTTTACCCGCGGAAGAGGTTCGCGGTTCGCCGCCTTTCGCCTTCGTGCGGGGGTGAGTTTTGTGGCTATCGATCGACGCTGTTTAAAAACAGCTGATGCGCTTAGAACCCTCCTCCTCAACATCATCATGCCACAACCCCACCACTTTCGGTAATAATTAGCGATTATTATTACAGTCACGTGAGGGGTGCACGTGAATCTGAACGCACGCCAACACTTCCGCCCCCGCACCCACACCCTCATCATCACCGCCACACCAGTGAGTTGAGTGCTTCTCAAGCTTCAGGAACTTAAGATCTTAAGAAAAATTACTGCCCATAAATAAATGAACTCTTTTATTCTCTTTATGGGTCCAAGTTTCACATGACCCCCCCCCCCCCCCCAAGCGAGCTTTGCAGGGTGTCCAAAGCTCTTGTCATCAAGTGATTAACCGACTTTCCAAATAATCACCGGACACGGCAGATGTCCACTCGCCTCGTTTTTCCACAAGTTTCACCGCGGGTGGGTAGACTCTCATCCCATTTTGCGCAATCCCCCCCTTCCCCTCAATGACCACTGTTTATACGAAACGGTCCCCAGTTTGCTCGATTTTCTTTTCACCACCCCTTTTGAAATAGAAGAGGTGTGAGTCTGTTTGGACCGCTTTCTCAGCATGGGGGAGGGATCGTCTTTGTCTCCCTCCGCTCCCCATTGGAAGCTTTTAAACCCGCTTTAAACGATTGTAACTATTATCGCTTTCGGGAACGCTATTTTTTGAAATTTGAACGCCTTTCGTGTCAACGTCCTTGCTAAACCTTTGGGATGGGCTGTGAGAATTGAACGGGAGGATTGGGAAGACAAAAAAAAAAAAAGGAGAGTGATGTGAAGTATTGAGACTTACTGACAATGACGATTGATGCGTCATTGCCGTGCCGACCACAGGAGGTCGAAAAGTTTATCTTTGTAGTGAGAGACAGGTATTTCCTTCAATTGAGAGATGACAGTTTCAGTCTGTTTGGGGATCCTGTCTGTTCAGTATGTTTTTAGCCATGGTCCGCCAGAAAAAAGAATTATTTTGGAAAAGAGTCGCGCTTCACGTCCGTCTCCTTCCTATCGCCACCAAGCAATTTTCCCCCAATTTTGTAATACAGTTTATGGGCTATTTCCGAGTGCTCTTAATACGCTACGTTTAAACGCGACTAACTCAACTCAAATTTTAGTATTTGGTACAAATCCCTGCCAATGCTTACGCATCAATCTATTATTTTTACCTTCATTTTCTTTCTCTTAAGGGCCTTATGGGCTTCTAAATAACGGCTCCTTTTTGCGTTCGGTTGTTCTTTCCTTCTTAGGGTGAACTTCTGTAGATTGCTCCAACCCCGTTTTTTTTTTCCAAGCTTCCAAGCCCCAAAAGGTTTTATCAAAACTAAATTTATCCTACGCATCACCCAGTCTCACCATGAAGGTCATTAACCTTCATCGCGAAAAGTGGAGAATTTAAAAGAACGGCGTTGTAATACAATTAAGTTAGAAAATTATTAGTAAGATAGGCCGTGCCCCTCATAAGCGATCGATCGTGCGTGTTATTGCCTACTTTCCTGCTCCAGTTAAGAGAACTGTATCATAACTTCATAAGATAAGCATCGTAAAAATGTAGTACGCAACGTAGAAACGTTTTATTGTAACCCCCTCATTTTTTCGCACATAGACTCCCTTTGGGATCTAGTTGGTCCTGACATCTGATCAGTATTGACCAATTTGGGGGTTTTCAAAGGTTTTGAGATCATGGGAGATCATAGGTGTCGATGTTCATGTAGTTTCAAGCCGGATATGGCTACATGCATGAGTAATAAACCCGTGTGTAAAATTTACAGCGTTTTTTGGAATGGTTCTAGTCGGGGAGCCCACCGTATGAAAACTCCGGGTAATTTGTTCGTGTCTGGCCCCTGCGCAGGACGTTTTCTATGGTCTAGCAGATGACACTTCTGAGATCGCCAGACATTTTCCGTGGGGCAGGGGCTCACAGCAGAGCTAGCTCTTGACAAACACGCCTTTGGGTACTTTGAAAACGACTGGCGGGAGAAAGGGCGCGAATTTTTCTTAATAAAAGGTTAAAAACACATTTGGCGGTTGACGGACAAGGGTGTCACTATTATGTGTCATTGTGCCAAGAATCGTGGCATCGATTCAAGCACCTGAACGGCTCGATCCGATTGTCGGATTCAACGTCTGGAGAAACCTCGAGTTACGCGTTTCCCAACAATTTTAATTATGCAATTTTTGCGAAAACCACCGCGAGCTCAAGTGGGCGATATTTGAGGTCATTTGTCGTCCCGGCCACAACTCCTCTATAAGATCACGTTCCGAAATCGGAACGTTCGCCTTGTCGTCGGTTTTGGACGATTCTTATCGATTCGTATCCAGAGTCTGTGAGCGTTAGTGTTCTTGGAGAAAATCCACGTGTGAAATTAAGAAAAAACACTAATACCCAGTTTCTGTATGTCCTTATACGTGGCTAAAATTCTGAAAAAGCCCGTATTTGACGCTTTAAAAAAGAAAAATTCACCAATTCATTGTATCTTGAGGCAACTTCGCCGATATAGTTGGTAAAAACGCTCAATAAACAGTAAAAATGGAGAAAAAGCGTTAATTCACGGCTAAAATTGAGGAAAGCGCTCATTCGCAGCTAAAATCGAGAAACGCTTATCCTTATCAAAAATCAGATAAAATGACAATTCTCTAGAATTCTAAAGTTCTGAGACAAAAAAACAAGCTCAATAACGGTAAGAATGGAGAAAAAACAGTCAATTAGCGGCTATAATTGAGAAAAATGCTAATTCACGTCGTGTCTGAGAAAAACCGATATTTTTTAAAATTTATTTGTATTTATTTTAGGCAAGACAAAGTAAAATGAATCACAAATAGGTTGGTACAACCACCCAATAATTATACAATACTGCCAACGCTACGGCTGGAAAGCTCAACTCATCTCGTGTCCAGTCCGCCAAGTCGACTCTAGCTTATAAAGTTTGGGCTTCCTAGGAAAGCGGTGCCGTAATATTGCGGTAGAAAACACCCCTTTTTAAATCATGCCAGTTGACCGTACCCTACGCAACTACTGGCGTGATTTAAAAGGGGATTTTTTTTACCGCAATATTACGGCACCACTTTCCTATAGGAAACCTAAGCTTAAGACCAGCGTACGGTAACTATTAATAATTAATTACACATTATATACTTCAAAAACCACTCAAATACACATACATAAACTTATAATAACCCCAGTAACAAAGGGAATAAAAAATATTTTCATAATAAAAACTTACTTTGTACGATCTTTTTGTAGAAAAAATTTATATCTAAGGACTAAATTATTTTGTTAATGTCTTTGAATAATTTTTATTTTCTTGTTCTTCTAATTCGTGGCTAACACTGGCAAAAAGCGCTAGTTCACAGGAAAATGTAAAATGAATCGCTAATTCACAGCTAGAACTGAGAAAAAGCTCTAATTGACGGATAAAATTGGGGAAAAAAGCTACTTCATCTCGAAAATTGAGACAAAGTGCTAATTAACTGTTCAAATTGACAAAAAATTCTAATTCATTACTAAAATTGAGAAAGTCTTTATTTACATTAGATAATGAAAATAATTATACAAAATAAATATTTTACTAATAATTCGCTGCTGAAATGAAGAGATATTGCTAATCCACAGCTAAAACTAAGAAAATGCAGCCACTCACATTTCTGTCACATCATTATAATAAACGCCAAAATTGAGAAAACGCGAATTCCCGGGGCTTCGCAAAGAATTTTCTCAATTAGCAATTGAGAAAATTGCTAATTCGCGGCCAAAATTAACATAACGCGCTAATTCCACGGCTAATTGTCAGAAAACTGCTATACTCGCTGCATAAATTGAGGGGGTCGTCAATTAAAAAGTTGTCGGCTAATAATTTCATAGTGGGTATGGGCCTAAAATTGGCTGTTCTCTGTATGAAGTTTCAGTTTCTGGCGTAAAACTCAGCGGTTTCTGGAAGCATTGTGAGTTTCTGGTGGAAAATATCATGATGCACCGAGACCGAGATTACATTTTCCGGACCGATACCGAGATCAAACACTACTCTCGTACCGAGACGTCCGATAGAAAAAGCACATACATACAGGGTGTTAAAAAAATAGGGGACAATATTTCGCCCGGCGATTCTGCACTTCAAATGGGTTAAAACGATCCCTATTGACCATAGTCCGATTCTCATTATTTTCCGAGATATTCAGGCTTTAAGTACTTTTTTTTTTTTTTTTTTTTTTTTTTTGAAAAGTGGCCGTTGCATAGTAACCGGAGGCTCTAAGGTCAAATTTGAAGGTACCATTGTAAATAGCAGACGTTTTTCTATGAATTTAGGCATTCCATTCCATTTTGCTTCATACGTGCTCAGATATCCTGCAACGAAGTCAAACTTGTTCAAAAATTCAACCCATGTTCACGACACTTTGAAGCTAAATTGCTCCTCAACGGGTGCTTTTGGAGATGACATTTTTTCAGAAAAGTTGGCGCTTAGTATCACCATGAAAATCGTACCTACTTTTAGATCTTATAATGGCTTTTTTCTAGAAATTTCATGTTCGTGCTTGAAAAACACGAGACACCTATTCATTTCTGACGTAGTTTTCTTGACATAAACCTCAAAATTCGTGACACAGAAATGGAAAAAATAGTAATAATAACAAAATAAATAAGTAAAACAGGAAAATAAGCAATAAATCAAATGATTTCAAAGTTCCTTGAAATTATTGTTATTTATTATTTTTTAAATATTTTTTTCTTAATAATGTTATTATATTTTTTTTTATTTAATTTTGATAATACCTAATTATTAAAAACGAATAATAATAATTAATAATATGAAAATTAAGAGTTTCTCCTATGAAAATTTCTCCTTTTTTTTCTTTTGTACATTTTTCCCTTTTTTTGTGTGTGTGCGTTATTGTTTTTTTGCCCTTTTTCCATTTTTTTCATTTTTCCATCTCCAATTTTGAGATTTATGTCAATAAAACTTCGTCAGAAATCAATAGGTGTCTCGTGTTTTTCAAGTACGAATTTGAAATTTCTAGAAAAAAGTCCCTATACGAAGGAGATCTAAAATACAATTTTCATGGTGATACTATGAGCCAACTTTTCTGAAAAAATGTCATCTCCGAAAGCACCTGTTGAGGAGCAATCCAAGTTTGACTTTGTGGCTGGACATCTGAGCACTTGTGTATAAAAATAGAATGCAACGCCTGAATTCTAATAGAAAAAAGTCCACTCTTTCCAATGACCTTAAAGCCTCCGGTTACTGTGTACTGTGCTACGGCCACTTTTCCAAAAAAAAAAAAAAAAAAAAAAAAAAAAAAAAAAACCAAGGCGAAATCAAAAAGTACTTAAATCCGGAATATCTCGGAAAACAATGAGAATCGGACTATGGTCAATAGGGATCGTTTTAACCCATTTGAAGTGCAGAATCTCCGGGAGAAATATTGCCCCCTATTTTTTGAATACCCTGTATAGTAAATTTATAATGTAGATAGTGCAGGTTTAGATCTTTTTACACAAAAACGAACCCAACCTATGCTCCCCTCTCTGGCCTAGCGGTGAAACCGGTTCCGGTCTGTAGCCCGGACCGGACCGAATTCGGTTCGTTTCGTGCAAGAATGGCGTGCCTCCAATGTCTCAAGTTTAGAAGGCCGTGACCTATACAAGCATCAAGCATCAAAGGGCGAATCGGAGACCTTTTAAAGGAGGGGGGAACCCTCCCACAGAATACCCCCCCCCACCACCAATGAAATGCTCCACAGCAGTTTTATGGAGCTGCTGACCGCCAGCTGCCCGAGCGAATCAGACAAGACACTGAATTCCAGATGTCCACCAAAATGAACTAATTTTTCAGTCGTTGGGACTCGAGACCAACCGTTTTTTTTAATGATACTCGAATGATTTATATGAAAATAGTCTCCCCTCCCCACCACTTTCCATTTAACCGATTTCTGATCCATTAACATACGCATTTTCATGAAAATTTTACTTTGGCATAAGCGGATCCAGTGGGGGGGGGGTAACAGGGGTCTGGTAAAATCACTCTAAACATAGGGATGGGGTAGGTCGTAGCTGGTGGGGGTGTACTGTGGGAGGAAGAATGGTTTCGATATTTGATTCCCCCCCCCCCCCATCAATAGGCACCCAGACTGAGACTTTCGAGACGAGACCGAGACCCACTTTTTAAGGACGAGACCGAGTGCGTATGTCTCGGCCTTCAAATTCTTCTCTGGAGCAGTTCATTTCCACCCGTCTTTTCCCAATATGTTAATAAATATGTTTCAATCAGAGAGGATGGGTTGAAATGAATTGCTCCATTGCCGATTTTTGTGCAAATGGAAAATGCTATAAAAAGCCTCGTAGATATTCTCGCCCCGGGCTCTGATAAGTGTAGGTCCGCCGCTTCTTAAGGGGGTTTTTGTTTTTTTTCGCCCCTTCGCAAACCGCCGAAGTACAATTTTTTCTGTAACGTTAACGGGGTGGACTTCCGGCCGGAGTTAGATTCAGGGTTTGGATGTCATGATGGAACTGTTCGTCGCCGACACGTCCTTTTTTAGTGCCATGGTTGGGGTGAATAAAGGGTACATATTCGGGTCCACTGTGGATTTTATTATTTTATACTTGTAGCGTTTTCCATTTGCATAAAATTTCGCTCTGAAGCCGAGCATTTCCACCCGTCTTCTCTGAATTATATCATGTGGTAACGGGGATCATGTGGAAGACGGGTGGAAATGCTCGGCTCCAGAGCGGAATTTTGTGTAAATGGAAAACGCCATTACTTAACAATGGTATGGTCGGGAGACGGGGGTAAGCAAGAGAGGACAATTGAAGGCGTTGCTGGTGAGAACGACGGTCGGGGACTCTGATCTGATTTTCCTTTTTTCTCAATGATCTCCTCGTGCTTGGCATAGCAGTGGTTATGGAGGGGAACTGCTTACTAGGATTCTCATGGATTTTTTCCAACGATTCGTTTTTCTTTTGTCTTGTTTTTCCAATTTGAAGAACTCAAATATTCTTTGGCCTTGATGTACTTGTTACAGTAGGTATACTTTGTTTTCACTAACAAAATATATTTTTTACACCAAAAACCTGAAGGACCCTCTTTTTCTGTGAATCTCCACTACCACTCACTCAGAAAATAAACTCAAGTCTCAAAACTCAGTTGGGTAACGCAGCGGAGAACTCCTCACTGGCGTCAACGCTCGTGTGCACCGGGCCTTACTTCCTTTATTGTACTGCAATTATGCATAATACCCCAGCTTAAACATTTAAACATGTTATTTGTTCATTCCTGGGTGTCCACCGCGCCCTATTTCTTCCTCGAGGATCCGCTACACGAACACGGTGTCCAAGCGGTCCGAAGGCTGTCGTCCATAATGAGCGCCGCTTCGTTTATGTCTACCTTATGACGTTGGTTGGATTCCTTGGAAAAGTGGGCGTCAGGTTACTCGTTGACTGTAACGTGTAACAGTTGAAACCTAACTTTTCCACGGCAGATTATGTTTGAAATCAACGTATTTCAGCAATAATTGATTTGTTTTATCTTACGATTTGATTGCATTTCGGCGGTTTGCTGCACTCAGTTGACTGTAAAAAAGTCTACAGAGACAACCAGAGAGGTAAAGTTCATTATTCCCTTGGTGCGTAATCAGTCTGATTACCACGTTTATGCTAATAAAATGCGTTTTATTAACCGGTTGTACAATCTGCTAATTCAAGATAAAGATACGTTCATGTCGTAATAGGTCACCGTGTGCTCTTAATTGGTGTATACTCGTGTGATTTACCTACCTGAATAACATTACTATAATAGTGCCCATTGGCCTGAAAGAAACATTTATTTTTGTGAGTTTATTGCTTCTAATTTTGTCAAAAAGCGCTCGAGACCGAGTTCGTTAAGCATTTAAGGGATCTGACTACGTTTACTAAACCAACTGTTGAAATAGTCGGCCCTATAAGACAGGAGTTTTTGCCTGGGAAACCGAAATACTGTCACGAAGCAGAGTCATTGAACCCCACAGTTGGACTGCTCGACCCACAAATTGACCTTTAGTATTTTCAGGGATTCACAGCTCCATAACTTGCCATTCAGCCCCAGAAACCGACCCCATCTAGGCCAAAAACTATAGGATGTCTGAAATCATCAGTTTCCATGCCACTGAAAGTTTCGAAAAAATAAAAATTGTCAATTTTGTAGCGGAAAGTGTACTTCTCTGGGACAAAATACTGAGTTTTCGCCAGTTTGAAGGGCTGAATATTGACTGTTTCCGAGTCTATCTAGTTTGTTCGAACTATCTGCTGGGGAGCGGGGATAACCAGGGGGTCGCTAATTAGAAAGTTGTCGGGTAATAATTTCATACTATGGGGCTAAATTGAAGTTTCAGTTTTTGGCAAAAAACTCATTGATTCCTGGAAACATTGTGTGTAGTCCAAGAAACTGCGCTCCGAAAACTGATGATTCAGCTCTAAAAGCTGACTGGGCTTTTCCCGCCAGGGTTGCATGTTGTTTTTGTCGTGGATAGAATCAGACTACATGGCCTTGAGATGGATTTCTCCCCCCCCCCCAAAAAAAACCTTCATTCTTGGGCCATCGGAAATTTGGGACCTGAAAGAGTTAAAAATAAACGGAAATTACTTTTTTTCAATGAGCAACGCCAACCGAATCGTTTACTTAAATGAGCCGCCCCGCAAAATTGTATTTTTAATAGGCGAACAGTGCGAAATTTTGATTTTGAAAGCGAAATCGCTGTTATGGGCAAGCCGGCCCCGGGGTTTTTTTTTGTTGTTTTTTGTTTTAAGGGAATTGAACCCCGCTTTTGTTTTGAATGACGCAACTCCGTGGAATTTCATTTCTGGAAGCCTGACCTGCAAAATTGACTTTTCGATTGGGCCAAATGCTAAATAAGCCAGCAAAATTGTTTTTGGGTGACGCGACATAGGTTTTTTTTTGTGTGTAAAAATTCACGTGACGTTGGTTTTATGGGCCAACCCTGCAAAATTTTGTAGTTGAAAGGAGCCAGACACGCGAAATCACTCCATAAAATGAGACATTAGTCTGGAATGTCGGATTTTAAGGGCGTAAAATTCGTGATTTTTTTTTTTTTTTAGAGCGAACACTTTTTTTCTTCCGCGCTAGAAAATTTGGTTTGTGAAAAAACTCAACAGGTGGAATTGATCTTTTTAAAGCAGTCAACGGCGGAATTGTTCATGAGTTAGTAAAAACACATCAAAATTCGGTTCTGTACTGTGAGTGCGGAAATCCGCGAAATTTCGGCGTATGGAACTTTGGACTCCTAAATGGCTGTTTTGAAGGACCCTAATTCGTGATTGAGTCAGCCTTGTGAAATAGGATTTTTGAATAGATCGGCCACTCCAATGGGACTTTTTGAGGATGCAAAACCCGCAAAATTGGGTTCTGTGATTGCCAAATCCGCAAACGTTTAGGGTTGAACGGGCCAAACCAGCGATTGATTTCTTTAAGTGCCACGTAGTCCGCGAATTTTGGGTTTTAAGGGGGTAAAAGCCGGCATTAGGGTCTGCTATAAGACAAATTGTATTTTGTTTCCGAAACGAACTGTCAGGATCGGAGGGCGTAAATACTCTGATTTGTCACTATGGTTGTGGGTGGGGGGCAAAATGTCACAATTTCATGGGCAACCGTCACTTTGTAGAGGGAAATAGGTAAACGGCGAGTTATAGGACAGAATTTTCCTTTTCCCGAGGCTGAAGTACAAGTTTAGCTGGATTTGCAGGTTTTTTAGGCAATTCCCTTGTCACGATCAGTGACGATCGAATAAAGTTTTGACAGCCGAGTCAGCCCTCTTGAGAGTCCAGAACAGTCCAGGCCCGTATATGCCGCAATTCCAGGGCTACCCGGAACTTGCCAACATACCCCCTCACACTCATAAGGTGTGTCATTTTACGTTTTGTAAGAACGCAGAATCAAAAGCTTAAATGTCCGTCAATTCACTCGACGAACGTCTGCGAAAATCTGCTGGGTCCTTTCCGGGATGTAATTAGTCCTCTAGCACATTCACATCTCCAAAAATCCTGCAAACCGTGTTGCTGTCCACGAAATCGGTGAAACAAGGCATTTCATGCGACACTTCAGGTCTGCGCTGCAACCGCCTACCAATGAACCAAGTTGGATGACCAGTAGACTCTAGGCCCGTGGCAACATAATTTCGTCCTCAAAACGGATGATTTCGGTACGAAAATTGCCCAAAGGCTGATACTGAGCCTCCGTTTGCCACTATCACTGTCATTTCCTTATATCCTGTAATTTTCATAAGCACACAAAGAAATATGTGGAAAGGTCAGTGTTAGTAAGGACCTTTGTATATCTTTCAATCCGCGCATAAATCGACTTGAAATAGAATAAAATACATGAATTTTTTATTTGTTTCCTTGTGGTCGGCTGGAGGGGGGTCTATGCTTCCTCGGTAGAAGGCCGGCCCGCCGCTATTCCTGTCATTCCCGACTGACTCTTGCCTCCGCTACGTTTCTAAGCGTTTTGTGGGTACGTACTTCAGAGAATAATTTTAGTAGCTCAAAGCAGAGTGGACCATTGCAATTGACTAATTATCTCCAGTTATCGCTTCGTGAACTTTTTTTTTTTGTTTTAAATAGGTACTTTAACTTTCATCTAAAAAGATGATCTTTCTTTATTTCTTTACCTTGTATTGAGTAAACTCGTTCAACAAATATTTTTTTGATTGCGTAATAATCATACTATACATCGATAATAACGCCTTGGAAATTATTTTTAGGGCTCTTTGTTAGCTACTTCCTATAACAATAACGGGCAATCTTTAAAATTAATGAAAAAGTATATCTTAGGACCGTGAAACAGTTTATAGATGTTTGATTTATCTTTTATTGTGCAACATCATTCAATTGATTATTCTTCTTATTCCTCTGAATAGTGCAAAATTGTGGCAATTATAAATTTATTGTATAAATCTGTCCCAGGCCTAACAGAAAAGCGTCCATCAGTTGTACCCGCCAGTGACGAGGAAAACAGCAACAGCGCAGTATGGAGCATTTCGTTCGGCCGGACAAAGCGAGTCGGTGCACGTGGTCACCTGACGCTCACCATCAGCCAAAATCGTCTCCGCACACGTCGAGACCAACGTTGGACACCGATCGCCTGGGAATCTTTCCGGACATTCTAACCGCAGTCGGTCAGACACCGTTGGTTCGTCTTAACAATTTGCCTAAATCAGAGGGGGTTCAGTGCGAGATGCTGGTCAAATGTGAATTTTTAAACCCTGGGGGAAGTGTCAAAGACAGAATCGGAGTTCGTATGGTAAGGATAATTAATTTTGATCCTCCCCACCACCGCCACCATTATCCGCAGTTGAATTTTGGCTAACGTTAAATCAATTAGGTGATTGATGCAGAACAAGAAGGCAAGCTCAAGCCTGGTATGACTATCATTGAACCTACATCGGGAAACACTGGTTTAGGTAACTCTTTGTAGGTTATGTCCGTTCCATGTGAGAGAGAGTACGTTTTTTCTTTTTCTTCCACAGGTCTAGCCATGGCTGCCGCCGCCCGAGGATACAAAGTCATCATAGTCATGCCCCTGAAAATGTCCGACGAGAAGGTGAACGCCTTGAAAGTGTTGGGCGCTGAAATCATTCGAACACCCACCGAAGCTGCGTTCGACTCTCCCGAAGGGTTGATAGCCGTCGCGCAAAAAATCCACCGAGAAACTCCAAATTCCATAATTTTAAATCAGTACACGAACGCCGGCAATCCTTTGGCTCATTACGACGGCACTGGGCCGGAAATTTACCGTCAGTGCGGTGGCCGGCTGGACGTGGTCGTTATTGGGGCTGGAACTGGTGGAACTGTGACTGGTGTCGGAAGGTAACTCCCACCACCTCTTACTTTGCCCAAACAGTCCATTCATACTTGTTTTTAGGTATCTAAAGGAGAAAATCCCGTCAGTGAAAGTCGTAGCGGTTGATCCTCACGGTTCTATCCTCGCCGAACCCAGTGAACTGAACAAAACGAACGTCACCAAATACGAGGTGGAAGGCATTGGCTACGATTTCATTCCAACAGTTCTTGACAGAAGTATAGTAGACACGTGGATCAAAGCCGGTGACACTGACAGCTTCGTCATCGCTAGAAAGTTGATCAAAATGGAAGGTTGGTACCGGAGTTTATTCTTAAATTTTCTGCGACATACGGGCCAACCCCCCACCTTCGCCCTTTTCCATATCTTTAGCTCAAAATTCGTTCCCTTTTTTGTGATTAGGCATTCTTGCTGGGGGTAGCAGTGGAACAGCACTTTGGGCAGCTTTACAATATTGTAAAAACTTGGACGCATCAAAGCGGTGTGTCGTCATTTTACCTGACGGGATTCGTAACTATATGACCAAAATGGTGAAAGATGAGTGGCTTCAACAAAAGGGGTTCCCTGTGGTCTAATTCTCCCGATCCCTACCACTTCTAGAGAGAGAATCTCGTACGGGAAAACCCCCGTGTTTTATTACGACATGATAGAATAAAAAATACTCGAAAATTGTCTTGTGAATCGATCCACCTGTTTTTGCTATGTTCCCCGCCCCTTAGTACAACGGCGCGGCGCCATCGTCTGAAACTCCAATTCACAAAATCTTCTTTAAAGACCTCCAATGCATCAGCTCTTTCTCATAAAATGCGTTGTTGCAAGCAAAAACTCATCTTTATGAGCTGTGTACTCTTTCACGAGGGTTACACTCACCCAATCCTCCTTTGGCTACCTTGAGCACTCCCAGTCAGCGGTGTTAGTTCATCTCATATGCTAAAACACCTGCGTTTGTTTTCCGTAAACTTTTTAACCTGTTGATTTTGGAGAGGTTTGGATGGGGGTACTGACTTGAGTTTCTGAAGAAGGAATTTCGAGAAAACTATTGTGCAGGTGCTAAATCGAACACTTTTCAAAACCTGTCTTCGGAACACGGGACAGTTTAGTGCAGTTAGATGAAAATTCTACTGTTGACGGCGTCCTTGTGTCCTATTTACTTCAACCAACCAGGAAAAGAAAATTTCGCCTTCAAAGGAAAAGAAACTTGGACTTTTGCTCCAAAAGCAGACCTTTTGCGACAGAAATGACCATTTTTCGTCGGGATCCTCCCCCCCCCCTTAACTTCCTAGAATTGACTGACTTTTCAAGAATAAAAGTGGAAATTTAGCCCCTAAAACCAGGGGCGTAGGTTCGGTGGGGGATATGGGAGATAGATCCCCCCCCCCCAGGGCCACAAGTACACGAACGAAGGAGCACTAGTACCATAACGAAGAGCCCCATAAAATCTCCATGAGCGTTTCACGTTGAAGTTAGGTTTAGCAGATTTTCTGGACTTGAAGGATCCCGAAAAGATCCGAGTACGTTCAGCTTTTTCCTTGGACTTTAGACCCAACGCAGTAGTGTACCGAGTTACAAGGGGGGGGGGGGGTTCGCCCCGGACAAAAATCGGTAATATTCATGACTATAGCTGCTAAAAAGCGCTGATTCGTGGTCTCGCGATGCAACTTCCAGACTAAAATTAAGAAAAAAATCGCTGATTCGCGGTACATGGAGGCCATTCTACGAATAAATTGTGGAAATCAACGCAAAAGTGTTGTATTTGGGCAAACCCCGCGGATAAAGTTGAAAAATTACGCTATAATATTGACAAATAAAAGACGCTTTCAGGTTAAAATTGGACAAAAATGGCAAATTCAGAACTGAAATGGCGTAAAATCATCCATTCGCGTATGAAAAAGGATGCTGAATGGCCGCAAAATTAGCACAAAACGTTATTTCACAGCTGAAATTGGGAAAAATCGCTAATTTGCAATTTGCAGATAATAGTTACTTTTTTGGTATTATCCTACACACATAGTAATACTATTACCCAATAGGCAGAATAGTATTGAGGAATAAGTCAGAAAATCCCTATACTTATCGTACCTCCCGTCCCCTCCCCACGCACACAAGTAGGAAAATGTCAAACAAAACGGCCGGCACCCCGGGCTATTGTACTGGGATTTTCTGTAGTAGTTTAGAAGTAGGATTTTGGGTATTAGTTACCATGTGCGCAGGGAAATATCAAAAAAGTAACTTTTTGCGGGGGGGGGGGCAGACGTTTTGTTTGACATTTTCCTGCTTGGGCGTAATGGGAGTTACCATAATTATGTACTATAGGATTTTTCTCGTTCTGTTGATGGGGTAGCCGACTCAAACAGCTTATTTTCAATTTTAGGAAATAACACTTTTCATAAGCACGATACTCTCAACCAAGGACTCATAAGACCAAACGACAAAACCGTTACTTGCTCCAAGAACGGATGGAGGCCCGAAGGAGGATGTGTGCTCAACTCGCCATTTTGGCTTATTATTTTCGTTAGTTTCTGATCACCCTACTCAAAACCGGACAGAATTTAGTATTTACTGATTGAGACATTTAACCTGAATTTAGAGGGCTGTATTTCGGTACCTATTAGGACAAAAAATATGTTTGACCGGTGATTTTTGAAGGAAATTTGATGCTCTTCATCATTTCCTGCAAACATTTTCCTTTTTTTTTAGCTACAGGCATAAAACTGGGGAAGAATAAAAAAAATATTGGTTTTTAGGCCCTCCTGAAGTTACCACAAGGAAATTTTGGTAGAAAACTCGAAATTTACATCCTCTTACATACATCCCCGAATGAAACCCCAAAATTGCGTTGATTCGGAACTGTGCCCAGGTACCCCCCAAAAATCGATTCCTGGCTGCTGGACTGGACTAAACAGGTAATCCTTAAAGTTAATGAAAAACTTACATCGTAGGACCTAGTGAACTAGTTAACAGATGTTTGATCCACCTATTGTTCGGATCACACGATGCATTTTTCGAAGCATGATTACTTCCATGGTGAAAAAAAACACATGATCCCCGGTGGTGACCGAACAGGTAGGCCATCCTGCTTCAAACAATGCATCGTGTGCACCGAGCTTATTATTATGTAACATCTTCCAATTGATTATTCTTCTTATTCCTCTGAATAGTGAAAAATTGTCGCAAACTTAAATTTATTGTAGTACTTTGTCCCAGGTCAAACCGAAAAGCGACCATCATTTGTACCCGACAGCGACGGCGAAGCGAGGTATGGCGAATTCCGATAAGCCGGACAGTGCGAGCCGGTGCACGTGGTCGCTTGACGCTCACCGTCAGAAAAAAACGTCGCCGCACACATCGAGACCAACGTTGGACACCGATCGCCTTGGAATCTTTCCGGATATTCTAGCCGCCGTCGGTCATACGCCGATGGTTCGCCTTAACAATTTGCCTAAATCTGAGGGTGTTAAGTGTGAGGTACTGGTCAAATGTGAATTTTTAAACCCTGGGGGCAGTGTCAAAGACAGAATCGGAGTTCGCATGGTACGGAGAATTAATACACGGACCTCCACCCCCCCCCCACCAATTATCCTCCGTTTAATTTTTGGGAAATGTTAAATTCACCACCAGGTGATTGACGCTGAACAACAGGGTAAGCTCAAGCCTGGTATGACTATCATTGAACCGACATCGGGAAACACTGGTTTAGGTAATTTTTTTTAGGTTATGCCCGTTCCTCATAGAGAGAACATGTTTTTAGTGCATTTCGTTTAGAAAATGCACTATTGGTCTCGCCCTGATGTACGCAATTATGGATGTACCATGATACTTTTTTCACGTTTCCGAACCCCCTTTTTCCCCTTCTGTAGGTCTAGCCATGGCTGCCGCCCCCCGAGGGTACAAATGCATCATAGTCATGTCCCAGAAAATGTCTGACGAGAAGGTAAACACCTTGAAAGCTTTGGGAGCTCGAGTCATTCGAACACCCGCCGAAGCGGGGTTCAACGCCCCCGATGGGTTGATGACCGTCGCGCTAAAAACCCAGCGTGAAACTCCGAATTCTATAATTTTAAATCAGCACACGAATGCCAGCAATCCATTGGCTCATTACGACTGCACTGGACCGGAAATTTACCGTCAGTGCGGCGGCAAGGTGGACGTCGTCGTTATGGGGACTGGAACGGGTGGAACTTTGACTGGTGTCGGAAGGTAACGCTCCTTCCCTTCCCGTCTCACCCGATCTTTTTGTGCCAAAACGGTCCATTCATACTTGTTTTTAGATTTCTAAAGGAGAAAATCCCATCGGTGAAAATCGTAGGGGTTGATCCATACGGTTCTATCCTCGCCGAACCCAGTGAACTGAACAAAACGAACATCACCAAATACGAGCTGGAAGGCATCGGCTACGACTTCATCCCAACAGTTCTTGACAGACGTATAGTGGACACGTGGATCAAAGTCGGTGACGCGGACTGCTTCGTCACCGCTAGAAAGTTGATCAAAATGGAGGGTTGGTACTGGGGCCTATTCTTAGTTTTCGGTGTCACAAGAAGCCCCACCACTACCATTTTCCATATATTTCGCTCAAAATTCATTCCCGTTTTTTTTTGTGTCTAGGAATACTTGCTGGAGGGAGCAGTGGTGCAGCACTTTGGGCAGCGTTACAATATTGTAAAAACCTGGACGCATCAAAGCGGTGTGTCGTCATTTTACCTGACGGGATTCGTAACTATATGACCAAAATGGTGAAAGATGAGTGGCTTCAACAAAAGGGGTTCCCAGTGGTTTAATTCTCCCGATCCCCAGCCCTTCAAGAGAAGCTCACATTTACAGGAAATCCCCGTATTTTATTACGACAAAATATAATCAAAATTACTCGCAAGTTGTGTTTAAGTCTTATGAATCGACCCACCTGTCGCCGACAGCTACCTCCAGATTTTAATTTTGTTATCCTCACCGCCCGTTGTTACCACACCGCCGTCGTCTGAGACTCCAATGCACAAAATGGCACCTTTAAAACCTCCAATTCATTAGCTCTTTCTCATAAAATTCGTTGTTACACGCGAAAACTAACCTTTATGAGCCGTGAATTCTTTCACCAGGGTCACACTCACCAAATCCCAAAGGTAGAGGTTACCTTGAGCACTCCCAGTCAGCAGAGTTAGTCCATCCCAAGCCAAACACCTGCATTTGTTTTTAGTTGGACTGTTTAACCTGTTGATTTGTAGTTATTCGGGGAGGGGGGGGGCGTACTAACTTGAGTTTCTGAACAAGGCATTTCGAGAAAACTATTGTTCCGGTGCATAAATCGAACACTTTTAAAAATCTGTCGTCGGAACACGTGACGAGTTTAGTGCCGTCAGATGAAAATTCTATACCGTTGACGGCGTCCTTGTGTCCTATTCATTTCAATACGTTTCATCTTCCAACAAGGTTTATTGGTACGGTTGGCACTAACCTGGTAAATTTTTAACGATAGAAAATGACTTTAAGGACCATAAATACAGGTCCCCCTCGGCTGTGCCAGTAGCGACAAGGGTGTACAATTTGTTCGCGGCAATTTTAGTGATTCGAGCGTCGTGGTCGAGTTGAGCTATGAGATCCGAGGCCGGTTTTATAGCGCTTTAAATATAAAAAAATTAATTATTGGATGAGAAGGGGTGGGGGTTAAAGACACTCACGTCAAGGGGTTTCTTAGACGCCACACTCGAACGCAACAGTCCCACGAGCCGGTCAAAAGAAGAGACGGAGGAACCCAGGCCAAACAGGACACGGCGTCTTCGTGACCCCGTACTTTTTCAACGATTCTACCACATTCGACATCATAGACTAACCTTTAAAAGAACACATTTATGCGCCTAATCAAGAAAAACAATTTAAACCGATGCTCACAAAGTCGAGTCCATAGAGCCGGCCAAAACGGTCGATCCTTCGAAAAGCATTAAAACCGACGTAAGGGGCAGCGTCGACAGCGACACTGAGCGCTCTCGCGTTGCCGACACTGTGTTGTGAATTTTAAGTGTCGAATCAAAACCAACGGAAGCTACTAGGCGACCGTCCGGTGAGAGGCACAGTGACGTCACCGGGGATTTGTGACAGGTTAGCTCGGCCGAAACAGACAACTTCGTCATGTCGCCCCATTTAACTATAACATGTTAAAAAAGGTCTAGCTCCCTCATCTTTGTAATGGGGGGGGGGTATTTGTTTTAATTAAAACCTGAAGAATTCTCGATCGATGATGGAATCCCAACGCACCGTTTAGGGTGGGGTTGCATGAAAATTTGTTTCGGTACCTGACCGAATTCCATAATTTGAACTTCTTTTGAATGCCTTTCGTTCCAGTCTTTGATGCCTTCAAGATCTATCGACCCCTCGTAGCACAAATAATAGAAAACTGAGGACGCAAAATGAGTAATTTTGGACGAAGACCCCAAAGTTCGGAGAAAAAATGGTGAACGGGTGGAGGGGGCTGGTTACCGTTATTCGCTTTTTCCGCTTCTTCGCCTCTCTGTTTATAGCCAAAAATTAAATCGATCCAATTATGCAAATTCGCCGAGGCGTAGTCAGATTCTAGAGCCTCTCGTAATTTTTTAACAAAATCCCGTCTATCTGCAAAAATTAATCCTTTATTCTAGCGAAATGAACTATTCAATCGAAAGTGATACATTTTTTTTTACTTTAACGATAGACTGAGAAAGGGCCGAGCCCCACACGATTCGAGGTACGAGAAAAAAATAAAAACTCCTCAGTGGTGTTCGAACCCGCAACCTCTGTATTACTAGTCCGACGTGCTACCATTTTAGACACAGGAGATGTCCTTGGGAGGATGAGCCCGGATTTTCTTGCTCGGCCAATATTTTCTTTAATGCGGCCCATAAACAACCCCTACCCCACCACCCAATCATCTGCGTTCACTCTGTGACGAAAAGTTACGAAAACGCTAAGATTAAAGTATTTTTCTTTCGTCAAGAGTTAGCCGTAGTGAAAATAACCACATGCTTCGAAAGTCAAGCGATAAGTACTGTTCGAGCCTTCTCGAATCAAAGTGAAAATGTTATGCTTTTCCAGCATGCTTGTTCAGCTTTTTCTGGAATCAACATTGCGGCTAAAATAGAAAAAATACGCAAGCCTCCAGTTTCAGTAGGTTATTAGGCGGCAAAAATTGAGAAGGCGCACTAATAACACTCTTGGGACAAGTACGCGCCTGAAAGTATGTAAAGTGCAAATATCCGCGGCCAAAATTGTGAAAAAGCGCTTATTCGAGGTTTCTCGATGAAACTTCCAGACCAAAATTTAGAATAATGCTGATTCGGGACTAAAATTGTGAAAAATTGCTAAATCAAGGCTCAAATTGAGGAAAAATGCTTATTATTAAGTGTTTATTAAGAGTATAAAAAACAGTAATTCCCGGTTAAATAATCACGAAACTGGCTAACTTACGGCAAAAGTGAAGAAAAACCTATAATTCACGAATGAAATTGGAAAAAAGCGTTGATTCTCGGCTTCGGAAGGCGAGTTCGTGGCTCAAACTGAGAAAAAACGCTTATTTACGGCTAAAAGTAAAAAAAAAATGGTTCATTTGCGGGAAATCGCTAGCAACTAAAATTAGGAAAAACACAAGTTCATGGCAAAAATAAATAAAAATTGCTAATTCGCGGCTAAAATGGAAACAAATTGCTAATTCACCGATGAAATTGAGAAGAAGCGCTGGATTGTAGAAACAAAAAATAATTTGCGGTTAAAATGGAGAAAACGCCAAATCGCGGCTTTTGAACGCTGAAAGTGAGCAAAATCACTAGTCAACGGCAAAATGAGGGAAAATTGCTAATTTGCGGATGAAATTCAGAAAAAACTATAATATTCGCGGCTGAAATGTAGAAAAATCGCTAATTCGCTGGCAAAATCATGAAAAATTACTAAATTGGGGGAGAGACACTGGCGTATGATTCGCCCGGGGCGTCAAACGTCCAAGGCCACTAGTGGAGGGAAGAGGCTGCCGGATCTTTTAAAATAAACAGTGTCGTTGGTTTTGGCCGATTTTATCCACTCATATGCGGCCTATCGCGTGGAAGAGGGGGGGGGGCAATATAGTCAAGCCCAGGTCAATTAAATAAATATTTTTCCGGACGACGCGACGCTGGGAGGGCACATTCCCACACGATTCGAGTTTCGAGAAGAAATGGACTCCCCAGCGGGATTTGAACCCACCACCTCTGGTAGCCCCTCTTCCTTATGCGCGGCAAGAGGGAGTGACAAACAGTGAGAGAAACAATGGCCTTGGGTGGTGTTCGGCTTAGCTGATGGCAGCGAGCTGGACTAGTGAACCAGACGTTACGGGTTCAAATCCCGCCGGGGAGCCCATTTTTTCTCGAATATTACACCTCGAGTCGTGTTGGGCTCAGCCTCAGCGTCGTCCGGAAAGATATCAATTTAATTTAATTTGTTTTATTTAATTAAAGTACCGGTGACAACATCTATCGAACTACATCTATTCAAAACTAGCCCACAGCTGATTCGCAAATGAGCGTTATCCATTTGAAACATAAATTGGCGGCGAATTAACGTCATACCCGATGAGATTTGCTCCAGAATATGAAACTCAAAATTGTGCCCCCCTCCCCGACATCCATCGGTACAAAAAAAAGGCTTAAAGGCTCATACAGGCGTGCTACATGAGGAAGAAAACTGAAGACGGGATCCCAGCCTTATTGGAGAGTAGAGATTGGACCACTGGGCTTGGATTCTCTCGCATCGTTTTCGAGCAATAAAACTGCAAGTTATCCAAATCATATCGCACTCACCTTCGGCCCACACCGGAAGAGCAACGTCGTTCACTTTAGTTCCGTCGTGTCTGTAACCAAACTGTATCCCTTTTAAATTCTCCAAAAAGTCCCCATCGCTGGCCTCATCATAAAATTCGGGTACGAGTTCTTTAAAATCGGACATGTTGGTTTGAACGTTCCTCCAGACATCGCTTATACTGTGAAAAAAAATGGTTTTTATGCGTATAACAAAGTGGGTGAAAAAAGGATTGATGCCTACCTGTTGAACATGCGGTCAGGGTGATCGAAACGGCCATTCTGAAGGCAAAGCATGTAGTGAGGGTATTTTCGAACTAAATAAAATAGTACGAATCCAGGAGCTGAATAATGAGAGCCGTACAGGAATTTAGGGGGAGGCATTTCGGTGTATCGCTCTTTCAGTTTTTGAAAACGTTCCAGGTTGAGAGCGCCAATGGGCTTTGATAGATCGCGGAAGGACCGCGGATTTGACAGGTCGAGGGTGGGTGAAGTGTAGTCGGAGACGATCCAGGGAACGATGGGATATTGCGTTAGGTCGTTGAAGGTGCGGTCCGCTTGACTGTTCAAGTATAAAAGGTAGTCGTAATTTGAAATGGCGCCGTTTTGCCACTGTAGGGTCATGATTTCTTGTTGAGAGTCGGACAGTTTCAGCGAGGGTTGCTCCAAAAGTTTTTTGTAGAGCGTGTCCCTGTCTTGGCTCGTCCTTAGGGAGAGGTAAAGATGAGTTTCCTTATAACTAATTTCGAGACCCTTTGATAAAAAAACAACAAATTATGACGAATTCAACCTTCCCATTTACAAAACCGCTTGTCCTTACCACGTGCTGAAGCAGAAATCGCCTCTTAGTAATGTTCTTAATGTCAGACAACCCGATTTTCAGTATATGGTACTGTAAAATCCTTCAGTAAGCACAACGCACACAAAAATACAACATTAACAGTGCAATACCAACGGGCTCGATTTTATTGAAAGGCTGATAATAGAGCGTCGTCGTCGACAAAACCAGACGTCCGTGGTTCATAACTAGGGGAGTCACTTTATGGCCGGTCGTCTCCAAAACGATAGTTTCGTCGACGTCGTGAAGCCACAGGGGATCGAATTTGACGAGTGATTGTCGAGATAATTCAATGGACGCCACCTGTTTCGTATAAAGAAAAAGAAAGAAAAATCGATCTCACGACAGAATGATTGACGAACCATTTGATTCTGTTCAGCCGCTGGAAGTGACGAAGCTCGAAATAATTTGTTGACCAATGGAAGACAGTCTTTGATATGAGCGTAATTCAGGGAAAATAAAAACGTCTGTTTACCCTGAAAAGTTGATACTGGTTGTCTATTAGCCGTTTTAGCGATGAAAAATTAGGGAACACTCACGTTTCTAAACTTATAAGGAGCTAAAATATTGTCTTCGAAGATTTCAGCATACTGATTGCACGTAACTTGTAAAACGTTGGTATTAGAGTCATTACTGTTAGAAAGTCAAGTTAATAAGGGAGACTTAGCGTTTTGACTTTCCACTTACCCAGACTGGAAGTCAGGAACATAGCCTTGAACAATCGTCAAGTAGCCCGGCCTGTGAGGCGACGAACTGGACATTAAAAAAAAAACGAGATTATTTCTAGAAGTCCATTCTCGACCCGTACACAATTACTTGACGGTGTCATCCTGATATTTGCTGATATCCGAGCACTCTTTCAATAAAATTTTGATGATGGGCTTGTGGTGATCCTGAGGATCAAACACCATCGATTTGGAGCATATTTTGAGTCGCCCAATTTGCGACTGGTCACCAGTCTGAAGATGGACGCTGTAATCTTCGAAATATATCTCACCGGGCTCAAGAAGTAAAAGTGAAAATCTGAAAAGCGCGGGGATAAAGTTGAAAATATTGACTGTAAAGTAACCTTATTGCGTGAGAGGAGCTATCGGCGGTTCTTGTGAAACAATGGTCAGTAGCTGGTTCGAGATCTGGATTGTTGACGAATATTTCCATAGATCAAAATGGCAAAAGTGGCAACTATCAATGGACGTATTCGTAGTTTATGGGATGCGAATCGCGGGACTTTTCCAAGTATTTGTCGGTCGTACATTTTTGAGACGGAAACTTCCGATATAGAGCTCCTATCAATCTAGATCTCACTTGACATAGCCCTGATGAACTCAGGGAAACAACTGAAGGTCGGAGCTTTTTGTGGTTGGTGTTTTCTGTGGCAGGCCCATTTTTGTGGTTAGAGCTTTGCTATGATTGTGTCTTCTTCGTGGATGAAGCTTAACTGTGGTTGGAACTTTACTTTGGTTAGAGCTTTTTGTGGGTGGAACTGTGATGTGTTCGAAGTCGTACTGTGGATTGGAGCTTCGTTGTGGTTGTGCCTTCTTTGTGGTTGGAGTTTTACCGTGGTTAGGAGCTTTGCTGTGGTTACGAACTTTGCTTTAGTTAGAGCTTTGCTGTGGTTTGATACTTTGGAGTTTTGTTGTGGTTTGATGCACAGTTTTTGTTTGGAGGTTGTGGTTTGGAGCATTGCTGTAGTTGGATTTTTACTGTGGCTGGGCCCTTTTGTGGTTTGGAGATTTGTTGTGGTTGGGCATTTTTTGTGGTTTAAAATACATATTTGGCACTATAGCAAGATACTTCTTAAAATAGTGTCGGGAAGGGGGAGGACTGTGAAAGGGCTCCATTGAGTTCTATCCAATATCTATTTGTTGATTTTCTCAGGTATTTGTCTCCAAAAACGGACAAATCCATGCGAAACCACAAGTTAGTCTGGGCAACATGGCCCCACGAATCGTCAACAAATTGGCGCGGGGATTTGCCCATAGTTGGACCCATTTCTCAACCTCCCCAGAAGCCATCATTTTGGTCAGAAATTTTAAGAACTGCATAATTTATTAGTCATTTCAAGATCGACCTGCGACCTTATTCAGAAATGTCGGGAAAAAATCTTAGTCAGACCCTTCCTGGCAAAATGGCCCTCGGCAAGGCCTTGACACGCCCACAATGACTCAAAAGTAGCATTGGCTACTATACTGATTCCGCATAGAGTCTCCTTGGTCACCCTGGTTGGGATGCATCCCAGCTAACCACACGGCACGGATTATTCCCGGAAGTACACAAATCGATTCAGAATCGCGGGCTAAATAGAATATTCAGTCACAGAAACTGTTGAGCACCAGCAAATTTGTTCTATTCTTCTGCTTGGATCATGGGATGAAAATCGTCGAAAGGAGCCAAATCACCGTCAAAACGGATAGGAAATCGACTTTTTACGATCCTACATCCATGAGCATGAAACCTAAAAATTACAAATTGTTAGTAGGAGCGCTCATGCTAGGAGGGTTAGTAGGTAACGCATGCAAAAAATCGTAGCCGTAGGAGTCTAAGCTGTCAGTCTTCCCAAGTCAATGTACGTCATCGACGGACGGGTTTCGGCTGCTCACCATCTTCAGCGTTTCAGTTGTGAAATTGAACGCTGAAGATGGCGAGCACTCGAAACCAGTCCGTCGATGACGCACCTTGACGAGGGAAGATTGACAACGCAGTCTTTTACGGCTACGATTTTTTGCGTGCAAACCTGAAAATCAACATATTTCCATCTTTAACCTTTTTGGGAGACCTCTCTGAACGAAGGCATGGGGAGGTCTGTCCCCCTTGTCTCTAACTCAGCATGTTACTAAGCTGAACTCAAACTCAGGCCCACTGGGTTGCCCCGAAAACCTAGTCAGGGAGGGCCCTAGTTTGAGTTGCCGGGAACATACTCACTTGAGGTGCCTACTCGCTCTTGCCATGATAGCATTATTTCTGTGTAGCGTCCTTGGTTCCCGCTTGCACCGACAGCTCTTACTAGGGACCCAGAACGGAAGTAAACCGTGACGGAGACTGAGAACGTTGCGGCTGGGCGCCGCTGTCCAATTCAGACACTGGTCACTTGGTTTTTGCCCAGCTGGATCCAAAGCCAGGGCGAATGAATTCTCTCGTCACTTGCTTGAATCCACAAGTCTTGGAGGAAGACGACAGTGAGGGGGTGGGGAAAGCCGAATGGGACGGCAAACAGCAAGATCCGGCCCTGGTTGACTCTGCGGGTACCTGGTCCGCCCCAGGTGTAATAACTCTTCGATCGCCACTGAACTAGTGTGAACGTTTCACTTTACATAGCCCTGATGAACTCGTAATTGACGGGGGGAACAAGAATTTGAATGGCCCGTAGGCCACGTCTAGGAAACTCCCGGATAAAACTTTCCATACCAATCAACGAAACACTAGAAAACGAGCAATTTCGTACTAACCTGTGTTTGTCCATTCTTAAATTTACAAATTGTGTCTAGAAGCATAGCTTTTTCCGAGGAAAAAGCTGTACAAGCTTCAAGCTTTTGCTTGATGATTGAATTTTGTGTTTGACAAGAAACTTTAACCTGTTTGAATAGAACCTTTCTCAAATCGTACCTGTTGACTCGACGTCTGTGGAAGCCGGTCGTGGTATGCAGGTGAGTTATTTATTTTCATTGCTTTTATGGCGTGAATATTGATGTCAACGTTGATTTTATGGCCAATTCCTCTCGCAATTTGGTTGATTGAAAGAGCAATGAACTGTCAGTCTCAACAAATTTTTTTCAACACTCCTACCCAGTACCCAACCGCTCAGGCTCCTTGAATGATGTGTCTCTAATTTGCAAAGACAGATTGTGCGGGCCGGGTACTGGAATGCACCAATACAGCGCAAATTCACCGCGAGTACTTCGACTCAGTCCATCAGCTAAAATCACCCGAAGTTTCATTGCTCGAGCACCAAATTTAGTGGCACTATACTTACTGGCTGAGTTGTTTGGCCTAACAAACCGAGGCGGCAACAAATTTCTCAGCTTCCGGCTGAGTAACCTGTTCGTTCGTACATCGTACGGCCCAATTTTATAGTCGTAAAAGTTTCTGACCCGGAGAAAGTTGAGACAACCGCGACGGGTTTAATTTACCAACTTCTATAGCGGCACGATTTAAGCGGGAAAATGCTTAATTTGCACCTGAAGCTACACGGTAAATATCTGACTATGTGGCAAAAAATGTACATATGTTAAAAATAGGTCTGGTGGGCATGCCCGTCTTGCAAAACCCTGCCACTGTCACCGGGCCACCACGTCGGGTTTTGGAAATAAGTTACCGCAGTTACTTAGCTATTTAGGGTAATTTAGGGGACCACGGTGCCAATTTTTGCCTTCAAATAACAATAGATTATGGTGTACTATGACAAGTTTCGGGCCCGTTATTCAGTTTTGGGTGAAACGACGCTATTGTTGGAGTACTACAAGAGTATCTTCTGTAGTTGTTCCTAGGAGATGGGCAGCAACGTGTTGCTATGACTTTGAAGAATTGATAAGGCTGAATCCGGGAGATACAACGTGTGATGATCTCGTGGTCCAAACTGTGCCAGGATAGTGGAAATTTCTGCCATTCCAAACATCGACAAAATCACCCATCCCAAGAACAATGGGCGTCAAAGGACTGACCACCTATATTTACTCCAAAAGGGACGTCTACTTTGACGAAATCAAACTACACGATTGCACTCTCATCATCGATGGCAACAGTCTCGCTTCGGTTCTCTACACCGAGAAAGTCCGCGAAACGGCCTTCGGCGGTGACTACGACGTGTACGCGAACGAACTCCACAAATTTGTCGACCGCCTTAGAATGTGTCGCGTGACTCCCGTCGTTGTGTTTGACGGAGGCGTTGAACGGCGCAAATTGCGAACAGTCAAGTATCGAAACACTCAGAAAATGTTGACTCTCGCGAAAATCCACCCGGGCAATGAGTCGGGCACCTGTTACCCGTTGATGCTCCGCAGGATCACCAAGGACAAACTTCGTGACATGGGCGTCGTCGTACTGCAGAGCGACTTTGAAGCCGACTACGATATAGCAGTGCTCGCTCGTCTCCTCAAATCCCCTGTATTGAGCAACGACTCTGACTTTTTTATTTTCGACGTCCTTTATATTCCACTGTCGATGCTCGACCACTCGGTGGTTAGAACGAAAAATCTTCGAGGTATCAAAATCTCCTACCTGAGTTGCTTCGTATTCAGAGCTGAAAAGTTTTTACAGTCACTCGGAGGGTTGGACCGATCCAAACTGCCCCTGATCGCCGTACTTTTGGGTAACGACTACCTCAGTGCGGGTTTTTTCAATCAGTTTTTTAATCAAATCAAAAAGCCCCCGTCCAAACGGCTCGGTTTCAACCAAAGGAAAATCCGTGGCCTCGTGCAGTGGCTGAAAAATGAGACCGTGCCCTCTGCCGTCGACAAGGTAAATTAATTACCATAGGCTGAACCAAAAACGGATTTCCCCAAAAACACGTCAAATTTTTTCAGGTGTCCGCCTATCTTCGCCCCAGCCGTCAGAATGACACACGAAGACTAATCAAACGAATTATGGACGGCTATGATTTAGACAGGTCTATTTTGACGCAATATTTACCCGATAGTGTGCAGCAGAGTAACATCGTGTTGCCTGAAATTCGTCAAGTGAGAGTCGAAGAAATTCAAGACTTTGACCTTCCAGACTTACCTGAAGACGAAGCTAATGAAAATGAAGAAACCTCTAATTCGGACGATGATTTCTTAGATGCTGAAGATTTTGAAGATCCCAGCGACAGAATCGCGCCTCCGTGGCTTTTAAATCTATCGAGACAGGCGCTCATTTGTCCCTCCTGTCTCACTCTGCTAACTCTCCGAACATATTTTTGCCTCCCACAACCTGAATACTACGCGTTGGATCATTCGGGAGTCGTCGGTGTTCCTATCGTTCGAATAATAGCCGGCCTTCTCAACGGTCAGTGTCGAATACGGTACTGGCATCGTGACAAAGGCCCTAGGTACAAGTACGATTATGTGGAGTCAGTCACGAGTCTGCCGACATTTGGACAGTTTCCAAAACTTGAATTATTGGATTCTATTAATGTCAAAGAGAAACAACTCCTTTTGATGGAGTCCCTTGGTATGCAACAAAACCTTTTTTCGGATTTTCCAGCCGATTGGCAATTATTCATGATGGCCGTCCACTATTGGATCAACACTGTCAACACAAATAATTTCGGCTTTGTCGCTCCCTATATGCTTCACGCCGTCATGGCTATGGCTCTTGTCGTCAATGTTATAACCTCAAAAATCGGTTTCTACAGAAAACCGAAAAAATTCTGCTCAACCTTCGGTGACCGACTCGCCAAACTGAAAAAACTCAAACCCGTCAAATCCCCCACGGATCTTAACCTCGAAGAGTCGTTCAAATCAGTCACCTTCGACGACTGCCTCAGCGCTCACGAAATCCTCATCAACAATTTCCAGTCGGCCGACAAATACATTCGATCTCAAAACTATTCCCAAGCCCTCATCCACCCGTTCGCTCAACTTCAAATATGCCTCGACCTAGCGACCAATCTCAATCTTCTTCTCGGGGCTCCCTTTGAAACAACTCACGTCCACCAGTTCTTTAACGGCACCTTTCTGTACAACATGGCGGCCAAACTGAAGAAACGGTCGAGTCCTCGCGAATATCTCGCGTCCGTTTTGAGTCGCTCTCCGAGTTTGATGAATTTGTACGGTGGGATTTGTCGCCGGCTCGAAGAAGGAATGCCGCTGTTTTTGAAGGAAGTTAAAAAACAGCCGAAAAAGAAACGTTCCGCGAAAAATGATCCGTTTGAGGACGCTTGCTCGGAGTTTTATGTTGAAGAGACCGCGCCTGAGCAAGACGGTTATTTGGATCCGAACAATCCATTCGCTCTGTTGGTTAAAGCTTGAAACTTTATTTTTGTAATTAATACACTGCCTTTGTTTCCGCACGTTTGCCTTCGATCTACCTTAAGTTTTTAGATAGAATGGAATCGAGAGTTTGTGATCCCAAAGCGTGATCTGTGGGTAACATACGAGGGTTGCAAGTGGGCCCGCCATTGACTGGAGAAGTTTGACCGAAACCAACGAGATTCCGACAATGCTCGTTTTTGGCCACTTTGAGGGGGGTGGCCCCTTCAGGGCGTTCTGACCTGGACCGGGAACGCTCGCATTTCTCAACGCTCAGAGGGATTCCTTCAGGGTAACCTTGAAAGTTCGCTAGTTGTTACCATTTAGAATTTTAGAGCGTAGTGTAGATCTCAAATTGTAAGTACCTACCACGAGAAATGTAGTCAATGACACATTACTAGCCTATTTGATCAAGCAAACTGGGAGATGCAGGCACTTTTTCTTGGGGGGGGGGACGGTGTCATATCAAATTTAAAATTATATTAAAAAGAGGGAGAGATTGCTGAAGTATGGGGGCAAATGGTAGGGTCGCCAGATTTGAAAAGCTCGAAAACCGGCATATATATATATACAAGTCTTGTATTATACATATAAATATATACCGGGTTACCCACTGTAAATTGAACCCAGGCCACTCCCACGCGCCGACAAAAAATAATTGACTGAGAAGTTGTGAACCAGTATGTGTATGTTCACACAGGCTGGGTTCAATTTGAGGAGGGCCTAATAGCGTTTTCGATTCCCCAAAAAATCTTGTAAATTTCCACGCGTTTTCTCTTAATTAAGTATGTTAATGTAGAAGAAAGTTAGAAAAGAACTGCCCAGAGCAGAATTTTACGCAAATGGACTACTCTGATTAAAGGTCACCGCACGCTGTCAACCATACAATACAGTGACTGAACCGCTGGAACTGATAATACAATAGGCCCTACCTAGGCTGAGAGTTAGCGCGGTGCCGCGGCGTGCACAAGTCACACGAAAGTCACGAAATCATCCCCGACGTTTTTAAGAAATAAAATCTTGTCGCTAAGTTACCTTACGAATAGTTTAATGAGGAAAACTTAAGAAAAAATTATTACAAAATAGCAAATCCGAAAACCGGCTTTACTTAAGGCCGGTCGAGGGTCCGGCCGGCATCCGGCCTCGGACTTCCAAAACCGGCAGGGCCGGTCGAAAACCGGTCATCTGGCAACCCTAGCAAATGGCAGAACAACGAGGAAATTAAAACCAAATGAGATAGGTCACGGCGAGACGGGCGAGAGCTGATGTAGTTCATTGTTATTGGGTTCTGCAATCGTGGAAATATGTTGATCTTTTTTACAATTAACGGACAACATTCAAAGTTTTGCTGCGAAGACAAGAAACGGTCTTGTTGTTTCTATCCTAGGAAGGTCCCGATTCTTTGTGGCATGGAAAAGGCGATCACGGGCCTACCTAATTGGCAGATGAAAAAAACAGTGCGCGGGCCGGGTACTTGAAAGCACTATAACCGAGTCCAAATTTGACGCCTGAACTTCTCATACCAACAGGTAAGATCAAAATGGAGTTTGTTGGTACGTGCTCGATTGGAGCATTTCATGAGCTAGGCCCACAGACTTTCCTTTCGGGTCATCATGGGCCCCGAAGTAAATAAGTGGCAGTTATAGTTTTGGTGCTTCAGCAAGGCAACTTCTGGTGATCTCCCCAATAGCACAATTTCGTCCTCTGGATAACTTGTGGATTTAGGTTTTGGATCAAAATTATATCCAAGGGGTATCCAGGATGACCAGTTTTACAGACATTTTTTATCCAGATAACGTCCAAATGTCCGCCCAGAAATCAACCACTGGATATCTTTGAAAATATGCATTGGATATTTCCTGGATATATGAAAGATGTCCTCTGGACACAATTTATGAACATGATATCCAGAAGATATCCAGCAGAGTAATTCAACTTCCATTTTATATCCAGGTTGTATCCAGAAGTCCACCATAAGTCAACTACTGGATATCTTTTAGCAAGTTTCTAGAGAATGGGGGTGATTCTGTAACTCTTCCGTATCGAATTTTCTATCGGATATTCAGATTTCCTGGAGACAGATCAGGAGACTTTTCGATAGAAAATTCGATACGGAAAAGTTACTGAATAGCTCCCAATATCTGATAGATAACTGGTAGAATACCTAACGGCACCTTAATAATTATTCACTAAAATTTAGCCCCGCGTTATCTTTGCCTAGGGAGAACAATTATACGTGTCGAATTTTGGCTCAGCCCGAGTATTTTAGAAGCCTGGCCGGGCCGCACACTTTTGTTTCAGGTTATCAGGTTTCGAGTACTTGACTTCGAAGTAGTTTTGGTGTTGAAGCAATAGAACTTCGCGTGATTTTTGGTGTTGGTATGAGAAGACCTCGTGCCTGAATTTTGAATCGATTGGATCATTTCAAATACCCCCCGCAGACTGGTGATTATGGTCGGCAGATTTCGGGTATACGTACATATATACTTGGCCTGGAAATAAAGTGGAGCACTCAAGCTTCGTGTGTTCGAATAGAAGAATACATGCTCAATTTGGGTTGAATTGCTGCATTTGAAATGCCCGTCCCGCAGACTTTTGTTTGTGGAGGGCCAAACTCCACAGGCCAAACTGGTGATCCAGATAACGTTCACAAAACTGACGATTTTAAAATTAGCTTTTTTTACCCCAAGACTGATTTATCTCACCCCAAAACACCCAAAACAGGATATTTTACTCCAAAACGGAGAATTTTTACACCGAAACTGGCGTTTTCCTATAAAATCTTACATCTTATCCAAAACGGAACATTTTATGCCAAAACTGACTTAAAAACTATAACGATTTTATCCCAAAATTAACGATTATACTCCGGAACAGACGATTTCACGCGCAAGCACACGTGCCACTCGTAATCTGAAGATTTCTCTACAAAACGGGTAATTTTACCACAAAACTCAAGATTTTCCACTAAAACAGAAGATTTTACGCCAAAGTTGAAGTGTTTACCCCGTATAACTGACGATTTTACCCAACAAATTAAGATATGTTACTCTTTCAGTTTCGAAACTACCACTTTTTCTACAAAAATGCTAAAATGATGGTTTCCTCTAGAACTGACGTTTTTAAAACAAAACTTGCGATTCTATCCCGAGAAAAGGACAATTTTACTCCAAAACTGACTGATCTGGGGCGTTACGTTCCACCCCAAAACTGAAGACTTCACTTCAAAACTGGTGATTTAACCCCAAAACTAAATTTGGTGGTGTTACCTCAAAACAGAATATTTTACCACAAAATTGAGGAATTTCCCCACAAAAATGGAGATTTTATGGCGATTGTAACACAAATGTGGCAATTTTAGGTTTTAATAGAGAACGAAATCCTGGAAATTCGATTTCTAGACTGCAAAGTGTCAGAACTGCAAAAATAGGTTTTTGTAAGCAAAATCCGAGAAATAGGGTTTTTAGTGAGTCAGGCCTACGAAAATAGTTTTTTGTACTTGTAGTACAAACATTCATATTCTTGAGTTACTGTTGGTCTGTTCCAGCAATGTGTTTGGAACATGTTCGGAGCAGAGTTGCCATATGGGACCAGCCAAAATGTCATCAACATCAGCGTCCGACTCTTGCAGTAAAAACACAGAGAACTCTGTCCGGCTTTTGGGCAAGGTCATCCCGGGACGCAATTTGTCCCGGATTCTAAAAATTGACATTTGGACGTATCATCATTTTATTCTTGGAGTGAAGATGCGCGTAAACCTGGCCTGATCCATGAAATGAGAATAATTGATGAAAATTGTCCTATTCGTTTGATCAGCCGATTTTTCTCCTTTTCATCTTTCAGATACATTTTTAAACTGTACGTATTTTTGTGGTTCACTTTTTCTAGGCCAGGGCTTCTCGTGGTTAAAACTTTTAGTGGTAGAGTTTCCAAGCTTTTGTAGTTAGTGCATTTTTGTTAGCGGTGTTTGTGGTTAGAGCTTTTTGTCGTTGGAGCGATTTGTTATTTGCAGAATGCGCAATTCGGTTGGGTTGCTGCTTTCTGTGGTTCAAGCTTTTTGTGGTTAGAGCATTTTGGGGTTGCAGCTTTCGGCGTGTGGTTCTTTGGGTTCAACTTTACGTGGTTCAATTTTTCAATGGTTAGACTTTTTGGGATCAGAGCTTGTTGTGGTTAGAGCATTGTGTGGTTAGAGCTTTTTGGGGTTAAACCATTTTGTGGTTAGAGAAATTTATGGTTAGTGGTTTTTGTACTTAAAACGTTTTCTGGTTAGAGCATATTGAGGTTGCTGCTTTCTCTGTGATGCGAGATTTTTGAGGTTAGAGCTATTAGTTGTTTGAGCTTCTTTGGGTTACACTTTCGGTGTTTTGGTCTTTTAGGGGTTCAAGTTTTGGTAGTTCAATTTATTGTTTGTGACTAGAACTTTTTGTGATCAAGGCTTTTTTGTGGTTACAGCTTTCTATGGTTCGACTTTTTAGGGGTACCTACATGGTTTTTTGTACTTCAATGTTTTTGTGGTTAAACCTTCTTGGGGTTGGAGTTCTTTGAGCTCCAGCACGTCCTTCGTGAGTGCCCTGAATGATGACTCCTCAAGTCGAGTGTCCCGCTTTTTTCCTTTTTGTCCTGGAAGATTTTGGACTTCGAAACTTTTGTCCCGATTTTGTCAGATTTCGAGTTGGCAACTACGAATTTTGTTGCAGCCGCTAACATCAACTAAGGCTCTTCGCAGCCTCCCATAACTCCGACGACCTTTGTGATAACCGTCAATGCGTCACTATCTGGCCTCGCTGTCTGTGTTGAAGCATTTTATCCCAAACGGAATGATTATTTCGTGATTTTTACGACAACTAAATTTCCAAGAAGTGGAAACCAGCTCTTTAAGTTCATTTATGAGGTAATTATTTCTCATTTTCGTCACTAAATCGGCGTTCCAATCGTTTGAAGATGCAAAGTGTCATTCAAACATTTAAAGGGACGGCATTGGGTGTCGCCGAGTATTTAACGCCAGTTCTTAAAGTAACTAACAAGTAGATAAGTGATTAGAACGCTAAAAACAAAAGATTTATCGAGTCCCTTTTCTAGGAGTCCAAGTTTAGGGAAACTGGAGTTATTACTCCGGAGGAGTTCGTGGTGGCTGGCGACCATTTGGTACACCACTGCCCCACATGGCAGTGGGCTGCTGGTGATAGTTCGAAAAGTAAAACGTACCTGCCCAAGGATAAACAGTTTTTAACGACGAAAAATGTTCCGTGTACGAGGCGTTGTAAACAGGTGGGTGCGGGAGTTCTCAAAACTGTTGGGCGGCTGGTAAATCAAATTCTTTTTTAGATGGAATATTGCGAGGAGGAGAGGCTGATAAACCCAGACGACCCCGAAGGTGGTTGGGTTGATACTCATAGCTCTATGGTGGACTCTGTGTCGGCCTTGGATGACAAAGTGTCAGAGATGACGTTTGACGACGTGAGTTTTTGGACTAAACGAGAAAAAAATGTCTTAAACCTCCACATTTTTCTAGTCAAAGCCAAAGGAAGACAAAGAGCCATTGGATAAGACGTCAGCGCAAGCACCTCCCAAACCAGGCGATGGTAGTGGTGATGATGATGACGATGACGAAGAACCCCTTGACATGGATCAATACGAAGAGAGTGGCCTCCTTGATGAAAGTGATCCGGTCAGGTCGATGGTATTTCAAATTGTTGCAACGGCTAACGTTTATTTTTCCAGAACGTGGCACCTACAATTACAGCGCAGTCTCCAGACGAGGTGAATTCTAACGAAAATGTTTCTGGAGCAATCGTAAAAACGAGAACCTACGATTTACACATCACCTACGACAAATACTACCAAACCCCAAGGCTGTGGATTTACGGATATAACGAGGCAAGCGCCTCTGCCCCTTAAAGGTTGTAAACAGCCAAAAACGCCCTTGTTTTGGTTTTTTACAGAATCGAAGGCCCCTGACAGTCGAGCAAATGTATGACGATGTCAGTCAAGATCACGCCAGGAAAACAGTTACCATGGAATCCCATCCTCACATACCCGGACCTCCTATGGCTTCGGTGCATCCTTGCAGGTATTTTCCTAGATTTCAGGGGGTTCGGTCATGATGAGAATTAATTTTTGTTTTCCCCTTTTCTACAGACACGCTGTTGTCATGAAGAAAATTATCGAAACAGTGCTGGAAGGCGGTGGTGAATTGGGCGTTCACATGTACCTTATTATATTTTTAAAATTCGTTCAATCTGTCATTCCAACCATCGAATACGACTATACTCAAAACTTCACTATGTAATTTCATTTCTTAAAATGTTTTTTTAGCCACCAGCTTTGCTTTGCGAAAAACTGTGCTAAATTACATGGGAAGTTTGTCCCTAAATTGATGTTGCTAAACCCTTGCCCTCTCGTGTAAGAGAGCGGCCATAGTGCCACCTCTCGCAAGTAGGAATCAATTGTTCATTCCTACTCACCGAGTCGGTCGTAATTGACCCTTGAAAGAGTGAGCTTCAAGAGAGCGTCATGGATAAACAAGCTGATTCCCATTCCGAAAACTTAACGCCCTGTGGACTCCTCGTTTTTGCCAAGCAGGCGATCGGAATCGGAGATTGCGTGCACTCTGGACGTGCCCTAACGGACAACGGTCGGCCTCTGAAAACCGACTGTTAATTTTGCCCTGCAGGACCCAAAAGAGGTCCAATACTCAAACTAATACCTGGAACTGATGATGGAGATCAATTTTACTGCCGTGAAAATGGGAAAATTAAAATTCCTCTAATTGTGGGGGGGGGGGTAAACATTCGAAATTAGCCTCTCAAAGGGTGCAGTTTGCGTCATGACGTCATATTCGGTGGTTGAAGGCGTTGAGCAGGTTACTTTACATTTTCACATTTTTTTAAACGAAAATGGCGAACTTCTTAGGAGCGTCTTGTTCTCGAGTGTTGAAATTTTAATTTTAGTGAATAAAAAACTATTAAATTGCGTGTTCCGATAGTGTTTTGGGTTGTTGAAAACTCGCGTTGCATCGATCTGCGCGAAATTCTATGGTAAAGTTGAACAGAAATCAAGGGAAACCCGGGGGTGGGCAAGTGGCGCGGTCCAAGCCGCGTCCACTGTTCCCTCCGGGAGAGCTACCTTTATTCGGACCTCCGCCGGCCTACGGTCGTCGTCCACCCGTGCCGCCGGTTCCACCGTTGGCACCACCGCCGCCGGGTCGTAGGGGTCCGCCGCTGCCGCCACCCAATTTCGGTCCAGGGGGCCACGGTGGACCTCCCGGACCACCTGGAGGTCCTCCGCCGCCTCCCATGCCGGGTCTCATGCGTCCGCCGCCCCTTCTCGGTCCTCCTCCACCGCACATGCGAGGCCCACCACCACCGCCGCCTCCCCCAGGTCCTGGTGGCCCGATGCGACGTCGTCCCGGTGGCCCGCCCATGCCCCTTATGAACGCGATGCCGGGTATGCCTCCGTTGCGACCGCCGCTTCCGCCTCCGGGTCCGCCGTTTATGCGTGGAGGACCACGGCGTCCTCCTCGTGGACCTCCCGGACCTCCGTTACCCCTAATGCGAGGCGGAGGTAAAATCGACAAAAACAGCGACTTCCTACGAAGAATGAGAGCGAACAGGAGAAAAAATAAGAAGAATACCGTCAAAAAGAGCACAGTGAGTATCTTTCATCATTTATGTTACTTTTTTTTTTTTGCTTTGAAATAGCCAGTTTTCAGTAGTCCTAGACAAAATTTGTGTTCGCAATGCCCACACCATGTTGTTCGTAGCTGTTGACACACTCCCCCTTCAAAAAATCCGCTCGCTCTCCTTTCTTTCTTGTCTCACTTTTTCTCCGTCAGGACAAAAAGAAAGACTCAAACAGCAGTGAAGACGACGAAAATCTTCTAACGGGGCCGTGGATAACCGACGCGATCAAGGTGGAAATAGACAAAATGAACAGTCTTAAAACGAGTGCCACACCCGAGACGGCGGCAGCAGTCGGTGAAGGTGAGACGAAGGCTGCGGCGACGCCGTCAACGAGTGAGGAGTACGAGACTCAAAAGAAAAAGGTTGAAAGCATGGCTATGGCCGCGAAATTGGAGTACATTGGAAATCAACCCGAAACCAGCGATAAATCGGTGAGTCTTTCCGTTCATTTTGGTGAAATTAAGCATTTGTGGTAACGTTCAACAATAGTTGAATCCAATAGTTGAATAGTGATACTCCATAGTACCGTGGAGTAGGATCAATTTTTGAGAGTATCTCAGGGAAAATAGGATTTTTGTCGGGCAGGAAAAGCAGGCTCAGGAATCCTTTTCCATTGTTCTTTTGTGGTGAGGTATCACCTTGAGGAAGCTCCGCACAACAAGATTGACACCAATGCTGCCCTGAAGTACCGGGCCCGATCGCAGACCTCCCCCCCCCTTCATGCAATACTCGCCACAGACGTGATAAAGGGGCATCAACTCTATCCAGTTTTCCCAAGAGCTTCTCAAGTTGTGGAGCCGTTCATCGCTTTCGACTAATTGCCACTCGGTGGCGTCACTGGTATTTGATTGTCAGTAGACGGACCTGAACAGAAGCACGGTTTGTCAGCAGCTTTGTTGACCGGCGCCAATCATCCACTGTCCACAAGAGCCAGTTTCCTGCTGACCTCAGAGTGAAACTACTCGAGAGAGTGGGCCCGGACGATAACCACGTGGTCACACTTCCAAACGCCGTGAAGAGAGGATTACAGAGTGCTGTCAAGAGTACCGGACCCTGGTGGCAATCCCATGTAAGGTTGTCCGTCATTCGGTGGTCCGCATGCTTCAGTCTGACTTCCCCTCTCTCACCCCTAGACGAGAAGTACGGCACTAAAACCCTAAGACACTAGTCAGGTGTAAAAATCCTAGGTCACCACACGAAGTCGAACATGCCCTTGACGTCGAGTAAGACCGCCACTACCTTCTGTGTCTCTTCTGTCCCTGACCCTCTTCTGACTTTCTGTCGGGGGGGGGGGGCAAACAAAGGTTTGCAGTGGGGGAAATTCATGGGACCCCTGAAAACGAGGTGCCAAAGTGGCCAAAAACGCCGGAAGCACTGAGAGAATCCTTTCAACTGCTCGTGTGATCGAAAATCCGTTACGACGTGTCGAAATCCGCTTATGTCGAGTGCCTCCCTAATGAAGTGCTCCATACGTAGGCGGGTTGCGGTCCCTGAAAACGTGCCAAAGTGGAAAAAAATGCTGGAATCTAAAAAAAATCCTTTCAACGGCTCGTCTGATCCAAAATCAGTTTTGATTTTCGAACTCCTCGTGGCGAAAAACTCCGAGACACTCGGTTTTTTTGTCCATTTTTGCATTTCCGCCAAAAACGCCTTAACGCTCGCGGACGGCGTTTGTTTTGGGCCCCTGAATTTTCTTAAAAGTGTTCCCATCTGTGCAAAACGCGTCCTATGAGTCCCTCAGACAATAATCTGCTGATAAGTGCTGGTAGTACCCGCTGGGAAGCCCCTAGGGAGGAGAAGAGGGCGTTTGGGTCATTTTTTTCGAAGTGTTTCGATTTGTGCCGACTGGGTTTATAAATAGGGTGACCAGATTTTTCCCAGACGAAAGAAAGACCCAAATTTTATTATGGTGAAGAAGAAATATTATGGGGGAGGGACGTTGGGATTGGTAGAGGAGAAAGGACGGAGCCCCCCCCACCACTGATCACAGTTCCACAGTTCAGTCACTGATTTTAATTAGGACATGACAAAAATTGTCATTTTGCCAAAATTGCCAAAACACAAATTTGGCTTTAGAAGGCACCGAAAACACTAAATTGACTCTTGAAAGGGCCATACATGGAATTGGCTTTTGAAGGAGCCAAGGCACGAAATTGGCTTCCGGAGGATCCTAAACGGCGTAGGAGAGGCCCAAAGGGGTGTTCTCCTGAAGCTGTGGTGTGGGGCCCCTGTCCCGCAGAAAATGTCTGGTTATCTCAGAAGTGTCGTCTCATGGATCATAAAAAACGTCCTGTGCAGGAGCAAGACACGATCAAATGATCCGGTTTTTTCATACGGTGGGCTTCCGGACTATTATTATTTCGGGACAATCTATTTTTCTTCACGAGGTCCTTCAGGCTCCCAGGAAGTACCCTGTTTTGAAAGAAGCATCTTTTAGGGTCCTTTCGAGAAAATCAAAGGACCACAGTACCATGAGCTGAAAAGAAGGACCTCTGGTCACCGTATAAGTCCCTCAGATTGTGCTGAATTGAGAAATCCAGCCGGTCTCGGACGAATCGCCCTTCAGACCGTGTTCAATGTGAGCGGGTAACGCGGGCGGGCGTTTGTTTGTTCTTTCTTTCTTTCTTTCTCAATCCCAGTGTTTAAAAATGATTTTGAGTGAAATGATTGAAATACTGGGTTTGAAAAAAAAAACTCCCGCGTTACTCGCTCGTATTGGACACAGAGCGTGGCCCGTTAGCGTCCCTCAAAGTGACTGAAAATTACCGTTTATGTGTCGTTGGTTCTGGACGATTTTTTTAAAAACATCTGGAACGGTTCTCGAGGTCTGCATGAGGTCAAGGCTCTTCCTAGGACTCCAGGGCTGACGATCACGCGGCCGCTGTCCACAGGAAAATTCGAAGGGAGCCTTGAAATGGGTCAATGTGGTCGAGAACAGTGGCATCTTAGGGAGACCCCCCTCCTTCATCACTGGCTTGCATGATAGCAAGTCCTCCCAAACTTTTCCAAACGCGTTTTAGGCGAGGTCTTTGAGTGAGGTCCCTTAGGTGGGTCTTTGAGTGAGCCAACTGCGCGAATTTTGTGTTTTCAAGAGCCGAACCCTCGAAATTTGGGGTTTCAACGACAAAGCCCCGCAAAATTCCGTGTTCCGTGTTTTGGAAAGTCAGTGCATTTCCCACTCTTTGTAGTAACGGCAATTTTACCCTTCATTTCACCAAAGTCCTTCCCCCACCCATCAGCAAGTCTTTTGAATTCTTTTCTGAAGGGCCTCTTCTATGTTATTTCTCCTCCCTCCCCCATCTCGTGTTTCAGGCTGTTCAAAACAAAGAGCCCAAGAGTCAAGAAATTGAGATGAGCGACAGCCAAGAAGAGGCTGAGACTACCGCCGCTGCCTCCACCACCGGCGGAGGTAGCGAAGAAGCGAAGGAGGTAACACCACAAGAAGCCGACGCCTCCGCCGCTGACAGTAGTTCGGCAACAACTGAGACGACGCCATCTTAATGCACTAATAGACGTGAGAACTTTCCCATGTCTTTTTAAACTGGTTATTGAGGAAATACTTTCATTATTTTTTAACCACAAAACAAAGGAAAAAAAGCTTTTTTTTTCTTTACCATTCATACTTGCACTTTAGGTTGTAAGCTAATTAGAATTTGTTTCTTCTTGAGTAGTGAATTTTATAGGAGCATAGCCCTTCCCTAGCCCAAGAATCACAGTTTGAAACTTATTTTTTACAAATTGTCTTCTCTTCTACATAGGATTTCAAGATTCCGATAATAAAAACGTAGTTTGCCCCCCTCTCCATTGCCCCTGCCCCACCCATTAGTTTATATGATCCAAATAAATGGCCCTCCCTCAGTTCAACCACCCCCCTCTCAATTGCATTGCTTTGCCATATTCGAAAGAAAGTATGGTGTAGTTAAACAAATTGTACCGCTTAATGGACACTCGTTAATTTGCCCCTTTCCTCCCTATTTGTATCATACGCAATTGCTAGAATTTCCCCTGATTTTCATTGAGTGTTCTGGCTAAAAATAAGTGAAATTAAATGTTAGATTGATCAGTTTAAACATTTAATAATGCATTTTTTTAATGTTTTTTTTTCGTTAGTTTTCAATCTGAAATTGGACGTTGTGCTTAAATTTAACTACCTAATAAATTATTTATAAACGTAAAATTCGCCCACCTGTCCGTCTTTTATGTTCATTTCTGCCTTTTTTTTCTATTTCCCCAAAATATCCTCGACTTTACCAGGGTATTTCTATTCAGAAAAATTACCAAAACCCGCATTGTATTGCCCTTGTTTCGTTTTGTCATTTATGACATTTGCGGAGGGGCTGTTTTTTATGTTTTCCCTTTGCAAAAACATGGCAAAAAAGTTTTAATACAAAAAAAAGGACGGTGGACATTTCTGGCTGCTGACAACTTTTTCTTTGGTTGCGCGCCACAAGAAACACACAGCACAACAAAAAACTGAGTAAGTTATGCCACTTTTTTCCTTTCTGGTACTTTTTTATTTTTAAAAAAACGTAATTTTTCGTTCGTCAACGTCATTTGCATGAGTAATGAAAACGTGTAATTGTCCTGAACTTGAAAAACCCCTCAACTTAAAAGAAAATCAGTAGGGAAATGAGTCCCAGAACATACATTTTTTTCTGTTTAATGCTCAACACTGGGCCTTTTGGTACATAAATTATGTACCCCGATTTTTTTATTGTTATTGTTTTGTCACTTCAATGACCATTTAGCGTTTTGTTTTTATTGGAAGGACAAACAATTCCAAATTCCACGAGCCCTACCAACCCAGGAGACACTTATGCTCGGCAGGGGTTGCTATGAAAATTTGAGGGGGAAAAAAACTTCTCGGATTATTGGAGACACTCCGGAGGCCATCCCAATTTCGTCTTCTACCCGCGCTAAAACTCGGCTTCTCCATAAATTTGTTGAAAACTAGGAATGGAAGGCAACTTTCTAATAAAAATGCTCCTGTTCTAATTAGTTAAATTAATTAGTTGTTATTGTCATTGTTTAATTATTTGAAACTAAAATTTAATTTTTGTTAAATACTATCTACTACTTCCTTTAAGCCATTGCCTTCCTGGTAAGTATGATTAAGGCATCCATTCCGTTTATTAATGAATTGATAATACAAAAATAATTGGGAAATTCAACTAAACTGGTTAATAAAAAATGTACTGGTTATTTCAAAGCATAAAAACATTCGTAGGTAGCTATTACACGGGGGGAAGGTTTTATGGTCTTTTATTCTCACATTTCTCTTCAAATTCAATTTTACTAAAACGAATTCTTTTTCCTCCTCTCCCTTTCACCCATTGAATCCCTCCCCACGCCCCGCCCCCCGAACAAAACACACGCATCATGTTTAGGTCGGCGACGACGACGGGGGGGATAACGAAGAAGAGGATGACGGTGGCGACGAGGATTTCTACTGCGGGTCATGCGACTGCGACTGGGACACCGCCGAGGAACTCGAGACTCACACGTCCGAGCACGCGACTTGTGGCCGGGACGGCTGCACTTTCAGCGCTCATCCGACAATTATCGCGTCCCACGTTCGCCTTCAGCACGACACTGGTCTATACAAGAAAATCGCTCACAACCAAGATGATATAGACAAATGGATTGCCGAAAGAAAAAAGTAGGTACTCTAACCTCCCTCCCCCTCTAAACTTCATTCGTTCATCCGTCAACGGACCTGTTGATTATCGATTCATTTTCGTTCCTAAGACGGTATCCCACGAAAGACCGGATTGAAGAAAAGGCCGAAGAGCGGAAGGAAAAACAAGCGAGAGGGGAAATAACTGAGAACGTCAAACCTAAATTTCAACGACAGGACTACAGAAGTACGCAAATTAATTCATTATTATTGAACGTCTCTATTGAAAGTATTGTCGTTATTTTCAGAGGGGCAGAAATTCAAGAAAAATCTGCCCAGGAGGCCAAAGAAAATAGTCGGTCGATTATTTGAAAACGCTTCACAAGACATTCTCGTTGTCGAAGGCTTTCCCCCAGACCACGATCAATGTACTAATTTTTCGCCTTTCACCTTTCAAAACACCCAACTCATTTTGCATTTCCCCCTCCCCCTCACTCATAGATGTGTTCAATAAGAAAGTCGTCAAAACTGAAGAGAAGATTGATGACGAGGAAAAAGAGGACGAGGAGGAAGACTCGAAAGAAAACTACGCAATTCTTAGTGATGACGAGTGGCAGTCCAATATCCAAGAAAAAGAACGCCCTAAACAGCCGGAAATGTGTAGCGTTCTATCAGCGTTGTGTACCGCTTACGATACCAATTCAGACGATGGTTTGTAACTTTTTAAGTTATTTGTGCCCCTCCTCACATCCCTTGTTGGTTTTTTTTTTGTTTTTTTTCCTGAGCCTCCTACTAACGACACAAAATTACAGACGAATGCCCTCAAGTGGAGCCAACCACTTCCAAGACCTCATCCCCGCCGCCGTCGAGTGTCGCCCGGCAAAAAATTGACACCGAACGGATGATAATCGTCGCTGCCAATTCGGACGACGATGATAACGAACCCCCCGCAGAAATCGAATCAAAAAAACAACGGTCGGAGACGACTGGTGAATGTTTAAATGGTGAAAATCCGACGGAAGCGAGTCGTATGACTGGTGTGAACCGGAAGAAATTCGGTAAACGGAATCCACCGAAACCAACTTCCGCGCCAGCTTTCAAGCGTCCAAAACAGTTCACTTTACTTCAAAAGGTGAGATTTTTTTTTAACGTCACCTTCATGATTTTGGAGGATAATTTAGATCATTTTCTAGTTGTTGTCCCAAGAAATTCGTCACGAACGAAATCAGATCCTTCAGTGCGTCAGGTATGTTGTGAAAAACAATTTTTTTGAAACTCGGAAGGAGAGCAAACCCGATAACACAAATTGTGAGGTCTAAACATGTTACCAAAATTGTTTTGAATACAAAAAAAATGTACCCGAGTTTTCGGAGGTTCATAAAAAGTAAATTTGATGTTAAAAAAATATTAAATTATAATTGCGAAATAGGCGGGGATAGGGAGCAACATGATTGTTACTATTGAGTGGGTTCAGGGGCGGCCGGAGCAACAGGCAGGTGATCACCGGTCGGTTGAAAGCCGTTCTCATCGGCGACGTACTTCAATAGAACAGGAACGCCGTCACTGCCCGTGTACTGGAATTCACCCTGTTTGACGAGAACGTATTTCGTTTCTGGACCGTCCTGAATCGGTTTGAGTCGAGCCTGTTCGATTACACGAAGGCCGCCCTTGGTCAGATAGCTGAGCGAGTACTGACCGTAGTCGTCTCTCTGCTCGGACCGGAAAAGGGGTGGTTCGGCTTCGAGCCGTTGCGACGGCTGAAACTGAGGCTTCGCTTCGACGATTAGTGCGAGGGCGAGAGTGACGAGAACAACGGCCTTTGGGCAATTTGCAAAATTGTTATTTCTATTACAAAAAAAAAAAGAAGGCACAAAGTAAATTTGACACTCACGGCTTTCATTTTCGCTACTAAGGATCCACAGGAAGACAGTTCTTTAGTGATTTAAGCTAGGTGAAACTATGAACCATCGTGTTCGAGTTCGACGGTATTTATTTAGCATCTCGGAAACAACCCCTACCATCCACCTTCCAAATTGTTTTTTTTTTTTCAAGGCGTACCGAATATTGCGAAGGGATGACGTGGACACGATGTTGCAAAAACAACAAAATCCGGAAAACAATTCTTGTTATAATTACGAACTTGATAGGGGGGAGGGAGGTGACGATACCCCGATTTTATTTTGTAATTATGCGAGGGGCTGTCGGGTAGTTCAAACCCTTCAAGTTCAATGACTTTTTGAATAGGTTTGAAGAGATTTTCAAATTGATTGGTCTGTGGGAAAGAGGGGGGGGGGGATAACAGTTTTAAACACAAATTCAGGGTCGACCTTCAAAAACCGAGTAGCTAAATTTATTTTCCTTTCAAGTAAAAAGTCGCGGTCACTTTCTCTCCTTTCTTAGCAGTCAACAAATTCCCCACCACCCTTATACCATTCCAGTCACTCAAAAACAAAGCGCTGAGACCTTCGTAATAATTTTAGAACGCTTTTAATCGCACCCATCTCTGCAATATTTTAGTGCATTTCATTCTGAAAATGCACTATTGGTCTCGTCGTGATGGTGGCAAACATGGGTCATGCCATGTTTTTTTCACGCTTCAGAGCCTCTAGACACGAATTCAGTGGTCTCCGGGATTCATATATATACAGGGTGGAACAGGATAAGTGTGACAAAAAAAATTGGGTGAAAGTAGGCCTCATTTGTGATCGAAAACACCCTTTGTACCATGGTCCGAAAATCAAAACCCTACGAGATATGATTTTTGTAACGTTCATTATGACTCACGTCACTTTTCTTAACTAAATGGGAATAACTCAGTTTCCAGCTGACATATTGCAACTTTTGATGGCAGATTCGGAAACAGCACATTTTTTTCAGTCAGGATTAGCCATTTACGATAAAATTCAACCATTTTCTGGGGGCTCTTGAGCTGCTCAAAGTTTTGCAAATCGAGGATTTCTAATTTTTCAAAAAAGTCAACCCCCGCTTTTCTTTTCGAAATTTGAGCGCACCGACATCCCATGGGTCGGAAAAACTTCCCCAATGTGTCCTTTTTGAAATTACTCATGAACGTATTTTTAGTTAATCAGTGATTTTTCGGCAGAAATGACCATTTCTTAGAAAAAAGAATGGTTTTTCTCTTCAAAATCGCTTGTTTCGACCTACAACATTTGAACGAGCTTTGTGTTTTTTAGCATGATTGACGTCATTAAAGCATCATCCAAAGTTTTCCCTTGAACGGGGCGGACTGTGTACGCCTGTCAAAGTCCAAAAAATGTGGCTCCCGCAGCTAGCTGTCGGATAGAGTGCATTTATCTACTGCGAATTTCGAATCGGAAATTGGTAACAACAAGTAGATTCAATAAGTGAACTAATTTCGTCGAATAACAGCTAAACACGCCGAAATTCGCAGTAGTGAAATGCACCCTTGCCGACAGCCAGCTGCCGGAGCGACAGTTTTTTATATTTTGGTAGGAGTGCGCATTCCATTCGGTTCGAAGGAAAACTTTGGATAAGGCTTTAATGAGTTTTAGCATGTTTTGAATCACAAAGCTCGTTCAAATTGGGTTGGTCAAAACAAGCGATTTTTAAGAGAAAAATCATTATTTTTTTCCAAGAAATGGCCTTTCTGCCGAAAACTCGCTGAAGAACTAAAAAAACGTTCATGAGTAATTTTAAAAAGGACAAATTGAAGAAGTTTTTCCGACCCATGGGATGTCGATACGCTTAGATTTAGTGTAGAGAAGTGGAGGCTGAAGTTTTTGAAAAATTAGAGATCCACGATTTGCAAAACTTTCAGCATCTCTCAAGCCCACAGAAAATAGTTGAATTTTATCGAAAATGGCTATTCCTGTCAGAAAAAAGTGTGCTCTTTCCAAATCCATCGTCAAAAGTTGCAAATGTCAGCTGTAAACTGATCTATTCGCATTTAGTTAAGAAAAGTGATGCAAGCCTCAAAAAACGTTTAAAAAATCATATCTCGTAGGATTTTGATTTTCGGACCATGGTTTATAGGGTGTTTTCGATCGCAAATGAGGCCTATTTTCACCCAATTTTTTTTGTCACACTTATCCTGTTCCACCCTGTATATAAGCTTATGGCCGTTTTCTTGTTAGCACGATAACTCTCGAAGAACGCTGCGAATTATCGAACAATGCCTTATTATTTCGACTGTGGGTTTATTATTCATGGATGTAATCATATCCGGCTTGAAATTACATGAAAATCGACACCCCACACCCCTATGACCCCAAATCCTTTGAAAATCCCCATTTTGGACCCGCTTTTGGCCCATAAAACCCAAGGAGGTTATTTGATCAAACTGATCAGATGTTAGGACCAACTAGACCCCAAATGGAGTCTATGTGCGAAATAACGAGTTTTTTCGAGCAATCCTAGGGCAAGATATGGCCCGGACGGCGGACGGACATTTTTTTTTTATTGCAGATTTGGATTCTACGCACTTTGAAACGTAAAACTACAAATTTTGAGGGGGGGTCAAAAAAATTTTTTTGCGATACGATTACAAAGACTTATTATTGAGAAATAATAAGCCAAAATTAATTTAGCGGAACGCGCTTTGGCACAAAAATCAGTAGTCATAAGACCCCGGTCGGTATTGCATTTGGGCCAAATCGGTCGAGCAGGAGGGGGGAAAATAGAGGTTGAAATGGTCAAAAAATCGCTATAAATCACCAGTTGATTCTAGAAGCATCATATTCGGTACGCATACTCCACGTTAGAGTAGCCTTTGATTCCCATTTTAATTTTTCGAAAAAGTCAAGGTGGTGGGGGTGGTCCTCCCGGTGTGGAAGTGTAAAAATAGCGTTGAACTTCGTGCTAAGATGAGCTAGTTCATCTTAGCGCTCTAAAATTCGACTCAATAATTTAATGTAACAAAAGCCCTGGGTTCCATTGAGATTTATCGAAAACTTTGTGGGGGGGGGGGGTGAAATTTGAAAAAAAAAACGCTTAAATTCACACGTTTAGGTATTATAAAATACGGCACAAAAATTTAATACAACAAAGCCCTTGGAAAACTACCGAAACTTTTCGACATTTTTGAAGAGAGGGTAGTGAAAATAGAGGAAGAAGTTCGGCTTAATGAAACAAATTATGGTATGAAAATTATTACTTCTGGGACGGCTTGGGGTATCCGTATACGGAATGAAATGCTCTCTTTCCGACCGCCAGCTGCCGGAGCGATTTTTTTTTTCAAACGCTGCGTTCGAAATTTAGCACAAGCTAAAAAATTATCGCAAAGCTTCGAAGTACATAGTTACCTACTGTCAAACTGCTCGAATTCCGCACGTACATTTGACAAAAAGTGGTTGCTCAGAAACGTCTGACGCTTAGCAAGGCATGCGGCACTAGAGAGGTGCTTGTAAGCTTGGATTAGCTGGCCGCTTTGCACCATATAACCTCCCCCCTCCCACCAAAGTAAGTAAGCAACAGGTAACAAAATACGCTGCTAACCGTATTTACGACATGGCATCTCATCAAAAGGTACTTTTTGACTCCTTGATCTTGGAAAGTTTTGGTCCGCGCGATAGGTTTTTTCAACGACTGAACACCGTGAATTTGAATTTGATTTTTCCAACGAGTAATCAGCGCGAAATTGTTGTTTTTTTTCGAGAGACAAACCCGCGAAATTCAGCATGGTCCGAAAGACTCGTAAACTGCCTCCGGAGTACATTGAAACACGTCGAAAAAACTGAACAAAACGCTCACGTTTGGACAATTGGACATTTTGAGAGCCAACACAGGCACACATATTTAAGCACAAAAGAAGGTTTTATTCTTAGTTTGCAATAATTAGGGTAGACGAGTTTTTGGTCTGGGGTGGTTTTTAGGGATGACGTGTTCAAATTGTTGATATCGAAATACTTCAGTGTCATCCTCAAATTATGGAAAAACGGCTAAATTAGAACTTTAGTTGGATTTTGCACTTTTTCGCTAAACCTGCCTGTTTTTGGTAGTGACGAAGAAGTAACTTTTCAAATCAGACAACATTTCCGACAAAGCCGGGATCCAGGGGTATCGTAGTAGTTTCCAAGATGAAGCTATGACTTGAGGCAAATCCACAAAACTGGTTTTTCGAAGCTATAAATTTCCAAAATTGGGTTTTTAAACGACTCAACACCGCGACATTGGGTTTTTGGATGAGACAACAACTCTAAATTCCACTATTGTCGTCTCCAGGATTTCACCTTTTCTGCCCCCCCCCCTCGTTGACCCTTCTCACTCCTTATTTCTCATCGCTACCTTCTCGTGGACTACACCGTTTTTTTTCGGCTGCTTGCGACTCATGGGGCGGTGGGGATATGGGCGTAAACTGCTGTGATCCCATTGGATTCCTGCGATTTTTTGATTTTTTTTTTTTTTTTCAGTTTAGGTACTTTCTTTTGACTCAGGCAGACCAGGCACACCTTTTTATCAGCTGGTACATCGTAATGAGGGCTCATCAAGGGCTTGAACACGGCCCAATCGCATCGCAACACTCCAACAGGTTAGGAAGATGAGGGGGCATATGTAATTTATACATCAGGAAAACTCTTCACAATTCGCCTTATCTGGAAACTTAAGGAAGCGAATTCGTCCGATTAAACATTTTGAGCTGTTTGCGGTTCATAATCATGAGTCCCTTAGAGCAGTGGGGGAAATACACTGCAATTTTGCGTTTTCCCAAATTTAACTGCGAATGAGTGCTTCTTTCTAAGTTCTAGGCGTGGATCCAGCAGGGGGCTACCCCCCCCCCCCAAACTTGACTACCCCTTGTTTCCAAAGACAATAAATTGCCGAATTTTCAAAGGATCTCATAAGAAACTTTAAGAGAACGAAAGGGTGGGGGTGGGGGGCTTGGCCCAATTCATGACCAATTCAAGATTATGTACTTAAAATTTCCACATTTTTCAATTCACTTGCAGAGCCTCACCGTAGTGGCAGATCTTGGCTGAAGAGGAATAAGAAAAATGGCTTTAAAAAAATTCGCTTTATTCGAGAGTTTCTAGGATGCTCATTGTCATTACAAAATAAACTGTAGTTTGAAATCGCCAAAATTGGATTTTCAGGTCCAATAACGTGCCGTTTGGCCAATTATAAGGGCAGTATACGCTTATAGTCCCCTTTTTCATCACAAACTCGCAATACGAAAGGAAATAGCGAACTTTTCTTTACAAACTGATGGTTGGAAAACCGTCAAATTAGCCGTAAAACCTGGAGATGCAAGCTCAAAGGCTGAATACGCTGTCGACTTATTATTTGTCACAAAACCGGGAATTTCAACCGGTAACTATCGATTTAGCTCTTTCAGTTAAACATCTGGCCCTTGACTATGAAACTGTGGATATTTCCTTAGAGTATAATATTTCGCCCATCTTTTCGCAATTGTTACCTAAAGCCGCATATTGTAGGACGTTATATTACAATTCTAGCCGCGAATAGGCGTTTTTTTGTTTAGTTTTATTTTTTCATTTTAGTGTCGAAAGAACTTATACTTCTCAATTGCAGGCGTGAACTATTGCGTTTTTTCTCAATTTTAGCCGCGTGTCAGCGTTTTTTTTTCTCAGTTTTACAAGGGAGTTGGTGATTTTTTCACATCTTAATAACAACCTAAAAATTCCCACTTTTTCATACGCTCGGTATGCTAGAGCCCTAGGACGATGCTCAATTCATGAAAAAGGCGGATGGTCTTCTCCTCGCGGTGGCGGAGGTGCGGGTTGGGGGGGGGGTCGTTGTGTACGTGATACCAGAATTACACTCAAAACCGTCCTTATGGCTTCATATCGTTTTGAATCGGCGCCCGTCAGCTCGTCGTCAGCTTGAAATTCCTGTACGATAAGTGACCGCCCCTCCCCCTCCCTACTACTATTGTGGTACGACATATAATAAGCAATATTATATAGCAATATATGTATAATGGCAATATTATAATAGCAATAATAAGCAAATAAGCGCAAACCCCACAGAAACGACAAACGTTGTCCGCAAAACTACTGATTTGCATCCGTAGAAACATTCCACGCTCGGCATATGTCACAAGGCGAGGGGAGGGGGTGATTATTGACGGACTTTCGCAGCCAAAATATGGTATGATTCTCCCCAACATTGTTTTGAGCGTGAAACTTACCCGAGAACCTTAAAATTGTCTCCAGTATGTATACGTCTTTGTGGATTTCTGTTTTAAGCTGGAGCCGTTGGAATTTTGAGTCTAAGAGTATCACTAAGAGCCCTACTCAATCCAACTGGAACGTGTGAAACGAGTGATCCGGTATTTCAAGGGAACCTGTTGTGGCAAGCTACACTTGAAAGCAGCAAAGAACAATAACTTGGACGCCCACGGATTCGTTGATGCTGATTGGGCTGGCGATGCGACCGACAGGAAATCGACATCAGGTTTTGTGCTCAAAATTGGACAATCCTGCGTTACATGGAGCTCGAAGAAACAAACTTGCGTCGCATTGTATTCAACACAAGCCGAGTTTGTCTCAATGTCAATCGCAATGCAAGACTCATCTTTTGAGTCCAAGAGAAATCTTTTGGATGACTTCGGATACCCTCAAGACTCATCAACTAAGCTCTTCGAGGACAATCAGAGCTGTATCAAGTTGATCGAGCCAGACAAAAAGGAAACCCTGCACGGACTAAGCATATTGAAGTCAAGAGGAACTTCGTCAAAGCAGACCTTATGCAACAAGGGATGATTTCCATTGAATATTGCCCTACCGACTCAATGCAAGCTGATATTTTCACAAAGCCTCCGCAAGTAGGGTGACCAGATAGCTGACCCATCAAACCGGGACACCCTTGGTGCTGGTGAGAGGGGGGGGGGGTATTTGGGGTGAATTTTTTTTTTCAACGGGTGACATTTAATTGCACGAAAGAAAAGGGGAAACGCACGACAGGAGTATGAACTATATCACGACAGAAACACAATGCTCTACAAAATATCCATCCAACAACAGAAAACGAATTTGAACGGCAGTGAATGGATATATGAACGACTGCAAAGGGGAACGACCGGAAAAACGTCGCTGCAGCAGTTAGCTGTCGGGTCAGGTGCACATAATCATCCCCCTCTTATTACTCATTATACCACCTCGAGGGCTATAGTGCAATAGGGCTTGTTAAAATGCGCTTATACATATAAAAAAGAATTATTGCACGCAAATTTATTGAAAAGACAAAATAAAGAAAGACAGAAAATTTAGAAATCCCTTTCCTGTTGTTCGGTCTTCCTTTTTTGTCGAGCGATTTATTTTTCCCCTTTTTGAACAACAAAATCCTTCATCGAATTTGATTTTTTTTTTTTTTTTTATGTTTTGTTCTGACTTGGACATTTTTTTTAGAACGTTGGTGAAGTGGCATATTTCCGCTTTGATTTATGTATTTTTACCACAAAGAACGAGTTTCTTGTGAAATCCCAGTCAGAAAACGTGTAATTCAAGCATTTTTTCAGTGGCATTATAACCGAAGGAACTATTGTTTTCTTATTTTATTTATTTTGATCTTAACTAATTATTGATCTTAATTATTAATTGATGTTATGAATGATGATTATTAATTGATAATTATTAATGATTATTAATTGATGTTAATTATTGATCTTTTATCTTCTTAAATCTTAATTATTAATTTCAACTCGATTCGTGAACTCATCCCCCCTCCCCCTAGAATAATTACGTAGGCACTAACATGAGTGGTGGTGGGGGTCTCTTTCGGAGGGGAGAGAAACTTGAATTATTATTTAAGAAGATGAAAGATGAATAATCGAGTCACAAATAAAATAAAAGAAGAAAAAAATGTCTTCTTGTGCAATAAAATATTGTCGAAGAAATGCATGAATTTTCTGGGTGGATTTTTCAAGTTTATTGCTCATATCTCAACGGAAAAATACAGAAACTATGAACCTATGTACATCATTGGAAAGCTTACAAAATAAGGAAGTTTTTCCACTGATTTCAAATTTTTTCTTCTCAATGGCGAAGAGGTGAAAATCGCGTCGGAAAAATGTATGGAAATGTGAGTCACCAGTTTCTTGAGTAAATCGGCTGCTCTCACGAATGGTACCAAAGTAATTTTCATCCGAAAGTGGACACATTTTATAGGAAATTTTGTGCTTTTTCCAATGAGCTGATTAGTTTTGGGCTAATACCATTTTATGAGCGTGTGGCAAGCATTTAAGTGGGGAAAAAGGGAATTCGTGAAAAAATCATAAAATGTGTGATATCTCGGAAACAAGGCGGAATTTCCAAAAACTCCAAATAATAATTTCGATGGCAAATGATGTGCCCCATTACTGGTTTTCTTCTGTCCAGGTAATTCATGAACACCCTGTATAGTCTCCAACGGCAAACAAAACCAACTGCCCATACGACCACTCCGTAGTCGTTAATTGGATTTTTATGCTCTGAAGTGCATCTATATTATACCAATTTAATTTAATAAATATTTGTGAATCCGGGACATTATGACGAAATCCGGGACAACAGGGACCGTAGATAAAAACAAGGACATGTCCCGGAAAACCGGGATGCCTGGTCACCCTATCTGCAAGCAGTGGCGGATCCACGGGGGGGGGGGGGGGACATTCCCAAAATGAAGTCTTGAGTTACGGCTCAACAGTGAATAAACGGAAATAAACTCTTTTGGCTATAAGGTTAAAATGTTCCAACTACGGGGAAAAGTTCCCATCAATCGTTGTAACCTGACTTTCCTTGGCTTGGGAGTTGGGCGGTTTTTCTTGCATTGGAACGGATGGCTGTTCTGTCATGCTATCTGACAATGGCGCTGTCAAAGAAGTTCAAAAATCTGCAAAGAACGCTGTCATGACGCCTTGTTACAATCATAAGTTGAATAACAGTTTATCAAATGCCAGTCGAATTTCGATTATGTATCAGCAAAGCGGTCAGTGTCATGCGGGAAGTAACATCCTTCTTCTCGTTTCCCAAAAGATTCGTTGCTCTTCGCAGTTTTCTTGGCAAAAAACTCGGTCGTCTATGCGATACAAGGTGGGTTGAAAGACATGATGGCGTTCTGCAATTCACTGTTCATCTTCCACAAATTGCCGAAGCACTGTCGAAAATAAGCGAATGGAAAGACAGGGCAACGTCAGGAAAGGCAATGGTCCTTTCTTCTGCGATCTGTGAATCACAATTTTTGGTCGGACTGTTTTGCTTGAGTGACGTTTTGGCCCTCACTCTCCCTCTAAAAGTGTTCTTCTTCAAAATGAAGATATTGATCTGAATCAGGCATCTTCTGTCATTTTAGATTTGATCAAGTGCTTAGAACATCGTCGAGCCACTTGTGAAGATCATTTTCACGGGATTTTTGAGAGGATACAGGACATGGCAAAGGAGCTGATGATTGAGCTTCGCATGCCCCGAACCTGCAGTCGTCAAGAGAGAAGGGAAAATCACCCAACTGATAGCTTAGAATCCTACTTACGCGTTTCAGCTTATATTCCCCTACTGGATTCTGTTTGTAATGATCTTCGTCAACGGTTTCCGAAGGACGTGGTCGACGTTTTTGACTTACCGAAGATACTTCCCAAAGGTTTGGTCAGCCTTCCTGAGATGAAATTAATCATAAATAAACTCGTAGAAAAGTTCTCGCAGTTCTTTTCAGGAAATAATATTAAGGCTCTCGACCAAATGAAATTCGAAGGTGAACTCATAAATCCCCAACAAAAATGGAAAGGTGAAATGGAGAAAAGGCTGTTTATTGCCTGTGTCAGCTCTAGAAGCCTTTTTGAGCATTGACAAAGAGATGCGTACCCAATAACTTCCACCCTCCTACGCATACTCATTGCTTTACCAGTCAGTAACTCCAGCTTCGGTCAACGATGATGGAAAAAAGACTGATTGGACTCGCGCTCCTCCACGTTCACTACGACATAACTTTGGATCCAGATCAAAGTGATCGATCGCTACGCAAAATCCGGAAAACGCAGAATGGTGCTATAAAAACTTCTCGTCTAGTCTCATTGTTCTAGTCTATTTTTTCACCTTTTAATATAGATTCGCTATTGTTCCTTTTTTTGTATTTATTTATGAAGAGGCGAAGTTTGGGGCTTTGGGGTGACTGGAAAGAGGAACTCGTCTGCCACCCCCCCCTCATTGCCATTCCGCAAGTCCTCTCTCATCCTGATACAGTTAATTCCAAAATTCCGTGCCCCCCCCCCCCAATGTTCTCTGGATCCGCCCCTGTCTGCAAGGAGAAAAATTTGAAAACATTCGTCGGGAAATAGTACTCATCCTTGAAGCATAAACCCACAGCTCGATGTTGAGAGGGGAAGTTGGAATATCAAAATCCTCCTGTTTATTATGTTGTGGAAATCATATGAAAAATATAACTGTTCGTTTTCTGTTGTACTTTTCTTTTCTCTTTTCAAAATTGTGATAACAGCAGAGTAAAAGAGGTCAGGGGCACATTACACATTATCTTGCGTGACCATTTTTATATGTTAGCCCCTCTCCCTTCTCCCGTGGGCCGTGGGAAACACTTCAGAATGAAATAGGTACTTTATTTCCCCCGAATTAATTCAAGAAGGAAACCTGCGGACAACTGGTTGATTCTTCGCCGCGTCAATGAGTTTTTTTAGATCGTGCTTACAACTTAATAGAGTGATAAGTCCAGTGTTATTTCAAGCTGTAAATATGTCGTACATGCCGTCGAATTGTTCGCGACTCAACGGAAAAGTCGCTGTAGTTACAGCTTCAACTGAAGGGTACGAGTCTTAATTTTATTGTTGAAGCGTCTGTTCATTATTGTAGAAATGTGCTTAGTCATGACTCATGAGACCCAGACTTCTTAGGCAACAAGTGCGCTGTTTAAAAGCCGGATGGAGTGTCATTTAATGCCATTAATGGGCAATTTGGTTCACGGTTGTACGTTTTCTAGGTCATAGTTGGTCCATATCAAGACCAAGGGTGTCCCAGCAGGGCCAAATAATATTGAAAATTATTATTTTGTGATTTGTGCGAATCTTATTCAGGGCATTCATCCCATTTTTAGGTCCCTTGTCTACAACCCTCCCCCCTCCCCTGAATGAAGGCCGTTATTCTACTTCAAGTCTGCACTTTGTGTCATGGACGTACCAAGTTCAAGATGGGGGCCAAAGGGGGCATGTGTCCCAGGGGCAGCACTTTACCCCCTGACTTGTTCACCTGTCTAACAATGTCATGACGCCTCTGAGTATTGCAATCACCCAAAAAATGCCTGCTTAACTGCGGAAAATGTACACCTCGAAGAATGGTGGGCAGCTGCCTAGCCTTGCCCCCCCCCTCCATCCACCAGCGTGCCAAGTGTAACTTGTAAAATGTACTATTTCAAGTCTTTTGAAACTATTGTCACAGCATAGGTTACGCCATCGCGGCCAGGCTAGCCGATGAAGGTGCTTCAGTTGTTGTCAGCAGTCGGAAGCAGAAAAACGTTGATTCTGCTGTAAGCCAACTAAAGAGCTATGGACTTAAGGGAAAAGTCGAAGGAATCGTTTGCCACGTCGGTTTGGCCGAGGATAGAGAGAAGCTTCTGAAATTTGTAGAGTCATTTAGTTCATACAGTTCGGCATTTCTCTTATTTAACCTAAAAATATCTTTTATAGGCTGAAAACAAATTCGGTGGAATTGACATTCTGGTATCGAACGCAGCGGCCAATCCAGAGGCAGCAAATCTGACTATGGTATATTTGCCATTATTCTTTTATACTTCGGTTTTTTGTATTTTTCGTTGTCGTTTTTCAGGCTTCAGAAAAGGCTTGGGATAAAACTTTTGAAATTAACGTCAAAGCTGCCTTTATGCTGACAAAAGACGTCAAACCGTATCTTCTTAAAAGAGGAGGAGGCTCCATCATTTATATATCGTCCATAATAGCGTACTCGTCCTCTAACGTATAACCGACTCCCCCACCCCTACCAGAGTGTTAATTTAACGTAATGTTTTACCCTTCCTGTTCAACCATCAGATGTTGTCCGTGTACGGGGTTACTAAAACTGCGATGTTGGGACTAACCAAAGCCGCTTCACTTGATCTGGCGAGCGATAATGTCCGCGTCAATGCCGTCGCTCCCGGTGTTATTCCCACGAAATTTTCCTCCGCAGTGAGAAAACCCTTTTTTTTTTTGTTTTAAATTATGATTCATAATCCCACGTCCCGCTTTAAAATTATACATTTTTTTTTTCTCGAGATAACTGAATCGGACAATGCTTCTAATGCAATGCTGTCAGTAACACCAATGAGAAGGTTCGGCAAACCTGAGGAAATTGCGAGCGTCGTAGCGTTTCTGGCGTCCGAAGACGCTTCTTACATGACTGGAGAGTGTGTCACAGTGGCCGGTGGTATGATGTCGAGGTTATAGGAAAACCAAAAGCGGTCTATCGAGTGTTCGAGTAAGTGTATTGATCGGTTGAAAAATTGTTTTCGTTGTTGGCGGTGGCGTTGTGGATACAGTCTGTAGACTGTAATTCCTTCTTATAGTTAAAAACAAAATAATAAATCTATTTTATTGGTTAAAAAATTCACCCAATTAAAATTCATCCATGTCCATGTCCCTCAAAATTGCTCAGGGATTAAGGGGTATTTGGGGGGAGGAGGTGGGGATCATTTTTTCAAAGTGTTCCGTTCTGAGTCGGGCGTGGTTCAATGAGCCCTTAAGACCACGCTTAATTTAGAAACGCAGTCGGACGCCGCGCCGCCCGCCAAGACGCCCCCAAAAAGGGCCGTCTGCACCTCATTCTGAGCGTTTGGCGTTACCGTTGGTTTCGGCCGATTTTCGCCATTCGTTGAATCATCTGATCGAAAATTTGTCTCAATTTTCGGATTCCCCGTGCGGAGAAAACTCAAAATACTAGGGTTAAAGCTTTACAATGGTTAGATAACTTTGCTGTAGTTGACTGGTGTGCAGCTTTACTGAGTTTGGAGCACTGTTATAGCTGGATGCTTTTGGGGTTAGAGCTTTGATGTATTGGGCCTTCTTTGTAGTTGAAGCTTAACAGCACTTTGGATCATTCCGGTTGTGGCTTTACAGTGGTTAAACGCTTTTGAAGCTTTGCTGTGGTTGGACCCTTGCTGGGGTTGGGCCATTTTTTTTTCAATTCTTTACCGTGGTTTGGAGCTTTTTGTCAGGTCTGTCGCTGTGTGGACAGCGTGAGCGGGAGATTTCGTGTTTCTTATGCAAACGTGTGCAAGAAGCGGCGGCATCATAGTGAGAACCCCTTCAACGGCTCGTACGATCGGAAATACGTGAACTTCATAATTATTATAATTATGAATTTTTATAATAGAATAATTGGTGTCGTGAGACTGTTTGTTTATGGCTCGTTCTCTATCTCTCTCTGTTGTAACCTTAGTCTAGTCGTTAGTCGTTATTCATGAAGCCATCGAACAATGTGCTGGTACAATTAATTATTGTGTTTAATAAAAGACTTAATCAATTCCGTGGCCTAAAAACATTAATTCGGACCTCTACCTCCAATATTCGGCTGTACAAAAAATAGCGTACAACTCTCGGGCGGTATTCCTCTTTACGATGAGCATCATACCGCCCTTGGATCGTAATACACTATTTCGCTGACTTTGCTTGTTCGAAAATGTATTTCGCTCTTTGAAAAACCAACACGGATTTGGCACATTCAAAAACCAGAATATTAAGTAATTTTTGCTTTTAAAGCGCCCTGTTTTGCCAATTTTGCTCCTCCAAAACACAATTTTACCGGGATCCTGGGGGTCCTCACCCGCCTACCAGAAACGCTAAAGTGGTGGTTTGGACACACCTGGCAACGGGGATGGTGTGCCACATACTGACCCAATGATCCGTTTACACCTCACCCAAATGGTTGAGAACACCTGTTGTAGAATAATACGCTGGGATCTGATCTTTCTGACGACTCCTTCGCTTGCAAATGGTCAGTTTAAAGACAGGTTTTGTTTCCTATCCCAAATTCCTAATTTCTTACCCGAGCAACCAGCTCACAGGGTCCATAGGGAATGTAGTTGTTAGCTCTCAGCTCAGAGATTGAGACTGCGCTAATGCGCTGTTCATACGCAAAGTGGAGAAAACGCTATAATTCGCGGCTCAAGTTGAGAATATAACGCCAATTTGCGGCTTAGGTTGAGGAAAACGCTAATTCACTGCTTAAATTGAGAAAAAGCGCTCGTTCCTAGTTGAAATTAAGAGAAACGTTCATTCGCGGCTCAAATATAATAAAACAGTTAAAACAAGCGGATAAAACTGAGAAAGAGCGCTATAGTTCACGGCTGAAAGAGGAAAAAATTCTAATTCGCGACTAAAATTGAGAAAATACCAATTCGTGATTTCTGGGGCCAATTTCGGCTATAATCAAGAAAAATTGCTAACTTTCATGACTATAAAAGTGGGGGGGGGGCGGAATGGGAATTCACGGCTAAAAATTGAAATAAAGTTTAATTCACGGCCAAAGTAGGGAATGAAAAAAAATTTTTAATTTGCTGCTAAAAGTGAAATGATATGCAATTCGCGCGTTTTATGGAGGCAAATTCGGCTAAAATCTGGAAAAGTCTCTTATTCGTGACACAATTCTCAAATTCGTGATTAAAATGAGCGTTAATTCCCGGCTAAAATTGATAAAAAGTCCAAATCCTCTGTTTCTAGAGGCAAATTTGCCTAAAATCTGGAAAAGTACTAATTTATGGCTGATAAAAGTGAGAAAAAAAACTGTTGATTCGTGGAAATTAATGCTCTCGTTCACGGATAAAACTGAGAAAAGACGCTAATTCAAGGCTAAAATTCAGAAAAAACTCCAAGTCGTGGCAAAAATCGGAAAAAAAGTCAATTCGCGGTTTCTAGAGGAAACTTCTACTGAAATTAAGGAAAAGGTAATTCGCAACTAAAACTGAGAAAAAGGCTTATTCACGGCTGAAATTGAGAAAAAATCATACTTTAACGCTACATGAAAATTATATGACTTCATAGAAATTTCCACCCCGGGCCCGCCCTCGATAGGTCCGCCACTGGCCGATATTACTCAGACTCCCCCCCCCCCGTCTTGGGCCGAGTTAAGTCCTCGTGGAGCCCTTAGGCGAGAACTCTCCGGGGAGGGGGGATTAGGGGGCCCCCTAACTTTGTATATTCTGTAATACGGGTACCTATGTATACGTATACATACAAACATTTAGACTGAACATGCCTCAAGCACATGACAATTTCATTGTCCTAGGCAGTGGCGGGCCTAGATACACCTATGCCCGGGGTGCAAATCTCTATGAGGCTCCATTGTCTATGAACCAAAAATAAATAAATTTGTTTATTTAAATTATTACAAGTCGTTGAATTATGGCTTTTTCTTCATTTCACAGGAAACTTAGCACATTTGTTCACCTTTAGCCACGAATTAGCACTTTTTCTCAATTTCAGCAACGAATGGCCGTGTTTTCACAATTTTAACTTCAAATTGTTGTTTTTTCTTAATTTTATTCGTCAATTAGCGCTTTTTCTCAATTTTAGTCGCGAATTAGCAAATGTGCAATTATTAGCAATTGTTTTTTCCCTATCTTTTAGCTACGAAATTACTTCCAGTGATCGCGCGGCATTTTCTCAATTTTACCCCAGAATAATAGTTTTTAGTTTAGTTTAGTTTAGTTTTTTTTTTTTTTTGGTAGTTTATTTAGTAGCGTATGAAGTCAATTTTATACTGAAACTACTAAAAGTTAATAAAGAAATAACGAATAAGCGCTTTTTCTCAATTTTGTCCGGGAATCAGCACTTTTTATAAATTTTAATCATAAATTTCATATAGTAAGGCTCTATAGGTTCCTCCGAGTACTCACAGTCGCCCCCCCCCCCCCCCGTGTATGGTCCCCCCCCCATTATCGAATCAGATGTGTAGATTTGGTATCTCTCCTGGTTTTGATGCCAATTGACCAATAATTTTATTGGAGCAATCCAGTGTGGCAGAAAATATTATCGAATCACAGAAATACATACAATACATTGGGGCTCTGGAAAGCCTGTTTCAGGGCAAACGTATAGAAGTTTTTTTCTCAACGGATTTATATGTTTTTGGGGGTGCTGTATCCGAATCTGAACTTTGCCTACAAAAAATCGGTCGGCTTCACGTCTAGTGGTGAATCAAATGTGCGGTAGCTCGATTCTCTGAGATCAAAATTATTTGAGTTATGAACGAAAATACCCGCAAAAAACACGATTTTTTATGTGCTTAAATGTGCCCTGAAAAAATGGTATCACGATTTAGGCAGGACTGACCATTTTCTCCCACCGTACGCAGTTTTTTGAGTTGAATTGAATGAGCAGTAGTCGAGATCGCTAGTAACAACACTTTTTGAGTTACGGACAAACATCTCCAGCATTTTTAAAGGATTTGTTCTTCTATTTGTGGGCGTATCTCAGAAAGTATTGACTCCAGCGATCCCTGAAAACGCTCATTCGATTCAGCACAAAAAACTACGTGATTTCGGAGAACATGGTTAGTCCTGCCCAAAATCTTGATACACACTTTCAAGGCACATCAAAGTATCGGGAAAAACCCTTTTTTTTTAGGTACCATTTTCGTTAGTAACTCAAAGATTATTGATCGCAGAGAAACGAGCCACCATGCGTTCGATTCAGCGCCGAAAACGGCTTCAGAAATCACAACGTGAACTGCATTACTAAACGTTGGACGTGAGGATTTTTTGGGAATTTTTAAGCCTAAAACTAAGTTATTTGGTACAAATTACGTCGTAACTCAAAAAATAATCGTCGCACGGACTTGTGGTTGACTTTTATCGACTCGGCACACAAAACTACATAGGATTAGACACCCCGTTCGGGCAAATTGCTTCACCCCTTACAGCGATGAGTTGGCCAAGGTCTACTCCCCGTTAAAAGGATGTTTGCCACCCCGTATCGTTGCGTACTCTTCGAATCCTGGAAGTATGCATCAAAAGGAATTTTTTAAGCCACATTTGAAGTTGGGCCGAATTTTGCCGCTATTCCGCTTTTATTTATTGTACTAGTACACAACACAACTTCTCTCGGAAAAATAAAAAATTGTTTTGTTTGACAAACAAAATGGATGAGTCCTGCAATGGCTGGTGCTCTACTAAGTGGGGTAGGGTAACGGACCAAAAAGTGAAGGAAGTTACTTCATCGTTATACTTATTTTCTCAAAGTAACGGAATCGTTAATCCGTTACTGAAACTTGTAACGCAGGAGTAACGAATGACGAGTTACTGCTCTGCTATGTATACTTATAAGCTGCATTCCGATTTCAGAGGCCACACGAATTTTCCCGCTGTTCGCACTGAAAAGGAAGAGCCTCGAAGTTCGTGCTGGACCACTACGGAGCCGAGATAATCAGCTGAAACGCTGACGTTTGCTCCGTTCAAGGGGCGCTGACATCCTCCCTTACGTATAAGTGCGTTTTGGTCGCCAACCACTGGCCAAATGACTCTTATAAATCCCGTCCGTAAAAATCACCCATTTCATCCCTTGGGCGTCTCATTGCAAGAACGGTAATAAATGAGAGGTGGACCTCGCTGACCCCCCCCCCTCTCTGGAGTGTCGAATCGACAGAAAATCGACTGAAACTATAAAGACGCTAACTAACGATGGTGCGGAGAGGCAAGAAAAACTGGGAGCATTTCGATCAAAATGTAGTGAAGTATTTAATTATGTTCGGGGCTCCGAAAACTTGAAAGAAATATTTTGGGTGTGGAGGCGGCGATCGCTCAATTTATTTTTTATTTACGTCACTCTCGTGGTGGGGGTAAATAACAACTCAGCTCGCTATTTACGTATACATATTTAAATGTATTGCCGAGTTACCCTTGGCTGCCTTTCATCTTCAACATTTTCTTTCAGTAAAAATTGTTTTTTACAAGTATTTGTTAGAGAAAACTGAAAAAAGGGTCTATATAAAAGTACAACTTTTCTTAAATTTTAAAATAGAGGCAAACATCACGAACTCTTCCAATAACATAAAATGAACAAATTCTAAATAACAATCTACAATCGACAGACAAGTCTCTTACGTCCCTTTTGTGACATAATCCTTCTTGTCGATAGCATTTGTTCCAATTTTTCTTAAGGTTTTCAGGTTTTCATCCTTGCAGACATTTTTAAGAAAATATCAATTTATTTTCAAACCTTCGTAGCACCTGTTTTTTTTTTTGCCGTGGAGAGACGTTTTATTACGCAAGACATGTCAAAGTCTGGTTTTGACGTTTCCTCCAATCCAGCAACCCACCTTTTTTTTTCCTTTCTTTCTTCTTTTTTTTGTCGTTTTTAAATATTTCGTCTCCACCCTGGGGGTGAAACTACCCTTTTTATGGCCGGTGACTATAAATGCCCGTACACCCTTTTAATCGGTCATTTTAAAGTTGGATTCATCGTCAAGCTCGGAAACAATGTCTGTATCGTTTAATGGGTTGGCTAGGGGTGGGTGATGAATTTACAACGCTGACACCACGGGTTTTTGTCTTTTATAGGTTACAAATTTTTCTTCTAGTCAGTTTAATGCTAATCGGTTTGAGTGACGTCAATCAAGCGTTTAATTACAACATGGCTGAGGATCGTGCGGATCAGATTCAGGTGAGACTGTGTTTTCTTTCATCCCACAACGCCCGTTTGACCGAGGTGGTTAACTTTCTATTAGGCGCAGGCACTTGAGCCGTCATCATTAAGAGAACTGGCGTGTCATTTTTGGGACATGGCGCAAAAGATGGAAAAGCCGCCTCGGAAACGAAACGCCGAACTCATCAATTCACTTTTGGGTCTTCCTAAAGTTTTAAACGACGCTGGTCGTTGATAGTGTGTAGTTATAGCTTTATAAGACGCCTCAACATCATAGTTGAAACATGTAATGTAGCGTAGGTATTGATTTTTAGTGTAACTACGAAAAAAATTATTTAATTAGGTAGTTCCGTCTATCACGAAAAGCTGTAACGCCAACCGAATAAACAATAAATTGTAGTAATTTTAGAATACATCCTCCTCCGTACACAGTCATCTCGGAAGTTATATTAATGTGGAATTCTCTCCAAGTTTTGATAAATCCGTGTTAGGGGGGAAACTGACTTTTGGAGGCGTTTTCTGCCTATAGACATTTTTTTCCCCCTGTCTTTTATTTATATTTTTTTGGCAGAAGCTCAGACGCTCAGATACTAAATTTAACAGTCTAGAATCGGCACTCGCAGCCTCAAGAGCGTTGAATTCCCCCTTTTCCTTGGACTCAACGCGAAACACCGCAACCGCATCGAAGAAAAAAAAATGCCATGATGGTCGTAAGTTTAATTTTTTTATATATAAATCCTCACAAGGATAACTCGGAAATAACCGACTCCAAAAGCTCGGTTTTGGGCATTTTCCAAAAACCTCACTCGGTCCCCAGTAAAATTCCTGTAACGTGTACAATTAAAACGTATAATACGACCAAATGTTACACGATGAAGAGGCTTTGTGACGTTCCCATAAATTCAATTCAAATATTTAATGCATGCAAGATTTCATATAAGATGTCATTTTGGCCGCATATTACCATTTTCTTCCCTTTCTAAACGGAAGAATTTAACAAGAGGGTTGTGAGGGGGAAGGTTGAAAATGCCAAAACTATTTTGTTTGTTTTCAATATTCAATGACTGGTAAGTTGAGGGGGTAGGGGCAGATAAGTGCAGGTGCTAGTTGACGAGTGAGGAGAGGGGTAATGATTAAAAGAGTTTTGGCTTCTGTTTATTTTGGGTTGTAGGATGTGGATCGAGTACAGTTGCTATTATCACAAAATGCATCGCGTTCCACGCGAACAAGAATTGGCAGAAGCTCGAAAATTGTTAATTAATAATTTTCTACTTATATTTTCTGATCCCTACAAAACGAGAGGGGCGATCTGCAGAGAAGTTCGAGGAGCTTTTGAAAGTGAAGGCTTACAAAACAACATAACACCTCTGTGGGGTTTTCAGGGGAACTCTACTATGGCCATTATACATCAGTCAGATTGCGACTAAATTTGTGCCGAGCCTTCTAAGGCAGCAACGAGAGAATTCAGTAACAAAGTCATAAGAACCGGTTTCCGGGTGGTGGGGGGGGGGGCAGCATAGCCGGTATTGGAGGCCAAATAGCCGATTAGCTATAGTTTCAGAAAGATTTGCGAATAAATTGAAAGTTGTATGGTTAAATTGCCAGTTTTGTAAATTAAAAAACAAATTAATTGTAAATTAAAGTACCAAAATAAATAAAAAATGTTGGTAGTTGAAGCTTAATCATGATTGCATTTAGTTGAAGCAACTCGAGCGGTTGAAGCATGCTGCAGCTTGGTTTCGGGGGGGGGGGGCAGAGCTTCTTGTGATTAGAGTTTTTGTGGTCAGAGCTAAGAGCTCTTTGTGGTCGGAGTTTTCTATATGATTACAGCGTTTACAGCAACCGCGTAAAATAGGTTTCTTGAAGTGTCAGATCCACGACATTTGGGGTTTTGCCCCGCCCACAAAATGCTTTTTTCAATGAGCATCAAAATTGGTTGTTTGAATGCAAAATTTTGTATTGAAACGAGCCGGATCCGCGACATTGGCTTTACGACTGGACCAGACCCGCGAATTTGTTAATTTGGGCGGGCTAATCCTGTATCCTGAATTTTAATGGGTCAAACCTACGAAATTTTGAAAATTAAAAAAAATGAGCCAAAAAGCTTAAAAGTATTTAAATGCGCGAAATTCGCTTTATAAGGGAGCTGACCCCGCGCAATTGATTTCTAACGGGCCAGATCCGTTTGGACTCCAAAAGAGTCAAACCCTGTGAATTGCTTTTTTGAAGGCCCCATACTCTTGAAATTTCATTTTTGAAAGGGTCTATTCCCTGAAATTGGATTTTTGAATGGGTCAACGGCACGAAATTGCCTTTTGAGTATAAGCAAGACCCGTGATAGGGTTCTGTTAGTGGCAAATAATCCGCAAAATTTGAGCTTAAAAAGAGCCAAACCCCGCAACATTTTGGTTTTGAAAGGACCGAGAAACACGACACTTGCCCTTTAAAATGAGCCAACACCCTGGAAATTTTCATTTTAAACTTGTGAAATCCAAGTGGCCTTTTTTTGGGGGCCAACCCCTACGAAAATAAAGTTTTTTCTGACCCGATATTCGCGAAATTTGGTTTTTGATAGATCTACTAAATCGCCGAAATGGGTGGATACCTTGAAATTTGGTTCTGGTATGTGTCAAATCCACTAAATTTGGACATCGAAATAAGCCAATACACGGAATGATTTTTTGGAGGACAAAAACCCATGACGTTTTTTTTTATGAATGAGCCAACCCCGCGAAATTGACTTTTTAGGTAGTCAACCCTGCGACATGGGCTTTTTGAGTGAGCAGGATCCGTGGACTTTGCTTCTATTCCCTTCAGGGACATCCCTTCTAGGGAAAAATGTCTAGTTTTGGTGATAAATTCGTTGCGTGTGCATATAGGGCGGGAGGAACGCTAAAGTGTTGGCGTTGAAAAAGTTTGTCTGCTTTGTATCAAGGGCACTTTTAGGAGCTGTGTACATTAAATGGTCATTTTATTTTTTATAGCTCTTTCAATTTTTTTGACCAGGAAATGCTACTCTGGGGAAGGGGGAGTTATTTTGCTGATAAACCTCTAGTCCGAGCAACCCATTCGAGGGTTAAAATTGCTAATTATAAGCTAATGATGCCAGATAACGTCGATTTCGTACCAAATATTTGTAGCTAAAACGCCATTTTGTGAACATGGAAATAAAATGTGTGTGGAAGTGAGTCAATGGGGCAATTTTGGTCTATTGATATTAAGCCAAAACACGCAGTTTTGACTCCGTGATGTCGAGTGTTTCATCCCTTGTTAAAAATGACAGTTCTAAACAAACGCCCTGAAAATTTTTTAGGTGCGTTCTTTCGTGCCTAACGAATTAGCACATGTAACAACGCAACATTGCCAACACAAAGGCCTGGGCTAATATAGATGTTTGTTTCTCACAGAACAAGGAAGGGTGGCGACCTCAACAGCAGGGTGGCATGAACCCATCGGCCAGGTTGCGAGCTGCCAGATCTATGCCTCAATGGGTGGTTCGTAATAAAATAATAATCAAATAATATTTATAATAAAAAAAACACATCGAGAGGAAATCGGAATTTCAACCAATAATGCAATTGAAATGGTTATTTTTAGAACATTTTTACTTTGGAAGAGCACTGCTACAAGGTCTAAAAATACTACTTGCGAGGGGTCTCGCATTTCCTTATTCGACTATCTCAGTGTGTTTTTTTACTACATTTTCACTAAATAAGTTCTAATTAATAATCTGAAAACTTGCATTAATCCGAATCGAATTCGCTGTAAAATTACAGCACGCAAAAAACGCTCCCCTACCACCACCGCCGCCGCCTCCAATTCCAAATCACTCCTTTGATCCTGACTACGAGGTGATCGACTTTCAAGGCGGGCAGACGTATTCAAACGCATCTGTGGCTCACGGTACAAATTATAAATTATGTAATTGTTCTTAAAAGCCGCGGTTACAGCTTCGTTCAATCATCTTCCCCTGCTTTTTACCCAGAATTTAGAAAAGTAGAAGGACGACGGTGCGATTTATGCGGTTCGTCGGCTCCGTCAGTTCGTTGCGTACAGTGCACGCAAAATTTCTGCCCGTCGTGCGACGATATGTACCATAGACACCCTAAACGACAGTCTCACGTTAGAAAGGTTAGATTTTATATATTTCCCACCAAATTAAAAAAAACTGTACCGACACCATAATGCGTCAATGAATATGTTTGAAAAAAAAAAAAAAAAGGAAATGGAATCCAGAAGCGCCGGAGGAATTCGGCCGCCGCTACCGCCCAAAGGAGAAACCGCCCCACCAGCCCCCGTCCCGCCACCACGACGCAACAAGCAACGCAGCGTTCCCCCTCGACCGTCACAGAGCCCTGGTCCTCTGGTAATGCCCTTTTTAAGCATTTAAACTTATTTGTGCGCTTGAAACCTGAAAACCACACATTTTCATTTCTTTATTTTTACTATGTTACACGAGAGTTATTTTTAGCACTCTACTTACATGAAAGTAATATTTTTTGCGAGCGAAATTGAGAGATTTATTTTTCAGACCGAGCCCTCCGGCAAACCGGGACTTATCGGAAGCTTGAAAAGAATCATCGGAGGACGTCAAACATCAATACCGTCGCCTCAACCATGTAAGATCTATTTGTTTTTCTAAACGGACTTCTTGACTATCCTTTCAAGTTATGCCAACGCCGCAAAACTCCATTTTTGAAGAAGCCGCATGTCCTTTTCGACCGGCCCGGAGAAATTATTGTTTTTGGGCGAACCAATCACGCGACGTAGACGTAGCATCAGACGTTACTGGGCCTCGCGAATGAACAAACCCCGCGAAGTTTCATTTTTGAAGGAGCCAAACCCCGCGAAATTGGTTTCTGAACGTTCCAGTGCCGCGAATCTTGGGTTTTGATAGAGATGAATCCACGAAATTGCTTTTTTCCATGAGCCAAACGAAATTGGTTATTTGAATGATCCAAACCCGCGAAATGACTTTTTGAATGGGCCAATAGCGCGAAATTGTATTTCTGAAGAAGCCGAATCCGCAAAATTGTCTTTATTTCAAGTGGGTCAGAAACCACGAAATTGGTTCTGGTTTTGAATGGGCCAACGACTCCGCAAAATTTTGTTGAAATTGCTCTTTTTAGAATGAGTCAATACCCCCCCCCTTCCCCGTGTGAAATCTACCTCTATCTCTCTATTGGAGAGGCAACCCAGCAAAATTAGTTTCTGGCGAGTCATATCGGAAGTAGAACTTCCGAATTTATTGGTTTATGAAATAGCCAAACCGATGGAAAGGTTGCCAAAACCGCTAAATTGGGTTCTGTACGTGACAAATCGACGAAAGTTGGACGTTGGACTTATTAGGTAGAGCTCAACCCACGAAATTGCTGTTTTGATGGAGCCAAACTTTTAAATTTGTTCGAGTCAACCCCGTGACATTTGATTTTTTTAATTGGGTCAACCACGTAAAATTGGCTTGTTGGGGAGTCAATCCTCTTGCGAAATTAGCTGAGTGAGTGAGTGAAACCCACGAAATTGGGCTCTGTGAGTGCGAAAATCACGTAGAAAATTGAACTGAATTTTCTTCATCTTAATTTCCAGTTCCACCGACGGACGCTATGATGGGGCACAATCCATTTGACACGCATGATCACGTAAGTTTGTAATTTCCTGCTCCTGATGTGCCGAGATTTGCACTTTAAAATGGAGTAAATATAATATGGTTCGTGTTTTTCCGAAAAAAAGATGGGACCAGGAGGATTTGGTGAGTGGGATTTCCACAGAGGGCATCGGTCTGGTAGCTTCTCTAATTTAAACCCTCCAGGATTTAGTCCAATGATGCAGGTACACAACCTCAGATCCCTGTCATCTTTGATACTCGTAGTACTTAAATTATTTCGTCCTTGAAAAAAAAATAGGCTCAATCAATGGCCCAGTTGAACTGTCCAGGGTGTCACTACCGTGGTCCTCCGCCAACGCCTCAGTGGGATCCCTGGCAGCAGGTTCCATCTTCCCCATGGGGAGGAATGCCCCCCGCGGGCACTTGGCACAGCTCGGCGTTTGTCGGCTCTTCAAATCAACATACGCGGAGACGTGATAGTCGTCGGGGAAGCATGCGCAGACAAGTGCAGGAATCGTCGAGCTACTCCGATGAGGAGATTGAAGAGGACGATCGATTGAGGAGACGCAGAAATGAGAGGATTAAAAGTAGAGGCGTTTCACCAGCATTGTCTAGGCACAGTCGGTACAGGGATCATAGTGAGATGGATTCAGAGGAAGAGGTAACACGGTGTAACACATTAAAAACTAAATTTTAAAAAATGTATCCCTGAAGGAGCACGACAGACGTTTAAGGGGTAAGGGAATGTCACGCAGAACGTCAATCGATGATGAAGTTAACCAACGCCCGTACCGGCACAGAGAAGACGACACCATGTCTCTGAGTGGTCGTAGGTTTCCCTCTCGCGGTGGTCCAGACTTTCGACACGTTGACCAAGAGTTCCGAAGGAAAACCTTGCCGAACATCGACCGAAGGATTCCGTACGTAGACGAATCAGAAGTACCCGACCATGAGACTGTTCCACCGGTCGCTCGGCCAAAACTGAACAATATGAGAAATACATCGACGAGCCCAGAACGCTTCGCTCAGCCTGGCCAGCCTCCGCCGCCAACACCACCTCTTATGTCCCAACAGCCGACAAAAACTCCAGTCTCTGAAGACGGATTCGACGTCACCGACGACACAGACCTACCCACCATAGGCCCAGTACCGGAATCCGAGTGGTCCTGCGAATTTTGTACCTTCGTCAATCCAGCCGGAATTAGAGTGTGTACAGTGTGCTGCAAGACAACTACAGGCAAGAAATCAACTACTTCAACGTCAGATGTTACCAAACTAGCGACAGTAGTGAAAAATATAGAGCTGGAGAAACCGAAAATAATTGATCAGAGAAGCCCGTCGCCGAGTGTCAAAAAAGGTAGGCGAAGGACTATTTCATTCAAGCTACGACGTAAAACCTGAAAAGTGACAAAAATGTCTGTTTCGTGTTGTAACAAAACACCTTAAATGAAATGTGATTAAAAGAAGATCAAAGCATGTTTACCTCGTGTATTGTGTCCCGCAAGTAATAAATAAGAACCCCAGTTAACATTTTAGGACAAGGCCAACCTATAAGAGCTTCTCAAGAAGAATCAAAGCCCAGTCAAGACAGATACTTGACGTCAAAGGGCACATCACCCCCACCTCAGAGCATATCTACTCAGGTGACGACAAAATTCTAAAAACAATAATAAAAAAGTATCTTCCTAAAAGACTGTTGAAAAATTAATATCAGACTTATGAAGTTCCGTCAAAGCTTAAACGAGCCACTTCTCTCGCTGACTATAGCGAGTGGCGACCACCTCAAAGAACTTACAGTCGTCAGTCACTTCTCAGTGACACTCAGGTGCATTTCAACTATTTTGTTTTGCTGTCAGAGTAAAAATCTTGGATATTTTATATTTAGAGCTTACCAGTGACTCCTCCAAAGGGGCGAAGCCCCGATAGATACAGCCAAGTCGACGTCCCGGCGTTTGACTCGAGGTCAAGTCGTAAAAATTCCGACTCTTTCAGTTCAAATCAAAGGGTACATTTGTTGTTTTAGCGCTTGAAAATCGCTTTTTTTCGTAGTGTGGTATTCAGGTTTAGCCTTATAGAGCAAATAACGACGTCAATTGTTTACTGACGAGTGCTCATTCTCCTCCCCGTACAGAGTTCTCGAAGAGCTGGATCACAGCCTCCAGAATACATCAGCACGTTAGTTCAGAAGCAGGTCAAGCAAGGGTTGGAAATGGTTAAATTACTTAGAGTGAGTATTTTTTAAAGAAAAAAAAATTTTCCGATTAGAGTCTAAACAACACAGCTTCCCTAGGAAGCTGAAGAACAACAATTCACAGCTGAAGATCTTGCCGTCGCCCTCTTACACTGCGAAGACGGTGACCCAGTCGCTTGGCTTCAACAGAACTGGAAGAATATGATCGACACCGTTGTCACGCTGGGCACCAACTACGGTCACGAGAGAAAGGAGAACACCGTCGGCACCATTTCCGCTTCGGAGGCACGTGACGCTCTTCGAGCACATGACGGCAATGTCTGGGCCGCGGTGACTGAGTGCGTCGAGCAGCGCCAAAAAAAAGTAACCTTAAGAGAAAATGGAATCCCCCTCTCCCCAGAAATAACGTAATTTTCTTACACAGTACGCTGAGCTCATGTCCCGCGGTAATTTCACCAGAGAGGACATAGTCACAGTGCTGACGGCCAATCACGGAAATCTGGAGGCTGCTTACAACGATCTTAATAAAAGTCAGCTCAAACCATTTCTTATGAGAATATGGGGACCGCCACAGGGCATTGACAACGACAGTGGAAATATCACAAAGTTAGAGCACGGTACTTTTATTCTCTTTAATAACATTTTCATGATGCATTTTATAAGACTTTCGTTGATATGGGGGGAGAGGGCGCAGAAAATAGGTCGCTTTAATAGGCCAAATTCTGTTTTCCGGACAATTTAATTTAAGTTAAGTGAGCTTCTAGAGTCGATGTTAATGTTTCTTGAGTTGGCGTCTATTGGGATTTGGACTGTTGATTTTAAGTTTCAGAGTTGAAATCCAGCACTTGTATGACCGAAAAACAAGATTTTTAAGTAGCCTTAAGCCTATAGGCGCGAAGGGGAGAATAATTTCGGTTTCCCCTCTTTTCTGCCACTTAATTAATAATTGAATTTTATTACCTACTCTATTTCGTTTTATTTTTTTTCAGAAATCGAAAGGAGTGAATGGCGGGGCGGGGTAAAAAACGAAGAGGTGAGTTCAGAATTCAATTCATATTTTAATAGGGACCGCATACAAACATGGCTGGATGACTTTTCAACGCGGAAATTAGTCTCAAAATCGACGACGCAATTAAATTCTTTAGACCCCCTCCGACCAACTTCCTCGTCGGTTACTTCATCCACCAGCACTATTCAATCCGAAGTTCCACCTCCAGCGATCGCCGCCGGTACCGCGTCGAAAAGACGGAAATCGGACGTTCACCGTTATTTAACGCAATGTTTCGCTATCAATGACAATTCTTTAAAACTGTCGAAACAATTTTTGAGCGAAATGGAAATTGACCGGAATTCTGAGATGAATGAGCCTAAAAATCCAGTCAGGGAATTTTTGGAGAGAACTTTGAACAGTGGTAGTCAGAATGAAACAGAAACTGACAAACTGACGTCATTTCGCAAATCGAAAAGTGTCTCACCTCCGACAGAAGTGGTTGTGAATAAAACGGTTAGTGAATCAGACAGACGTGTCTCACACGCGGACTTCTTCGAGGCACCCAACCAAGGACTTCACGCAAGCTCAACGAGTGAATCGTTCGAAAGTATCGCTTCAGCGACGAGCCTTCCCATCGAGCAAGACAAAAAAGAACCTTCGGAGGAGCGACGTGAAGAGACGGTAACACCTGAACAGATGGATGAGCCCCTTCAGGAGCTAGAAAATGATCCTCCGAGGGCTCAAAGTGAACCAAAAACTGAACCAGAAAATAAAGGTGTCACCCAAGAATTAACTTCCTTGGAATTGACGCCGGAGCCTGCATCCGTTAGCCCTGAACCAACATTGATGGGGATTGATGCTCGATCGGAGGATCGTGAAATCGAATTATTAGCCGAACAAATTGGAAATATAGGGAAAGAAATGGAATTCATCGAAAAAACCCCAGAGAGTTCCGCTTTTTCCCCGGTCACAGCTTTTCATATTGACGAAAGTAACAGCGTGAAAAGTGGAAAAGTGTCCCCAAATATTTTATACTCCGAAGGAAACTCAGAAAGGGACGTCAGCTCAATACCAACGGATTCAGTCCGTGCCGACGGCACGCCCAAAGATCCCAGTAACGAAATAGTCAACCTGTTGAAGGAGAGCCTGGCCAAAGATGATGTCGTAGAAAGGATTGTAAGTACTCTCCTGCAGACTGTATTAAGGGCGTCGACTGATTTGCGAAACGCAGGACTGCCCGACGAGGCTCAAAACCGGGGAAATGTTGAAATTGACGATGTTTCGGAGAGTGTATTTTACGAGGCTCAGGGCAATCAATTGACGCAGATTATTGACGCTGAAATTATCCAGGAGCAAAATGGTGAAATTGAACTCCGTGACAACGAGTTAAGAGCGGATAACGATGTAGCAAGTCTTAGCGAGGAAGAAGCCGTGGATGTCATGAACGAAGAAACCATTAACGGTCAGGAGGTAAGATGGGTATCTAGTAGAACTGTAGCTCATATAGTAAACTATTCAACAATAAAGTATCATGTTCTTAAATTAAACTGAGCATCAAATAATTCGTTTAGAGAGAAGCGCGTAGATTCCTCGCAGAAGGCCTTGTAACTACCTACGACCAAGCTGAACTTGCAGCTCATCTCAAGGAACTCAACTTCGACGAGGACCTGTGCGTTGCAGCAGCGAAGGAATGCACCAACTTAGACACTGCACTAACTTTTCTTCAGCAAGAATGCGACCTTTGCACTGGAAAATACTCCGTAAGAGAGGTAAGAAAAAAACTCGACACTACGACAACAAACCGCGATTAATTCTATTTCAATCCATCTGAAGATGATCTCAATGCTCCAATGTGAACACGTCTGCTGTCGCGAATGCGCTCGCAATTATTTCAAGCTTCAAGTAACAGAACGAAACATCAACGACTGCGTCTGCCCGTTTTGTAAACAACCCGATTTGACCACACTCGAAGAAGATCGCGCTCTTGATTATTTCAGTCACTTGGACATCATTCTCAAGCGACTTTTAGACCCGAAGGTGCACGAGTTGTTCCAAAGGAAACTCAGAGATCGTACACTTATGATGGACCCCAACTTTAAATGGTGTATCAAAGTAAGTTGGGGGGGGGGAGAGGTAAAAAGAAGGGAATAATGTAATGTGTGGATTGGATTCTAGTGCTCATCGGGTTTCATCGCAGATCCAAGACAGAAACGGCTTCTGTGCCCTGACTGTAAAACAATTACATGCGCTACGTGCAGACTGCCCGTAAGTTTGCTCACTAACGTACTAAACAAGCTTGAAAACAACTTTTTTTTCTTTCTTTTTTAGTGGGAAAGAGAACACGAAAAAATGACGTGCGAAGAATTCGCGGAATGGAAAAATTATAACGACCCCGAAAAACAACTGGAAAAACATTTGGCCGAAAACGGTGTCACTTGCCCGCAATGCCAGCAGCGGTATTTTTTTTTTTTACACCGCAAAAAAATTCTCAAAATAATCAATTGATTTGACAGATATATTCTGGCAAAGGGCGGATGCATGCATTTGACGTGTCCAACATGCAAGCACGAATTTTGCTCAGGCTGCGCCAAACCATTCCTCATGGGTTCAAAATGCACGGTGACTGACATGTGCGAGCGTCTGGGTCTTCACTCGCACCACCCTCGTAACTGTTTATTTTACCTAAGGGATAAAGATCCTCCGATCTTGGAAAAACTTCTCCAGGTATTGGCCGAGGGGACCAAGCAACCGAAAAAAAAACCCTGTAAAAATGTCCAATTTTTCTCAGGATAACGGCGTTAAATTCGTGAAAGAAAACGGAGAGAACGCTATAAAATGTAAAGTTCAACTTTTGAAAGAGACTGACGACGATAACTATACGGAAGCCATTTGTGGATTTCCTGTTGAAGGAGCCGGCATGTGCAGGTAAAACCACTTATTTACATTATTTATAGAGCGTTGTAAAATATCTGAGGCAGAGATGTGCTCTATGAAACAACCCACAAGTTGAGGATTCGGATGAAGCCCCAAAAAACAGCACTTCCACGTAATTTTCCAAAACGCGATTACATGACTAAGGGCCGAATTCACTACATGGTCTTCAAGTCCCTTTCAGCCCTAAGCTGAGCTTAAGAGCTTACACCCCAATCAGAATTTAGCATTTTGCACACAAAATCGTTTAAACCCATAGCAACACTCAAGAAATCCGTTTAAGAAGTTCCAGATCCTCGAAATTGGCTTCTTTCAGTTCCACATCCACGAAATTTGAGGCTTGAAAGAGCTTAATCCACGAAATTGCTTTTTTCAATGAGCCATTAAAGCCACCACCCACGAAATTGGTTATTTGAATGAGCCAACCCCACGAAACGCATTTTTCAATGGGCCAACAGCGCGAAATGTAATTTTTTTTTGTTAACAGTGAAAACAGCAAAATTGCTTTTTTGGGACTAGCCAGCCCCCGAAATCAGTTTTTAATGGGTCAACCCCGCGTAATTGGTTTTAAATGAGCCAATTTCGCGAAATATAATTTTTGAAGAACACCGGACTCACCAAATTGGCTTTTCGAGTGTGACAAAGGCCACGACATTGATTTTTTGGATGAGCTAACCACACGAAATTGGTTTTGAATGGGCCAACTCTGCGAAATTTATTTTTAAAAATAGCCAGAACCACGATCGCTCTATAAAATAAGCCAACCCAGGGGATTTCGGGTTTTCAATGTGGGAAATCCGTTGGCATTTTCAGGGAACAGACCCCACGAAATTGGTTTCTGACATGCCAGACCTGCAGAATTTGGTTTTTGAAAAATCCAAATCTACGGAATTGCTTTTTTAATGAGTCAAAGGTAAAATTAGTTCTTGAATTAGCCTAAAACATGAAATTGGATTCTGTGAGTGTCAATTCTGATTAATTTGGACTCCAAAAGAGCACCACTCACGGATTTACGTTTTAGAAAGTCCCAATCGACCCTTTAAAATGTCTTTTTTCGAAAGATAACCGCGTGAGATTGTAGTTTTGAATGGGTCAACCCCGAGAATTTTTTTTTTTAGGTGGTCAGTACAGCTTGATAAATGTTATATTTTTAGGGTTTTGGCTTTTTTCTTCTTCTACTTCTTCGTTTCCTGATAATATAACATTTATCAAGTATTATGGCTTAAAAACTGATAATATTAATAACGTCAGTACAGCTTAATTGGCTTTTTGTCAAACCCGCGAAATTTTGTTTTTGGGAAGAAGGGGGAGAGGACAAAACCCCCGAAATTGCTCTTTAAAATCAACAAATACACTGGAACTCTTAATTTTTTGGAAGTTGGCTTTTTTAGGGAGGCAAGCAGGCGAAATTGATTTCTGGCGTGCCAGATATACGAAATTGGGTTTGGGAAGGAGCGAAATCGGTGGAATGCACTTTTTTAAGGAACCGCAGAGGATGAATTGATTCTTAAATTAGCCAAAACCACAAAATTGGGTTCTGTTAGAGCCGAATCCGTAAATTTGAACAGCGGGTTGAGCTCAACCCAGGGAATTGCTGTTTTGAAAGAGCCGCGAGCCCGCGAAATTGCCTATTTGTGATTGAGCCAATCACTCAATTTTGCGAAGTTGGCTCTTTGAGCAAAGCCCACGAAAGCGGTGGGGGTATCTTGCCTCTTTACGGAAAATCCTTCGTTACGACTCGTGTCTATTATTTACAATTTCGTGGATAAAACAATAAAAAACGATAAAACTTCAACCACTAAACTCATAATTTTGCGGCTACCCATCGGACCCATCGAAAGCCTCGTCTGATAGGAAAAAAAGAATTTATATAGTTTATTGAAATATTCCTCCTCCCACCCTCTTCCAGGGGAGGTAAAAAATAGTCCCCCCCCCCATGAATACCTAGTGTCGGCCCTGGCTCCTTCTCTAGCAGGGACCGGAAGTGCATCAACACCGTGCTCGGCTGAACTGAAAAATCCTGCAAGACAAAAAACGTCCTTCCACATTCACCTAAGTTAAGGTTTGAGGACCCCCAAAATCGGTATTTTTGGAGGCCTCCAGAGATTTTCAAAAGCCCCGAAATAACGATTTTAAATCGGCTCAAAGTAGAACTTTGGAGAACCCCAATAGATCGGGAAAATCTAAGCTAGAACTAGATTTCTATACATTTTATTTGTGTTGTGATCCATATTTTTTTTTTAATACAACACGCTGCTCACTTGCCAGGAAGCACTACGTGGAATACCTAGCGAAATTAATTAGGAATCACACCCTCGAAACCATCGATATCCTTAATGTTGACGACCTAGAAACCCTGGTAAAACGGACAGGCCTCAAACTTCCACCGAATCCATACGGAAATCCATTAACCGAGTACCAGGAAAAACTCGTTGAGGTACTTTTGCGACTCAACGCGGTAGATTTCTCATTTTGCCTTGCTTATTACCATCCTTGACACACCCTCCTAGTGTTTCACTAACTCTTGTTTTTGTTACGAGTGTTTTTGTTTTGTTCTGTACTACCGTAGGACTCATTACATTGAACACCTGGTTGCAATCGTGAGGAATAGTAAAATAGATCCGGCGGACGCCATGGACCCGACGGAAGCACTGCAGGAGTTGCGTAGGCATGGTAAAACTCTGCCCATGCGAGCCGACTACAACAGCGAGAAAGAATATCTCGTAGATTGCATTCAGGTTAGCTTTGAACGAAGATAACCAACAAACATTTTAAAAAGAGAGAGAAAAAAAAAAAAAAAAAAGTGGGAAGGGCAATTTTACGTGTCTACGCAGCTTTTGGTGTCTTTAATACATGACTAATGAATCCCATGGTATTTGACACTAACATTGGATTGTCCTTCAATAACCAATTCGCATTCGGATTGATCTCCCGTAAACTAATAAATTGCGTTTCATTTTTCAGATCGTAAAACGAGAGATCCCGCTAGAGTAAACACCAGTCGAAAACGTGCCAATTAATTCACATATTATTGAATTCATACTAAGGACCAGCAATCCGAATATGAACGATTACGTCTTAAGGATTGATTTAAGACAAGTTCAAACTCTTTATACCTACTTTACTTATAAATACAAAGTTACGTGATTTGCGTTTAATATATTATTCTGTCTCTTTTCTTGAATATAACCTAATATTGTACCCGAAATGACATCCAAATAATAAAAAAGCACTCACCGACAAATTCTAAGAAGCGTTGCCAGAGAGATTCAAAATCTTAAATTTTAACATAAGCCGTCGTAATTTTATCGGAGACTAGATACAAGGAAATCACTGCCGGAAACGCGAACGTTCTAGCCACGAACCTTCTCTCCTTCACGATACTTAGAAACGTCTTAAACCGTGGATCGAAGTTGGAAAACAAAAACCTTACCGTTAAATTGTAGGTAGAGATGACAGAAACGTTTTTGAAGTTCATATCGAGCTGATGAATTCCGCTACGGACGATTGAGCGGAGGTGGCACCTTTTTTTGCGCTAGAAGTTTTCAGTTTATTCGACTTTTTTTTCCTCTTTTTCTGATTTTGAGTCAGAGCTTGAGACATGAGATTTGAAGCTGGCTTGTTGGCTGGGACTATCCGCTTTTTGACGGTTGTTGTCGTAGTGTCGTTGACCTCTTTCATCGTTCGCTTGTTCTGTTGAGCTTTATTCTGCTGAGGTTTTTCATTCTTGGGCGGCGGTTCAACCGTCTTAGACGACTTCATAACAGGAGCCGGCGTCGGTCGTTGAGGTGACGACGACGACCGACTTCGTGAGTCGTAGAGGCTTGACAACGACGTCGAAGTGGGGTTGACGGCTGCGGCGGTCGATGAGCAGGAGGAGGAGGTGGAAGAAGAGGAGGTGGTCGTCGTATTGGTTGTGGATGTGAATGCCGTGGAAGAAGCACCTTTTGATGCCGAAGCCGTCGTCACTGTAGAGGAAGCTGACATTTTACTTCTTTTGACGGCGTCTGGATTCAACCCAGCCAAGTCATCCTTTTTACGTTTCCTCTTCTTTTTCTTTGCCAATGAACTCGCCTCATCCTTATTTTTACTATCATTCTTTTGCGAGGATTCAGCCACCGGCTTTGTGAGAGAAATCTTTGTAGTTTGCCAGCAAATGTGGCATTTCAATAACTGAAAAAATGCAATCGATTATTTTAGGATAAACAATCAAGCAGACATTTTACCAACCATAAAATTTGATCCGGCAAATTTCAATCTGTCCTTCGGTAGTTTACTAAAGTCACCCGAGCACGTCCGAAGTAGTTGTTTATAACGCTGAGGCCTTTTTTGCGGGGCTACCCGCAGAGAATATTGCCCGGAGGCCCAGCTCGAGCAACACCATCGGCAAGCAACTTTTTTATCGATTCTTTCAAATCCGTTTGGACGAGAATTGGCATCAACGGAAGAAGAGAGGGCATTTTTGAGCTCCAAGTGCTTTTGTCTGCAAATAAACAACGAGATAAAGTGTCATTCTAGGCGGCTTCAACTACGGAGGACTCCAACAAGGATCTAAACCATAACTAGTTTTTTGTTTTTTTTTATACAACAAAACCCAGCGAATTAGGGGTTCTATGACTTAACCCCGTGAAATTATTTTTTTGAGTGAGCCAACTCCGCGAATTTCGTGTTTCGAAGAGCCAAACCAGCTCAATTTGGTTTATGAACGACCCCACAACACGAAACTGTTGTTTTATGCGTGACCACACCGCGAAATTCCACCGTTCGGAATCAGTTAATCTGACACTCTGTCTGGTTTGGCTTGGAATCGATTCATGAGGGTGGGCCTGACTGCTGCGGCAAAAAGCTTACTTTTTGACGACTTCCCGCAGCTTAAATAACTGGCGAGTCCCTCCCCTGCCAGCTCCAATACCGTGTTTGAGCGCGAAATTTCCCCGAGAATCCTAAAATGTTTGCCAGTCTCGGTTGGATTCCTGTTTTATGTAAGCAGCACAAAACGTTCGTTTTTAGATAAATATCCCCAATCATTGTGCAGTCATTTTGCGGTTGCAAATCTCCTGAAACTTGCAATTTTGCGGCTGATAGTCATTCATGAACTCGCGATTAGTTGGCTTATTCCACGCTTGTTGTAAGCATTGACAAACTCAGGAATAGCGGACACAGCTTAGCGACGACGAATCATATATTTGGATGGGGGAGGGGGCGGTACGACGGTGCACGAGCCTCGTCAGTCTTCGACCCTTTTCAAACCGCAGTTTCGTAGATTTATCAATCTTTGACCCTTTTTTTTCATGGAGTTTATTCCTCAAAATCTCAAATTCACCGGGATCCTGGGGGCCCTACCAGAATGCTAAAGTGGTCGAGTGGGCGCACCTAGTGTTGAAACTATACCAACAAAGTATCGATACTTTACTCATTTGAAGTATCGAATGGGAAGTATCGAATGGTACTTGGTATCGGATGAAAAGTATCGATACTCATATAACTTGTTTACAGTATCGTATAAAAAGTATAGATATATACTCGGTATCGGTACAGAAGTAACGATACCAAAAGTACTTGGTATTGATTCAAAAGTATCGATACTTTAGTGGTATCGATTCAACAACCTTGTAATAAAACCCCTCCACCACCAACCAACAAAAGCACTACCATCTCTAATGATTTTTCGAGTCGTCAATCACTACTCCCTTATACAAATACAGATTCATTTTAATTGAAACACAATGCCTACTTAAGCTCGATGCACGCTATGCAACTTTTGAAATAGGATTGCCTACCGGTTTTAAAAAATATCCGGTCACTACCGGGGACCATAATATTTCCTTTCGACCTCCAAATAAATAGCAATCATGCTACGATAAATGCATAGTGTGCACCGAGCTTATAACTCTCTTACTTAACCGATACTTTTACGATACCAAATGAATCTACCCGATACCGAATATCTACTCATTTGAATCAATACCCATTCGATACCGAGTAAAAGTACTCATTTGAATCAATACCCATTCGATACCGAGTAAAAGAACTCATTTGAAACGATACCCATTCGATACCGAGTATTTACTCGTTTGAATCAATACCCATTCGATACCGAGTAAAAGTACTCGAATTGGTATTGATTCAAACAAGTAAATACTCGGTATCGAATGGGTATTGATTCAAATGAGTACTTTTACTCGGTATCGAATGGGTATTGATTCAAACGAGTAAACACTCGGTATCGAATGGGTATTGATTCAAATGAGTACTTTTACTCGGTATCGAATGGGTATTGATTCAAACGAGTAAATACTCGGTATCGAATGGGTATCGTTTCAAATGAGTACTTTTACTCGGTATCGAATGGGTATTGATTCAAACGAGTAAACACTCGGTATCGAATGGGTATTGATTCAAATGAGTACTTTTACTCGGTATCGAATGGGTATTGATTCAAACGAGTAAATAATCTGTATCGAATGGGTATCGTTTCAAATGAGTACTTTCACTCCGTATCGAATGGGTATTGATTCAGGTTCGTACTAGTTTTAATCAATATCCATTCGATACCAATTAAAGTACTCATTTCAAACGGTACGTTTCCGATTCCGGGAGTTTACTTGTTTAAATTAATTTTACAAATTTAAAAAAATAGAAAATACTCGGTATTGATTAAAAAGTATCAAATCGTACTCAGTATCGAATGAATAGTATCGATTCCAGAAGTACTAATTTCCCAGTATCGAATCAAAGTATCGAATTAGTACTTGGTATCGAAAAAAAGTATCGATACCATAACTGCTGGGTATCGATTGAAAAGTATCGATACTTTACTCTATTTACTGGTATCGATTCAACACTAGGCGCACCTCCTTTGCATTGCCGTGCCTTTGACAACTCCGAACCAGAAAGGTTCAGAACCCCCTGTTATAGAATAGAACCACTCACGTAGTTACACCATTGAAGCCGTTACATTGCTATCATAGACTAGACTCCCTAGGGGAGTAAACAACAATTTCAACATTTAGGCCCGCTTTGTCAATCACAGATTGAAGAGCTGACTAAAAAGTTCGCCTATTTCATAATCAAATATTACGTCATGGTTCACAGACGAATTTTCTTAATCAGTTCTTCAAATTTCTTAATCGACAATTGATAAAACGGGCCTAAGGCCCGATTTCACCAACTTCTTAAACTGTGATCAACAACTAAAAATTACGATTACAATGCAAACACTTGTATCAGAATTCATATGGGTCGTTATTGGCAACTACAATCACGATAAACTTTAAACGAGATTAGTCGTTCTTAACTTGCTTTTAGGCGTCCTACAGTTGTGTCCCACTTTCCGTCGTAAGCGTCCTACTTTGAGACGTCCTCGGAAACCATTTTCACAACTGGTCATCTCGGATATGCGCTCTTCAGCTTGGGGGGGGGGGAGGCATCCTTTTCACCCCCGTTTTGCGTCGAGGTTCCGCTGAAAGGACAACGAAGGAACGGGAGAATCTACGAGTATTGTTCGCGAGTATTGTTGAACGACAGGGGCCAATTAGTAGTTTAGGGCCTCTGACAGTTTTGACACGTTCAGATAGTAGTTTGGTGTTGGATGGAAAAGGAATAACGACATCCACTCGTTCAATTGTGCTCGAGTGAAGAAATAGTACCCAACGAGGGGGTCAAGAGGTGTGAAGCCGTTCATCCCTAGGTAGAAGTTGAATTGGGCTTTAATATGGAACTCTACAAGATTGTCGGAGTTTCCGTGTGACTTGCAACATGATCGACCGAAAATATTGGAGAGGATAAGGTCGGTCGTCCACTGGAAACGTTTTCGAGCGGCGCGACAACGAGCGTACATCCCAAAGCCTCAAATTAAATGTGACATCGTCCACTGCAGGCTTAGCAGCAGTGAATTCAATTTATGTCTTTTTGTATATACGCTCGATGTCGCGCCGCTCGAAAACGCTTCCAGTGGACGACCGGCCTAAGACAACTCATCATCAGGTGCTAGGTCCGTTCCAAGGGTGGAGCGAGAAACCAAAGCCAGCGAGCTCCACGATCGAATAGTTGCTCCTAGAATTTTTGAGCATCGATCAACAGGCCACTGGGTGACAAATCCAGGACGTTGTATGGGCAGCATTGTGTACAAACATGCGTCTAACAATACTGAAAATACTGTATTGAGGGGGAGCCCCCCCCCCCTCAAAGCGAGTTTTCGTCACCGTGCAGTAAACTACAGATACATAATGTGAAATAACATACAGTAGGCGAGAAATTCCAGTCCTAGCAATATAAACGGCACGCTTCAACAGATGCAATAAAATTTGAGTGACATTCCTTATCTCAAGAGCACTGCACACAAAAATACGGAAGGTGGCCGAAGATCAGGCCCAAATAAATTGATGCAATAGAAACTCACCTCAACTGCTGGTATATACTCCTGTGATATTCATTGGTGGAATTTTGTAACAAATTACACGATTGAACTAGAAAATCCTCAGTTTGACAATCCATTTTAAGGAGGACCCAAAAATGAGAACATCACAAAGGAAACAGTAAACCAGACTGGGCAGGTTTCAAAGAAGGCAACTGGTCCTGGGACGTCTGTTATCATAACGTCGTGCGTCAAAGGTGTTTTTTAACGTCGTGCTTCGTCTTGAAGTTTCTTGTTATTTTCTTTTCAGTTTTTGATCGTTATGTAATTTAATTTAAATTAAATTCGCTGAGGGATGGTCTTCTGCCGATCTGCCAAGGACTCAGGATTTCTACTCTAGTGGTTTGTCATGTTTCCAGTTATAATTGCCAAAGTTTTGCTCTGGGTGCTCCCAATTATTTCAACCGTTGGGAGTTACAAACCCGTAATTATTATCCACGGCGTTATGTCGGACAGCATCGCAATGATTCCTTTGGTCCACAGAATCCAGGAGGTAGGCAAAAATCCGAGGCAATCCAGGACATTTCACCTGTTCCTCGGCATGAGTTGGGCGATTTCGCTCTGTTTGGTCCCGGCATGGTCACCCTTTGGTTCACTCGCATGCTCGCTTCACCTCAGCATTTAAGCATTGCACCGTTGATAAATATCCTCATCAGTGTCTGGGCCACTCGGTTGGTTTTCTTGGTGGTGGGGGCACAATCCAAATTTACTCCAAGAAGTCGGTTCTTGGAACTAAATAACGTGCTAATTGGACAATATGATTGTTTATTTTTGGGGTGTTGGGAGAGGTACTGGTGGGTTTGCTAGTAATTCGATCAGCTTGGTTTCCAGTTTGGGGTCTGTCAGTTCCTACTACTGGTACTTGACAGTTTTAGGTTAAGTAGGCACGGGCGTAGTTAACCCCCCCCCCCCTTAACATCCATCTGACCTGGGATCGGCTGATGCCGAAGAGATAACACCGAGGACGAAATCGGGTCGGGGGCTGATGAGAACAAGGGGTCCACGGAAAGGCTGGGGAAGAAAGGCCGCGAAGGAGGGACTGAATCTCACACCAATGCAATTTCTTCTGAATTACTGGAGTGTCACACGCACAACAGCTGTCTTAGTTTTTATTTTCGGGCTCTTCTTGTGGTGCTGTGAGATTTGGTACTCCGTGTCGTCCTCGTGGTTCTCGTTGGGCATCGGTGACCTCGGTCCTTGCTGATTCGTTCCACTGGGTCAGTTAGAGGTTGAGGTAGTAATTTGGGGGTTGGAAGAGCTAAATAGACGAAAATCACCAACCTAGCGAAATAAGTTATCTGAATGAGCCAACACTGCGAAATGTATTTTGAATCGATTGACAGCCTTTTTTTTTTTTTTTTTTTAATGCAGTGAAACCCATAAAAAAGAGTTGCATGAGCCAGCCGCGTTGTGGGGTTTGAATGGGTGAACCCTGCAAAATTTGCTTTTTGAAAGGAGACAGACCCGAAAATTTTCTCTTTATAATTATAATGAGCCAATACCCTGGAACTTATGATGTTGAAGGGGTGAAATCCGTGCAACATGGAACTAGTTTCGGGGTGGACCTAGTTTCACCCCCCTATTTTACGAAAATTCGTGAACATCAATGCGACCCAAAATGTAGCAGGTTGTGGTGCTGCTGAGTCACGGAGAAGATCCTTCGAATACGTTATCTGGTTGGAAATAACATCTTTTATAATTATAATTGAAAGGATTGTGTTTAGGCGTTAGGGTAGTGTTCGTCGTGAAGGGGAGGATATAAAAATTCTTATTTTATCGCCTTTTCCCAACATCAAGAAGGAAAACGGCCAGTTGTTGTTCGCCGTCCTCCCAGCCACCCGAGCTAGTTATTATAAAATTGTGTTCAAAAGAAGTTTCAATGCTGTTTTAGCCAGTTTGATTAGTGTACACCAAAATTACGTTGGTCTAGTTCAGGTGCGTAGCCAGCCCATGATCAAGGAGTGGGCAGCTATAAGCACAGATCTATAGTTGGGGGGGGGGGGCGTACGTCTTGAGAAAAAGCGCTCGTTCGCGGATGAAATCCATATAAGGACATTTTGCGGCTAACACTGAGGAAAAACACCCATTCACGGCTAAAATTGAGGAATAGCTCTGATTCACGTTGAACTTAGGAAATAAATCTCATTGTTCGCGGTTGAAATTAAGAAAACACACCAATTTGCGATTTCGCGATGCAAAGTCCGGGCCGAAATGAAGAAAATGCGCTAATTCACGGCTCAGTTCGTGGTTTCTCGAACCAACATCTCGGTAATCATTGCGAAAAAGTGCTAATTGACCGTTTTTATATGTGTACATCTGAGCAAGTTTGCGGGTACAATTGAGAAAGAGCATGACCTAGCGCATACATTTTTTAAAATGTGCTTATTCACGCCGGCTAAAATCAAGGAAAATTGTTTTTTTGCATGTGAAATTGAAGAAAACGCACATTTCTAGGTTTCCCGTTGCAATTTCCGCGTCAAAAGTAATAAAATTCGCTAACTTGCGGATTATGTGGACCTTTTCACTGCTAACATTTGAAGGGGGGAAAAATTGCTCAAGGCAGAATTTGGAAAAATCACTAATTTGCGGCTAAAATTTAGGGAAAACGCATTGGCAAAATTCTCACTGTATGTTGTTGATTGGTGGAATTGTCGTGGCTAAAATTGAGAAAAAGCGTTCTACCGCAGGTCAAATTGAGGAAAAACTGATCTTTTGCGGCCGAAATTGACAGAGCGTACCAATCCGCGGATTAGGCGTAAATTGAAATAGTAAATCAAAAATGCGTTATTCCATGGTTTTTTGAGGTTTAAATGAAGAAAATAGGCTAGTCCGAGGTAGAATTGAGAAAAAGCACTCAGTTTCAGTTAAAATTAAGGAAAAAAGTCAAAAGCTCAATAACGAATAAAAACTCTGTGCAAGAAAAAACTCTGTGCAACTCCTCTTGAGGAAAACTGGATCCACACCTGTGGGCAACTTCACTGGCGAAAATATCACATGCACCATTGCCTTTTTGCAGGCTTATAACAGGATGTGGAGGTTGGAATCGCGTCAATTCACGGTAACCAGAGACTAAATTTCCACAGAAACGGCCACTATCCGCCAAAAAATAAATATCTGCTGGAAAACTGTCGTTTTTAGCCTTTTACTACGCATTTCATGTCGAAAAACTGAAAACTTCTCCCCTCGAAAGTTAATACTTTTGGAGCTAAACTTTAAATTTCAGACCTGAGACGGTAAACGAACCTGGCATTTCCTCTCCCACGAAAAGTCTCGCTGGCACAGCTGGCTAAACACGGTTTGAGCTTGCCAAAACCCACGAAATTGTGCAGTTTCAAGAGGGCAAATGCTCGCAAATGTGGTTTTCTTACGCGCAAAACCCTGGAAATTGGCGTTTTAGTGAGCCAGAAATCGCGACTGTGTTTTATAACAGTGCAAAATCCACGCAATTGTAATGTTTTTGAAAGAGGAAACCCCGCGAAGCAAGCCAAGCCAAAACCCACAAAATCGAGGTTTTGGTGAGCTCGCGAAAATGATTTCGCCCGGAAAATTGGCGTTTTCGTGTGTGAAATTTGTTTTTGAATGAGGCATCATTACAAAACTGGATTTCCAGGCACAAAAGTACGCGTTTTTTTTTTTGGTAGCCCCGCCAAAACGGTTTAGCAAGAGGAACCTGCAAAACTGGATTTTTTTTCGTGAGCCGGACCCACGAAAATGTTTTATACTGTGAATAATTGGCGAAATTGGTATTTCAGAGAGCAAAATTCGAGAAATTGGTTTTTAGTGAGTCAACCCAGCTAAAATCTGGTTTTAGTGCGCAAAATCAGTGACTCGGTTTCACAATTTCGGCCACTTCGCAAAATTGGTTTGTTAGCCACATAAATACATGAAATTAGACTTTCTACGAGCAAATTTTTTTTTGCAAGAGAGAAAAACCACAACAGTTTTCGTTTTTAGATAGCGAAATCCGAGTTTGAATTTTAAGTGAGTCGAAACTGCGAAAATGGGATTTTAGTGCGAAAAATCAGCAAAATCGGTTTCCAAATTAAGCCGACCATCGAAATCGGGTTGTCAGCAACAAACATCCGCGAATTTTTGTTGTAACCGATACGCGAAAATTTGTTTTTTGTTGGTTTTATTGAAATTCGTTTTATGGAACGAAATCCACGAAATTATTGTGTTTCTGTTAGCCAGATCAAGGAAAATGATTTTTTGCAAGAAAAATCAGTAAAAGTGGTGTCGTGGTTGAAATGTGATATGTTGGTGGCTCAGTGAGGCAGAGCTGCGATAGTGGTCTTGTAGTGTGTGAAATTTGGTTTTCACGACAGTAAAAAAAACAGCGAAGTTGGTGTGTTAGTGAGCGAAATTCTGCTGATTTGATTTGAACATTTTTCAATTTATTTATCTGTTGAAATTTTTGGTTTGGTTTGACACATTTTCTATTTATTCCTCTCATGAACAGTTTGTTGGTTTGACAAATTTTCTATTTATTTATTCTGTTTGTTGGTTTGACAAATTTTCTATTTAGTTATTCTGGTTGTTGGTTTGACAAATTTTCTATTTAGTTATTCTGTTTGTTGGTTTTTCTACTTAACTTTTTTACTATTACTAAACTTTTCTATTTATTTATTGTATGAATTGTTGGTTTGATCATTTTCCTCTTGACTTATTTGCTGCACGGTTTGTTTTGTTCGACTCTTTTTCTCCTCAGTTGTTTTACGAACTCTGCGTTTTCATTGATCTGTGGGACATTTTCGTATATTTATTGTTTATACTTTCATAGAGTTTCTGGGTTTCATTAAGTATTCAATCTTGGCCATGCTTGACTCCCTCTATTTATTCACCTTATATTGTCGTTCTGAAAGTTCAATTAGTGCACACCACAATGACATTGGTCTAGTTAAACAGTCGTGCCGGGAGTTTCCCGTATTCCCCTCCGTCCTATCCTCACCCACCACACACTTTCTGGACCGAGTGGAACGAGCCAGGTGAGTGTGTTCAACTTTCCTTTCACGGTCTTCCGGATTTAATGGCACTGTGTCATTCATCAATTATTTAACAATAAAAATCGTGGATACGGAATAACCGCCCCAACAGATTGACTGAAACATTCCCATGGAAATAGGTGTTTCGCCTTATCCATGGTTTTTAGTCGTTGGCACACACGCACAAACCACACCCTGCGCCCCCCTCTGTCCAGCACTGAGGAGCAGGTTTTTTTGCGCGATCAACTGTGGTGTTTGTCCACAAAGTAACGCCTCTTTCAACCTGGTAATCTTTGTGATATTTAGTTGCCCAAAACTCTACCGCCTTTGTAGTCTCACCGCTGGATCCTAACCTGTCATCACCTTATTGTGACTACAGCCATAAAATGAGGGAGGGGGGTGCAATAGGCTCGCGAGTCTTTTTTCTTGGACTAATTTGGGCTTCGATCCATCGCGGCGTAAGAGACGGTTTACTCCTCCAGAATGGGCTGCCACACCAGCAAGTTCGTTGACATCCCCCCCCCCCGCAATAACTAGACTTGAAGTCTCGCGAAAAATCTGTGTTTTTCTGTACTTCTGTATGAAAATCAAGCATTGGGCCCAAGACCATTATTCTGCGTATAATTGTTGTGTTGTTTCTTGTTATTGTTTAGTCACATCCTGGAACCAAAGTTTTTGTAACCGATCGTTTCGGGGGCTGGTCGAGTCTCCGTCCACTATGGCACCAAGTGCTCGAAATAGGCTCGGATGCTCTTCAGTTTATGTCATTTCACCCCGATGGCGTTCATTTGATTGGTAATGAACGTTCAGAGTACTTTTCTTGAGAATTCTATTCGAATTATTAGCATTATTATTATTATTTTTAGGCTATTCTCAGGGTGGAATCCTCGCGAGAGGAATTCTCGAGAACTTTCCAGAACACAACGTTAAAACTTTCATATCGTTGAGCTCACCGCAATGCGGCCAGTACGGAAGTAAGTGACTGGAAGAGTCGCGCCCTTTTCCACTTGATTTGAAAACGATTCTCTTTCAGCCGAATTCCTCCATATGTTTTTCCCCACTCTCGCCCTGGACACGGCCTACGAGCTCTTCTACTCCATGATTGGCCAGCAAACCTCCGTTGGGAACTATTGGAACGATCCGTACCATCAAAAATTATTCTTTGAGTACAGCAACTACCTGCCGTATTTGAATAATTTAATCGAGTCGGAGAAAAGCGATGGTTTCAAGCGAGGCATCACTAAACTCGACCGTATGGTCCTCATCGGTGGACCGGACGACGGTGTTATTACACCCTGGCAATCAAGGTAGGTTGACCGCGTTGATTTTGACCGAAAAAATATTAATGATGATGGTGGTGGGGGGCAATAGTCACTTCGGTTGTTACTCTACAGGAAATGTGACGGTAGATGAAATGAAAGAGCAAGGATTTTACAAAAATGACAGTTTTGGCTTGCGTACTTTGGACGAAAAAGGGAAGCTCAATGTTTTCTCAGTACCTGGTTATTCGCACTTCGATTGGCATTCGAATTTAACGATTTTAGACGAATATGTCATCCCTTTTCTAGACTGAAGATGACTACTAATATAATTTAATTTTGTTTAAATTAATTAATTTATTAGGAGAATAAACGCTTTATTAGTCTAATCTATTGGGGGAAAACGTATTATTCTATTATTATTCAATACGCCTCCCGCAGCATCCTCATTCTACAGCAGATAAGACGCCCCTCCCTCCCTAATTGGAACAAATTATCCTGAGTAACTCACAAGAAAGAAATTATTAACTTTGAGTTTATTCATCGGTCGTCAACACCGAGTTTAAAAATTAATCGAGTGTTTGTCTTCTGCAGATTATCCGCAATTTATTAATCAATTCTTTCCGCTAAATAAACAGATAAGATACTACAAATTTGAATGATCGGGCTAGCACTTCAATTAGTGTGTCGAGAAAAGCAGTTTCCCGTAATTTTTTTGGAATGAAGGTAATTTTCTACGCCTACATCACAGTCCTGGGGCTACTACCCTGGAAGGGACACTGTTCTCCAGGGCAACCGTTAATTTTGACGCCCTACATAGAAAAAAACCTTCTACAGCAGGGTCGCGAAGCGGCCACCGTACCGCCTTTGATCGACAACGTTCAAAGCTACTCCGGATTTTTCACCGTGGACAAAAGGTACAATTCCAACATGTTCTTCTGGTTTTTCCCCGCTGAAATCGATTCAGAAGGAGCTCCCGTCGCTCTGTGGCTTCAAGGCGGTCCAGGAGCGTCGTCCATGTTTGGACTATTTGCTGAAACTGGGCCATTCTTTTTGACTAAGGAGCAAAAATTGTCGAGGCGGGAATACGCTTGGACGAAATATTTCAACATGATTTACGTCGACAACCCCGTCGGAACCGGTTTCAGTTTTACTGACCGCGACGACGGTTACGCGAGAAATGAAGATGACGTCGGGAAAAACGTCTACGAGGCTTTAGTACAATTTTTTAAACTTTTCCCCGATCTCAAAAACAATGACTTTTACATCACCGGTGAATCGTACGCCGGAAAATATATTCCAGCGACCGCTTACAAAATCCACACGAATAACCCTCAAGCGGAGGCTAAAATCAACCTTAAAGGAATCGCTATGGGCAACGCGCTGTGTGATCCTGAAAATATGGTCGATTACAGCGACTATTTATATCAGATCGGACTGATTGACACTACAACTAAGAATATATTCAAAGGAAAAGAGAAGAAAATGATATCGTATATTCGTCAGGCTAAGTATTACGAAGCGTACGTAATTTTCAGGGACTACGTGTTGAACGCTTCAGCGAAAACTGACTTATACAACTACACAGGATTCTCATTTCATTACAATTACTTGTACAGTAAAGACCACAACCCGTATGGTGACTACGCTAGTTTTCTCAACAAAAATGTCATCAGGAAAAGTCTACACGTCGGAAAAACACCTTTCGTCGAAGGAACCACCGTGGAGAAATTTCTAGCGAATGACATCATGCAATCGGTTAAACCTTGGGTGGAAATTCTCATCGACAAGTACAAAGTTCTACTATACAACGGTCAGCTCGACATCATTGTCGCCTATCCACTGACGGTGAATTTTGTTAAGGGCCTCAAATGGTCGGGATCGTCCGACTATGCCAAGGTAGTGAGGCGTCAATGGCACGTTAACGGTGATTTGGCCGGTTACAGTAAAACAGTGGGGAATTTCACTGAAGTTCTTGTACGAAACGCGGGTCATATGGTGCCGCAAGATCAGTCACTCTGGGCATTCGACATGATTTATAGATTTGTCAATGGAAAGTCATTTTAAGAGATGTTTTCGTGGTCAAACCAATTTTCAATAAATGTGTTTTTTCCTCTTAGTTTCACAGAAGTAAGATGTACTTCTCCTAACATGTATAATAATATAAAAACCAAAAAGTCATCGTCCTGTACATGCAGAAACTTGAGTTGGATCATTATTCTGCATTACGCACGCGCAAAGGATTTGTAGACGGCTCAAAAATCCACCATAGCCAGTGAAAAGGCGTGAAGGCCCATTACAGGAGTTTTGGCTGGATGTGCTACATTGTGTTAATTGAGCTATTTCTGCCATGGTGGGCTTATATGAACCATGTCCAGCTCAAATGAACCACATTGAAATAATTATACCCAAACATTTACCCAGTTAAAACAATTTTTGGGAATGAGGGGGGGGGAGGCAAAAATTGGACGAAACTGCGTGCCTTGGGGGTTTTCGGTACGGTGACTATAAAAATTCGAACGGGTTTTCTATCAGACGAGCCGTTAAAATTGGTTTTCTTCTGATTCCGGCGCTTTTGATGCGTTGGCTCGTCGACAGCACAGCTCTAACCGACAGCATAACCGAGCAATCGACAGTCCAGTGAAATATAGGGTATTTACCCTTTTATCGATAGCTGCTCTGACGCTTCTGGGCTTGTTGGCTCGTCGTGCCAGCAGCATTCCGCAACTGACTGTTGTCTGGGGAACTCATCAGCCGCGAACGGGCTCAAATCGGATTACTTTGAACGAATCGCCCAGAAGAAATTTGCATAAATTGCCAAAATTTTGCATAAATGACCACAAATTAAAATTGGGCTGCATATCGCTGGGGTTTTCTTAACTCGGGGAACACGAAACTGCAAGGATTTTTGATCAAACTAGCCGTTGTACGGTTCTCCTCTGGAATTTTGCCGTTTTCGTTTGCGTGAAAAACTCCAGCCACAAAAATCTCTAAATAATAATCACAAAAAGCTCTAACCAAATAAAGATGAACAAAAAAACTGTTACCCACAAAAAGCTCTAACCACAAAATGTTTGAACCCGTAACCACAAAAAGCTCCAAGCACAAAGAATTGTAACCTCATAAACATTGAACCACAAACGTTCTAACCTCAAACTACTCTAACCACCACCAGAAGTTTGAATCCCAGAAAGCTCTAAACACAAAAGCTCAAACCACAAAACCCCAAAACACAATAAAAAATTGAGCCCCAAGCCAGAGTACTACGATTCCAGTGATTTCGGCGCTGTGCCCCGTTTCTTTGGGGCCGCACGAATTTTCCTCTCGACGGCTGACATCGTGAATAAGCGCTCATTTTCGCCCCATTCAAAGGGTGCTGACGACCCCCCCCCCCCGGCTGCATTCCATTAGGAACCTGTTAAAATGCGTCCGGCTCAAATCGTCACAAGTTTTTGGAAATGACCCAAAATCGTAAAATCGCCGACTTCCTAACCCCTAGAGTATTTTGGTTCAAATGGTCCACATTTTAGACGAAACTGCGCACTTTTGGGATTTTCCATCAGTTCAGCCCTTGAATTAGTTCTACTTGTCATTCGGGCAGTAAGTTGGGGTACCGACAAACAGAATGCAATTCTGCGTTCACTTAAAAAGGTCAAAAATTAGTTTGGACGACGTTATCTTGGTCTATTTTTACTGTATCAGACAGCTGGCTATCGCTGTCTCAAGTCTCTGAGTAGAAAAAAATATTGGCATCACAACCAACCGTTCAACCCAAACTGCTTGCTCAGCCTAGGGATAAATTGACTCTTTTCGGGTGAGCTGTAGTTCTCTTCGAGACCAATAAGGCGGAGAGCCCCCCCCTCCTCCAGGAGTATTAATTCCGAAGAAAATAAGGTTTGCGAACGTTGTGGCGTCCTAATCGAAACGTAGTCTCAACGAACCAACCACCACCTCGTCTTCAACGAAAATACTTCTAAATTTAGAGTTCAAATAAAATCAAAATTAATTTACTGTAGCCTAAATAAATACTAATTTAAAAAAATGATCGCAATTATAATAACCGATTTTAGCTCCCAAAACTAGAGCTCTGTCATGAAGACGGCAGGGCAACTTTACAAAAGTGTTCATATATATGGCTCGACATTTATGGCGAATAAATAAATTTAAAAATTAGTTCTTTCAGTCCTTATGAATGATGAAGTCCCAGGATTCGCTCCATCTCAGCTTTAGTACGTCGGCGGCGGACAGACGAAAAGTTCCGTAGGATAGGACTGAGAATTTTTTGAAAACAACGACGATTGCTACGCTCCAGAGGAGGACGAACAATGAGAACGCTGTTTGAATGAATTTGTGTCTCCTGCGGGAATTAACAGACTTTCGTAACATTTAAGAAAGGGAATTTTGGTGGGGAGGGGGTTTACCTCGCTAGGTCGTGTAAATGTTCGACTACGGCAGCTGTTAGCAGGAGCTTGAAAATAAATGCCGGCAGGTAGTGATGGAGAAATAAGGTACGATCGACGAAGAAAAATGGGATATAGTGAAAAAAATAGCCCAGGCAAAGGGTGCCGCCAATCCTCAAAAACTGATCCCACTCTTCTGCAAAAAAAAACAAAAAACGGAAGCGTTAGAGGAGAACGAATGGTCCACAACTTATAAGGAACTCTACCTGGACTTAAATCGAAACACAACCGTCTTCGTCTCAATAAATAAAATACCAAAAGTATTAAATAAATTGCGAGGGAAGTTGCGCCCGAATACCATATAACAGCGTTGCCCAACAAATGAATTTGTCCCTGTAAATATCCGTACGATGTGTAGACACATTTCCAAATAAAAAATCGCAAAATTGTCAACTCACATTATGGTGAGGGCTCACCCAGTACGCGATCCCCCTGACCATGAATGGCCATTCAAGAGGATCGCTACTGTACATATGACTTTGAACGGTCCCTTGCGATGGAAACAGCATTTTATGTTGTAGTTCGAAAAATTTCAACCAAAAAGAGAGGCGAGTCCCGGTCAATGGAATCATTTCAGCGTTTATTAGATCTCGTTCTCTTTCTTTCTCGTCGTCGGCTAATAAATTTCAAAAAAGAAATGAGTGAGTAGGGAGCGGAGGGAGGGTATGTTAAATTACTTTTCGTATAACGGTGCTCTTCAACGTTCCAAACGGTGTCGTCCTGTTGAATCACCTTGTCAGTGACCACTTCCATCTGATTGAAAGCCCAAGACGGCAATTGACGACCCGAATATTTCAAAGCCTGACCCGAACCGACGTGAATCAATCTGATTTGTGATTGAATCGTGTGCCAGACGTCGCCCTCCTGGTCTTTATTGATGACGTCGACTCGCCAGAGTATTTGAGGCGACATTGACACGTTATAATCCACGTAGCAACTCACTTCCTGGATGGAATAAAATGTAAGGAGAAGGAAGTTTATGACTAATTTTTTTGGACAATTGGAAAAAAAAATCGAGACCTGGTTATGGGGCGACATAGGGGCGGACACATCGTGCGAGTTGAGAGCACGACCCGTGATGCCATGTACTAAATTAACGACATCACCGTGTTTAATTGAATCAGGCGGGTCGGACACGACGAGATTGTCCTTGTTGGGACGTCTGACAATCCACCAATTATTAAGATCCTTAAAAAAAAACGCCAATGACCGTAAAAAAAATGTCCGGGAAGTCGCGGGAATCAAATTCTACCTTAAAAGTGTAACAAGTGACTTGCTGTTGATGAGAGCTGCCTCTCTTGTCGGGGTAACGTATTGGATACACTTCAACGTGCGAATGTAACCAGCAAGCCTTGCCATGAGTGTGTCTCAAGGTGATTTGCGAGCCGTGGGCAACTTCTAATGGCTGTCCTTTAGTGATGGACGCAAGTCCTCCCTTCAACCGAGCAACATCAACATTAACGATAGAAAATCTTAGGGAAGGTTGAGGCGTACTTCGAGGCTCGCTTGAAAAGCGCTCGTCATCACTGAATCGTGAGGTCCGGCTTTGTATAAAACAGATAGATGAACGTAGAAAATCGATAGATAAATAGCGATCGGAATAAGCGTCATTACTAGACATCGACCGAGGCCGTGTAGGAGTAAGAGTTTGTCGGAAAAATCCTTTCTGGGCAACATCCACCAAAAATGGGACCAAGTGTGACACACTGCCAGAGCCAGCGCGAAGAATCCCACGTATTTGACGCTATTAACAAAAATCGAAAAGTTTTTCTCAAACGATAAGAATTATTACGGGCTATTACCACATAGCTAGTGTGAGAAACCCCATAGAAAGACTTAGCCAGAGCCATTCCTTCACGGTATCAAGATTCGAGGAGCATTTCTTGAATTTTAACAATAAATAAAGGCCAGCCAACGTAAACAGTAGAAGCATTGGCTCCATTAGAATGAATCTCGACTGCGTCAACAGGGCATTGTCTGAAATTTGAAAAAAAAAAAAAAAAAAGTATCGCAAAATTTGAAATACTGAGACGGAGCGTGCCTGTCTCACCGAAAAGAATAAGAAATCCCGCTAATGTTGCCGTCCACTGCTTGCAACCCAATTCCAACATGAAATAATACGCGGCAGGTACCACCAGACTTCCGCAAAGAGCAGGAACGAGTCTCAGAGCGAAAATGGGCACAGTGTCATCGTACTCGGAGCCGATTCTATCAAACTTGAATTGACCTGTTCGCATGGGCATAGACTTTAGGTTTTATTTGCGGAGGGGGGGGGGGCTTGAGCTGTTGGCTGACTGGGAAGGGAGGGAGGGTCTAGGCACTAGAAAATTTAGCAATACGTAATAGAAGAAAGAAACAAAATTATTACAATGTAAGAAAAAATTATAACAAACAATACACACCAATTTCCTGAAATTCGGTCCTTGAAAAAAAAAAAAAAACACGATTTTTCGCTCATTCAGAATCAAATTTCAAAGATTCGGCTCTTTCAAAACCAAATTTCGCCTTTAAGGAAGCCAAACGTCGCGATTCTTGCCCTTTCAAAACCCAAATTTCGCGGATTTTTGCTCTGCAAAATTTCGTCCATAGAAGAGGCAAACGTAAACCTAAAACTGGCCTCAATTCCTAAATATAACCCGCGAAATAAGGATTTCCAGGCACCGAATCCACGAAATTTCGTTCTGAAATTAGGCAACCACGCGTACAGTTACTATTAAATTTTGTTCAGAGTGTCGAACCAGTGAATTTTAGTCACAAAAAGCTCATAGCTCTGTCAGAAAAAACTCCGACCACAGAAAAGCTTAAAACCCGCAAAAAACTTCGATCACAAAAAATATCCGGTCATGGTACCCGTTCACCCCCCCCCCCCACAAGGACACTACGCCACAGACCGGCTACAAACCAAATCTTAGGTCTAACGAAACTTAAATTTCTGTCGTGATGGTGGGGGGGGGGGACTTACCGTCAAATCCGGCCAGCCAAGCAACCGCGCTAACCAACATTTTACCCAGGGGAGGGTGTAGGTCGAAGAAAAACGTGTTTTTCATGTACATGCCCACGTACTTTCCAAAATGAAGTTCGTCAAATCTGAGAAAAAGGCGCGGTGTCGATTATATTTCAAGATTCATGGAATTCCACAAAAAATCTCGACTTACACGATGTGTTTGGGCTCTGTCAAACGATAAAATCTTGTGACAACCGCCAGAACGAAAAGGGTAATCGCCACGGCGTCAAGTTCGACGTTGACGAGAAATCGTTTGTCACCGGACTGGTAGTGTTCAGCCGGGAAGTATCTCTCGTAGACATTGTTGGAACTCTGAGATTTTTTTTTAGTAATTCATGATCATGTTGCTGTTTAATTGAACATGTAGTGATCATACCTGAATAAAGTTGGCCTTGTGTACATTGTTTTGAACGTCTTTTTCGTCGTTGCTACGAACTTTTCTTCCGTTTTGAACTTCATCATTTTCGACAACGTCTTTTGTACCGGAAGAGCTTCTCGTCTTTCTACTCCTTACCTTACTGCTCGATTCCATTTTTCCCTACACTATTTTCCGCAATATCCATCAGCATTGAGCGGTTTTTTGTTTATATCTACCGAACAACACCTTTCTTTCCTTTCGTTTCCACATCATCCTTCAGGTAGAACTGGAACGCAAAAGGTAACGGTACTTTCATCCCTCTTATCCAACTCGCATACTTCACCCTCCTATCACACCAACCACTGCTCCTTAAATTCATCCCTTCATTGATATTTTTCCCTCCTTTCGCTCGATTCTTCTAAGGCATGGATTTCACGGGTACGGTACATACAAACAATAAAACAAGACAGTTAAATCCGTTAAAAAAATGTCAAAAGGGTATTGACCTTAAGATGGCTCGCTTTTTAACCAAATACGAATTGGTGGTTGGGGGGGGGGGAGCTGCCTTGATCCTCGGCGAGATGTAATGAATGGGATTTTTGTCCATTACTGGGCGGCCTAGCCCATGGGAGAACTTAAATCAAAGGGCAATAAACAATTCGTCCATCGACAAAATCTCTTTGGAACGAGGGAAAATAGCTTGGCAATGATAGCTGGGGGTAGAACCGTAAGAAATGCCTGGAAAGGGCCTGCTGTGCGAGGGCGTAGCTAGATGGGCAGTAAAATGGTCATTATGTTGTTAAAAGGGACTTGCTCAACAGGCAACAGGTGACTGATGTGTTAATATTCGAAAGGTGGTTGAAGGTTCCTGTTTCTAAAATACGCCCTCCATGAAAATAGTGAGACCAGAAGAAACTCTAGACACCTCTCTCTTGTAACTTGTAAGGTTTTTTTTATATGTGGCCAAAACCACCGAAATGAACGTGTCCTGGCCACATTTCACACTACGTTGAAATTTTCTCGTGGCCCGATATTTTGGAAGGGAAAATTACGGCAGAATCGTCCAACTTGCTGGCCTTAGGAAAGGTTTGTGTACTTTTAGTGGGCATAACCTGAAGAGAACCTAAAGAAGGGGACGTTCAATCTACATGCTGGATTGCTTGACTTGTATATTTTTGTGCTTACCGATGAGTGTTTTGCGTTAGTTAGTCTAAAATGAGAATAAATCGCCAGAAAAAAGTGAACAGACATTTAAATTTTTATCAAAATAACTTCGGATTCAGACGGCCATTTCAGATCCTCGTCGATGGAACGTTTTGTCACACAGCCCTTCAGGTGAGTGAAGCAGGGTCTGCTGTACTCTTTCTAACTCTTTCATAGTGGTCAGTGAGTTTTTAATTTTCGGGGAGCTGCAGCTCAACAGTTAAAAAGAGAGGTAACAAGCCAAATCCAAGTAGCTGCGAGTACTACAATGCAGCGTGTCAAGATCTGTTCGTTTGTTGTTCAGAGCTGGTGGGATGGAGATTGAGCAGTTTGGGATTGATGGAGCCTTTTCAAGTATTGTAGTTTAATTCAGTGGAATGGCAATGTTTTGTCCGTGTGAACAACACACGGGCCATAAATCCTGAAGCCAGATAACAGATGCTGTAGTTTAGTTCCATCACAGCCGAGGTTCCTAGGCCAATGAGTATAGTTGGGGGATGGACGACACGGTTACCAAGGCCAAATTTTCTGAAAGCCGGACAAACTTCCTTTTGAAATGCTGAATTCAGTGTCGAAAAGCCAGGCACATGGTTATTAACTCCGACTCACTCAAGTATTGGTGACATTTCCTTTGGTTTTTGTGGTCAGGACTTTTTATGATTAACCTAACTAAGGCTAAGGCCGATCCATGCCGATAGCTACAGGCCAGTGCCAATCACCGGCAAAATTAGTGAGATGCTCATGTTAAAGCGATTAATACTGTCGTTTTTGGATCTTGGATTTTTGATTGATCCGCACAATTTGATTATTTTGAGATCCAGGACCACTAGATTGGTTTCTTCATGGTGGAAACTACACAAAGTGATTACCGAAACCTCCACCGACTACTTCCAGCAAAATTGTTTTCTTATGGTGGATTTCACCGCCTTGGCCTAAGTTTCGGCTTAAAATTAAGTCGGACTTAAGGGGAAAAATACATTTTATGTAAACAAACCTTAAGCCGAGATGGTGAAATCCTCCATTAGTGAAGCCAACCCTTGCAATTAGTGTTTTTAAGAGGAACAGGAATAGTTCGAGAGCTGGCGACAGTCCCATTCTACCGGAAATGCATAGTTTTGGAAGGTGTGCAAAATGATAGTTGACCCTCTATTTACGAGTCTGGGAGTCTGCCGTTCTGTATCTGGGGCCTAAGGATTACACATGTAACTGGTCTCATCCAAAGGTTTTTGGAGCTAAATACGTATACGAACGTCCGCGGGGGGCATTTTCCACCAGCACCCAAAGCCGGTAGACGATCATATTACATATTCATTTTTTTAACGCAGTTGGGGCAAATTGGGGACGTTGGGGCCAGACGCCGGTAGGCGATCGTATTCGTATTCAGCTTCATACTACCTGTCGAATAGGACCAGTTTCAGTTAGTTAATTTCCTTTCAGGTAGTTTGACTGGTCACTAAGGGCAAATGCCCCAGGAAGACGCTGGCAGACGATTATATTCGTATTCAGCTTCATAAAACATGTCGAATGATTCCAAAATATCCGATACATGTACATTTCTCATTCACCGAACGTATTGGTTTATTCCGAGCCAAATCTGGATGCATGTTTTTAGTGTATTTCATTCTAAAAATGCACCATTGGTCTCGCCCTGATGGTCGCACATATTTCTAGCTAGGCTAGTTTTTCGAATGACCCAAAGCATCGATTTTCGTTTCATTTTCATGACGCGGACGCGAACCACCAAATTGGGGTTTTCCACGACTAAACCTGTTCGGGCAAGAAAGCCCACCCTGTAAATATTTCTTTAATTGCCGCTGTCAGTTAGCTTGGTCTTTTTTCTATGTGTATAATGAATAAAATAATGTCCCCTGCTCAATGGCAATGACTGGTGTGTGAGAGCGGGGCAGTGACGTTTGGACTTGCGCGTCGAGAGTTTTTCTGGACTGTTTCTCCGGCGTGCCGCTGCCTGTACTCAGTCTGGCCTTTGAACCGTCGAGCTGCTCCGATGTCATTTTCTGTTTCGCGTTCCAAGTCGCGAAATTAATTGACTCAAATAGCTGAAACTTGAGTTATTTGCCGATCAAGCAACTTTCTGACGAGCCTGAGTCAGTCGTGTGACGGATTGTGACCTGTTCTAAATCATCTGTGAAGACTGTGAGAACACAAGGACTAAATTTTCGCTCTGCACTTGCCAAATTAATATTGCCAGCCAATGCATATATGATCCTAATTAGGATCTGGTCCTCCGGTTTTTAGTCTCGCAAGCTCAACTGAACGTTAAAATCCTATCACTGAAAAACAGTACAAACCCAAGTTTTATGAATAGCGAAATTAGGGTTTTGAACGATACAACACAGCAAAATTGTTCATTTTTTCCACGAGTAGGTACATTCCGCATTTGTTTTTTGAAGAGCCAATGTGTTTCTGCATGTGCGAAGAATGCTAGACTGATGGACTGCCAAATATTATTTTAAAAGTGTCTAGTAGCTGGATGGATAACTAGTTTTTCTGTTCATAAGTTTCTGCAATGTTTATTGGCGGATGAACGTTGGGGGCCGAATTCCTGGTATAATCGAGTTCCTATGGCCTACATTGCAATTGAAGCGCAATTAATCAAGAATCACCTAATTCAACTCAGTATTAGCGGCGCCAGAGCCTCTTATGGGAACTGATCCAGCTGTACTCTTCGGCCCTGTACTTCGCGGGCCTTTTGGGTCGGTGCGCGGTTTGTTGTACTCACTCCACCGTGAATGCTCGCACTATGCCCGGATAGGCCGTGTCAAAGCTCGCCGCAGCCTGATACCGAAGTGGGCAAGAGCAGGACTTCTAACCGAGCAGGGTCGCACTGTATACACTACTCGTGCAATTATTGATGACACGCATTGATGGGACAAAATGATGTATTTTATTACCTCTCCGGCCTTATGTCCTAAAAAACGACGATTTTAGTCGTAGAAGATGGCGGACGTATGTTGCCTGAAGTGTTTATTTTCTTTCTGATCTGTGCCAACCTTCTCGCCGAGTGCAGTTGTTATAATTTTGTCGCTGGCTCGTCCCCCCTCCCTAGAGCTTACCTACAAGGAAACCTTTTAACCGTCTCTCATACGTTCTTTTTATGTTTTCAGTCAAAACTCAACGTTCAAGATCAACTTACGGCATATCTTGGAGATGACATAAAAATTCTGACGACGCCGTGCGCTATCATTGAAACGGAGAAACTGGGTAAGCCACCAATAGAGCCCTTAAACTTCCCTTTGCTCCTTGGTTAACATAACTTCAGCTTCTGTATATCAATACAAATTAAACAATAATGGAACTCGCCTGAAATCCTAATGAGAGCCTCATCCAAAAATGTTCTCGTAACTACCCAAACTTTAGTCCCTGCCCTCCTTACACAGTACCGCTGCTTCTGTAAACAGACTGTGTGTTTCCTATTTTAGGACCAGCAGTGTACGGAGCCATGCTCATTCTCAAACAGTTCGCCGTTCATCGGTGCGACCATAAAACCCCCGTGACGGGACCCGAATGTATCCGACAAATGGTCGCCAAACGTAACCCTCGGCGTTATTTTATCGCCACTCAGGATCGCACGCTTCAAGCCGCGCTTCGTTCACGCCCTCCAGTCCCCATAATTTTTCTCCATCATAAGGCGCCCAATCTGGACCCACCGTCCGTTCAGTGTACTGTTTTGGCTAAGAAAATGCAGGATCGAAGGTTCGTTCTCAGTTTTGTTAATTTTTGATTTGGAGGCTTTGAACTGTCATTCTGTGTGTTTCAGTTTTAAAGTCAGCGAGGATGAACAAAAGAAAATCGTCGAATTTAAAAAGACTGTTCTCGGTGAAACTGATACTCCCGTCAAGTTTAGGAGGAAAAAGAAAAAAACTGGTGGACCAAATCCGCTTTCGTGTAAAAAAAAGAAAACCGACCCTAAAGGTAATAAAAAAAAGAAAAATAAATCGAATACTTGAATGAATATAATTTACTATTTTATGAATAATTAGTCTTGTACTTTTTGATTTCTACCTTAATATGGTGAATATTTACAAACTGGCTGCGTGCCTGCAACGTAAGAAGCTTATTGAAACGCTCGTACAAGTGTAAAAGGTGACCGAGGGCGAGCTGGAGCAAAGAGGAACCGGTGACGAGGCTTGGAAAAGACGAACGTATTTCCTTGTCAAGAGCCTCTAATGATCCTTTCCACTTCAAGGTGAATGCTTGAGCCGCGGATAAAGCTTTACCTGCGGGAAGAGTGTCGCGTTAAATTGTAATTTTCCGGGCCATTTTAAAGCCGATTAAGTGTCACCTTCGACTTTCTTTAAATGATCAGGCTGGTCGGCGAACGGTTCGGTTTCTTTGACAAACTGCATGATACCGCCGAAAACTTCAATCTGCGACAGAATAACTTCAACGTATTCGGTGCTGTACTGTTGTAGAAGTTCCCTAATGCATTCAACTTCTTTGCAGTTCTCTCTCGTTCGCTCCTGTAAGTTTTTTTGTTTTTTTAAAACAATTGCGGCCCTAATTATATCGTTCAATTTACCATGAGCACTCCAAGGATCATGTCGTAATTATTTATTAGGAACACTAATTGATGAGACCGAAGATTGAATTGTCCTGCCATGCCGAGAAGAAAAAGTTTAACTTCTTCCAATAGCTGAGCCAATAGACGGCTGACTCGTTCATCTGGAAAGCTTTCGCTGATGCTCACTATCGCGCCGCTGAATTCAGCGTATCTTCGGGCAATCTTACAAGGTTAGCGTCAATAAATTTATAGAGTAATGAGGGTGGGTGGGAGTGGGGGGGTTCATCTCACATAGTGCGGTCTCATTTCGGCTCCAAACTTCAAACAGTCGCAATCTTTGATGCTCTGTATGTTCATATGAAAGACGTACTCGAATCTAGGCCATAAAATACTCAATAGTTCTTCCCAGTAGTCGTCCAAAGCGGCGTTGGCTCGTTTGTGACATAGAATTTTGTACCGGTTGATGAGTTGAATACATAGGAACAATGAAATTGTATCGTAGGACGTGTTGACGTAGTTTTCCAGGTTTTTCTGTTAAAAATACGGAACGCAGTTACAGCAACTTGGTGCTACAGCTACCCACCGCAAGGAAAATCCGTGTTGTACGATAAGACTAGAGCCCGTAAATTGGCAAGCACTGCGCAGTCGCAGTTTATTCAAGATTACCGTCAGATCATCCAAATCGTCCTAAGAGACGTTAGTCATACGGCCAGTTGGCAGGCCCCAGAAATTATCGTACAACGCTGTTTTTCGTATAGTCTCACGCTCAGTAATTTCACAGTCCGTCCCATTATTTGTGAAAACACGTCTAAAGCGGGCTTGTTTTTTTTCACCATAAAAAACTCGTTGATGAACAGATACTCTCGAGAAGCATTGTCCACCAGGGCATACTGTTCACTTCGAAACAACGCCTCATAAGGGAACTGTTGGGCAAATGCAAAAAATTGGGTAATTTTTTAAAACTTTTCTACCATCCCAACGCCGCGTACCTTTTGCTCAGCCTTTTGAGCCGAATGTGGTATTATAATCGGAGCTTCCAGTTGACTGTCAAGAACGTCGGCTCGCGTTCCAATTGAAAACACGGTGGTCTTTTGTTTAAAAGTGGTCGGCTTGTGGAACAAACCTCGAGATCGGGTCTCCTCAATACCCATCAAATCGTCTTTGGTTGCGGCGTTCTCATACTAAGAGAGGGGGTGAATTTAACGGTCACATTGATGCACAGAGTCACAAAACGAACCACAAGTTTAGACAGAAGAGTTGAATACGATTTGAAATAGGAATAGTATATCCTGCCCATGGTGTTGACATAGTCGTTACACACTTCCTGAGCTACCGCTCTTTCATTATTTAACGCAAACTCGAAGAAAAACCTATTAAAAAAAATGTTAAATTTAAGAAATTCGGCCTGTCCCCTAGCCCTTCGCTTACTTATGTTTAAGCAGAGTGTTCTGTGGTACTTGATAATTCGTGTGAGCTTTTCTCAATTTACTGATTTGTTCCATGAGGTAAGCCCTAATTTTGGTGACCGCTTCAATTTTGAGCATTTCAAGAACTTTTCGAACATCGTCACAGCTCCGTAGCTCCTTGGAACTTTGCTCTTTAAAAAAGTTCATCTTGTCGTTTAAATGGTTCAAGTGAACTAGGAATTCTTTATCGGAGGCTGGTACGTCTAAGATTCCACTAGAAACAGGAAGGAGGAGGTCACTCAAGTGTTCGAGGCTATCGTATACGAGAATTTACGTTATGAGAGAGTCGGGCACCACCATATCCTCGACGTACTGGCTCAGTTGTGCCCTCACGGCCTGTCTATTGTGCAATTGCTGGTTCATGACTATTGACTTCTTTTGTAAAGAGACAATTTCACTACTTATGCTACCCAGATCGGCTTGAAATCCAATCAACATCATTTCCATTCGCTAGGTGAACAAAAACACTATTTTAAACGCCAGCCGTAGGAAAATGTAAAATAGTCGGACTCACTTCGAGGATGCTGTCGCAGTCGGCAATCTGATTGTGTAGACTCACAATATTTTGACTCTCTTTGATATAGTCCTGAATTGACCGGTTTTCCTCTTTTTTCAACTGTTTCTCAATATCCTTGGCGTAAGCCCTCAGATCCGTGCCACTAGTAAGAACATTTTTCACTTCTTCGTCCTCCAGCCGAGAGTCAAGCTCGAAGCTTGGGTCATCGTCGATGTCATTTTCGCTTAAATCCATGTTGCGCAGGTGGAAAAAAAAGTATTTTTTTCCCTTCAAAATATGCCAAAAAATACGTAAAAGAACATGGTAAAGTGTACTCGTTTGAAATGTTATGACTTTTCACCGATAAGACTTGATAACGTCAGGTGTGGCCGCGTGGCGCCAACCCCCGTGATGTCATCAACAAACCGCCAGCCGCCAGCCTTGAGCCCCTGAACGTTTATTTTTTGGGGATTTGGCACAAAAAAACCGCGGCGGCTGGTTCTTCCAAATAGTGACTCAGGGTAGGCCGCAGACTATCAATCAATCTGGGGCCAAACCGACCTTTTTGGGGGTTTTGGTGTGGCTGAAATCCCGTGAAACATGCAGAACTTCTGGGTTCTTGGGGGGTGGACCATCAAAGCTTCCGAGTCTTGACAAAGAAAGCCATTGGCACATCCAAGGAGAGGGCGATCATGATTTCCCGGATCCAGAGTTTTGCTCAAGGGGTGGGGGCGCACGAAAGTCTCCCGTCCCAAGTTAGTTCAGCCCTTTCTTCTGTCCTTACACACAATTATGAATCTGCCCCCCCCCCCCCCAAGATCGTGGATTTGGCTCTTTAGAAAAGTTAATTGATAGATTATCGAAGTTATTCTGATTTGAGAGAGACGCGGTTTTAGAGTCCCTGGGAGAATGTTCAATTGATTAGTGCATCCGGTTAGCGCCCCTAAAAGTGTCCAAAAATTAGTTTCGTCGTTCGTTTCACCGGATTTTCTCGTATCCAGAGAAGCCCAGCGAGGTCCACGCTCATATCCAGTCTCTCTCTTCGACTTGTGGATTGAGTGGCCACCTCCACCAGAAAACAACAAAGGCCGTAATCGATATGGCATCACAGTGAGATCCACTTGAACTAAACTCGTCTCATCGAAAATCCGTCCAAAATTTTCGCCAAAATTGGCAAGTGACTGACCTACTCAAATTATCCGGGGGATTTTTCCCAGTGTTTCAATTTGTGATGGACGTGATTCACGAGTCCCTCAGACAATGCTAAATCGACCAATGCGACCGGACGATCGGAATTGCCGCCAGCTCATCTAAAATTGACCAAAAATGAGATTTTTCATTATTTTCGAATCGAGGGTCTTTCTTACAAACTTATCCAAGGCTCGGAGGGTAGGTGTGCGACCCCAATTTGCACGAGTTCTTGGGTACCCTAAACCCAGAAACCGTGCCAATTGGGGAGGTTGAACGCGTAGTCGTTAGTGCCAGCCGCGGATACCAGGGCCATGACACCCCCCCCCCCACAACACAAGTGGAATTCAGGTCAAGTTTATCAGGAGTTCTAACGATAGAAAGTCAGTTTTGGGGGCTGAATTTCTTATTCACGTTTCTATAAATCCAAAAATTAACGTAGCAATGAGTTTTCCATGTTGTACACTCACACACATAAAAAACAGGTCCTTCGGACTCTTGCCCTGCTGACGCCAGATTCGAGCAGCCAGTGCATCCAACTGAAAGTATTTGAACAATTGTGCCTACCTACTATGGCGACTTATCTGACTCTAAAATTTCGAGTTTAGGAAATTTGACACAATTTTCAATCCAATTGGCCGCTGAAAGCAACGCGTCTTCCCGATAATTAGGAGCCATAAGTTGAACGCTGAGCGGCATTTCGTTCTTCGACAATTTGACCGGAATTGTCACGGCTGGACAGCCTGAAAATCAGTAAAGTGATTTCAAAAAAAGGTTTTTAGGGGATGCTATTGAGCGATTTTCAAATGACTCACCAGACATGTTCGCCGGTTGAGTGCAATAATCACTGCGAGCGCACTGTTCTCGGTTGTCCAAACCGATAAAATCGACAAAGTCCGGAGCTTCGACTAATGTGGTAGGTGTGAGGAGCAGATCCACTTCATTCCAGGCCCGTTCAAAGTCTTGGCATATGAGTCGTCGTACTTTGAGGGCTTTTTCGAAGAACAGCTCGTAATTTCTAAGGACCAGAACATGATGTTTAAAGACAGTTTTTGGCGTTTTGAACTGACTTAAAGGCACAAATCCCTCCCCCATTAGTGGAACTAAAATGGCGAAGAGTCAGAGCGGAAGATTTTTGTACTGGGTGCGGTGGCGGGGGAGTGTCTCACCTTTGCAGTACGAAATAATTTCCGGTCAAAATTCTCGCTCGAACGACCGTATTGAATCCCTGACTTCGAGTAAGCTTGTACAGTGCCTCAGTCGACTCGTTCGTAGGCGCTCTATGACCGTACCTGAGACCGTCGTACTTCGCCATATTACTCGCGACTTCGCACTGATTGATTATAGAGTAACAAGCTAATGAGTGAACTGTGTGCGGCATTGAAATCTGAAACAAAAAAATTATGTAATTGTCAAGTTTTCATTATTGCGGGAACATGACATTTTAAGCTAGTACAGGAACAATAGTGGCGCCGCTGCTTTCAAACAATGTCGCGACATAATCCCAAGTTTCCAGAACTTCCTGCGATATGCCTTCACAGTGAAACTCTTCGGGGATTCCAATTTTTAAAGAGCTCACCCGACACTCTTCAAGATCAACAGGCTTCGACTCGAGCGTGGTCGAATCTTTAGAATCAATGCCGCAAATGCTATCTGAATCGGAATTTTAGTCCAGAAGTGTACGACTTTGGGCGCGAGAGTGGGAGAGTGCATTACTGTAAATGAGAGTCACGTCTTCGACATTTCTCGCAAGAACACCCGGTACATCCATCGAGTTAACAAGTGGTATCAGTCCATGACGGGACACCGTCGAATAAGTCGGTTTCAGTCCGACGATTCCGCAGTAAGACGCTGGATTCCTGGTTGAACCACCAGTGTCTGATCCTAGAGCACTTGACAGTGAAACAAATTAATTTTGAAAAGTGTTTTAATTGTTATTTTGTATATATTTTAAATACCCGAAACAAGCACCCGAAGCTACGGCAACAGCACTACCACCAGAACTCCCACCGGCAACTCGCCACCGAACGGGCGCTTTACGGGGCTTCCCATTCAACGTGTAGCCAATTGAAGAACCCCATATATTCTTGGTGGGTCCGTAGATAGAATCAGTAGTTCCAGACCTATAAAATAACAGCAAGAAACCAAAATTGTATCAAGCCCACAGACCTTTCACAAGGGAAAATGAGGGTTTATGATTCATGAAGCACTGCCTTCTGCCTGAAATCAGTTCAACGATGCCGTAGCACCCGACACGAACAGGCACCAAAAGGGGCTCGACACGAGTGCCTCCCAAAGCGCTCTACTATTGCAGCCATTTTCAGTTCACCTCTCGACGTGAAAAACCGTTAATTTTAAGCCTAAACACATTTTTCGGTCACGAAACTCAGCGAAACTGAAGATTTTTTGCAACAGGCTAAAATAGGCTGATCTGGCTGTAGTGAAACTGATTATTCGGCTAAGAAAGCTGACACCCCTCCCCCTGACGATAGCAGCAACTCGGCCATGAAAGTGCGAGATGCGGTTAAAAAAGACTTGTTGTCGGCCAAAAACCCATCTATTCATAGCTTTGCAGCTACAAATGCTATAAAAGTCCCCCTCATCACGAATACGAACCCCATGGCGAATTCATCGAGGTTCGTCTTCCCAAGTATCACAGACCCGGAGTCCTCCAGTTTTTGCACGACAGTCGCGTCGTAACCAGGTCTGAAGTCTTCCAACATCCGTGAAGCGCAGGTCGTTTTGAAGCGTTTCGTACAGAAATTGTCCTTAACGGCTATTGTAACGCCAGACAATGGTCCTGATTTGGACTCTTCCTCTGTATTGAAGATAATTTGAAAAATTCATCAAAAACTACCTGCCAGGGGAGCAAGAGGGAATTTTACCAGGAGTAACGTCGTCGTTCCTAATAGAAATGAAAGCGTTAAGTGAATTAACTCGCTTCGATCTTTCAATGCACGCACGAAGTACATCCTGTTTGCTAACGGCGCCTGATTTTATTTGGTTGACTAGCTCTTTAGCACTTAACGACAGCATTTTCACAGAAACTCACGAAAAGAAGACATAGCCGGCGACAAACTGAAAGCGGTTATCACTGATTAAATAGATAACGCCGTAACAGGAGCATCTCTTTTGGAATGCGGTGGCGGGGGGTGGGTATGAGTTGAGATTGGCTCCCCAACTTTCCAGAAGAGACACCTGGGGCTTTAACCAGCCACATCATACATATTTTAGGTCAGCAACACTAAAAACTTTAGTTTTCAGGAGGGATCTTGTGTTACCCAAATCACAGCCCACTCCTATGAACCTCAAAGTACATGCTTCTGGAATCAGAAATCACCAGCACCACACCAATCCAAATTCCTCCCTAGAATGGGGTCCTCTTTGAAAACACAAAAATCACGCACCAGATCTCGGATCTGGCAACCCAAGAATTTATAATTAGAAAAAAAAAGTTTTTAATCAAGAAATGAACGCCAGTTTTATGAAGCAAAAATAATTATGAGTTTAGCTTGAAGTATCCATCTCCTCCTCAGCCACTTTTTTAACCTCCAGACTTTCGATCTGAATGGGAATTCGACGGTGAGAAAGGACACCAGTGGTTCCACGTTGAAAGCGATAGTTTCCTTGTCTGAAAAAAGTCGTCCCATAAATCACAAGTCAAATAGTGGTACAGCAGGTGACAGAATGATGGCGAACCTTTCTCCCTTGAAATTAGACACTTCGTACGGGCGAAGCAATTCAACGGTGCCGTGCTTAATTACGCATATGTCTAGGTTATTTCCAGAGCCCAAATCGTTGAAAATACCGGCTCGAACGGCGTTTCTAACAAGAATTTTTCCTTCCTCTTCCTACAATTATGTTATGTAGGGGGGGGGGAGGTTAGAGTATTTAAAACAGCGGGTTGCTGCATTTCCTCACAGTCAGATCGGCCTTCCAGCCAGATTCGAGTATCGCCATAGCAGCCAATGATCCTGAGCCCATACTGGTGAAAGGAAGCTTAGCCGAGGCTCCAGTCGGGTGAATGTTGTACAAGTGTGGACCGTCGTTGTCTACACCACCCAGAACAAGGGCAGCACCGATGTACCCCTGAGGAAAATTTGGAAAAGAGAAATTGTTAAAGCTGTAGGATGGTGGTGGTGGCTCAGCGGAGGATTCACCTGGTATCTAAACAGAAGCTGTTTAATAAGACGATTGGCTGTGCAAACAGGAACAGTACGACCAGTCATTAAATAATGAAGTTCGAGCTGTGAAGAAATCGTCGCCGTTGTTTTTTCCGTATCGGCAGCCGTACCAGCTCCGCAACAACTGCAAAAATGAGCGTAAAAATACCAAAATGTCTTCGCAGACACACCTCCCGTCTTAATATCCTCACTAAATATTTCTAGCCATGTAATGGATTTTCAGACACCGCTTGTCGGAAATCAAAGTATCCTCGGTGGCTCGAGTGTCCGCACCTAAGATGACGCCGTCTTTGAAGACAATACCGACGATAGTCGTTCCGGTTTTTTGAGCAATAGGCGGCTTAAACCCCATATCCACAAGCCGCATATTCCTGTTGAGTTCATTTTTGTCGTTCAATCGCTTAAAGGTAAAAGATTTCCGGACCTACCTTTTACAGTTTTCAAAATTGAATCCAGGCGTTTGCCTTTCTAGCGCGTACACTCCAGCCATTTTAATTAAATGAAAATACCGAGATTGTGAAGAAAAACGCGTTAAATTCCAGGTAAAACTGTGACAAAGCTTAAAATTGATGAAATGAGTAAGCAAGAAAACAAGAAACCGAAATGCTGCGTAACCTGCCAGAGCCACATAACACGACGGAAGGTTCTCTTCCTTAAGAAGTGGAAGCTCGTCTGACGATTGTAATAGGGAGCTAATGTATGCGGGAAAAACTGACGAAATTAGTTCTTACCGTCTTAGGGGCAATTTTGGGCTTAAAAAGCCAAAAAATAATTGATGAGGTGCAGACTAAGATTCCGGTACCAAATTTTGGGTACTCCGGCCAGTGGCGTATGTAGGAATTTGTCCTTGAGGGGGGGGGGGATCAGATTGAAATCTCGTTACAGGAATGGCAGGGGGTAATTTCGCCCTAAGTTTCTGCATAAACAAGAAATATAACTTTACTTAGCCTTTTCCTTATTTTAGCCACGAATCACCGCTATTTCACCTTTTCTAACCGCCAATGAGCGCTTACGACCTGTTCAAGCCGCGAATTTCTCAATTTTAGCCATGAATGCTGTTCAACTTTACCTGCAGCTTAGCGCTTTTCCCAATTTTTGCCGCGTGTATAGTTCTTCTCAATTTCAACCGCGGATTAGCGGTTTTGACCTCTCCCTCCCATAGCTATTGAATTCGCGCATTTTCCCAGTTTCAGTTGTACTTACAGACGCTGAAGATGGCGAGCAGCCGAAACCGGTTCGTTTCTAACGCACCTCAACGAAGGGAAGACAGACAACGTAGGCTCCTACGGCTACAGTTTCATGCATACATTACCTACTAATCATCGTAGTCTAAGCGACCATACTAACAATATCAATCATAAATTAGCCTCGAAATAGAGGGATTTTCACAAATTAAGATTTTTTTGGTTCACCATGCGCAATTTTTACCCGCGGATTTTTCACCCAATGCCATAAATTGCCGCTTTTTCTCAATTTCTGCCTCAGAAGTTACCTTCAGAAAACTCAGAAGTTGCCATCAGAAGCCACGATGGCGTATGGTTCAGTTAATTTTGACGTAAATTAGATTTTTCTCAATTTGAGCGAATTAGAGTTTTGCACAATTTCAGCTGTAAATTGGCGTTTTTTTTTCCATTTTTAGACGTGAATTAGCACGTTTTCTCAATTAAGGCTCAAAATAACCTTTAAAATATCTAAATTTTGGCCAGACTAATTATTAATTTTCCAAGTATTACCCGCAAATTAGCGGGGTTTTCACATTTCAGAACCGTATTAGCAATTTTATGTTACTTTTATGTATAGATTATTGCTTCCTTATAGTTCTAGCCCGTGAATCAGCGTTGTTTTTACTTATAGCCGTGCAGGACTTTCCAGTTTTTTGAATTTTGGCCACAAAGTTGCCTTCAGAAAGGCGCGTATTTAAATTAGAAATTTTACCACACTTATCAGAGAACTATTGATGTTCCTCAATTTCAGCTGCGAATTAGCGCTTTTTCTAAATTTTAGCAGCGTGGTTAGCGTTCCCAACCATGCATTAACCGAATTTTCTCGATTTTTGCCAAGAATTGGTGTTTTCCTCTAATTAAGCTGCAAATTAGGAGTTTTTTTCCATTTTTGCTGAGAATTATCACTTCTTCTCAATATGAACCGAAAATTAGCGTTTTTCTTATTTGTAGCCGGGCTAATTAGTGATTTTTTCTAGTTGATTTTCTTCATTTGTATAAGCGAATTAACGCGATTAAAGCGATTTTTCGCAATTTCAGTTGTGAATGGGGAACTTGCACATTTTTCAAGCACTGGTGTTTATTGAAGAGGGCTCTTCCACAAAATGCTATTGCTCACATGAAACATTGAAATCAATCAAGGATTTTTTCAGGGCGAATTTTTAAAAATTTTGAGTGGGGATTTGATAACGTCAAAGCCTATTTAATGAAATTGGTGTGAGGAACATGGTGTGAGGAAGTAAAGTAAAGTAAAGTAATACTTTAATAATAAAGTACGACACATTTTCAGGGGGACAATTTTTCTTTTTATTTGTTTAAAAAAAATTTTAGAGTGCCCTAATCACATGCTTCAAAATTAGGGATTGACACGTAGTTTCCCCTCGTACCATCTATCCCCTCTTGAAAGAACTTCGAAATTGAATTAAAAATCACCAAATGCACCAATCGGGGTGCCAATTCACCAGTATACTTTTCTCCCAAATCGGACATTCATGCAAGTTCCTCATTTGCTATTTTTGCCAAATTTTCACCTGAAAGCGTCATTTTTTGGTCAATATTATCTCAATTTTAATCGCGGTTGGTCCAAAAACAACCATTTTGCGTTGATTTCCACAATTTATTCGTAGAATGGCAACCATGCACCGCGAATCAGCGATTTTTTCTCAATTTTAGTCTGGAAGTTACATTGCGAGACCATGAATCAGCGATTTTTCTCAGTTATAGTCACGAATATTAACGGTTTATTTTTTTTAATTTCTTGCTTAAGGACCTACTGAAACTGGGGAAAAGGTGTATATTCTCTTTTTAGCCGTGAATTTTCCTCAAGATTAGCGCGAATTTTCTCAAGATGAGCCACCAGATTAGCGCTTTCGGGTGCTCAATCGAATATTTAGCCCAGTCTTTGCTGATATCACTTGCAACGTTATGTTCTCCATTAGATCGGATAAATTGAAATTCGTAGAAAGTAGTCAAATCGCTGTCCAACCGTCGTCCGACCTCTTGACATACCTACATCCATGGTTAACCTAAAAATCCTCATTTATCCGTATTTAAGCTTTTCGGGGGGCCCGTCTGATCCGGGGCGGTTCCCCCTACCTCGGTAAGGTACTGCGTGGGGTCTGAAGTCCAAGGAAGCAGCTGGAAGCACGCGGACGTTTTCGGTCTGCTCTAAGTCGAGAAAATCTGCTAAAACTAACTTCAACTAGAAACCCTCATTTTTGGAGGTTTGTGGATTTGGATTTTATGGTGTTCTTTAGAATAGAGCGTAGGTACTAGACTGTCTTCGTTCGTATACTTGTAACTCTGGGGGGGGGGGATCTATCCCCTATATTCCCCCCGTACCTACGTTTCTGACTACGAGCCGGGCTGGACTCGGGGGAATTCGGTGAGAGAAGAGGCCACATTTTGGAGTTTTCGCCGGTTTTTGCCCTGGGGGGCGTATTCTATATCTTTTAACTGTCACTATCACTGTCTCTTTCCACCCGTCCGCCCCATCAACGTGTGATTTAATTAAGGGCGGACGGGTGGACAAGAATATTATCCTAGGAACACTAAAACCTTACAGAACAGGTCCCCTGATGATTGATTGATGAAAGAAACATGAAGATGCTAAAAAGTGCGTCTTCAACCAGAAACCTGAACATAAATACGGGGGGGGGGGACGTATTGTGGGTTGAGGCGGGGGACAGGCGACAGGGCGTCGGTAGCGTGATCGCCCCCACATTAATTCTGCAATTCGGCCTCGAAACTCAGGTCGTTACGCCCACGTTTCGCCAGCCTTTTTTTTTTTTTGGAAAACCAGGTCGCACATCTTTGGATTTGACACGTAAAGACGAACGATTTGGCTTTCAAAAAAAGAGCGATTTTGTTGATGGATCCCAAGAAATGCTGGTTAGGGCACGGCTACCCTCGAGGGACGTTGTTCCTCAAGTTGATAGGCTATTTTCCCGAGAATTTATCTCCTCGAGCGACTTCTTTAATGTCCAAGCTACGATTAGGGTGGAAATAACGGGCCGAACCGAAATGCGTTGGTGAAAACGTTTCCGTACGTGTAGCTGTGCCCAGACTCAGGTGTTAACGGTTTTAGATAAGCTGGTCGTTATCAAGAAAAAACGTCAAGAAAGTCGCTTCAACCCCTTGGGAAGATCCTGAAAAATTGAGAATTGTGAGTCGTTTGGGAAAATATTGCCCTTTTTTTGGAATGTCATTCCAACTATGGACAGATTTGAATATGACAACGCTCAACTTGACCCTAAAGAACAAGAGCATCAGGCCCTTCAAAGGTTTTACAATGTGAACTTGTACGATGGGGATAAAAAGGTGAGTGTCATTATTTGATTTGGTCTGTGTCAACAAAGCCCGTGAAAATCGAACTATTCGCTAAGTGATTCAAACCTAAAAACGTTTTGCGTGTTCTCTCCGTAGACTTCCTTCAGAGGAGGCGAAGTGCTTGTCACTTGCCGGCGGATTCTCTGGGCTGGTCAACCCGACGTCATTGGAAAAAATTTGAATTGCCTCTCGCTTCCCATTCACTACGTCGTTGACCTTTACGAGTCCGACGGAGGGTCTGGCTCTGGGTTGTTTGCATTTCCTCGGTCGGTCAAAGTGACTGTCAATCTGTTGCCATCCAGACCCGGTAATCGTTTTAGCAAGTGTGTGAATGAATGTGTTTTTGACGATTTGTTTTGAACTGTTGATAGATAAAAAACCCGGTCCTGAAATGTACCGCTGTTATAACTTTGTCAAGTTTTCATTCAAGGATAGCGCAACGGCGTATGATTTTTGTCAAAGTGTAAGAGCAACGTTGACAACCCTGGCGCTGGTAAAATACAAGGAGGCTTTAGCCAAGTCCAAGGTAATAATTAATTTTGTATGAGGTACATGATTTCTAGATATTTCGTACTCGGGTCAACGGTTATTCGACCCGGAAAACCAGCTATGGGCTGGGATGGTATTTGGTGCAGTGGGAGGAGGGGGCCAACAAGTCGTCTGAATAATCATTAATGAAACTTGATTCAAAGCGCCTAAATTATCTAAAACTATACACACGACACATCCCTGGCTATATTGAAGTAATTCTCCTTGCTGGAACCCCAAGTTCTGAACATCGGGAATTGTGCCAGTTTAACTGACTAAGCTGAAATTGCATCCCTAATCAATTTAGTACAGCAACTGCTTAATAACCTAAGATAATGGTCGCATTGTGAAAACGAGTACCGAAAAAAATAATTTTCGCCCCTGCAGCTTGGAATTTGGCCGTTGATGGGGTGCAATAGAGGCTTAGGCTTACGCCTTCGCGGCGGCAACCACATATTAACTGGTACTTTCATAGGGTAGACTTTTTTCTCTCACACACTTTCACTCAATCTCTCCCTCTTTGATAGCAGAAGAATGGGGCATTAATCGAAGGAGTCATACCAGCGAAGTTTTGGTTTCTACCACTGTCAAACTCGCAGAATTAGTTCCTGAAAGTTCTAGATTCGCGTCATTTGGGGTTTGAAGAAGCTAAATTCAGGAAATAGTTTTTTTAATGAACCGAGTCAGCTAAATTGGTTATTCGAATGAGGAAACCTGGCGAAATTGCTCGCTTGAGTGAGTCGACCAAGCGAAATGCCTTTTACAGTAGGTACACAGCGCAAAATGTTCTTTTTCGTGTAGTGAAACCCAGCGGCGCCTATCCGTCCCTCCTGATGGCTGGACGTGAAATCCCCCCAATATGAGTTATGCCCCCCCCCCATTATTCAAGGGATGTATCAGAAAAATTACAGTGAATAACAACAATGACAGATATTTACCTTTTTCGCTAAGGCTAGTACTGACACTCTATGTAGAAAGCCAGGAGATTTCATTGACTAGATTTGAAAAATTGAATGAAAACTGAAGATTTTCTACACCACTGTAGCACTAGTGAAGCAAAGGAAAGGACTTTGCAGCTAAAATAGAGAAAATATTACGCTAACCCTGAATTTCTGTGCCCAATAGGCGCTAAAATTGAGAAGCCGTGCTAATCTCAGTACTCAGTACGCGGCAAAAAGTTGTTTAAAAAACGCTAATACTTATTCGCGACTAAAATAGCGGAAAAGTGCTGATTCATAGAAATAAAAAGCAGAAAAAAATCACTAATTCACTGCTAAAAAATTGAGAAATATGCTAATTCCGAGCCATAATTTATAAAAAGCGCTAATACGCGGCTATAAAATTGGAAAAAAGCAGCGATCAACGATCAGCATGCAGACCGATGCTGACTCAGCTAATATTGAGAAAAGGCGCTAATTCGCAGCTGAAGTTCGCCAAAAGAGCTCATTCACAGAAAAACAGGGGGGGGGGGACTAAAAACACGAATTCGCTGATCAAATTAGGAATATCCGATCCGGCTAAAACTGAGTAATGGCAGAAATTCGCGGCTAAAATTAAACAATAATTCGCTAAAATAAATTAGGATATAATGTGCTACTAAAATTGTGAAAAAGCGGTTATTCGCAGCAAAATTTGAGGAAAACCCCTAATCCGAGGCTAAAATTGAGAAAACCCGCTAATACGCGGCTGAAACTGGGAAAAATCTCTGATTCCTAGCTGAAATTGAGGTGGAGATGGTCGTATCTGAGCTGAGCGTCTGGAACATGAGAAAAAGGGCGCTAATTTCCGGTTAAAATGTGAAATAAGCGCTCATTTGCAGCCAATCGTGCTGAATTTCTTATGATTGGATATTTTTATTTTCTGGCCACACCTACTAAAGGTAATTTTTGGCTCCCTCACGTATGGACTGGCGGGGGGTGGGAGCATCTCCGGTATATTCTTTCCTCCATGAAAGTAACGTATTGATGTGAATGATGAATGAACTGAATGCAAATATATTGCCCCCCGGTCTTAAGCTTTGTTTACATTTGAGAGTTTTTTGCTCTCGAGAGCTCAACTCGCCAGAGAGTTCTCCCCCCCCCCCCTGCCTGTACCTGGCACTCAGAGAGTTTAACCCTCGAGATTTGCTCTCACGTATAATAGAACCATTACAGGGAAGGGAATATAGTTAAAATTGCCCCTCGTTACCAGGGATGGTCAAACAAACCTCCCCCCCCTCCAGATAAAATCCCTACCCCGATCCTGTGCTTCACTATGCCCTGGATTATCCGATCTTCCTGTGTCCACCTTGTGCACAACCCAAAAACCCCCCTCAGACTTTTGGTCACCCCCTTCCCTCACTACGTATAACTTCTATTGCCTCCCTCATGACGTTTTGAGCTTTCTCCCCCCCCCCCCATACGCCAACGCTAGTTGGACGCCGTCCAACGGTCGGAATCGGATACCGAAATCTCAAGTGTGAAAACGTCCTTAGGGCTTCTGAAGACTTCAACTTTTATCCCGAATTTGAGGTTTGTGCCTAATTTTTGCGTAATTTGTTTGCAGGCTGTTAGCAGCGTTAAACCAAGAGCGGGTATCGTCGGTATTGAAAGGAATCTGGCGGAAAAGCAAAAGGCGACCGATGAAAGTATATCGGCGGCTTTTAAAGATTTGACTAATCTGATGGACATGGCAAAGCAAATGGTGAACATTTCGAAGACGATATCTTCCAAAATTCGGGTACGAATCTTCCGAAATGACCCCCATCAGTGGTTACACTGTATAAAAAACGTTAACTGTATGTTTTTAATTGCAGGAGAAACAAGGAAGTATTACCGAAGATGAGACTATTCAATTTAAGTCCTATTTACTCAGTCTGGGCATTGATGATCCAGTGACGAGAGATTCCTATTCTAGTGAATCGAAATACATGTCCGAACTAGCTAAACAAATTTGTGATATACTTCTCGTCCCTGTTCAGGTAATAGATTTGCTGTATTTATGGTAGCACTGTCCCAAGGGGAGGGGGAAGGTTGAACTTCAACGAACAACAAAATTAATTTACAGGAAAAATGCGGCATGATGTCTCTAGCAGACGCCTACTGTCGAGTCAATCGAGCGCGCGGCCTCGAACTCATTTCACCTGAAGATCTTTTACGAGCCTGTCGACTTTTCGAGAAATTCGCTCTACCGTTGCGTATTCGTAAATTTGACTCGGGCGTTCAAGTGATTCAGCTCAGTTCACACGATGACGCGACAGTCGTCGAAGAGACGTTGGCGCAGTTGAAAAATCGTGCCGACGACGGCCTTACCGCCGAGGAAGTCTCGAGGAAACTGGGCATTTCAATACTTTTGGCCAAGGAGCGATTGACGACGACTGAGAAACTCGGTTATGTCTGTCGCGATGAAAGCATCGAGGGGCTTCGTTTCTACCCGAACTTATTCGTCGAAAGAGAGTAAAAATTATAACTTTATAATATAAATTATACTTTATTTTAAAATGAAAAAAAAAAATAACGTTAAAAAAAAGTTTTCCCCTCGTAGAATCACATTACGCACGTTTAGCATCAGTCAATACGCGGACAATACAACCGTGGCCGCCGACGGCGAAAACTTTTTCGTGCCAAAGCAAAAGGTGTCCCGATCGCTTTTCAGACGGAAACTCGAAGCCTCGGTAGATATACTTCATCAAAATGTCGATGAGTTCAGAGTCGAGGGCGGCGACCGCTTCGTCGATTTGAGAACTTTTAAAGGACATGAGGACTTTCATCGTGAGATTGAGAGCGTTATCCTGGGGAACAAAATACTGTCAGCTTGAAAAAATCGCCGCTGTGACAACAATCGCAGGTATGTGAGCACTCACTTTGACTTGTTGGTTCCTTGAAGCTAGCGGTGCGTTCCTCAGAACAGTTTTGAGGGCTTCAACGTTATTTCCCCTAAAAATTTCAACAGCTTAGCACAGCGACCCATAGATGAAAAAATTAGTATTTTATTTACTGTGCCAGCATTTGAGAAACTTCGTTTTCGTCGGGGCCGATCGGTGGTGTCTGAAGTTCGCCCTGTTCATCCTCTCGATAGTTGTCCTCATTGTACTGGTCGACGTCAATTTTCCGAAATGCTGAACTAAGCGTATTTGTGGCCATTTTTTTCGATTTTATTTAAGTCGTCGAAGACTTTTTTCCGGGGGAAAAATAGAAAAACAACGACGTTTGTTAGGTGGGGCCTGCGGGCACAGGATAACGCAGAACGCTGTGACTCACTGATAAAGCTGGGCGATTCCCTTGTAGGTGGGTAGGTTTGTCTGTGGACAACTAAAGCGGAAGAGACAAGAGAAGGGAATGTTTTTTGTTCCGATTATTTTGTTGGACAGTATCTTGGACACCCTTTAAGCCCATCAAACTTCCCTGAAAACAACATCATCAAAACTCCCACAAATTTAGTCCAACCGGCAACCGGGACTATACTTTTGAAGGCTCCAGAAACCCCACTGAGGTGGATTACTGAATGAGGATGATAAACGTCAATTCATGATTTCAATTTACTCGGATTTCGAATCAAATCCTTTTCGGGGCAACTGAATTCATTTACTTAAAGTATAAGTTTTCCCCAAAAACGACGAGTTTTCGACCCAAAAACCTAGCGATCTGACCCACACCCCCACCTTTCCAATGACCAGTCGGTTTGCTTCGGGACTCGTCCGTTTCCACCACAGGCTCCTGAAACAAACGCCCTCCCTACTTATCTTCCAAAAGTTGGTGACATTTTTTTAGGGGGACATTGAACTCCCTGGACGCTGTTCTTCACGTCCATAAGAGACATTGACACGAGTCCGACGCTGATCCGAAATTGTGCTACAACACGGGACGAGGGGTCTGTTGTTTCTGGTACAAAAATGGTCAAAATCTCGAATGAGTGTATCATCTTGAGCAGTTCTCTAGAACTGGATTTGCCACTCGCTCGGAGAGAAAAATAGCTTCTGGCGAGGATCCAGATTTGTAGTAGAGGTTGCGGTGGAGAGGGAATGATCAGTTGAAAGCAACTTGCCTTGATCTAGAAATGCGGAGTGGGCAATTTCCAATTAGGAAAAAAACGGAAACCGTTTACCAGAGCTGGTCTTCACCCAACGTTAATACCGTTACTCATTCCTAAAAAACTTAACGCCGTTGCCGACTCGTTCATCATAAAACGAGAACGCGTACCGAGGAAGGGGCGAGGGGGGCCGGAACGCCCGGGCCTCCGACAAGTTTCAATACGGAAAAATGAGGATTTTTAGGTTCTATATTCAAGGATGTAGGTATTCGAAAAGATTGGACCACGATTTGGATCCTTCCTACGAATTTCAGTCCTTATCCAACCTGGAGAATATACGTATAACGTTACAAGTGATATCAGCAAAGAGTGTGTACTATTCTGGTAAATCAATCGAGAAAATTCGCGACTTCTTGAGAAAAATTCGCTGCTAAAATAGTGAAAATACACCGTCCCCAGTTTCGTTAGGTCCTTAAGCGCACTATTAATGTACTGTCCAGCAATTTGCATCTTGCTGACGTGGCATAAACTTGGAGAAAAACGCTAATATTCGTGGCTGTAACTGCGAAAAAGCGCTAATTTGCGGTCACAAGGTGCAACTTACAGTCCACATGGTCGATTCGCGGTGTTTGGCGGCAATATTCCACTGCTAAAATGTAGAAATCAACGCAAAGTGTTATTTTTCGGTCAAACCCGCGACTAAAATTTAGGAAAACACTAGTTTGTAGCAAAAATTGAGAAAAAGTGCATCAAAAAGAATCATGTGTATCAAAAAGCCAAAATTGAGAAAAAGTGCTAATTCGCAGCTAAAAATGGCTAATCTGCCGCTAAAAATGAGGAAAATTGCTAATGCAAAAGATAGAAACGCTGCTAAGATTGAGAAAAAGCACTGACCCGCGGCTAAAGGAAAAATCACTTAAACGTTGCTTAAATTGAAGAAACGCAAATGCTAGCTTCATTTCGTGGCTACAAACTAAACAAAAAACGCTAATCCAAAGTAAAAATTGAAGGAAATAATGCCAATGCGGGACTAAAATGCAAAAAAAAAAACGCAGTCTAATTTTGAAAAATTCACTAACTAGCTCGGCATAAATAAATAAAAACTCTAGTTTTCAGCTCAAATTGGGAAAAAGTGCTATGTATTCGCTTATTTGCAGCTAAAATTGATGAAAATGCCAACTCGAGGAAAATGAAGAAACATTGTGAATTCTCAGGATAAAATCGCTAAAGCGAGAACTTTGCAGCTAAATTTGAGAATAAGCGCAAATTCATGGCTATTGGAGGTGGGTGGGTGGCTGCCCCGCTAATTCGCGGCTTAAATAGAGAAAAACGTTACACGCGGCCAAAATTGAGAGTGCTAATTTGCTGGTATAAAGTTGAAAAAAAGCACTCATTCTTGTGAACTTCGGGGCTTAAAGTGGGCATTATAGCGCTAATTGGCGGGTAGAGTGTGGAAATAGCGGTAATTCGTGGCTAAAATAAGGAAAAGGCATTAGTGGTTACCAATAGAGGGGTTCATATCGAGACATAGGGGCCTCTTGGAGATTTCCGCCTCGGGCCCTGATACGTGTGGGTCCACCAGTGGACCTGAGTGGCCAGGGATTCAAAAGAAGCCCACGGCGGCCTGTCACGCTGGATATCCGTTCAGACTCCCCCTCTCCACTACGATCGACGGTAGCCATTTAAAAAAAATAGGATCGTGCCATTCGCCATTGCACTGCACTCTCTTAAGAGGTGGAAGGAAGGTCATTGTCGACTTAAAAATTCCGAATATGAAATCTTCCCTACAGTGAATAAGTTAAAATTGTTAAATTTATTATAGTTTCTCAATTTACAACCATCATTTACACAACCATGTCCCCGCCCAAAGGCTCGTCAAAACTTTTCGGTACAAGTGCCGTCGAAGCGTCTCTCCGGTTGTCCTCAAGAACAATGACGCGTCGACTGTAGTCGTCCAGTTGAACGAACAAATAGCGAAACTGATACTTACCCGATTCGTCCTTCAAATCAATAACAATACAAAACTCTTGTTTACAACGTGTTCCTATATCAAATAAGTTCACGGTCGAATGAGATATTGAATTCTCATAATCCGCGTATCATGATGGAAAAGAAAAAGGAAGTTAAAAAAAATGGGGCAAAACTGACGTTGATTTATGCCTGTAGGAAAGGAGAAGAGAGGCCGACCGGCGGCGTCGCTTCATTTCCCTATTATGTTTCAAGTCTTAAGACTCGACGCTTCACGTTTGTTTGGGTTTTTCTGGCGGTAATAATGATCGTTTAAATGAACGAGAGTGACCAGTGGTTAAATGGTTCGTACAACATAAGCACGACAGCGGTTTTTGAGTCAACAATTTCATTTCAACTGAATGGCAGTAAGAACTGTTGTACTCACTTCTTGCATTTCCAAGTGCACCGTTCCATTTTTTCTCGATCCTTGTAAATAGAATATCATTCTCATGTGCTCTACACCGTTTACTGCGTACGTTAAGTGTCTGAAAAAAAATAGTTTAAACGTTAAAAATTAGGGGAGCAGTAGGTACCGTAAGAACTGGAAGCTTGATGGTGAGGGGGGAGGGTGCGAACCGTTTGTCCTTGCAAGTAAAATATTGAACAGACGCGGACAGCATGTTTTGTAATGACCCAAAGACCTGCTTTCGTGACGCCATTGGGATCCACATTTTGACTCGCGGTCCCCTCCATCAAAAACCACTGAGCCCCAGTTTCCGTCTCTGCTATTTCTGCAGGAAAATAGCTGTTCAATGCATTGCGGTGAAGTTGGTCTCAGAAACTGGGAACTTTGGGTTCTCCTTGGTGCGAGGAGGGACCACCCAGAAAAGGAATCATAAATTCCATACGGCTACACCTTCCCCATTCACTTCGTGATCGGAAGGAGGAGTTAGATGAACAACCACGAAATTGTAAGTTTAGGAGCATGATCAGGCGCGAAATAGCAAGGTTGGTGGCGGTTGAATAGCACGAAATTTCTAGTTTCGGTGAATAATCTGCTGCCCTGTAATTGTGAATTTCTAGACTGAAGTTTTAGCCCCTAACTGCCACAAAATTATAAGTTTTGAGTTTTGGAGTACGTATAAATACCATACTGCAAATTTTGGAGGACAAAATAGCCACAGAGTTGAATATTAGGCGCGAAATGTAATGTTCCCTGGGGCACTAAGAGCCAAATTTCCGGTTTTCAATACGTAACAGTGGATATGGAGTAACGAAATTGTAAGGTATGGAGGATAAATTGCACTGGGGATAACTAGGCCCCAAATTGGAAGGGTCTAGGGATATGTAGCCACCCACAAGTATAATAACCACAACCAGTTGTGGAGAAGTTTCGAATTGGAGCTTAAGGCCACACAATTATAAGTTTCGTAGGGTGAGTAGCCGCGAAATTGCAAGTTCAGGGACCGAAAGCCAGGAAATTGGCGGTTTGGGAAAATTGTGACCTCAGAGAATTTACAAAATTTGTTTCACAAATGAATCAAAATTAATGAATCAATTTTAAAACCAAATTTCGCGGATTATTGACACTCATATAGAACCGAACTTCGCGAGTTTTGCTAACTCTTTTGAGCCCGTGTCTTTGGATTCACTCCCTTAAAGAGCCAATTTCGCGGGGTTCACGTTCATCCATTTAAAAATCCAATTTCCCGAGGGGTTGAATGAATCAAAAAGGTCATTTCACGCTCTTGGTACTTCAAAACAGCAATTTCGCGGGTTGAACTCCTTCTGAGTCCAAATTTCGTTGGTTTGACACTCACAGACCCTAATTTCGCGCTTTTGGCTTTGAGCCAAAAACAAGACTTTAGCTTCTTCAAAAAGAACGATTTCACCGGCTTGGCTATTTCATCGATTAAATTTCTCGGTTCTGGCAAGCTAGAAACCAACTGCGCTAGGTTCTCCCTTGAAAATCCAAATTCACCTTTAAAATCAAAAGTTCCAGGTAAGCAATGTCTCATGATAGAGAGCAATTTTGCGGTTTGGATCCATAAAACACCCAAATTTTGCAAATTAGACTCATAGAACCCACCCTTGCACATTTCGCTTTCTCAAAAAGCTAATTTCGATGACTTGACTTGACGGGCTTGGCCCAATTAATAAATCAATTTTACGGGGTTTGCACTCATTTTGCGGGTTCTGCTCGCTCTGAATCCAAATTTTGTGGATTTGGCCTTTGCACCCTGGAAAAAAAATAAGTTTTGGCTGTTTCATACCCCTCCCCCCAAATAATAATAATAATAATAATAATAATAACAATAATAATAATAATAATAATACATAATTATAATTATAATAATAATCCACACCCTCAATATTAAATGTTCCAGGTACTTCCTTATTCTAAAGAGTAATTTCGCAGGTCCGACTCCTTCCAAACATGAAAAATGTTGCACTGGGTATTGGCTTATTCTAAAGAATAGTTTCGCCGATCTGGCTCATTTTTTCGGAGAGTTGGCCCATACGAAACCAGTAACGCGTGATTGGCTTATTTAAAATACTAATTTCGCTGGTAATTGGCTGGTTTGGTGTTGTTGTGTTCCGGCTTCTTCTTGAGCCTACTTTCACCAGCGTCTACTCAGCCACCACAGAGCTATCTGGGTTCAAATGACCCTGGATGCCCAAGGCCTACAACCCCAGCACCTACTTAGCCACCACAGTGTGTAAGAGTGAAATTTTCCGGGGTTGGCTATTCGGAACTTATATTGCTGAGTTGACACCCTAAAAAAGCATAATTACCCGGGGTTGACTAATTACGAGTATAAACCTGTTTCGCGGTGCTATTTGGCTCACTCACAAAAAACAGTTTTATGGCAGCAGAAACAAATTTTCGCGGGTGTTGACCCGTACAAAAAAAATTCTGCGGGGTCGGCTCATTCAAATAACCAATTTCACAGGCTTGGCTCATTAAAAAAAAAATTGTGCATTTTTTAAATGAAATGCACTAAAAGACAATTTACCCCCGCACTCTTCAGGACATACTGAATCTGTGATAGCATGTGATACATAAACTGTTTTTGCCATTGTAAATAGTGATCGGAATCGGCTACCCAAGTCTGAACCATCGTCTGGCCATATATCAGACCACATCATCCCCTAGCATGCCAAAGATTAATAATATTTCATTAACATAAATAATCATGTATAACAACTAATTGTTGAGCTGATAGTAAAAAAAAAAAAAAGCTTTCGTAATTATGTGGATTTAGCTCTTTCAAATCCCAAATTTTGCGGATCTGGAACTATCGGAAACCAATTTCGTGGGTTGGGCGCCTTCAAAAACGAAACTTGGGCTTTCGAGACCCATTCTGCTGCTACATAAGAGTGAGAGTAAGAGAATGAGAGGGTAAATCAGCCTTATGAAAGCGGCCCAGGGCAGCAATTTTTTGGTGGCGATTTCCTTGCCGAGTTCTGAATTGATAAAAGTTTTTGGGGACGAAACAACCAGTTAAATATCCTGCTATGAACTTTTCATTGACCCTTGATTTTTTTAGTGCATTTTATTTTTGATTATTATGGTGCTATCTCCGAGATAAGTTACGATTGGAGTGATAAATATGAATTCTCGACTGTGAATAGGGCTGAATTCCACACGATTTTGTATTCCAGGAAAAACAGACTCCCCGGCGGGGTTTGAACCTGGACAACAAGTTTCACGCGCCACCAGTCCTTGGTAGTCATTTGGAGGAATCAGCTAGTTAAAAAATCCCACCCGGGTTATATCGAGCAGGGCCTTCCTCAATCGGCCGTTGAACATGAATAATGATTCATCACTTAATCAGTTATATTGACCGTTTCTCAGGCTGAATAAGCTGGTTGCAGGAATGAAATTGACTGTTTTCTTGTCGAGTTTTCAAGTTCTTCTCTTGGAGGATGGAAAATCGTAATGATCGAGGCCTTGAAGGACAGGTGACCCAGCCCAACGGGACATATAGTGTATTGATCACGCATACCCCTCATCGTGCTTAGCTGGAATACAAACGCCGAACACTAATATTGTACCTACTGCTACATAGTAACATATCGTGTACAAATACTATCTTTTTAGTGGATAACACATTACACGAATACATACCTAACGTGTCGTCTTCGTCTCCGACTTGTCTCTTCCCCGTGACCCTTGATGGGCTCTCCCAGGGAGTCTTTGACTCTCGCATCCATGAGACACATGTCCAAAGCTCGACTGTACACGCTGTTGGGACTTTTACTAGAAAAAAGTTCGCTCAGTACCACATAGAACAGGATGCCCGTCACACCAAGACCGGCTATCACGATCATAGAGTACGACGCTGTTTTCGTCGTCTCTTTAACCGTTTCCATGACGTTTGTCGATACCGCTGAGTCAGACTTGTCTCCTTTTCGACTGACCAACTCATTTTTATTCTCGTTCACGTTGGTCGAGTACCGGGAGTTGTGCACTATCAGATCCACCGGTTGACACTTAAAGGAGAGTATGCGAGCCAATTGAGGGGCGTACGCCGTTCGTACCTGGGGCCGAAGAGTCCATCGCATCAAAGTGATTAGCATTTTCCTTACGTATTTGACGCCCCTATTTCCCAAAATGCAGAACTTTTAAATTTAATAGTCGGCTCAATCATTTATTTTCAGTATCACTGTAGCCTTTGTCCACCTTATCACTATCGTGCCTTCGTGCCAGCCGCAGGCCGTGTGCCATGTTACTTTCGCGTTGTTTTTTTATGATTCCCATTCATTAATCGCTCCGTATGGCAAGCAATTAACGTTTCCGCCTTAATTACGTCAATAAAAATGCTATAAACGACGATATTAGCGCCATCAAACAGCTGTTATCGATCCAACCCTAAATGACTTCAAAACTTCGAAGCTTCGAGCTCGTCACCCAGTCAGTGCCTCAGCGTTGAGCTTGAGGTAGCACGAATGGTTTCAACATTCTTCATTTAAAATTCAAGGCACAAAGTGTTTCTCAAATTAAATTTATGGGTATTCTAGCGTTCAACATAAATATTGACTTGTTTTCTTCTCAAGGGGTAAGTTTAAATTATTTTCTCAACTCAATCATTTCGCAATGAATCGCACGCTGGTGACAGTGTTCGTCCCGTCTCTTTGCCTGTCATTTGGATGAATCACCAGCATATTTTTTTGTTTTTAATGCATTTGCCAGATTTTGTTAGTAACGATGACACGGGCCATTAAACTTTATAGTGCACTCTATATTTTTGCATTCAGTGGCCCAAAGATTCACCTTGCGAAACACTCAAATACGAGTAATTTCGTGGAGGAAAATGAGACGTTCGTTTTGTATTTAATGGGACAATCTAATTGTGTGACTGCTCTGTCCGTAAATTACGAATGATTGCCCACGACAACCTTCATAGTTCTAACAAAACAGGCGTTGCCAATTTCTTTTTGCGAGAAACTGGGAAAGAGGTGCTCAGGAAGTCATTCATTGATGCTGTGTCGAACGATTGCTTCGTGTTTTCTCGCCGAATGTTGTGTTGTTTATTTTGAAGTGTTATGAGTCTGAACTCAACAACGTTGACCTCTCGGTTTTACTCAGGTACCTAAGTTACCTAGCATTATTCAGGTATTTTTTGTGTAGATATTCGGCGATCTTCCTCAGCGCCAATGCTTGGGATGAGTTGGGTCTGTCATCGTCGATGGATTGCTTTAAATGTTTGAACGTTCCGATAAAATTACGATAAGCCCCACCCTTCATTTCTAGAAAAATAAAATTAAACTACAGAATGAAGAATCAATAATAATGACATTTGAATTGGGCCTGTCCGGAAATCCCTCGTTAAACCCTTTTCTTCTGTCTCAATGAGAGCCTTGGCTTTTCATCCGAATAAAATCGTTCTTTTCCAAGCGCTTCCCCTCCCCTACGGAATTGGTAAAGTCGTTTCTGATCCATTAGGCTAAATAATTACCCGAGAATAGGCGGCAATAAAAGATAAGGGCTGATTGACGTCCGGTATTATATTCATTCGCCCCTGAGCTTGATGTAATATAAAGTCAATTCAATCAACGAATATGTGCGGGTTTCCACGCCTCTCGGAAACTCCTGTCGCTCCCTCACTCACTCCTACTCTCTTTCGGGGCGCTTTAAAAGTGAAACCCTTAAGAAGGACAGCCCACGATTCTCGTAATTAATCAATTCTCCTTTCTTCAAATTCTGGTTGGGTGAAACGACCAGTGTTTTAAAGTGGTCCATACACGTACAATAATTATTGCGCAATCAATTTGTACAATATTTTGTTTCCTGGGGCCTTATTCACGAACTTTTTTCATCATTGATTTTTTCAAAAATCATATGTTTCCGTTCAGTTTTATCAATTTCATGAATGAGATTTCAATGTTTCTACCAAAGCAAAGTTTCAATTTCGTTAGAGAATAAAGCCCCTAGGGGCCTACTCTCTAACAAAAAAGCAACATGTTTTTCGTAGCTTTGTTTCTGTTTTATTCATTTTCTAAAAAAATATTAATTAAATAGAAACATTGCTATGAAAAACATATTGCATTTTTTGTTATAGAATAGGCTCCCAGATGTTAACGAATGAAAAATGGGTTGTTAATTAGTATTGTGCAACCCACAATCGTTTAATTTTATTGTAAAACCCTTAGTTTGCGCAATATTTATTGTACGTGTGTCCGTGTAACGTGGGGCCGCTTAACTTATTCTACAGGCCATTGAAGCACCCCCCCCCCCCGCCATTCATCTGGCTAGCTAAAGTCTCGTCGCCACAACAAACTTACGATTTTGCTCAAATTAAAAATTGAGACCATGGAACTTCCATTTCGACCTCTTAGTCGCGGATATTCGGGCACGGAACTTCCAATGTCCTATATGGGTATTCGTCGTCGGGCTTTGTTGGAGCTGGCTAACCTGTTGAATCCGCCGCCACGAAAAAAGCTCCAAAACTTGCAATCTGCTCAAACTAATGCCCTGAACTTGTAATTTTGCTTAAATGAAGACCCACTGACGGCCTTGGACGTTTGGCGCCCCAGGGCGAGTCTTTCACCAGCTCCCCCCCCCCTATCTTGCTTATTAAAACCTCCAATTAGTATTTTTCTTGATTTTAGCTGCACATTAGCGTTTTCCCTAATTTTAACCGCTATTTGCTGTAAATTAGCAAGTTTTTTTTTTTTTTCCTTGACAAGCCACGAATTGCCGTTTTCTTCATTTTAATCGCGATTTAGTGTTTCTTCCACGGTTTCTCAATTTCATCCGTTAATTAACGATTTTAGTCCGTTTCAGCCGTGAATTCGTGGCTTTTCTCAATTGTGAATTTGTTTTCTTCCTGATTTTAGCCGCTATAATGAACAATATTCCCCAATTTTATCAATGAATAGCACTTTGTCTCAATCGTAGCCATTTCTTTCACTTTTAGCCATGAATTGGCGCTTTTCCTCACGAATCCTCGAATTGGAGATTTCGTAATTTTACCGGCGAATTAGCGGTTTTTCTACACTTTGTCCCCGGAATTAGCGGCTTGTCTCAGTTTCATTGGTGAATTATCGACTTTTCTCCATTTTAGCCAGGAATGGGCGTTTTCGTTACTTTGTCCGCGAATTCAGCTATTTTCGTCAATTTTACCCGCGGATAGTATCGTTTTACCATGCGGGGGAAATATTAGTTATTTTTCTCAGTTGTATCCGCGATTTAGCGATTATTCTTAATCTGCGCCGTGAATTGGCGATTTTAGTCAATTTTAGCCCCGAATCATTTTTGTTAAAAATATTGTTTCTGAAATTTTCACCAAGCTCGAGGTCTGAGCCCACAAAAACCAATTGAGAACTTCCAACTTCACGTTTATTTAGTTCAGCCAGAAAGAACCCGTCATTTAGCTCAATTTAGGACCTCAACTCGCCAACTCAATGCTTGGCGCGTAATGTTGTAATTACTCGGCTTTTCGTGAGCCTAAGGGCACAGCCGGGGTCGGCCAGTTCAAGTTCTGGGCTTAAACAAGAAATGGCTTCAAAAGTTTGCAATTTCGCTTGAATCAAGCCGCGAAACTTGCTTAACTGAAGCAAGCTGGTTAAAAAAGTAGGAAAGTTCCTATTTCGTGGATATTTTCCCAAAGATTCGTCAAGGCGGTGTCGTAGCGGGTACCTTTATAATTCGAGAGCTGACGACAGTCCCATTCAACCGGAAGAACGAAGTCCGGAAAATGGTCTTATGCAACAGGTTTTATGTGGTTGAAAACGAATATGATCGTCTGCCTGGGGCATTCGCCTTCAGTGACCAGTCAAAATTAGAAGAGAGAAAATAATTAACCGGAGGATCATTGTCCTGAAACTAGTCTGATTCGAAAGGTTTTATGGAGCTGATTACAAATGTGATCGTCTGCCGCCGTCTGCATGGGGCATTTGCCCTCTGTGGCTCGTCAGACTCACTAAATTTGAGGAAGTTTCATTAACCGGAAGAATCATTTTCCGGACTTCGTTCTTCCGGTTAATTAATATCCCTGATTTAGTAGGGAGTTTGACTGGCCACCGAGGGCAAATGCTCCCGGCAGACGCCAGCAGACGTCATATTTGTAATCATCTCCGTAAAACCTATCGAATAAGACCAGTTTCAGGACTATGTTATTCAGGTTAATTAAAATTTCCCAAATTTCATGAGTTTGGCGAGCCACAGAGGTCAAATGCCCCAGGCAGACGATAATATTCGTAATCAGCGCCATAAGACCTTTCGTATGAGACCAGTTTCAGGACTATATGTTCTTCCGGGTAAATTCATGCCCCCAGATGCGGCATGGCAGACTCCCGGACTCGTAAATAGTAGGTCATAAGCTATCATTATGCACAGCTTTTATGACTGTGTTCTTCCGGTTGAATGGGACTGTCGCCTGCTCTCGGTGTATTAGTTCCGCGGTCGCACAAAAAAAAAAAAAAAATCCCCGAAAATTTTCAGATTCCCGGTTCTCCGGTATTCGCGGCGGTACAACACCGCCTTTCCATTTAGTCTCCCTTCTCTCCTTATCCTTCAAGTTTGAAACATAATTAAGGAAAAATGTTTGAAATGGTCGCTAAATTAACTCAAAACCAAAAATAATTAAGATAATAATCTCAATTAAATTATGTAGGTATATTTTACTCATTGGCCATCTTGTCGGACATGAAATATTGACATTATGTATTTATCACGTTTTATGAGGACGAGCTCGCTCGTTTACACAAAATTGACCTATTTTTTCGGCAATTTTCTTCTCGGGAACGTCAACAGCGGTGAAGGACGGCAAGGCAGTCAGCTTGTTTTCGATCCATGACTGACATCTAAGTAAAACATAGGCTTTAAAGCCCTTATTTAAATAAGGAAGAAGACTGTGACGTGCGGTTGAGCATCTTTACGGCTATGTGAAAGGGAAACGACGCCGACGAGCGCTTCGGCTTATGACTCTTGCAGTAAAAATCTTGACGGGGCCTTTCACATTTGACGCGGACGCGGGAGTGTGAGTCGTCATGACTCTCGGTCAAGAAAGGACGCTGATGCGTGCCTCGGCGTCTTTTTAGCCTAATCTGAAAGGGGCGTAAGGGGCAATAGAGAGGGCGAAAATTAGAGTTTCGGGGTGCTGTTGGTTCCGATCGATTTTATCGACTTCACAGCGGGTCAACAAGCCTGTGTCGAGGCTGTTTTTTGGACATCAGATCTGTCGATTGTGGAGGGTCCTATGGCGGTGGTGGAGTGTGGGGAGGAGTTTCTGCTGTATCCTCTGCTCCATGCTCCCACAGCATCGTCGCCACCGTAGTTTCCCTTGAAGAATATATCTTTAATGTGAAACGAAATATTTACATTCCAAAAGAGGGAGAGAGCGTGCGAGCGAGGAAGACCCCGCTCTTTTAGATAACGGAAAGCCGGCTATTGTACTCATTTGTTTCTTGGCAGAGGTGGTCGTGCGTTTTATTGAATTAAGACATTTTGAACCATATTATACGAACTAGTGAGTATCTAATTAAGTGCTTGTTGGACTACTAACCCCGTCCTTTAAAGGTCAAATGGCTTATTCCCACGTGAACTCCCCTCCGCTACGTTCTTCTCCGGCATTGTGTTTCCGTATACGATTCTGACGCCGTTATAAACTACGTCTGTACGTGTTTTTGGCTGGAATATCCTTTCTACTCCGGCTCTTTTACGGGTTTTTATTTGTAATTTTGAGAAAAGAGGAGGGTTGATCTTTCTTGGTCACATTAAAAAAAAAAAGTGTGTGAGCTTTAGAGGGGATTTTGCCTTGTTCACGTGACTTCCCAAAATTTAAGCGGCTCGTTAATACACTAAATTGGGTTGTTGTACTACGACTGCAATTATTTAATTATCTCATCTTGTTTGTCCTGTCGACCTTTTACAAATATAGTTCTTTATCTCTTTGACGAATGTAATGACAATGGTTTTCCGGTTACAAGGTTTTCACCCAACCTCCTGAAAATAAGGAAAAAATAAAAACGTGATTCACTTTGTCAATTGTCTAATGTTTAATTACCTCCCCCCTCATGTTTTTACTTCTTTCGCAGTATGGAATGGTACTTCGAATTCCACGATAAAAAACGAAAACAGAACCACCATAATGGACTTCATTCTAGAAGAACTGAGTGACATTACTTTCGGAAAAGTCGTCGGATGGATTTCATCCACAGTGATGATTTTCGGCGGCGTCTTTCCCTTCGTACCACAGTACCGGGATATTCGAAAGAAGAACGACGCCGAAGGATTTTCTTTATTCGTCTGCCTCGTGTTACTCATTGCCAACACTCTTAGAATCCTTTTTTGGTCAGTTACTGTCCCCCCCTCCGATCTTTATGTAAAGTAATCGTTAATTTTTTTTTCAGGTTTGGAAAAAGATACGAACTTCCCTTATTGGCCCAAAGTATAGTCATGAACATAACAATGCTTCTAATGATTCACTTGTGTGTTCGGGTGAAAAATCGAAGTCAAATAATTCGCGGTCCCGATCGAGTTTTTACCGGTAAGTCCTAGTTTATTTACTTCCTTTGAAAACATTTAAAAAAAAAAAAAACATTACAACCGGCTGTTAGTCTATGCTCTTTGGTGTTCTAGAAATTGCTTGCAAAATACGCTTTTTATTCTTTTTCTTCTACGGCTTGTCACAATATTTATCCTCCTATCGATTGATGAAGTTTGAAAAAAAAAATTTAGTTGTACGTTAGCTGCCTCATTTTCCATCCCTTCCCACACCCCCTATTTTAACATAGTCATTAGGCAGATAATACAATTCCTTAATGTCTTTACATCACAATGTTATCTTACAATTTATTAATGAATCAAAGCTTCAAAGATACTTGGAACTCGATCTATCAGTTTAATGGCCTCGAATGAAGGGCTCAGTTTTGATGAAAAGGTAGCACGCAATGCTGCGAGCCTTTCTTTTATTGTAATCGATTCGCCAGTTTTTATGTTTGTTCACGTTTTTACTGGAAAAACATTGAAAAGAAGATAGATCGGGCAATTTGATTATTCCTCATAATGAAAATAAAAAGATCAAAACTTCTTTAGAGTATTCTCTGAAGTTTGTTGAGGGCTTTGATTTGGATCAAATATATTAAGGTGCGGTGAGATTTAAGGTCAGTTGAGTGGTGGGTGGGGAAGCAGCTTGACCCATCCTACACCCCCTCAGTTTGACGAATGAAAATAAAGTGGGGCTGTTTTGCTTGTTATTAATTTGTTAGTCGGAAAGAATGAATAGTCTGTGAATATCCCACATTTAAAACACTATTATTTTGACCATAGAAACCGATTATCCGAATCTACAACCGTCATTTTGGCAAATAAATCGGAATTCAACGGTTCCTTGACTCAATAAGGAAGCTTTAAAGCTGCGTTTACATTTCAGAGTTTTTTACTCTCGAGAGTATCTCCGAGAGCTTAACTCGCCAGTCAAAACGGGCCAGAGAGTTCTCGGGAGAGCACGTGGCACTCTTATGGTGCAATTACACGCGAGAGTAACTCTCGAGAGTTGAATTTCTGAGAGTGCCAGGTACGGGCAGGCGGCAGGTGGGGAGAACTCTCTGGCCCGTTCAGACTGGCGAGTTAAGCTCTCGAGAGTACTCTCGATAGCAAAAAACTCTCAAATGTAAATGCAGCTTTAGATACTTCAACTCTCGAGACTTACTCTCACGTGTAAGAGCACCACAAGGAACGTTTACAAATACGGAACTTTTTATAAGTGTTTAACCCAAGAACTTGTAGCAGTGTTGCCTCAAAACTATTCATTTCGTACCTTCAGCGTCAAAAATGTACCGTTCGATCAGGAAACTGTCCAATTAGTCCTACTATCTGATTTTCCCGTTTAAAAATTTATATTTCGTCTCTAAAATTATTGTAATTAAGCCTAGTAATTGCAGTTAGTAATTTGGCTCCTGGAGAACTGAACTTCCTGGTAAAAGAAATCACCAATAATCAATCAGATTCGCTTCGTTTGACCTGGATGGACTGTAGTTTGACCTAAACTGACCCCCTCTCCCTTCCTGCTGTTTGTTGCTTCCGGAGGACCAGAGAATGTATTCCTAAAAAATAACTCAATTTGAATATTAACTCGAGTACTTTATTGATGGTTGAACACTGTGAGATTTATCTTCCTACTTGAACGTACAACGTACGACCGTACTGAACAGAGATCAGAGACTGGGAGAGTGATCCCTTAAAAAGTAGGTTAAAGGAATAAATCAAGAGGGCGCTCTTTAACAACCGTAACAAATTCAAACTACAATACCTGCTTTCACCAGTAGCTGCACAAACCGGCAGTTTGTCCTATGTCGGCCTATGGAGTTCCTAGAGGACAACAATTTCTAGTTTAGCGCAAAGAAAAAACAACAACTCCGACACTTCTCCCTCCCCGACCCTAACAACCGACCGACACCGGCCGGTGGACATCTACCTGGAAGTGGTGCCAGTTTTAGATGTGTAGCGACCCTCTCTGAACACATTCAATTTCAGGGAATGAATTGACGATTTCCTGCCGCTTATTAAAAACCAATTTCAGGGAGTGTTGTTCAATGCATGCGTTATATTTTCAAGTGTTGCTATCTTCAAGTTTTGTCTTTTAAGGACTGTGTGTGAGCGTCGCATAAAAAGCAAAAGTTTTATTCGAGTTTATGCTCTAGTTCCCAAAAACTGTATGCAACATGTTCTGTCCACTCCACAGACCCATTCGCAGAGCTTGTGAACAAGGCCTTCAGCCTCCGGGTTTATGACTAACGTTCCCTTGAGTCCATGTAGTGTAGTCGACTTTTCGACGTCGCCGAGTGATGTTTGGAGCAGGATCAACCTAGACTCGGTTGATTCTGTCGAGGAGCTAACGTTTCGAAGATAATTGATCGTGTACCCCCCCCCCCGCCAGTTGTATTTCTTTTGAACGTTTTTTCTTCTTTTTTTCAGTTTAATTTTGAATAGTCTTATTTGCACAATTGTTTTTTTAAAAACATAATTTGAAAACGCTTGTATTCTGCTTGATTTTGTTCTGTTTTCATTTTTCTCCACTCCTCAGCAGGTGGTGGGAGAACCGGCTATTCTCACAGCAAACCGAAAAAAAGGCTGTACATTATCGGTATGTGAATATCGCAGAAACCTTTTTTTACTACTGGAGTCGTTATCTCATTGTTTTATTCGTCTCGTAACTTTTAACATATATACAACTTTCACTGCGTAACTTTTAACTTTCGCCCTCCTCTTCACTCACGCTTGTGATTGCATCCCAAATAAGCGTTAGCGGAGCAAATAACGTTTTTTAACATCTTCAATCCGTTCAAGTCGTAATTTTTGAGCTCTTGCTTCCTTGCGCATTAAGTGCACCCGACTCATTAATTTCAATGGATTGATAGGTTTGGAAAACAGTGGGTTCAAGTTGGCACCATTAATCATCATATTATTTATTTTGCGTTTCTTTCATGGTTTGAATGTAATTCTTGAGAAACATCCACGGTAAGTGGTTCACTCACCGCTCATTTTCATTGTACTTATTACAAACGCGAAGTCTGGCGCAGGTTTTTCTGAATCCGGTGGCTGGTGATTACAAAGGTAGGGGGAGGGGAGGAAACTAAGTTTTTAGCGAGAGTATCATCAATCCTAAATGTACCTAATACGCACTGGCGAACTAATCTGAAAATAAATTAATTCGAACTTTTGTTGTTGTGTGGGAGGGGCGTAACATGTGGGTGGTTCGTCAACACCTTTCAATCGCCTAGAATTTTTCACCAGAGTCTTATTTCTTCCATAATTCCGGGTTCTATGGTCTTATTTTGATCTCCACGAAATTCTACAAGCGGCCAAGCTTTTTTTCTCAAATAAGGTGAAGGAAGAGCACGCATTTTAAATGTCAAATTTTCAAAGGTGTTTTCGCATTATTTCAAGGGGGAAATTTGACAAAGTAAGTTGCTAGCAGCCCTGTAAAAATGCTACGGTGATCAAAATGAGACCGTAAAATTAGAGATTGATGCAGACAATTGTAGGCAAAGAGTAATTGAAGGGAATGGGGGTCGAAGATCCAGATGTGCCCCCCCCCCCCCACGGCTTGTCCGTCCTCGTTGGGTTTGGAAAAAGAAAATCGGAATGACAGCTCTGTTTTGTTATGGGTTTCATTTGTTTTGTTTCGTACTAACTTTTGGTCTCTGAGTGGCTTCAGTTTCTACTTCGTAGGTAAGTACTTTGCTTTTCTCCCTCATCTCCCCACTGAATATTCTCCTCCCTTTATTATCCACTTGCATGCTGTTTGCAATTGCATGCTTTTAGTAACAATTATTATTTGCATGAGGTAGCTTTCACGTGTGCCTCAGCTTTGAACACTGATGCATACAATAAACCCCCTCCCTTCAAAATTGATGTTTTCAGCGAGTTAACACTCGTCACAGTCCAGCAGTTTAGAAAGCCGAGCAGTGACGTCCTCACTTTTACCAGTACAGCATTTGTCCCTAAATTTGATCCCGCGGTAGGCGAGAGTCACAGGGGGTTTCTCCGACTATACCACATCCTCGGCATTCTAAACGTTGTTGAACTTTGCTGATAACATTCAACTGCTCATCCGTTCAATGTTTTTGAACCTCTCCGTTTTTTTTGTTTTTTTTTTTTATTTCCACTAGACTTTGATTGGAAGTATTTCTGGGCCTGGACGGACTTCCAATCATATGTAGATTTCATCTTACTGGTCAGTCTGATCATGTCCCTACTTACGTTCCTCCTGATTGAATCTGTGATATACATTGAAATTCTTGGCTTCCTCGCGTTGTTCAGCGAAGCCATGCTTGCTGTACCGCAACTTTTGCGGAACTTCAAACAAAAATCCACGGAAGGAATGAGGTACGTTTTGATCGGTGTTTTTTTTCCCGGTTCTTCAATTCCTTCCAACTCCATCCCTTTCCTTTTATTGTCAAAATCCCAGCTATTTAACGGATTAAACAAATTACAGCATCCTCATGGTACTCATGTGGACCGTCGGCGATATATTTAAAACGACCTATTTCATCCTGCGGGAGGCTCCGGCTCAATTTTGGCTGTGCGGAGGATTGCAAGTACTCATCGACATCACTATTTTGGGTCAAGTCCATTTCTATAAGTCGCCTCCGGTTCGACCGATTCACCATCACGATCCCAGGACGGACGACTGACTTTATCTATACCTTGGGTGAGTGCGGTCATTTTTTTTTTTTTTTTTTTCTTTCTTAAAATCTAGGTGGTTGTCAAAGATGACTTCTGTTACCGCTTCTTCTGCCGATTGATTATTGCAGCAAAATTACTTATTTCGAGCAAAATAGTCGTGCAATTGCAAGTCCCGGTGATATACAGCCGCAAAATTCAATGTTTAGCGCTAAAGTGCCACGAAATTGTGAAAGTTTCAGAGAATAATCTGCCGTGAAATAGCAAACTCGGAATATGAATGACCGCGAAATTCCACGTTTTGGTGGGGTGGGGGAGCCGTTCATTGCAAGCTTTGGTGGATACATAACCATGAAATGTGAAGCTTCGGATCGTGAATAGACACAAAATTTAAGTTTCAGTGCAAAATAGCCACGAAACATTAAGTTTCGGTGAATAATCTGCCGCGAAATCTTGGCAGCGTTGGCCCATTCAAAACCAATGTTGTGAGATTGGCTCATCCAGATTAACAAACTCGTGGGTCTGGCCCTCTAGAAAAGCCAATTTGATGGGTCCGGCTTATTCGAGAAGAATTTTCGTGGGTATGGCTCAATCAAAATCAATTTAACGGGGTTGGCTGTCTGAAAAAAAAACAACAGAAGGTGAAACAAATTTTTTGGGGCTAGTTCATCCAAATGAAGAAATTTCATGGGTTTCACTGTATCAAAAACAAAATTTAGCGCTGTTGATCGATTATTTAGATTAAAAACAATACCACTAACATAAGTGGAAATAAGACGAAAAAAACGGTTCCACGTTTTAGACGTTTGGAGGGTGGTCGAGGAATCGTCTATGTCCTTGATCATATTGGGACACAGCCCGGCAAGTTCCGGGGTCTAACCGCCGCGCCGGCCGCTCGGAGCATATCCCCAGACAAATGCCTGCAGTACGGCTTCTTCAACATTTTAAACCCCGTGGGCCCAGACCCAGTTGTCTTGTAGGAAAATAAATGCCTGCTGGAACCTCTTCCGGGACTTCCTGGAGGAAGCAGTGATATCCACTATCCACAAGGGGACAACCTGCCCACCTTCTGATGCATGCCAGGAGCCGGCAGGATGGTTTCCCTTCGGCTGCGCCCATCATAGTTCCCTCCTAAAACCCAACCCGCACCAGCTTCTTGTCCATGAGTTCGCATCCGTACTTCATGAACTCAGCCTCGAACCAGATCATTTGTCGCCCGTACCGTAAAAGCCTCCCAACGATGCCTGATGAAGTCGAATTGCATCATCAAAGTGACCCCCGCCCCCCTCTCAAAGGGTGAAGGTTTGCTACGTCAGATTCTGGGGGTAAATAATTGTATCTGAACTGTTGTTGCCTGGGAATCTGGGATCCTTCCAACTCAACAGGAGCTCACGATCTTTTCCCCTCTCATCCTATTAATTTTGTAATTTTTGCGTTTCAAGCCACGCAGAATCCACAATGTCCCAGGTACCTTATCTCATCCTCTTCTAGTTCGGCCATAGTTGTTGATGTGACCTGTTTTTAGGCTAAAGTGTGCGTTCTTTGCCCCCCAAAAAATGATTCGGTTTTGCTTATAAAGGCCCGTTCAGAAGCTCTATGTTTACGTTCTGTGGAGTCTATGTAACCAAACAAGTTTATTCCCTCGAAAAATGAAGCAATTTGATAGGTTGCATAGACACCACACAACACAAACATAGAGCTTGTGAACGGGCCTTAAGAATTGCCCTATCCACCTTACTGTTGTACGCCACTGCTGACGTACCACTCACAAAAAGATATTTTTCTTCTTTTCAGATGTTATCTTTACTTTATATATGCCGCCTTCCAATTTCTTCTTCGCAATCCCGAACCTGCGATTACCGTTTGAGAGCTTCCGAAGGTCCTCCGTTAAGTTTTATTTTTTTTCTCAGATTTATTTATTAACATTTTTATTTTATTAACCTCTGTATTTACCTTATAACGTCTATTTTTAGGTAGGTACCTGAATGTGATATTTTGTATATATTTTCGTGAAAAAAAGCTAGCTTACTACGATTAGGAGTTAATTAGTGACGACGTCACCCCGATTGTTGTCAGTCCGTCGATCGATACCCAGAACGGAAATGAGAACGTATTGTTTTTATATAAATCAATACGAAGGCGACTCGTGAAACGTCGCGCTAATTGCACTGGTAATCTCATGGTAAAAAATAAAACAAAATAAGTTTGGCCCGATAAATTTTAGCCTAAAAACCGAATGTTATCGACTTGAGCAGGACTTTTTTTCAATATAAATTCTATCAGAGCAATATTTAATTTGTTATTGTTACTAAAATAAGTTACTGCTCAAGGAGTTTTCTCGTTATGCATCCATTAATGACGTAATAAGTCCAATGTATATGTTATGAATTTTATTGTATTTATTTTTTGTTAATGTTTGTGAAATTGAGGGATGTATTTTTTTTTAAAGATATATCCAAGGTAAGAGGACAAAAAGTTTCGTCTTCGTAAAAAAATTGAAGCCTTATCAGGGCTTGAAAGATCGTATTTTGATCTGAATATAAATTAGAAACGTCATCGTTGCGAGTTTTATAAAACGCTCGATTTGTGTATTGTAATGTGTATATAGGTATATGTAACGTGATTATGGCCTTCCGTAGATTTCATTTACGTCTTTTTTTTTTTTTTTTTAAATACTAGTTCACCCAGTAATTTTAGCAAGGAATTTTGTTATCCGGATAAGAAGAAAAAAGAGTCTTCCAAGGCTGGATCCAAAATACTCCGCATTTTTGTAGTACAAAACTGGGTGAAAAACGACCAATTTTTGTTTTTTTTTTGGGGGGGGGGGACTGTAGTTTGGGATAGGCGGGCGTTTGAAAGATAGGATCCTGTGAGCTTCAGGCATTTCTGGTGAAAGGGGGGGGGGATCAGAGTTTGAGGAATTATAATTGTATTTTTGCTAAAAAGAAACAAATGTCTAGTCATTGAAAAAAAGATACGGTTTTACGTGTGGGTGGTAAGTCAATAGCGCTTAGGATCGAATATTCTCTCCCCCAAGCTCCTAAAACGGCGTTTAGGTAGAGGGGTTTGGGGGTGATATTCCACGATCTAAAAAACATTGGGCTCGTTCTTGCCACAATTTTTGCCCTTTATTTAATAAAGATGGGACCCGTGCGTGGGTAGTAGGGAGGGGGGTTGTTCCCGTTTTTTGCTTTCCCAACTACGCGTTATCCGTATTTCACTCGTATGCTTTTCAGAGCGCATTTACTTCTTCTTGTTCTTCTGATTAATCTATAAATAAGCGTTAAATTTACTCGTACGCGAAAGCAAAGTCAAATAATTTATATCTTGTTGATTTTTACAGAGTTTAAATTGTATTTAATTTTGTACCATTAGTTCTCTCGGTAGGAATGTAACATAATTGTAAGTATTTAAACACTTCATTATAATGTACACAATTAATGTGGGAACGTGTTGAGTAGCTAGAAGAAAAAACAATAAATTGTTGACAATCCTAATTTATTCGTTTAATTCGATAGTAAAAAATATCAAATTCGTTTGAAACTTGATCTTCCAATCTCTTGTTTTATAACATTACTGGGCTTAACCCCACTGAAAAACGTGGGGCACGGCCCAACACGCTTTTCCGAGGGTTAGGTCGCATTAATAGTGAAATTGTTTTCCACACACCCTCGTGGCGGGGGTCACTAACGCCAAGTTTCTATTGTAATGTTTTGGTATTTTAACTCGTTTATTCGAATAATTGCGGAACTTTTTCTCAAAACTTCATAGTCTAGTGCGTAGTTGAATATTCGATACATATCTATTCATGTATTTTGATGTGTGGGCGCTTTGTCACTGCCAGCAAGTACGAATTCACCAGAATTTAATTAATTTCACTAATTTCGTAGTTGGAAAAACATTTCTGGTTAGATTTTTTAAAAGAACGTTCTATTTCGTGATCATTCCTTCGGAAGGTTAGGTCTACTAGTTTTAGTGTTTGTGTCATGCAGTTTGTACTTGGTACAAGAAAAAAATCTTCCTTCGTGCCTTTTCAATGTAACAAAGCAATTTATCTCGAGAAACAAAGAAACAACAAATACGATGATAACAATAATAAAAAATAATAATTTTTCTATGAGACTTTGTTCAATCGAACGATACCGATGTCAGGGGCGTAGCTTTAAGGTCGTCCTAGCCGAGACTGCGGTTGCATTTCTCAATTCAGCATGGTCTGAGGGAATTATAGACGGCGTACGGGCGGCGATAGGAAGATTTGAGGAGCCGTACTAGGCCTTCCGAGTCTGCAGCTCCACGGGGTATGGTGTATGTGCCTACTGATGGTTTTGGTACCGGCGGGCTTGATGACTAGGCCGGGTCCGCGCCCACAAAAAAAAAAAAAAAAATGGCCTGAGGGACTCATGAACCGCGTTCAGCTCACATCGGAACACTTTGATAAAATTTCCTCAAAAGCCCACCGTATTTTTGGTATTTATGTGTGGCGTAGTCAAAATTCAAAAACTAACGAAACCGTGTATCGTGGGGGACCCGAAAATAGAAACGGATTTCCTACCAGACGAGGCGTTGAAAGGGTTCTCCAGTGATTCCGGCGATGTTGGCGCGTTTTCCGGAGATCCACGAATTTTCAGAGGACAGTGGCAACGTGATCATTAGCCCTGGAGTGCAAGGAAAAGAGGGGTCAAGTGGGTGATTTTTAGGATCATTTTTTCCATTCCCGGCCAAAACGCCTCTACAGTGGCCCTCGGCGCTGAAAATGGAATGATTTGCTTTTGTCATGGATGATTTTTCTTGACTCCGTAGTATCACAGTCCACGTCCGCGCCTGATAATTTATAAAAACCACGTCCCAAACACCATAGTGTGGTGGTAACCTCAAATTTTAGGATCATTTTCTCAAATTCTTACTGGTTTGAGACGGACAGACGTGATTTCTGAGTCCCCCGAACCATGCTCAACCGAGAAATACAGCCGGTTTCAGCCTGACACGCAACAGAGTGCCCCTTAAACTATCCATAAACTGTGTTTCGCGTCATAGTCGCTGGTATCAGTCGGTTTTCTCGACTCAATGGCCACTAGTACAAGCGCTCGGTAAAAAAAAAATCCCTAAAGGATGGTTGCCACGGCATCTTGAACAGCGTCCATGGGTGCCACCTGCGGCACTTTTTCGACTCCGTTCGAACTAGTGCCCCAGGGGCCTATGCGCCGAATTCATAGTGCGTTTCTCAAGCTGAGAATTTGCTTAAACGGCTTCAAATCGGTCGTTTCAATTTGTGATTCATCTGTTTTGGATCGAAATAAGCAAATACCTACTCTGCTCAAGTGACGACTATGAATACGGGCCTACAATCACTCAAATTTAGCGCAGGCGCTATCCACCCGTCCTCTCTGCATTGGAAAATATGATTTTAGACAAGACGTGTGGATAGTGCCGGCGCTAAGTTTTACTGATGGCGTTTTCCATTTGTATAAAATTCAGCTCTGGAGCCGAGCATTCCCACCCGTCTTCTCTGAATTATATCATATGGTAACGGAGAAGACAGGTAGAAATTCTCGGCTCCAGAGCTGAATTTTTGCAAATGGAAAACGTCATGAATAAGTCTTCAGGGCTGTCTAGAGAGGTCCATGTGCATCGAGACTCGTCCTTGAATTTCAGGGCTTCGGCGGAAAAATTCACAGGGCCCCTGAAAACGTGCGCAAGTAAGCTAAAAACGGTGGCATCATAGTATAAGTAGGTACCTACCCTTTCGGTAGGAAATGAATAGTTAATTGACCTCTTCACAGATTTTATTCTTTATTTGGCGGAACTAGTTTTAGGCTCACGGAGCCGTTATCAACGCCTTCAAACTTTGGGGTTTACATATGGGGAATACCCGTGTCAATTTCCATAGCGTGTCAAAATATCGCAATTTTTGACTTAGGGCAACCAACTCTGGTCTAAAAATCAATAGCGTGAATATCTCGGACGAGTTCGTGATCCAGATGAATCGGTCGACGGGAACGGTGTGAAAGAGGGGTTTGAATTAGTTGAAAATTCGCTATCGCACGGCTGTTGCTGCAATTACCCCCAAAATTGACTCGAGTAATGAAAAATGAACGCGCTTTCGTATGAGACCCTAGTGAACCAAATCCGTTGGTATGGCAGGGGAGTTCTCGGCGGAGGGGAGCTATTAAATTAACGCTATGCCTTACTGGACCACCCAATTAGCAAAAAATTTCATTGACATTGTATTTTGAGCCTTCTCTTTTATTTGATTTGCCAATAGCCTAATAAATCTTGAGTAAAAAATCCTGAGGTGGGCCAAAAAGGGAGGAACAAAAAATAAAAAAAAAAATTGTTTCGTATTCGAACCCAGGCACTCCGCATTCCACAATGGTGATATAGTGACATACCGTTTAACCTAATGTAACTGATCTGAAAAAAGTTTTGTTCCGACAGCAGCCTGTCGGGAAAAGTGCATTTCATTCATGCGACAATCGAGTCAAACTCATAAGTTAGATCGATATCAATCAATTATGAATGAAATTTAGGTGGGGATGAAGATTTTAAATGCAAGTAACAGCTCCTCTAACAAGAGTCCATCTTCCCATATCGTATAGGCAACCAAACCGACACTGTTTCATTTTTCATTTTCATCATTTTTTCCCCCCTCAGTTGGGGCCAAAAAAGGGGCCTGTGATAAAAAGAAACACGATTTTATGATTTTGACTTTCTATACCACGGCCTAAATGCCACTCATAGTTGATTGATATCGTTCTAACTTATGAGGTTTGACTCGATTGTCGCATGAATGAAATGCACTTTTCCCGACTGGCTGCTGTCGGAATATATATATGTATATACAGGGTGTTCGGAAATTAGATGGTCAGAGAAAATATGGTGATAGTACAAGTCATTTGCGATCAAGTTCACTATTTGACGTTTTTCGAAATTCGGCTTAGCTTCCGAGATATAACTCATTTTGTGTATTTTCTACTAACCCCTATGTTTTTCCGATAAATGCCCTCCTCGCGCTCATCAACAGGTACTAGACTAAAAGTAAATAGCTCATTGGAAAGAGCACAAAATTTCCTTTAAAATGAGCTATAAAATGAATAAAATGATCCAAGATCGACAGTGGTAGGGCAGCCGATTTCCGAAGGAAACTTGTTATTCGTATTTTCACACATTGTTTCAGGCGATTTTCACCTTTCCGTCAAATAAAATTATTTTTTTCCATTCATGAGAAAAACTTCCTCATTTGGTGAGCTTTCAAATGACGTGCAATAATTGCTTATTTTTTGGATTTCCCTTGGAGAAATGACCAATAAACTAAAAAAACACAGACACGGAATTGAAATTCAGCGTCGTTTTCCACTACGTTTTTTTCTCCGAAACTGCTCGCAGCCTGCCGATGTTCTACTTTATGAAGGTGGGTTAACTGAAACTAGAATCTTGATTATCTTTAACAGTAACAGCTGGTTTACACGATGCCAGTAAGCGAGCCAGTCGACTGGCACTAGTTATTGGAGCCTAAAAGCTTCTAAAGGCACCAGTTATTGGAGCCTAAAAGCTTCTAAAGGCACCAGTTATTGGAGCCTGTCGATTTGCGCCAGTCCGTTTAGACGATTCAAGTTACCGGTGCCAGTCAGCAGAGTTCAAAACGATGGATATCAGATAACAAGCGTAAAAATGACTGATATGATAAGTGAATGCTGGACTGGAGGATGAAAATTTCGTTCACACGGTACCAGCAGATGGCACCAGTTCATTTTTTGGGGTGGGAGACCCTAGAATGCTCACTGGCTACTTCCAGTGTAAGTCGAATGGTGGGAATATTTTTTACTGTACTGGCACGGGACTGGCGCCAGCAGATGTTTACATGGGGCCAGTCAACTGACACCAGCTACTAGATCATGGTCACTGGCGCGCCATGAAGAAAACAGCCTTAAATGAAAGAAAACAATTGAAATTAGATGGATTTTGGAAGACAAATACTTTGAAAAAAAGAAGGAATAACATTTTATAATAATTGCTCAAAGTGGCCAGCGTCTTCCCTTTTTGCACTATAGGCATTAGGGACCCACCGCCTGACTCCGCTCGTGGCACGTAAACCTTCGATTACGAGGGCGATTTCTGAGCTCTTCGCACAACGTTCGAATTCTCTCTGATTCGAAGGTCTTCCAGTGTCGCTACTGGGCGCTATCAGATCCATCTAATTCCAATTGTATTGTCTTTCATTAAATGCTGGAAAATGAAAGGATCTGGTTTCAGTTAACCCGCCTCCATGAAGCAGAAAAACAGCAGGCTGCGAGCAGTTTCTGAGAAAAAGAAGTAGTGAAAACAGTCGATGAATTTGACTTCCGTGTCTGTGTTTTTTTAGTTTATTCATTTCTCCTCGGGAAATCCAAGAAATAAGCAATTGTTGCACGTCATTTGAAAGCTCACCAAATGAGGAAGTTTTTCTCATGAATGGAAAAAAATAATTTTATTTGACGGAAAGGTGAAAATTGCCTAGGAAAAATGTGTGAAAATACGAATAACAAGTTTCCTTCGGAATTCGGCTGCCCTACCACTATCGATCTCGGATCATTTTATACATTTTATAGCTCATTTCAAAGGAAATTTTGTGCTCTTTCCAATGAGCTATTTACTTTTAGTCTAGCACCTGTTGATGAGCGCGATGAGGGCATTTATCGGAAAAACATAGGGGTTAGTAGAAAATACACAAAATGAGTTATATCTCGGAAGCTAAGCCGAATTTCGAAAAACGTCAAATAGTGAACTTGATCGCAAATGACTTGTACTATCACCATATTTTCTCTGAGCATCTAATTTCCGAACACCCTGTATATATATATATTAGATATATTATATATATATATCCACTTGGCGAAATTGTCCACTTCATGAAATGGATGTCCATTTCACGAAGTGGCTCCGTTTGCCGTAACTTCAAAAAATTACGACATCTGGACAAAAAAATTGTCCATTTCTTGAAAAGGAATTCGTGTTTGTCCAATTGCTGAAATCAAGCTTCCTTACTGCAAGTGGATGCACAATATTATCCTTTTCGTGAAATGGATGAGTGACGAGGAATCTCTGATGCTGAAACAAGTTTTGTTTTTTTTAAAAAGGTTATTTTATTGAGCACTCAAAAACCCGCTAAAAAATTACGTTGTGCATCCACTTGTAGTAAGAAAGCTTAATTAAATTAAGCTAGCGTGAAGTGGACAATTACTCGACATGGATGCGACATATACAGGATGGATCCGTATAAGTGTGACAAAATTTTTGGGTAAAACTACGTTAAAAGTGGAGTAAAATGGTACCTTCGGAAGTGTCCTACGTCGATCCGTTCCGGAGTTATGATTTTTTTTTGTGTTTAAAAAAGTAACCAATGCTTGCTTCAAAAAATCAGTAATTTCTCGGCTTACATCGCACCAAATCCAAAAAGTGATGCCATTTTCAGAAACTACGGAACATTTCCTTTAGGATAGAGGCCATTTTATTGCTTGAAATAATCGTCAACACCCAGAAATCTGGCATTTTTTCCATAAATTTACGTGTCCTCTAAAATTTGTCCGTTTTACGAAAAGTCGCTGTACCCAAACAGCTTTCTCAACAGATTTTCGGTGTATCACAAAAACTTCCCCGTCTTCTAAGCTTCCTTTTGGCGTGTTCACATTTCATGTTACCACTGACGTTTCTCACAAAAACGTCACGAGAATGCACAAAAACCATGTTTTTACGAAACATGGACCATTGCCTACGGTATTCGTGAAGGGTGCAGGGAGATCGGCGGTAAGTGAGAACATTATATCTTACCATGGAGAAGGCAAGAGGCATTCGATTTGACCCCTTCCCCCACCAGTGATTCATTAAATTGTCGCCATTCAGGGGGGGGGGGTATAATTGAATGCCGTTTGCCTATGATATCTTCTCCTTCCTAAAATATTCTGTGTTCCCTTTCTAAGTATTTTGACAGAAAAATATAGGCAATTGCCTATGTGCCAGGTGCCAACAATATTCGTGAAGGGTGCTCAGAGATCGGCAGAAATGGATGGGGGGGGGGGTCAACTTGCCTGCGGTATCTTCTCCATGGTAAGATATCCTGTTCTCACTTACTGCCGATCTCTCCGCACCCTTCACGAATACCGTAGACAATGGCCCATGTTTCGTAAAAACATGGTTTTTGTGCATTCTCGTGATGTTTTTGTGAGAAACGTCAGTGGTAACATGAAATGTGAACACGCCAAAAGGAAGCTTAGAAGACGGGGAAGTTTTTGTGATACTCCGAAAATCTGTTGAGAAAGCTGTTTGGGTACTGCGACTTTTCGTAAAACGGACAAATTTTAGAGGACACGTAAATTTATGGAAAAAATGCCAGATTTCTGGGTGTTGACGATTATTTCAAGCAATAAAATGGTCTCTATCCTAAAGGAAACGTTCCGTAGTTTCTGAAAATGGCATCACTTTTTGGATTTGGTGCGATGTAAGCCGAGAAATTACTGATTTTTTGAAGCAAGCATTGGTTACTTTTTTAAACACAAAAAAAATCATAACTCCGGAACGGATCGACGTAGGACACTTCCGAAGGTACCATTTTACTCCACTTTTAACGTAGTTTTACCCAAAAAATTTTGTCACACTTATACGGATCCACCCTGTATACAGGTTTATATATGTATAAGCTTATGGCCGTTTTCTTGTTAGCACGATAACTCTCGAAGAAATCAATTTAGCGGAACGCGCTGTGGCACAAAAATCAGTAGTCACAAGACCCCGGTCGGTATTGCATTTGAGACAAATTGGTAGTAGTGGAGTGGATGGGGGGAAAGGTGTTGAAATGGTCAAAAAATCACAACAAATCACCAGTTGATTCTAGATGCGTCATATTCGGTACGTATACCCCATGTTAGACTAGCCTTTGATTCCCATTTTAATTTTTTGAAAAAGTCACGGTGGAGGTGGTGGTGTCCCCGAAGTGGAAGTAAGTGTGTGGTCTTGTTAGCACGATAACTCTCGAAGAAATTAATTTAGCGGGACGAGATTTGGCCCAGAAATCAGTAGTCTTACGACCTCGGTTGGTATTGCATTTGGGCCAAATCGGTCGACTTGGATGGGGGGGGGGTAATATGGTTTGAACTGGTAAAAAAACACTACAAATCACCAGTTGATACCAGATGCATTATGCTCGGTACGATGATTTAATTTTGAAGTAGTCTTTGATTCCCATTAAGTTCAGCTTAAACAAACCAGGCATCAAACAGTACGAGGAAGGGTCATACATTAACGAAACAAATCATGGTCTCAACATTATTACTTGTGGGACGGCTTAGGGTATCCGTTATACGTAATGAAATGCACTCTTTCCGACCGCCAGCTGCCGGAGCGATTTTTTTTTTTTTTTTTTTGCAAGTTTTGACGTATTGATTGCTTTTCGATTCGCTTCTTTGGAATAATCCATGAAACGCCCATTTAAACATCCCCACAATTTCTACCCACGCCCTTCTTTTGTAAGGGATTGAATAATGTAGAATCAATCAACTCCCAACTCCTACGTTAATGTTCAACCAGTAAATCGACGCAAGAGTCACTCATCAGACCCATGCACTGACAAATTTTTTCAACCCCTTAAAACGGTCCCAGGGCGGGCTTCAGAGGATATTGCCATGTTCTACTTCACTACGTCGCACAAAAGCATGTGATTTTCTTCGGGTGATTGCTGCGATTTCTTTAAGTAATAAAGTTCATATTTCATTAAAACAGCCAAAAACAAAAAAGAAATTTCTGGATCAATGAACTTTTATTAAAATTTGAGGGTGTAGATGCGCGATTTAGCCAAATTCACCCGAAAAGGGGGCGAAAAAGACAAAAAATGTAGTTTTTAAGTAGAAACGATGAATTTTTTGAAAAGACGTGGGTTTTTGACTGCTCGGTGATAGAGGAAATAGGCGAAGTCTGCGCACGAGCTCTGTCTCACGCCTTGGCAGGCACCCTCTTCCTCTTTCTTCTTGTCGAGGGCCATTGATCCAGGCAGTTCTTTTATTTTTTTGTAGGCTGCAAGAAGAAAAAAGTGTAATAATTTCGCTGTTTTGAAGTCGAATAATTATTGGAAAACTAATCGCCTCCTCGTTTTTAGACGAATGGAACCCGTGGAAACAATGGAAGTGATTGAAATTAAGGATGACGACATAATTGTCAATTCTGAAAAGTAAGTTGGAGTGTATTTTTCCTTGTTCCCATTGTTATCTTCGTGGTTTTGGCTAAATTGGGTACCGTATTATTTCAGTCTTGCAGAAAACAAAAAGGATCAAGGCAATCAGCAGTACAAGCTTAAACAGTACTCGAAAGCAGAGGCCTTCTACACGGAGGCAATAAGTAAGTAACGCTCGTTTTCTTATGCTCCCCATTGGGAAATGACAACGCATTATTGAATGCCTCCAGACCTTTGCCCTCAAAATGCCCCGTACTATGGCAACAGAGCCGCCTGTTACATGATGTTGAACCAGTACGAGTCCGCTTTGGAAGACAGTTTCAAATCCATTCAGCTCGACCCCACGTTTGTCAAGGTTGGTGTCGACGACGTACATTTTGTGTTTCCACCACTGCACAACAATTAACGAGTGTGTTTTCTTGCTCCAAGGGCTGGATACGAGTGGCCAAGTGTTGCATCGCTCTGGGTGATGTTCAAGCTGCGACTCAGGCTCTCGACAAAGTCCGAGAATTAGAACCCAACAACTCGTCACTTCCTGCTGAGATGAACAACCTTGAAGTGTTGAAGCGATTCACGGACGAAGCTGAAAAAGCTTACAGCGCTAAAGATTTCAGAAAAGTGAGTCAATTCAATTGCTAACTTATACGACCGATTTGCGAAATATTTTGATTGATTGATTCGCAAATTTCAATGTACGTACTGTACATACGCGTCTATCCTTTATGCATTCATGGTTCTCTTTTTTAAGTATCACGAAAACATTTCCTTTGACATGACCAACATGATCTCCCCACCATTAGGACCACTACATGACGCTTGACGATTGTATTTTGAAATCGAACACTTTTTGCACCGACTTCCTCTTGAATGGCAGGGTACTGATTGATAATATTATTCATCAGTTTTTTTTGGGGGAAAATTTAGGCTTTATGTGAAATTTTGGCTCACGATTTTGGCTCTGGCTGGAATTTTTTGAAGTCCCTGGGACAATGGCACAGTCAGATCCCAGAAAAGAACTTCGGGACTCGGGGAGCTCCGATTTTTCGAATTTCGAAGTTTGAGGAATCTAAAAAACGAACAGGTTCATGTTGGATTATCCTTTGCACATTCCAGAATAAGGTCGTACATGCCTCTTCTTATTTCTGGCGGACTTCCTTCACACAGGGAAAGGCATGAGAGCTAAAACGCGATACAGTTCGGGAGCTGAAGGATGAGAGTTGAGTAAAGCTGCGAACGTCCTTATGTGTTTACTCATTACTATTAAATGCCAAATGCAATCTTAGGTGTACGAACTGTTATTTTTCCACATATTTCCGGAGTTGGCCTGGCCCCCTCCCCTACGGCGCGCCTATGGTTGCCGCTGGTGGAGTGCTGATTTTCGAGAACCGGAGCTGATTTTCCGGTTAAATTTCAGCGATTATCAATTTGCTGGGAGGGATTTGTTAACGTTTTGAAAAGGAAAACCAGACAGTTTGGTTTTATTTAAATTTGTGTTTGCTGCCTCAACAAAGTCTCGGTGAAATTTCATATTTTCTTCGCTTGCGGAAGAGATGAAGACAGACCCATTTGGTCAGAACTTTCTTAAGGTCAATACAGACTACTCGGACTGACATGGGAACACGCATTGCCACGTGTTATACGAAATTCCACGAAAGGCTTTTATTGGTTTACGTTCACATTGCTGTGACAAGCATCATCCCACGTGTTCCCACGTCACGTCCGGGCAAAGTGAACTTTAAAAAAACAAATCCTTTTCTGGAATTTTGTATCACACGTGGGAATTCGTATTCCCACGTCACGTCCGAACAGTCTGAATCGACCTTAAGGGTTGGGACATTTGTGTGGTCGGGACGTTTTTGTTGAACCTTCCCCCCTCCCCGAGCCCACGTATAAAATTATGCTAATTTTTTGGGGGAAGGGATTTTTGTTACTTCCTGAACTAAAGCGAAAGATTTTTTGGCCCGGAGATAATCTCGGTAATTATGGTATGAACGGGTGAAACCCCCAAATTATAGCCATCGCATTAACGAATACCATAAAGATAAGAGGAAGGTGATTCGGGAATCAACTCTATTGTCTACCCGGTTGGATTTTTAGGTGAGCGAAATCGGTGAAATTACGGGTTCTGTGGGATCCCAATCCCTAAAATTTGGGTTTTGAAAGGGCTAACCCCGCGAAAATGCTTTTTAAACCGCCAAATGAGCGAAATTCGGGTTTTGAGTGGTGACAGAGTATTTCAGGGCATACTCTTGATCTTCCTCTCCAAGTTCCCGGACTGGATACGCCATTATATGGCCGATTTAGCTTGTAACTCGCTGTTTAACTAATAAAATTGCGCTCGGCCACAAAACTGCACACGGACGCCAGGAAAATTAGCCTAGAAACTAACACCTTGTTTGAACAAGCCTCAAATTAGTGGATTGTGGTGGAGAGATAAAATCTGAACTGCTCAGATTCTTGCTCTCCTAATGCCGTCTGACTTCCGCCGCAACTGAATCGTGCTTGTGAAAATCTCAGGGTCCTACTCGTTCAAAAACGGTTTCTTAACGAAACAATGATTTTCAATATCCAGTTTAAAGTTGTGAAGAAATATTTCAACTTTCTTGGCCAAACAGTTGTGGGGGATGATTGGTCCATTATTCTCGGTTTGTCCATCGGTTGAACAGTCGCTGAAGCGACCCTAGTACCCTAAAATCTACACCTGCGCACATAATTCAAAATACGTATAGCTGGCTCCCTCGATGTCAGACAATAAAGTAGTGTTTTCCAATTGACAGAATAATGCTCACGCTCTGGAATTTCAGTTGGAATGTGATCGTACTAGCTTGATAAAGTTGAGTGAAATTATCGTCCACAGAGCAGAATTCGATAATTTCGGAACTGTTTTCCTTAATTCTACCTGCTACTGCTTGTCCAGTCCATTTGCCATTTGTCTTATTTTCTGTTGGAATATTTTTCTCTAAACTGCAACCTCTCCTTGTTCACAGGTCGTGTACTGCCTGGATCGTGCTCGAGACGTTGCCGTCGCCTGTACAAAATTCAAAGTCCTCAAAGCCGAGTGTTTAGCTCGATTGGGAAGGTATCAAGAATCTCAAGAGTTGGCCAATGAAGTGCTGGCCGTTGACAAACAGAACGCTGACGCCATTCTCGTCAGAGGCATGTGTCTTTACTATCAGGACAATGACGAGCGAGCTTTTTTCTACTTTCAACACGTCCTCAAATTGGATCCCGACCATAAGAAAGCTGTTGAAATCTACAAGGTAATTGAGAGGCGGTGAATTTTGTCGAAGAATTCGATTTTTTATTTATTCCCGGTTTTTTGTTTGTTTGCAGAAAGCGAGAGCTCTGAAACAGAAAAAAGAAGAGGGGAACGAAGCGTTCAAAACCGGTAAAAATAGCGAGGCCTACAAGTTATACACTGAAGCCCTAAATATCGACCCTTGCAACACTACCGCCAATGCCAAACTTTACTTCAACCGAGCTACCGTTCAGTCCAAGGTTAGTGGCCCTTCCATTGTTGCTCTCACGGGGGTTTTAAGATGAGAGTTTTCACCGTCGTTAACTCGTCAACAGCTCGGAAAACTGCACGAAGCAGTGGAGGACTGCACAGAAGCGATTAAACTCGATCCAAACTACTTGAAGGCTATACTGAGGCGAGCCAAATGTTACATGGATCTTCAACAATTCGAAGAGGCTGTCCGAGATTATGAGAACGCTGCTAAAATGAGCAAATGCCGAGGTATTACCCACTTCGCAATACTATTTATTGCGCCGTTGTTATCATCTATTTTGGGTTGCGTTTACAGATGTCAAAAAACTGTTGAACGACGCCAAACTTGAACTGAAAAAATCACAGAGGAAAGACTATTATAAAATTCTCGGGGTTGAGAAAAATGCTACAAACGACGATATCAGAAAAGCGTATAGGAAGCGAGCTCTAGTCCACCATCCTGGTAATTTTTTTTGATCACGATTTTTGGATAATAATTAGTCCGCCTGCCTTTAAATTGCGACCGCGTGCCCCCACCCCTCATGTCAGTCTTTTCAAAGTACAACTATTCCTTACAGACCGTCATTCGCACGCTTCCGAAGGGGAGAAAAAGGCGCAAGAGAAGAAATTCAAAGAAGTGGGCGAAGCCTATGGTATTCTTTCAGACCCTCAGAAACGAACCAGATACGACAACGGTTTCGACATTGAGGACGCAGGCTGCGGCGGCATGCCGGGTAAATATCCTAGTAGAACGCGTCGCCCGGGAGGCGTTTGAACAAAAATCTATAAATCACATTTTAACGCTTTTCTCCCTTATTTTTGTTTAAATTTCATATTTATCATCAGGCGATTACCACGAAGCCTTCCAAACATTTTTCTCGAACGACGGCGGCGCATTTTTCTCTCAGGGCTTTCCCGGCGCCGGCGCCCGTGGGTTTACTTTCCACTATCAATAACACAATTCATGAAAAAATCGTGACGCGTTTTTTTAATTTAATGTGTTTTCTTAATTAACTATTATCGGGCCGAAAGTTTTCTCATTTTATAAAGTTTCTTCGTAGACCACTGAAGTTTTCTTTTTATGACGAACTAAATTCTACGTATGACCAAAATTTAACGCGAAATGACAAGGTGAGGTATTGATAAAAGTAATAAAAAAGACATCCATTCCATTTCTCTTTTTTTATGTTACAATTAAGTTTAGTACAATTCGATTAGAACTTTCTTGTGATTAACTCGTTTATTTATGAAAAGAGAGCCACTTTTTGCGTTTAGGTACTCTAAAATGTCCCTTGAGAATTTTATGGTTGCTCAAAATTTTAATTTTCTCTTGTGTCTGAACCCCAAATTGCCTCTGTTGTCTGAACCCTTGTGTAAATAATCATTAAAATGAAAACGTTGATTGTAGCTAGAACTCACTCAAAGGGCATGGACTTGTTTTGTAATTTTCTCTTTCGGATGCCTAGCTGAATTTGGTTTCTGTTCTCTTGTGTTCTGCCGAAAGGTTTTCGTCAAATTAATACAATTTTTTGAAATTTTCCAACAAGTTTTAGCGTTGAAATCAATCCGGAGGGACTTGCGTGGTGCGACCGGTCAACGGACGAATATTCAGCCACGACACCTGGAAATCAACGGACTGATGACGGGTGGCGGAACGCCTCTGCAATCAAGGTTCGTTCAGGAGGTCATTTCATCACATCAACACATCAATACATGCTTCTAAGCTTGAGCGATTTCATGGCTGTAGTTGATGACACTCCTGGTGAGTTTCTCAAGGCGATGGTTATATTTCGAGATCAAGCTGCTACTATAGGCGTTAAAAATAAGATTCTGAGACGAAATTTCCTAATTCACGACCAATTTTAGAGGTAGAATCACTACATTTCCTTCTAAATAGTCTGAAAAATTTAGTTTGCCGACAGATTTCTGACTTCGCACGGGGGGGGGGGAGAGGCTGATTCTCACAGTTTTTGTGGGTATTTAACTGAAACTGGCTATGGTAGTTCTTTGTCTAAACAACGGTTCACATATACCTACACGCTACTCACGCGGATTGTAAGTTGTAAGTTGATTTTACGTGGTACTCACGTGGATTGTTCGCGGGAACCGCGTGATACAGCGTATATGTGTGAAACAGCCTTTATTAAAATACCTAAACCTAACCAATTTCGCGGATTCAGCTCTTTCATTCCCCAAATTTCCTGTAACTATAAAATTGATTTTCTGATCAGTTTGAGCGTTGGGAGGGAGATGAGCTCTCAGCTTGGGGGGGGGGGGCTGTAATGGATATCCCTGTTCAGGGTGGGGGGGGGGAGTTCTTTGGGGTCGAAATTTCCACTGTTTTTGCTTCCATTTATAGAGCAAACCAATTTCGCATGTTTTGGCACTTTCAAAACTCAAATTTCTGTAGTTTGGCGTTTTGGGGGGAAATTTCAGGGATCTGGCTCTTGGAAAAATGAATTTAGCAGGTTTTACTCTCTCAAAAGCCAACTTCGTGGTGGTGAGTGTGTGCGGATTATCATAAAAAAAAACATTTTAGCGTGTTTCGAACTTTCAAAAAGTGAATTTCGCATTTTTTGTTTCTTTAAAAAAACAGTTTATTGTGGGTGGGGGCGTTTCCACTTTCCATAGATAAACAAAACAATTTAGCTGATTTGGATAGCTAGGGGAGGGGGGCTCAAAACTTCATCATGGGGGCGGGGGGGCAATGGAAGTTATTCGTGGCGATGGGGAAGCGTCAAAAAGTGGGGGGATGCTGTCCAAAAGTTCTTGATTTGGTGTGTGCACAAAGGTGGACACCGGGAGGGGTAATAATCCATCACATGTAGCACACAATAAGGGCGCTTTCACACTTGGGATTCAGGTATCCGATTCCTGAATCGAGGATACTAAAAATATAATACGGAAAAAGCGCTCATTAAGATTCCGGAATCGGATACTTAAAAGTATGCGATTCCGGAATCTAAGGTCAAGGAGCGCCTTGACTGTAGTGTATTTTTAGTATCCTCGATACGCGAATCGGATTCCGGAATCTCAAGTGTGAAAACGACCTAAGGCTCGTTTCACACACACGTGGTTTCCCGAGGCGCTACGAGGTTGCTACGCGGTGGGTGCCTCGCATGTGTGAACCGAAATTCGGTTTCTACGCGGTAGTGGTTTGAAGAGGTTTCTCGGTTCACACATGCGAGGCAGCCTCCGCGTTCGCGCCGCATAGCAACTGCGCCTCGGGAAACCGCGTAAGTGTGAAAAAGCCTTAAGGCTCGGCGTAAATTAAGGCCATGCGTGGGTCACCCAAGTCAAAAAAACAGTTGAAAATCGAGGGTCTTTTAACTGTTTTTTGAGCTTGGGTGACCCACGCGTGGGCTCAATTTGCGGCGGACCTAAGGCTTGGGATTTTACCAGAGCCAGAGGGGTAAGGTAGGTATACTTTTCCACCGTGGTAACGAGGGGGAAAGGTTTATATTACCGCTCCAAAGAAGACGGAAGCAATATATTTCATTCACTTCTTTCTTCATTCACATAAATGTTACTTTCCATCAGGCGACGTTTTCGAAGGCTTCTTCCCGTTCACTCTAATTCGCGTCATACGGAGGCAATCTCTAGGCTAAAATAGACAAAAATATAGTTCGTGTAGGCACTTAGCCGGCAGAAATTGCGAAGGCGCAATGAAATACAGTTCTTGGGGTAATTACGTGGCATGAAGGCTAGAAAGAGCGCAAATATTCGTGGCAAAAACTACGAAAGAAGAAAAAACGCTCATTCGCTGTTTCTCGATGCAACTTCCAGACCATAATCCAAAGATTGTGAAATAATCACTGAATCGCGGAGTATAGAGTCATTCTATAGCTAATTATTTAGAATAAAACGATATAATGTGCTGTTCTTGAACCAAGTCCGCGTCTAGAATTGAAGTAGGTAATCGCTAATTCGCAAATATAAGTGAGAAAACGCACCAATTCGCGTTTAAAATAAAATAAAAACGCTTGATCACGTTTAAGGCCCGTTCACAAGCTCTATGTTTTCGTTGTGCGGTGTCCATGCAACCTATCAAAATGCTTCCTTTTTCGAGGGAGTAAATTTGTTTGGTTGCATAGACTCCACACAACGCAAACATAGAGCTTGTGAACGGGCCTTTAAAATTGAGAAATATCGCAAATTCACTTCATAGAAAACATTATGTAAAAGAGCTGATTCTCGGAATATAATTGGGGGAAACACTACTTCACGGCTGAAATTAGGAAAAATCGCCTATTACTGACTAAAGTTGGAAAAAGCCCTAATTTACGGCTAAAATTGTGATAAAAGGATAATTCGGGTTCAAAAATGTAGAAAAAAAAGCTATAATTTGTGGATGATATTGAGGAAAAGTGCTAATGCTTGAATGAAATGCCGAAAAAGCGCTAATTCGCTGTTAAAATTGAGAAAAGTGCCAATTCGCGGGTAAAATTCATAAAAAGGTCCGATTCATGGTCAAAATTGAGAAAAGGCGCTGCTAACTAAATGGTCAAGAGTGGAAAAAGCCGCTATAAATTAGCGGCAAATATTAAGCAACATTCGCATATTCACGGATAAAACTAGAATTATCGCTAGTTCGTGGCTGAAATTGAGAAGACGGTGATTTCCAGCTTCAGATGAAGGCAATGCCGAGGCTGAAATTGAGAAAAACGCTAATCATGACTACGAGCGTTAAAACACGCGTAATTTGCGGCTGAAATTGAGAAAAAGCTCGAATATGCAGGAAAAATTGCGAAAAACGCTAATTCGCGATTAAAATTGAGAAAACACCAATTCGCGGCTTTCTGGTATATGCAAAGTGAATGCCACTTTATGACTAAACTCATGAAAAAGCGCTAATTAATGACTAAGAGTGAAAAAACCCCACGAAATCGCAGCTAAAATAAAGAAAACTATAATTCGCGGTTGAAATGGAGAAAAATATCCTATTCACGGCTTAAATTAAGAAAAAGTGCTAATTCGCGGCTTTAAATTGAGAAAAAGCGCTAATCTGCGAATAAGGCGTGGAAAAAACGCTGATTCGCGGCTAAAACTGAGAATAAGCCTTAATTTAACGCTACGTGGTGTTAATTTCATCCAATTTGTCAAAATTAGGCACTGAAATCTTTATCATTGTGTATTACTAGTGAAAAAAAGAAAGTACCTACTATTCATTAACGTTGTTTTTCACTGTCGTGCTTTTCCTTCATAAAGGCCTTTAATACATGAGAGGGGGGAGCACTCATAAGGGGGGGATTTCACTTTTCACTTCCAGCCATCGGGGGGGAATAAACGCCGCTGCGCGGTTTAGTCCATTTTCACAAAAAACGCTCGTATATTTTTGGAGAAATTTTCTCAAAGTGACCCTACCTGATCCAAGCGTGGTTTACGAGTCCCTCTGACCATGCTGAATTGATAAATGCAGGTGGTTTTGACCAAAACGACCTTATAATAGAAACTGTTACGGAGGCCCTCAATTTTGGGCCAAAAATGAGCCATTCGCGTTGTTATAGGTTTCGACGCTTGGAGGCTTTTCTTTTGATTTCTGGGCTGACGATCACGTCAAAGGTACAGTTGTGGCTAACTCATTGGTTTCTGAGACTTTTTGTCAGTTTATTTTATTTTTTTTGTTTTTTTTTCTGTTTTACGGGATCTAAGGCGAAGCCTTACGGGAAGTAAGGCGAATGAGATTTGTAAATGTTTGTTTATATGCTTAGAACATAATTGTTTCTTTGTCTTTTAGGTCGAAAATGACTCATTGTCGAAACTAGTCCCTTTTTGTCTAAAATAAAACTTTTTGTGACGGGAACTTCCAAATTCTTCGTTTTTTAAGCATTTGACAAACCGTCACACCTCCGCCCCCCTCCATTCCCTTCTCTTTCTATCCTTCTGGGTATGAAAGGAGTGTAATCGTGGACGATTAAGAAAACGGTGGCAGGATGAAATGAATAAAACCGAATGCTACCCACCCGGTAGTATTTACCCGGTGGTGTGTTGGGCTCTTCATCCACCGGGGCAACGTGCAATTGCAATCCGACTCAAGAAAGAGTCAACATAAGCGTTCTTCAATATGTGATTTTTTGTATTTGAATGGTCATTCGTCCACCGGTGTAACCCAAACGCGACGCTTGCTCTACCGCAACGCAACCAAAAAGAAGCGACTAAGCAAGTATGCAGTTGGGAGTTGCAGGTCCCTGCAAAGCATAAACTCCCTAGAATTATGTCAGAGCAGCAGAACGATGAGCACAGCACCAAAAAAAGCGGTGCGCACGTCATCGAGATGAATTACTGTGAACTTTAGTGGAGGCAGCAGGGGGGTAGCCAGCCCCTGTTCCAGGGGTTGGCAGAGGATATCGGATGTTCTAGAGACCCCAGCAACCAGCAAAAGAACTGTTGTTCATTAAGCGCGTCCCGATGGAGTAATGATAAATAAAATACTCGCTTCGCAACCCAACTGGCCTGGATTCAAATCCAGCTACTGTCCATTTCACTATAAGGCTGCGGCAAGCTGTGACACGACTCATTTGGCTTCGTGTGGGCGTTCACGGCGGTGCGCGTGTGACAAACGGCTCATCGACCGAAACTCCCGCGTAGTACGGGTGTGAAGTGCACAGCGGTTGAATGAATGTCAGGGTATGGTGTAAGAGCAGCTTAAGTGCTTAGACGCCAGCGGGCCCGGTAAACCGGAGTCCGCACCATAAAAAAAAAAAAAAAAAACTTCCCCGAAGACTGAGTTTTTAAAAAAAAGGTCGTAATTCATCGAAAACCAACATCCCCGTTGGGAATCGCGGGTTAAAGCCTTCTATTCCTGTCTGAGAGACGTAACAATCCAACATTTTAAAACCGAAAACTACTAACGATTTTTAACTCAAAGCTCACGTTTTCAAACCCATAACTGAAGATTTAACTCTAGTATACAGGGTGGAACAGGATAAGTGTGACAAAAAAAATTGGGTGAAAGTAGGCCTCATTTGTGATCGAAAACACCCTTTGTACCATGGTCCGAAAATCAAAACCCTACGAGATATGATTTTTCTAACGTTTATTATGACGCACGTCACTTTTCTCAACTAAATGGGAATAACTCAGTTTCCAGCTGACATTTTGCAACTTTTGATGACACATTCGGAAACAGCACATTTTTTTCTGTCAGGATTAGCCATTTACGATAAAATTCAACCATTTTCTGGGGGCTCTTGAGCTGCTCAAAGTTTTGCAAATCGAGGATTTCTAATTTTTCGAAAAAGTCAACCCCCGCTTTTCTTTTCGAAATTTGAGCGCACCGACATCCCATGGGTCGGAAAAACTTCCCCAATGTGTCCTTTTTGAAATTACTCATGAACGTATTTTTAGTTAATCAGTGATTTTTCGGCAGGAATGACCATTTCTTAGAAAAAAGAATGGTTTTTCTCTACAAAATCGCTTGTTTCGACCTACAACATTTGAACGAGCTTTGTGTTTTTAGCATGATTGACGTCATTAAAGCATCATCCAAAGTTTTCCCTGGAACGGGACGGACTGTGTACGCCTGTCAAAGTTAAAAAAATGTCGCTCCCGCAGCTAGCTGTCGGATAGAGTGCATTTCTCTACTGCGAATTTCGAATTCGTATTCGAATCGGAAATTGGTAACAACAAGTAGAGTCATTAAGTGCACTAATTTCGTCGAATAACAGCTAAACACGCCGAAATTTGCAGTAGTGAAATCCACCCTTGCCGACAGCCAGCTGCCGGAGCGACAGTTTTTGATATTTTGGTAGGAGTGCGCATTCCATTCGGTTCGAAGGAAAACTTTGGATAAGGCTTTAATGAGTTTTAGCATGTTTTGAATCACAAAGCTCGTTCAAATTGGGTTGGTCAAAACATGCGATTTTTAAGAGAAAAATCTTTTTTTTTCCAAGAAATGGCCTTTCTGCCGAAAACTCGCTGAAGAACTAAAAAAACGCTCATGAGTAATTTTAAAAAGGACAAATTGAAGAAGTTTTTCCGACCCATGGGATGTCGATACGCTTAGATTCAGTGTGGAGAAGTGGAGGCTGAATTTTTTGAAAAATTAGAGATCCACGATTTGCAAAACTTTGAGCATCTCTCAAGCCCACAGAAAATAGTTTAATTTTATCGAAAATGGCTATTCCTGTCAGAAAAAAGTGTGCTCTTTCCAAATCCATCGTCAAAAGTTGCAAATGTCAGCTGTAAACTGATCTATTCGCATTTAGTTAAGAAAAGTGATGCAAGCCTCAAAAAACGTTTAAAAAATCATATCTCGTAGGATTTTGATTTTCGGACCATGGTTTATAAGTGTTTTCGATCGCAAATGAGGCCTATTTTCACCCAATTTTTTTTGTCACACTTATCCTGTTCCACCCTGTATAACTGAATAATTTACTTCAAAACTGACGATTTTATGCCAAAGCCGAAATGTTACCCCTAAACTAAAGATTTCAAAGTACAAACTGGTGGTTTTAAAACACAAGGCTTTCTCCCAAAACCGATGATTTCACCCTCTAAAACTGACTGAAACTGATGAAAAACGATTGATCTTACCAACATTTGCATAATTTTATCCATTGCCGATTTTCTCCCTTGTCAAGTGGCGATTTCACACTGAAAACGTACGATTATTTCTCGCCAAAGCTGAAGTCCCCCCCTCCAACTGAAGATGTCACTACGAAACTGGAGCTTTTAACATAAAACTAAATTTTCCTGGTCCATTTCAAAAATGAATATTTTGTACCCGAAACGACGACTTTCCCCCAAAATTGAATTTTTTACTCCAAAACTGACAATGTCACACTGTAACTGAAGTTTTCCCCAAAACGGATAATTTTAGGCCAAAAAGGAGGACTCTGACTTGAAAATACCGGCGGTTTCACCACAAACAACTGACGAATTCATCCCAAAATAATGTAACGATTTTATACCGAAACAGACGATTTCACGCCAAAGCTGACGTGTTGCCTCATAAATGATGACCGTCACTACAAAATTGGCGATTTTACCCAAAAAAAAACAAATCTGACGGTTTAAAACCTCAAAAATGAATATTTTACCCCGAATTTAGCTATTTCACCACAAAACTGACTGTTTTAATCCCAAATTTTACGATTTCATCCAAAAAACTTTCCTAAACCGACGATTTCCCCGAAAATAGATGAATTTACCTGAAAACTGGATATTTTACTTTCAAAACTGACAATATCACAGCAAAACTGGCGCTTTTCCGTAAACAGATGATTTTATGCCAAACCTAACGACTCTGTCTTCAAAACTGACGATTTCAACACAAATATTAAGCTGACGATTTCAAGTCAAAGCTGACGTCTGATATAAAAACTGAATTTTCCACTACATTATTAGTGGTGATTTTACTGTAAAATTTTATTTTGTCAGTTTCCCTCAAAGAGACAATTTTACCCTTGAACTATGGAGGTTTTACCTCAAAACCGAAAATGTTATCCCAATAACTGACGAGTTTCGACCCAAAATTGAAATTTTAGGCCCGTATTTATGAACGTTCCTCGGTTCCAGTCAAGGAACCGTTGAAAACAGTTTTGATCACAATAAAATAGTATATTACATTACGAGTACGGAACGCACCTCATTCCGTTCGAGTGTGAAAGTTACCACACGAGTCGCAGCCGAGTGCAGGTAATCTCACGAGTACGGAGTCAGGAGTGCCGTACGAGTATCGTACCTACGCTATTTTTTCTTCACCAGTACACCAACATTAATTGGGGGCGGGCGAGGTCTTGAAATTGCAACGTTGCTATAGAAATCCCGCCCTCGATGCGGTCTATCAAATCATATGTGGCATCCAAGAATACACCAATCATGTTCGAGTAAACTTGGACGCCAAACAAAAGGTGCCCGCCCCGATATACAAAAAATATAAAATAATTAGGCTACGAACGACACAACGTTTTCAATACAACATAGCTTCCAACTGGCGGTGACTAGCAAAAATACGGACCGTGCGGAATTAGCGTGTGGAATAATTCTGCAAGCTGGGAAAAACGACGGAGCGTGCGGAATGACATCAATTCCGCACGCTCAGCTGCCTTTGAACGTGCGTAAGAGGCTGATTCCAGGCGAGGTGTAGGAAAACTTCTGAAAACCCCTGAATTTCAAGCGTTCTTAATGTCAAGGAACGTTCATAAAATAATGCGGGTATTAACGTTTAAGTTGAAAACTGTCAACGGAAAAATGATGTTTTCACTGCAAAACTGGCGATTTTAGGTCAAAATGGCGATTTAGGACCGGTTCATCCACGTGGGTTTAAAGTTCTGTTTATTCCCAAGCTGAACTTAAGAGCTTATACCCCAGTCATAATTTAGCAGTTTGCGTACAAAAACGTTTCAACCCTAAACAACGCTTAAACAGGCATTTGTCGAACAACCCTTAAGCGCAAAAGTGGCGCGAAATGGAGATTTCTGTAGGCTCTAAAATTGTGAATTTTGCCAAAAACTGGCAATTTTACCACTAAGCTTGAGATTTCAGGTGTTCTTTGTGTTCAGAGAAGATCTGTTTGCTTTTTAGTTGAGTCAGATCTGCGGAAATGGTATTTTTGGTAGCAAAAACCGCGAAATTGATCTTTGAATTCTGTCACCCTTGCGAAATTTGTTTTGTGAGCTACAAAAACCCTTGAAATCGATTTTATTAGCTAAATTCGAGAAATTATTATTTTAGTGAGCGCCAACGAAACAATAATACATAGGTATGTGGTTATCCTGCAGGATTTATACTTTCGGGATGTATCTAGGGGTGGGCAGCTGCCCGACTAAATCTGCGCTTTTGAGTCTAGGGTAGGGCGGTTGCCTATACGACTGCCCCCCTCTGGCTACGCCCATGGTGAAGGGAGATGTTAGTGGAATGACGATTGGAACACCTGCTTATAGTGCATTTCATTCGAGAAATACATTTTTGTTTTCCTTTAACTTTTTCTAATACGGATTCACAATCCTACTATGTTCACTCATTATTATTCAATGCAATCGAAGTGCACGAATGTTATTTTTCCCGATTTTTCTGGGGCGGGCCACCTGAGGCGCGCCCATGTGTGTTGGTCAATCAAAGAAACCCGAAGTACTTAAGCAGCATTAAATTTGTACATGCATAGAGGACCACTGATATGTGACATGGTATAGTGAGATGCTGTCTAGTTGGGCTAGGAAACTTCGTTTTTTGTCCAAAAACGTTTGACAGCTTGCCGTAAAAATAAAAAGCCGGTATTTCATCATTTTACTGCTGGCATTCCAGCTTTCCAGCCGTAACTGGAAACTTGAATGACTAAGGCCCATAAGCATTAAAAACTTGGAATTCACCCACTGCGTTCAGATGCACTGTATCCGCCTATATGCCGCCAGGTGCAAACGTCCCTTTCTGTTTATTATTTTGCGCTTGGTTCGCTTAAGGGGGAGTTGCACATGTGTTTCCTCGACCCCCCTCCAATCATACCTCGCCTACTCCGCGTTACGGAAATTACCGCCGTATTTCTACACCAATCGTGGACTTCAAGGGCTCATTTAAATCTTCAGGAAATTCCACACAAGTGTACGATCTTCCTTTTTCATATTTATTTTCATCCCTAAAATAACTGTAAAACGTACACAAACTTTTACCTTGAAAATTCACACTCTTTCGACGACTTATTTAGGAAAGCAAGATCGTACGCTTGTGCGGAATTTCCTGAAGATTTAAATGAGCCCTTGAAGTCCACGATTGGTGCAGAAATACGGTGGTAATTTCCGTAACGCGGAGTAGGCGAGGTATGATTGGAGGGGGGTCGAGGAAACACATGTACAACTCCCCCTTAACGATTTCTACGAATTCCAAGGAGGATTTGAACAGATTTACATAAATTCGTTTGGTAATTTTCCTACGCATACAATCCTTAAAGTATTATGTTGAAATCATGAGAAAAAACTTGTGGATTCAGACGTTTTGTTTTTTGATATTTCCAACGGTGGAATACTTATGATGGGGTGGAGGGGGTTCTCCTGAGCGGGAACTCTAGATTCACCCCGCTGTGGCGCTGTCGTTGAGAGACGAATCAGACCAGTGCCAGACACCGGGGTGTGCTCTTTGATAAGTGGTGATATCGAGAAGATTCATCGTGTTGAGTTTAATTTTCATTAAATTTGAAGAGTTTATCAACTGTTGATTTGTTTTTTCTTCGTTAAGAAATTAAATTATTTTTTAAAAATGGCCCTTAAGTGCGCTTTAAAAGTATTCAGCCCCCATGCAGTTACAATCCGGGCGAGGTAAGAGGTCTCATCAAATTTTGTGCAATTTTGGACATTACCCAAGAATCTTATTTGTTTGTGGTTTTCACTTTCATTACATCTTTTTCCGGCGTTTGAGGGAAAATCGTGTATTTAATTAATTGATTTATTAGTTTAGCCTTGTGGAAATTTGTTCCTTCCTCCTAGACGTAATTAACAGGTTGGCCTGTTTGAAATGATGTTATTATAATTTGAAACTGGGTTTTTATCTGGATGGATATAGAGGGAGGAACATGTTGGCAAACTGACCTTGAACTTGGTCACTGTGTGGTCATTTGGCCACTTTTACAGTATACATACCAAAATTATACCCGGACATCTGGACTCCGACCCCCCCCCCTCTCGCATTGGCATAAGGACTGCTGGAATTTTTCATTGCTGATTAGGTAACGTTTAACGTAATTCGTTTATCGTTTATCTTTGTATAACGATTAATTGAGATCCGTCAGTCAGCCTTGTTTACTTAAAATTTACCAGAAAACAATTTGTTCAAACATGACGCTATCGGTTCGTTTTCATTCCCTCTATCCCTTTCGGCAAATTTCTATTTTCAAAGTGTCCTTGAATGCCAGAATAATGGAAAGTTTCGAGTGTTTTGTCGCGAAAGCACAATTTAGCCATACCTTTAGGGTTCTCAGTCTAAAGTATTTCGCTCTCCCCCCATCCACTGCTATGTGTAAATGACGGGACGTGAATCACGTCAATGAAAAGTGACGTCTCAAGATCGCCTGGCTTGTATTTTAAAGATGGAAAGAAGCCAATAATATTTTGCTCGTTATCTTAAGTGTCGTTCTTATGGGTATTAAAATTATATTTAGAGGGGTTTTCATTGAGTGTTTAGCTGCTTTTCAATTACTACCACCCTGCTCCCTTACAAAGACTGGTTGATATTGTGGGGGGGGGGGGGTCATGCCCTGCACTTTGACCTTTTCATCCTTCTCCTGGTCGCTGAAAAATCTTTGTAAGGTCTGGGGGGTCTGGTGGTGGGTTTTAAGGTCTTTGTAAGTGTGTATAAACGTAAAGTTTCCACTTCACTTCACCCAAGAAATAAGGTTTTTATGACTTTTTGACAAGATCAATGACCCATTCATGGATTGGTCCTTTGTATTGACGGATGGTACTGCAGGGGAAGGGGTGACGTGCCTGGTGTTTCGGGGGAACTCTTAGTCCCAGTTCCAGTTTTTGAAAGCCAGTCACTACCTACCAGGCACATAGGAGAACGGGTGGCAATTTTCTCATTTTTATTAAGCTGGGTACTACCGGAACCGGTTCAAGTTAATTTCTGGCGAGGAATCGCGGAATTCTGAGCAGGTCCTTTCCTTTTGGGTGGTGAGGGAGGGGGGATAGGCATTGACTTGTCGCAGTTTCTTGTTTCTGGGGCCCTATTGATGTCCTTTTTTGGAGTTTCTAGAAGACGGTGAAGCTGTCTGTGATGGATAGTCTATTTCAAGAATTTAATTTGTCTGGCTCATGGAGACTCAAGTAATAATAATAATAATAATAATAATAAACTGATTTATTGTAGAGACCCAAACGGGCATTACAACGTCAAGTGGCAAAATTTAAAGTCACAGAGACGGAGGCTTCCATGAGCAGAGAGCGTCCTTCACCTCATTCACGGAGTAGCATGCCTTTGCAAGAAACAGCCCTTTAAGCCTCCTGTTGAATGCTTTCGGAGGCTGCTGCGCTACTGATCCAGGCAGCATGTTATAGAGATCAATCCCAAGTTGGTGAAAGCTCTTATTAGTGAGTCTCAAACGGGCCCTATCTTTTACAAGCTTGATGGCGTTCCGCGTCGAATAGACATGGACATCCGAGTGTGACTTGAACAGTTGTGAGTTAGACTTCACGTAATTCAAAACTTGGAGGGAAAAAGCAGAAGTGAGAGTGAGTATCCCAAGAGCAGTGAAAGCCTCCCTACACGAGTCCCTTGGCCTCAAACCCGCAAGAAGCCTCACAGCACGCTTCTGAAGCTGAAAGGCGCGACCAGCCTGATGTGAAGCGCCCCAAAGCAGAACCCCATGAAGAAGATGGCAGTGAAAGTGTGCGAAATATACACTTCTCAGCGCAACCTCCGACACAAAGCCCCTGAGTCGCCGCAACAAAAATAGACTGCGAGAGAGCTTTCCGCAGACTATGTCAATGTGGCGTTTCCAATTGAGTCTGCTATCCACTTTGAATCCCAGGTAGTTGAGCGGTTCCTGCAGGGAAGGCGCCACCGACGACGCTGATGTCGCCTCTAAAAACATCATAGGGAGGCCAGATGGAGGGCCGAGTCACTATCAGGGAGCGCAAATTGTACCGAGACGTCGTCTGCACATATATGTAGCAATTCTGAAGTTGCGCAAATCGAGGCAGGCTAGCCGGTAAGTCGTTGTTGAAAACAGCATACAAGTCCGGCCCCAAGTGGGAGCCCTGCGGAACACCGTGTAGGACCGGACGAACAGAAGATACCTCGGATTCAGTGGAGACTGGTAGCGATCCGACAAATATGATTTTATTAGGCGATGAGAGCCATCCATGAAACCGTAGCCCTCCAGCTTCCGGCAAAGAGTGTCATGAGGTATGACGTCGAACGCCCCTGCTTCGAGCCCCTAGAGGCAGTCATTAACGAGCTGAATACCAGCCGTGACTGTTCCCCTACCAGCCCGGAAGCCATGCTGGCAGTCGGAATAAATTTTGTTGGCCTGAAGGAACATGGCAGTACCCCTTCGCAGGAATGACTCAAAACACCTTCCCCAAGTATGGCAATATTGCTATCGGCCGATAGTTCGCTGGTAGGCTGGGATCCCCATTCTTATAAATTGGGCGGACTTTTGAGTATTTGAAATACAGTGGAAAAATGCCAGCAGAGATACATTCGTTGAAAACGTGAGACAAAGGCTCACATATCAGATCAGCTACTGCTCTCAAAACAATGCTGTTCTGACTGCTTGCTCATCTGGGTCATTGAGTGCATACATGATCAACCAATTAATTGACTTTAAACTCTCTCGAAACTCCGAAACGTTCAAGTCACTAAGGGACCGAAAACAGAGCGAGATAGGTGGTGCTGCGTCTCTCAGCGCAAGATTGAACGAGAAAATTATCCCAAGATGGTCCGAATGAAGAAAAGGACAGATCTGGGAGAAACAGGAACTACTAGGAAGAGATGAAGCGACATTGTCAATACAAGTACCCGAGGCCGGTCTCGTCACCTGCCGTAGAGTCAGATTCAGTCCAAAGGAATCGAGATGGTCAAGCATGTCCAACAAAATTGTAGAGGGGTCAAGCAGGTTTATGTTGAAGTCGGCCACTCAAGAACTACATGGCAGTTGGACTTCGAGACCGCCGTTAGTAACACGTCCAACGCTTGAAAAATGTTGCTACAGCCTCGCTGCAAGGATTAGGAGGGCGGTACAAGCAGACAACTATAATACGCAGATCTGCCAGAAAAACAGAAGCAACCTCGAATTCCCTCTCAACACACATTTTCTCAACGGACGGGAGCGGTATGGACTTTATCGTATCCCTCACGTACATTATACAACCGCCTCCTCTGCTGTTACTCCTACTGTAAAAACTGACGGTTTTGAAGCCAATTAAATTGTAGCAAGATACCTCATCGGGCTTGAGCCACGTCTCCGTGAAACAGAGTATGTCTAGGTCTAAATAACCATTAAGCACTGATATGTCCGTGAATTTATGACGAATGCACCCTCTAGCTATTTTTCCTAACCCCATCCGGGGACTTCGGATTGATATTAACACTTATCTTTGGTAAACAGTGGGACAAACAATTCGGTAACGAAAGTCGAGGGAAGAGACGTTGCAAGTAATCGAATGAGAGAGCGCTGGCCGCGGGTTCATGTTCTTTTTGACGGGCTATAGTAGTGCTTCTGTTAAGAAATAAGACACCAGCCGGACAGAGCTGTGTCCCATGTACTACAAGGGTCAACATTAAGAATCATGGAGTCTCGTTCATTGAATGGTTAGACGACGATTTTCAGTCCATCCGACCTACAGCCTGCGCGCCGAAAGAATGCCCTTGAGAAAAGAATTGTGACACTGTATTACAGTCTCAAAAACATTCGGCTCTTCGATGATGGACAGGGTTCCTCTTACCCCTCGAGGTTGGTGGTCTGCCTCCTTTCTCAGAGGGCACTCATATTTTTTAGAAAAGGCAGTATATCAGACGAGGGGGTAGGTGGAGGGAATTTTTCGTCAGGGGCATTTTTTCGGCGCGCGGATAGTACCTAGTGGATAGAACGTCGCAGTTGCTCAACAAACTGTGTAGCTGAATATTCGAATGCACTAATCTGAAGGTTCAAATTGATAAATGGCAATTTCGCGACTTTTTTGTAGCATATAGGAGGTTTCGGATCTAAATTTCAGCAAAATTATAACATTTTTTGGTTCCATTTTTTCAAGTGGCCGCTTCCCCTGTGGTCTAGCCGGCCCCAGATTCCAGATCGCCCAAAGCTTGTTGTACTACTTATCGCAAAATTACATCATTCGGAGCTAAATATCAGTGAATTCCTTGCTGAATATGCGTGGAATGGGCATTTTTGGGTCTTTATTTCAGTGAAATTGCCAGTTTAGGATCTTAAATCAACCGAAATTGCACAGTTTCAGGGCCAATTTTGGTGGCGGCAGAATCCAGGAAATACATAAACAGGGCCAAAAGCCTGACGAAGACCCACGAAATTGGAAGATTCCTGGTTGAATATCCGCGCTTTTGCAAGTTTCTAAATTCAAAAATTGCAAGTCTAAATTTCGTAGATTATTGCGGGTTTTGTAGCCTTTTTTTAGGGGCCGATCAGTGCCCTAAGCTTCATGAAACCAGTGACCTCTCCCTTCAACTAACACGACAATTATACGACGCGTTTATTGTTGGGCGAATACACTCGAGGGCTCAGGGCCATGCGAAAAGCCGCCCACCCTCAAGTCCAGCCAGAGCTGGACGCCCATGCCAAGGTTGCAATTATTACAGGGCCTTCTCGCGAGACTCAAATGGGAAGATAAATCCATCTACCATCGGTCGAGCATTGAAATGAATAATCTCAAGCCTAGGTGTAATGCAAGAAAGCGTGTAACGTGGTTGTTCTGCTGACGCAATGAAAAGAGAGAAAAAGGCGTGGGCTCCGAACTCGTTAGGGGGATTGTAGCAGTTTCGACGTGCCACACCTATAGCCAACAAAACCCATACGAGTTTCCCCTGAACTCGTAGGGTGGATTGTGAATACGCTTCCGGGTTACCCGGTACAGTTTGGCAGGCCTACTCATAAAGTGCCCAATTGCAACCAATCCGGCCGGTTGGTGGTTGGTTAGCCGGCAAGTGCAGCAACTCAAAACATGACCGCTGGCGGCTGCGAAACCCTCGTCAATTTTTTGCCATTTCTTTATTCGAAGGAACTTCAATAAAACATGCTCTCTAAAGCAATACACAATCTCGAAAATTTTCCAAGCAAGCGAATGAAAAAGGAAAAAGCTCGAAATGAACGGGCAAAAAGTCTAGTAACTTCTCGTCCTCCGGAAACTTGATTTTGTCCTTCAACGCGCTGGAAATGCAAGCGAACCGATTTGGCCATGCGCCCTAAAACTCGTGATACAGTTGAACAGTTCAAAAAACAGCTCGGAAACTTTTGGCAATCGCACAGGGTGATTCTGTAGGGGGAGGGGGATCGAAGCTATAGAGGGGAAACTGTGTAATTTTTTTGGACGGAACACTATTTTCGAGTGAGCGCGCGTTGCTGTAACAATTTGAGTGATTGAGTGGCACAAAATGCGCCCAGATCGCCGCTCCAACTCTTCATTACCCTTGAAATGATCGTTCGTTTATCCTCATCCTCCTCCTCGCCGGAAGAATCTTCGTACGTAACGGACTTTTTTGATTGCAGTTCATCATGGTGGGGGAAAGTCGAAATGGGCCCTCCCGACGCTATTCTCGGCGTGACCGAGGCTTTCAAAAGAGACACGAACCCGAAAAAGATCAATTTGGGCGTTGGGGCGTACCGTGATGACAACGGTAAACCCTTTGTTTTGCCTAGTGTCATCGAGGTAAACAGGAGAGGGGGGATGATTCTCGGAGAAATCAAGAGAAAAGTCCCTAACGAGACCCGTTTTGGTGTTTTTTAAAAGGCTGAGAAACAAATTTTGGACGAAGGCATGGACAAAGAGTATGCGCCCATTAGCGGTCTGGCTGACTTTTGTAAGCTAACCGCCGATTTAGCTTTTGGAGCCGACAGTGACATAGTGAAAAATGGACTGGTAAGATAAATAAAATTTCGATCTCTCAGTATTTTATAACTCGTCCTATTGGTTTCGCTTCTAGAATTGTACCGTCCAAACAATTTCCGGCACCGGAGCGCTTGCCGTCGGATCTGCTTTCCTATCGAAATTTTTTCCAGACAACAAGGTGGTCTACGTTCCACAGCTCACGTGGGGCAATCACGTTCCAATCTTAACTCACGCTCAACTTCCTTCGAAAACCTACAGGTACTACGACCCTAAAACCGTTGGGTTCGACTTTGCTGGAGCCATGGAAGATTTGAACGTATGGAGAAGTAAAGCGAGACTTGTTTAATTTAGTTTTACGAGAACATTTTTTCTGTCTCTTCTCAGAATATCCCGGAGCGTTCCATTATTCTGTTTCATGCCTGTGCTCACAACCCATCCGGAATTGACCCGAAACCGGAGCATTGGAAAGAGATCTCTGAGGTCGTCAAACGAAAGGGTCATTTTCCGTTTTTCGATATGGCCTACCAAGGATTTGCGTCAGGTGAGGTCAAATCACCCTCCAAGGCTTGTGGGCAATCGGCAATTTAATTTTTAATTTTTTTTTTTAAAGGTGATATCGCCCGTGACGCGTTTGCCGTCCGTCACTTCCTCAAAGAGGGCCACAAAGTCGCTCTTGCACAGTCCTACGCGAAAAACATGGGGCTCTACGGTGAGCGTGTCGGAGCTTTCTCCCTGGTTTGCGTTGACAAAGACGAAGCCAGTCGAGTCATGTCCCAACTGAAAATCATCATTCGACGCATGTACTCAAACCCGCCGATTCACGGCGCTCGACTCGTCTCGAAAGTTCTCGGTGACCCCAAACTAAAAGCTCAATGGTTGAGCGAAGTGAAGGGCATGGCCGACAGAATTATCTCGGTGAGGGAGTCGTTGAAAAGTCAACTCGTCAAGGAGGGGTCGACGAAAAATTGGTCGCACATCACCGATCAGATCGGCATGTTCTGCTACACAGGGTTAAACCCTCAGCAGGTGGAAAGACTAACTAAAGAGTTCAACGTCTACCTCACTAAAGATGGTAGAATTTCTATGGCTGGTGTCACCACGAAGAACGTAGGTCACTTGGCTTACTCTATGCACCAAGTTACTAAGTAAAAGAGCCTTAACGCACAATACTCCGTCATTGACAGTTTAACTGTTTTAATTACGCATTTATATTTTCTGTAAATATATATTTATCTTCAGATTTTCTATTCAAAGGCCATTTCATGGGCATTATTCAGTAGAATACTGATCAGCTTTTCACAACGCTCTTTCTGGGCGTTGGAAATTTTTTGAAATAGGCGAGTTCGAAACCATGAAATTCATCTTTTCGGATTACTCGCCGGCTTCCAGGGCAACCGAAAATTTCTGTAGACCAATAGGCCCTCTTTCTTAGCAGACCCCTCCCCCCTCGCCAGTAGAACCCGATATAGGAAAATCGCTCATCATAACGGTCCGAGAACTGTCAAACTCACTACCAGAAACTGGTCAACAGCCTGGATGCAGTCAATCAAAAGATTTTGACTCTAAAACTGTCAAATTTTATTCGCCTGAAATCAAACAACAGCTATTAAAAATTTGCCCAATTTACACACCATTGATCAGGGGATGGATGAAAGAAGGAACGACTCCGGAGACCAAGGACCCCCCTCCGCCACGTCAAAGTAGAGGTCACATTTCCCACAACATCGTGAAAACCACCTCTCAAACAATACAGATGGATGGCAAATATCTTAAATTTTAGAGTCAATTTTCCAAAGTTCCCGGTTTGGCCAGACGTGGTTGATCACACGCTCACCCATAGCAAAATTGAAAAATCAGGAATTCACATTCCAATTCAACTTAGTGGCTCATAATGAGACCAAGCCCTAAGTCACGGCTTGGACGGAGAAAAATCGCCCATTCACAGCCGAAATTGAGATAAAAGTGGCAACGAATTGCTGATTCGTGGCCACCCACCCCCAAGTGCTATTTCTAATTTTTATTAATTAGTTATGACGTTTTCTCAATTTTTACTAACATGTTCCCGTATGGTGGTCGAGAGCAAAATCGAGTCCGAGATGTTAATGCCGCAAACTGTAGGGCTTCATCTCAATTTCATCCGCGCATTAGCACCTTATAAACTTAAGCCTCGAAAGAACAATTTTTCTCAATTTCAGGCGGGAATTATCACTGTTTATATTTCAATAGCGAATCGGCGCCTTTTCGCAATTGAAGCGAGTCAGCGATTTTTTCACGTCCCAGCATTAACGTAAAAATCTCTATTCTTTCAACTTCAAGCTTCTCGAGGATCCGAACGGGAGCCCGGGCTCTCTGGCCAAACCGTAAAGGGCTGTATCCTTGAAATAGTCTTAAGGGACAGTCCTACAAAATTGACTTTTCGAGAGAGTGAAACTCGCGAAACTGGGTTCTGTTAGAACCGAATCCGCAAGATTTGGGCGCAGAAAGGGCTCAACCCACAAAATTGATTTTTTTTCAACGAGGCCAAATCTCCGAAATTTGGGTGAAAACCGCAAATTCCAGCGACGAAACCAATACCATTGGATTTTTTGGTGAGTAAAGCCGGTAAAATTAGGTTTTGTGAGATCCAAATCTGCGAAATTTGAGTTATGAAACCGCGAATATGATTTCAAAGTGTCAGATAATGAGTGAAATTTGGGTTTAGAGGTGTGACAGAGCATTTCAGGGCTTTCCATTCAAGTTTCCGGGCTGAATACGCCATTCTATGGCCGATTTGGCTTGTAACTCGCAGTTTATCCAATAAAACTGCGCTCCGGCCCCAAACACGCCAGGAAAATTAGGCTAGAAACACTATGAAGATGCCGTCTTGACGAAGAATCTGGCGGGGGTTCACCTCCGGACTGCTCCGCCTATGCTTTTGCACATAAATTTTGGCCGAATTTCTTTTCTACGCCAATCCCGGATTTCAGATAATTAACGTCATCATAATACTCACTTTGAGGAAGAAGGGACCCAAGAATTGAAAGAGCGCCTTTTGGTAGGCATACAAACGCTCCAACCCGACCGAGAAAGAGGAGCGGTAGAACGTAGGAAGATCTGAACTGCTCGACCATCCTTCCGAAATCTTTCTCCTACAATCCCCCATACTATCCGAATGTAGCAGTAGCACGCACATGGCTAGCATCCGACCTTAGGAGCAGGAGCTCTCGATCATGAACAAGTTCCAACCTGAATGAAGTGGACACCTCGACCACGTTGCAGCTACGACGGACTTGGGAGCCTATTCAAAATAGTCGAAAAAAATGCCGGTGTGGTTCCTATGGCGGGATAATGTTATTTGGTGCCCTAGGATCCCATTTGCGGAATTTTCCTCCGATCGTTCTGAATAAGGCATCAGGCTTTTTCGCCTGATCATCGTTTTAGTGATACACGTTTCCCCCGACAAACACGGTATTGAATGAAATGTGCTGGAACTGAAAATTCGCATGAAATCCCTACAAGTAAATTAATTAATGAGGAGGGAGCACCCAACCCATAAATTAGAAGAAAACAAGCAACAGTATGAGGGTCAGATTTATTCAAACAACTGCTCGAATGAATCGTAACAGAACGAGACGTACAAATTTAGATAAATCCAAGTATTTAAGCGAGCCGATGGTAGTTCTTTGAATCCTGCCCCCTGTCCTACAAGAACACAAAAAGAGGCACACTGTACCGACCATGCTTCCATAACCTATTTTATGAAAAACTTAGCGGGCTAGGCATAATTACCTTAATTTTTAATAAAAAAAGGATATTGTGGCTGTCTATTTAGACCTCGCCCTCATCTTCCTCCTTTTGCGCTTCAACCTCCGCATCCTCTTCTTTCTCCACTGTAGGGACAAAAACCGTATGAGTACAACGCAACGACACCATGGGGGTGAGCAAATAAGTTTTACAAAAAACGAAATTCTAAGGCTGATAATTAATTAACAAACAATTTAAGTAATTCTTACCTTCGCTCTCATCCCAACTAAATGGGGGTGAAACTTATAAAAATAAAATGTGGGGCTTAGCCCTCGATGTCAGCGGATTTACTTCAACTTTTGTCGACGACTCAAACCACAATGGAGGAGGAGTCTGAGGAAAAGGTTCGGCTGGTTAAGTTACGAGAATTTCCAGGCTGACCATTCGAACTTCGAACAATGGTGGAGGGAGGCGACAGGAGTGTTGGCAACACTGCTCTTCGCGGTACTTTGAACGGTCGCCCACAACCCAGAAACGCTGAAACGCAAATTACACGGCACAAAACGATCAAATTCATATTTACCGATTAATTTTGGATTCTGATCAGTCCAAATTGACAGTTTTTTGCCTAAATAAGTCGGAGTGCCAGGTAAAATTCACAGTTTCGCATTTGTAATGACAAGTTTCTATGCTGACCAGGGGCGTAGCCAGCCCATGATCAAGGGGTGGGCAGCCAGCCAGGCATACGGATTCAAAGTGGGGGGGGGGGGGCGCACGTCTTGAGAAAAAGTGCTCGTTCGCGGATGAAATCCATGAAAAGGACATTTTCCGGCTAGTACTGAGCGAAAACACCCATTCACGGCTAGAGTTGAAAAATAGCGCTGATTCACGTTGAACTTGAAAAATAAATCTGCTCAGTGTTCGCGGTTGAAGTTGAGAAAGCACGCCAATTTGCGGTTTCGCGATCCAAAGTCCGGGCCGAAATTAAGAAAATGCGCTAACTCACGGTTTACAGTCCTCTTTTCACGGCTAAAATTGACAAAATAAATTGCGCGTTCAATTGAGAAAAATCACTCATTTGCGGCTAAAATTGAGGAAAAATGCCAATTCACGGCTAAAATTGAGAAATGGAGCTCATTCACGCAGGTAAAATTGAGAGAAGGCACCAGTTCGTGGTTTCTCAAACCAACATCTCGGTGAACATTGCGAAAAAGTGATTATTGACTGTTTTTATACATTTATACATATAGCAAGTTTGCGGGTACAATCGGGAAAGAGGGCGACTTAGCGCACACATTTTTGAAAAAGTTCTTATTTTCGGATAAAATTATTTATTTTTAAGGTTCGCAACGTCCGGATCAAAATTAATGAAATTCGTTAACATGAGTATTATGTGGACCTTTTCACTGCTGAAATTTGAAGGGGGGAATGGCTCAAGGCAGAATTAAGATTAAAGCACGAATTTACGGCTAAAATTGAGGGGAAATGAATTGGCAAAATTGTCACAGTTTTTTGTTGATTATAGTGTAATTGTCGTGGCTAAAATTGAGAAATAGCGTTCATTCACAGGTTACATAGAGGAAAAACTGTTCTTTTGCGGCTGAAATTGACAGAACGCACCTATTCGCGGCTTGTAGGCGATGCCCAGTGCTGGCCGTAATTAGAATAGTAAATCAAAAATGCGTTATTTCACGGAAGAAAATAGGCTATAGTTCGAGGTAGAATTGAGAAAAAGCACTCAGTTTCACCTAAAATTAAAGAAAAACGTCAATTCGACGCTACAAATAGTGCTCATTCACGAGTTAAATGAGGGGGGGGGGGATTCTTGAACCATTACCTTTTTGCGGGCTTCTAACAGGATCTGGAGGTTAGAATCGCGTCAATTCACGGTCATCAGAGACTAAATTTGCACAGAAACGGCCACTATCCGTCAAAAAATGAATATCTACTGGAAACCTGCTGTCGTTTGTAGCCTTCTATTTCGGATTTTATCTCGAAAAATTGAAAATTCTCCCCCCCCCCACACCGGAAAGTGATACTTTTGGAGCTAAACTTTAAATTTTAGACCTGCGACGGTAAACAGAGCTGGCAGTGCCTCTCCCACCATAAGTCTGTATGGCACAGCGGGCTAAACACGATTTGAGCTAACCCAAACACACGAAATTGCGCGTCGAACTATGCGAAAATGGGGTTTTAGTGCGAAAAATCATCAAAATCGGTCTCCAAGTTAAGTCGACCCTCGAAATCGGTTTGTCAGCAACAAACATCCGCGAATTTTTGATTTTTGGTGAAACCGATGTGCGAAAATGTGTTGTTTTTTAGTGAGAAAAATCCTCAAAATTGGTTTTATGGAGCGAAATATAATAAATTTGTGTTTCTGTTAGCCAGATCGGGGAAAATATTTTTGGAATTTTGGGGTGGGCAGCTGCCCCACGAAGTCTGCGTTTTTGATTCTAGGGGAGGGCAACTGCCCACCCCTGCCCCCCGCTGGCTACGCTACCCATGATGCTGACCAACCTCATTTCCTTGGCTTCCCTTTCGCCCTTTTTGGAGACGAGTCGGTGTCCGATGAGAATACACACTAGAATAAGGAAAATGAACTTTTCTTGAAATGTTTCAGGCTATGTTGACTACCACTGTAGAAATGAATGACCAACGATACGGTGGGTGGGGGGGTGGTGCTGCCTATAGTGTTTGGGTCGCGAAATTGTGTTGCTTAAAGAGACAAAGCCCACGAAATTTGGCATTTTGACGAGTCAAACCCAAGAAATTGGCTGTTTAGCCCGTGAACTTATTTGGCTTCGTTATATTTATGGCCAAATTTGGGTTTTCGAATTTACCGAACCAGCGAAACTGATTTTAGAAAAAGCTAAAGCCACGAAATTTAGTTTTTGATACATCGAAAATCCTAAAATCTGGGGTTTGAAGGAGCCATATCAAAAATATTAGGTTATAAAAATGAGAAAGATGGCTATAGACATCGGGGTTTGAAAGAGAAAAACCCCAAAGATTTGGTTTTTCAAAGAGCAAAACCCGAAAAATTTGTTCATGAAAGTCATTTTGTTGAGTAAGTAACTGGGCCGTCTTTATTGAAGTAAGGGCCCCGGGCCCGGGATAAAATTGGGCCCCCTCTTTTACCGAATTTCGCTCACTAAGATAAATTGTGTACCTGATATACAAATTTCACGGGTTTTGCACACTAAAAACCCAATTTTGGGGGTCTGACTCACTAAAAAAAAACACATTCATCTGATTTCGCACTCTAAAAATCATTTCGCGGGGTTTTCTAGCTAAAACCTCCATTTTCACGGTTCTGCGGCTCACAGAAAACCCATATGTCGGGGTTGTTCTGTTGCGCTGAAAAACCATTCGCCTCTACGGCGGAAGAGTCAAGTTTGGGGGACTAAAATACCGCAGTTACCATTCCAGGAAACCAAATTCCCAGTTCAATTCCAAAAATATCACTTTCTTGGGGGGGGGGGGATGTCAGTAATTCGACGGAAATTCCGAAAAAGAATGCAATAAAAGACAGTTTTACAACAGATATGTTAGGTTTGACGGTTCACGACCCCTTTAAGTGTGCTAAATCAGTTTTTGGGGTCGGATTGACAACTTCTCGCGTCGATTTACCTTGCGCTATAATTGATGAGCTACCGAGTTCTCATGTAAGCCATAGGCATTGGATGCATATCTGACTTGTTCTCACACGTCAGGCTGCCCACCCCTAGATCAAATGCTGGCTACGCCTCTGCCATGAACTATAGCGATTTTTCCTCTTTTAGCCAATAATTAGCGTTTTTTCTCAATTTTAGACGCGAATTAGCTATGTTTCTCATTTTGATCCGCGATTGGCGTTTTCTTAACTTTATAGCTGTGAATGAGCGCTTTTTATGAATTAGCGCTTTTCACAAATTTTAGTCGACATAATAGTTCCCGTGGGTCGCCCCTGGGTCACGCGTGCAGCTATAGGTTAATGATTTGCCCTATCTATAGCCAAGTTTCAGACCCGGGGATCACGTTCTTTGGCCTGAGTCGGACTGTTTCTGCGGCTAAACTATCATTTCTGAACCGAAAACCGATATGTATATAGGAGGAAAGTTTGAAGCTTCGATGTGGAACAATCAGTTTTCCGAAGATAAATTTTCTTGTGTGGCAATTTTTAGGCCCCTTGAATGAGTCAAACTTGGGAAAATGGTTTATGTAGTTGCTAACTTCACGGTGATTTGTGCGAATGGAGCAAAATCCACTCTGCTGCGTTTTTCGCGAGTACCAGCCAGTTTGGCCATTTTAGGTTGAAAATATTGTGCTAACACTGAGCAAAACTCAGCCCGAAAACATAGGATGGGCACAGTGGTGCTGTGTACATGACATTTAGCTCGTGCGCTGGCCACAGTTTAGATCCTCAATCACTGGGGTCGTTATGTCCATAAATTGTGCGGAGGATTTTTTGGACCGGATATTTTGATGGATAATAGTGACCAGTTTTATATAACATATTTGAAAGTCAGTTTCACATGCTTCCAAGATCCCAATTTTTAGCGAAAACACGCTACAAAAGGGCGCCAAAGAGGCTCTGATCGGATGACCTCCACTCCGCCTGCCCTATCACCGTGTTGATAAGGTGTGTTGGCATTCAATTTTGTACTTTTGATTGACTATTTTCCAAAACACAAAATCCCTATAAAAATGTAAATTAGCACCGTAGGAAGAATGGCATTTGGAATAACTACAAATTGTGATGTGGATTTGAAGTTAATTCAGGCTGTTTGGCAAGGAGATGCGAACGCTGTTCGCGATCACATCAAGGAGGGTAAGCTGTTTTTTTCGTTTCACACAATTTAATCGAACGAAAACATTAAAATTTAAATTTATCGTCGCGTCAGGTGCGCAATTTATGCTCAACTACAAAGGGCGTACCCTCCTGTCACAAGCTGCAGCGTACGGCTATGTAGATGTGATGCGGGCCCTTATTGAAGCGTTCCAGCTACTGACTGATCCTCGAAACAGTGAGTCGACCGAGGCTTCGAGGTTTAATTTCAGAAATGATTGATTTTGTACTAGGGGAAAGTAACAGCAATAAACGAGGCGTGGAAGAAGAAATAGCTACGCCTGATGGTATGCGAGAGCTTCAATGGGACGCTGAAATCGACAGTTCTTCTACGGTGCGGGTTTGTTTCGATTAATGTAATTATTGATCATAGAGATTGTAAAAAAATTGCTTAAAATCGATAGCAAGACCCAGAGAGTGATGATGTTTGGTCGAGGCAGTACAGATGGTACGCTAAGATTCTTGACAAAAAAGAGGATGCGCTTAGGAATTGGAACTGCAGTGATTCTTTGGTAAATTAGTGCACCTCTTTGTGTTATTGGAGCTATATTTCTTCATTGTTTTTCAACAGACTCACAAGGATGTGAAACTCAAGTCCAAAATTAAAGACTTTCTTAGCGTTCAAGATACGCAGAGTCGCCAAACTATGCACTATGCCGCTGAGGGTGGCTCAATCGAAGCCCTTCGGATTCTGTTGGATTATGGTAAGCATCCTCGGCACCCCCCCCCCCGTCCTTACAACCAACTAAACAAACTCGTTACTTTTATATAGGGTGTAACGTCAACGTCAGCGACGTCGACGCCCTCACGCCTCTTCACCTAGCCGCCCTTCGAGGTCATCTCGATATCGTTCAAGAGCTTCTGGCGAACGGTGCAGCCGTCAACGTCAAGTCCACCGACAAACTCACACCACTGCATTACGCTTCGTCGCGAGGGCATTTGGACGTGGTCCAAGTGCTGGTGGCTCGCGGGGCGAACGTTAATTCTTTGGATTATGGTGAACGGACGCCGCTGGCTTTGGCAGTTTCGCGAGATTTGATCGACGTGGCTGAAGAATTGATAAGGGCTGGTGCTAGGATTAATACGGAGGACATCAAAGGTGAGTTGAGCATTTTCGTTGTTGTTGTTATAGTGTTGGAGACTGTAAAATGCAAGAATGGGGATCGTAGGGTTGCCCAAGGCGTTGTATTCACCCAAAAGGTGATTAAACGCCCAAAAATCTAGGATTATAGCACCAAAGTCTGTTTTTTGGCCTATTCGACCAACTGCCCAAAATGACTGATTTTAGCTTTCCATAGGGAGACTGTTTTTTCACTAGCCAATTTGGACGCGATAATGGTCATTTGGGCGCGATAATCTGACTGAACCTTCCTGAAAAATTTTGTTACTAATGGTTCAATATTTTGCTTGTGAAACGGACCATTTGGCCCCGATAATAACCATTTGGACGCAATAGTGGCCATTTGGACATGTTAATGGCCATTAGGACGCCATAATGACATTTTGACGTCTAAATCACCTATTGGACATGGCTATGACCATTTTTCGCTTTAATGACCATTTTGACGCAATAATGACATTGATTAATGACCATTTAGACGCGATAATGTGCCCGAGCTGCCCTAAAAATTTGGTGATTCGCCATTTTTCTTCGGAAATTGACTAAAGAGCGTGATAGTAACCATTTTTATGCAGCAAAGAATATTTTGACGCCTAAAGGACATTATGGACAAGATACTCGAGCGTGGTAATTAATGACATTTCGCTTTGGCATGTGATAATGACCGTATGGAAGGATAATGACCAGTTTGACGTGATATAATGATTTATAGACGCAGAGCGATAGACGCCTGTGTGACCTGATAATTTGCGTGGTTTATTTGTAAGAATGGGTGACACGCATGGAACACTAAATGTTTTGATGGAGGGGACTACTCGAAGTTCCGCCTCAGATTCATCCTATTTGTGAAAAGAAAAGAATGGAACGACCATTGGACGCGGAAAAAGCTACGAAATGTGATAGTATCGACATCAAAGTTCAAAGCGTTCTAGTCGACGCGATCACGAACAAAATTATTGATGAAATTGCCCACGAGAAAACCGCTAAGGGAATGCTCGACGTTCTTAACTCCGTCTACTTGCGTAAAACACTTATGATGTGAGTTTTAACAAAAAGGGAGCTACTTAATCTCCGAATGAATAAAGGAGAAAATGCACAGGATTTTTTTAGTCGCGACGAAGAGCTCTCAAAAGAAGAAAAACTTTCTTACTTGCTACTCATTCTTCCGGACAAATTCCATCATATAATCTATGTTTTAGACGCTATGCATGAAGAAAAGCGTACTGTCGATTACGTTGAAGGAAAAATGATGTTTAAACATGCAAAGTCGGAAAAATTAAGTTGTTCGGATGATATATCAGAAAATGATGCCCTCCAAATACAAACTAGTTCAAGATCAACACAGGAAGACCAGAAATGTTGCAGGTGTGGTCGTTTCGGTCACCTTCGAAAAGACTGTCGAGTTAATCTCCAGTCTTCATCGAGTGCGACAAATGTTCGACACTTTCAGCAACGTCCTGGCACTGCTTATGCTCGAAATGTTCAAAAGCGAACTAGTCGCCAGAATTATTCGTCAAACACCACTGATGTTGAAGAAGATACAGTCAGCTCTTTCTACGCTGGAGTTTCAGCGGCGGAAAGACAGGTATTAGGACAACATCACCTGGATTCTCGACAGTGGACGCTCATACCACATTGTAAATAGTGGCAAATACGTTTATGAGATATCATTACTCGACACTCCGGTAACTTCAAAGGTAGGCGATGGTTGTGTCTTGTGTGGTAAAAGCAACTCATGTAGGACGTATCTCTATGAATATCAACGTGAACGGTCACGGGAAGTACGTTGACGTAAAAAACGTGTACTTCGTTCCTATAGCATGAAACACGACGTTTTGATCGAGTCACAAGTGCTGGATGCTCTATTTTTGCTGAGGGGTCCACAGCTTTAATTAAAAATGACAGAAAAAATGTTATCGGCATCGCTCACAAACGAAACAAGCTATATGAACTAGTTTACTACGTTTCATTTGTTGAAAACCAGTGCCCTCCTGTACATAGATTGCGACATGAAGTAAGATACGGTGAATGGGTTGACGTATCCTCTCGATAAAGGACCTACTACGTGTCTGGGGAATACATTTTCGAATTAGGAATCCAAGAGTAAGCAAAATTTGGGAAAAATGGAAAAGCAGAATGGAGCAGTGAATGATTACAGAATAGGTGGGAAAAGTCGTGGAAGAGCTGCCCCTTTTCAGAAATTCCCTCGTTCAAACCCCCCTCCCTTCAGCAATGTGGGCTCTCTGATGCACCCCACCACCGCACTCAGGCATCTCTAAGCACACTGTCGCCCTAGACGTTTCTTTTTACATCGAAATTTGGAAGTCCTTTATTAAATTGACGGATATCTTGTCTCCTATATAGGCAAACAGCGTTTCCACGTCGCGATGCAAGGGGTTTTTCAGTTTCTCCAGCCTACGAATTTGTGTTCCTTCAAGCTTTCTCACGTTCTCTGCGCCAATCAGGTTTGAGTGCGCGTACTCGAGGTCGTAGGCTGACGTCAGTGTAGCACCAACCATAGCTCTTTAAAACATTCTATGCGATAAGCTGACTGTGCCTCATAGGGGTATTCATTGTACCTGACGGTCTTTTTGTTTCAATGGTTAACACCTGTTTCGGCTTCAGTAGAGCCCCCCCCCCCCTTGATCCGAGGAGTAACCCATGCGTCATCATGCTGTGGAACAGCGCAAAGTAAACTTTACGTTCTGCAACCCCCTGCTAGGCAGCAAATATCGCTCTATTAAGGCGCTAGTGCTGTGTTAGGACCAGTCCGTCCTATCCCGATTTTAAGGAAATTTATTGAACGCGTGACTCGCGAAGTGGGGGGTGCGAAGTTTGGCCCGACGTGGCGACGTTTTGATATCTCGTCTCAGGTTTTCTTAACTTATAACTTTGCAAACTTACAGAAAACTGGGATTTACTATGCCTTTATGGTTGACGTATGTAGGTAGTGTGGTATAATGAATGGACACGTTTGGCTGTTACAAGTAGACAAATACCTATAATTGGAGATGTGGTCATTATGCACAGGTAATAGGTCTATTCCTAAACAGCTACTTTTGCACGCTTATCTGCTGAAAAATCTATTATCCTTGGCGTAGTGTTGCAACTATCTTGATAGAACGTAATTAAAAATAGCAAATGCCCCAGTACTGAGCCTTGAAGCACGCCCTAAATCCTATGGTTGCTCAGTATTTAAGACAGTCAATTCCTTGGACTTTTATGGCGCTAGAAATACATTTTTACTGTTGGTAGTGGAATTGGTAGTCTACCTACATTTATTTACTTTTTGTTGCCAAACAATGGAATGAATGAGTTAATAGGTCTATTCGTTTGTCGTCCGGAGCTGCACTATTAGCGCTGAAAGTACTGACCTTTCATTATTTTTTCGCGTTGTTCCACATGATAACCCGTGAGGTTACAAAATTTCGTGCTGCTCGGAGTAGTCCAAGACGACATACGCATAGACCTAATATCATTATATGGTGGACCGCGGAGGCTCCACTGGACATTCAGACGACAAGGGGCCGGGCTCGTGAGAGCATGCGTTAGGAGCCGTGACCTAGCCTTGAAAAACAACTGTAATGGGAAAAAATACAGGCGCCGAAAGTACCTGGAGTACTTTTTCCCTTACTCAAAATCACTGGGGGTAAATCCCCCGGACTGAAGATATTATTCGAGTCAAGGCGAAAACACATCTTTTAATCCCCTTGTTTTCCTATCCTACAATGTCGTCTGAAATCGGTATAATCTACGGCATTCAGGTAGATAACAAACAAGGAAGACAATTATTTGTTTTTCGGGGAATTCGACGTTTTGATATCTCGTCTCAGGCTTTCTTAACTTATAACTTTGCAAACTTACAGAAAACTGGGATTTACTATGCCTTTATGGTTAACGTATGTAGGTAGTGTGGTATAATGAATGGACACGTTTGGCTGTTACAAGTAGACAAATACCTATAATTGGATCATTTTAATTGGAGATGTGGTCATTATGCACTCTTAATAGTCCTCTGGCTTTAATTATTTATTTGCCAATTTTTTGTTAACAAAATTAAAACGGAATGCCCTGAGTGATCCGCGTTATCATATTTAAAGCCCACAGTGGTTGATCGTACGGAACCAAATGCCCCGCATTCCTCACTATAATCTCCGTGAAATTGCCCACTGTTTTGGTGTAGCCCGCCGTCTCACCGTTGACTCGCCACACTTTTCGAACGGCTTGCCTCAACTTGCACGCTCCTTTCCATTTTAATTTTCTCACGTAATTCTCCGTCAACGGATAGGCCACAATGATGTCCAACTGTCCGTTATAAGTCACCACTCGATAGCCGCTGTCCAACAACACTTCCAACTTGTTTTTAACCGATTTCATGAAGTCGTATTTAAACTCGTCGTATACGGTGCTGTTTTCCAGCCAGTAGTCCAAGTTGCCCACGTGTATAATTTCGCGAACGTGACGTTTTTTAATGTATTTTTCCATCCGAGTCATGCCTTCTCCAATGCCTTTAGATTTAACGTAGTTGTATTCAGCGTCTGAGTCAAGTTGGTAGCTCGAAAAAATGTCGAAGATCTCATTAAAACCATTTAAAGCGCTTATCCATTCTTGTTTTCTGATGTCGGCCCTTACTTTATTTTCAATTTCAGCTATTTTACGCCTGCCGTTTTCATCCGCTAAGCCGATCTCGTAGAAGTATTTACTGTAGAGCATCATGTTGTACGGGTCGGTGAATCCATCGCCGATGGCGAGACCTTTCAGGTTGATTTTCAAGCTTGCCGTTGGGTTCTTTTCGTGAATGTAGTAGGAAATGGAAGGGATGTATTTACCGGCGTAAGATTCTCCCGTGACGAAGAAATCATTTTGTTGGTAATCGGGGAAAAGGGTGAAGAACTGAGTTAGAGCCGCGTAGAGATTTATTACTACGGCGGTTTCGTTGGTTGCGTAGCCGTCGGAGGAATTGGTAAAGCTGAAACCGGCGCCGACTGGGTTGTCAATGTAGAGAACGTTAATCTCCTGGGACCAGTAGTGACTTCTGAATGACAAAGTCAAGTCGGCGTTGATCACGTACGGTCCGGTCTCGGAAAAGATGGAATAGATGGACGATCCACCTGGACCACCTTGAAGCCACAGAGCGAGCGGTGCCTGACGTTTATTGGCCGCGGCTGGGATAAACCAAAAATACATGTTGGAATTGAAACGTTTGTCGACCGTTAGGAAACCCGCGTAGCTTTCGATATCCCCATGAAGTGGTCGCACTCTGGAGAGATGTCGTCCTTTCTCTATTTCACCGGACTCTATGTAGGGCGTGAGGAAAAGTGGTTTGCCGCAGGGGCCATCGGGTTTGGCTTGGCTGTACTCATGGCGAGAGAATAGAAATGGCTTCCGCTTTGCTCCAGCTACCGCCGAGTGCGCCACAAAAACGGCCAAGAAAACCAGACTGACTTGGTGATACATCCTACCGTAACACTAAATTTGTTAGTATTTTGGTAGCTATATTTAATAGTGTTGGCTATCTTATCAGCCATAAGGAATTAAATACGATTCAATATTCCAGATACGAGAAATCTTTTAGTTTCAGGTGGGATTTGAGGAGTGCGGTAACTAATCTTAATTAATACTCTACGGTGTTTTCTAATCATGTGTGATCATAGAAGGCAAAAATTGTAAAATGTAATATTCCTAAAAGCCATGGGTGGCTTATTTGCTAAACAGGCCCCTCCGCCGCCCGCCCCAGTCCAGTCTATTTTTAAAGATGTTCCTTATTTAAATCAAATGACCCGAGATCAACGTCTCCAAATCATTATCACCGGCTATTTAATCAGTCTATTATTCGTTTCGCTTCTTTTTTAACTTTTCCGTCTCCTCCTCATCAAAGGATACACGCCGCTCAGTCAAGCTGTCTGGATGAAAAACGTCGAAATGGCCCGCCTTCTGATCGAACACGGCGCTAAATTGATTCCGTGTAATAATCTACTTCACGACGCCATTCTACACCGTCATGAAGCCATGGTCGAGCTTTTGGTCAACTCCGGCGCTCTGTTGAACGCCAAAGATGGTTCGGGTATGACGCCTTTACTTCTTGCTGCGCATACGTCGCAACCCGCCATTGTTCGCCTTCTTCTCGAACGCGGTGTGTGTGTGTGGGGATTCATATTTAAGTCATCGACCCGACAAATCTTATAAATCTATTTTTTGTGTGTATAAAGGAGCGAACGTAGAACTTAGCGATCGTGGTTTGACGCCTCTCATGGTTTGCTTGACTGAGACGACCGTGGAGAATTTGGAAGTGGTTAAAGCTTTGTTGGACGCCGGAGCTGACATTGGCCATTTCGCTATTTGGTCTTTTGAATCAGACGCATTTACAAGTGCCATGCTTAACGGGAAGGTGGTTTTCCCACCCCTCTTCCACCCAATTTGGAATGTTTCCGCTTATTATGTTGTTTTATAGACTAAATCAGCCATACTCCTACTAGCGTATGACGCTAAAGTCAATAATGAAAACATTATCGCACTTTTTGATGATTTCGAAATAATTAAGGCGCTTGTAGCCACCAAGTAAGTACACTGCTTCCTCCTCGATTTTTAATTCCAACGCTCAACAATTTGTCCTTCGTTTTTCCCCAGCAATTTAAAATTGTCCAGTATAAGGCCTCCTCTCGAGTTTCCGAGTATAGTCGACCGACAAGCCTTAGGTAAACGTTAAAATCCCTCCAAGCGAATTCTACCAAACAACTAACGTCCTCCTCCTTCCGCTCATCACCCTCCCCATACTTTCGAACAGAATGGCTCGAACACCAACGAGTGAACCCGCTAACCCTTCTCGAGCAAGCGCGAATCGCAGTGCGACTCCAAAGACCCCCCGACACCACCATGTACCGTTTTGTTCAATCGCTAGATCTTCCGTTGTGTTTCAAAAGATATTTAATGCTCTCGGAGTTTTTTGAAAAAGGCGATTTGAAGTTTGACTAGTTAAGGCGTTTGCGCCGGAAAAAACAAATTCCTTATATTTTTTTATTAAACTCATTAATTCATGTTGGATAAATTCTTAGATTTCTCGTGAAAGAAATGAAATTGTTTAGAATTCGTAATTTGTCCAAATTTCTGGACGAAAAAAATGTTGCAAGAGATTGTACGCTACGAAGTAGTTGTGTGTACGTATCCCCTTTTCTACCCTAAAATCTGTGATTCTTAGATAACTTTGAAATTGATTATATTGATTGTTGTACTTCTCAGGATCTTTTCGTAAAACAAGTATATGACTGAATTCCTTTCAAAATCACACCATCCCTCCTCCTTCTTCTCCTCCTCCTCCTTTTCACCCCAACATGAAATATGTCTTCCTTAGGGTGCGTTCATAGTGAATCACCTTCACTGCGATACCTCGATGAGCGATGCCCCGATGAAACATCGATGAAGAACAAACATCAATAATTGTATGGGACTGTTCATAGTGAAGCACCCTCACTGCGATGTGATCTTCGATACCTCGCTACTATCATCGATGATTTGAACCATATGGCTCCTCGACCCCCCTCCTGCCCGTTGTTTTTTTTTTCTTATCAAAATCTTTCAAAGTCCACCTTCACACAATTTACGTAAGTCACACACACCTGATTCCTTCAAGCTTTAACCCTTATTTTGAAAAAAAAAAAAAAAGCAACGGGCTGGAGGGGGGTCGAGGAACCATAATATGGTTCAAATCATCGATGATAGTAGCGAGGTATCGAAGATCACATCGCAGTGAGGGTGCTTCACTATGAACAGTCCCATGCAATTATTGATGTTTGTTCTTCATCGATGATTCATCGGGGCATCGCTCATCGAGGTATCGCAGTGAAGGTGATTCACAATGAACGCACCCTTATACATTTGATCATGAATTTGGTAATTTTCGCCCGAAAACTGCTGGCTTCCAGCAAAACCGGGCCAGCTGATCAGTCAACGAAATTGTGCCTGATTCCCAGAAATCACATTTATATTTGACCCACGCAATGAGGGGTTGCTCGGAAATTTGGCCATGAAGGCCTTCGGAAGGCGACCGAAAGACCTCTCAGTGACGTCAGGGGGGGGGGGGCAGTTGAATGACAGGCCAGCACGAGGCGGCTAATGGGTTGGATCTCGACAGCTCACAGCAAGCTTCCCCACCCCATCCGCCAGTGGCGGATCCAAAGTAGCCATGACCCTTCCCTTGGAGTCGAAGTTACTTGCGCAAAAACATTATCAAAACCACCTCCCAAACGCCATTGAGGGGTGGTCACCTTTTCAAATTTTAGGATCATTTTCTTGGAAATTGATTCTTAATTAGCCGAGCCCGTAAAATTTCGTGATATGTTTAGTTAGTAAGCCCCGCGACAATGAGTCAACTCGAACTTTATGAAGAAGTCGAATACGAAACTTTTTTCGAGGAACTAATCCCGCTAAATTGGTTCCGAATGCTCCAACCCTGCGAACTTATTTTTTTGAATTAGCTTTGACCCATAAAATTGCTCTTCAAAATGTCCTAACACAGCGAATTGGCTTTTTGAATAGACGCCACGAAATTATGCATTTGTAGCAGGGAAATCCACGAAATTGCTTTTTAGGGGCGAACCTGTGCCGCGAAACTCGTTTTCAATCAGCCTATTCCGTGATTTTCTATTTTTGATGAGTTCAGCATTGGTTTTTGGAGTAGCTCCAACTCGCGATATGTGTTTTTCGGAGTGAGCCCGTCCCGCGAAATAGGTTTCGATGGCCTAATCCAGCGAATTGTTGTTATCAAAAAAAAGAAAGACCCGTGAAATTTCTCTTTTAAAATTTGCCAACTCCGCGAAATTGCTAATTCAATGGGTCAAAAGCTCGAAACTTTGTTTTTGTAGCCGTGAAATTGCTCTTTTGAGGTGAACCAGCACCGCTAAATTTGTTTCAGATGAGACAATTCCTCGAGATTGCTCTTTGAAATAAGCCAAAAAGCTGGAAACACCTTTGGAAAAAAAGTTGAATTTCGAAGGGTGAGCCCCGTTAAATAGTGATCTATTATTGCGAAAATAGGGTTGAAAGGGGTGAAATCCGCAGATTATAGCCATCGACTCGTTCATGCCGAGAGAAGTACTCATCTGCACTTGTTATTATTTTTAAAATACCCTCCGCAAAAACATTATCAAAACCACCTCCCAAACGCCATTGAGGGGAGGGGTGGTCACCTTTTTAATGAAGGCCCCCGCGCCATTACCCCCCCCCCCGCGCTTTGTGGGAAGCCCTGGTTTAGAGCTTCGCTAGGGTTTGGAGCTTTGTTGCTGTGGTTGGACCTTCTTTGTGTTGGGCTTTTTTTCATTTGGTTCAAGTTGAAGGTTGAAGCTTTTCCGTGGGTTGGAGATTTGTTGCAATTCAGGACCGTCGATTGCGTGGACACGTGAGAGGCTTATGAAAACGTGTAAAATGAGTGGCCAAAAACGGTGGTACTACAGTGAGAACCTCTTCAACGGCTGGTATGATCGGAAATCCAGTTCGATTTTCGGATTCCCCGTGTCGAGAAACCTCGAATACGCGGTTTTTTTCATTTTCAAATGTTGATAATGTTTGCTAGATTTTAGGCTGAATTCTTTCAACAGCGCAGATTATTGGATTCGTCGTGCCCAAAACTCGGCAGTTTTAGCCGCGGAACATGAGGGGCCATGCCTCACCCCCCTTGGTTTGGTCCACTTTATTTGTTCGAAAATTGCGATATAATTTGCCATAGAACTGTTTGCCGTGGTGTGGTGGTGGTGGCATGGCCCCCTCCTTAAGTAAGCAGGCTCTGGATCCGCGCCTGATGGGTGGCTCCATCCGCGGTGCAAACCCCACGAAATTATTCTTTAGAAGACACAAAACAGGGAAAATGTTTATTTTGGAGAATCTGTTTATTTGCAGTTGTCGGTTAACATTGGCTTTGACCCCACTGACAAAGTCCAGAAGGCATTAAAGCAAAAAATAAAAACATCGCATGTTATACCCGAGGCCAGAAAACGTTTCCTTCTCGGATCCCCATGAATCCCAGGGCGCCAGAGTTGTATGCCGTGGTCAAGTTGCATAAAGCTGGGTTGCCCATAAGGTCTATTGTTTCTTATATTAATAGCCCAATGGCAGGAATTGAGAAATACCTATGTACGGAATTGAAACGCCTCTTAAATTTTGAAAGAAGTCCTTATGCGATAAAAAATTCGTTCGAATTGCTCCGCGAACTAGATCAGCTGAATATTGTGAACTCTAGAAAGGTGACACTGATTTCCTTTGATATCAAGAATCTTTATAGCAGCTTTTCTGCAATCGAGTGCTTTCGTTGCCGCTGTGCGGCAAGGTTTCTTGGAACTTTTAGATCTTGTGGTTCACAATAATTACTTCCGTTTCAATTATGGCTTTTTTAAGTGTCCTGGCCTTCAGATGTTTTCCCCCCTGTCACCCCTCCTGGCGGAAATATACATGTTTCACTTTGAGAAGAGGCTCGTTTGGTGACTCATTGGTATTGTGGAAACGATACCTCGACGACGTGATCTGCGTGATTAATTCCCCGGCATACGATGGCACGGAGGCACTTCGGACCCTCAACAGCGTGGACGAAAACATTAGTTTCACATTCGAGCAGGAGGAAGGAGGCAATCTATTCTATTTGGACGTAAGGATAAGAAAAAACAACGACGGAGGGTTCTCCTATGATATTTACAGGAAACCGACGACTTCGGATATTTTAGTGCCGAGTGATTCCAGACATCCGTTCTCACAAAAGATGGGAGCTTAATTTGGTTTCTTGACAGGGCACTGAAATTTCCACTCTCCGCGCGGGGACTCCGAAACGAGCTCGCCACTATTAAATACATGGCTCGACACTCGACACCCTCTTCAAAAGGTTATACATTATGAATGTGATGTCAGCTCGGACTCGATTTCTTTCACGAACACCATGGAACATGGATCGAAGTAAAAGCGGCAGAGAAGGCTGGCAGTGTCGAGGTGTTACGTCTCTCTTCCTCCTCCACAAGGGAATTTAGACGATCCCGTATCGTACGTGGTTCTTCCGTACCTCGGTACGGGCATGAGTAAAACCGCCAGGGTTCTCCGGGAAGCTAGCATCCGGGTCATTTATCGTTCCGTGGGTAACTTACGGGAGCTCATCTCCCATACTAAAGATAGGAAGGCACTCGCTGAAAGATCCGGAGTATACTAGAATGCTCCTGCGGCAATTTCTACATCGGGCAAACGGGACGTCGGTTAAGCACCAGGGCTGTGGAACACACAATGGGAAATTCGGAGTTGAGCGTTGTAATATACTGGCAGCTCTGAGCTCTTTTGGTTATGTTGGTTGCAGGGAATACAGTACGGTGCAATTAATAATAAAAAAAAAAAAAAACGGCCCAACCCCAACATCCAAAGTGAAAGTTTCCCTTCAACGCCAAATTGTTCCTCACTACCCACATATTGATTGGTAAAAAGTTCCACCATTTGGAGCTATGGGTTTGGGTGGGAGGGGGTAATAAGTTAGTAAATTCTTATTTTGTTCCAGTATTTCTCAAATATTTCGAAATCTACGAGGTTTAGCGTGAAAATGAGCATTTACAAAAATAATCTTCATCAAATGGCTGTATGGTTCAAAAAAAAAAAAAAGTTTATGGTCTACAAGTCGAAGCAACAGCCAAGAAAAGGATTTTGAACAAATTCCGAAATTTCCTTACGCCAGTTTTTTCGACAAAAAACGTCGAAATACGAAAAATGTTTACTACTACAGTACTACACCCGCCGTAACTCTCGAACCGTCCACTCAAGTAAGACTATCTCGGGGATCATTTTTGTGGGCAATTTGATGAAGATTATTTTTGTAAACGCTCATTTTCACGCTAAACCTCATAGATTTCGAAATATTTGAGAAATACTGGAACAAAATAAGTATTTACTAACTTATTACCCCCTCCCACCCAAACCCATAGCTCCAAATGGTGGAACTTTTTACCAATCAATATGTGGATTGTGAGGAACAATTTGGCGTTTGAAGGGAAACTTTCACTTTGGATGTTGGGGTTTGGGTCTAATTGCACTGTACTAATAATGATTATTGTAAAAAATGGTGCAATGTAAAAAGCTCATGTTGCAGTTCGACATTTCTTTAATTAAGTTGTTAGGCGTTGTTGAACTGTTTGTTCTTCTCGGATGCCCATTTATGATAAGCGTCCATTTGCGAACCACGGGCCACACTGCCGAAGACTGGGAAGTGTCTCTTCTGCATGGAGTACCAAAAAGCCCTTCAATGTCTTGGCTTGAGATTTTCGAAATTGTGAGGCATCATCAAGCTCGAGGCGAGCATGTGATTAATAGAATCACGGATTTCGAACTCTCACCCTGCCTTTCTGAGTGCATTCGCCTCTTTCCCGTTCCAGTAAGAGACCAGAGGGAAGGGATGACGTGACGGGGGAACGCCGGTGGCGAGCAAAATGGGTCCCACTTCCCGTTTATCATTTATTTGTTCTTGGTTTACGGTTCCGGAAGCCTTGCCTTTGTTTTTTGAAGGGGTATGGCTTTTACCTAATTATTTATTGTTTGAGGGGGGTTTTTTTGTGTTTTGTTTTATCATTGTCATAAACGAGATAGCTTTACCAAAAGTGGCTTTTATTTGCTTGAAGACTTTGCATGGAATGAAATGAATTCTTAAACAATATGATTTTATAAAAGCAGGTAGACAAATATTTACCACATTCGCCGCCCCCTTTTTGAAAAGAAATAAAATATACATGTGAAATCAATCGACGTAATCTTTCAAATAGTCTGGTCTTCTAATTGTTCTCTGTTGTGGGTTTTGAAACAGCGGTACAGTTTCGGTTTATCGACTCATTTTCTTGGGTTGTATTGGAACTTTCTGATTGCAAGTCATCAATGATCTCTTCCGAAGAGTTCACTGGTTGTGACGAGTGTGTTTCCTGTTGCTCAGACTCTTTTGAAATGCATCCATTGTCATTTTGGATTGTTGGAGCCAGATGTCTAAGCGAGACGTTTGATTCTGTTCCGTCGTTTCGCCGAATCGTAGCGTATTGAGGGTTAGCCTCCAGGAGTTCTACTTCTTCAACGAGAAAACTGATGATTAGCTTCAGTTTGTCATCGTGATTCCCGCGATTTCAAGGAAGTTATCGCGAACGTAATCATCCAATGGTTCCATTCTTTTGCAGCGGAAGGAGAGTCAGGATCCGTCTCAAATTTGTTTAGACGAATAAACTTCTCCATTTTTACGATTGTTTTCTTCAAGCAAATAAAATTGTCTTAAACGAGAAAGCTTTACCAAAAGTGGCTTTTATTTGCTTAAAGACTTTGCATGGAATGAAATGGATTATTAAACAATATGATTTTAGAAAAGCAGGTAGACAAATATTTACCACATTTATCAACTGACAGGTTTTGTGAGTGTGTCCTTTCTTATAAGGTTGAAGATGGCTGGTAGCAACTGAAACCGGTCCCGTAATAAAGTAATCTTTACGCGACGTGAACGTCTCTCCTTTTTTTTCTGTAGGGAAACATTCAAAGTATTGATAGTAAATTCCCAGTTTCCGACCTCTTTCAGGCTGTGCATCAATTTCTGAGTGTTTGTTCGGGGGGGAGGGGTGTGAATTTTACAGTTTCCAGACGCTTTTGAGTTCCCGAATGCGGGTTTGATGCGGTGCGGAGTAGTCAGTTTCAGTTTTCTTAGGCAGGTCCGTGAAGTTGCCCGCTTCCCTCACTCAACCAAAATGAAAAACTTTGTAACAAATCGTTGAATCTCTAGTATGAGCGCTTGTGCTGTACAAATAACATTTATTTTCGCAGGTCTGACACTCAACGGAAACCAATTTCTCTGATTTCGCTCTCTAAAAATCTAAAATTGCCAGTTTTGTATTAAAATCGCCAGTTTATTTGCAAAATTGCCAATTTTGTGGTAAAATAGTTAGTTTTGAGGTAGATAACACCGCCAAATTCAGTAAAAGGATAACATCGCCCGTTTTGGGGTAACACTTCATCTTATTATAGATCCCAAAATCGTCAGATTTAGAGGAAAATCTTGAGTTTTGTAGTGAAATCTTCAGTTTCAGTGTAACACGTCTGCTTGGGCGTGAAATCATTTGGGAGTAAAATCGTCATTTGGGTGGTAAAATTGTCTGAGTTATCAGTTTTGGTGTTTTTTTTTTTTTTTTTTTTTTTTTTTTTTTTTACATAACGTGAGTTTTATGTGGCTAAAATCACCAGTTTTCAGGGGTGTGGGGTCGAGTCGCTGTCATATTGGTGGGCGGACAAATTGGTGGGTGCGGTAATGGAAGGAATTCCCGCACCCACCAATATGTCCGTTGTGCATCGGACAAATTGGTGGGCGGTCATATTGGTGGGCGGACAAATTGGTGGGTGCGGTAATGGAAGGAATTCCCGCACCCACCAATATGTCCGTTGTGCATCGGACAAATTGGTGGGTGCGGTAATGGAATCACGGATTTCGAACTCTCACCCTGCCTTTCTGAGTGCATTCGCCTCTTTCCCGTTCCAGTAAGAGACCAGAGGGAAGGGATGACGTGACGGGGGAACGCCGGTGGCGAGCAAAATGGGTCCCACTTCCCGTTTATCATTTATTTGTTCTTGGTTTACGGTTCCGGAAGCCTTGCCTTTGTTTTTTGAAGGGGTATGGCTTTTACCTAATTATTTATTGTTTGAGGGGGGTTTTTTTGTGTTTTGTTTTATCATTGTCATAAACGAGATAGCTTTACCAAAAGTGGCTTTTATTTGCTTGAAGACTTTGCATGGAATGAAATGAATTCTTAAACAATATGATTTTATAAAAGCAGGTAGACAAATATTTACCACATTCACCGCCCCCTTTTTGAAAAGAAATAAAATATACATGTGAAATCAATCGACGTAATCTTTCAAATAGTCTGGTCTTCTAATTGTTCTCTGTTGTGGGTTTTGAAACAGCGGTACAGTTTCGGTTTATCGACTCATTTTCTTGGGTTGTATTGGAACTTTCTGATTGCAAGTCATCAATGATCTCTTCCGAAGAGTTCACTGGTTGTGACGAGTGTGTTTCCTGTTGCTCAGACTCTTTTGAAATGCATCCATTGTCATTTTGGATTGTTGGAGCCAGATGTCTAAGCGAGACGTTTGATTCTGTTCCGTCGTTTCGCCGAATCGTAGCGTATTGAGGGTTAGCCTCCAGGAGTTCTACTTCTTCAACGAGAAAACTGATGATTAGCTTCAGTTTGTCATCGTGATTCCCGCGATTTCAAGGAAGTTATCGCGAACGTAATCATCCAATGGTTCCATTCTTTTGCAGCGGAAGGAGAGTCAGGATCCGTCTCAAATTTGTTTAGACGAATAAACTTCTCCATTTTTACGATTGTTTTCTTCAAGCAAATAAAATTGTCATAAACGAGAAAGCTTTACCAAAAGTGGCTTTTATTTGCTTAAAGACTTTGCATGGAATAAAATGGATTATTAAACAATATGATTTTAGAAAAGCAGATAGACAAATATTTACCACATTTATCAACTGACAGGTTTTGTGAGTGTGTCCTTTCTTTTAAGGTTGAAGATGGCTGGTAGCAACTGAAACCGGTCCCGTAATAAAGTAATCTTTACGCGACGTGAACGTCTCTCCTTTTTTTTCTGTAGGGAAACATTCAAAGTATTGATAGTAAATTCCCAGTTTCCGACCTCTTTCAGGCTGTACATCAATTTCTGAGTGTTTGTTCGGGGGGGAGGGGTGTGAATTTTACAGTTTCCAGACGGTTTTGAGTTCCCGAATGCGGGTTTGATGCGGTGCGGAGTAGTCAGTTTCAGCTTTCTTAGGCAGGTCCGTGAAGTTGTCCGCTTCCCTCACTCAACCAAAATGAAAAACTTTGTAACAAATCGTTGAATCTCTAGTATGAGCGCTTGTGCTGTACAAATAACAACTATTTTCGCAGGTCTGACACTCAACGGAAATCTAAATTTAGATTTCGCTCTCTAAAAATCTAAAATTGCCAGTTCTGTATTAAAATCGCCAGTTTATTTGCAAAATTGCCAATTTTGTGGTAAAATGGTTAGTTTTGAAGTAGATAACACCGCCAAATTCAGTAAAAGGATAACATCGCCCGTTTTGGGGTAACACTTCATCTTATTATAGATCCCAAAATCGTCAGATTTAGAGGAAAATCTTGAGTTTTGTTGTGAAATCTTCAGTTTCAGTGTAACACGTCTGCTTGGGCGTGAAATCATTTGGAGTAAAATCGTCATTTGGGTGGTAAAATTGTCTGAGTTATCAGTTTTGGTGTTTTTTTTTTTTTTTACATAACGTGAGTTTTATGTGGCTAAAATCACCAGTTTTCAGGGGTGTGGGGTCGAGTCGCTGTCATATTGGTGGGCGGACAAATTGGTGGGTGCGGTAATGGAAGGAATTCCCGCACCCACCAATATGTCCGTTGTGCATCGGACAAATTGGTGGGCGGTCATATTGGTGGATGAGATAAATTCTCTCACCCACCAAATTGTCCAAATCATTTCGGACATATTGGTGGGTGAAGCCACCAATTTGTCCGTAGTGTATCGGACAAATTGGTGGGCCACCAGAATGTCCGGAGACTCCTTCAGAAAAATTGGTGGGCCACCAATATGATCGTAGTCGGTTCCGGACAAAGCGGTGGGTCCACCAGTATGATTGATCACCAGGACTTCGATTATATCTGAAATTGTCTTGAGCATCCATATCAAATTAGTCAAATAATTGACAAATAAAACAAAGAAGTAATTATTTCCGAAAAACCTAGCGAACTTAAAATCCTACATTTCGCAATTCATTTCCTTTCAAAGCAGACGCGTACAGGCTTTGAATAGTGGTATTGGTTTATTATTCATTCTGATTAATACATCTATGTTTTCGGTCAGAAATTTTTTTTTAAAACCGACCCTCAAACATTTTCTGTGTACGTTTTAACATATCTAGATTCGATTTCTGCAATGTCCGTCCGGGTTATATCTTGCCCTAGGATTGCTCGAAAAAACTCGTTCTTTCGCACATAGACTCCATTTGGGATCTAGTTGGTCCTAACATCTCAAATAACTCCCTGGGGTTTTATGGGCCAAAAGCGGGTCCAAAATGAAGATTTTCAAAGGTTTTGAGATCATAGTGGTGTGGGGTATCAATTTTCATGTAATTTCAAGCCGGACTTGACTACATTCATGAATAATAAACCCATGTGTAAAATTTGCAGCGTTTTTTCTGAAATTGTAGGTTAAGCTTTCCTGGTTGCAGTGAGGCAGGTAGGTATTTAATACTTATTATTATGCATAATTGAGCTTAGATGACCCTATCTACGGACATTTAGGGGAATACTCCCCTCCTCACCGCAACACCCCAGTCAAAATAGTGAATTCGAGGGATTGGGGAGGCTGAAAATAAAGAAATTAATCTTTAAATTATATACCTTCTTACTTCTTCACTTGTTTTGAGTTCCGAGAAAAAAATTGCTCCCCAGGTGGGATTCGAACCCACGACCTCTTTCTTTCGCGCCAGATGCTCTTACCAACTGAGCTATCAAAACAAAAGAAGTAAGTAATTAATTTAAAGATTAATTTCTTTATTTTCAGCCTCCCCACTCCCTTGAATTCACAGTTGTGACTGTGGTGGTGTGGTGAGGAGGGAAGTAATCCCCTAAATGTCCGTAGATAGGGTCATCTAAGCTCAATTGTTCAATTAATTGCCGGACACATTAGGAAAAGAGAGAGAGAGAGAGAAAAAAAGACTTATTATGCTTTAAAATTAATTTATTTCTTCCCCAAAAAACGTTTTGATAATTTTCAAGACGTCTGGTGCTCTAATTTTCAAAAGGATTAGGATATAGAGATGCGTGTGGTAGAAGTATTTGGAAACGGGACTTTGCAACTGGTCTACAAGTCTTGCGGACCGCAGTTGCAATGTGGACCAACTGCAAGACCTGGGGGCTTATTCTCTAACTCCGAAGCAATAGCTTTTTCGAAGTCATATGTTTATTTCATTGATTTTCTTCAAACAAATGAATGAAATAAACACATGGCTGGCGAAAAAAATATTGCTTGTTGTTAGAGAATAGGCCCCCTGGCCGTTCAACTGGTCTACAAGTCTTGTACCAATTGCAAGACTGTGGTTGTTTCAACTGGTCCTCGAAGATAAAAACTCTTATAAAAGTTCTTCCTTGAGAGTTATTGCTCGCCAAAGTCGCAACTATGGCTGTATTGAAGCTAAATAGCTATATTTCATTGGTATTGCGTTCTGTTCGGAAGGTGCTTACATGACTATTGACAGCCTTTTAGGCCTAGGCCTATACCTATCGATGAAAAGGAAGTAATATACTATAATGCCATAAGTTTTTGTAAAGCCGGCTCCATACATACGGTATTCACCGAATAACGAGCAAAATATTTTTTTTTTCAAATTTCAGTTGGTTGGTTATTTCTAGGCAATGCTAGAAATTAGGGGTATTTATGAAAAATGCCAAACCTTGTATTATTTTGTTAAATGCTGAACAGATGGGTGTAGTCCATAGAAACGAGAAATCGGACAACAAAAATACGAAATAACAGGGTTTACGTCGATAACATATGTTAAACTTCTGAGAATGAAGGGGTATTCATGCTCTGAAGACGTAATCCCTGTTATTTCGTATTTTTGTTGTCCAATTTCTCGTTTCTATGGACTACACCCATCTGTTCAGCATTTAGCATTTAACAAATACAAGGTTTGACATTTTTCATGAATACCCCTATTGATTAGTATTTGCTCGCTATTTGGCAAACACCGCATGTGTGGAGTAGACTTTAAATACACAGTTCAGAAAGGCAAGAAGAAGAGGAGGGAAATCAAACCAATTGATATTAGCAGGATGTTCCGAGTGAGGGGGTAGTTCTCGGAATCCTCATGGTATTTCATTGTCCAATGATCATTCTTTTTTGGCATTGCTTTTCAACTTCATGTTGTTCGAAACTTTGGGCGAGTGAGAGTAGATTCTCAGTCTTCTAGCGCTGAAGTTCAATGGATGTATGCTATCCGTGAGTTGTTGACCGTAATATAGTACTACTTTATGGAAAGAATTGTATCAGGTAGAAGGTAGAAATTTTATTGTGCAGGTATTGTTGACAGATGAAATACGTCAGAATACACAGAAACATTCAGTATTAACTATATTGTTTCGCTATGATATTTAAAAGCTAAGATTAATTAAATTTTGAATTCAAGGTGAAGGGAGGGGAAAATTTTTTAAAAAAAACCTCCAGCAATTGTATCATTTTGTGAATTGTATCATTTAACTTCTAAACGTAGGTACTTTAGCAGTGAAGTTCCGGTGGTATATTTTCACGGTGATTCGCGTTATAGCTTCTGCCTGTGGGTGGGCTATTCTGTAAATTGTCTAAAATTCCGATTCGGATTACGATGACGTAAAAAAAAAAAAAAAAATCCGACTTACCAAACAGGTTGACTAAAATGGCCGTATTCAGAGACCTTCCTTAACTTAAGACCGCCTTAAACTTCTTCAAAAACAGGTGATGCATTTTAATAAACAGTATGATCTTTGTACAACTTAATTTAAGGCTCCGATAAGGAAGGTCTCTGAATACGACCATAAATTTCGATAGAATGAAGAGCGTTATAAAAATTTGATTCCTCGTAGATACAGATGACTCCCCCTCCCCACACAACCTCATGGTTGCTGACGCAATAATGCGTAAGGCTGCCAGCATTCGTTTTTTGAATAATTTCAGTATAGTTGAAAAATGTAGTTTACAGTAGGACCTGTAATAGTTTGATTGAATGACACGTATTGAACACGTATATCTATAATAGGATAGGTAAAAAAAGGAAGAAAAACTAAAGATACCAGTGCATAATTATTGATGCCTATTTAATTGCTTCACGACTTTTCCGATGTTAAGTATAGTATTTTTTGAATCAGTGGGAAATCAGATATCCATTGCGGCTATACGGTATGAGGATGTAAACAATGGCGCCGTACTGTCATGCTGGCGGACCCACCGCTTTGTCCTGAACCGACTACGGTCATATTGGTGGCCCACCAATTTGTCCGAAGGAGTCTCCTGACATTCTTGTGGTCCACCAATGTGTCCGATACACTAAGGACAAATTGGTGGTTTCACCCACCAATATGACCGCCCACCAATTTGCCCGATATACAACGGACATATTGGTGGGTGCGGGAATTCCTTCCATTACCGCACCCACCAATTTGTCCGCCCACCAATATGTCCGGACCCCGTGGGGTCGTCAGTTTTTTTGTGAAATCGTCAGTTTCAGGGTGAAATATTCATTTTTGAGATGAAACCACCAAAGGGTTATGACTTGCTGAAAACCTAATTTTGCGGGGCTGCCTGTTCAAAACGATCCGTTTCACAGATTTGGTTCACTAAAAAACTATTTATTTTTCTGATGAATTTGTTGAATTTATCTTTTATTTTTGGCTCTGTAAAAATCAAATACTGTTAGTTTGGCTATTTTCAAAAACATGATTTCACGGGGTTTCCTCATTATGTATAAGTTTTCTTACCGAATTTCCAGATTACAAAGCTTGAAGACCAATTACCGAAATGTAATTGAAGTATCTGGGGCAAAAACAGGCCTTTCTTTCTATCTTAATAGTCAATGTCAGGGGGTGAAATTACCATTGCAGGGGCTGGTAGCCCTAGTCGCGCAGAATTACGAGTTTTTGGGCCAAATAAATAAATTTTGCGATTAAATAAAGAGTATCGTGGCTTGACTGTTATTTTCAGGGTTAACCTTTAATTGTTTGCCAAGATATTGGTTTTATAGATTTGTATTGTTCTGAAAGCCACCCAAGCCGGTCCCATATTCGTAGAAATTTTCTTATAAAAAGTTCTTATCTTCGTGTAATTTTTATTCAATAACAGACCTTCAAAGTGCGGCATTCGGTTATAATACAAGCCCGAGGGGAAGGTGTTACGTGGTAATCACAATTATTCTGAATTATTGCTTTTCTATTGGAGAGCTCGAATCACAATTAATTTAATTTCTATTCATGAAATAAAAAGGATATCCGGACGAAAACACCTCTGATTCAAGCTTATTTCTCCTGCGTTCTCGAGTGGAAAATGTCACCGTTTGCTTTGGCTTTCCTGCTATTTAATTTTCTAACAATTTGCCCTAGCCAAAAAATCCTTCGCTGCTCACAACAGAGCACCACGCACCCACCAGCTCGTCAGTTTCACTTCGTATCGCCCTGCGCCAGATCATCGGCCAGAGTGATCGCAAGCGCTCGTATATCGTCTCTTGATATTTGTCAACGCTTCGCCGGGCGGTTTCAGGGTTTCGCTCTGAACTTCATGCATCGCGGTAAAATTTATTGAAAGTGACTTTGCGAGTAAAATGAAGTATAGCATTGTACGAACGTCTGTAGAATTACTGTACGGACAAGCAAATTTCACCGGGGACACTTGCCTCGTCTACGACTGCCCAGAATTTAACGTTCGTACGTACGCTGAAAAAGACACTCTGTACGACTACTACAGTTCATATGCAAGGCCTATGCGTATGTTAACGACAAAAAATGCACATGTTTGTTGTTTTGTGGTGCTAATTAGCGTAAAATTATGTTTTAGCCGAAGTTAACGCGACGTGCGTGCCATATTTGGGTTTATTTCAGCTGCAAAGAGACCATAAAAATTATTCCGAGGCTCAAGAAATTTGCGAAAGAGAAGGCGGTAGGCTAGCGCCAATCATTAGCGAATTTTACACGGTTCAATTGGCCGCGGTACTTGCCTCAAATAAAGTAAAAGAAGCGCTCGTGGGTTTGGAACAGTTCAACGAAGAAGATTTTTTGACACAGTCAGGTTGATTTCTCAATTTACTTCGCTACCGGCTGCTGTAATTTATGTTTTGAAAAAAAAAGGGTTGCCGTTGAGTTGCGTCAAGTACAGGGCGTGGGCTCCGGGTGAACCAAAACCGATAAAAGACTTGAAATGTGTGTCCGTCACGTCGGCAGCAAGGTGGAAAGTGGTGGCCTGTAAGAGGAGGATGCCGTTTTTTTGCGAAATTAACCGCGCCGGGCCGTATAGACCTTGTCAAAAAATAAGGAAATCAAGTGAGTCAATTAAGTTCTTTAAACAGCGATGAATTAAAAAAAAAAAAAACTGTCGCAATTGTTGAAGAGAGGAGAAAAGAGTGCGTAAAACGATTCAAAAGCGTCATTCCTCGGCCCGGAAGATTTCCAAAATGTGGCGATCCCATTTGGGCAACTGTTGCCGAGACTGAAAGGCGTCGTTTCACGCGAAGGAATAACGCTAAAAACAATCGGACTGTAGTCAACACGGAAAAACCAAAGACAAACTCCAGTCGTGTAGCGTAATAATTGAATGTATAATTCTCAAAGTGAACCTTTCCAGGGCTCAACTTTAATATTATGGACCAGACGATTGTTCAAAATAAAGTGTTTCGTTCGTCGGCCCAATAAAAATGAAATGTACAAAAGTGCCAAGTACTGGATCCACGCCTGTTTAATCACCTGCCAGGGGCCAGGCCTGTAGAGGACGACGTCTTCGGGGTATCCAACTACGAGATTCAATTTAAACGGAACAGTAGGATCACGTCCTCGTGACCAAACTGTGTATAAATTAGTCATTCTGGTCGTAACTGCAAAAATAATTGTTAAAATTCGTCCATAACACTGTCGATGAATGGTGTCGATGTGGGGTGGGGGAGGGGGTGAACGAGTACCGTTTCGATCAGAATAAGAAGATAGCAGTGAAAACAAGTTAAATTCGTGAGAATAATTGGCCGTAACTACGCTCGTATTGAATCGCGTGTCCTTCCCTCGGTGCCTTAAAAGGCTCCTCTGTTCCAGTTTTAAATCGCCGCTGACTTTAAGTCGACTCCCTCCGACGCCGCTTGACGTTTCGACCCAGCCGAGTGACTGCATTTGAAACGCTGAATGACTCTGATAAACGACAAATAATTAATGCGAATATAAACATTTCTACTGCTCGTGTTTTCCTTACGTATAACTTGTAGTCGAATAGGAGAATAACGGTCACTGAAAAAACCGATTCGGCCTCCGACAGTAAGGCCTCGGCTTCAAAATATAATTTGTCATATTTTCCGTCCTTATTAAAGTCTTCCTCTCGTACCTATAAAGAAATAAGTTGATAATCAGATAGGGGGGGGGGGATTTGTTTTGTAAACAGCCAAAGATTCGGAGCGAGAACTCGTGGATTAGCCGAAACAGCTAAAAACGCCGGTCATTAAAAGAAACCTTTTACAGTAAAATGTGGAAAATTTGGATATTTGGTATGAAAAGTGGCTGCTTAGCCCCCAAAACTGTAATTCATCAACTCGTAACTCGCCGTAATTCATATCCACAGTCCAGAGACACAAAAGGGCCGGAGGGGGACCGTGGAAAAACTTTGGTTCACGAGTTTGGCTCCTTCGAAAACCAAATCTGCGTCGTCAAAAAACAACTTCATGGGGGGGGGGGATTCTCACAATCTCGGGAGTTTCAGAACTTGGCTCTCAGAATAACCCATTTTGCAGTTTAAAAACATTCATGCACAAAATTAGAAATTGCCCCCTAGAAGAAATATTTTTCATCGTAGAGCCCATTTGATTACGTTGACTCCACAGCCAAAACGGCCTTTGGAGAACGACATTTTAACCTCGCGGCAATTAAATATTCTCGTTGGGACGAGAAGGAGAATGGGAAAGCGGTGCATCCAGTATAATGATATTGAATAATTTAGTGACATTCTTTCCGGAAAATGAAGCACTTCGTCGAGATATTTAGATCCAGCTATAATTTAGGGCCTCGCCATTCGGTGGCGTAGCCAGATCATCGTGCGCTCGTCTACGGGAAGAACACGCCATATTTGCCAGCCAAATTTTGGCTGATAAGGGACATCCTAATCTGCTGACCAAAAAAAAGTGCCACCACCCCCACACATGTCATCAAATATCGACCGAATTTGGCATCATGGCACTCCTACACAAACCCTAGGTGCCACCAAGGTCAAAACCTCAAAATGTTAACTACTGTTACTTCCCCCCGCACGGGTACAGCTATGTCCAGGGAAAAAAGTGCCACCGCCCCCTCAAGTCATCAGATCTCGACCAAATTGGCTTGGCGGCACTCCTACACAAACCCTAGGTGTCACCGAGATAGGTGCCCGAGAGGGATAGTGTATTAATAGACAATTTTATACATGAAATACATTTCGCCCTCTCCAATCGTCCAATTTAGGGGGTGAACAATTTCTGGATGAAGTTATGAAGCAAAATCTTTAGCAAATGAAATTTTCACCTGTCAATCCTGTTTTACCGTTCAATGAAAGCAGCAATTTTGATTATAATTTTTTAAAAAACTTCAATGCTATGCTTTGACTTGTTCGATTGTTTCTAATAGTTTTCTCGCCACATTATTTTTGTACTATTAAAGAGGGGGAAATGAGCTAATTTATTTTGTTTACGCTTCCTCTATTGCTTATCTGTGCTCGCTGGGTAATTAGTTCCCACCTCTGATGTATCTTGGCATTAAACGTTAATTTTCAACTATAATTAGTTTGGGCAAGTCAATATTTTTGAAATAATCAGTGACCAAAGCCACTTTCCGTATTGGAGCGACTGCGGAAAAGCCGGTTCTGTACAGTTGGGGGGGGGGGGGGTTCTCAGTAAATCTTTAATTCACCCTCACCCTTGTCACTAATTATCCGAGCTTTCTTTCTCGAAGCAGTTTCACTAATGTTAAATTGAGATTGCATTTCAATAATTCGCAATTTATTAATGAAATAAAAGCGATCAAGCAGGCTCCAGAAGACTTGGACTTATTATTTGTGACAGTCCACGCCCTTCTATAAAAAATTCCTAAAAACAACAGTAAACAATTTGCAGGCGTCTTCTTGTAAATGCGCCGTAGGAATGCCTTTCAAGTTGTTTGAGTATTATTAATCATTTTTAATTGCGATTATTCGATAATAATTAACTTTAATAAGAACAAAACAGAAGTTATCTTGGATCAATGCGATTTGCGCCAACTAGCAGTTGGCGCTTCGCCAAAACCTTAAAATTCCATCTTATCCAACATCTGATCGCAGATAAACCCAGAATAATTGCTGCAGTTAGTTCTCCTACTTTCGATAAATCTCGTTTTTTGAAGGAAGCCGCATCTCAGCAGATTGAATGTTTTACCGTTCAGGCACCCGCGTAAATAGGAATTACATGGTTAATAATTTATAGAGTCGTGAGTTTATCTCATCCGTATATGGATCGTTTACACACGAAGAATTGATCATTTAATTGAGCAATAGGCAAATGAGGCGCCTCAACCTCCTCTTGCCCCCCCCCCCACAGCCGGTTTTTTGAATTTGTTAACAAAAAATACTAACTTTGATGTAGGGACATTTGTTGAACTCCAAAGTTGCATCGGTGATAGCGGGAAATGTCGTACAGACGACCGGCGTCTCTATGTTGTCAGTCTCGAACAATAGGAAGTACTCGTACATGAAATGGACGTCCGGTTGTTCCCGGTAGGAGCTATTTTTAAGCCAGAATCCTGCGAAATGACAGATGTGAGAGGGAGGAGGATGATTTTGTTTCTCCTTATTTATCGACTTAAAATGAGGGAATACCTTGTGATCTGTAGGCTACAAGGAAAGGCACTATAAATACGAGGAGATTAATAAAAAATATTACTAAAGTGGCTTTCGAGCAAATGGAAGTTTTATATTTTGTTCTAGCACTGTCAGTGAATACAACGTAAAGGACCATAGCTGGTTTTGAAAAATGGTAACAGCCTGAAAAAGGTGATGTTTTGTTGTAATCCGACAGTCGTTGCCTAGGCAACTAATAAACACGAAGCCTGATGGTCACGCATGGTCACGCAGGCAATGGGACAAACCGTGAAAGTCGTTAAAAAAAAAAAGTTTGCTGTGTTTACGTACACTTCGATTTCAACGATTCTTGGAATGTCGCGTCTCATTTCCGGTCCTCCCCATCTGAGCGCAATTGCCTCCTTGTCTTTGAGCTCCGAGAGCGAAATAAAAAACTGTGTCTAGGTCAACTCCCCCTTTCCCCGCTTCATCAAACTCGGACTCTTTCTTTTCTGTGAATCATTCCAACCGACTTTTTCTTTTATTTCGTAGTAGTATATATTTCAATATCAATCATCCGAGAACTGTCATGAACTATAAAACGTTGGGAAAAAACCTCAGATTTAATGTAGGTATATCATAACAACAACAAGCGTTCACATTGCTTCATAATTGATTAACAAGAGTACAAGAATACAAGAGTGCTTTTCCTACGGTGGCAGGGGGGGGGGGAGATTCATAGCGTAGCAGCAACCGTGCTCCGTGCCTTGTTCTCGGCAAGAGTCCCTAGGAATTAATTTTCTGTCCTAAAACAAGTCAATTTCCCCCAGAATAGCTTACTATTGGCTTATACATGATAGGTAATATGTAGTGTATATATTTGGATATAGCTTCAACGATAAATTCGTTTATTTATTTTTTTGGTCTCTTGAATCGATACTCTGTCCTATAACTTATACCGTTTATCCCTCAGAAGGGTCTATTTGGACAGGAATCTTGAATCCCCTCGCGCACCAGGGACACGTAAGGCCCGGGAGCCCCTCCCCCCCAAATTGATTATCTACTCCAAAAAAGGTGGAAAAGGGCTTGTTCATCCCCAGAAACTCATAATTTGGACAGTGAACCGTCAATTTTGCCATGACTTGTTCGTCCGCGAAGCTATAAGATGTTCAATTTCATTTTTGTTGCAGGCATTGTTAATTTTGGTCCTTGAAATAGCACTTATAGGCCCCTCGATTGCGAACTGGGCTGTAAAATATGGTCACTTAACTCCTCAAAACGGACTTCTTGGCCTGCCAAAGGAACCATACAGAAGAATCACGTATTCACTGCTGTAGGAAAAAACGTTATAGCTCCACAGAAACAGTGTCAGTTCCTGGGGCAGAATTACCGCTTTCAAAGGCTCCGGATCTATACGGAGGGCCGAGGGGGATCGTGTTTATAATGGCACATCAATCACTTGCAGGGTCCAAATTCCACGCTGCTCAGTCCCCTTTTCAGACCGAAATATCTTCGTCTTAAGGACACGTAAGATTTGGAGGCTAAATGGTATAGATGTCTCGGGCAAATCATCAGTTTCTGAAGCGACATGGATGTATCTATTCAACGATTGAGCAAGTTCAAGAAGGTCGATTATATAGCTTCTCTTCGGAAAGACTAAAACGTGTGTATTTTTGGTCGTCCTACTGAATTTAGACGAGAAACTTCCAGTTGCGAGGGTGATTGATCCGTTTGAGGATCTGTATAGATCATTTTCTCTGTCAAAAAATCAGACTTTGCTGCTATACAGATTCGTGGCCTACCATTTGGGTACAGACGTGCAGAGTGAAAATGTTTTGTAAAAACCCTTCAATTTCGATGGCCATGTAACGCTTTTTACGTCGTGGTTGCATGTTTTTAAGCCGGAGGACCAGAAAAACAACGACATTGTGAGGGTCGTGGCAGGTAACAGTTTTTCGGGGGGCAAAATAACGGAATCTAGAGCTCTTCAGTTAGATAAGGGGGAGGGGAATCTATAGGTGAATTCAATCAAAGCATAGTTTCCATTTCGTTGTTCCATGCGTTCTGTGTTTATATTTATAGAGAACTTGGTTTTCGAGCCTCGACGCGATCCAGAATGTTGGAAACAAACTAAATCGCAAAAAACTCATTCCCCTCCTTAATTTCATCATTTTCTGAGGGCCTCGTCATAATCCGCGTGCCCGGACCAAATCTAAACACTTTTAAAAACACGGCCCTAAAAATTGGCTATACTTATCCTTGGACCCAGAACTTCAACAGTCAAACAATGAATGTTGTTCTCTTTATAAAACGAAAATTTAGCTTCAGAAAAGTGCACATATCCCATAATCCACGCAATTATTTGGACCCCCCTCCCTATTTGTCCGCCTCAAAAAGGATTCCTGGACCCGCACCAGGTGAAACTGGTCTGGGCTGAATTCGAAATCCCATCGGGTGGGCGTGACCAGGCTGGTCGAGAGGGAGAGGACACTGGGTGCGTTACCCCTCGGTCCGGCCATCCTTGGGTACCCGGATTTCGGAAATCCGAAGAAATGAGAGACAATAAAAAAAAGGATCCCTTCACTGTGGTGGTTGAAACTCTCACTGGGGTTAGCAACTTTTGCTGTGATTGGTTATTCCTTTGATAGGACCATTTTTGTGGTTGGAGCTGTGCTGTAGTTGTGTCTTCATCGACACAGTTGAAGCTTAACTGTGGTAGGAGCTTTACTTTGGTCTGTGCTTTTTGTGGTAGGAACGTAGATGTGGTGTGGTTGGAGCTTTGCAGTGAATATGGTACTTTTGCTATGGTTCGGAGCTCCGTAGTGGTTTGGAGCTATGCTGTGAGTTAGAGCTTTGCTGTGGTTGGACCTTTTTTGTGGTTTGAGTTTTAATGTGGTTTGACGCTTTGCTGTTGTTACGAGTTTTGATGTTGTTAGGAGCTTTGATGTAGTTTGGAGGTTTACAAGGGTTTGGAGCTTTGGTGTGGTTGTGGCTTTACTGTGGTTTGAACTTTTTGTGGTTAGAGCTTTGCTGTGTTCGCGGCTAAAATGGATAAAGTGCGCTAATCTCCTGTTTCTGTAGGTTCTTAAGTGCATAAAATTAAGAAGGAGCGCTATTTTGCGCCGTTTGTGGGGTGCAAGTAAACGAGCTCTCAAAGTGATTGGGATGTAGAATGCCCTGAGCCTTTGAGCTAGCCCGTGAGCACCCTGTGACCTAACTGTTGATCAGTGATCACTATCGGCGAACTTATTTTTCTCTCAAGCCCCTTCCCACCTGCTCTAATGCACTTATTTTTTTCCGAAGAATGACTAAAACCGATAAATAAAACAAAAGGAGTAAAAAATGTTAAAGCTTTTCCGAGATTCCATCACATTTTAAACGTCAACGCCAACCATTTATTTCATTTCATTAAAACCGCCACGATGTCAAACGACGCTTAATGAAATGGCTCAAATGGCTACTTGTTTTCAAACATCAGAAATATTTAGGTTTACTAAGCCGTCACAGGGGCAGGGGTGGGGAAGTTGAATGAATCATTCCCCCTTGGGGGTATCCCACCGAAACACTCGAACGCGGCTCTGATTAAAATGCGAGAAATGAAAGGGTCAAGGTGGTAGAGCACGCGCGGGCTATGGACAATTCCTGAGAAACGACTCGCCGCCGCCTTCTTCCTCTAAAAGACTTCCCTCCTTCCATCTTCTCCGGCGACCAGACTCTTTGCCACAGATTCTAGAAGGTGGGGCGAATTATAAAACGTTGTATCCTCCGGGCTTTTTGATCATTTTAGAAATTGAAAGTCGCGAGTGTTAAGTTCTATTTTTTTTTTTTTGCGATGTAAGTGCTATCGAATTTTAACATTTTTTAACTCAGTTTGACGTTACATTTTGTTTTTCCACTTCACAGGAGTCGAAGACAACGGACGGGCACTCAGAGGGCCTACGCTAACCAATTAAGAAATTCAGCCACAACGAATTTTTTAAGAAGGCAGCAATTAGGTGAGTTTTTTGTATGCAAAATGCCCTAAAATATGGAAATAAAAGACCGTTTTTGAACAGATAAACGAGAAACGCAAGTTCAAGAGTGTATCACGATTGAAGCTGTCGAATTATATTTGGCTCAAAATGCCGAGTCGCATCACACTGAGCGCTTTGAAATCGCTAACGAGTCGCTGGTTCTTCGGCGAGGAACACCCTTCTACATCGCCTTGAGAGCCAACCGTGATTTTGACCCAGCCGTGGATACTGTGAAAATTGTCATGGATTTCGGTGAGATTCGACTCGATTCGCGAATCGAAAGTTAAGCGAAAAATAATTTTAAAACTCCGATTAATTAGGGCCTACACCGAGCGTACCGAAGGGAACGAAGAATGTCTTGCCCTTGGAAACTGGTGCGACCGTTCAATCACAGCCGGGACGTTGGGATGCTGTCATTTCGTCTCACGAAGGACGTAATATCGTTGTTATGGTACGCATTCGTAATTATCAAAAATAACATTGTTGGTTTGTAATGATTAATAGTGTGACAAAAATGACAAAGCGCATGATTCATTTAATTCGTCGAAGTTTAACCGCCTTCCACTTATTGAAAAAAAAAAATCGGTTTGTCACAGATTGAAGCCCCTGTAACGTGTCAAATTGGAATCTGGCACTGTACCATTGTGACAGGTTTGCAACAACGGCCTCAACAGGTTTTTGAAAAGAAGATCGAGGAAGATTTCTACATGCTGTTTAATCCCTGGTGCTCAGGTAGAGTAATTTATTTCTTCTATTCTGTACAACACGAGCCAACAAGGTGAGGTTGAGGGGGGGGCGTGTATTGAGTAACACCTCCAATTTTGAGTTGACGGAGGTCTTCAAGGCTCTCTTGAACTTAATAGCTCTCCGATGAACTGCTTTAATTTATTCTCGTTTACTGGAAAAACTGTCTTTTTCTTCTTTCTTTTTTCAAGTCAATTAGCCTTTAAAGGGCCACTGTGCCGATAATTACATGTAATTAAAGATAAAACTTCACATTAAGATAAAGCATAAATAACACAAAGATCATTTTACAAACAATTTAGCAATATTAGGGGGACATCCTTCTTACCTACTGACGCTTAACCCCTCCCCGCTCTTACTCATAATTGTCGCGCTTTGGCACCAGTTGGAATGCAATAAGGAAAAAACCATCTCTCCGGGGGGGGGGGGTAAATTTATATATTCGAGTTTTTTAGACATTCGCATCTTTAAATTTGTTTGATATTTCAAGGTAATCTTTCAATAAATCCGCAGGTGACCTAACGTACATGAGCGATGAAAAGGAAAGAAACGAGTACGTCCTTAATGACACTGGTAAAGTCTGGATGGGATCCTATAGGCAACCGATGGGACGACGGTGGGTTTTTGGGCAGTATGAAGACGCTGTTCTTCCATGCGTCATGTACCTGTTGGAGCTGTCCGATTTGCCACATGAGGACAGGGGAAACCCTGTGTATATGGCACGAGCCATATCCGCGATAGTAGGTTTTTTTTTTTACAGTTCCTTTATGGGTTTGGGTGTTTTTTTTTTCTTGTGCTTCGTTCAAAAGATAAACGCGAATGACGAAGGCGGTTTGGTGATTGGCCGTTGGGACAACAACTACAGCGACGGCACTAGCCCTCACATTTGGACCGGCTCCGTGGCCATAATGGAAGAGTATCTGAAATCAGGAGCCGAGCCAGTCGCCTACGCCCAGTGTTGGGTCTTTTCAGCTCTCACAGTCACCGTATGCCGAGCCCTGGGCCTACCGTGCCGCTCAGTCACCAACTACGTGTCGGCTCACGACACCAACTCCTCACTGACCATCGACAAATATTTCAACTCCGCCGGTGAAGTGATCGACGGTGGTCCCGACGGTACGTGCTACGATTCGTGTTGGAATTTCATGTTTGGAACGACGTGTGGATGTCTCGACCCGACCTTGGCTCTGGTTACGGCGGGTGGCAAATAATTGACGCTACGCCACAAGAAATGAGCGGAAGTAATGTCTTTTTGTCAATCGTGTGAGCATTCTGTACTATTTGAATAATGCTCGCAGATATGATGCGTTGTGGTCCTGCCTCTCTGGAAGCTGTGAAAAACGGAAAAGTGGCTGCAAATTACGATACAGCATTCGTATTTTCCGAAGTAAATGCAGACGTCTGCCACTTTGTGGAGAATCATCGTTCAATTTGGGGATTCTCTAGATCGAAAATCAATCAATACCAGTAAATATTCAAATTTTAATGCCCAAAAGTTAAATACTCAAACCAACATTTTTTAAAAATTAGCGTCGGGAGAAAAATCGTTACAAAAAAAGTGGGAGTCGACGACGATGTCAACGACAGCGACATGTGGGACGTGACCAGTCACTACAAGAACGAAGAAGGGTCCAAAGAGGAGAGAATGGCCGTTTTTAATGCGGTTCGAGGCGTTGACAAAGCGAAACTCCACTACGATATTTCCGATGAAACAGTCGACGACGTCGCCCTTGATATGATTGAAATAGACGCCATTCAATTTGGGGAACCGTTTAGCGTTGTTGTAAAAATTCAGGTATGTACGGGCGGGGGCCGGAGGGATAAATTCAAGATTTTACTTTTCGATCGTTTACAGAACAAGTCACCACAAGTGCGTACAATTGACGCTGTTCTTTCTGCCAACTCTGTCTTCTACACCGGGGTAATCGTTCACAGACTAAAATGCTCCAGCGGTCAATTCAGGCTGATGCCCTATGCTGGTAACTTCTAAAACATTTAACTTTCATTATTCGAAATTTAATTTAAAACACAGCGTTTTTAACAAAACAAACAAAAAATAGAGGACACAATTAGGCTTGACGTTACCCCCCAAGAGTACGAATCAAAACTTGTCGATCACTCTTTGATCAAAATCCACGCCATAGCCACTGTTCTGGAAACAAAACACACGTGGTCGGAAGAGGATGACTTCCTCTGATTAAACCTCAGCTCGCAATACAGGTAGCCCACACCCCACCAATGCCAGGGATGTCGGCACCTTACGTTATGCCTTTTATGATTTCAGCTTGACGGTAATATCCAAGTCGGTCAACCCTGCACGGCACGATTCGCTTTTAAAAATCCACTCGACCGCCCGCTGACAAATGTTTCGATCAGTGTCGAAGGGCCTGGACTTCAAAGAGCGAAAATAGTGAAGTGCCCGTAAGAACCTCCAAACACTCAAAAAACCTGCTTCAAATATTACAAAGTCCGCTCTCGCCCCCCCCCCCATTATTTTTATTTTATAGAAACGTCGGACCTCGGGATGAGTTCTCCTACGTTGAAAGTTTTCACCCTCGAAGAGCTGGCGAACGGAAATTCGTCGCTGCCTTCTCGTCGAACGAACTGTCCGACGTGTCTGGCTCCGTGGGTGTACGAGTCGAGCCTTGAATAAAACCTCTTATTTGGAGGTAAGACTAAGAAGAGAGAACAAAAATTTGGCTGACACCCCCCCTTTAGTGCCATACTTTTTTTCATTACTTTACAAGGGGGGGGGGGCGTACTACTAGCTATGTATGTAAATAATTTCCAGAATTTGTCCAAATTTTTGGCTGTTGTTTCAACTGTATTGTTCACCGCTGTTTTGTTCAACAAAGTTTATGGTCTATAAGCCAATGTATATTTCTAGCCCTAAGAATGAGTGAAATAAAATAATATTTTTAAACAGTACAGTTTTAAATAATTATATTGGTTTCCTGAGATTTCCCCTGATACTGTAAACACTCATTCACGTGTTTGGTGAGGCTGAACGCCTTGTTCACAACCATTTTCGTGAGCACGAGCCGCCGATGCGGAAACCTAGCACCGTGGGCGTTGCCATAGAGGGGGCAGGGGTGGCCAGTTGCCCTCCCCCTAGACTGAAAAGCGCAGACTTAAAGAGGGGCAGCTGCCCACCCCTGGCTACCATAAAAAAGTTGAAATCTAACAAATTTCTCGGATTTCACGCACTAAAACACCAATTTCGCTTAGCGGCCTGATTCAAAATCATTTTAGTGGTTTTTGCACACAAAAAGCCATTTTCGCAGCTCCTCCTCACTGAAAAATTAATTTCTCAGATATCGATCACTATACGTCAAATTTTCCTGATTTTTCTTGTCAAAAAATTAGCCATTTGAAAAATAAATTCCTCAGATTTCGCTCTCTAAACAAACGATTTTGCGGAATTTTCTCATCATAAAAACATTTTTGCGTCTCGCTGGTAGACCAAATTCACGGGGCGGCTCAATTCGGAGGTCGAATTCGTTGATTTTTTTGCACTGAAACTCCATTTTCACAGGTTTGACTCACTAAAAAAATCAAGTTCTCGGATTTGGCTCTCTAAAATACAGAATTTCGCGAGTTTTTCTCGCAAAAAACCAAACATTTTCCCTGATCTGGCTTACTGAGGAATACATTTTTGGCAAACGAATATCGTGGCGGGGTGTCCAAATTCACAGACCAATTTCGGTGATTTTGCGCGCTTACTAAAACACGATTTTAGCTGGTTTGACTCACTCATAGCCAATTTCTCGGGTTTCACTCAATAAAAATAATAAATTTAGCAATTTTTCTCAATATATAACAAACTGTTTTTGTGGGTCTGGCTCATTAAAAAAAAACATTTACTTGGGTGTGGCTCACTAATAAACTATAAAATTAATGTGGCTCAGAAAAATCTTGCACATTTGTGGTTGGAAAACATTTTTTTTTTTTTGTGGTGTTTCCTCATTCAGTAACGTATTTCGCGGATTTCGCACAGCAAAATACGCATATTTTGGGGGTTTTTCGCTACCATTTTCGCGAGCTCACCAAAAACCCAATTTTGTGGGGTTTGGCTAGCTTGCAGACCTCTTATTTCACGGGGTTGTCAAATCTCTCTGCACGCACGATTAGTGGCGTAGGAAGAGGTGTAATGTATACAATTTTTTGGAGTGATGTATACAATGCTCGCTTCGCAAACCAGCGGGCCTAGGTTCGAATCCAGCCATTGCCCATTACACTGTAAGGCAGCGGCGAGCTGTGACACGGCACAAAAATTACTATTAATCCCTAATTTATCCAGACATCCCAGAATTTTCTTTTCGATAAATCGTTCTCTGTTATGGATTGAGTAGAGTAAAGGATAGTCTGCTAGTCTCATGAAGTCCTCCCGCATACAGATCGAAAAAGTCGAAGTGAGCAAAACGCTCACTTTCAACCAATTTAAGGGACAGTCGTGGTGGCTACTCAATGATGTTGAGGAGGAAACCGCGTACATTGGTCAAATTGAGCATTCTCCACTCCACGGGACTGGTACTTTCGGCTCAAATCGAAATACTCAGAGAAAATGACCCTAAACATCTCTCGTTCAAGGGCGATTTTTGGATGAAATGGTCAAAATTTAGAAATGGATGAAACCCCGTATCGTGGGGTCACTAGCGGAGCTGCACCTATATGTATGGTGGCCCGGGACGGAAATCTCCAAGAGGCTCCTAAGTCTCTGTATAAACATGAAAATATAATTTTTAATTAGCCTTGTCCTTATTTTAGGCACAAATTACCGCTATTTCACCTTTTCTATCCGCCAATTACCGCTTATGACCAGTTTAAGCCACGAATTTCTCAACTTTAGACATGAATGAGTGCTTTTTGTCAACTTTACCCGCAAATTAGCGCTTTTTTCTATTTTGGCCGCATGTATCGTTCTTCTCAATTTCAGCCGCGGATTAACAAGTTCCCCCCCCCCTCCCCCGATATCCACGAATTTCCGATTTTTCTCAACTTTAGCAGCAAGGTAACGTTTTTATCCCGTGAGCGAGTTTCTTAAATTTCCACGAGTTTTGGCATTTTCCTCAGTTTTAGCAGCAAAATAGCGATTTTGTCAGTTTTTCTTAGCAGGGGAATAGTACTTTTCTTAGTTTTAGCTGAAAATTAGCGTTTTACTTAAGTGTTTTCCTCAATATCATTCACGAAATTGAGGGCTTTTCACAAATTAGGATTTTTTTTGGTTCACCATACGCGATGCATGAGTGATTTTTCTCGGTTTTATCAGCGGTTTTTCACCCAATGCCATAAATTGACGCTTTTTGTCAATTTCTGCCTCAAAAGTTGCCTTCAGAATAACGTATTATTCAGTTTTGACACAAATTAGAATTTTTCTCTATTTTAGCCGCGAATTAGCGCTTTTTCTTAATTTTAGCAACGTAGTAGCGTTTCAAACCTGTGAATTAGCGATGTAAAGGAACTTGAACAATTTAATATTTTTTGTATTAAAAAAAAATCATGCTTCACTTTTGGAAATAGTAAAAAAATAGTAATACTCCAGAGTGTATAAAAAAAGAAGAAGAAAGAACGGACTGCCAGAGGCCAAAGACAATTTAACCAATGAGAATAATTTACTGAGGTATATAAGGACGCTCACCGAGGTACGTCCAGCGAGTCTGTTGCCTCCTCCCACGAAGCATTGTTATTCTTCTCTCCTTGTCAGCAATAAAAAAAGCTCTACCCCCATTAGTCTCTCTCCGTATCTTTATATTTGTTAGGAGAGACCCCTGATTGTATTGGTAGCCTGACTCTCGTTGGAACAACGTTCCTTCCTGTTTCAGCGCCAAACAATCAGGGGATCCTTGAGCCGAGCTCTAATAGCCTGCATCCCGTTGGAATAACGTTCCTTCCTGTTGCAGCGTTAGAGACGGCGAGGAGTTAGGGGATAGGTGAGGAAAGCTCCAGCCTTAAGGATAGGTCGCATCCCGTTGAGAATTTTCTCTTCCTGGTGCGGCGTCTGAGAGGTTGGAGTTTAAACTCAGGATAAGATCTGCCTGCATCCCGGATTTGCAAGTGCTTTCCCTGTTGCAGCGGTCTTCCTGAGGACCTCTTAATTGGAAGATCTCTAGCCTCGTCTTGTCAATCCAGCGGCCGGGTTCTAATCCCCTCCCTGGATCTCAAGACGGGACACTGGGACTTCCTTACAGGAGCTTAGTGGGCTACTAACGCCTGGGCCAGAGTAACATCTCCCCCCGGTTTATTAGTCAAGTCTAAGACTCCTTTTTCTCTTATATTGTGGGGAAAAAATTGGAACACCAAACATCAGCCACCCGCAATAAGCGAATTTTCTCATTTCTGTCACGAATTGGCGTTTTGCGCAATTTTAGCTGTAAATTGGCGATTTTTTCAATTTTTAGCCGCGAATTAGCACCCTTAAAATCTCATATAATTTAGGCCAGGCTAATTATTTATTTTCTAAATACAGGGTGCGGCAGCATAACTTCCTTTTTTCAAAACTCAATGAAAACTATTGTATGCATCAGAAAATATTTTTTTTTTTTATAATGTAGGTACATGTCTAAAGTTTTTATTTACATTGTTTTGAAAATCAAATCTGTTAGGTGGCGTCCCCCATTCTCCAAACATTGCGTAAACCGATTTCTGGCGTTTGTCATGGCGATTTGAAATGGCCGGCACGCTCTCCCGAATTGTGCCCTTTTGATTTTTTTCTATGGGTTTTTTTGAAATCCCGTGTTCATGTGAACCGTCCAAGAACCTTACAAGACTTGAAGACCAACATCCAAGAAGAAATTGCCAACATAACCTGCTATGCTAACAAGAGTCATGACAAACGCCAGAAATCGGCTTACGCGATGTTGGAGAATGGGGGACGCCACCTAACAGATTTGATTTTCAAAACAATGTAAATAAAAACTTTAGACATGTACCTATATTATAAAAAAAAATAAAAATATTTTCTGATGCATACAATAGTTTTCATTGATTTTTGAAAAAAGGAAGTTATGCTGCCGCACCCTGTATTACCGGAAAATGAGCGGTTTTTTAACTTTTAAGCACCACATAAGCAATTTTATATCACTTTCAGGTATTGTAACGGGGGGGATTTTGGGGCTTTTTGGACCGTTACAGGGGGGGACAGGGCAGAATGACGGGATCACGAGTTAACACTCTAAACTTTATTAACTCAACTAAACAATAAAAAACCTCTTAGAACTTGTTAATTACTAGGGATGGGGGGACACAATGACACTGAGGGAACTAACCGTGCGGCCGAGACACACTCGAGCCGGCGGCTGGCGATCGACTCCTTCATTTCGGCACTCCGTCCGCCTGGAAAACTCGGGATTGGGTAATAGGGGAATTGAAACTAGGTTGCCGATTGCGACACTTGCCGTGCCGTTCAAGTGAGCCTTGGACTCTTAGCTCAGCCCCCTGTCCCATACCGTAATGTCGTAGCCAACCTCGGGACCGGCAACCTTTGTCTCCCTTGCGTAGCGCACGTTACAGTATAGATTATTGCTTCTTCTCAGTTCTAGCCCGTGAATCAGCGTTGTTTTTACTTATAGCCGCGTGCATGAATTAGCCGTTTTTCTGAATTTTAGCCATAAAGTTGCCTTCAGAAGGAACGTGCGTATTTAAATTATAATTTTCATCACACTTCATCCGAGAATTAGTGATGTTCCTAAAATATGGCAGTGAATTGGCACTTTTTCTAAATTTTAGCGGCTTAGAAGCGTTTCCAACCCGTGCATCATCGAATTTTCTCAATATTAGCTAAGAATTGGCGTTTTCCTCAATTTAAGCTAAAAATTAGCAATTTTTTAAAATTTTTAGCAGACAATTATCACTTTTTCCCAATTTGGACTGAAAATTACGGTTTTCTTAATTCTAGCCGCGGTAATTAGTGATTTTTTTTTATTTTAGCCGCGAGTTAGTGATTTTCATCATTTGTATCCGCGAATTAACGTTTTTCCTCAGCTTAATAACCGCAAATTGCAAATTAGCGATTTATCTCAATTTCAGCAGTGAAATAGTGTTTTCTGCTAATTTTGCTTATTCCCTTTTTCATACGTGAATGGGCAATTTGCAATTTTTTCCCAATTTTGACCTGAAAGCGTCTTTTTTTGGGTCAATATTATAGCGTTTTTTCTCCATTTTAACCGCGGGGTTGGTCCAAAAACTACACATTTGCGATGATTTCCAGCACAATTTATTTGCAGAATGGCCTCCATGCACCAATAATCAGCGTTCTGCTCCTCAATTTTTGTCTCGAAGTTGCATCGCGAGACCACGAATCAGGTCTTTTTCGCAGTTATAGCCACGAATATTAGCGATTTTTTCAATTTTTTGCCGCGTCAGCAAGTTACTAATTGCCGATTAGCACTTCACTGGGCATAAGGATCCAACGAAACTGGGGACACGGTGTTTTTTCTCTTTTTATCTGCGAATTTTCCTCAAGATAGCGTGAATTTTCTCAAGTTGAGCCACTCAACTGGGCTCAATCGATTATTCAGCCCAAAATCTTTGCTGATATCGCTTGCAACGTTATATTCTCCATGTCGGGTAGACTGAAATTAGTAGAAAGTAGCCAAATTGCTGTCTGAAATCCAGGATTGGTGCAGAAATACGGCGATAATTTACGCAATGCAGAGTAGGCGAGGTATGATTGGAGGGGGTCGAGGGAACACATGGGAAACTCCACCTTAATCGAATGTTCATTTTCCCTGAGTCCCATTCAAAGTCTTTGGTCTTCAATAAGGTCCCATTAATTCATTGACTTCGCCACCAATATTTTCCTGACCCACGTAACGCTGACTTTAAGGAAATGTACCAGTAGACGCACTATTACCGGGTAGGCATGGCCTCTCTACCTTCAAAGCACCCGTCCCCCCATCAAAGCCCGTAACCCGTTCTCATAGCATCACGACTGTGGGAGGGGGTGGTGATCAAGATACGGTTCACAGTACAACGATCTTCTTAAGGCTCGAGCAGAGCAGAGGCGCGAAATGTGGCCCTCGCCCCTCACACCGTACTTATCTCACTCCCACAAGAAGATTCGCATAAAGAAAATATAACGTAGAACAAAAAATTAACCTTTGATTGCGCAATAAATTCCAATGCATTATTAACACATGGTAACAAGCTCATCGTGAGCATAGTTGTCATTGGCGGCTACAAATGAATTCCAAGTCCTTAAATTGAACAGATTGATGAGATTTATAAGCAAATATCTCGTAATCGCTATGAAAACGTGCGAAAAATAACAATAAAACCTTGAAAACACAACTTATAATGCCACGAGAAAAGCTATTTTTATAAAAACTTTAAAAAAAAAATAACAAAAAAACTTGAAAGAAACTTGAGAAAACCCCCTTAGAATTATCTTTTAGAAGAGAGACTTTAGTCATCAAGGTTAATACCATCGAAGTAGGCAGGTAGATCGTCATCATCATCTGGGTGAACACAATCGAGATGGTCAAGAAAGTCGTCACCATCATCCGGATCGAGATCAAAACCGAGACAATCTGGGTAGTCACCATCATCCGGATCGAGATCAAAACCGAGACAATCTGGGTAGTTACCATCATCCGGATCGAGATCAAAACCGAGACAATCTGGGTAGTCACCATCATCCGGATCGAGATCAAAACCGAGACAATCTGGGTAGTCACCATCATCCGGATCGAGATCAAAACCGAGACAATCTGGGTAGTTACCATCGTCCGGTTCGAGATCAAAACCGAGACAATCTGGATAGTCACCATCATCCGGATCGTGATCAAAACCGAGACAATCAGGGGAATCATCAACATCGTCGTTACCATGGAAATCACGATCAGGATAGGCCACAAGAGGCACTGGTGACCGGACGTCTTGAAATGAATGCACGACTGGCACGGGCACAGGCGAGGGTGCAGCTGAACGCTCCGGAGCAGAAGGTCGTTCCTGTTGTTGTAGCGGGCAGTGCCCTGAAGCTCCATGATCAATTTTACACCGCCTGCAAAAATCATTCCAAGTGGAGAAAAAAAAAAAATCTTTCCACAACAGCGGTTCGAGACGAAGGCGTTTCAACTTACCTACAGGTAACTACCCGGCATTTTTGACACTGGAACAACAAGTCCTTATCTTCTAAAACGGCGGCGTAATTGCACACGGGACAAAATTCTACGCCGGGTAAATGGGCTCTTTTGATTCCTTGTACTTGTGATTCAGCGTTAAGACGTTCGATTTCCGCGGGACTTATTATTTTCTGTGAAGAAAAAGCACGGAGCGATTACACTGCACATCATTCGGACCGTTAACGCAAAATTCATACTTCTAGTCGACTTGTTAAGAGACTTCCTCGGCAAAATTGAAAAAACATACATTTGAATTCGAGGCGACCTTCTTTTACAGTGGTATGAACGTAACTGGAATTCAAGTTTTTTGATACTTTTGCGAAATATTACGTAATTTTGAGCCCTTACTTCATGATACAATCAACGCAGAAAAGATGGCCGTCTCTACAGGCGATAATTTGATCCAAAGGAACGTCATCAGCAAGACAGCATTCACACGGGAAAAAATGGTCCTTAAAAAGAATAATGTCCAGTTGGAACGTCCGGGACACATAATTCAAAGACGATATACCTACCTTTGCTGAGTCAACAGTCAAAGGTTTCTTCAATTTGGCACTATTCAAATAGTCGAGAATTTCAGTCTTATGTTCAAACAATTCGACTTCCCGAATAAACGCCGCTGGACAGTTGGCCGCGTTCAGCACGTCAGCGTCACAGCCGAGAGGTCTTTCAGCGATCATTATCATATCGTTTGGAGGGGTTTTCAAACTTTCAGCGGCGGCGATCAAATTAAAATTCGTTCGACGGAGAACTTCCTTGATGTAATCTCCCTTGATTGTGCGAAACCTTCAAAAATCAGCACATTGGGTGAATGGTTGAAAGGAAAGAAGGAGAAGGTGATTTTAGACAAATGTAAGAGGAAATGACAACTATAGTCCCAAGAAACAGGCAGATTCGACCACAAAATTCGACGTTTTGTCTCTAGAAAGTTATACCAAGTAGTGGTTGGACGAGGACCAAAGAATTTGAGTTCAACACTCCTGTGCTGAGGCGGATCACCCATCCCTAAATGTTGGACGCCACTCTCAGCACTTCCTCTCCAAGTCTTCGAGTTGAATACGGCGGTATCGATAATTCGATAGGCGAGGTACCTAAGTACCAGAGACGGCATAGATACTGGCCACATCTTATGATGTCTCAGCAGGTTAACAATTGACAATTTGTGGTTTGATTGGTCCAGTCGGCTTATTAGCCAGCTTCAAAGGCTGTGCAACAACGTACGGGCCACGCTTTCGGGCGGGGAGGGGGGGAGTTGAAATTACCAGATGCGGTTCCAGATGATGGGCAAAAGGTGTTAAGGAAGGTGAAGGGGGAACATATTCTGCGGCGCGGCACAGCCCACTCTAGACTGACCGCGTCTGAACCCTGTGGCGTCTCGCTGACACGGTCAGCCTTCGGTCTTTACACTCCGACTCGTCACGAAGACCGACGGCCTCAACCGTCCCCACCACCATTAACTTTATAGCGTGAATCGTGCCTTCGGGCGTAAGATGTGTCCCCCTTCCCTCCACCAATGAGAATGGGCCTCTTATATAAAGTTTGACGGTCGAACAATCGGTCTTTGGAAGTAAAATTAATCATTTTTACGGCCAAATAAATGTCGATTCATAGGGTCAGATTTTCAGTTTTTTCCTTGAATAATTGAGAGGTTCAGGGGCAAAATCGTCGTTTCCAAACCACTACGTCAGTTTCAAGGAAAAATTGGTAGTTCTCTTCGATTTCTCGACGAAAACTTGTGATTTTAGGTGGAGAAAATTCTGTACCTGGTTGACAATTTCATGGTTTTTATCAATTCTCAGTTTCATGGTCAATACTATGTTTCAAGGGATAAATTGACTCAATACTAGCTAGTTTCAAGGGATAAATTGACAGTTCCCGAGTCAAGCTAGTTTTTAGGGTTGCCTATTCAGAGCCCGGCATTCAACCCTATAGTCAGTTTTGGGCTAAAAATCGCCCAAGATAGCTTGGAGCTAAATTTACAGTTGTAACATTGTAAATATCGTCAGTTTCAATGGTAAATTTTTCAGTTCCTGGCAGTACTGTTTCTGATCAAAAATGGCCTTTATATAGCGTATAGGCGTATGAACTGTTTTTTTGGGATACAATTTCCAGTAAGGTGGACCACAAAAGCGAATTTTTGGGACGAAATTCCTAATTTTGCGGGCAAATCAGGAAATTGGGTGAAATTTATAGCGTTCCCCATTTGCACAAAATTCTGCATTTGGGCAGTTCATTTCCACCCGTCTTCACTGAATTAAATCATATGTTAGTGGAGAAGACGGGTGGAAATGAATAGCCCCGTTGCAGAATTTTGTGCAAATGGGGAACGCTATGAGTTTCATGCAGGTGAGTTGGTGAGATTAAAAAAAAAAAAAAAAAAAAAATTAAAGTCCATCGTCCATTTGCGAGTTAGGGTCCTAATTTGACCAAAATTACATGTTTCCTGTCAGAATACCCGCGAAATTGATTAAGGGCCGGCGGAACCCCGGCTAGCCGGCCTCAAAAGCGCCCAAAGGCTGACGAACACCGGCGAAACTGGAAGATTCCATGCTGAATATCCACGCAATTGCAAGTTTCGGGGCTGTTTTTTGTAGGTGGTCGCGGACCCCTGTGACCCAGAGAGCACCCAAAGCTTGTTGTATAGTGGCCATAAAATTACATCATTGAGAGCTGAATGTCAGTGAATTCGCAAGTTTCAGGGCTGAATATCCGCGAAATTGTAAGTTTTCAATTGTTTTTTGTGGGCTCGGGCTAGCTTCGAAGCCTGAAGAGGCTCATGCGCTGTACCCCCCACATTTTTATCTAACGGATCTTGATCTCTGAGCTGTACCCGCCATCCCTGAGCTGTCATTGCTCACACGATGCGCGAAATAATCCATGTGACACGGCTCGCAGCTGCCTTTGTAGTCGGAGCACAAGAGCCATGTAATCGCAAGTTTCCTGAAGGGCTAATACATAGAAGCAAAATTCCAAGATTCGGGAGATGAAGCGGGCCGTTGGGCGGGGGGAACCCTGCAGGACACTATTTAGGACAGGTAAACACTAAAATATGATCTGGCTCATGCCACCGTGTGCCAAGCTTCGGAATTTTTCGAGGACTCCCCGACTTGCCCTTACGTCGATGTGGAGGGAAGACCGCCTACGGCCCACTGTGTTATGTGCGTCCGTAGGCTGCACAATTGATCTCTAAAGAGGTATTTCTGGCGTGCCGCCTAACCGGGAACCTCTGGATTCTCATATTCGGGAGTCCTGACACCAGTTACTTGTGAGCAACGACTCGACCCCCCCCCCCACCGCCCTTAGGCTGCAAAAAACTGCACACCACTGCCTTGAGCTAGCTACACCCACGCCTTATGGCCAGATTATGCGACATAAACACGGGCCTGATGAGTCTAAAGTGGAGGCTGGTAGGACTGGCCTGCGCGAACAAAACCCTATGCCTCGAATGTCTTTCAACGGCTCCAAGCAGAGACGGAAAACGTGCCCCTCCCGCCCGTTTCTCCCACCCCTATACCACAAGGTGTATTTTCTAAAGATTCGCATAAGAAAATAGCGAACAACAAATAAACTTTTAATTGCGTAATAACTTTTAAGGCATTATTGATATAATATTGTAACGAAATTCGTCGTAAAATACGCATAGTTATGTTGTCTTTGGTAGTTACAAACGAATTTAATGTCCTTAAACCTTAAAATGAACGGCCGATGAGAATCCTCGAAAATAACAATAACACTTTGAAAACAAAACGAAAGGCACGAGAAAAGCGATCTTCATAAGAACTTAGAAGGAACTAAAAGAAAAAACCCTCAGAACAATCATTCCGAAGAGAGACTTTAGAAAAATCGCAATGATAGGTACTTCTCCCTCAATCAAAATCTTCGCCGTCGTCATCGTCATAGTCAGGATAATCGTCATATAAGTCATCATCTTCGTCATAATAATCTCGTCCGTCGTAATCATCAGGGTCATCGTCGTCCACGAAATAATCGGGTAAACCGTCCTGTAATTCATCAAGGCGGTCCAAAGGGTCGTCACCAAGTGGTGGGTCGGTCATGTCAACATCTCCCGCCTCATAGTCCTCTTCCTCTTCCCCTTCCATCAACTCATAATCGTCGAATTCTGGATTGCCGGGCGGTTCCTCAGCGGCAACATTACCGTCGTTTTCACCTTCCTCCTCTTCACCAGAGTAGTAATCGCCGTCGTAATCATCTTCTATAAAGTCGTCAGCATTAGCGAAATCTTCGTCCTCTTCTTCTGAATTAACTGGTCCTTCCAGGCCTGACGATGAAAATACTATAATAGTATCATTAGAAACGGTTCATTAAGAAACACTTGTTCTACCTTCGTCTGGTTGCCCGCCAGGATTATCGGCATCCTCAACATCATCATCAGGATCGTAATCATTATAGAGAAAATCATCGTCGTCATCATCATAATCAGGATCGAAATCAGCACCAGGAAACTCAGCGTAATCGCCATCATCATCTTCATCATACCAATCACCGCCATGATAGTCGGGGTCATCCTCATCATAATCGTCGTCTTGGTAATCGCCATGAGGCACAGGCGGCTGTACTTCTTGACCTGAAGGAGCGGGCACAGGCAAGACTGCTCCAAAAGGCTGCAGAGGAGCTGGTGGTTGTTCCGGTTGTCGTAACGGGCACTCTCCTGAAGGTCCGTGGTCAATTTTACACCGTCTACGAAAATCTTCTCTTTCTTAGTGGAAAAAAAGCCTCTCCACACAAAATTTTAGCGCTTCGTGACGAAGACGTTACAACTTACCTACAGGTAACTACCCGGCATTTTTGACACCGGAATAACGAGTCCTTATCTTCTAAAACGGCGGCGTAATTGCACGCGGGACAAAATTCTACGCCGGGTAAATGGGCTCTTTTGATTCCTTGTACTTGTGATTCAGCGTTAAGACGTTCGATTTCCGCGGGACTTATTATTTTCTGTGAAGAAAAAGCACGGAGCGATTACACTGCACATCATTCGGACCGTTAACGCAAAATTCATACTTCTAGTCGACTTGTTAAGAGACTTCCTCGGCAAAATTGAAAAAACATACATTTGAATTCGAGGCGACCTTCTTTTACAGTGGTATGAACGTAACTGGAATTCAAGTTTTTTGATACTTTTGCGAAATATTACGTAATTTTGAGCCCTTACTTCATGATACAATCAACGCAGAAAAGATGGCCGTCTCTACAGGCGATAATTTGATCCAAAGGAACGTCATCAGCAAGACAGCACTCACAGAACAAATATTGGCCCTAAAAAGACTAATGTCCGATCACAACATCGGTACATTAAAAAAAAATTGATTCGGTAATGGCCCTACCATGTCAACTGCCAAAGATTTCTTCAATTTGGCACTATTCAAATATTCTAGAATCTCAGTCTTATGTTCGAAGAATAAGACTTCGCGTTTGAACGCCACTGGACAGTCGGGCTCGTTAAGTACGTCGGTGTCACAGCCGAGAGAACTTTCAGTGATCATTATCATATCGTTCGGAGGGTTTTCCAAACTTTCCTTGGCGTTTAACAAATTAAAGTTCGTTAGACGGAGAATTTCCTTGATGTATTCTTCCTTGATTGTGCGAAACCTTCAAAAATCAATACATCGGGTCAGTGGTGGTGGTACCAACGGCTCCAGTGTGATGTAATTTTGGGTAAATGCTAGAGGAAATTTAGTCCCTAGTTCTGAGCACTCCAGACTCGTGGCGCTTATCCCGTGACTGTGAGTCGTGAATTTGTTCTCAAGCTATCGGTTGTTTAGCCTAGAAATATTTATTCTGGACCCAGAAACTCACTATTTAAGCAGAATACAGGACGCTTCTTCCTTAAAACAACGCCCACTTGGCCACCGAATTTGTTCGACGACCATCAAAACCAACTAGACTCTGGAAACAACCTGCCTCTGTAACTGATGATTTTACACCTGAAAATTGACTATTCGGCTGCACTGGAAATAACTGTCAATATTGCGACATCAACTACTACATAGAAATTGAAAATCCATGGTTTTTAAGTCCCAAGGATGTTTTAAACCGACGAACTTAGGCCCAAACACTAGCCCCATATTTTATAGACAGAAAACCTAGTTATTCAGTCGAAAACCAGCATTTTTGCCATTGGAACTGTCTAATTGGCTAGGAAACCAATGCAGCTAACATCTAGAATCGATAGTATCGTTGCCAATCGACCAACAATATATTATTTTCGGGACGAGAGTGTATAATGTAGCCCCAGTAAAGACCATTTACCAAAAAAAAGTTTAGTTTCCTCCAAAACCTGAGAAAATTTGCCTCTTGCGCCTTGGTGTGCGTGATTTTTGTCTTTTTTGGTGTTTTTTACGCCCAAGTGGGCGATTTTCAGGGTCATTTCACTGAAAGGTTTCGTCACGGTGTATGAGTGCCTTGGACAATGGTGAATGGCGCATTGGGCCGAATCCACCTAAACGGGGGACAGTGCCCTTTAAACGGAACAAAAATGAGCGGTTCGCTGATTCGTTGGTTTCAGTCCAAATGTTGCAATTTAGCGAATATTCGTCGGACTTTGGAAGTTGTCGTAGCCGGCTGTTTGGGCTTCGGGGCTACACAAAAAGCCCCGTTACTAACAATTTCGCGAAAATAAATGCAAGAAACAAGCAATTTTGCGGATACTTAGACCCAATACTTCCATACTGGCAGATTTTCAATTCCGAATGACAAAATTTCGGGGTCCAGGCTTTGGCCATCGGCTAGCCCGGGGTTTGTGGCGACTAAAAAAAAGACCCGAAACTTGCTATGTAAATAAAAACCAGCAACTTGAACTTTCGATTCTTATCTATCTGAGCATATTTAGACATGAAACTGGCAATTTCACCGCTTTTTAGACCTGTTTCCTAGCAACTTCATGGATTTTCAGCTCTGAATGATCGCGACTTCCTAGCTGATATTGCTAAGCTTTGGGCACGGTCGGTGCCGCTAGAGCGGATAATAAGCCCCAAAACACAAAAACCTGAAGCTTGCATTTTTGTGGGTGTCTAGCTTAAATACCCGCTCCTTGCTTGGAGGGGGTCCAAGCAACATCAAGTTATTTTTTTTTTAGCAAACATTGACAGTATACCAACGAAAAATGGCCATCTTTGCTGTGGAAAGCCCGTTTTTCGAGCAAAAGTCTCTTGAGAATTATTAAAATGTTCAGTTTTAAAGGCCCATTCGCAAGCTCTGTGTTAGCATTGTGTGGAATCTATGCGTCCAAACAAATTTATTTCCTCGAAAAATAAAGCATTTTGAACGAAAGCATAGAGCTTGTGAATGGGGGGCTTAATGCCAATTAACCAGTTTGAAGGGGTAACTTGATGTTTTCCGAGTGTAGCCATTTCGAGGACCAGCCTTGCTACGCCTTTGACTGCAGATGGTATAAATTGACGTAATTTGGTTTTTCTAGTGATTTTACGTCCATCCATCCGGTAATAAAATAAAAGAACAAAATAATGACATACCTAATTGGTATTTTGAACTTCTGGAAATTAGGGCTACCCTTCTCAACAGTGGGTATATAGCCACCGTTTCTATCAAGGACAGTTACTTTTTTAGATTTTCCCGAGGGGGTGCACAGCTCAAGATCAAGGAATTTCAAGCCTGGAGGGGGCCTCTCCCTCTCGGTACTTTAGAGATAGCTGTAACTTTGGCGCACGTAGAGTGCTGAATGGTAGTATTAGCAAGGTGATGTGAGAACAATTGTATGGGGAGGCAGTGACTATGAAGACGAAGGTAGATGCCAGAATTTCGCTTCTCAGCTCCCAGGATTGGCCATATGAGTGGCTCCCTTTCAGGACGCCCAAAATCTGAATGTTAGACCAGAAATCACCTCTTTATGACTTGTGCACCCATGCCAGTCATCGTCGCCAGGCGAGCTGCACTTAGGGTCAGCATCACTACAGCTTGACGAGCGGACCCATGACAGTTACTGTCAACCAAGGCTCTCAGTCACGTTATTGACCTTATTCAACCTCCATGTCGTCTTTAATGGGTTTCTCGACGCCAGACCGTCTAGCCCCCTACGACCTGCAAAACAGCCCCTAGACCCATCCTGCACGAATGGCAAGGTTCGGTTATCGTGGCTTGATAATAAAATATGTTCCCGTCAACTACAATCATCTTAGGAAAATTAATCAAAGACCCGAAGGCCAGCCCTTTCACAAGAAAGACAAGGCGACTTCTCTACTAACCTTCTCATCACAAATCTGAGCATTAGACTTTTATACGTCATGTCCCTGTCAAGATTCTCAAAGTATTTAACAGGGTCATCTCCGAATTCCTTGCACTCTTCCAGGAATGCCGTGACACTAAACTTTGCACGAGCCATTCTCCTAGCAACATTCGCCGGTTCCCAGCTCTCTGTTTCGGTTAAATTTCAAAGAAAAACATCAAAAGCTTGTTTGCCAAGAAAAAATTATGAGAAAAGAGCTTACTTGCGATAAATAACCCAAAAAAATGAGTCAACAGAAAGAAAATAACGCAAAAGAAACAGAAAATAAACGAAATTAAAAAGTAAAACTAAGCAATTTACGTCTTATCTTGTCTACAAAAACATTGATAGTAGAGTAGGCTTCACGTTCACGGCCACAGGCGTGCAGGTTGTTTCCAACCGACCAAAAAAGGCGCCAAAGATCGCGACAATTTAATTTCCCCCCTTTCTGGCCGTTCATTAACAGTTTGAAACATAAACGTCTGAATTCTAACGTGCTTTATGGGGACAAAGAGAACGTTTTTCCCACGATAAAAATTTACGGTTGTGGCAACGCAGCTTAAAACGCGGGAAAGCGCATTTCGAGTCCGTTGCGTTAGGGTGAATGCTACGACCCGCACAACTTCTCGTGCATGTCCGGATTTGAGCCTACCCATTGATAGAAAAATTAATTTAAAATAAAAAGTATTTTCCAGAACAAAATAGTACGGCCGGCTGAACTCTGACTTTTTTCACTCGTAACGGCCTGCGTACAGCTCTAAAGCCCCAATTGGGGTGAAACAACAGCTTTTGGGACATAGAGTCATATTTTTACGACACATTTTGGGTTGTCGGAGCAGAATTCCATTTTTCGGGGGCAAACATTAGCGTTCTAACTAAAATTATCATTATTGTCCTAACTACACATTTTTTAACAATTACACGCTGTTCGGCCACGAGACCAGCAAGTACTTAAGCTACTTGTAAGCAAGGTGCAATTTCAAGGTCATTTAGCCCCAGAAATTCAAATTTTGTTGATAATCATACCGGACATTAATTTCGCGGCTCTTTATCCTGGAAATCTAATTTCTAATTTTGCAATTACAGGGCTCTTCATCCACCGAAACTTGCATTTTCGCAACTATTTAACGAAGAAATCGGTAATTTCTGCACACTTGAAAATTTGCGGCAATTTAAACAATGGTCTTTCGTTTTGGGGAAAATCAGCTCTGAACCTAGGAAATCCACGGCTATTCAGTTCCAGAAGTTCCAATTTTGTGGCTATTTCCCCCAGAAGCTTGAATTTCGCGGCTCTTTACAGCCCGGCAATTTGCAACAAAACGAATACTGTGAATATTTGGGCTGTATAGCACCAAAATAACAAAATTAGTGGCTATTTAAATTCGTAAATTTAAGTTTTGTGGGTATTTTTGCCCAGAATCATGAATATCACCCCGCAGTGGGGAACTGTGCAATAGTCTTTCTTGAATCATCGTCAACATTAAACATTGAAATCAATCAAGGGGTTTTTTTAAGCGAATTTTTAAAAATTTTGCGTAGGGGTTTGATGACGTCAAAGGTTAGTTAATGAATGGATGGTGTGGGGAAGAGGGGGCAAAACATATTTTCTTTGGGACAAGTTTTCTTGTTACTTGTAAACAAAAAATTTCTCAAATGCTTCACATCCATGGAGGAATGAATATACTGGAGCTACTCCCCCGCCCCCAGTCCATTTGTGAGGGAGCAAAAAATTACCCCTAGTAGGCGTGGCCAGAAAATAAAAATATCCAATCGTATGAAATTCAGCACGATTCCCGCTTTAAAAAAAAGTGAGAGAGAAAAAAAAACAGATTTGATGCATTCCGAACCAATAGCATTCAGGTGGTGTATAAATATGCCCCGCCCACTATTGGACATTTTTGGCTCGCCTGGAACTTCTCTTGAGCCTCTGCATATGCTTCCTTTCTCCATGTTCGCATCTAAACATTGGCGTCATTTCCCCTCGCACCATCCATTCCCTCCTGAAGAACTTTGAAATGTATTTAAAAATCATCAGATGCGCCAACCGGGCTGCAAACTGCCGTTGATTTCCTTCTCTCCACGTGCCAATTCATCGGTCTACTTTTCTCCCAAATTGGACATTCATGCAAGTTCCCCATTGGCGATTTTGCGGATAATTCACAACAATTCAGCCCCGAATCTATTGTGTCCGGGAATCACACTTGTGAGTAACCAGGTGCGAGAACTCTCGAGAGCACTCGCTGAGGTGTTAAGACGTGAGAGCTATAAATCGTCGAGTATACTCTCGAGAGCTGCTGGAGAGCTTCTCGCTTTTCAAAATCTCGGCAGTACTGCCAGGTCCGTTTGCGTGTGAGAGGAAGACAATCAGTTCGTGAGAGTGTTAACCAAGCATTTGTTGTCCCACTTTAACAAGACGAATTCACAAGACTGTGAAATTGTGACGATCTTTGGTGTTTTGATTGAGCCAAACGCGCATGATTGGTTTTGGATCAGATTTTAGCCAAAATGTCTGGTTTTTCGGTCGGGTGTGCTGGATTTGTGAAATGGAGGCACATACGGAAGTGTGCAAGTGAATCAGTGGGTGCGAACAGGTGAAATCACTGCATAGTACTCCGATTCGAACTGCACAGAATACTCCAGACGTTTTCAAATACTGCTCGGACGGGAGCAATCTTATTACAGTAGGATGTTTATGAAGAATAAAAACACTGTTGTAGAATTTGCTCCCCCCCTCTAGCTACGCTACTGCCTCGTAGTGCCATTTTTAATTTTATTCGTCACTCGTCATTGCGTCTTCTAGCTCCAGTCCGTGTCAGACTCTCGAAAGTTAACTCAGCAATTAGAAACAGGTTCGAGACCTGCGAGTCACTCTCGGAGGGGAAGGAATAGGCTTTTACACGTGAAGTATGTCTCGAGAGTTGAAGTCTCTGAGATTGCTCTCGCGAGAGCTCTCTGGCCCGTAGCCTGACGAGTTGAGCTCTCGAGATACTGTCGAGAGTAAAAACTCTAAAATGTAAACGCAGCAAAAGTGTGACCCCGAAATTAATTTCGCGCTCATCATCCCAAAAAATTCGTGGTAAAATGTCCCCGAATCTTGCAAGGTTAGCAGGAATTTTACAATATTTGGGGTATACATAGCCGAAACTTGAAATTTCGAGGCTATTTAGCCCTAGAATTATACCAAAGTGGATATTTTGAATGTCGAATTGTATTATCCTTCAAGTCTTACTGTCCCATTTGTTTCAGGATATTCAGCCCCGGCAATTTGACTGCGATTTTGTGACAATTCATCCCAGAAAGATGCGATTTTACTAAACTTCCGTCTCGAATCATGCGGCTATTGGGCCCCGAAACTGGCAATTTCAATAATGAACGATAAAGAGATTGGGGGTTAGACCCACCTGAAAATTGCACCGAAGGTGCGGTCCAGCCTACTTTTCGACCTCCAGGACCGAGTAGCCCAGGTAGCTGAAGGTCTGAGGTTGAAACGGAGACTGGACTGCGCCCTGGGTACAATTGTTCACTTTGGGTCCAACCCCAAACATCTTTATCGTTCATTACTGGAAATTTTCGTGGCCAATGCGAGTAGTGAAGTTGACATTTCGAACTCTCCAGGCCCGAAACGAGCAATTGTATGACTACTCTTCCCAGAATCTGGCAATATAACCCCAAAAATCTGGTCAATTTCGCAACTGATGTGCCCCGAAACTGGCAAATATGCGGCTGTTAAACACCTTACCTCACAATTTAGCTGCCAAATATCAATTTGACGTGTGACGGCTGGTACTTCATTGTGGTTCGAAATTTTTCTGTGGTAGGATTTTTTTTTGGTTAGAGCTTTGTTACGGCTGGAGCTTCATTGTGGTTAAAGCTTGATTGTGGTTGGAACCTTTGTGTAATTGGAGCTTTATTGTGGTGGGGGATTTTTTTGATCAAAGCTTCGTTGTGGTTGAAGCTTTGTTATCGTTAAAGGTTGGTTGTGGTTGGGATTTTTTCTTGTGGTTTGACCCTATTTATGGTTAGAGCTTGTTTGAGGTTGGATCTTTTCAGTCATCGGACCATTTTCGTGGGTGGAACTTTGTTGTGATGAATAGCCGCAAAAGTACCGGGTTGTGGTAACAAATTGCAGAATACTAACAATTTTGGGGAAAGTATCCGTGAAAGTGCAGATTCCTGCGATATTATAGCAGCAAAGTACAGGAAATTACAAGTTGAGGAAAATAATCAGTCACGAAATAGCAAGTTTTGTGACCACGAAGTATCAACTTTTGGGTACGAATCACCGCGAAATTGCAAGGAGTTGAGAGTTCCAGGGAATTGGGAAGTTTCAAGGGATACATAGCCAATAAATTAGTAATTTCGAAGATAAATTGCCACTAAATTGAAGTTTTAGGGCTAAACAGCCACAGAAGCACAAGTTTCGGAGGATGATATAAAATTGCGAGTTTGTGGGGGAGTTTCGATATTGAAGTTTTAGGATAAAAAAAATCCTTAAACTTGTATTTTTTCGACGACAAATAACCGAAAAATTCCCCATTTTCATGCATTGAAAAGTTCTCTCGGTCGTCTGTTCCGATAAAACGTGAACTAAACCACCGTCTAAGTGACGGTGGTTGCTGCATTTCAAGCTCCTTGGTTTTAACACGTGAGATTTCAGGTTCAGTTAATTGTGGCTGTGCAGAATGCATGAGGGGGTGGGAGGGCGTTGTCAAGAACAACATTTCAAAGCTTCTTGGTTGGGAGTGGGTGAAGATGGGGCATGACTACAGCGGGATGGGCAAATTTTGGTCGAAATGAGGTGTTCTCGTTCCATGGTGAGACTGAATGCGCTCTTTTGAGTCGACTTTTTGAGTTAAAAATTCACGGGATAGGAGCGTTTTGCTTTTTCCTTCGTTTTTATCGACTCCAGAGTGGTCTATCGAGGCCTACGTGCATCGCGGTGGTCAACTACTGCGTGCGAGAAAATTTGTCGGGCCCCTCAAAACGTGAAAATAGTGCAAATCTGAGGTTTAGCGCCACTCCACCACCCCGTTAATGGGCAAAACATCCTGCTTTGAAGTCAAAATTGACCGTTTTTCGGCCGGGTATGGCCTTCTTATTGTTTCATAACGTGTTACAGTGTTATAAACATGGAAATTAATATTAACGAGTATTAAAATTATATTTGAAACCCCTCATTTTAGAGTTTTGTTTTTGTCTTCAACAATATTTGACAACAATGCGTAGCATTTCATTCAATTTTAGGATTTATCATTATTTTTTAAATTTATACAAAGTTCTACTGAGATTTAATTTACGGTTATTTCAATATACAAAACATATATTTATATTTTTCGTCGCGTTTAACATATTAAACAACGAATCTTGATAGCAGTAATGTATTGTCATTCATTTAAATATTTATTCTTCGTTAATTCAACGGAGGAGCGCCCTTAGTACTCGGAAAATTCTATTCTAATCATTTGTTGTTGTTGTTTTTTATTATTAATATTCTATATCGATATTTTTCTTTCGAAAATAGGGCTATCGTTTGCGATTTTTTGAAGATAGAAACTCGTTCTCATCTCTTTAAACGCATAAAAATTATATTATTGTCTTTTATTCATTTACTTACTCATGAATTTTAACAAATAATGACAAACGAGAAACAAAAAAATGATATGAATGTGATATGTGATTCATATGAATAAGTATGATGCATCACAAAAATTAGACGAGCCATTATTTTGATGAATGAATAAGAATTACACGCGTCACGGCGTGATTTTAGATAATTTAACGATGAAACAAAACGTTTAGGGGAATCAGTAGGGAAGACTTCGTATTTGTTAGGATGTAGGACTGGAATAAAATAAATTTAAATTTAAAAATAACTGAATCGAATGCACTATAATATGATATATAACAGATAAATGTTGATGTATTCAATATTTATGTACAATAGTTTCGGACTGTTTCAACGACGCTCTTCAGGTTCTAAATCATAATTGAAAAAGTCCTGATGAAAACGAACTGTTTTAATTTTTTTATATTTTAATTAAAAAAAGGCCTATTGAAAATAAATAAAAACTAAATAGAAATCATATTCTGAATAATCAAGGCCGGGTTTTTCATTGTGATTTCCTTTTGAGCTATTAGTCAAATAACGCGCCAGTCAAAAGCAGCGCAGCTTTGATTTCATTTTTCCCTCACTTTTAACAAATTTGCGAAAAAGGGAGGATGTTCCTACGTTTATATGAGTGCAACAGCCACCAAAACGGCCCAAACGACCAGAGTCAACCCTTCGTCCGTCCTCTGACACCCGGCCTGCATCACACCGACTTTGGCGTGAGGGGTTCGCGAAGGCAGGGGGCTGAGCGTGTTTACAAAGGCGCGGCCAAGCGGCGACCGTGGCGTCGACACGGCGTACAATTGTTGCTGATGCTGAAGTTGGCTGTCATCGTCGTCGTCGTCGTCGTTGTTGTTGTTGTTGTTGTTGTTGTTGTTTCGTCCCGCAATCTTGCGACGTCGAGACGTTGGTTCAGGTGGGACGGCCGGGGGTTGTGGTGGCGGAGGCGGTGGCCCGTGAAGATGTTGCGAGGTTTTGTCCTTTGGTTTTTTCCGTCCTCGTCCGTCTGGTATATTGAAAGATGGTGCGGAAGTTGTTTTGATTATGTGGAGTTCTGAAAAATGTGTAGGGGTTGCGGTGGGGTGGGGGGTGGTAAACAATCAAACAAACGAGTGTTTTATATAGCAGACAACAAACCTTGCAGTCTTACAGTTCCTTCTGCTTTCCCAAGGGCGTTAACTGACTGACACGTATAGCTTCCAAAGTCCTTCTTTTCCAGCGTTCTGTAAACACATTTCTTTGTTACCGCCTGGTATGCACAAGTGTGAGGTAAGCGCACTCACTTTATGGTAAGATTCATAAGAAGCGTGTAGTCATTGATTATAACTTCTTCCATGATGTATTTAGAATTGTCCAAGAGCTTTTCGCCTGTGAACAAGGCAAAGTGGCGCTTTTTTAAGATGTGAACCCACGAACAACGTTAAAAAAGAGCATGGACTCATGGAATCGTTTCTTTTTGACTTCTTCACCACACCACATCTTTCCCCGAGTGTTAAACTCGTTCAACAAGTTCCCCTGTCCCTTTTCACCGTGCAATCACCTTCGCTACTTCCATTTTCACTTCCTTCTCTCTAATTTCCTCTTTCTCAAGATCATAAGTTACACTTCTCCCACCTGCAACCACTCACCCCTTTCCCTTCTTTACTCCTAGCCCTCAGCATCCTCTCTTCCGTCTTCCCATCATTATTCGCACCCCACTCCACTAAAAACAGAAGAGGTGCTTTACACTTCTCTTATGTCTCCACTAATTGTCTAATAGGGGAATTTCCGTTCATGAACTCACTGCTCCCCCCCCAACACCACAAACCATTTCCACAACCTCTAAGGGTCGACTTATCTAATTTGCAACTTTATCGTCGCTTCCTTTTCCCCCTTAGTCTCCTCATGAATCATGATCGACCTCCTCCCTTCCTCTTTTCACACTTTATATGAACTTAATAAATCTCCCTTCCCCCTTCTCTGGGAAGGAATTCGAAAAAAAAAGTGCGAGCCGCGAAGGAAACTTTTTTATTAACTTCTCAATACAGCTCTTCTTGCACTTTTACTTTCTTCACCCAACCCGTCATTCGTTCAAGCTCTAAAAAGAACTCGACAATGAATTTGAAGAAGGAAGGCTCTTGGTGGTGGGGGGATTTGATTTACGTTCATATGGTGGGGAGGAGAATCATCACTTTGACATATTAAAAGTGAATTGTTCGGATAAAAAGAGCTTGGAAACATCATTCTCCTGCCTTTCTCGTAGCGTGGATTCGCGTTATAATTGAAACCTGGGGAACGATAATAATCTCTTCCGTAGAGAAAATTAGGCACGGCGCCAGGGGACGTAATGAATTCTCTATTTTCATTAAGAGAAGGGGACTTTAAAAAAAAAAAAAAAACAATTTTTTTAAAGATAAAACGGTGAAATCGGTATCAATTATCCAGGGGCCATTTTCGGCAATATGCGCTGGGCTGATTTTTGCACGGAATTTTTGTACACTACCTGTTTCTTTGAGCCAGCTGTGCATCGCCTTCGGTGATGTTTCAACGTAGCATTGAATGACGACGTCACTGCCGGCTGGAGCGCCGACAAGTTGATTTGGCACTTTCACTACAGGATGAACTGCGAAAAATGAGAAATAGAAACAAATTATAGAATTATACGTCTGATATATGTATGTAGTACAACCCCTCCCGCAGCAGGGAAAGCCATATAAGTTTCCACTGTTTCTGAGTTAAAATAGCTGGTTCAAGTATCGGAAATTCAGATTCGAGGAACAACTTGACAGTTACTGTCCGAGCCAGCTGTCAGTTTGAGTAGCCTATTCACCAGTCAACGAACCTATTAAGTTTCAGCAGGGACAAAATTTCAAGTTTTTTGGCCTGAAGTGTTGTTCTCTGTGTGGGTCAAATTGACAGTACTCGACAGAAAATCCATTATGGAAGGCTACATCAACACATTCCCAGCTGTTCCTGTTGGTCCCAGCCTTGGTTACTACTGAAAATGCGAGGATTTCACCCCCTTATCACCCAATTTCGTGAATTTAACACCCAAAAAATCCAATTTTGCGGGATTTACCCACTCAAAAACCCAATTTTGCGACTCCCTAAACTAATTTAGCGGTTTACCGATTTAAAAATCCAGCTTATTAAAAAAGTGTGACGTAGCCGTAGGCAGTTTCCAAACAAAACGAAGAATTTTCTGCAAGTGATTACTACAGTCCTTAAAAATGACGAGCTGAGGTTTGTTTAGAAGCTTTCATCACTTTTTCACACTTACTTATTCCAACAATTAGATTTACTCATTAAAAAAAAAGTAATTCAACGGGTTCGGCTACTTCACATTCAAAATTTCGTGGTTTTGGCAGTACTAAATTTCGTGGTTTTTGCTATAAAGTACCAAGTTTGCCGCCGGGGGCACCCCCTCTCATGTTATAATGTCCAGGAGGGGCAATCACGAAGGAGTGTTAAAATTTTAACGCGGCACGATCCTATCACTATTTAAATGGTTGTCACGATGGATGACTCGGTTTCGGGTTGAACGCCGGGGGCGGTGACCGTAGTGCAGTAGCACCTCCGTCCCCGGCGAGGGGCGGTCCATCGGCTCCGTACTCGGCTACATTTCACACCCCTTCGTCCCCAGGGAAAGGGAATTTCGCAAATTTAGTTCCTTTAAAAACCAAAATTTGGCAAGGTTGGCATACTAATCCAATTTCGTGTTATTGGCTCACCCAAAAAACAAATTTAACCCACTCTGAAAGATCCTTAAAAAACCAAATTTTGCTGGATTGCCTAATGAAAAATATTTTATTAAAAACCGATTTCGCGGGCCTTCGCAAAAACTCTTTCAGTAACCAATATCGGGTGGCAACCACGTATGATAGAGTATAATAGAGAAAATACGCTGATCATCAGTTTATAGGTGTTAACAGGCGGATAAAATTGATTAAGACACGCTACTGTGCTATTATTGGGACTGAAAATAACAAAAAAACGCAAATTTTGATGGCTGAAATCGCGAAAAAGTACTAATTCGTAGCTAAAATTGGGAAAAAGTGCTAATATTCGGGTTTCAGGAAGCAACTTCATTGCTAAAATTGAGAAGAAGTGTTAATTCACGTATACATTTTTTGAGAAAACGTCTATTTGGTTTTTGAACTAGCCTAAACAGTGAATTGATTTTTTGCAAAAAAGCAAAGGCGAACAATAGTTGAATTTTCGAATGGGAAAACCCGTGAAAATTGCTTTTTCGAGAATGAATTATCCGAAACTGGCTGTTTACGAGACCAAAATCCGGGAAATTGGGCTCTGTGAGTGCCAATAATCCACAAAAGTTTCAAAACACTCAACCCGGGGTCAAAACCCGAAATATCGATACCAAATCACGAAATTGATTTCTTCATCGATGTAACGAAGACTATGAAGAATAGGAAGTTGACTTCGGAACCATCCGTTTCGTCAAAAGCACAAGAAGTCCGTTGTGCTAATTTTTGGCCAGGCTCTGCCGAGAAGGCACTGGGAGTCACTGGGTCTGCCACCCCCGGGCGGGGTTTCTCTGTGAGGGGGGCTGTATTTCGGAAATCAATGCAGGGCAGAAATCTGTGATAGGGCCATTTTTGCAGCTGGAGCTTTGCTGTGGTCGGGGCTTCTTCGTGGTTGAAGCTTAATTATTAAGGTTGGTGGTTTTTTTGGTTGAACATTTGCAGATTTTGGTAGTTAGAGAGTTTTTGTGGTTGGTGTTTTGCTGTGGTTGGAGCTTTTTGTGACTGGGACTTTGCCGTGGTTGGAGCTTTATTACGGTCGGAGCTTTACTTTGGTTGGTGCTTTACGGTCAGTGACGGAGCTCTACTGTGGTTGGAGTTTTGTTGTGGCTGGGCATTCTTTGAGGGTTTAGCTTTACTGTGATAGGAACCATACCTAACGTGAGGTGTGTGGGGGCACTGGGTTTGTTACACCGGGCAAACTCCGCCCTCTGTAGGGCGCCCCCAGTCTCCCACTGCAAACCAGTAAAAAGGCCACCTTCACGGAGTCCGCTATGTGACTCGTCACCTGGCCATCCCGCACTATAACCTGACTGCCAGTAGGTGATGGGTCAACCCTGACCTAACCTCAACATGTCATGAGGCAAAGACACAAACTCGGGGTCTGTTACAACTGGGGCTGGCCTTTTTTGTGAGCTTGGATTTCGGAAATCAAGATATAGGGAGGAAGAGAAAGGTTAAAATCAGATAAAAAACGATAAATAAGTTTCCTTCAGGTCTTCGAAATAATCGACACTTATGGCGTTTCCCATTCAATGCAATACACTCGTGTAGTGTAAGTTTTTCCACCCGTCCTCTCTGAATTGAAACATATGTTATGGAGAGAACGCTGCACTACACTTGTGTAGTGTGTTGAATGGAAACCGCTGTTATATTTAACAAGCTACGAGAACTAGAAAACAAGGGTAGGGGGTTGTGGTGGGTTTGGAAGTCAAAGAAGAAGAGAAGAAGTCAAAGGAAATTTATTGGCATCAACACCATAATTATCGTTCATACAAAATGAAATTAGTAGCAGTAGCCCACAGCGTAATAAGCCGGACTTCCACCTCCGGGCTCGAATATTTTCTCCACGGCACTGCGAATGCTTTAAACTTAGCCTCACCCTGTGTCCCACGAGGGGGCGAGACCAGCGTACTGATTGTAGTGACTATATATGCAGAGTGGGCTAAGTGTTTGTAGCGGGCAGGCTATTTCCATAAATCAACGCCCAGATATGTGACTGCAGGCGTTTCCAATGCTCAAAGCGCTTGACGCTGAAAGCAGGTGACTCCTGCTCACGTAGGGCGGAGCCTTAGATGTGCGTTGGCGGCTTATCTAATGCGTTGTGATGGATACACTGTGCGGCCTGGTTAGATTTGTAGCCATCCCACTGACCATCAAGGACGTCAGACTCACGTCATCTACCTCCCACCCATCGCTCTAACAGTATTAAGTATAAACCACCATACTCGGGAAAATAGCAGGTGTACGTTATCGACGTCAAACAAATTATTTAAATCCTCTTCATCCTGAGGTGGATATTGATATTAGTGGTATAGATAACATTTTAAACATTCGCCCAACCAGAACCAGAAAAGAAATAGAGGAACAAAAATAAACTACGCTCTCCTGCGTAGAACCATTTTACCAGACATTCCTTTTTTAATTGTTTGCCCTGGAAAACCCTGAAATGCCAACACGTTAAAAAAAGAGAGAGAGAGAGAGAGAGAGAGAGAGAGAGAAAACGGCTAATATGAATTGGAGCGTGGAGAGTTACCCCGGCGTAAAAAAAGACGGGTTAATTCATTTCTCCAAACAATTCTATCAGCAAATTTGGATTTTTTACTTTTCTCTTTCTCGGCTACAACAGTTATCTTCTAGTAACGCAGAAGATAGTGTGCTCTTTGGAATCTTTAACGAGCGTTAGTGAAAAATAGGTTCAATAAGGATAAAAAATCAACTATATGTATAGTCCGCGCGCCGAAAGAATGCCCCTGAGAAAATAATAGTGACACTTGTATTACTGTCTCAAAAACATTCGGCTCTTCGATGATGGACAGAGTTCCTCTTAGCCCTCTACAGGTCGGTGGTCTGCCTCCTTGCTCAGTGCGGGCTCTCATCTTTTTTAGAAAAGACAGTATATCAGACGAGGGGGTGGGTGGAGGGAATTTTTCGTCAGGGGCATTCTTTCGGCGCGCGGATAGTATTAGCCGCTCCATACTTACAATGTACTTGAACGATGATTCGTTTGCTGACTGACGGTGGAATGCCATTTGATGCGATGCACAAATACGAGCCCATTTCCGTTCTTTGAATGTTCGACAGCTCGAGAAGTTCGCCTTCGAAAGTCTTGACTACTGCCCCACAAACAAAAAAGATGACAGAATGGTCGATGGGAGCACAAATGGGGGGGGGGGAGAAATGATTAAACGTTCATACGTTTACCGTGTTATATTAATGTAACAGTCACGTAATTATTTAATGAAGAAAGGTAAATAGGTGGAATGGGGGGGGGGGGGTCAAAGAACTTCACAATAAGTTAAGTATTGTTTTTTCCCCCTCAATAAGCGTAACAACGTCGAAAACGACGATGGAATCAAGCCAAAGATTGGTAGAGGGGTCGGTGGTGGCAAGGAAAGGTTGATTGCAAGGAGAAGCGACCACCGCGTGTTACGGAAGGGTTGTTACACCCCTCCCCTCAAACCCCGCCAGTCACTATTACGATGGCCGGGAAGAGTGGAGGTCAGAGTCATTTGTCGAACATCGTACTCCTCGTCTCTACTCTCAACTCTTTTTCTGTTCAAGACAAAAAGATCGTTGTTTTGTTAGAAGAGACGGAAGGAAGGAAGGAAGGAAAAGGAAAAGAATGGAAAAGACGGAAGGGCGAGGGGCCGAGCCGCGTCTGTTGTTGGCAGCATTCTTGAAAAGGACGACGTCGAGGGGAAATTATCTTGACAAATCTATTTCGGTTGTGTACACAGAGGGATGGTTGAGCGTTTTCAATTAAGAGCGGTCATTTCAAATATTCATCAATATCATAGTGAATGGGATCATTTTATATAGGAATTTTGACGCCTTACCTGTTCATTTCGACGTCCCCGCAATATAATTAAGCAACCTCTTTTTCATAGCAAAAAAAGGCAATACTAGCGTGAATTTCGGAAATTCTCGTTTGAACTTGTACCCACCTGTTGATATTTAATGTCGTGTGTAACGGATTTCAAAGGGGTGAATTATTTATCCAACAAAAACCACCGTTTCCCTTTGTTTCGATTGACAAGCTTAAATATTTAGGGGTCCCTCCCACATACCAACGCCTTTTAAGTAATAAAAGAATGCCTTTAATCTATGCAGTGAAATGAATAATTATAAAAAAAAATGGAGCGAATGTAATTAGGGAGAGGGATCCCCCTCCGCCCTTTATTATGAGTGGGGTCCCTACAGTCACAGTTGGAATCAAATACGCTCAAGTTTTCATTCGCTATAAAAGCATCGAAGTGAGTTATAAAACTAATGACGAAAGAGTGACGATTGAACCTTGAAATCCTAAAAAGGAGGAAATTAAATTTTTTCTACGTTTGCTTATTTAAAAACTACCTAATTTTGTAGTTTATAGGCTGAAGAAAATAGAAATGTTTTATTACAAATGAGCAAGCCCATTCCCCACCTTTCCCAGGGCTTTAGAAACTTACCAATCTATTTTCTTTACTCAAAAAGAAATCGTTCTTCTTCCTCCTACTACAGTTTACTTAGTAATTACAGAATTTAACTTTTAGGAGTTCTGGGGAGAGGCTCAAGGCACCCCACGCCTATGCATGAGAATAGCCCCATTACAAACAACCCCTTTAAAAAAAAACTTTGAAAGAAATAGGGGTTTCATTATATTGCTTACTTAAGCAGGCCTGTGCGTTTTTCAACTTAATGGGGAAAGAGTAAGACACTGAGCCCCCATCCCCCTTTCCACCAAATGAAAATAAATTTTTAAAGCAACTTCTTTGCTCGCCGCGTCCAGCCACCGAATTTACCAATTTGTGATTCACTCCCCCCCCCCTCTCACAAATGTTACCTTCTTTGGAGCCAGTTTCGTGTCGAAGAACGATATTTTTCGAGTCCTCGCGTTTCCACATGACTTTCGGCTCGGGGCTACCGGTCGCACGACACCTGAGTCGAACGCTTCCCCCCTCCGTCGTGACGTGATCATCACCGCCCTCTTCGTTGAGAACATCCGGAGGGATAACCACCTCCAAATAGCCCACCTGCGTCAGAAAATTTTTGGAAGTGGTATTGAGGCAGATAAGGGACGTGGGGGGGGGGCTCTAGTTTTAACACTTATTTACCTGACTCTTCATAGGATCGGTGTTGATTTGACACATGTAAGTTCCACTGTCATTTTTCTGAACGTTCGACACTTTCAATTTCCAAGTATTGTGACCATTATGAGTCACCGACATTCGACTGTTGTGCGCTATAAGATGCGTGTGTATGGCTAAAATGGTTTTCGAGTCCGATTTAATCCAGGCAACCTGAAACACATTTTTGTCTCGAATTTATTACGAGTTGAATTGATGGTTTGCCTACTGTCAGTGAAGAGAGGTCGCTGGAAACAAAAAGAATCGAGTGAAAAAGCAATTAAGAAGACGGGGAGGGAGAAGAACTTGAACCAAGCCACTGTCAGAAGCACAAGTTTGGGGAAATTTTTACGGGACGTTAAGGAAAAAGTTAGACAGGGATAGAAGGTGGTTGGGGGGATGGGAAGGGATTTGTCAAAGACAGTCTTGCCTTTTTCTTTTACTTTTTTTCCCTCAGGATTCTGGGTTTACATTAAACCAAAAATATACAAAAAATAGGAAGATGGGTAAGAATGAGACAAAACTTAAAATAAACTATTGAGTAGTCTTAATCCTGAATTGGTACTGTTGGAGAACCGACCCTTGTTGGTACATACACGCCTCGCAGGCGTACACTCCTATAATTTCCACCTAGTCGCTCTAAAAATGAAATAATTACTGCCTCACGAGTACATTCACTTGAGACAGTGTTAGGGCAGTGAAAAAATATTCCATTCCATGCTCAGAATCTATAAAATAATTCATTTTCAACCAGAAGTGTAGGAAATATTCATATTCATGCAACTTTTTGGTGCTGCACTCAGTTTAATGATTCGGAGTCGAAAAATTTCATAAAAAAAAAACTCATCATCAATAAGTCTTAGGATAAGGTTCATTGAAGTAAAAAAAGTCATATGAAGTACAAAAACGCTTAATTTTGAAATCGAGTTACCTATGTCGTTGAGACGTATAAACATTTACGCTGATTGGTATACGATACGTCTCCGACGTATTATATGATTTTCAAAAAAATATAATTACTTACTCGTCTTTTGTTAACTTCTCCGGCCCCTTAATCTCAGGAGAGGGAGGTAGGACATTAATAGAAGCACTGCCGAAGGTTCAGGTCGTTAATATTTCTTCGAAAAAAATTGCGCCCGTTTTAATTTACATGTACGCCTTTGAGGCGTATATGTATACCAATTCAGGGTTAAAGAGAACACGTGCTGACGACTCGAAACAGAGACTGGACCTCACCATAGGCCACAGGTGCAATTTTCTTCTGTTATAGCTATGGTGACCAGATTTTTCCCAGACGAAAGATAGACCCAAATTTTATAATGTCGAAGAAGAAATATTACAGGGGGGGGGGGGGGTTGATAGTTCCACTATTCTTCCATTGATTATAATTAGGACATGACCAAAACTGCCATTTGGCAAAATTGCCAAAACACAAAATTGGGTTTTGAAAGAGGCAAAACACGACATTGGCTTTTGAAGGATCAAAAACACAAAATAGGCATTTGAAGTAACCAAAACACGCAATTGGCTATCCAAGGACCCAAAAGTCATAATTGGCATTTTGATGGAGCCGAAAACACAAAATTAACTTTTGAAGGGGCCAAAACACGAAATTGGCTTTTGGAGGAGCCGAAATACGTAATTGGCATTTGAATGAGCCAAAACACAAAATTGGGTTTTGAAAGAGCTCAAACACGAAATTGGCTTCCGGAAGACCCAAAACACGAAATTGGCTTTTGGAGGAGCCGAAATACGTAATTGGTATTTGAAGGAGCCAAAACACGAAATTGACCTTAGAAGGAGGCAGAACACATAATTAGCATTTGATGAGCCAAAACATGAAATTGGCTTTTGAAGAAGCCAAAGCACGAAATTGGCTTATGAAGGAGCCAAAACACAAAATTGGGAGTCGAAAGAGCCAAAACACGAAATTGGCATTTGGAGGAGCGAAAACAAAAAATTGGGTTTCAAAAGATCCGAATTACGAAATTGGCTTTTGATGGATCAAAAACACGAAATAGGCATTTGAAGGAGTCAAAACACAAAATTGGCCTTCGAAGGAGGCAGAACACATAATTAGTATTTGTTGAGCCAAAACATGAAATTGGCTTTTGAAGAAGCCAAAACACGAAATTGGCTTATGAAGGTGCCAATACACAAAGTTGGGGGTTGGAAGAGCCAAAACACGAAATTGGCATTTGGAGGAGTGACACAAAGAATTGGGGTTCGAAAGAGCCGAAACACGAAATTGGCATTTGGAGGAGTGACACAAAGAATTGGGGTTCGAAAGAGCCGAAACACGAAATTGGCTTCCGGAGGATCCAAAACGGTGTAGGAGAGGGGTGTTCGCCTGCAGCTATAGCTCTAGTGAGGGCCCCTGTCCCGCAGAAAATGCCTGGCGATCTCAGAAGGGTCATCTCCTGGATCATTAAAAACGTTCTTTGCGGCTCCCGGACTATTATTATTTCGGTACAATCTATCTTTCTTCACGAGGTCCTTCAGGCTCCCAGGAAGTACCCTTTTTTGAAAGAAGTACCTTTTAGGGCCCTTTCGAGAAAAGCAAAGGACCACAGGACCATGAGATGAAAAGAAGTACAGTCCTTCCAAAAGAAGGACCTCTGGTCACCGTAGTTATAGCGTTTCGGCAAGGGCCAGGGGTCGTTTTTTAATTGCCTGAGGATAAAATTACAAGTTTTCGACTGCCTTCAGGCTGTGCAGCCAGTTTTTAGTTGTGAATAGTCAACTTCTAGGTCTATAAAATACATTATCTACCAGGTTTTTGGACCACAAGCCCTGATATCGAGGTTAATGTAATAGTTTGCTGGTTCAAAATTGGCAATATACTTGGACCGGATAATGAAGACGCAAACATGAAAATTTATACACGTTTCTGATGGACAACCGGTCCGTCTCCGCTCCGAAAGAGCCAGTTTGAGTGTCAAGGGGGCCCAAAGGCAGATCCCCCCCCCCATGAAAAACTGAACGGGACATCAGTTTTCCGCATAATCAGCCGCGTAAGGCGAAAGAGCTGAGTCCGTGTTTATTTTATTTTTTTAATGAGTAAGCCCAGTGAAATTGGTCTATGCCCCACAAAATTGTATTTTAAATTGGTCAACACCGGTGGCGTAGGTAGGAGGCAGATTGAAATCTCGATAGTGAGGGTGAAGGGGTAATTTCAAATTTTAGCCATCATTCCACCCGGCCTGCACAATCTTGAATCTACTAAGGAAAACTTGCTTGCCCCATCATAGCTTTGCCCGAGAAAAAATTACTACCTATTAATCCCTAATTCATCCAGACATTCCATAATTTTATTTTCGATAAAATTTCCTCCCCTGTTATGGAATGAGTTGTAGAGACTCGTACGCTAGTCTCATGAAGTCCTCCCGGATGCCGATCGACAAAATCGATGATATACGAGTACACATAATATAATGGCGGCCACTCAACGATGTTGAGGAGGAAACCGCGTACATTGGTCAATTGAGCTTTCTTCACGGGACTCATACTTTCGGCTCAAATAGAAATACTCAGAGAGTTATTAAGGACGATTTCGGAGGAAATGGCCAAAAATACAATTTTTACTTGCGCCTATCGACTTCCCATGGATCGGAAAAACTTCTTCAACGTGTCCTTTTCAAAATTAATCATGTGTGTTTTTTTAGTTAATTGGCGATTTTTCGGCAGAAATTACCATTTTTTAGAAAAAAGAGTGATTTTCCTGTTCAAAAACGATTGCTTTTACCTGCAAAATTCAAACAATCCTTGTGAATTTCAACATAAGAATGTGCAATTTTTCGCAATTTTTTCACAATTTTAGTCGGGAAGTTGCATCGCAAGACCACGAATCAGCTCTTTTTCGCAGTTATAGCCACAAATATTAGCAATTTTTTGCCGCATCAGTAAATTTCAAATTGCCGATTAGCACTTGACTGGGCTTAAGGACCTAATGAAACTGGGGACACGGTGTATTTTCTCTTTTTAGCAGTGAATTTTATCAACTTGAGTCACCAGAATAGAATCTTTGGGGGCTCAATCGAATATTCAGTCCTTACTCTTTGCTGATATCACTTGCAATGTTATATTCTCCAGGTTGGATAGACTAAAATTCGTAGGAAGTAGCCGAGTCGATGTCCAACTGCCCGACCTCTTCACATACCTATAGACATTCATGGATAACCTAAAAATCCTCATTTTTCCATATTTCAGCTTTTCGGGGGCCCGGGGTCTGAAGTCCAAGGATACATCTGGACGCACGTGGACCTTGTCGGGCTGCTTGAGCTTGAATAAAGAAAATCTGCTAAACCTGACTTCAACGTGAATCACTCATTTCTGGAGATTTTTTGTGGCTTTGGACCGTTCGTACTAGTGCTCCCTCGTTCGTATCCCCCCCGTAACTACGCATCTGGTCAACAGCGCAAAATTTGGTACATCTATATAAAGAGCATACATCGCGAAATTCTGTTTTTCCGGGAGCCTGCCCCGTGAAATGGGTCTGCCAGCTTCAAACTGGGGTTTTCAATGAGCCAAGCTCACGAAATGTATTTTTTTGGAGGAGTCATTCCTTTAAAATTGCTTTTCAGCTTTGGAAAGAAAGGTGTAAATTTCGCTTGTGGGAGAGGGAGAGATGACCCCGAGCAAAATTGATTTCTGACGCACCAGATCCAAAACGTTTAGTTTTATGAAGAGCCAAACCGGTGAATTGCTTTTTACAAGACAAAAAAGGCGAAATTTGGTTATGGAAACAGTGAATCAGTCAAAACCGCGAAATTGGGTTTTGTTCATGACGAGGGAACTCTTATGCACTCCCACGTCCCCCTCCTCCAGGACAAAATTAAAACGGATTTTCGAACAGACGAGATGCTAACCATCCCACCGCGATTCTGGCGACTTTTTGGCTTATTATTTCTCAATAATAAGTCTTTGTAATCGTATCGCAAAAAATTTTTTTTGACCCCCCCTCAAAATTTGTAGTTTTACGTTTCAAAGTGCGTAGAATCCAAATCTGCAAAAAAAAAAAAAAAAATGTATGTCCGCCGTCCGGGCCATATCTTGCCCTAGGATTGCTCGAAAAAACTCGTTCTTTCTCACATAGACTCCATTTGGGGTCTAGTTGGTCCTAACATCTGATCAGTTTGATCAAATAACCTCCTTGGGTTTTATGGGCCAAAAGCGGGTCCAAAATGGGGATTTTCAAAGGATTTGGGGTCATAGGGGTGTGGGGTGTCGATTTGCATGTCATTTCAAGCCGGATTTGACTACATCCATGAATAATAAACCCACAGTCGAAATAATAAGGCATTGTTCGATAATTCGCAGCGTTTTTTTTTAGCTTTGCCGGTTTTCCCGTCACTAGAACAACTATTGGTTACATCAACTACTCGAATCTGCGGATTTCACCCCTTTATACTCCAACTTTGTGGATTTGGCACTTAAAAGAAACCAACATCACGGGTTCTTAACTTTCAAACCCTAAATTTTGCGGATTATTGTATTGGTGCTTACAGAACCCAATCTTGCCGGTTTTGCTCACTAAACAAGCGAGCGTCTGCCAGAAAAGCCAATTCCGTGGGCTTGAATAATTTAAAAAACCGCACACAGTTTTACGGGTTTGGGTCCTTCAAAGAAGCAGTGCCGCGGGTTGGGTTCGTTCGAAGACAAAATTTTGTGGATTTGAAACTTACAGATACCAATTTCGCGGTTTTGGTGCCCTATTTCGCCTATGATTACTCGAAGAAGAAAAGCATTTCGCTGGTTTGGCTCTTTAAAAAACAGAATTTCGTGGATATGGTGTGTCAGAAACAAATTTCGAGGGGTTGGATCCCTAAAAAAACTAATTGAACGGAGTTCACACATCTGAAAGGAAAATTTCCTGTAATAATAAGATGTTGGCTCATTTTAAAGAGCAATTTTACTTGCCTGGATCATTTCAAAAAAGAAATTTTTAAAGGGTTGGCTCATACGAAACAAATTTCGTCGGATGGGATCGCCCAAATTAGCGAATCCGCGGGTTTCATGCATCAAAAATAAAATTGTCCACCGTTGAACCATTCTAAAAGCAATTTTGCGCGATTCAAATAGCCAATTTAACGGAGTTGTCTCATTCAACTCAAATTAATTTGCGGATCTGGCACTTTCAGAACCAATTTCGCTTCAGGATTTCTGTACGCCCCCCTCCCCCCCACTGGATCAGCCCCTGATTTCTGGGACACACATCCTGCTTCTTGAAGGGATAACCGGCGAAGAGAATCGCCATCAAGGTGAAGGGGGAGGGCAGCATTCTCGGGGGGGGGGGGGTTTGGAAAAATTCCCCACCAAATTCCTTGTGGGTTTGATATCCTAAGTCGGTCCCCTTCTGCGTCTACACCTGAATGACAGCCAGTTTTAAAAGACAGTCACTAGTTTAATTTTATGAAAACGTTTATAGCATGAAAGAAGGTAAAATTTCAATATCTTTTGTTTAAGAAGAAAAAAAGTTAAGCAAATCTAAACGAACTATTGACCCAATGGTGAGGAGGAAAGAGTTCCTCAACTTCTATTCCCCCCCCCCCCACATATTTTTTTTTTCTCTTCGTTTGCTCCCTGCGGTTCCTCTCAAAACTTTGCTTCCCTGTAAAGCTGGATTAGAATTAAGTAGGAGGGTTTCTTATACACTTTTCTTGATAACAATCTCGGGGACGTCAACAAAAATATCAACTTTTCTCCACCCCCTCTTTTTTTAACCCACGCTTCCTCCAGGGGGGGGGGGACTCAGCGATATCGAATTAATAGTTTATGGATGGAGGGGTTAGGGGTGTGATGCTGTAGGACCGTACAATAAGACGCAATCAGAAAGGTGACACGTATGAGTGGCAAATAAGGTTAAGAGTACTTCAACGGGGTTGGATGGGTTGGGAAGAGGAAGGGGCGTAAAAGGATCGTAAAGTAAACGTACGTGATGCAGATACCAATCAAAAAAAGTATGAAGGGGCTAACCCTCATAACTTGTTTTTTTTTTTCGTCTGTCAATTTTGTGGGTTATGCCGGTCATCCAGAAATTTGAATGTACTCTACTACACCACTGGGTTCATTTCCCTTAACCGACCGGTGGGTAAGGGTGAGGGGTTAAGTTAAAGCAGGCGATAAATACAAGGAAAAGGAAGTTTTGTAGACTCTTATCGATGATTTCCGCTACATTCATCGTCCAATCCCTGGCGGTGAAGATAAAATGGTCGGCGGCGGTATTTTGGGTTGGTTGGTGCGTTCAACCACGCGGCTTCAACCGCCCCAACCCCTCCCACCCACCAGACCTCTTCATCATGATAGGGATGTTTGTGTACACCACCTGTCCCGAATCGGCGAAACTTATGCGATATTCATTTAGCCCTTTTCGCGGGTTAAATAAATCACGTGCTGTAAGACTTTTTTTTCGAGCGTCCTCATACCACGAAACCTGACGGGGTAATAAAAGCGGCCGTAAAAGCTTATACGTCGAGTGAAACCCATACAGGGACAGACGGACACTTGTCATCACCGTGACGAGTTTGATGTGTTTTGTCGAATGTATACGGAACAACCTAGGGTATGGCCAGTGTCATGACTGGAACGGGGAGGGGTGGAAGAAGGACTATAACTTACGGATCAGAGATTATTATTCAAAACACGAGTGCGAACGCTTTGAAAATTATCAATAGTCAACGTGAAATGGGAAATAAGCGGGAATGAAAGCTGGAAAATTATAAGGGTGTGGGCTGGGCAGGGGTTGAGAGGAGAAATTGCGCTCTGCGGGAATAATGCGGCTGGAAAGAAGCAAGAGAGTCATATTGTAGCCAATTGCATCTGGTATAAAGAGCACGGTGGGATTAATTAGAACACTTTGTAATGCATGCCTTTAGCTAATAATCACGATGCTAACCTTATAGGACCCCAAGTGGTTAACGACGCAAGTGAAACTGACGTCCCTCCCTTGGGTGACCGTATGATTTTCCAACTCTTCCAGAAATTCCGGCTCATATGCGACTGGAGCTTGTCCTGAAACATGGAAGGAAATCGTGCAGGAAAAAGCTAAAAAAAAAACAAAAAAAAAACACACATCCCAAATTTAGTAAATAGTTCAAATATTTCATCACAAAAACCTGGACATGCTCTGATATCAACAGGTGAGTCTATCGGAAAACTTTGATGGATCACCTTTCTTCTTATCTTTTTTGCCAAAGAGTTATAATATAAAATACACTCTCAACCCATAAACAAGCAAGACTTGATGCTGCGGCGCGGCGCCGCCTTATCTGTTGAAGTATTAACAGGTTGTTATTTATTTATTGATTTCATCTTCCCCTCTCCCTCTACGTTTAAAAAAAGGATGGCTCCCACTTCAAATGTGACAGCCTTCATGTCTAATAATAAAAACGAAGTTCATTTTATTTTAGCGCACAATAAGAGAAAGGAGACTCTTGACATGATGCACAAGGCAATTTTATACTCCTTTTCTCCTCCACTCCAAACCCTTTCCCTGCCAAAGATCCCCAAAGCTTATTTCACAGCCCCCCAAACGCCCCTCCTAGCGGCGAAATACCTCGTCTCTCTTTCAACAACTCTTCTTCATACGTCCTCCATCCACGTATTTTCACCAACTTTCCAGCATGAAACCATTGTTACTATGGGACTTGGCAAAAGGAAGCTCCATTGTTAGTGAGCCCATCCTTTTCCTCCATATTGAATTCACGCTTCATAACTGTAAAACCGCTATTGTACCTAGTAACTCGACTGTGAACTAGCCTAGTGATGAAGAAAAGGGGTTGAGAGGTGCTAGGCCGATGGTGTTCAAGGGGGGTAAATTAGGCCTCTTAAAATAATTCAAGACATGGTGGGGAAGGGAACGCGTGGGCGCGTTTCTTGGTTGGCTGGTGGTGAGGAGGGGAGCATAGTTTTAAATATAATTTCTGATATTTGTTTATGAAATATTCAGAGTTACACTAGAGAGAGGGGTGGGGTGAAGAGGTTAATTTGTCGAAAACCTTCATCGGGCAACCCCAAGCCCTGGGATACCATTGTCTGAGAATCAGTAAAGAAAGCTCTCTTTCGCCTCTCGCTTTCCAAACCATATACACCGCCTGTATAGTTAGCTTTGGTCTTGCTGTGAAGGTTTATAGAGTCTTCAGTGTTCTTTTCTCCCCCGTCCCTAACCCCCGCGGCCCCTTGTCACCCTTCATCAGACACACAGACAAGGATTTCTTCCCCTTTCCAGAACCATCAGGATGAAGGGTAAAAGGGAAAAGGGAACAACCCCGGAATTAACTAGCAATCCTCTTATTACGCTCGAGAGATTCTCTTCACTCCATGCTCAACCCCCGTCCACCCCGCTCACCTAAAAACCCGTCGCTTTTCTCTCGTCTCCCGTCCATCTTTTTCTGATCCCTTTCCCTTTACCCAATGGCGACGTCGGGGGTCTGGGTGGGGTAAAGAGTGAGTCCTGTCGAGGACTTAAGATTTTCTCTCGATATGCCAAGAAGTTCGAATTGTTTTCAAAATTGTTGAAGTGGTGGTGGGTGAGCTTTGGTGGAAAAGGAAAATGTAAAAGTTGTTCTCTTGTTAAAACAACTTTCTTAACTGGGAAAACGAGTCAAAACGTTTGTTCGAAGACTTAAGGGTCACATTTTAGATTAGAGATTGAATGAGCATAATTCGGTTACAACTACGCTTAAAGGCATGAAATTGGACCAATGAAAACGGACCTTATTGGTTGGCCGAAATGTGAGTGAACGGAGAACCAGGAGTCTGTGAGGTGATGGGTCGTTTGGACATCGAGCGCGTTATGGAAGGAGTGCTCGTTATGACGAGGCGAGGGGGGTGAACATGACACGTGGGTAGGGCGAATGATATGAGGGGGTTGTTGCTGGAGGTTGACGGACGATAATATGAGCGCGTTGGACTGGTCACTTATAGCGTCCGGTTTTCTCGGTATCTACAAGGCTTTGAAGGAGGCTGGTCCGCGGAGGTGTGGTCATGGGACTTTTCCAGTCCTGGTGTCCTACTGATCGTACAGCAATATGTCTTGAAACATTCAAAAGAAAGCGTTGAGTCGCAGGAATTCGGAGCTGTCCCAGCGGGCGGCGAGGTCTGATTAAAAGCGTTGTGGCCCAGCGAAGCTGGACTGCGGGGTATAGTCGATGAAACCCCACCCCCATCACAGGCGCTCCTCAACGCTAGGAATGATCCGGTTCATCCATCATCCAGGGCCGGACCTTGCTTTTTACGGCCCCAGGGCTAATTTGTTTTTGCCACCCATGCGGCTAACCCTACCCCTCCGGCCAACTTCCTTTAAGGCTTGTGAAGTCAAGCAAGTAACAAGAGAATGGATTCTATACGAGTTATTAGAGGGAAGCTATGTTTCTTCAACCTGGCGGAAAAAATTTGGGACTTTCAGCAGGTGTGCTTTCCTGGCTGAGGAGTTACCTCGTGGGGCGAAGCCAGTATTTGAGGGGTCTAATTTGCTTGAGGTTTCCTCGTTGCTCGAGACACTTTCTGGCGTTCCACAGGGGTCGGTTTTGGGGCCTCTGCTCTACGCCATCTACCTTATCGGAATTTCCGATTGTTTGACCCATTGTCGATACCACCTCTTCGTCAGGTTGCTGGGCGTTACATTAGATTCAACGTTGTCCAACGTTGTTTCGAGGCGGACTTTTCGTAGTTTGATTCAGCTTCAGACTATCCGTGATTTTCTGTCCCGGACGGCCCGTCATGATCTTGTTCGGTCTGCCGGAAGCCCCTGTTGTACCCTGGAAGCCTAATAAATTTATCTCTCTCTCTCTCTCTCTCTCTCTCTCACACACACACACCCTTTCCTTCCTGTCTAGCTGCAGAATGAGTCTTGAATGAGCCAAACCCGCAAAGATGTTCACAAAAGTGTCAATTAGGGGCTTGAAATTTTGATTTTGAAGGAGTGAAATATGTAAATTTTGTGTTCGTGAGAGGCAAATCTCGTGAAATTGGTTTTTGAAAGTGCCAGAAATTGGGGTTTAAAGGAGGAGGATTGAAATCCGGGTTTTTGAAGAGCTAAACCCACCTAATTGGATAAATTAAATGAAAGTGATATCTTTTCGGACTACGATGGAAGGGCATAGCCCAACACGATTCGAGTGCCCTGGGTGGGATTCGGCTTAGCTGATTCCTCGGAGTACGACTCCCAAAGGCATAACCGTGGCGCAATTGGCAGCGTGCTGGACTAGTAATCCAGAGGTTGCGAGTTCAAATCCCGCCGGGGAGCCCATTTTTTCTCGAAACTCGAATCGTGTTGGGGCTATGCCCTTCCATCATCGTCCGGAAAGATATCACTTTCATTTAATTTATTTAATTGAATACCGGTGACAACATCTTTCTCAATTTATCGAACCACGTAATTGGTGTTTGAAGGAGCGAATTAGACAAAATTGTTTCTTCGAAATAGCCCGGTGCCAGGTAGATATGCCTGGTTGAGCTGCCTGGTACCTAACTACTGGAGAATATCATCAGCCTATCAGGAGCCTGCGGTACCACGGAGGGGCCGTAATCAAAGAAGGCCTACAAAGACTATAGAAATATAGCGCTGCGAATCGGGCATTACAGCCCGCACATCCATCGCAAGTTTTTGGACTATAATGTTCTCACAAAATAGCAATTTTCTGGGCCTTTCTTTTTGTAGGCGCGGACCCCGGGACAGCCGGCTATGACTATAGGGATGACAAATAGCCATGTAATTTATTGAGTCATATGAATAAAAAAGAGCATGATCTTATACTTCACTTATGCTCATCTGTTTATGAATGAAAACGATGATTTTTATTTATAATTGATGGCAATATGCTTGAAAAAACTCAAGCATAAGTTCATATTCTTTTTTATTCATATGTCTCATTGTAACATTTAGGCGGCGTTCATACTATGGCGATACGATATCGTTTCTACATCACTCTGACCCATTTCCAGTTGACGCTGTTAATAAGCGTCGGCGATATCGTGTCGCTCTAGTGTGTTCGCCACCTTAGAGTTGAGTATTTGTGAGTGTGCAAATTGAGTGAAATTAAAAGTTTCCTGGTTGAATATTCTGGAAGTTTCAAGTTTCCAGTCAGGCAATTTCCTGGTCTTTATTTTCCCGAAATTTGAGTTTGGGGCTAAGTATTCGTGAAATTGCCAGTTTCTGGTTTTTATTTTCGTGAATCTCAACTATCTGGCTTCTTTCTAGTGATTGTGGAACCAGGTTTAGTCGCCCACGACAGCGCTTAAAGTCCGAAGTTAGCCGCAAAATGCCAACATTTGGGAGCTAAATATCCGCGAAGTTGGAAGTTTCCTGGCTGAATATTCGAGAAATAGCAATTTTATTTGCGCTCTTCCTTGCAATAAGTGGCTCAATCTAATTTTAAATTTGGCTATTTTTGCCTAATACACCACCCACTGACACGGAGGGCTTAAGTGGGCGATTTTCAGGTCCATTTTTATCAGCCCCTGCCAAAAACGCCTCCATATTAAAGGTCGTTAGCGCTGCTGAAAATGGCACGTTTGTGCCTTTTGTCGTTGGTTTTTTTTTGTGTGGCCTCCTCACGCGATTGGCCAAAGATGCAGCCTATCGAGGTCCTTGTGCGCAGGTTTTTTTTTTTTTTTTTTTTTTTTTTTTTTTTTTTTTTTTTCCGCGAGCAAGCTTACGGGCTAGAGTCTACGCCTGAAACTGAGGGAAAGTGCTAATTCGCAGTTTCTGTACGTCCTTGGGCGGCTAAAATTGAGAAGCCACGCTAATTTGCTGTTCTTGAAGCAATTACGCGCTGAAAGTTTTAAAAATTCTGATATTCTTGGCTAAAATTGCGCAAAAGCACTCATTCGTGGCTGGTACAACTACCAGGCCAAATTTGAGAAAAAACGCTCTTGTGTTGGGGCAAATCCACGACTTAAATTAAGGAAAAGCGCTGATTCACGGCTGAAATGAAGAAAAAGCGATCATTCAGAAGTTTGGCTCAGGGAAACTGTCAACCCAACGAAACGATTTTTTATTGGACGGAAAACAGCCAAATTGACTTTGAAAGAGATAAAGGCATGAAAATTGAACTTTGGAAGCACTACAGCGTAATTATTGTTTAGAAAGTGCCTAACCCGAGAAATTTGGTTTTCTAGAAGGACCAAACCCGGACCCCCATAGAGATTTCCGCCCCGGGCTTATTCGAGAGACGTAGGTACGCCACTGCGATCTAACTATTGCCTAATTCGCGAGCTGTGGCACAGCGCTCTCGGCTTGGTGTGGGCGTTCAACAAATCGTGGACCGGACGAGGAGCCCGCTTAATACGAGCCCGAAGTGCACAGCTCGATCAGGGAGTGGAGTGTCGCATGAAATGAAAAAAAGTGAATATTTTCTTCATCTTCATCTATCCTTCTTCTGGATCAATTTGTCTTAGTACCTCCCTCCCTCGCATGATAAAATTTCTCGAATTTCGCCGCCCATAGCCCCAGTAGTCCTCCGCCATTATCCGGCCTTGGTCTAATCGTCCAGTTTTGTGATCGTAAACCCGACTTTATGAGGTAAAATCTGATATCATGTCGGAACTGGGGGTGGTTGAAAAATATGGAGGCAAACAATTATGAGTCAGCATATCCAATTGTTCGGGTAAAGCCTTAGTTTGTATGTCGAATACTTAGTTGATTTCTGGCACTTCTGGCACCAATTGTTGGAGGGGGAAGGCCACAAGCGCCTTTGAACATTCCTAGTGGGCGGTGGGAATAAAGTACTCGGAATGACAACCCGCACCCACAGCCCACAGCTTGGCTGACCACAGTCAGGACCATCAGCTAGCTAATAGAGTTGAGGCACCATAAGGTTGCCAATTTACCTTAATACCGACTGTGGTCATCGTGACAGATTTTTGACTGAAATATAGTCCATTTCTGAAGGAAAATGGCTGGATTGCGGGAATAATTCTATATTTTTGTGGCTGACGAGAGCCACTTTCTGGAGATTTAATTGGAGTTTTGCTTGCGAATTCGCGATAATTCACTAATTTTCAGTTAAAATGCCCTTTTTTAATTCTGAGGCAAATTCATCTGTACCGAGGTCGAATTCGGAAGTTCCTTTGCTGATTTCCCGCGTGACTGATATTCATCATGGGAACCGCCATAAATGGCGTATTTTTGTTTCCTACCCAAGAAGTTTTATTGCCAGCAAGTGCATGATTCAAGGCACAACATGGCGTGCATAATTTCAATACAAATGCCCTTCATTTTAGTACAGTTATGTTTTTATTTGTCGATAGATTGAAAATGCGAATGCATGTTTTGAAAACGTGTTTAATTAACATAGACAATGGGAGCACCCACAACTCTGGGATTAATCATCTTTAATTAAATAGCCTAAGACACTGCGGTGAAAGCTTTCAAGAGGGGTAAAATACGCTAAGGGGGTGGAGAGGTAAACTCCCAGGAAACAAAAGAAAAAGAGTAAAGAAAGGATAAGCCTTGCAATGAAACAGAATATTCGGGGTGGCTTGTGACTTTCCTGAGAGGGGCGGGAGCTACCGTATTTACAAATTCAAAGCGGTACACCTGGCGAGCAATGATAAGGATAAACCATTATCTCGCGTGGTTGGCAAAGTGACGATACTGAGGTTGCGGTGTTTGTTGGATGAAGAGGAACAGCGAAGGAGGGGGGGAGAGATGAAGAAGGAGTTTTAGTAACGAAGCTCCTTTCCACCCCCTTTTCATCATACCCCTACACTTCATCTTCATTCTCACCGTATTCTTCTCGCGATGGTTGAAGTAAACCCCCTCACCACGAAGCGAGGGAATTTTTCAATTAAATATAACCGAAAGCCACTCCAACGTTTTCCCCTTTGGCCTAGCCTTCACTCGGTGATGTATGAGGGTCTTCGAAGAGGAAACTTCCTCTCTTTTTCTTGATCGTTTCGTCCACACAGGTGACAACGCGAGCTACGTCGCCATGCGGCTGCAGGGAGATCTGTTTCGAGCCATTACACCGTGTTACACTAATGTTGGACTGGCCATGAAAGAGAAGGGAGGGAATTGGGTGTAATTACGTCTTCTTCGGGTGATTTACGAATTCTATAAATAAAATTCGTCGAGTGGCGCTGATAGTACAAGAGAAAAGGAAAAGACGAGCGTGGGTGGGAAGGAAAGAAGAAAAACAATATTTCATAATTGAAAATGAACGGTGTTTTTTCCTTTGGATGACACCTGTTGAACATCGCCTTAAGTCAGACAGTTATTAATGAGACTCGCCTTTTATAGACATTACGTCAACGGCACGAAGAAAGTCATCTTGCGATCTTCTGCTGATCTGTCAAGATTTCTCCAAAAATAAGCGAGCGTAGGTTGACGGAAGGGTAAGGGTGGGGGTATTTTACAAAAACATGGAATATTTTAGTATCAATGAATGTCAACACACTTATTCTTTTTGGATTTCCATCTTCTTTCCAAATGTTTGATTTCCATGAATTTCGTATTTTCAGTAAAGCAAGTTCCCGTTATTCATATACATACAATTTGTCTGTTTATAGCAAAGAAAGTCGAGTTTTCCCACCTTTGCATAATCCATGGGGGGGGGGGGGAGAAAAAACTGTTGTCAACGAATAATAAGGATTGATAGCGTGGTGAGCTTAGAGCTCTGACAATTATAATTTTACGTTGTTATGTACGCACACAGAAAATATTGTAGGTCTGTATAAAAAATAAAATAGGATTAATTAAAAATACTTTCCCTCTCTTTTCCGCCACTTTTAATTTCTCTTCATAGCACACAAGAAAGCTCCAGAAAGCATTAAAGCGAATATACGCCGTGTTTTAAACAAACGACTGTCGCCCTCTCCCTTTTGTGACTCTTAAATCCGCTTTTCTGCGAATTAAAACGTACAGGGCGAGCTTTCCCTAAGAGATTGGAGCGTGTGTGTTTCGACGGAGTGGGTGGGGGAGCGTGGAAGAAAACAAACGGGAGTGTATACAGTGTGTGAGTGTGAGTGGCGAGGAAAGTCGAATGGGCTTAATTCGTTTTAAGCCGAATGTCTTGAAGAGGGGATTTGAAATTATCACCATTCTTGCTAAATTTCTGCTGTTTTTATTTTTATTTTTATTTTTATTTTTATTTTTATGGATGAGGATGTTCACAGCTGAATTTTCCCGCAATCATCGGCCGTACAGTCGAACGCCCCCGACCCTGGAGTCTAAAGATGATAGCCTCGACCCACGTGCTCCTCGCAGACGCTGGGCCACACTCTTGAGACAAAAACTGGTTGGTACCAACGATAAAGGCAAAGGCTGGCTGTATTCGTGAATTTAGCATTGTCTGGGGGGGAGGGGGGAGCACAGGCGATTTGCCCGTCAAATTTTGATGTTAAAAACGCGCTAGTGTGGCCAAAACGCTCGAATCACAGGAAGAACTCCTTCAACGTCTCGTCCGAACGAAAACTGTTTATATTTTCGGGTTTCCCACGTCAAACAGCAACAAGATACGCAGTTTCGTCCAATTTCAAATTTTGGTCATTTTTGCCAAAACCAAAACAGCTCGGCAATTGTTTCAATGAGTTCCTATTTGAGCCGTACGCTGGTTACGATTTATTTGGACGATGGTAAAGGACCTGCCACAAAAAGCACCGAAGATGTAAAGCACAACCGCAAAATGGCGCAAAATTGAGCCTTTCTTGATGTCGAGGGGTTTGGCCGATTTAATTGAACCCAGAGCAAGCTACCGAGGTAAGTGAAGTCCATCGGTGAATGCTCAATGGCTCGTAGGAGCCCCTTCAAAGTGACTGAAACGGGCGTTTGCCCTTGTGTGCCACAGTCATGGACCCAGAGTCACCTCAAGGGGGGGGGGATGCACCTCACACGCCTTTGCGTGAATGGGAGTTGGCCACGGTGAGCCATGACCAATGGTGTCCGCACTATGTTCGGAATTTTTGACAAGGCGAAGCCAAAAATCAGGCGGCGCGCTTACCGCACTCCCGTCATTTATAAGAAGTTTTTTGATTTCTCAATGAACGAATCGATGAAAGAGAAACACACTCATTTCGGCCAATTTAAGGGGCGCTGGTGGTCACTCAGCGATCAGCTGCACTGCAAACATTTAAAAAATGGGCGAAACCACGTATCCTCGGGCTTATTGACACGGTGAATCTAAAACTCAGACGTGCCGTTGAAAGGGTTATCAGTTCTCAGTGGGAATTTTGCCACTGTTTTTGACCATTTTGACTCGTTTTCAGGGACCGCACTCGGTGGCCACACAATCGTCAGGAAGAGCCTCGTCACACGTGGATCTTGACGGGCCTCCCTGGATTAGAGACAATCCGCCGAAACCAACAGCAACGTGAACCGGTCATTTTTAGTCGCTTAAAGGGGGAAGCTGATGGCCTCTTACTACGCGTGCTTTGGCGGGGACTGGCAGCATTTATGATTCGAGGGATTGCCCTAGGGAAGCACACACCGCGTTTATGAATGCTCAAAACGAAAAAACTTGAAAAAAATGACCCTCAAAACGCCCACAAATATCCTGGACGATGTTTGAAAAAATGACCAAACTTTAAAATTGGACACAATGGCGTATCATGGGATTTCTCGACGCGGGAAATCTGGAAATCGGAATGTGTTTTCGATCAGACGGCCCATTGACAGGGTTTTTAACGTGATGCCATCATTTTAGGCCAATTGCGACCGTTCTCTGGAGCCACACGAATTTGTCTACGCACAGCGTGACCCCTCAATTGACAGTCCTGAAGCCCAAGGCCACTCGGTGTGAAGATAACCAGCGATCGCGCAAAACACTCATATTTTGGCTCTGTAAAAGGGTGGTGGTGGCCACTCTATTGGTGGCTGGCTGTAACCGGCGGCACTTCTCGGTTGACTATAATCCTATGACAACATAACTCATAAAACATATTTCTCATTCTGGTGGCTTTGAGAAATAGACCCGATGGCGCCTGGGAGGTGATTTTGGTAGTGTTTTTGTGGAAAGGCCCTAGATTCAAAGGGGCGGAGGTATGACTCCTGGTGCCTCGTTCTTGTATTCACGTCTGGTTTGCCAGAAGGCTCCCCAGATTTCACTGACTAACGAACAGTAGATATCAAGAGCAGGCTCGGATCTAACGTAGAGGTTCAGGGGGCTCGAGCACCTTCGGCAGCCTCTCGCCCTTCGGGGCAGCGCTCGCGGGTTCAAGTCCCGGGTCTCACTTTATCTCCGGGAGTCGCTAGGTACAAAAATAAGGCATCCAGCTCCAAGACGTATAATTTCACGTCATAAACTCTGGTTGTTCAGATGCGTGACTGCGATCACTCGGAAATGCCCTCCACCCCACTACCACATATGATTGTATGCCCCCTAAAATTGCTAATAAACGAACGATTCGCATTTTGAAAATGGCTAAATTGACTTTGAGCCGTGAATAGCTATTTCCCGCGTGAATAGTTTTTGGGTGAGGGGTGGGGGCCTTTGCGCAGCGAGGTGAATTCTAAATCCAGGCAACTATTGGAAATGTATCGTTCACTATATCAACGTTCACTATGCGCTTTAAAGCCACAGTACTCAATAGAGTGTTCCGTTCGATCATTAAACGGCTTCAATGATCAACCCTTCCATTATTTACGACTCCCCTAGGTAGTTTGAAAGTGTCCTCCCTCACCAGGTGACGGGAGGGGGGGGGGTCGATCCAAAATCAAAGCAAACTTTGAAACTTGTAAAACGACGTGCTTCTCAATAGGTCAGAAAATTGACAGGAGTAAAAAGACGACGGATAAGAAGAAAAAGATTTTTTTTCTGGGACGGTTTGACGGGCCCGCAAGGTCTTGAAAAGTTGTGAAAAGGAGCAGTAGGATGAGAGGATGGTTTGGACCGTAACGTTAACCAACATTTTCCCAACGCTGACAGGTTGAGCCTTCCACTGTTACAGCGGTGACGGCGGCGAGCGAGAGTGTTAGGATGCTGTGGTTGGGAGTGGGGGTTGGTTTTGCGAAGGGTTGGCATCATAGACAGAGTTTTTGGGCGTTGAATTTAGAGAGCGGAAAGGAACGGCGGGGGGGGGGAGCACCTAAGTCTTTCTAATCCTTTGCCGTTCAGAGTGTGGCAAAGCTTTGCCCTTCACCTGTCAACCTTAATTCTATTGTGTCTGGAATTATCCAAGAGAGGTTTTCACTCCCGCCCCCACCTACTAACCGAACCAAGCGAATTTCCAAACCGACTTTTAACTGATTCCTCTATTAGATAAGGATTGAATAGAAAGGATTCGGGTCAATAACACGAAGAACTAAAGTCTTCCTGTACAATGACTATTCATGGTAGCATCGATGATCCGATTACCTCCTTTCCCCTCCACCTATAAGAGCTGCCTCCATCATAAGCCCTTTACCACTATCATAAAATAATAAAAAATCTACCTTTTGAATAACGCCAAGTTAGGCCATAACACTCACGACTTTTCAGACATGAAGGTGTTCGTATACACGTGTTTATGCGTAAAAGGGACGCGTAGTACGATACAATCCACCATTGAGCACCCTCTTAAGGCCATTAAATTATTTTTTGGATGTTGCGGGGGGGGGGCATTAACTATATCGCGTTTTAAATAAAATACTGTTGTAGTGGGCCATCGTTCACAATTTATGATTTTACAATGGGAAGATATCGAATAGACATTTACAGTTATTGATTTTCAGTGGGGAAATTATGGTCTCTTTCAGTTTAAATTAACGCAAGGGGACCAGAAAAAATTGATCGATTTAAATTCCAATTAGTAGGGAAAACTGAACTTTTTTTTCTCCCCGTGACGGGAAGTTCAGTATCTGACAGAGTGTAGAAGACACAAGGTATGAAGGGGGGAAGGAGGGTTCTCAGTGATGAAAAGGGTGAGGGATTGATTTCGTTGTAGCCTTCCCCCCCTGCCATCTTCACTCCCACACCGTACTGTCTGTAAAATAGAAAGCAGAGTATGAAAAAGTGGCGAGAGAAGCGGTGTCATCAAATCCTTCTTAGCGCCTCGACGGTATGAGAAGGATTATCCCCCTCAACCTCCTGGCTGAAATTCTCTCTTTCCACGTCACTGTCTTCTTTTCTTTTTTAAGATTTTTCGTGGAAAAATTGTCTGGTACCGACCCCTCACCCTCACATTACCACTTTCAACCTTTCCATCACATTCTGTCACGAACTTACCAATGAATCGAACACATTTTCTGTTTTCAGTTCAAAGTTCAACATATTTTTCAGTAAAAAAAAAAATCTATCGTAACCACGGCAAAAACAGTGTTCCATGGCTGTTGGCAATGCGGCAAATACAACTACCATAGACAAGCGTGAAAAGGGCAAATTAAATATTTATGGCTTTTAGTTCCATGCTTCCGTATTTTCTGTATAGTGTGTTGTAAGAATCTGAACAACGCTAGAGCTTAAATGTCAGTATATTGTAAATTTTAAATTGGATGAGGGAGGAGGGGAGTTTCTTGTCAACATTCGAAAATCCACGTTTAAAAATTAATGAGATTATTTCGAAAGCGAAGAGCTTTGTTGAAGTCCGAATGCGAGAAACAGAAATATAAAGATAACAAACACGAACAAGCTTTTAAGTATGATCAATTCATTATAATGGAGAAAATCATCAAACACTTTCTCTAATAAAGAATTAAACTCAGTTGTAAGAGAAACTCCCCTTCCCGGTTTTCCACGAATTATTTTTAGAAAACCGTATAAAATAACTGGGAATCGTATAACAACTAAAGCCCCTTGATTTTCTTCCTCCCACGTGTATTTTCAGTGACTCCACCAGGTCTTTTCTACGATGTTTACTCACGAAAGACAAATGTGCTTATACTTGAATTATTTGAAGCTCTCGCACATCGCTACTTGCCTTGTTTCCAAGTGTAAAAATTGTAACAATAACTTAAAGTCATTTATAATAAAGATGAGCGTTGAAGCCTTCTCTGTTTAGCTGAAAGTGCGGTCCCTTGTGCCCTCCCTTCAAACTTTAAGACAAGCGATGTTAGATAGCCACAACTTTTTCTCGCCTTCTAATGTCAAAATAGAGTTGGTGGTCGGATAGCGTGAAGGTTTTGGTGGGGTGTGGTAGGGGGGGGGATCGTCTCCCTTTAACTCGTTAATTCAAGGGTTGTCGGCAAACGTTATCATTTTCCATCTTTCTCTTCTCTCACGGTTCCACTTATGGTATCGTCAAGTTTTCGAACGCCGTACAAATCTTATCAACAACTGTCAACAGTCAACAGTCGCTCTACGCTCGTTATAAACGTCAGTAACATCAACACGGGACGGTTGGCTTTTTTAAATTTTCAGATACGACTCAACAGTTCCAGGTCTTTATCGACTAGGTAGGTACTTGAGATTCTCCGATGAGAATAATTATATTCCGACAAAATCAATCCAAACCGAAGGTTTTTTGCAGGCTTGTCGAAAGATGCCAGAGAGAGTAAAAAAAAAAAAAAAAATCTTTCCTCTTCTCAGGCGACAAACTTGTCTCTTTACTGAAAGTTTCGGAGAGAAAATAGGAAGAAAAGTACAAGACTTTTCTTTTCACTCCTCCTCCTTCCTCTTCTCATCCTGTAGCATTTTCCATTCTTTGTCTTATACGCGGGGTGGGAGAAAGAGTGCGGTGCTTAGGTTTTGTTGGAAGAGGTGTGGGCTCGGGGGTTAAATAATGAAGAAGATCCCAAGCTCTAAGCCTTTTGGATAAAGCTCCATATCTTCGCGACAAAGCTGCGCGGATGGAATCAAAGGAGATGGTGAAGCAGGGGGGGGGGAGTCACAACTGGACAACGGTCGTCTTTAGGAAAAGACCTTCTGGACCTTATTTATCCGAATTAAACTTCTTTTTTTTCCTCTCTCCCTGTGTCTCGTTCTCGTCTTACTTTTGACTCAATCTTCCACTCTTTTGTTTGTGATTTAGCCATATATAGAAGAAAAGAAAAAGCGGAATTGTGAAAGAAAGGCGTTTCAACAACAATTTAGTTATTATACGTCAACAGCACTATGAATACTCGTGTAATCCCCTAACGGCAATTTTCAGGAGCAAGACAATTATTACTATATGTATAGAGTCAGTATTTATTTTTAGAGACCATGGATCTTCGTTCATTAAATTTCGTCCGAGGTATGAGCAGATGCTTAGGCGCGAGGGAAGTCATGGGATCTCATGTCCCACGGCTAGCACTCCCGAGTTTTGGGCACGACGAACCCAAAAATCAGCGTGTTCAACCTCAACTAACCTCAAATTTTAACTCTTTGACACGTTTTCCAGGGGCAATTGAGCACTATCCAGGGGATTCATATAAGCTACGTCCGGCTCAAATCGAAGCCGTCCGGGTAATAAAGTTGTTGTCTCTTCACAAAAAATTGTTTTTATTTATTTATTGGTCGAATCGATTTTCAGACTGTCTAGGCCATCATCAGGACCATTACTTAAAATAAGTTCTAAATAAGTTAGCTTATTTAGAACGTAGTTTAAATAAGTTAACTTTCTAGAAAGTTAGCGAGTGTGGACGACGCACGAAAATTTATTTTGAATAATGGTCCTGATGATGGCCTAGACAGGCTGAAAATCGATTCGACCAATAAATAAATAAAAACAACTTTTTGTGGAGAGACAACAACTGTATTGCCCGGACGTCTGAATAACTCTACAAAAACATGGCCAATGACAATTTTAATGATGAAATCGAAGCATTTGAAGCACTTTGAAAAAATTCTGCCTATAAAATTCGGCCGGTTTATCTTTGGGCAATTTTTGACAAAAATTGACAAAACCGCTTATTTTTAGGTTTCACGACACAGGGAATCCGAAAATCGAGGCGGATTGCCGCAGTAATACGAGCTGTTGAAGAGGTTATCACTGTGATGCGACTGGGCTTTGCATATATGGAGCCACACGAATTTTCCCGTAGACCGTTTTCCAGGGAGCAATTGAGCACTGTCCAGGGGATTCATACAGCTATCTGAACTACAGACAGCTACGGATTCATACAGGCAGCTATTCTGAATCACAGCAAAGCTCTAAACTACATTAAAGCTTCAAAAACAAAAAAAGGCCCAACTACACGTAGGGTCCAACCCCAAAAGGTCACCAAAAACAAGTTCTGCTTCAAACATTTGAACATTTTATTACTTTAAATTGACAATTTTGTCATTAGTTTAACAATATGCTAATAAAATTGACAATTTCCTCTTGAAACTGACAATTTTGTCGTAAAATTAACGATTCCTAGAAAATGTAAATTCAAAATTTCCTAATCGAACTAACAATTTGATTATAAAATTGAAAATTCACTCATAAATGTCGATTTCCTCGTTAAATCGACAATTTTCTCATAAAATTGACTATTTCCTTGTGAAAAAACGATTTAATCATTAATTAGACACCTTTTAAGCTGAAAATGTCGTCATAAAATCAACTATTAGCTCATGTATACTTAAGAATTCCCATTATATTGCAAGTTTTTTCATAAAACACACAATTTTCTTATGAAATTTACAATTATTCGTGGAACGTACAAGTTTTTTCATAAAATGGGCAATTTCAAAGCGGCGAGGCGTTTCGCATAATTGTTGCCCTTGACGTGGCATTTCGCGTAAATTTTGCCTTGAAATTGGCGATTCGCGTTTACCAGAATGTTGCATTTTGCCCACAGTGGGGTGGAGTGTGTAAATTCCGCTTTGAATGCGCAAATTCGCGTAAATACTGCCTAGAATGTGCAGCTTGAACGAGGCCTCATTATGTGTATACGCTTAAATGTGACGTTTGGCTCTAAATTGCGGAATTTTTCATAAATGTCGCCTTCATTATTGCATTTCATGTGAATTATTTCCCATTTTCGGCTTATGAAATGGACAATTTCCTCAAAATAACAGCACAATAAATTGTCTATGTTAATGTTTTATTAAACTGATGATTGATTATGAGTGTTGAGAGTGAGTGAGTGATTACCCCAATGTTGCGTTTTGCCCACGGCAATCAGCAGAAATCGGGCATTTCGCGTACATTTTTCCAGCGGTGTGCTGAGGTTATTTCGAAACAGTTTTTCTCTCACCTATGTGACGTTAGCGTAAATTTTGACCTTGGCGTGGCATTTCGCTTAAATTTTGTTCTATACGTGGCATTTCGCGCATAAATTTGTCGGATTTGCTGACCGAAAATGAAATTTCGGGGGTTTTCGTTGCCGAAAACTAATTTCACTGCGTGGCCCAATTCAGAAACAGATCTGAATCCCGCGGACAGCTCAGAGACTTCAGAATTCCTCGAACTATATCTCAAAGAAAAGCCGCACGAGAGATCCGTAGACGCTGCCTAATGGATGAATTGTAAGACACCGGGACAACCGGGTTGCCACTTGCGGGGTCACTTCCGGGTTGTGTGTTTTTTTTAACGAGCGCTTGTACTATGGTAGCCGTAGAGTCGAGAAAATCGTCTGATTCCAGCGACCGTGACACTTAACAGTCATTTCTGGACCGTTTAAGGGCCACGCACTGCACTATAGCGGCTACTCTGTTGCGTGGCAGGATGGAACCGCCTGTATTTCTTGGTTGAGCATGGTTCACTCATAAATCACATCTGAGAGAAAATGACCCTAAAAATTTGAGGTGATCCCCCCCTCGATGGAATTTTGGAGGTGGTTTTGATGATTATTTTTTTATCTCGACTCCATGGGAGGGGCCATGGCCCCTGTGAACCCTCCCTTAGATCCAACACTGGGCGGAAGGGTGGACGACTCCCTGGGCCGAAGAGAAGATAACCACGGTTTCTGGCCTGTGTCACCCCTTTAGAGAAGAAAATTAGAATTTTTGTGTGAGGGACGGTGTAAAACAAGCGATTCACGCCTTCAAAATGACTAAGCTGTCTGAAAATGCATGAATATAATTTTTACGTCGCCTAAATTATGATTTCTTCCTTATTTCATCCACAAATTAGCGCTATTACTATACCCTAACCGCCAATTGGCAATTATACCCATGAATAACTGCTCTTTCTCTATTTTAGCCGCAAATTGGAATTTCACTAACTTTTTGCTGCGAATTACCTAGCGCTTTTTCTACCTTTTACCCGCGAATTATATATTTTCCTCCATTTTAGATGTGAATAAGCAATTTTATAAGGCAGCAAAGTAGCTTTATCCCAGGAAATAACGATTTTTTCAATTTATAGAAGCGAATTATGGATTTTTCTTTCGATCTGAGCTGTGAATTAGCGTTTTCAATATTTTTAGCCCTTGAATTAGCATTTTTTTGTACCTTTTAGCACGCATTAGCCTCATATTTACTTTTAGCTATATGGTTTAGCGTTTTTCCTTAGTTTTAGCCGCGATGTTGCCTTCAAAGAAACCACGGATTGGCGTTTTATCCTTGAAACAGCGGTTTTTTTTTCAAGTTTAGCCGCGAATTAGCGATTAAACATTTAAGATGTTAATCTGTGAATTAGCGATTCTTCTAAATTTTAGGCCAAACAAATTAGCGATTGTTTTCAATTTTGGCCGCGAATTAACTTTTGTCCTAATTCTTGCCGTTAATTAGCGCTTTTTCTCAATTTCATTTGCGCATTAGCGATTTTTCGTTCAATTTTAGCCTTGATTTTTCTTATTTGTGGCCGTAAATTTGCGTATATCCTAATTTTAGTCGCCCTAATAATGACAAAACTGGCTATTTGCGGGAAAAAATTTGTAAACCTGACGATTGATGCCTTGAAAATATCTTAACTTAACAGGTAACAGGCTTAGCCGATCCCTCGCAGTACACCGTGGCGCAATTGGCAGCGTGCAGGACTAGCAATCCAGAGGTTGCGGTTTCAGATCCCGCCGGGGAGCCCAGTTTTTCTCGAAGCTCGAATCTTGTTGGGCTGTGCCCTCCCATCGTCGCCCGGAAAGATATCAATTTAATTTAATTTATTTAATCTTAACTAACCGTTCGCACCCTAAAGTTGACTATACTAGTGATATTTCGTCCTCTGAATATAGTCGGACTAAAAAAAAAAAAGTTCTCCCTAAAAATTTCCGCATTGGCAATTTACGCCCCGAAAACAGCCAAACTGGCGTATTAACGCCCTACGAATTACAAAAATGAATAAGCTGGTACTTCGCGCCTTGAAAATACGTAAACTAACGTTTCGGGCCCTGAAAGTGACAAAACTGACTATTCGCGCCCTTCAAAATTGCTAAATTGCTGATTTGTGCCCTAAAATAATCAAACTGACTATATTCGCGCCCTTAAAATGGCTACTGGGACAATTCGAGCCCGCGAAACTCAAAATAGCTCGACTTATGATTCACACCTTGAAAATGTCACAGCCGGACGATTCAATAAACGGTATTTTTTGAGTCAAAATTGTGTGCTCCTTCCAGAAGACGATAGGCTGTTTTTATTATACGTCCAACAGCTGCACCCCTAGGCCGGTAAAAAGGTGGCTTGTGGCTTGAAAATGTGCCTCGGTCGTACTATTTCGCTCTAATTCAAGGGTGACGAGGAAACTTTGTCCCATTTCCATGACTTTGCCTATAAATTCACTAAATTCCCCGACTTTTCAAGTTTTAGAAACTTCCCGGACAATTGCCACTCTGTCATCACCCTTGTTCACTGATATCTAGGAGAGGTCAGCTGTCCCAATATCCCCAGATCTACCTGATTGGGGAGCGTGAAATTAGCGGAGCTCTCAAGTTATCGTGGTACTTCCACCTTTTAGGGTATACAAATCAGCTACATACTTCATTTTGGATGCTGGACTAAATCGGGTTGTTCCAGTAAGAAGCTTCTAATTCAATAATAAAAGACCAAATTGGGCGAATTAACGTTTTTTCAGTCGCCTCCCAACGTGAAACGAATTATACCTACTATTTTAAAAAGAGAACTCACTGAGCACTCTCCTCCCCTTTAACGTCCCTCTACTCCTACACCGTCAGTATTACTACTGTACGAGCTTAAATGCATGACCGTGGGATTAGTTTTAGCCTAAATCTCCCATCCTTCTCCCCCTCACCCTTCTTCGCCAACAGAAACTCTGCCTACTTTATCAACTTTCACAACTCTCTCTCTCACACGTCCCTTTACCAATCCTCTTTTCCTGCTATTTTCCAGCTAAAGAACGGGCTCTCGTAAACGATTTGTCAAAGGGAAGCAGCGCTCGACTGAGCGACTAAATTAACGTAAATCGTCTTTTTTTTGTTTTGTTTTGTTTATTTTTCCTCAAAAATTTATTAGCGGAACGAACGTGAGTCCAGGGAAACGTGCGATATTTTATGACTGTCAATCTGTCCTTTGAAAGTGAAACGCGGCGTTCGTTTCTTTCGCTGAATGAGATGCGTGGAAACTGACATTTTAAGTCCTCATCATTTGTTTCGAAAGACTGGGAAGATTGATTTAGCACAATCAGGGTAATTTTTTTTTTTAATGATCCGGCGAAAATACTTATCACAAGTTAGTAAAAAAAAGTGTTAGACAGTCCGCTGTTTTTCTTTACTTCCCAAAGGTTTCCAAAAAGGAAAAACTGGAGAAATAAATTTTAAAATCCATTAATTGTGCGCTGAAAAAGGTCTAAATTGGTGAAAGAATGGAGAGCGGTTTGTACTGTATTTATCACGCCCCGTTTTCGGGTGTTGTCTTAACCAGTCGCCCGCAAACATCCTTCTCTTTGCATGGCTTTTTGACCGATTATTAAACACATCGTCTCGCTCTTTTTTTCCCCCCGGGGAGAGGGGCCCCGTTTATATCCGAATGTCTCTCTTTTTTCGCTAAAATTAATTGCAAAGTCCTTCCTTCTGGTAACTGTCCAAGCTTATAACCCTCGCAATCCACCACACTCATCCCTCACCCACCTCATCACCACTCATACCCTCCCTCATTAAACTTTCACTCCTTCTCTGTTATGGCCATTCCAACCTCTGTCCCACCACTTCGTCAGATCCTTTTTTTCTGTGGTGACTGGAGGGCAGAAAGAAAAATGATGAATACTCCAAGTAAATAAAAAGTGGTAGGGGGGATTGTCCCCTTCGGGGGGGGGGGGGTGACTGTTTATGTTGAATTAATGAACTCCTTTGCCTGGTTTGGCTCAATGAAACGATCTCCTACTGAGGCGAATGATGGATGGGACAAGGTGAGTCACGGAGTGGGCTGTGAAAAACGAGCTTCTTTTTTTATCGGGACGATATCCCTCTTCGACAACAGTAAACCCTCTCTAGCCCGTCTAAACCCATTGTTGTTAATGCCACGTCCTCTTATCCTTGAAACTTAAGGGCTTATAAATAATAACAATAAAAAAAAAAAACACAACAGAGTTTAATTGAGTTCTGATCTTCTCGTGCGTGGAACAGTAAGGTCTGATAACGCTTTAGAGTGTTGTACGAGAGTGGGTGGATTTCCCTCGTTTATTAATTAATTAAACATTCAGTTCAACTCACACTGCTACTTTGGTGTTTTAGTAAATACTAAACCTGCGTTCGACTAAAGACTAAACACCCTTTCCCCCATCCCCTCACCGACGTACGTTGTCGTACGTGTAAAGTGGAGCTTCACCACTTCCCCTCAAAACTCCTATTTTCTACGTTATCTGCAGGCTTCGGAGAAACCAGGTACGGTGAACGCACAATCTCGACTCCCTCTTTAACTTCTCTCCGACTGTTTTAACCAAGCCCCTCCCCACCGCCACCCATTACAATTGCTGATCTTCGGAGCTAACTGTTCGACACTTCCACAAATAATTAATTAAATTCCTTAATGAATTAGGCTTCATAGAGTTGTGTTTAAACGGGGAGTGAAAACTGTTGAGGGGGAAAAAGAGAGCCTGGCGCATTCAGACAACACTATAGCCCTTTCATGCAGGGCTATAGAGTTTTAATTAAATGAAAAGATTAAAAAAAAGTCCTCAGATTTAGAAGTTTTAATAACGAAAACTCATTTTAAAAAATGTGGGCGTGGTGTTCCAGTCTTTGTAATCGGAATGTAGCGTGTATTACACAAGACATGACCAATTTATAGTCAAGAATGTTTTTAACGGTTCGTGCAGGGGCACCTGTACGAATTTACCCGACCCTCGCCCCACCACATTCCGAAAAGCAAAAAAAAAGTTATTATAACTTTTAGATTCGCAAAATTCAAACTTTATCCAAGAATTTGGGTTTTTCTCGATAGCGGAAGCTATCGACTGTCTATATTGGGCCACGGAAACTGACCGTCTGTTGTCATGAATAGTGCCGTTCGGAATAGTTGTTGATTTCCGAAACCTGGGCCCCTTGCTATTTATTTTTCATTTTCTGCCCTTTCTTTACTTTTGTAATCCCAACCCTCCAAGGAAGGCCATGACCGGTGAGTAACAGACCCAGTAACCAGCCAGTAGCAAAACTCAAACCACAGACAAAACCTAACCACATAACGCCCACAGCATGCCCCCCCCCCCAGCAACCCCAGTTGGAATGTCAAACCTCAGCAAAGCACCAAACCCCAGCTAGCAAAGCTGCAATCAGCAGTGCTCCAATCCCAGTAGAGCTCCAACCACAGTAGAGCACCAACCACAGAAGATATTCAACCACAGCAGTGCTTCAACCAGCAGTGCTTCAACTACAGCAGTGCTTCAACGACAGCAAAGTTCCAACCACAAAAAGCTCAAACCACAGTCAAACTCCAACCAAATAAGTGCTTCTAGCAAAGTTTCTTTCTTCTTCTTTTCTTCCCTTCCTGAACGGCTCAGGAGTAAAGGACCCAGTGATCCTCCCCCCCCCCCGCCAATCATCAGCCCTCACGGCAGCATTCCCTCTCCGGGGAACTAGCTGTCGAACGACAGCCCGCAGGAGGAGGCGGCTCATTGATTATAATATCCTATCACCAGCCACAGCTGCAAGCGCTCGTTCTCCCCCCCCCTCCTGCCAAACCTCCGAGAATTCGGCAGAGCAGACATTCCACAAAATTGGTCTTTTGAGAGCGAAAACAGGAAAATTTGTTTTTAGGACTGTTAAACCCGCAAAATTTGGTTTTAGAGTGGACCAATTTCGCGAAATTGATTTTTGGAAGTGCCAAATCTGCAAAATTGGGGACCCTAAGCAATGTGTTTTTTGGAGTTGAAAATCCCACAAATTGATATTTTATGTCCCAAACCCTCAAGATAGAGTTGTCAATGAGTTAAATACGTTAGAAAGTACGCGAAATTAATTTTTTATACGACCAAACGCCGCTTGTTTGAAGAGCCTCTGATCCAGAACCGTTGAATTGGTTTTATTCGATGCCAAATCCACGAGAAAGTTTTTTTTCTTTCAAGAATTGACGAAATTGGTGTTTTGAAGATACAAAGCTTCAAAAATGGATTTTGAGTAAGCCAAACCCTCAAAATTCTTTTTTTCAAGGTGCCAATCACACGAATTTTTCTTTGACGGCCTAAAGCCGCGAAGCAGGGTTTTTTAATTACTTAAACCCACGAAATTGGTAAATTATACAGAACAAAATTCGTTTTTGAGAGAGCCAAACAAGCGAAATTGATTTTTCAAGGGTGCCAACCAAGCGAGTTATGTTTTTTGACGATCCAAGCCCGCGAAACTGATTTTTTATCTACGAAATTACATTTTTCAGAGTTTCAAATCAATTGATTTTTTTTAGTGAGCCACCCTCGCGAATTTAATTGTTTGTTGATCCAAACAGGAGAAAATGATATTTTTAATCAACTAGCACCATGTGACACTGTCTTTTTCTATTTTTTTTTACAGAACCAAACCCGCAAAATCTGGGTTTCAGAGGGCAAAATCAACGATGAGCCAAACCCGCGAATCAAGAGTTTTAAATGAAATTGATTTTTGAAACAACGAAACCCACGATTTAATAGACACCACGAGTTAATAGGCAATCCAGCAGAGTTGTGTTTTAAAAGAGCCAAACCTACGAAATTGGCGTACTTTTTAACGTATTTAACTGATTGACCCTGACTGCCCTCGGGCTTCTGAAGAGCCAAACCTGTCAGACCCATGAAATTAATTTTTCTAGAGCCAAATCGGAAAGAATAAATGTTTCAACAGCTAAACACACGAAATTGATTTTGCGGAGAGACAAACCTGCGACGTTGGTCTTGGAGCGTGCCAAACTATCAAATGCAATCAAAAAATATCAACTTTTTTGAGTGCACTTGAGGTGCCGCTAGAGTTTCTAGAAAGAATGTCTATATGGGATGGTTCTCATTCCCTGGTAGCCTAATTGGTAAAGGGGCCAGACTAGTAATCTGAAGTTTGCAAGTTCGAACCCTACGCAGAGTGACATTTGAAGCAAAGTGAGAACTCAAAATCAGTAGTGGATCACTCTACACTCTCATGTCCCGGGTAATTAATATCTAATAAATTTAATTATTATGTAAACTTATACCGTACAACATCCTAAAAAATGATAACAGTTGAAAGGTTTCCATACGGGCCAATCACTCACACCCTGTTGTGGTGGAGGGTGGGAGGGGGCTTGTCGTCCAAGGGAAACTTCGTGCCCACCAGGAAAACAGCGCCAAACGGCTCGTCTCTTTGGAAATTTGCCTTTTCAGGAAACGAGAGCACCTTAAAAATGATTAGAGTCATTTTCTCCAACTTGTCCGACCTATAGGCTTTACGCAGTTCATCGACTTGACGACTTCCTGGGAATCTCCGAACTATATGACCAGTCGAAATGGACCGAAAAAGAATATTGTGAACCTTAATTGATCACTTCCTTATTAAATTGGCATTTTTAAAAGTTAAATTGATAATTTGCAGTTTAAGTACTTTTATGGAATATAAGCCTCTTCCTTCCTATGCGCCACATGAACGAAAATTCGCTTAGTTAATTAATTGAGTTAGACGACCCAGTCACGGACATAAAGGGATTACTCCCCTCCTCACCACACCACCCTATTAAAACTGTAAATTCGAGGGGGTGGGGAGCCTGAAATTAAAGAAATTAAATTTCAATGAGCAATTTTTTCTCGGAACTCAAAACAAGTAAATAAATGGTAAGTATTTCATATTACCCCCTCGAATTCACAGTTGTGACTAGGGTGATGCGGTGAGTAATCCCGTTATGTCCGAGACTGGGTCGTCTAACTCAATTAATTGAAAATTCGCTTGTTCGACGCACTTCTGACGGTGGCCGTTGTATTGCCAATAGTTGGCATGAACCTCCTCCAGTATTGCCAATATTAGGCATGGTCCATTATCGCTCCGTCACCCATCCTGCTCTCCACTCTCCAGTCTGACACGAGAAATCCAAATTCACAATATAACGACGAACCATGAAAGTGCCCACGGAGAGGTGGCGAGGGAGGGATAGTGCTCACGGACCCGCAGCATTCTTCTGGGGCCCACGTGAGGTATTCTTCGGCGCTCGGGAGATTTTCGATAGGGTTGACAGGTTAAGTTCATTTTGTTTTTAATTTCTCTCCCCACTCCCACCTAAATCGTCCATATGAAGAGATCATTAGGGCCGTGACGACTTGTATTCGGACCTTCCAAACTCATCGAACTTTCTCATGAGTCCCCCTCCTATCCCTGACCCATCCACAATTTACAACTTCAATCTTTTTAGGCAACTTCCGCATCACTGTTCCAAGAAGATAGTGTTTTAATTTAAAAGTCAAACCACCACCAAACCCCCTCGCCCCCTCCCGAGCCCGTTTTCTCAACCAGCCATGATTGATTGACTGCGACACCCATGTTTCGCTTCTTTTTTTCACGCCTCAGACCCCCACAAACAAGACGTCTGTCGCGCCGTCGTCTAAAAAAAAATTGTTTTTGATAATCTCTCAGTTTTTGCAAAAAATAAAGCATTTTTTCATGGAATTTCCGTTGATGAATAGTGTCTGCTTTTGACTGTGCTCTACGCAGCCCCTTCCTGTTTTTTTTTTTTTTTTCTCACTCGTTCTAAATGACAAGATTTTTCCGGTACTTCCCTCCCCTTCACACACCATCTTTCTCAGTTTTCCCCTTCACTTTTCAATTCTATAAGAAGGGGACCTGACTAATTGAAAGAAGAGGCGCTTAGTTTAACAAAGTTTCGGACAGGTTACCAACTCTGTAAAACCCAGTTTTAAGTTAGCGACAGACTGGCGTTAAGCGGGGTTGAAGGTGAATGCTATAAGAGGTTAGATGATGATAGTAATGGGTGGGGTGAGAGGGGTGACGTGAGAGAAGGAAGCGAGTGCCTGTTATTAAAACATTCTTCCCACCATTAGTGAAACTCTTGGCGCGTAATCGCATTTATACCGGGCATTTAGAGCTGTACCCCTCCGTCCCTACTCATTTACCAACCCATACCTTCCCCTAATTTTTCCTCTTAATTTCGCTTAAAACGTCCATTTTCGTCTTTTAAAATCCTCTTCTGTATTTTATATAATAATCTATGGTTTCCCCAAGGGGGTGGGTTAAATGGATAGGTCAGGTCTTTAACGTGTCACTTATAAAGAAAAAATAATGGGTTAATAAGCTCTACGGTTCGGATTAGAGCCAGTCATAAAGTAAATTACAGGTACACCTGTAACCATCAAAGTGTATCTTTTAAACAGGGGAAAAATTGCTGATCGTTCCCGGTTTCGTACAAAGAAAATAGGGCTTTGAAAGACTAGGGAGTCCAATGTTTTTCTTTCTTTTGCGCGTTCTCTCTTCGCTTCCTCCTGAATTAAAATAGAAAAATGCTCTTTACGGTTTGGTAAAGAAGGCCAATCCATACCAAATTTCGCGAATTCGCTCTTTTGGGATTTTGCTCTTTCAAAACTACATTTCGCGCATTTGGCTTGGTTAAATCACAATTTTATGGATTATTGCCCGTTTCAAAAACGAAATTTCATGGGGTCGGCTTTTTCAACCCCCAATTTCACGGACATTCACTTTTTCAAAACATTTCTCGGATTTTGCTCATTCGAAACCCAATTTGCAGTATTAAAAAACCAAATTTTTTCGCATTTGCTCTTTTAAAAACCAGTCTATACATATAAGAATTATTAAGCCTCGTTGCCACGACACGTGGCCCGACTAGCCTTGTGCGCAATTTGACAAACCTCATGGTTTTCGCTCATTCTTAATTCAGTTTCGCAGGTTCGGCTAATTTCAAAAACTAATTTATTATGATTTAGGCTTTCCTGGGCATTGCTGGTCTCGTATTTCATCGCAGATTGTCTCTCTACCATAACGGGTAGCCGTGAATTGCAAGTTTCGTGGGATACGTAGCCATGAAATTGGAAGTTTCGGGGGATAAATATAAAATTGAGTTTAAGGACTATAAATAGTCACGAAATAGCAAGTTTCGGAGTATAATCAGCATCTAAGTTGCGAGTTTCACGGGCGAAGTTTCGAGATTGAAGTTTCAGGGTTAAAAAACAATGAATTTGTAATTTTTAGAGGATAAGAACCACCAAAATTGCAAGTTCAGGTAGCTACGGAATGGGTGGTTTTGGAGGATAATCAGCCAGAGTGATTTTCTGGTGGCTCAAAAACAACACAAAATTCGCGCCTTATTGAGAAAAATTCGCACTGAACGGCAATTTGCAACTTGCTGACGCAGCAAAAAACCTAGGACAATGCGCTAATATTTGTTGCTATAACTGCGAAAAAGAACTGATTCGTTGTCTCACGATGCAAGTTCCAGACCACGATGAGAAAAAAATCGTCGATTTACGGTCTATGGCGGCCATTCCACGGCTAAAATGTAGAAATAAACGCAAAAGTGTTGTTTTTGGCCCAAGCCCGCGGCTAAAATTGAGAATACACGCTACTTATTCGAGACTGTACAAGTAAAAAAATTCCGGCTAATATTGACCAAAAAAACGCAAAATTAGCAAAAAACGCTATTTCACTACTGACATTGAAAAAAATCGTTAATTCGTAGATAAAGTTTAGGAAAAACGTTAATTCGCGAATACAAATAAAGTAAATTACTGATTCGTGGCTGAAATTGAAAAAGCGCTTTTGGAAGATTCGATGAGGCTTAAACTGAAAAATAGCACTAATCCGTAGCAGAAAGTAGAAAAAATTGCTTATGCGGGGTTAAAATCCTAAAAACAACGCGGCTAAAGAAAGTTAAAAAAAATCACTGAATAGTGCGGCTAAAATTAAGAAAAACGCAATTTTTCTGCTGAAATTGAGAAAAAGTGCTAATTCGCTGCTGAAATGGTAAAAAGGCTAATCCGCTAATCGCTAATGTAAGCGATAGAAACGCTACTGCGCAACCGCGCTGCTTAAATTAAGAACAAGCGCGGATAAAATTGAAGAAAATCACAAAATCCTGACTTAAATTGAAAGAATGCAAACCCATAGCAACAATTATTGAAGAAAAAACACCAATGCTGGGCTAAAATATAAAAAAACGAAGTTAATATTAAAAAATTCACTAATTAGCCCGGCATAAATAAATAAAAAACTCCATTTTTTAGCTCAAATTGGGAAATAGTGTTATCCGTGGCTAAAAATGGCTAATTTGCAGCTCAACTTGAGGAAAACGCCAATTTGTGGCTAAAATTGAGAGAATTCGAGAATTAACAGGTTGAAAAAGTGCTAATTTGCGGCTAAAATTGAGACAAATTTCAACTTACGTCAAAATGTGGAAATACCTACGCCAATTCTTGGCTTCCGCAGGCAACTTTCAGGTTAAAATTGAAAAAAAGCGCCAATTTATGGACATAGGTGAAAAGCCCGCAAATTCGCACTAGAACTGAGGAAAATCGCTAATTCGTAGCGTATGGTAAACAAAAAAATGATAATTTGTGGTAAAAAATAAGAAAAATCCGCTATTTTGGTGCTAATGTTGAGGTAAACACTAAGAAAAACGCTAATGTTCAGCTCAAACTGAGTTAAGCTAATTCCCTGGTCCCTCGAGGAAAGTTAAGAAACATCGCTAATTCACGGGATAAAAACTCTACTTTGCTGCTAAAGTTTAGAAAAATCGCTACTCCGCTACCTCGCTAATCCGCGGCTGAAATTGAGAAAAGCGCTAGTTTGCAGGTAAAGTTCACAAAAAGCACTCATTCACGGCTAAAATGGAGAAATTCGCGGCTTAAACCCACTAATAGTGTGTGGAAATAGCGGTAATTCGGCGAAAATAAGGAAAATGCCTTGGCTAAAATACGAAAAAGGCCTTAGAGGTTACCAATAAGCTACGTCTCCATTTGTGCCTTTTCACGCGCGTCAGAGGCATGCGTCATAGCGCACGATGTGTTGCATGTGAGGAAGGCGCTATTGCATGCTTCAAAAAGCTGGAAGGTTATCAGAAATTTCGTGCACAGCTTAGACGCGTGCGTTGTTGAAAGTTGAAGCGAAAGTTGAAAAGGCGTGTTGAATTGAAAGAGGAAGGCGAAAGGGCACAAGTGGAGACGTAGCCTGTAGAGGTTTATATAGAGATTCCTGTCCCGGGCCCCAATACGTGTAGGTCCACCAGTGCGCTAATACACAGCTTACCTAATCTGCGGAAACACGCTCACTCGCAGGTAATATTTGGAGAAATATCCGGAATGAGAGAAATTACATCATTCGGAGATAAATAATCTGTGAAATTGTAAGTTTCTGGTCTAAATAAACATAATTATATTCACAAAAATGCATGTTTCAGTCTACGTATCCGGGAATTTTATATTTTCCGATCTTTATTTTTTCGAAATCGCAAGTTTCGGGGTTTTTCCTATGTGTTGGTGGAACGCGAGCAAGGCCATGGCAGTGCCCAAACGAATAGCCGCCAAGCTGCAACATTTTTTAGGAAAATACCCGCCAAATCTATTCGCGATGTGTCAAGTCCCACGTCTTATTTTCCGGGAGATTACAAGTTTCTGGTTGAAAAATTCGGCCTAAATATTCGTTATATTGCCAGTTTGGGGCATGAATATACTCAAAGTTGCAAGTTTTCGGTCTTTATTTTCGCGTAAATGCAAACATTTTTTTAATGGACGCAGACCCCGAGCCACTTTAGCGCCTAAAGTCTGACCCTGACCTCTGAAAGCTGCCCACCCTTCTGTCTAGAGCTATCTACGCCCATAGTTGTGAACGAGTGCTTTTTTATCAATTATAGCCGCGAATTAGAGATTTTTCTCAATTTCAGCCACGAATAGGCGCTTTTTCATCAATCACTTAACATCAGCACTTTTTCTCAATTGTATCCGCGAACTAACGCCTTTTCACAATTTTTAGCCGCGAATTAGCGATTTTTCTCTTGGCTGACTATGAATTTTGTGCTTTTTTTCTAGGTATCCTTTGGACACGAAATTGCTGAATTATAGCGTCTTCTCAATTTTAGCTGCAAATATTACTTTTTTCTTCGTTTCAGGCCCGAAATAGCACTTTTAGAATTAACACTTTTTTTCAATTTCAGGGAACCGCGAATGATTGGTTTTTCTCACTTTTAGCCGCTTATGAGCGCCCTTTCTCAATTTCAGCCACGGGCTTGCCACAAACTACACTTTAGCGGTTTTTTCTGTGGTTCTGAGTCGTGGAAGGGGTCACTATAAAACAGCGAATTAATGATTAGTTCTCAATTTTTGTCAAAACTTTATTTCGGGAATCATCTGTTAGCTGATTTTTCCTTTTTTGTCCCTTTCTTATTTTTTTTTATGGATAGGTTATAAGGATTGTTAGAAGTGAAGGTTATAACAAAATTTATTTAAAGGAAACAGTTCAATAAATTCTACTACTTAGCTCTACACGGCCTAAAGTAATTAATGCGTGCACGCCGAATTATTTCAACTATTTGTGTATAGACTTTATATCGATATGACTATTTTATGTGTTTATCAAAATTAGGTGAAGTTGAAGTTTAAGATAGATGAATCGAAAAACGCGAAGGATTTTTTAAAAGACACTGTGGCCCAAGGTATATACCTTGACTGTGGCCCGTATTCAGAAACCAACCTTAACCTTTACGTCTCCTTTAAGCGCTTCAAAACAGATGACACATTTTAATAAACCATCACATTTTTCAACTCCTTTAGTTAAGGCTTTGTAAAGGTGGGTTTCTGAATACGGCCCTGTGAGTGCGATTATTTTTAATGTTTATGTATTCGCAATCCGCGGTGACGATATGACGATGCCGGGGACGAACCGTGTAGAATACGGGCGCTTTAGTTATATTAAATTGAACGACCCACCTCGGTTATTGTGGAGTATCGTTCGTTGAATATTGGTTTTCTGATTACCAAGCCAATGACTGGTCAGCCCTGCCCTCAGGATCGGTGGTCCAACAAGAATCCTCCGTGGACTGGATGGACGTTAGTTGAAGTCCTCAGTTAAAAGAGGAAAGAAAGAAAGAAAGGAAGAAAGGCTGTCCGCAAAGCATGGATGGTAAGTATTGGTTTCTTCAGATATTATATTGCATGAAGACTGTTCGATTTTTCTTACCGTTGCGAAACGCCTATTTTTGTAGGTTATGATCCTAGCGTGGTGGCGTCCGGATGTCGGTTACACGACGATAGACAACGGCAGTTAGTTTCCGACGATAACACTGAGTGTGAAGCTGGTACTGTTTAAGGCTGGGCGTTATTAAACCTGTACATTATTTCGTTGGATGTTGAGGGATGAACTCTTCATACCAGGGTGACTCTTTCCAAGGCGTACGGCTTGCCGGTCGATCGGAGAATGAGTTTCAAGTTTGCTACGCAGCTGTTGATTATTCGTACGGCTCCTCACTGTTGCCAGCTCCTTTTGGAAATGATGTTTGGACTTTGGTGTATTGTTCCAATTTTGGCGGTGTCTTCTTGGCTATCACTTGTCACAACACTCCGCGCGTCATTTCTTTATGCAAGGCTAGGTGAGCCCGTTAGATTTACATTATTTTGTCAATTATGCATATTTTATATTTAAACTGAGATTTATTTGTTATTTACAGGGATTTGGATCTGAGGGATGTGCTAAAATCCTATGGCCATCAATTCCCCTCGGGATGACAGGGGGCTCGTCCCCTGGTCACCCTGACCTATTCCTCATTATTTATGATTTATTATTATTACTTTTGATAATCATTTGTTCATTTATGTTGTACCTCACTCATTACATTACACATCAAATTGGCTAGTTTTACATGTGTATTTCGTCAGCCTTTCTAGCGTCACATAAGCGCTTTTTCTAAACTTTCAGCAGCGTGCCTATCCACAAAGACTGCAAAGTAGCGCGCCTTGTGAATTAAAGCCGCCTAAGGATGTACAGAAATTGGGCATTATCGCTTTATCTCAATTTCAGACGCATGTTTGTCCGTAGGCTTTCCCTTGATAGACTACTCCTGAGTCATGAAAAATCGCCCAAACCCAACGACAAGGCAAAACGTTCAAGGTAACGTGTCATGGTTGTAGAGGCGTTTTAGCCGGGACCGGAAAAAACTGACTTAATTTTGTTGCTACATCCATGAACATAAAGCCTGAAAATTCCCATTTTCCACATTTATGCTTTCCGAGGGCCCTCTCTGAACGGGGACTCGGGTTGGTTCCCCCCTCGCCACTACCTCGGTGCTGCAAACTTCGCTCTATAGTTTTACACTTAAAAACTGATAATTTTAACGTCAAACTACAGAAAAGTGACCCCAGGTACACTAGAACTGGAAGTCCTGTTGAATCTGGATTTCCCGCCGAAAAAGGGGTAATTTTTTATCTGAAACTGATATTTAAACTAAGAAACCGACCAGTGGAGCCCGCGAAAATAGAATCCCATGCGAACCGCATTAATCGACAGTCCTGAAGCCCAAGAAAAACGCTGCGAATTATCGAACAATGCCTTATTATTTCGACTGTGGGTTTATTATTCATCGATGTAGTCAAATCCGGCTTGAAATCACAAGAAAATCGACACCCCACACCCATATGATCCCAAATCCTTTGAAAATCCCCATTTTGGACCCGCTTTTGGCCCACAAAACCCCAGGGAGTTATTTGATCAAAGTGATCAGATGTTAGGACCAACTAGACCTGAAATGGAGTCTATGTGCGAAAGAACGAGTTTTTTCGAGCAATCCTAGGGCAAGATATGGCCCGGACAGCGGACGGCGGACGGACATTTTTTTTTTATTGCAGATTTGGATTCTACGCACTTTGAAACGTAAAACTACAAATTTTGAGGGGGGGGGGTCAAAAATTTTTTTTTGCGATACGATTACAAAGACTTATTATTGAGAAATAATAAGTCAAAAGGTTTTCCAGGATATCGGGCTCAGGAGAGTACAGGAAGCCGTCAAATTACGCTCGATCGGGCTCGAAATTCCGTATTTTTGATTCAAGAACGAGAAATTGTGTTACAGCGAAAGTTTTCATTCCTTTAATGCTGGAAACTTCGTTTTTAAAGCTAAATTGTCAGTTTTTGGCCAAGTAAACGGCAATTTGCAGGTTTTGGAACCTAAAACTATCATGATCTGAATTACGCCAATATGCTGCTGGTCGGGAGGGGGGGGGGTTTTCTACCCGATCCGAACATTCAAGAGCGTCAAGGATACTCTCGTATGCCCTTGATTAGTGCAAAAAATTAGACTGTCCGAGGCATAGGCGAATAAACAGAAGATGGGCGAATTTTAATGGTTTTGGGTGGTGGGGTGGAGGGCATTTGGATTAAAATTGAATTAGGATGCTTGAAAGTATTTATTAAGTTTCCTTCTCAGGAAATGAGGGTCGTGAAGACGAAATATTATCGTCAAAGCTTTCACTTTCTTCAGATCCTTAGTTTATTAAATTCCCTTCATCTATCAAATTTCCCCATTTTCCTTTCAACACGTTCAAGACGCTAAGATCATAACGCAATAAACTAGTTTGCTATTATACATACTCCCCTCTTGCTCTAACCCTTCTCATGACCCTACTCAGTGGCAAATATCGTAAAATGAAATCCTCGCAACTCTGAGCCACTGTTAGACAGCTAAACATTGCTCAGTCGTCGCGCGGAAGGTGCTCCAAACTTGTACAAGTCAAACGAATGACTTGTAGAACTAGGTTTTCAACTTTCTCGTTGACATCTTTCCTTAACAAGTCAACAACAATCTGTTGTCAACAGCGTGGAATTCACTTTCACCCCCTCCCCTCCCATGGTTCATCCACTCTTACCCGTCATTTTCCGTCTTCTATAATAATGCCTTTGCAACTTTGAAAAATATAGTGTTATCCTGTGAGGTGATGGGTGTCTTGGGATTATGGAGCCGGACTCCATAAACAGGGCTGAAGAATAAAACCTTTTATGGTTAATAAATAAGCCATAAAAAAATTTAGTGCAGAAAACTGGCCCTACCCCACCACTCCACACCGCACCATAGTAGTAGTGACTATATCGCTATTTTTCTGAAACTTGGAGTTAATTCGAAGAAGAAATGGGAAAGTTTTAATTTTTTTTTCTTCTTTCCTTACCAGGATAATCCTTCCAAGACGGAATGATAATTTACTTGAAGCACGGAGGGGAATAAAACTGCATCTGGTGCCTCCTTGCACTATAACTGTAAAGTGAGGTGAAGCGCCTTCCACAGGGTAAATCCACCCAATAAAGATAAAACCAGATTTAGTTGAAGGATTTCCACTGGAACTAAAAGAGAGGGGCACCCCAGGGATGCATCTGGGATTACATCGGTTAGCATAGGATTATTCGGGCCTCACTACCCCTTCCCCTAACGCCCCCCCCCCCACAACACACTCATCCATAACAACCCCTTCCCCTTTAATCTTCTTCTTCGATCTGAGTTAAAAGATATAACCGACACAACACTTCAAGCTTATTGATCCCCTCTCCACGTCCCACTCATCTCCCCTCTACCTTGCTTCGCCTTAAAATTCAATTTTCGTTTGTTACGAAAATCCGCTCGTATAAAACTGCCATTTTCAATCGCCGCTTTTCCTTTCCTCTCCAATGTCGGAAAAATCCAGTCTCCAATGAACTGAGCACGAAAGGCACATATTTACTAGACCTTTTGGTCAAGGCAATAAATATACCGAGGACAAAAGGTGAGGTTTGACATTTTTTTTTCTTGTTTTCCTCTCTGGAACGTGACGCGGCAATTACACATTTGAACTCCCTGGGGATCAAAATAAATCCGGCAGGAACTGCCGACAGGAGCATGGCCTTGCATAAACAACTCAATTCGTCATAAAAATGAATATTAATTCGAAGGAACGAGATTGGTTACATTGAGTCACGATGTACCTGACTTCGAAGTATATTAATGATAACACAAGCGCGTCACTTTATACATGGATAGGCACCAACATTGAAGGGGCGAAGAGAGTCGATTTATGTCAATCGGAACTCTAGCTCGTCTGTTCAAAAGGTGGACGAAAAAGAATAGTTAAAAAGTCACCATTTTTCTGGACGATTAACGACATTCATGGTAACAGCTTCTGATCAAAAGAGTGGCCCTTATTCTCTCTTCTTACCATTTTTTTCAAAGGGCCTTCTCCACCCTTGGTTAACCCGCATGAAGTGTCAACGACAGACAGGGTTAAAAGACAAGTTCTGTAAAAACAGAATGTGGGGTTACAGGCGGAGGAAGATGGGGAGGAGGTCTTTTGTTTCTCGCTTCTTTTTATCTTTTAAAAGCTCTCGCTATGAATTAAATGGAGGATAAAAAGTTTTAGTATTAGGCCTCTCTAAATTCGTACTTTAGGTTGGAGTTGGGCATGCAATGAAAGATTTCTGACAATCCGCCTCTTCATTCCATTGTGCACGTCTGGTCCATTAATAATTCTAGTTTTAAGTTAGCACAAATGTCTACGTCTACACTCCCTTAGTACCGGTATAGTCAGCGTTGTGAAAATAGACTGTCGAAACAGAAGGGCGTGAGGGGGGGGGGTCTCCTTTACAACCGGCGCGCGGCGCGTCCGTGAAAGAAAAAGCGAAGCTTATGACGTAGACTTCCCTTCCTCACCATCACCCCATGGGGGCGAGTACTAAATGACCTTGTCACTGAAGGTAATTGGATTTTGACAAATTGCTCCGGGATTTCTTCTACGGAGACCATGAAGCCCCCCCCCCCACCATCCTTCCATCACGACCGCCCCATTCTTCCCACCACCGTTTCTCTTCAAGCTACACAGCGCGGAAACTCGGAAGCCTAAACTTTATCAAATGAATCACGTAGACCAATAAAAAAAAGTTCAACCCTCATTCTCGAGGAGTCCTTCCCAATCCTTCTCTTCCTCACCCCAGTACACTTACCCGACATTATTCAACCCTCTTAGTTCTTTATTCTCTCCGTACTTTTTTTTCATTGTTAGAAGTCTCAAATGATTTGCTCCTCCTTTCTTTGTAGGCAATTTTTCATGGATATTTTAATAGGAAAAGGAATATGTAATTAGTTTAAAAAAGAAAAGACACTGTTTTTTTTGTTGTTTTCAATAAAACTGCCCATCGTAAAATCCCATTAATTGACCCAAAAAGTGATAATTTATCCCCGAAAAAGAGACCGCAGTGAAACTTTTATAAATAGAATAGGTACCTATTGCTAATGCGATGTGTTTGACACTGACAATGAGAGGTGTTCGGTACAGCTCCCTCCGAGGGCTCTTCATAAAAAATGAGACTCTATTTAGCTGGAATTCTTGAATGCGTCATGACTCGCTCTACATGCACCGCGGATAATCGTAAAAACACGGGTCAAGTCTCCAGCATGTATTGTTCAATCACTTTCTATTGAAAATTGCTTTTTTTGGCACAACATAGGTTGTTCATTAAAAAAAAGAGGCTCTTTACCACGCCACCGTCACTAGCCCACTAGATTTTGGGGACGACCCTACCCGAGAAACCGTCGAGAATAGTGGACTCCTCGAGGAAGTCAGCTCAGACACCTTAACACCGCCTTGTCAAAATTATCCCGGCACATGGTCTGAAACGTGGCCTTTCAACACCTGCCTGACGAAGGCGCATTTCCCAACCCCGCAGAAGCAGAGCTTAGTCACGCTGATGATCAATGGCCGTGGGATGCTCTTTACTCAAAAGTGCGAATTTTAAGTTTTGACCATCTCACTTGAGAAATACCGACTAAAGAAGTGATCCTACGAAGAAGTCCTGAGGGACGAAGTTGTAGTAAAGATGAGCTTCAATTTAAGGTAAAATAATAGGGCTCTAAAATTGAAAATAATGATTTATCCTATTTTCGTTTTTTCAAGATAACTGGTGAACTACTGGAGCTACAGAGCATCACATGGGCTCCAAATATAGCACATTTGGTGTACTTTCATAAGTATAATAGTAATCTTTTTCGTAAGATGCATTTTTGGGGAGATATAAGCCAAAATCCAAAACAAGTGTGAAAGTTTCGAGGTTTTTCGACCACCCTGAAGTTAGCACAGGGTTTCAAGCTGCAAACTTGGATTTAAACTAGTGGTACCTCCCCTGACAACGTACGGAAAATTCAGATTTACCGGATTTTTTGCAATGTTTGCACTTTTTTTTGTCTAGAATGACTGGCGTATTAGACGGTTAGGGGAAGCCGTCATCGGAATCATGCTTCTTGCTGTTTCTCCTCTTCTAATCAGAATGTTCTTTCTTGTGCCTCCACATGATGTTCGTCTTCCGACGAACATTTTTATAGGTAATTTTTATGGTGCTAATCACTCACAGTATTGAGACACGCATGTCCCTTCCGGTAGGCACAAATGGCTGAGCACTTGATCCCGACTTTTCTATAGGAAATGTAGTTGAGCGATATATTTTCCAGGTGCTGGAGGCTGAGTGGTGTGAATGTGTATCGAACCATGTGGGGCGCATTTTCATCCTAATTGCTCCGCGTTGATCTGCCAGTCCTTTTACATCTGCACCTTCAAGAACATCCTGAAATAATGTTAGGGAGCGGCCAGTTCACTTGGGGGCAACGTTGCCAAGTTAAAAGAGTTATTTGAGAGGGCTCTCTGGAACAGAAAGAATCTCAGTTCGTGGACAGATGGCCATCTGTTGCCTGAGTAAACTACTGCAATGAACTTCGTTCCAGCCTCAGCATTCCGGTGAGGAGTGGCTTACTTATGATCGGAAAAACCCGAGGCAACATTGAAATGATAATTTTTGGTAAGGGTGTTGGTAAATTTGACGCAACGTAGAATTTCATGCTTTTTGAAAACAGAAGCGGTGATGTTTTCTGTAGGATGCGAATTTTTCGAGTTAAACGCGAAAAACGGAAAAAGGTGAGAAAATTTTGCGGTTTTTAGGATCTAAAATCTGAAGCACAACCTAGAAACCGTCGCAAACTCATAAATTTGTTATTCAGGACCCGCAAGAGATACTAAAACGAGTTCTAGCTCTCGAGCAACAATTTTTAGGTGCTAGAGCACTAATTTGCCTGGACTATCGTTATATGGAAGCAATTTTGCGCGCTTGAAAAAAACGATTCGCAAGGTTTCTCTCTCTCTCGAAAAGCCGTTGAGCGGGTTTCGTTTACTGAAAAAGCTATTTCGTGGTTCTTGCTCACAAAAAGCAATTTTGAGGGTTTCGCTCCCTAAAAATCCCAAGTTCGTGGCTTTTACTCTCTAAATAGTTAATTTTTACTTGGTATAAAAGCAATTTTGCTTGCCTGGAAAGCAGTGCAGGGGTTTTCCGCACTGAAAAGTAATTTCGCTGGATTCTCTCATTCGAAAAACAATTTCTCAGAGTTTGCTCGCAAACGTGTGTGTGAAGACCCGAATCCACGAAAAGCTTCGTTTTTTGTCAAATAAGCATGATTGTACCAACGAAGGGACCAACTAATTGCCTCATTGCCTGTGACGCACCCGTTTTTGGCTACTTGTGCACGCGACGTGGAGTGGTCACTTAATCGAAAACTCAAAAGTGCAAGGGAAGAGCCTCCACTATACTAGGCCACTTTGGAGCACAGAAAATCGACCGAAACTAGTGGCAAGGCAAAACACTCATTTTTGTTCACTTTTGGGATCTATGTCAGTCTCTTTTGGTGCATTTTGATCGGGACCGACTGCATTTTTCCATTGAATTTGGTCTGAGGGACTCTCGGACAGCGAGAAACAAAAATGTGACGTTCCTGAAGTTGCCGATATATTTTTTTGGTGGGTCTCATCTGCTTAAGGAAATGGGGACAATTTCACGCCCCCTCCCCCACCCTGGAAATCGCTTGCGCCCCCCAGGTTGAGAATCTCTGTTCTAGGGCGACTCATGTCATGAACCGCTTCCAATTAAAATCCATGTGAGATGAGCGCAAGTTTCGCAAAAATGACAAAAATAAAAAAATTGACTAATCCGTGTATCCAGGGTGTTTTATTCGCGGGGAATCCGAAAATCCTACGCTTAGTCCACCCTTTATGACAAAGCTGCCCCCTTCTGGCATAATGAGTGGCGACGCTCTTCAGTGGTTAAACCCCATGGAATTTATTTGACCAGACCCGTAAATTTCGTTTTTCAGAGAGCCTTCGCGAAATTGTTTGTTGTAGTTGTTGTTGTTTTGTTTTTTTTTCAGTGATTCAACACTTTGAACTTTGTTTTTTGAAAGTCCAAATCCACCAAATTGGTTTTATCCGAAGCCAATTTTTGGCCCGACTGGCATGCAGCCGAGAGCGACTGGGATGTGGTGGAGAGTATTCGGCGTTGTCGTTGGTTTTGGTCTAAACATACCCTTCCCATCCCACCGCCCTCAATTCCGCAGGAAACCTATTAAGTGTCACTTGGGGGTTTCACGCAATCCATCTGCCCATCACTTTGAAGCTATGCCCAGACATAAGTAGCTAGCTGCGTTCTGGAAAACCTGAACTCTGTTCTAAATAGTGGCTCCAAAAACTGTGGACTCACCTGAGCTATTGACCTACGAAACTGACAGTTTTCGGACTACTTTGCCGGGGAAAATCGATATGTTCACGGTCATAGCTCTCAATCAGAAACCTCGGAACAATTTGACAGACATAATATTGCGAACGCTTTGGAATTAAATGACGAAAAAATGAACCCAATCAACTTACCTTTCACAGCGAGAAGGAGAGAAGTCAAAATGACAGATAGAAGTGTTGTAGGAAATGACATGTCTTGAAAGATCGCTAGCGAGATTCCATTGTTTTCAAACTGGGTCACCTGGGGAAGGGGAACAATAAAAAAAATACATTACTTATAGTCTATTCTGCACTTCTTTAAAAACTCCATTTCTGTAATCTTTTTATTGCGTTAACTCACACAATAACTTATAAAAATGTGAAGAAGCTTCCCCCTTTACCCTCCCATGTTTCACAATCGTTTCTATTTTGTAGTACTTTGTGAACTTACTGAGGTTTATAAAAAAAAACAAAAACTTCTTTAAAATAAAATGTCCCAAAAAAAGGTGAGAGATATCATGATTGAAAAAAACGGCGAGCATTCAAAACTTCTTATACTTCATGCAATATTTGAAAATCCTGTTATTTTATGTAAATTTGCGAGCGCTTTTACACGGATTTTAATTGGTCATTTGACTCGATCTGATAAGGTGGGGGTGTTTTTTGGGGGTCGTGGAATAAACGATAACCTCCCTCCTCCACTCTCTTGGAATGTTGGTTGGGTGGAGAGGGGATGCAATTAACAATGATCGATTTCGTGTTTTAAAGCGACGTATTTTAGCGCGTTTTAGCGTGACTAATGTATTTTAGACCCACCTGTGGGATGAAACAGGAAAGATCACTGTTAGACTGGGGGGGAGGGGGCTGATGACACGAGAAGAACTTCCTCTTTTTTTTTTTTCGAGGGAGGCGTCTTTTTAAGCTATTAGCAACCCTTAACCCCAGCCCTGACACTAGTCTTCCCGAAACCCCTCTCCCCTTTTTAGGGCACTCTGGAAGATAAATTAAACGATGACTCTCATCTGGCAATTTCTCTTCACGATTTTCTCAGAGCATTATTCTACTCAAGTTTTCCAGTAGTTGGACTCGCCGGCTTGAAAAATTATATCCACTCTCGGGAAAGAGAGAGACAGAGAGCGTGAGAGTGAGACTCAGATTTAATCAATAAAAAGCTCTTTTCCCTTATACTCCGTGGAAACGACAGAATAAATAATTTACGCCATTAAATATTGTCATGTCCAGCAAGATTGATAATTCATTTTCAGTAAATAACAACAAAACTTAAAGAATTGAGCCCTTATGGTGATAGTGGTTGGTGGTTCTTTGGAAGAAACGGCATAATTTGGTGGTGGTGGTAGCTCGAAGTTGAGCCACAGAAAAGTGGGAAAGGCTCTTGGTTTTCCCCTCTTTCCACTGTGTAAGTATTAAAGAAAAAACGAGCATCCAATACACGACCCCCCCCCTTTCTCAATCCACCATACTCCAAGCACCGTTTGGTGAAACCCGCCGTTCCATCTGTTCATACAGTTTTGTTTTTACAGCAGGCAGTAAAGTCTTATCGAATTACAAATGTCGGAATGGAATAAAGGAGTACGGAAGGGGTGGGGGTGTGGCGAGGGTGAAAGAGAAAAAGAGACGGAAATCGGGGCTATTTGTAGGTTTATGCCGAAAATTAAATAAAACTTCTTCCTCCTTTTCTTCGAAGATTTCCGTCATTGCATTTTGTTGCTGACGGGGGAGGAGGGGGATGATGAAAGTAAAGAGGACGTGGAAAGGACGTTATTTTCATCGTTTGAATCTTAATTTTTCTTAGGAAATTATTGCTTTTTCAAAAACTCTTGATTGGAAGGCTAGTTGAGTGTGGTGGTGGTGGTGGTGGGGGGGCTCTTAACATTTCTATTATTAAAAGTTCTATACAAGAGGCCATGACTTTTTAAAGAGGGGAAAGAAGTTCTTTTTTTAAGACTAGCCTACTTGTTTTTCCGTAGATATCGTATCTTTAAGAGCGAAATCATATTTATATTCCAATCCCGATTTTGTTCGCGGTATCAACCGTCTGGGCAAGTTTGTAATTTCATGGTGACATAAAATAAAACCGCTGAACCGCTTTGCATAAGCAGTTTCTCCCACTGCTGTCAGTCGTATTCGATACCCTTTGGGAAGGGTTTTGATACTTTAACTCCAGGCGTTGAATATTGGTTTGTTACAGGGACAAAACTTAACGATTTCAGAGGGACATGCCTCCTGTGCCGTCGACTAATAAGCCTACAACTTTCAGGAGAAAAGGTAGGTAATAAGCAATGATAGGAGGGTTTCCTAAGAGATTGGGAAATTAATTAATTCTTGAAATTCTTCCACTCATGGCGAATGGAAATGAGCTAAAGGTATCAAAACAAAAAAAAAACGTCGTAATAACTCCAAGAGACACGCCCATCTCTCTAAAGACATTCCTGATAAAATGAAATTTCCCTTCTGGGGGCTTAAATGAGAGAAAGATTGCTATAAAGTGATGAACGAGCCGGGGGGGGGGGGGAGGCTCCAGACAGTCCGAAGAATCTTCACCAATATTGGTTGAAGTAGTAGAAACTGAAGAAAACAACAAGAAGAAAAAAAGACAGAAGTAGGGATTAGATAGGTTCGCCTGTGCTTCAAAATGGAAATGGGAAAATGTCGAACAAAAAGACAAATCCTGTGGAAGTCTGAGAGTGGGATGTGATTGAGAAGGAGCTATAAGGAAGGAGGGGTTTGTGTCCAATTACGTTGAAATGGTTTTAAACAGTTTCAGCGCTCTCTAAATTCTTCATCGTCCTATCCCTTCTGACCGGTGAGAAAAACTTCAAATTTTTCAAGAAACGACTTACTCGTTTTGGGATTCTGTCGGGAATTCTCCCCCCCCCCCACACAGTTCTCCCCTTCACCAATGTTCACAAGAGAAGCTGTTGAAGTGTGTAGACGGTGCAGGTTATGGTGAGTATGTACGGTGGGAGGAGGGTGCGGAGACGGAAATTCGCGGAGAGGTTTCGATGAATGAGGCACTGTGTATGCAGTGGGTGTCTCGCCGGTGTCGGAGTAAATATATCACTCTCACGCTTCTGTAGACTAGAGAGAGTGTGTATGTGTGCGAGAAACCATTCCCCCCCTTTTCCCCGCCACCCTGATACTTACTCGCTCGAACTTTTTCAACAGAACACGAACACATAATGGTGTGTGAGAGAGGTAGATGGCATCATATACTCACCCTCTTTAGAATCAACAAATGGGAGAAGGGAGATCGTCATTGAATAATTCGCTTGAGACTATTTTGCATAAAAAGCTTTCTTTAAACCACAGAGTACAGGCAATTTTAATAATGACATTTCTCACTTTCCTTATTACTATAAGTAACGTTGAATGGAAGGATAACACGACCAAAATCTTCCATTGAAACAAAAACGAGGGATAATAGAGGCTGAATCAATGCACGCAGGTACATATTTCTCCAAAACAATCAAAACAAAACATGAATCAAAAATAACAACAACACGAAACGGGCGGTGGTGTTGGGTGGGGGTGGGGGTTCGAGAACGGGCTTTAAATAGCGGTGTAACACGAAATCCACGCGAAGGTATAAAGATGCCGGTTCTAAGGAAAAAGAGCGGGGCTTGTTGTGAGTGCGATGATGGGAGAGGATACCCCTAAACTCGGTAACCAGGTTTTTCAATTTATTTCCGAGGCTTGTGTTTGTATGGACGTGGTAGGGAGGGGAGCGTGGTAAAAAGGAAGGAAGAGGAAAAAAAGGGAGGTAAAAAGGAAGACTCATAAGTTCGTAGGCTTTTACCAATGTGAAAACTTCTGATTCCTGAAAATGTCTTGTGAGCATTCATATTGTTGGTGCCCTATGCGAGTTAAATTAATTAACTTGTTCATTCAACTGTGCTGCCGAAAGGAAAAAGCACTAGAATTCTCACAAACAAGAATGGTTCAAAGGCGAATGTAAATCAATTCAACTCAAAAACATAGACTTTTCCCATTCTGAAACGTTTAAAATTACGATAAGGCTAAATTTATATTTATTTGATTCGTATTTACAAGCAGAACGCCTCCTCTCAAGTTACTACATTCACGTTTGTCCCCGATTCACGATTCTCTTCCTTATCACCGAAACACTCAGCGTCTTCTGTCCCGCTTGCAGTGTTCCCTAATGTTTGACTCACCTGCACCTCCATCCTGCGAACAGTGCTACGCGTTGTACAACCCAACAATTCGTCGTAGGTGCGGACCGTTCGTTCGTAGCTAAAAATGAAATGAGCGTTTACGTTATAGGGACACAAAGCGTATAGGAACGAGTCTACCAGTCCCTGGACCCCATCCATGGCTGTAAAAAGGGCATAGAGAGGGGTTAACATATAGTTTTTTTTGTGTTTTTTTATGTAAAATTTGGGGGAGTTGGGGCGTAATTAACGCTTATAGATCAAATCGATTCAACGGTTGAGCTTAGTTGTTTAAAAAAAAGATAGGCTACAACCCTCAAGAATTACTGGGTCATGCAGTACGAGCATAACTTTAAGTATTATTTGTAAGTGCGTAAAAATCTTTGGGAACTGGTGGAAAAGCCATCGTATGGGACGACTTTTTTGGTGTCTTATAATGGAATTCTAACCAGAAATGTCCAGTTTTATCGCCTAATAGCATTTCATCATCGCTAAAATAATAGTCGCGTAGCCCAAAAGTCCGGTTTCAGAGAATCGAGGCCGACGATTCGGGTTCTTCCACAAAACTGGCCCGTTGGGTGACTAATTCATCGCCAAGTCTCCAAGTTTGGTGGTCGCTGGAAATGCATGTTCCTTGGCGAAACAATTACATTGATGTACTCACGAAGTCACGATGACCCAAATTGTTGGCTGATAGTTCGCTAACAACTCCACTAACAAGTTGTTAAGTGGAGTTCACTTTGTTTATTTGTGCTGATGAAATGAACATATGGCTGAGGGTTCAATAATCTCCTTGAATTCTTCGAAACAATTACATTTTCTGGATTCACTTCCCCAGTTATGTGGGATTCCTTGTAGCAAAACTCTCCAATTAGGCGACCTTCCTATCTTTTGAATACGGGTAAACAGATAATCTTTTATTTGACAGTTTCCTGCTTGAATTTGTCAGAATGCACAGTCAAATTAGCAGTTTTGCGTTGTAACGACTGGTTCCCGTGACAATCAGTTAAATTTTGAGGCATTGTTACACTCGTAAAGCTAACCAGTCGTTGCCTTATGTAAAATTTCAACTTTTCTGGCTATGTTTTCTACCATTGCCGGGAAAGATTGACCTTCCTGTGTGTTTTGAAAGAAGAGGGGAGGGGTTGTCTATTTTTCAAGGCAATTTCAAGGGTCTTAACGAATTAGTGTCATAACTATTATAAATTCGGTGTCAAAACCACTCGAAATTAGACTTATGAACATCCACGCCCCGGAAATTTGATTTTTCAAAGAGAAAAATCTATACCAACAACAAAAAATGGGTTTTCAGAGCTAAACTACCGAAACTACCGGGTTTTTGAGGGTGGCAAATCCGAGGAATTATTTTTGGTTTTATTGACTTTTGAAAGAGCCAAATCAGTGAAATTGTTTTATTAAGGATCGAAGTATGTAAAATTTGGGTTTCTGAGTGAGATAAACTCACGAAATTTTTTTTGTTTTTTCTTCAAAAGCCAAGCCATTGAAGTTGATTATTTCAAGAGCCAAGTTCACTTTTTTATTTAATTAATTAACAAACCCGGCTTGTCCCTGGTAAAGCCGAACCGGTGAAATTGATTTTAAAAGCGTAAAACCAGCGAACTCACTTAAAATGAATTAACAAAAACGGCAAAATTTGGGGGAGTGGCTTAGGAGCCAACCCCAAGACATTTGGATTTTCCAAAAAGCCTGACCAACAGAATAAGTTGTTCTACCCGTGAAATTTATTCTTGAAAAAGCCAAACCGGCTCAAATTCGCAAAATTTGGATTTTCAAAATGCAAAAAGCCAGCGATATTGGGCTTCCAATTAGCCAAACTCTTGAAGTTTGGTTTTCGAAGGGGCAAAACCCGCAAAAATTAGTGTTTTTGGTAGAGCGAGCATACGGTGACCAGATGTAAAAGTTGTTTCTGAGGACGCCTGGCACGAAAAAGTAGGACGCTTGTGTTGGAATGTTGGACACAACATTAGGACGCCTAAAAATCAGTTTAATGTTTGAAATTGTTGTTGACTCGATTTGAATGAGCCAAATTCGCGAAATTAGGGTTTGAAAAAGTGAAAATCCGCAAAACTTGAGAATTGTATAAGGGAAAAAATGACGGAATTTGGGTTTTGTATAATAAAGTCAAATTCGGCAATTTGGTTTTTGAAAGATCCAAATTATAGTTTCCTGAATTGGCTAATTCACCTACGAAACTGATTTCAGTAAGAGCAAACACCACGATGTATGGTTTTGAAAAGCATGAAAATCCTAGAAATTAGCTAGAAACCGCTAGAAATTAGCGGTTGTACAAACAAACGTGAAATTGGTTCCGAATTTGAAACACTTGGTTACGAAAGAGCGAAAATATCCAGCGACATTAATAATATTGGGACGTGAAAAAGCCTAAATCATGAATTTAGTTTTTTGTTCGTTTGTTTTTGCCAAATTAGTTTTTCCAACTAACCAAACCGGTCAAACTTATAGCGTTTCCCATTTGCACAAAATTCTGCAACGCGGCAATGCATTTCCATCCGTCTTCTCGAGGAACATATGATTTAATTAAGAGTGGACGGGTGGAAATGAACTGCCCAAATGCAGAAATTTTGCAAATGGGAAACGCTATTACTTAATACTAACCAAAAATTCGGTTTTATAGGAGCCAACTCCACAGAATTGGTTTTTGAATGAGCGAAAACCAACAAAAATTGTTTTTGAAGGAGCAAAACACACGAAATTTTGTTGAAAGAGCGAATCCCACGAAACTGGGATTTGAACGAGACGAATCTGCAAAATTCAGTATTGAAAGAGCAAAAATCCACGAATTTTGAGTTTTAGAGTCCGGAGTAGAGGGAATTTTATTTTTGAAAGTGCCAAGCACGCGGGATTGCTTTTGAATCAGTCTGGGGGTAAAAACGGTGACTGGGGACGATGCGGCTCAGCCCCGCCGATTTCTTTGAAGATGAAAGTGAAAGATATTTAGAGTTCGACCTTTGTAACGTCGACGGGTTTTAACCAGACGTTATAAAGTTGAGACTGAAAAGTAGGACGAAAAAGAGGTCACTTGCGAGCTCTTTCCGGACACCAGTCTGAAAAATGAGCCCGGACGTCCCCGACGCTTTCAAAAAGTAGGACATGTCCGGGAAAAGTAGGACGTCTCGTCACTTCAAGCATGCCACAATATTTTTGCAAACATTTCTTGCAAGAACATCTTTGGTAGGGGGAGAATGAATTATTGGAATGATTGAGCCGAAACCAAGAAATACGTTATTTTGAGTACTCAATTCGGCGTAGAAGGATTTTACCAGGATTTAACCCAAAATGGCATTGTTAACCATCACTTTTTCCCTTGACGGAAGAGGGTAAACAGATGTCTTACCAGGGGGGGGGGGAGGGATCCGGCTATCCTCATGGCATTGATGTAGAGGGCCAAGCTCCACACTTGACGGCATAGAACACACAACAACATCCCAAACATACTAAAGAACAAGGGGTGGCGTGTCTTGGAGCACCTCACTCCTAACTGTAGAATCAGTGGCGTACCTTGTTGAAAGTGCGCCCTCCCCCCCACGACCAAACCAGCTTTTGACGACCCTTCGTCTCATATCAGTTCAAGCTTAGGAATAAATGAGAAGGGCGAGATTTTGACGTTTTTTAAAGTAATTCCTCATCACAATATTTCACGTGTAACGCTACCCGGAAACATTGGAATCGGGTGAAGGTGAAATATGGGATTTCGGGACTTTTTTAAATGTTTTTTTTTTGGGGGGGAGTCGGGTAGTGACTGTTGGCGTTGTGGGTGATGTCTATGACGATTGGCGCTACATGCTGATGTAAGTCGCCGGAGATTGATAATGGGACGCATGTGGCCGAAACTAGCCACGTGAAAAAGAGAATAAAATATTGTTGAACAGAACTCGTTAATTTATAAAACTATGAAATATGGGATGTTCTCGTCGCGTAAAATAATTCATTGGTACCAGTTTCGGGTGACTGCAGCCAATTTCAACCGTATAAAACCAAATCAAAAATTGATTAATACAAATTAAAAACGGTCTGCTTGATCCACTAATTAGCTTTTTTTTCTAATTAACAGGGAGTGAGCGCTTTATCTTGACTTTAGCTGGGAATTGGCGGTTTTTCCTGTGCAGTTTCTGCAAGTTTTTCCAAACATTTCCGTTAATAAACGTTTTTTTTTTCGATTTTAACATCGAATTATTTCGTAGTTTCATTCGAAAATCTTTTACTCAATTTCAACCCCAGTGAATCAGCTGCTTTTCTCAGATTTATCAGTGAATTTTTTCCCCCTTCATTTTAGCCGTGAATTTACACCTTTTCTCCATTTTAGCTGTAAATTACCGGCTTTTCTCGAAGCTCTTGCCCCAACACTAGCACATTTGCACGCCTACTCAATTTCAGCCTCCTATTTTCGCATTATCTCTGTATTAGCAGCGAAGTTGCCATCAGGCCCTCAGGCCATGGTTGCCTTGAGAATTTTTTTGTTTATCTTCCCCCAAGTTTGGAGGCAAATGAGCCCATCTTCTTAATATTATAGCCGGGAGTAGTAAAATTGCAGTCATCAAGTTGCCTCAAGAAACCACGAATTGGGGGTATTTCGCGGTCGCAGTGATTAGCCTCAAATCAGCAATTTTTCTGAATTTTAGCCGTGAATTAGCGTTTTTCTCTGTTTTAGAAGTCGATTAGAACTTTCCTCAATTTTAGCTGAGAGTTAACGTTTTTCTCAATTGTAGCCCTTCAATCTAGGGGTTTTTTATTAGCATTTTTCTCGCTCTATCCGCCAATTAGCGATTTTTCTGAATCGTAGATGTGAAAAAGCGTAGTTCTCTGTTTAAGCATCCGATTAGCATTTTCCCTCAATTTTAGCCGTGAATTAACGTTTGTGCCAATTGTAGCGACAAATTGGCGATTTTTCTCAATTTTTACCATGAATGTGCCATGAATTAGAGCTTTTTCTCCATTTTAGCCGTATGTAATTTTTTTAACTTTATTCGTTTATTCGCGTTTTGCTACACTTTATTCAAAATTTAGCGCTCTTTCTTAATTCATCTGCTAATTATCGGTTTTTCTCGATTATGCTATGAATTACCGGTTTTCTTAGTTCTACCCGCCAATTAACACTTTCTCTCAATTTTAGCGTCATTTTGAATTTTTTTCTGATTTGTCTCAATTTTATACCTGTGATTAGCTTTTTGTTTGTTTTGTTCAATTCGTGCCGTGATTTGGAGCTTCTCCTAGCCATAAAGTTGCCTTTAGAAGCCGCGAATTGGTGTTTTTATAATATTAACCACGAATTAGCGTTTTTATCACTTTGTAGCCTCGAATGGGCATTCATCTCAGTTTTAGCCGTGAATTAGGGCCGGATCGACAATGTCCCTTTAATAGTGGTTAAGGGTTTAAAAGATTTTGTACACAAAATGGTAAATTATGATTGGGGTATAAGCTCTTAAGCTCAGCTTAGGGCTAAACGGAACTTTAAATCCATCTGGTCGACCCGGACCTTAATGATTTTTTCTTACAATTTATCCAAGAATTAACGCTTTTCCCCAATCCGAGTCAAGATGTCAATTTTAGTAGTGAATTGCCGTTTTTTCCATATCAGCTATTGCCAAACTCCGAGCTAGCTGGCGGCAATTTTGTGAGGTGTGTCGGTGGGGGGGGGGGGTCCCATAAGTTTGGGTCGTTCCTTTTTAAGAAATCTGCGACGCCTCATTGAAACCGTTTCGGCGCCCCTGAGATGGTCTGTATGATGACTGGCGGAGAGATGGATCATGCGATTTGCCGACGGTAGACATGAGAACTTTTGCCTTCTTCTTCTAGGAGAAAGGAAATGGAGTGTGGCATACGTCTAGCTGGAAGGACCCGGCTGGCATGTGGCCGGGATGCCTAGTCACAACATCCTCAGTCCCCTGTTTCACTCTCAGGGATTGTATCTATCCTGGTGAGCCAGATCCTTCCTGAATCCGTTTTGTCGGGTCGGGTTGATAGCCGTTAGTGGCGGGGGGGGGGGCGTAGTGCAGTTCACCTCCCGCTTCCTACAAGGGCGGTCATCAGCTCCGTACTCGGCTCGAATGCCGGGAGACCTGGACCGAGTAGCTCTGGTAGCTTAAAGTTTGAAGTCGAAACGGAGACTGGTCCCGCGAACGTGGACCGTGCACTGTTCAAGCACTTTCACATCTTTACCGGGCGCCTCTCAAGTCTGCCGGGCAAATCCCGGCATTTAATTTTTTTATTAGCATTGTATTTTCTTACGGGCGCTTGAATTAATTGCCGATATGATTAATTTTTTTGCCAGGAATTTTCCATTCCTTTAATGGCAGGGGGGCGGGGAAATGAAATGACCGCCGATGGAAGGCCAATAGAAAGCAACTAGGCCCTCCCTTTAACCGCTCGCCCCCCCCCCGCGAACTTGGGGCCAATCGTTACGCCTCTGTAGGTGTACGTGTAGGGACGTTAAATTCAGAATTCCGCAATCTTGCTGGCTAAAAACTCTTAGTAGGCACACTTCTAAACGAAAAAATGAAAACTTCAAGTTCCCCACTATTAAATTTCCCACTTTGCATGGGTCGTGATAGGCACTATCAACAATGCCTGAAAACAACCAGGCACTGTTAGAAGTAATGAAGAAATTTCCAAACTTTCCTAGCAGGGTCAGGCATTGTGAACAATGCCTAGGCATTTCCTACAATGCCTGATTTCCCACTTTGCCGGTAACATAAACACAAAATTGGGTTAAAGGGCAAATCCTGAATATTGTTTTTGTTTCAAAGTGCGATATCCGCAAAATCGGTTTTTTGATGGCGTGAATCCCGTGAAGTTTGTTTTTCAGAAGTGAAATGCGTCCAAGTGAAAACTTGTATAATCAAGGAGCCGAACGGCCGAACCACATAATTTTTTAAAGAAACAAACCCACAAAATTGGGTTTTCGACGAGAGAAACTCACAAAATTGGTTATTGAAGGAGCCAAATACATAAAATTGGGGTTTCGAAGGGCGAAACTGCGATTTTGTGAAGGGCGAAGAACGATTTTGTTTGTTTCAAAGAGCCAAACCTGCGAAATTGTTTTTTTTTTCCTTGAGCCAAACCCTCGAAATTTGTATTTTTCAAAGGGCAAGACCACAGCATTTTTTGTTCTACGGAGCCACTAACTAATTTCTGTGACGTGCGAAATCGGTTTGTAAAGAGCGTCATTAGCGAAAAAGTGGATTGTCAAGGTGCCAAAACCTCGAATTTGAATGAACCACAGGAAATTCAGTTTGTTGAATTAGTCAAACCAAAGAAATCAGGGATTTTCGAGAAGCCGAAAACCGAGTCAAAATCACGAATTTTGGGCTTTTCAATGAGCCAATGGCCCACGAAATTGTGGTTTTAATGAACCATGAGGTGGCATTAAGCTGGTCATCAGCATTCATAGGGCTGGGGTGAAGTAAATTATCTAATACCTGTTAGCGAATGGAAAATTGACGTCGAGGTCATTCATTACAGACGGTGAATTTGGTTCTTCTTTTTCTGAAATTTTCAATTGTTACTATACGGTCATTAGGGCAATCTTGGATTTATCCCAAAAAATCATTCTGGAAACGTTCCGATAGGTGCCAATAGTGAAATTATGTTTGTGTCCCATGGCAGAACGATTCCAAAATGGACAAAACTGGTTCAATCGAAGGTTATTGAACCGCATTTTAAGGTACCTGACGTCTCATCGGTGATTGTCTGGCTTTTGTAAACGTTTGAATCCGTTAGCCACGACTTTATTCTGGCGTCACATTTCTGTTCGAGTGATTTGGGTATCTCAGAAGCGAATGCTGTCAACGCCTGAAATTGGACAGATGTCTGTATAATAACCCGTTCAATACACAAATCTGGTCCTCTCGATACCAACAGATGTACAGGGCTGTGTTTTGATGTTGCAATCGAGCGCGGTGAAACTTGACATGGTGAAAATATCTGGCTGAAGGATGCATATTGCATTATGAGGGGTGAGGAAGAAGAACTTAGTAAGGATGTCGGCATGTTTTGATTAAGCAATGCTCACGGATTCCAAAGAATTTCTTTTTAAGCTTCCAGCGTGCGAAAAGGTATCATCCCGAGTATAATCATTTTTGTTATTTTTCCTTCTTTTTGACGAGTATACTTAAAATTTCGAGATTGATTAGGATAAAATGATCTTAAAACAGAATTTAAATATATTTACTCGACGATAACGCGCTACAGTCGTAAACGTGTTTTCTACAACCCCTAAAGAGGGTAATGAGGGAATTTTTGGACGCTCTATTCCGTTCATCGCATATACTAAACTCGCCAGTGAAGTTTTTTCTACCTGTTATATCAACCGGTGACGCAACAGGCCTTTTTCTCAACTTGAGAGAGAGAGAGAAAAAAAAAAGAAAAAAACAACGATAAAAAGTGAAATGTTAGGGAAGAGAGTGGGAGAGACAACCCACGTAGTCGACAGCGTTCCTCGACTCGCTCGCGGGCACCGTCGACATGAATACAAATCTCGTCTGTTCAAACGGTACGTTGACGAAACGCGTTGACCCGTAAAAAGGTTCGGAGCTTTTATAGGAATGGCGGGTCGCTTCAGTGTACGGTAACTCACTCGGAGTGATTTCATCCCAGTATTGGTCTTTAGTCAAGTCTGGATAGCCGTCGTGTAGTTCGTCCACGATTAAATAGGATATCTGTGGATAAATTTCTAGTTCTGAACAACTCCTGACATTTGTCTAGAGACGAATGAACCAAAAGATCTTATAAGGGGAGGGGGTGGGCGTCCGTGGATAAACCTTACGTGCAAATTTCGGTCAATAAGCCAATTTACTTCAAAATCGTCGTCATCCTCACCAAACGGATTTACCAACGTTTCTGCAACAAGCAGCCAGCCCATGTAAAAAAAGAACTGAAGGTGAATTGAGGGCACGATAACCTTACAATTATGAAAAATGAAAGCGTTACTTGTAGCAGAGTAAAAATAGGAACGACGTAATCAATCGTATGGTTTGGATAGCCTTGCTTGGGATCCAAACACTGGTTACCCATCAAAGTTGACAGGAAGTAAGTGTAGACAGCAAGGGTAACGACCTAATTAAAACCTCATTTTAAACGCTCATTTATGATTAAGAGCCTGGTGAGGATGGGGGTTACTTGAGTATAGACAAGAGGAACACTTATCCAATCATAGTTCAATAGATTTCCACAGCCCGAACGAAATTTAATCAATTCGTCCATCAATGTCTTGAAACCGAATTCGTCCTGAATCAAATTCTCACGCTTGGCATTGGTAAGTATCGACACTGACCACATTATAGGCACCCAAAATCTTGGGTGATTCGTTTTCTCGTCTAATCTTGTAATTTTGTTGCGAATCTTTGAATTCGGTAAATACTTTGACGTTGAAATGGGTGATCATTACCTACTTTTCAAAAGTTTTCTTCTCGGTAGTCAACATTAAACCTGATTCCACCATGTGGTCAAGCGTGGGAAATCTCCTTTTCACGATCGGGGCTATCATTCTAAACGTTAAAACAAGCGCCAGATTCGCGTGACGTATAATTGTCCTTCTAACGAGCCTCGATTGATCATCCTCCAGTCGAGGAAACAGATTAGACCATATTTCGACTTCCCATCAAATCGGGGCCCCGATACCTTTCCACTGATGAAAGCACTCAGATACATGGCGAAAGCGTCCGGCCAGGGTATCGACAAATATTGACTCCACCATCTCGTCACAACTATGGACACGTAGAAACCGAGGACGAAAGACACTGGAATGAGGTCGCAGTACGTTTGACAGTGAAGGGAAACTTTTTCGAACTTTCTATAGGCGCCAACGGAATTTCAACAACCAAAAAAAGAGAGAAGGAAACACAAACAATTTACCGTCTCAGAGTTTCATCCAAAATGAACCGGTAAACAAAGCTCAGCGTGAAGTACAAAATGACGTACACTATTAGGCTGGGCCACAGTAGCTTGTAAATACTGCCTTTCCATCTTAATCGGAGTTCGTCAATTTAAATCGTTCCAACCGTTTAAGTTTGAGGGAGGAGGGAAAGGCACGTGATTCTGGCAGTTGGCAAATGGAAATTTACCTGAAGAGCAGCTTCCAAAAACAACCGAATGTTCTACACGATGAGACCTGAGCTGTGTACGTCACTGTCATGTTTCATTTCTCTCGAACAACCAAAAATATTTGATCACGTGATTAGAGAGATTTTGCAACCATTCCCGTAAACGCTAAAGTTAATTTTTGTGTACGCGTTGCTGGGGTAGTAAACATTTCGTTGGTTGAAATGTGAATAGCGTTAACGTTAGCGTTAGCGGGACTGTTTGCCAAATCTCTCTAATGTTGACGAATTTTCACCGTGAAGGACTTTGACAAAGCCCATCACTGATTTTTTTTTTGTCTTGACTAGGTGATGAAGAGACTAGGAGAGGCTAAAAGCTGCATTTTGGAGGCTAATTTGCGGTTAAAATTGATAAATAGCGCTATACCGTAATTTGGGTTACTACTACTGGGCTAAAAAGAAGTGCTTACTACGCTGGTACTGGGCGTAGCCAAAAATTTTCGAAACCGAAAGCTATACTTGAAAACCGTCAATTTACTTCTTCAAACTGGCTATTTAACACTGAAACTGAACATCTCGCCCTTAAAAAACAACAAAGTGCATGCAAAAGTCGTAGACGTAGGAGCCTACGTTGTCAGTCTTCTGGATAACTACGACTTTTTTCATGTATTAACTACTGAACCTCGTTCTTCATATCAACAGCATAATATTGAAAACCCCGAAAAATAGATTTTCCACGGTAAAAATGACGATTTTTCGTAAAGATACCGACAATCTTTGCCATGAAACTGACAAAGTCACTTGGAAACAGAAACTCTCACCCCCACACACCAAGACTGAATATTCGAGCAGAAAACTCCAAATTTAGACGTCAAAACCTAATTGATTAGCTATTTGCAGCGTTGGCAACTGAAATTTTGCATTTCCCGTCAATGCAATCTCAAATTTCCGTCGAAAATCCGTCAAAATGTATTCCATCCCGTTAAAAAAAAATCCGTTAAATAAGTCATAATCGGTAACGTGCCTTGGTAACGGCGTGACAGGACAGACACACATTCGGGCGCCACTTCTGAGGAGGCTCCTGAAGAGCTTAAAGATGGAAAATATTGATTTTTAGCTCGATGTAATTTATTATGGCTGGAGTTGCGACGTTGTTTCCCAGCTGCTCTACCTGTGTGGTTAGATGTGCTCCGGTGACCAGTGGGCCTTGCCAGAATGATTGGTCTTAATGTGAAATTTTAATTGGTTAAGATAAATATTTTGAGTCGCCAGTGGACGGGATTTTTAATAATATAAGTGACGATTGGTTTGTAAAGGTAAGGCGGGGGGAGGGGGGTCCACAATTGTTCGTTTGATTGATTTGTTGTATCCATTAATTGTTTGTAAAGGTTGAAAATTGCGAGTATGCCGAAACCGGTTCCAAATAAATAAAAACATAAACGATTAGCGACGAGATCTTCCACGTTCGTTTCCTTGATTTTTACGTATTATATTCATGAATATTCTAACGACATTTTTAAAAAATGCGCTCATTCTAGGCTAAAATTGAGAAAAAATTGCGAATTCGCGGTTCATGATATCCTTTTTCCGCAAAATGTAGAAAATGCGGTAATTCATGACCAAACGCGAAAAAAGAGCTCATTCGTGGAGAAAAACGAGAAAAATGCTACTATCAGGAAAAAAAACAAAAAACGCAGCAAATTTTACACATGAGTTTATTATTCATGAATGTAGCCAAATCCGGCTTGAAATTACATGAAAATCGACACCCCACACCCTTATGATCTCATAACCTTTGAAAATCCCCATTTTGGACCGGTTTTCGGCCCATAAAAACCCAGGGAGTTAGTTGATCAAACTGATCAGATGTTAGGACCAACTAGATCCCAAACGGAGTCTATGTGCGAAAGAACAAGTTTTTTCGAGCAATCCTAGGGCAAGATATGGCCCGAACGGCGTACGGCGTAAGGCGGACGGACATTCCAGAGATGGAATCTAGGCATGTAAAAACGAACAAAGAAAAATGTTGAGGGTGGGTTGTAAAAATTGTTTCCTGACCGAAAACATAGGTGTATTATTCAGAATGAATAATAAACCAAAAACGCCAATTCACTGTTTCTGAAGGTCTAAAGGTTGGAAAAATCGTGCCGCAAAATGAGAAAAAAACATAAATCACTGCTTAAAGCGGGAAAACACCAATTATAACGGCTGAAACTAAGAAAAACGCTAACTCATGGCACAAAGTCAAGAAAACGTTGATTCGTTGTTTCTGGTTAACTAAATTGCCCCGAAATTGCATCATTCTGAGCTCAAAATACGTGAAATTGCAAGTTTATGGTATTAACATGTTAGAAATGGCATCAAGTTGCTGGTATTTATTTCGCGAAGTTCCAAATTTCGGGGCTTCTTTTTTAGTGTTTGTGAAAGCAGGTCCAACCGTCGGGCTATTAGCCGCAAAATTGGTAAATAGAAAGTTTCCTGGCTCAATATTCCAGAAATTGCAAGTTTCAGGTCTTTACTTACGCGAAATTGCAAAAAATTCTGGCTTTTGTTTCCACGAAATTGCAACTTTCGGGTCTTGTAGCGTTTTCCATTTACATAAAATTCGACTCGAGAGCAGTTCATTTCCACTCGTCCTCCCTGAATTAAAACATGTGTTAATGGAGAAGACGGGTTTTATGAAAACCCGTGAAAGGCTGTTTTTTTTTTTTTTTTCAATATAAGTGACTTCGCATATTTTGTGGTTAGTGGTTAAGGGGACAATGGCCCGCTGGTGGATCCAACCTATTAGCCACCTCGTGGAGACCTGCCATTTGACTGCTTCGTCTCTAAAGATATGCTAATGCCAAGACTCAACTTTCGGTCGCTTCCCCCCTTCCCCACGATTTTTGAGATCCCGCCCTCCACCACCCAGAGACGCCATGAAACTCGTTTTGATTGTTCTTGAGCAGACGCAAGAAAACCGGTCAATTAAAGCCATTTACGTTTCATCTTGTCAGAGGGCTAAATGCGCTTTAAGATGGGCAACGACCTTTTGTGGTTGCGCCATCGCAAAAAAAAGCAGGCCACAACCTCCCGTTTCCTCAGACACATGGTCAAAGGATAAGACGTCTAAAGTTGGGAAACCGGTAATAACCGTGCAAGTTAATCGATGCACCTGAGTCATTGCCGTGCAAATCGTTTTTTAATCAGCCAAATCCATCAAATTGTTTTATTTTTATTTTTCCAAGCATTACTAACCAGCTTCACAGCAAGTAGTGTGTTTTTGAGGTCGATATAGTCCCTCACCCAATATGTTTTCTAGGCCGAAAAATGAGTTTGGGAAATGAAATTGACGGTTTTCGGGGTGTGAGCTAGAGCAAAAATGGATGCTGTAGAGAACATTTGGGGTGCCCTGGTTTGCAATGGACTTCCGGCTGCAAGGTAGCGCTTTTTTTTTCGGCGTGAAGGACCCCAACCCGTTTTTTCTTTCATGGAGCACCTGGACCGGTGCAGTGGTGTGGTGAGGGGGTGATATATTTTTCCTCCACCGTGCCCTGTTCTTGAACATAATTCATGTTAAAAAAAAAGCGCGAAAAAAAACCTTGTAAAGTGATCACCGGTGAGTATACTTTAACCTTCGAGACGTTAACGGTCTTGATCAACGATATATGTATAAAAGAACTGTAGAAAAGACCACTGTAGAACTGTAGAAAGCTGTATAGAAGACCAGCTGATAATAGCCATCAAATAAGCTCCCATAGTGGATGAGAGGGATGGAGTTTCAAAATAAGTGCCATATTGCCATAACTACACAAGGAGAGGGACAGGGTGATTGTTTACCAGGAACGACCTGCCCCCTCCACGCCCCTCCAGTCCTCTGTGAGCAATCCAGGTTTATATATCGTTGGTCTTGATGGTGAGGAATAACCTCCATGACCTTGATCTACTCTGCGATTGCGTGAACACTGAAAAACTCTTGAGGAATCAGTATGTTTTGAATTTCACATTGCTCAGAATACACCGTCTTGTTTGTTTTCCAGAGCTCGACACGTTTGTTTTCCTTGTATCCCGTATCGAAGTGATACGCGTTCATTTTATTCGCTATTTCAAAGCTAATTTGAACAGGTTGACATGAATATTTTAGAAAAAAAAAACAACGTGTCCTTATCCTAAATAGCACGAGAAAAGGAACGGAAATATTCAATAATCCAATTTCTCGGGTATTGAAGATGAAGTAGGGGAATCTAAAGCAGGGAGAAAAAAACTCTTGAATATTTCTCTGGCTCGTCTCTTTTTTTCCTTCTTCAAACTCGCCTTCCCTTTTCTTTGGGTTTGAAAACTAGGCAGTAAAAGCAAGAAAAAAGAGAAATGGGTGGTGATGGTAGAGTCGAAGAGAGAATGAAACGGCGGATGGTTGCGGAGTGGTGGTGATGGTGGTAGGGGGGGGTTGAGAAATGAGCAGAAGAACTGTTTGATATTGAGAGTGTGGATGGGTGAGGAAGGAAAAGAAGAGGGAGGGAGTGAGGTAGTGAGTGAGGAGAAAGTAGGTGTTGAGAAACGAGTCGCTGACTCGACACACACATGTGACACCCATCTAAGATTTTTTCCTCTTCACACGCTTTTACTTCTTCCTTTTCTTATTTAAGAAGTTAAGCTCTTGCATGAGCGATTTCCCTCACTTTTTCAATGAAATTCTGTGGTTTGTGGTGATGCCGAGGAGGGGGGAATGTAAAACACGAAAAATTAAACATTTCAGATAAGAAAAAAAATCTAAATAAATACCAGAGAGCCCCTACTTGAAGCCTGGTCCCCTTATTTCATTTTTCAAAACTACTAATTAGCAAGCACCCTGATCTTGACATCTTTTGTTTTACTGGTCCATAGCTTATTTCATTTTAAATGCGCGTATATACACAGATACGACAAAGTTTGGTTCAACATTAAGGATTATCCTTAAAGGTTATTGAAAAGGGGCGTTTAACCAGTCAGCTACAGTTTAGGGCTCTTGTGCCCATATCTACGTATGTGATATTGCTACTCGGGGAAGCCCTGACTGAATAGAATGGTGAAAAGGGGGGATGGGGGGAGCTGGATAGATAATGAAGATAAATCAAGCAGGAATGTCAAGAACAGGGGCGCGCACTCGACGTAGACCTTTAATGGCCATCTCCTCTTTATAAATGGCTTTCAATTGTTGCTGAAAAACGGTCTTTTACTCCTATTCGGATTTATATTCGTCATGTAACCCTTCCCTTGCTTAATCGCTCGATTAAATGCCTACACGGCCTTTAGTCCCTCGCGACATTATTGTCAATCTGTTGAGAAACAAAGTCGCTTTTATTTTGATAACGGGTGTAAGTGTTTAATGAAGGGGACACGGTAAACTGTAATAGTTTTAAACGGGTGAAGGAAAGGAAGCCATTAGGCCGCTTAATTCCTTGTAGATTCCACTGAAAATTACACCATACATCACTGAAGCAGACTTTCCCACCATTTACCCGTGGGTTCCAAGGTTGACGAAATTTAAAAATTTTCGTGGTGAGACCCTCGACGCTATTTTGTAAAAACCTGGCCTGATTTACGGCGTGGGTTTCTGCTTGTCGCCACTTCTCTCTCATGTTCATGTACCTTACCTACGCATTCAGTGGTATAGTAATTTCCCATTCAGAGCACCTTTTTGACAGAAAACCCACGAATACTTCCATTTTCTGGAGTCGAGCCCCATTTTACTTCCATGTTTCAAGTATAGGTAAAGGACGTGAGGTGTTCGTTTAAAAAAAAAAATCGATTTTTCCGACTAAAAAAAGTGGTTTTGCATATTACTGCTAACAACAGTGACACTGAGGGTGAGTGAGGGTGATGGTTTTATGTGTCACTGTCCGAAATAACTTTAAATTCGATACAAAAAAAACTTTAAATTATTGCTAACGTTGAACTCGCCTCATCATCCAAAGAAAAGCACCTAAATACATAATTCTCAAATATTCATTAGTTAGTGAATGTTAAAATCAACTTTAAGTAAATATAATTACATGATTTTATGAGTTAAAACATTTATTTTATTGCACTTTTTCCGACTAGATGCGGGGTATGCACCCCATTATCAAGGCATCCTGGCAGAACCAAATTTCTCAGTCACACCATGTTAACAGAAAATTCCCAAAATCCTGAGGCCGGACGTACATGGAAACTTGTTTCTCAACCTCAAACAGATTTTGACAAACAAGTTTCCCCGTCACCAGTGAAATTGTTGGCTTTAGAAGAGCAAAACCAGAGAAATTGATTTCATAGCGAGCCAGACTGGCGAAAGCGTTTTGAATTGAATAATTGGTGCTTTGCAACAAAAAACAGCGAAATTAATTTTTCAGCGAGTCAGACTCGTGAAAATGAGTTTTTGAGCGCAGTGCTATCCACGAAAATGTTTTTTTAACGACCCAGACTCACGAAAATGCTCTTGTTTATGGAGTTAAATATGTGATTTTTCTTGTTTTTTGTTTCGTGTTAAATGTTTTTAGTTGAGAAACATCGGCGAAAAACAAGAAAAATCCGCGAAATTTTAAAAGAGTGAAATCCAGTTTTGCTTAAGAGAGAAATTGATTTTTTAGTCAGCCACACGTGCGATAATATTTTTTCGCGTGTCTAGCGTGTAAAGTTAGGGTTTACAGGCAAAAAACCACTGCAGGAAGTCGAGAGATACACACCAGTGACGTAAAAACTTTACCTCACTGAAAAGTAGTGGCGTAAAATTTTAGCTCACTGAACAGGGGAAGACGGGGGTGGGGCGTAACTAGGCAACCTGACGTAATTAGGCTTCCGCTTTATAATTATGTATGTTGACCGAACGTTATCAATTGCACACGAATGAAAATTGACTCTGTTTTTATTAGGCTTATGTCAAAAGCTGGGTACACAACTCGTGAGGGAGTATAATTGCCTCGCTCGTTTTTTTCAGCTCACTCGGCTGCGCCTTTCCTCACAACGAGTGAGGAAAGCGTCACTTTACGCGCGTGTTGTGTTTGGCGATCGAGGTGAAGCCGAGTTCGCCAATTACTTACAGCGAGCGCGTAAAGACGCTCGAGTGTGAAGCACTTCACCACGACTTACTCCAAACATGTCACTCCTAACATTGACGAAAAGTACTTTACATCACTCCTATCAGTGACGTAAAGTACTTTCTCTACACATACCCTAGAATAACCCCTTTCTTGTTCGCTGAAGCCTCCTCCAGCTGCCCTTGACTTGGCTATGCTCCCTTTTGTTTGTTCGAGAGAAAAAAAAAACAAAAACAAAAACAAAACTGGTGATTCATCCCCAGGAATGTGTCCCACTGCTTGAAACCCAGAACACTGACAAAGCAGAAAACAGGAAGTGCTAGTAATGTAAAAAAAAAAAAATACAAAATTGGCGGCTTAATAGCCAAGATCTCCGGGTACCTAGGTATAATATAATACGGAGGAAAATACTGAAATAATAGAAATACGATGAGGTCAGAGGAGGAGGGAAAAAAGAACAAAAATGGAATTCCTGCCAACTAGTGAAAAATTGACTCTTCTATTTCCATCGGCCAGAGGTTTTTTCAGTCAAAGTTTCCCAGCATAGCAATGCCTCTACCAACCATTGTTTTTATTAACTGTTTGCGATGCAAACAACGGAATCCGTCCTATTTCGAGACTTTTATAACGTTGAAAGCGCTGTGGGAGAGGATTTAACGAAAAGGAATTAGCTTTTAAGTTCTCTAGAGGTGATGAGGAGAGGGTATTTAAATGGGTGGGGGTAGTGGAAAGAGTCGCGTTTAAATCCCGTTTTAGTATGTAGATGGAAAGTTTAAAGGAGATAGAATCAAAGAACCCCGAACCGTCCCTCCAACAATTTTAGGTAAGGAAGGTGAGGATAAATATAATTATTTCTCCACGTAGTGAAAGAGCATTTAAGGGAGGGGGTGATAGAGAACGGCCCCAGGTGGGGATCGTCTTTCATTACTAGGACTCTATCAATCCTAGCTCACTCATTTGTCAACCGGAGCAATCGCCGCGGCGGATACGGGCTATTTCTCATTTACCCTCTCCTCCTCATCACTATTCACCAGCCCTGTAGGCTCACCTGCTGTTCGGTGTGTTGGGGGGAGGGGAGGTGAAGGTTTATCGAAGAAAATACTCGGGTTGTTCGGGAGCAGGTTGACGTTTTGACGGTTCTATACAGGAACCCCCCCCCCCCCAAACACCCAGCCACGTTATACACCGTATCGGATTTAGACTAATGAGTCTCAACGCCTCGTTTTCATTGAACGGCTTGAGGCTCGCCGAGCAATTAAAACGTGTAAGCGATCCATTCGACAGCACAATTTTAAAGCGCAATGGGCTTGTACGAGAAAAGCAAATTCTAGGGTTCGAAATGAATTTAATGAAAAAAAAATCGAAAATTTATGCTCGGCCGGCTGGATAAGTAACAGTTGGTGTGTCTCAGACCATCCCAAACACCAAACTCTCTCATTTCAGCTTCCTGAATCTACCCCTTTCCCCTTATTCCATCCCCTTGACAACTTTACTCTCTTCACCCCTTTACGACTCTGTCTCCCAAACTGAGTATTTAATCCTCTTACTGGTTTGCCTTTACCACTTTTCCCTTTCCTCAAGAGTCACACCCCCCTTCCCTCTTTTCCTTAGCTTGTTTTAAAATCTCCAAACCGCTATAAGTGCAATTCATCGAACTTTTCAATAAAAACCCCAAGCAAAATAAAAAGATTTGCGAGGGGACTAAAGTCGATAACAAAGTGAAAGTTTTTAAAACGTCGATTGCGAGCGATTTTGATTTATCTTGATTTCAACGGAAAGTGTAAAGAGTGCACAGCGTACTCGTCAATTCGAAAACCCCCAACTTAACTAATTTGAATGAAATACCTAAAGTTGATTTAATAGGCGAAGAAAGTCCGCTTCCTAAGTTTAGGCACCACACACACGCGGTAAGGTAAACCACGGGTGAAAGTTTAGGGAAACAAAATTATAATTTAGAAAATGGCAAACAACCCATCGTGTGACGCACGTGCCATGGATCATAAACTGTTGTTCTCTTCGCCTTTCAAAAATATTCAAAACCGAATCACGGACGATATATTTTTGTGCGGGGCACTGAAAGAGTCGTTGGCAATATTTTTTTTGTCTCTCTTTTTCCGTCTCTTTAGGGATGATGATGAAATAGTGGAGGGGCGAGGATGGATTGTTTGGCATTTCAATTTGGATTTTTTGAAAGGAAGACTGAAATAAATAAATATTTTGAGGTTGAGAGATGAGAGATGAAGATAACATTGGGGTAGAAAGTGGCAAGCCGTGTTGCCAGATCTTTGGGGGAAAAACGTGTAGGAAGATTACCGGAATTCTGTAGATTTTCGATTCGCTTGAGAAGTACCCAAATTCAAGTAAAAATCTACTAAAATGGGCAACTTGTGTGCATGTAAACGTCCTCAGAGCCGAATGAACAGAAGTCGCTACACAATAACGCAACACGCGCGAAAGATCGACTTGAACATTTTCGCAGTAGCATACCGCGGTACAGTGGTGAGAGGGGGGAAGGCAGCCTGGGCCCCTTGAAAAACTTGAAGATGGCAAAATGGGGATTTTTAGGTTTCGAATTCGGATTCGATTTGAGTGCTCTTGGGGACAATCGTGCCGCGTTGTACGCCCAAGTGCACTACAAGGTTGTAACAAATGAGCCTATAGCTACTTTTAAGAGTGACTGAGAACATTGTGATCGGGGAAGACGGAGGCCCTTCAAAGATTCGTCTGATCGAACCCCTCTTCGATCAACTGTATACGTATATTTACTGAAACTGCCCAAGGGTTGAGTGGGTGATTTTAGGGTAATTTCCTCCGTCCTCGGGTCAACACGCCTCTAAAAGGGATGTCATCGCACGAAAATAAATATAGCTTTTTGCTTTTTTTTTTTTGTTGGATTTGGACCATTTTTCTCGACTCTTGAGTATCCAGCGGAACGGAAAGTTCACGTGCAAGTCCTTGGCGCTAATGCCCAGTTTCCGAACAGGTCTTCAGGCGGCTTACAATGAGAAACCACGAATGCGCCGCTCTTGGGCCGGGAGGTCCACGGCTTTATTTGAGGAAAAGTGGTAATTCGTGGTATAAGTAGTAAATTCGTGACAGAAGTGAGACGAATCACGGTAAAAATGTTAAATTAAGAAAATGCTGTAATTCGAAGCTAAAATTGAGAAAGTGCGACTGAAATTAAGCGTTAATTCGAGGTTTGTGGAGAAGATTTCACTGCAGAAAAAGCCGTAATGTGCTAATCTTGGGTCAAGTCCGCTATTTTAAAAGGAAATTTATAAAAGTGCTTATTCTTGGCTAAAATCTGGAAAAAGCGCTAATCCACAGCTAAAATCGGGAAAAGGTGCTAATTCCTGCTACACGTTGAGAGAAAAAGCCCATTCGCAGCCGAAATTGAGAAACATTTACAATATCCTCGGCAAAAATTGAAAGAAAGAGCTAATTCACGGCTGTAATGGAGAAAACCGCTAATTCGCGGCGAAAATGTGGAAAAATCACTAATTCATTCTTAAACGAAATAAATCGCTTTTAGCGCAGAGCCGCTGTTAAAATTGAGAAGGAGCACTCGTTCGCGACTGAATTTGAGAAAACTACTAATTCGCGGTTTGTGGAGGCACTTTTACTGCTAATATTTAGAACAAGCGGTAATGTGCTTAGCTAGGGTCGAGTCCGCGATGCAGAGGGAACTTTACAAAAGTGCTCATTCATGGTTAAAATCCCGAAAAAAATGCTTATTCACCGCCAACATGAAATAAAAGTGCTAAAATTAAGCAATTAAAGGGCTAATTGAGAAAAAACGCTTGTTCGCGTCTAAAATGGTACAAAAAAACTCCTCATTCGTGACTAAACTTGAGAAGTGGATTAAACGACAAATAGTACCTACTATTTCACGGCTAAAATTGAGACTGCGCTCTGTTCCATTAGAAAAGGCGGTCATTCTTGCCTAGAATAGATAAATAGGGCTGATGAGCTGTTCTTGGGACAATCCCAAGGTTAAAATTGAGAACATTTGAATTCTGTAAGTATGTATTTACGGATGATATTTTGAAAGGCAAGTGCGCAGCTTGTTTAGAAAAAGCGCTTATATTCGCGGCTAAAATTAAGAAAAATCTGTAATTTGTAGCAAAACAGTGGTAAGGTGGCAGTGTGCAGTTAGAGGGGCATGTGAAAAAGGGGGGGGGGGTTGGACTTCGTCGGCATCCATCTGACGCTAGGGGGGGGGGGGGAGCGCAAATCTTCAATGGTGGGGGAGGGGGCAATGGAAGTTTTTCGTGGTGGTAGGGGAGGATCCAAAAGCTCGATCATGTCTAAAATTGAGGAATATCGCTAACTCACTTAATGGCAAACATTAAAAAGAGCTGATTCGCGGAATATAATTGGGGAAAACACTAATTCACGGCTGAAATTTGAAAAAATCGCTGATTACAGAAAATTTAAAAAATCCCTTTTACGGCTAAAATTGGGACAAAAGGATAATTCGCAGTTAATAATGTAGAAAAATCACTATAATTTGCGGATAATGTTGAGAAAAAGTGCTAAAATTCGTGAATGAAATGTAGAAAAAGCGATTATTCACGGTAAAAATTGAGAAAAGCGCTAATTCGCGGGTAAAATGAATTTAAAAAAAAGCCAATTCATGGCCAAAATTGAGAAAAGCGCCAATTCGTGACTACAATTAAACGCCAATTCGCGACTCTCCGATGAAGGAATGGTCTTGGCCAAAATTGAGAAAAGGCTCTAAATAATGGCCAAGAGTGGAAAAATCCGTTAATTCGCGGCAAATATTAAGAAAAATCGCACATTCGTGGGTTGATAAAATGGCTACTACTTCATGGCTCGTGGGATTGAGAAAACGATTACTTCCAGTTCAGATGAAGGCAATGCCGAGGCTAAAATTGAGAAAACGCTAATTCACGAATATGAGCGTTAAAAAAACGCTAATTTGCAGCTGGAATTAAGAAAAACACTATAATTTGCGGCTAAAATTGAGAAAAAGCTCAAATATGCGGGTAAATTTGAGGAAATACGCTAATTCACGGTCATAATAGAGAAATGCGCTAATTCACGGTTAAAATTGTGAGAACGCCAATGGGCGGCTTTCTGGTAAATGCAACTTTGTGGCTGAAATGGTGAAAAAGTGCTAATTCATGACTAATGGCCGTATTCAGCTTCCTTAACTTAAGGCCGCCTCCTTAAGTAAGTTCCTCAGAAAACAGGTGATGCATTTTAATAAACCGTATCTTTGCACAACCTCAGTTCCGATAAGGAAGGTCTCTGAATACGGCCATAAATTAACCATACGGAAGAAAACGCTAATTCGCGACTGAAATGGAGAAAAATATCCAATTCATATGGCTTAACCTTTCGTCACACGCGTACGAGTTTTTTTGTACTCGTTGGCCGTTTTTTCGCTTTTTTTTTCTACATGGATTTTTTTTAAAAGGGTTTCTCTCACTTTTTATCCTCAATGAAGGGGTTCTCTTACTTCCAAATTTCTTCTCCGCCCCAGTAGCGAATCAAAGTGAAAATTATGGAGATACAAGCACACTCCGCGCGTGTTTTCTTGAATATTTCCATAATTCACAGCGTATGTGCTAAAATTGTATGAAAAAATTAATTGCAAATTAGACGACCCTTGTCTTAGGACTTTTCAAGGGATTACTCCCCCCTCACCGCACCACCCTAGTCACCCTGCAGTGAATTCGAGGGAGTGGGGAAGTTTAATTCTTTATTTTCAGCCTCCCCACTCTCTCGAATTCACTGCATGGTGACTAGGGTGGTGCGGTGAGGGGGGAGTAATCCCTTGAAAAGTCCTAAGACAAGGGTCGTCTAATTTGCAATTAATTAATTGCTGGGACACAAAGAAAAAAGAACAATTGTATGAAAAAATCATTTTTCGATAAAGACTGCAATGTGCTAATTGCAGAACAGTTTTTCTAATGTGTCTAATGTGTGACATGTCTATATAAACTTATTATAGACAACAATAAAATGATGAATTACTTGTTTTAGGGTGCGTTTATCAATGCACTTATTCTACAGACAAAGCTGGCATAAGTCTGGTTGCTATGGGCCTTTTTGTAAACAGTAAATCAAAGTGTGATGAAGCATCTACACTGCACAGCAATGAAGCTCCTCCATATTTCATATTATGGGACAGGAAAAATCACAAAGGAAAATAAAAGGAAAACAGATGTGAAAAAAGAAAAAAGGGTCACTTAGTTTTGGAATCGCGGGAGTGGAAAAAACTATCCTCGACATCAAAGTCAATTCTAGTCGACGACGTTTCTACCCACGAAAATCATACCGGTCTTATTGCTCACGACAACGTTTTTCAACAATCGCTCACTACCTGCCTATCACATTAAAGGAAGTTTACAAAGCAGCCGAGATCCAGCTCTCAAAGTTCTTCGTTCGGAGAACCCCGACCGACACGACATCACTACCTCTCCGTCCTCAAGTTTTATCATTTAAAAAAAAAAATTTCAAAAAAGCACAGTAACTGATCAAAAACAAAAGATAATACATTTGGCGCCCGAACATTAAGGACACGAAATGATCACACGTAACCGAACAACTATAAGTTGTGACAAACAAATCGTAAATACTGCGTCTCAAACGGACTTAAATCAAGGTATCAATAATTATCAATAATCAATAATTATAAAAAAATTTCGCTCCGGCAGCTGGCGGTCGGAAAGAGTGCATTTCATTCCGTATACGAATACCCTAAGCCGTCCCAGAAGTAATAATTTTGATACCATAATTTGTTTCATTAAGCCGAACTTCTTCCTCTATTTTCACCACCTTTTCTTCAAAATGTCGAAAAGTTTCAGTAGTTTTCCAAGGGCTTTGTTATATTAAATTTTTGTGCTGTATTTTATAATAAATTGTGAATTTAAGCGATTTTTTGAAATTTCATCCCCCCTCCCAACAAAGTTTTTGATAAATCTCAATGGAACCCAGGGCTTTTGTTACATTAAATTATTGAGTTAAATTTTAGAGCGCTAAGATGAGCTTGTGAAGTTCAACGCTATTTTTACACTTCCACACTTGGAGGACCACCCCCACCTCCTTGACTTTTTCGAAAAATTAAAACGGGAATCAAAGGCTAATCCAACATGGAGTATTCGTACTGAATATGATGCATCTAGAATCAACTGGTGAATTGTAGTGATTTATTGACCATTTCAATCCCTATTCCCACCCCCTCCACCTTGACCGATTTGGCCCAAATGCAATACCGACCGGGGTCTTATGACTACTGATTTTTGTGCCAAAACGCGTTCCGCTAAATTAATTTCTTCGAGAGTTATCGTGCCAACAAGAAAACGGCCATACGCTTATAAATAAACCAATATATATATAAAAAAGAGAAATATATATGAATCATGGAGACCACTGAATTCGTGTTCTACAGGTTCTGAAACGTGAAAAAAACATGACATGACCCATGTTTACCACCATCACGACGAGACCAATAGTGCATTTTCAGAATGAAATGCACTGAAAGGATAATACAAAAGTTATCCAAGAGATTGCTATTCCATGAGAAATCCGGAGATTGATAAACCCACCCTTAGTATCAAAAGTCTTATTGCAATGCTAAAACCCAAATAAAAACCATAAAATAAGTCAAAAAACGAACGAGTACAAAAAAACTTGGCGCGTGTGTTCTTGTTTCATTAAGAAAAAGTGCTAATTCGCGGCTTTAAATTGAGAAAAAGCGCTAATCTGCGAATAAGGTGTATAAAAGCGTTGATTCACCGTGAAAACTAAAAATAAGCCATAATACGGGGTGTTAGTTTCATCCAACTTGTGAAAATTAGGCACTGAAATCTCCTGGTTTTCACACCAGTGTATCACTTGCGAAAAAAAAGGAAAGTACCTTTTTTTTAAAGTACCTTTCGCTGTACTTTTCCTTCTTAAAGACCTTTAATACAAGAGAGGGGAAGCTACTAAAGAGTCTAAAGTTGTGAAAAATCGGTGATTCGTGGCAAAATGAAGAAAAAGCCCTAGTTCGCGTCTAAAATCGAGAAAAATTGCTAATTCGGAGGCAAAAATCAACAAATAGCGATCGTTCGCGGCTAAAATTCATAAGAACCACTAACCAGTAACTTGGCGGCTAAAATTGACAAACGAGCTAATGTTCTGTTCTTGGGGCAAGTCCGCGATTCATATTAATATTCAGCGCTGTGGCCTTCCAAAATTCGCGGGAACCTTTCATCGACCTTTCATTTTATGTTTTCAAATTCGTTTGAAAACATAACAAAACGGTTAATAATCAGAAATCCAGGGACCGGGGTAGTACAAAAGTAGCCCCCCCCCCATCAAATTCCCTATATGCCTTCTTTGCTATTCGCCACGGAGATTCTCCATGTGGCTTTGTAATCGAGCTGGTTAGCTAATAAAATTGAAGCCCCACTTTTATATTTGAATTTTCCCGACAAGAAATGGCATCTTGACACATCATGATCACATCATTGTCAACAATGAATAATGAATGATTCTTGAATAACAATCGTTGGATAAATGGGTTCAAATTGTTTGGGCGCCAGTCAGCATCTTGGTGATTTTGGCTACACCGCGAGCACCGAGGGAAGGGGAGAACTTAACGAAAAATTAAAGCTCTTGGGCCAAAGTAAAGACAAAACACGTACATTGAGGGGGGGGGATTACAAAAGAATACGAAAATAACAAATAACAATCAAGCTTGCGTTGGAATGTACAAAAAAAAAACTGACCTCTTCGACGATCTCGCAGGACTTTGCAAACATTTCACCCCTTTTTTCTCTCTGGCCGGTGTCCGTCCTCTCCTCGATTTATTAAAATGTTATTTTTCCTTTTCTGTTGCCTCCTTCTGGCTTTGGATGTGAGGGGGAGAGGGCGGTCCACACCTCTCCACGCCAACGCCGCGCTACATACTGTCCTTTAAAAAATGGTCGTTTTACTGTTGCCGTAGACTTGAAGCTTAAGTGACTAAGGGGCCTGATAGGTGTATAGATCTGCCACTGATTTCACAGGCGATCGATTCAATCTAGGGTTGCCAGATTTGGAAAGCTCGATAACCGGCCTATACATATACATGTATAAGTCGTATATATATATATACATACCGGGTGACCGGCTGTAAATTGAACCCAGGCCATTCCCACGCGCGGACAAAAAATAATTGACTGTGAATGTGTGAACCAGTATGTGTATGTTCACACAGGCTGGGTTCAATTTGAGGAGGGCCTAATAGCGTTCTCGATTCCCCAAAAAATCTGCCTCGCGACAGTAAATTTCCACGCGTTTTCTCTTAATTAAATATGTTAATGTAGAAGAAGGTTGGAAATGAACTGCCCGGAGCAGAATTTTACGCAAATGGACTACTCCGATTAAAGGTCACCGCACGCTGTCAACCATACAATACAGTGACTGAACCGCTGGAACTGATAATACAATAGGCCCTACCTAGGCTGAGAGTTAGCGCGATGCCGGCCTGCACAAGTTACACGAAAGTCACGAAATCATCCCCGACGTTTTTAAGAAATAAAATCTTGTCGCTAAGTTCCCTTACGAATAGTTTAATGAGGAAAAATTAAGAAAAAATTATTACAAAATGAGCAAATCCGAAAACCGGCTTTACTTAAAGCCGGTCGAGGGTCCGGCCGGCATCTGGCCTCGGACTTCCAAAACCGGCCAGGCCGGTCGAAAACCGGTCATCTGGCAACCCTAATTCAATCAGGTGATTGAAAGGACTTGAATGAGTGAAAGTAGGTTTTGAAATAACGAAACTTGGGTTTGAAAGAGCCGAAACTATGAAATCATGATTTATGAACGAGCCAATTCCACGAATTTAGTTTTTGAAAGAGCCAAATAAATTTTTTGAATGATCGAAACCTGCAAAACTTATTTCAGTAGGAGCTAACAAACCCCGAAATTTGATTTTCTAACCCCCCTCCGTATAGGGTGTGTAACCCTGCGGGAATATTAGTAATGAGTTTGCTTGCGAAAGGACGAAGCCCCCCCCCCCGCCCAATTCATTTCTTTAAAACAAATAAGCGAGAAATTGGTCGCATCCTCACAGGTGGTTCTTTCAAAGATCCAAATATTTCTTATGTCCCCCCTCCCAATCATGTAATCCACACCACAACTACCCCCATCTCCGACCGACAACAACCTGTCTCCGATAGGGGATTAAACCGATCTTCCACCGAATCAACCAACCAATTTGCCGCCTATTACACTTCTCGTTGTGTTCAAACTCCTGGGGCTTAATGCCGGGGAAATGGCAGCTGACAAGATTTTTTTTTTTTCATCATTTAAAGCTCACTGAATTTCTTTAAGGACTTTTAGACTTTTTTTCTCTGGTTCGTACTAGCCACAAACAACCTCACCCATTTTCTAATTTACTTTTCAAGTTCGAACACCCAAAAAATGGTTAAACAAATAGTTCTAGGGAAAAATACTCAACCCAGACAATCAATAAACTTTCTTCTAGAACGACTAACAGAGTTATTGTGAGGGGGTAGGGGGAAAGAAGAGTTGTTTCAAAACGAACTGAATGAAATTCCTTCGCTACTTTTCAACTAGCAGTCGCTAAAGCTCCCGAGCTCGCAATGATTAATGCCCCTATTTTTCCTTGCCTCTCCCGCCGTCAACAACCATGGCACTCTCGTTCCAATATCTCCGCCGGTTTAGATGGGGGGGGAGGGAGTCACAGGAGTGGAAAGAATGAAAAAAACGTTGAAAAAAAAGAGTTGACTTCTCTCTCGATTTTTGTTTAACTTCCAGCTTATGACCCCCAGCTTTCCCACATCCGTAAAATACGAATAAACGATTTGAAAAAAAAAAAAAAAAAAAAAAAAAATACGGCAACGCAGGTGCTTTTAAAACAATATCTAGGGGGTTTTCTCGGAATGTGTAAGCGCATCAATCACTAAATTTCTGCAAGCAGCATATTCGAGTCGTGAGGATTAGCTCAATTTGTTATTTGTTGGAGGCTGGGGTCCCGTATGCCGAATTTGATGGTCATCCAACCAGTCCTAAGGTCTGTTCGCGAAGCTACACTAGGTTGCCCGAGGGTGTGCTGGCCGTTAAGAAAATGAATTAACGAAGGAAATAAAAAGGGAAATGAGAAAATTTGATTTTATTTGAATAACGACGGATGATAGCCGCGGGAGCGACGTTTTCTTCTTCTTCAGACTCGGTCTGAGTTTGGGTGAAGTTCACCGCTGATGAATTTGTCTTGTCTTGAACGGATGTTAAGACCGAAGAAGATTTGATTTGATTTTGAATGTTTTGTCTCCGTTTAGAGCCAAGGTGACTAAACTTTACTATAGGTGCCGCAGATTTCCCCCTGCCCATCGGACAGGAGGGGTGGAGACTGACGTCACCAGCAGTCCTTTGCTCCCGATTGCTCACCCTAGAGCAGCAGAGTAAGTTAATTTTGAAATTGAAGTTTATGAATTCTCAAAAATCACAACCCAATAACAATTAATAATGTACTGGGTCCAGCGCAATGGCGGTTGGGACCATGTTGGGACTGCTCGTGACGTAGGTGAAGGACAAGTGATCTGCGGCACCTATAGAAAATTTAGTCACCTTGGTTTAGAGCTATTTTTTTTACTCTTAAAAAACGATTAGATAATTAAATCATACGGCATGTATAAAAAAAAAAATTAATGAAGCCAATGTTCCAGAGGGTACACTCGGGCGCCCGAAAAGCGTTCGCGAGCAGACGAGTGTAGTTAGTGTAGCGAGTGTAGGGCGTTCGCGATGAGTTCAGAGCTACTCCAGGCTGCCCGAAGTTACTCCAACTTTTTGTTATAAATTTGATATAACCCTTATCTAACATCCACAGGAGTGAGAAAATATCACGACTGTTATGAATTTACACTGACTGCTCTGAAAGCGTTCGCGTAACAAAAAAATCCTCGCTGCCCTCCAAATCCTCCAGCTACCCCAACCTGCCCTACACTCCTCTACACTACCCTACACTTTTTCTCCGCGAGCAGACCTCTATACGCACTATACCCGCTAGACACCGAACACAAGGGCCCTACCTACGCGGAGATATTTTCCCCCTCAAATCCGAGGCCGATGGATACGTCACCAGTCACAATCAAGATACTTTACGCCGTCTAGGTTAATGTATACTCGGTGATATCCAAACTCGTTTTGAGTTTACTTTTGTATGAAGAGTAGTTGCAGGGACCATAATGAATCTATAAATACGCCCCTCCCTTAAAACCCTAATTTTTGACGTGGGTACGTCCGTAGCTTCGTTATAGGGTACATTTTCTAAGGGTTTAGTAAGAAGTTCTCGCTGGCAGTTTCCTCTTACCTCGCCTCTACTTTAATCATCCAGTAAACACTCCCTTCTTCTAAACACAGCCAAAATCTCCCACTATTGTCAATTCTCGTTCTTTCTTTCTTATTCGTCCTGTACTGTTTTTCCCTGCGAGCGCTGACAAAAAAAAGACGCATCCATGAAATCTTTTGCGTTTAACTACTACAGCCTGCCGAATTTTTTATACTGCTAGTAAAAACGCTTGAACTACGAGGATTACTAGGTACATAATGCATGAAAAAAGCCGTAGCCCTAGGAACGTACGTTGTCAGTCTTTTCACAATTGAATGCGTCATCAACGGACCGGTTTCAGCTGTTCGTCATCTTCAGCGTATGATTTCACAACTGAAACCGTGAAACGTTGTGAAGTCAGACACTGAAGATAGCTAACAGCTGAAACCGGTCCGTTGATGGCGCACCCCAACATGGGGAAGGCTGGCAACGCAGGCTCCTACGGCTCTGACTTTTTGCAAGTATTAAATAATTTTATTCTGAACGACACCACCGCCGTTCCATTCCCAGTTCTGTTGGTCCTCACCGTAGAGTCATTTGAAGGTGGATATGATGCAACACGTGACATATCATTGCCGCGCCTCTACAATGACCTTAGGCTCTAATCTGCGCCTTTCTACCTTCCCTCGTTATCTTCTCGCCAGCAAGTCCACGTCTCAACGCTTCCTAACACTTGTCAATGCATGGTGCCAGGGTGGCTGGGACATTACAGGCCCGGCTACGGTGGATTGCTCACACACAGCACCATCGCCGTTGCTCCTCGTTCACAACGATGTCCGATACGTTGGACACCAAGCCGAGCTGTCGAGGAGTGGGGCGTGGATGAAAAGGACTTACACAAGCCGAATTACTCCCCAGCCGTCCTCACAGGCCCTGTGGGTACGGTGACCAGAGGATCTTCTTTAGGAAGGACGGTACTACTTTATAGTTTAGTGGTTCTATGGTCCTTTGGGATTCTCAAAAGGACCTTAAAAGGGTACTACTTTAAAAAAACTTCTGTTATTTTTAGAAGGACCTCATTATTATAAGTGATAAAAATAAGTTACAAACCCAAGTTTGCTTACAACATAAATAAAGTGCTTTCTACATCTCAAGAAGAGAAAGAATCTCAGAGACGCATTTATTGCTCATCGATAAAATGTGCTATCTACACTAGAATACATATACTAGGGCGTTGCCAGAACAGGGCAATGCTGTGGGCTGCAGAGTAACGGGGCTTTTTCAAGTGGGCGTGGCGCCCGGGCTGGCCGATCACGACAGCTGTTAGCACCCTGACGAAAAGACGCGTGAATGCAAAATTTAGAGCTAAATATGTATTCGTAAGTTGTAAAGTTCTAGTCCTAATTGGAGCTGAATTACAAGTTTCTTGGCCGAATATTTGTGAAATTGACAGTTTTAAGGCTTAATTCTAGCATAATAATGCAATGTTATGAGTTATCGTCCCAATTTAAGCGAAATTGGAGGTTTCGAGGTTTTTTTTTTTTAAATAATTTATTTATTTATTTTGTCCCTTGTTTTGCCTGACGAATGTACCCAAGAAATTTGAAGGTTATTCCTGGATGATTATCGACACAATTGCGAGTTTCCTGTGAAAATGCAATTTTCAGGTCTTTATATTGCAGACCGAAATTCCAAGTTTCTGGTGTTAATTTAGGATAATTTGCAAATTTCAGAATTTGTTCAATATTTTTTTGGCTGTTGTTTCAACTTGTAGACCACGCTTGGTGTTCGGCCTTGGAGGTGAAGCTATAATGCTGATGAGGGGCGGCGGAAATGGGCCCGAAATGCATTCATTAAAAAACTCCAAGGCTGTATGGTTCAATAAAGTTTATGGTCTACAAGATAATTTGCAAGTTTCAGGCTAAATATCCGCGAATTGCAAGTGTGCAATTGTTTTTATTCATGAGCTTGGATCCCAGACAAGCCCGCTACGATGGACGGTGGCGTTGAAGACTCCATACGTGCCTCATCCTAGAGCCCAGTGCTGTCATCGCTCACACTAATCGCGGAACAAGCCACGAGAAACCGCGAATTAGTGCTGTGCCTTGCCCCCATAGAATAGCTCAATAGCGTGGTTTCTTTATTTTAGCTGCGAAGTGGGCTCCAATAGGTGTTAAGTCACGAAGAGCGATTTTTATCGATATAGTCTCAAATAACCGCTTTTTTCAAAGTTGTATCCGCGGTCCGCTATACGAGAACAGCTCATTTGAGATTTTCCCCCGTTTCAGCTATTTTTTAAAGTCCTCCGTGAACCGCGAATTAACGTTTTTCCTTTTTTCTCAGTTTTGGGGAAGAAACCGTGAATTATCACTTCTGTTAAATTTTAGTCATAAATGAACTTTTTCCAAACTTTTAGCCGCGAACTTGCCACCTAAGAACTTTCAGAAAACGAGGGATTTAAGATTTTTCAATTTTAGGGACGAAGTTGCCTTCAGACACCACGAAGTAGCTCCATGGTTTTTTCCTCAATTTTAATAGAAAATCAGCACTTTTTATCAAAACCCGCCACGTGGTGGTGGTATTATTGTCGTAGATTCCTTCCAAGCCCGGGGTCCTTATTTTCAAAGTGAAACAAACTGGCCACCGTACCCATCTCCCCCGGTTGGACCAATTTTGGTTCAACTATTTTGTAGTTCAACTATTTGGAGGTTGGACTACTTTTTTTCTTCGCCATTTCTAGGGCTAGTTCGATTTGTGGCTAAACCGTTCTGAGGTTAGACCATTTTGACTTGTGGTTAGATAGTTTAGAGGTTAGGCTGCTTTGTGGTCAGCATAATTTGTGGTATGATCATTTTGAGCTTATGCCGCTTTGTAGTTGGACAGTTTTGAGGTTAGGCAGTTTTCTGTTTCGGGGTTTGGTGGTTAGACCATTTCAGGATTAGGTCGTTTCGTCGTTAGACTATGGTTACACTGTTTTGTAGTTAGCCTGTTTTGTGGTTAGACCGTTTTGTGGTTAGACTGTTTTGTAGTTGGACTGTTTAGCCGTTCCAACGCGTTGGTCCGCATAGGCTTTCCTGCTATTTCCTTTTTTGTTAAAAAAAAAAAAAAAAAAAACTTTATTGTTCATGGGTACATTACAGTTGTGCAAGCCAGATGCAGTCCTTGAGACTTGATGCAGTGGCACTATCCAGTGATAGGCTAAGCAAAAACAAAAAAAAACACTCAATAACTACTTTTAGTTAAGCAAGTCTGTGAGACCCTTTCACTTCAGCCTCCGAAGAGGTCTTTCGAGCGGAATATTGTCAAACAATACCTTGAGAATCTAATTTGGACGTTCCTGCGGTCTGGCGCGATGGCGTGAATAGGTCAATCGAAGCAATTCGTGTACCCGAAGGAATTTAAGTCCAAGGTATGTAAGGATTTGTTCCTCACATACCATGGAGCACAGAAAGATCAGCGCTAATGAACTGATGAATGAATGACAGTGAAAAGGCTATAAAGATGCTAACAGATCACACCAATCGGCATAAATCAGCGTTCCAAAACACGTCAACTTGCAATGCTGACAATTGGAATTCAGGATTAGAATGGGTAAAAACACACGCTGCAGGCAATGAAGGAAACAAAGAAGCTGACCGCATTGCAAAAATAGCAAATTAATTCTGTTATCCTAGCCTTTTTAACTTGAGAAAGAAAAGCAATGAAGAATGGAAGAATCAATGGACGACGAAATCAACAGATTAACACACTAAACATTTCACTAATTCAAGTAATATCGCGACACGGAATCAGAAAAGAATTATATCCATAGATTTAAAATAATTGAAAATAACCTTTGTGACTGTGACAATAAAAGCATTCAGAATTGGAAACTCATTATATTCGACTGTAGAAAACATGAAAGAGAAAGAACACAACTGATACGCGAAATATTAATCAACCAAAAATCATGGCCTATACGTAGAATTCAAAATTGTTGTACAAGATCATCTGAAGAGCTTTATCACATTTATAAATAGTCTAGACTTCGATAACTTATGAGTTAGACAAATAAACAAACAAAAGAAATATGAAGTAAAGAAAATGACAAAGAAGTTGAAAAAGAAAAAGAAGATGAAAATAATGTCAAAATTATTCTCATTCATACAAAAAACTCTGCAATCATGTTTGGAAGCAGGGAAAATAAATATAAGTGGCTTATTCAAAACAAAAAAGCATGGAGCACCTGTTATCAGTCGGAGTATCGTATTTTGCACCGTCTGGACACTGATTTGCGAGTTGGAAGCGGTTGACCACATCGCGCAGCCATACTGCCAAATTCTTTTGTTACGCAGGGCTATCTAAGGGCTGATCACATGCTTCAGCATGTGCCTGCAGGCTCTCATTTGCTGTATCACAGTCGATATTATGAGCAGGCCTTGGAAAAGACCGCAACGTCATCCGAAAAATGGGCCATTTTTAAGGAGTCGTCGACCGCGTAATTATGGACGCAGATTACACATAGAAATGGGCCCAGATCACTCCCCTAGGGAACTCCAGCTCGTATAGCGTGAGCTCTAGACACAACGTCTCGACATTTCACAGAGAATGTGTGGCCTTCCAGATACGACTTCACAACTCTATAATATGATCACATTTCATTAATACAGCAGCGCTCTTTCCCAGTAACAGATGAACTAACGATCTGACCGGTGTCACTTGCTTTGTTTTGATTTTTGTGATGATGAAAATCAGAAGGAGAATAATTGAAGTAAACCCCAGGTGGTCGTTTCACCTAATCGCCACATGAGTGCTGGTGTATTTGTGAAAGTTACGAATAAGTTCAGGTAGGTGGCCTTCAACTTATATTTATATATGAGGAAGATCTAATTCCTTCATAAAAATTCGTTTTTTTCTCGAAAAGTATTTTACTCGGGGAAAAATACCGACTGACTCAAAATAATGAAGTTTCGCGTCGTGAACAATAATAAAAAAATAAAAAGAGGAAAGGTGACGCCACACTAGCCCCCCATGGAGACTGGAAGTCCAAATGTTTGCAATCGGACGCGATGGGCGTCGGATGTAAGTCGGGGGTGGTTTGGGGAGGCAAGTGACGATTCGATACATACGACGGATGGCCCAGGTGGCAGAACGAAAGCGGGCTTTAGACGGTCGATACTGACGGTTGTGTTTTTGCGATTGACAAGTAGAGTGAACGTTTTGGAGTCGCGTTTCAGTACTAGGTAGGGATCGACGTAGGGAGGTTGGAGGGAACGGCGAATTTCGTCGACGCGGAGGAAAACGTGAGAACAGGTGGACAATTCTTGAAAAACGAAAGGTTTTCTTGATGAATGGTTCGTGGCCGGATACCGGACGAAGATCTTGCATCTGGCGTCACAGTCTGCTTACAAAATTGGATGGGTCTTCGAACCGTTGTGGACCAGATGGAACATTCAAGAGATCTCCCGGAAGGGAAGACGACGAGTTCGGCTGAAGAAGCCTTGAGGTCTTCACGGAAAGCATTCCTATTTCCGAGGAGAACAAGAGGAAGAGCTTGAAGCCAATTATTTCCTGAGTGGCACATGAGTGCTGCTTTGAGGTGCCTGTGAAAACGTTCAAGTAAGCCGTTGGAACACGGATGATAACTCGTTGTGCTGAAATAATGGGAGCCCCAGGTGGATGCGAGTGACAGAAAAAGTTCAGACCCGAATTGACGACCTTGATTTGTCGTTATGTAAAGAGGCGAGCCAAAACGAGAGAACCAACAGTTGAGTAAACCATCGGCGACTTGAACAGCAGAGGGATTTTCGAGTGGCCAAATTTCAGGCCAGCGTGTAAACCTGTCGATAACTGTGAGACAGTATTGGTAAGGACCAACTGGAGGTAGAGGTACGACGATGTCTACATGGATGTGCTCAAACTTCGACGACGAAATAGGGAAAGAACCAGGAGGAGAGTGAACGTGACGTGAAATTTTGGAACGTTGGCATTGAAGGCAGGCTTGTGTCCAAGCTCGAAAATCTTGACGTATGCGAGGCCAGATAAAACGCTGAGAGACAAGTTTTGTGGTGGCCTTGACACCAGGGTGGCTCAAGTTGTGAAGGGAATCGAAAATTCGGCGACGAAGGGAGATGGGAACGTAAGGACGAATATTTGGCGTCGATGAGTCGCACATGAGAGTGGCATGGGTCCCTGGAACGTTGACTTGTGTGAGGCGGAGCGACGTTTGGCGATCCATGAGGTCACCGAGTTCACAGTCATTTTTCTGCGAGTGGGAAAGAGTGACGAGATCGACGCGTGAAGACAAAGGGGCGTTGATCGAGTCTACACGTGAAAGAGCGTCGGCGACAACGTTAGCGGATCCACTGATATGCTGTATGTCCGTCAAGAATTGGGCGATAAAAGACAGTTGGTTGATTTGAATAGCCGGTAGCTTGTCTTTGCGTTGCCGGAATGCGAATGTGAGCGGTTTGTGGTCAGTGTATATATTAAAATATGAGCTTCAAGGATGTGCCGGAAGTCCTGAATAGCTGAATATACAGCGTATAGTTCTCGGTAGAACGCTGGCCATTCCAATTGACGAGGCGTAACCTTTTGTGAGAAAAAAGCAAGTGGTTGCCAGCTGACACCGATCTTTTGCTGGAGAGAAGTGCCAACAGCGACTTGTGAAGAGTCAGTGAAAAGACCCAGTTCAGCGTCTGCCTGAGGGTGAGCGAGGAGAGTCGCGGTCGAGAGTTGTTCTTTGCAGGCGATGAAGGCCTGGGGGCCTAGTTCGAGCGGTCGGGTTTTTTCCGCGGGTTCCATCTCACCCCGCCAGAGAATCTCACTCGGCGGGAACCGGAGCTAGTTAGAGCGAGCGGGTTTAAGCTTCCAATTGCGGGTGTGATATGGAGTCTCTAGTGCGTTATCCAAGGAAGAATCCCGTCAAACATCGCACCACTGTTATCGTGATAGAAGGTTTTGTTTATTTCACGGGTGAAAATAGCCGACGCCGTTGAGTTTTTCGAATGTGACAGGTAAGTTTTGCTTTTACAAATTATAAAAAGTAATGAGGCATTGAATGATTGGGATGTGTAGCTTCATTCCGTACCACTATTATTGCTGTCACACTGATTTGTATGCTATGACAACCTTAATTTGCTTCTTTAACGTTGAATTTATTTGCATTCGTTGTAGGAATTTATCGAATGAACTTGGAATATGGTACGTAATTTGCATTCAGCGTAACTTGCATGCCTTTCATATTCTACCATTATTATTCCACACAAAATGTGTCGAATAACGGCTTCTGTCTAATGGCGAATAATTGAAAATTGCTATCTTATAATAACTAAAAATGTGTTCGATTCCTCAATGTTTAGGAGCCAGTTCCAAAACGAACGATAAAGAAAAAAGTAACTAAGGAGCAGAAGGAGCTCCTAGTTGACTTTTTACTGAACAACCCACAGATGGTTTCGAGCAAAATTACGCCAGAGTTTACAGCCCATCATTGTCGGGAGAAGTGGGCCGAGCTGTCCAATATTTTGGAGAGCTGTCCTGCTGGTCCAAAAGACAAGAGTGTGAACGACTGGAGAAAAGTAATGTATTTCTTGATATTCATCATGTATCACAATGACAAGTAAGAAATTGATCCAACTTTAGACATGGTCCGATATAAAAAGGACAGTGAAGGAGAAGGCCGCGAGGCTAAAAAAATATGATTCGGGGACGGGCTCAGGTCCAAGAGGGGAAGAACTGACTCCGTTCGAAGAGAAAGTAATGTCTCTGATAGGAGAAATCATGGTTGAGGGGCACACCGTTGCAGAACGGGGCGTCCCCTCCCTCCCACCTGAAGAGGTTTGTGCGCTTTCAGATACTTTATTACGTTTCTTTCTATTCACTACTTTTGATTGATCATTGAAGCCACGTCCATCGACGTCCCGTGTCCTCATTCCCATCGAGGAGCTTCTCTTCACGGAGAGTACTGATCAACCGTCACCGCCGAACATGCCCCTATCTGCTGGAATCTCTGAAATACAACCACTGAGTCCAGTGGAAATTCCAGGGCCCAGCATTTCGGAGCCTCTGGTCACTCCACGCAGGAGGATTTTACGGGAGGTCGAATATTATTTACCCATGTGGAATATACGACTGCTATTGGCTATAATCAGTGAAATATTTCTGTTTCAGGCGGCGAGGAGAACACCTCCATCTTCGAGCCGAGTTAGGCGACGAGCGAGAGCGAGAACCGGTAATTTGATGAAATAAGTACCTACCCATCACTGGTTCTCAATTTAATTCAATGCTTCCTTTCACAGATTCTGAACATAACGAATTTCTTCAGGAAATTCGCGAAATCGAGCGTAATCGCGATCGAAGAGAAGCTCGCCTCCACGAGGAATTGTCTAGAGTCCTCGAGAGGTCTCTTGAACTCATAAATATATTAATTCAGCAACGTGAGGGATGATTTATTAATAACAACTGTTTGTATCTTTCTGTAAATATGTTCAAAGTATTGTAATTTTCCAAATTGTGTGTAATTATATTTTACGTAAACATTTTATGTAAAACATTTTTTTACATTATATTTTACGTATGAGCTTCTTATATAGTTGTACGGAGCATTTTACAGGCTCTGAGCCAGGACGTCTCGTACTTGGCGTCCTTTGGCCTGCAGGGAGTTAAACGCAGCCGGAGGGGCGTTAGTTCTAGGAACCTCCTGAGAATTAAATTGGAATTTTGTTGTATAGACTCGAATCTATCCACCAGGCATTTACTCACGTCATCAATTCCGACTGACGTTTCCACATCTGGCACATTCCCCAATTTACACATGTTGTGAAGAACTGCGCAGCATGTGATAATTCTAGCTGCCTTCTCTGGATGGTAATGCAGCGTCCTGTGCTTCAGCAAGCATCTAAACCTGACAGAAATTAGTGGTTAGCATATTTTCTCATATCTATCTTTTGCCAACCTCGACTTTAGCTGTCCATTCACTCTTTCTATTACGGATCTTGTTTTCCGGTGGAAAAAATTGAATCTCTGCTCCACCGGATTATTCGTACTCTCCGGATACGGAGTCAAAAGAAAAGGCTCCAGAGGGTACCCACTGTCTCCTATCCCAAAGAGTCCAGTAAAGTCACAAGTAAAGACTCCAGAGAGTAACAGGTCCACATGCTGAGTCGTTTCTCAAATCATCCTCAACCTCAAACTCCCCTGAAGAAGCGTATTACATCAGGAAATATGACATGATTTTCGAGTTTTTGAAGAACGATGGATGTTGAGGGAAATTAGTGGGACGACTCGGCATGTGGCCCTGAAAATTAATACTGTTGAAGATTACCCAGCAACCAAGAATTAAAATGACCGCGATTGTACATCTTTTCGATGTACTCACGCAGATCGCTCATCTTCCACACGAACGCGTCATGAGTTGACCCAGGGAATTTGGCATTGATGTTGGTTATTATGCAGTTTGCGTCACATACCTAAATTGATACACAACTGCATTTATGGGCTGTACAATATGAGTAAGGTACTACACGAACCAATTGAACATTTATTGAGTGCTCTCCTTTTCTGTTGACGTAAACGTGCTCCGGATATCGGGACCCATGAGGCGCCACAATGTGCACATGCGTGCCGTCAATGCACCCAACAATACCGCGCATTCCACTATTTTCGTAGAACCTGATTCAGGAGTGGAAGTCGCCAAAAATTAAATTATATACTTAGGAGAGAAAGTTCAAGTCAATAATAACTAACTATCGCATACTCCACCCCTCAACACAAGTTTTTTCTCTACTTTTGGAGGGGTGGCCAAAGACATTATAAAATATTTTTTTGCCTTGTGGATTAAATTTTATTGTTTGGCAAATAAAATAAATAAAAATAAAAATAAATAAATAATAGAGAGACCCGACAAGGCAACAGCCGAGGCTGCCCACTCTTCGAGGTTGGGAAAGGCACTTTACTGCCGGGTTGTACAAGTCATTTCGTTTTCTATTTGAGGTGAAAATTGGATTTGTCATCCGTGAACGGCAAAATACTTGTCCTCCTAAACGGGAAAAGAGTCACTTGCGTTGTCAATCTCGAAAATCCAATTTTCACCTCATGTAGAAAACAAAACAAAACTTACTGTGCTCGCACGGCCGGGATATCCTCGGACGAAGGAAACTTGATGTATTTTTCGGCGAGGTGGTCGACTATCCCGTTGACAACTTGCTCGAGGCACTTACTAACTGACTTTTGGGACACAGCCAACTCAATGTCCTGCGCCACGGAAAGCTGGTAGCTCCCTTGAGCACAGAATCGCAGAGCAATAAGGACCTGATAGAGTAATCCGGTACAGTCTTAAGCTGCCAGGCTACTTAGTGTAACGGTAGGTACCTTTGACTCTGCAGAGATTGAAGAGCTGATTCTTGCAGCAGGTAAATGCCCCCGCAATTCCTCCACCAGCTGCCACGCCAGCCGTTTCGACAGCCGAAATAAACTGGTGAATCTAGAGAGAAAGAGTCAAGGAACTAATTACTTCAATTTTCGGAAATCAGGCTGTACTCAAGCACTTGTTAATTACCTCGTCTCTGACATGTCATCGAACGCTCGGTACCCAACAACTAATGGCGCGCGAATGTGCACATTTCGTGTGAGGATTCGGTTTCGTCTTCTGCGGCATTAACATAAAGTCTTATTAAGTCACCCGTTCTCTTCTTCAGTTCTTCTCTAAGTCTTTTTAGAAATGGTCAGGACTTTTGGTAGTACACCACATTGATCGGACTTGGGTAGGATCATGTTAAGGATTAGTTGATAGAACAAGTAGGTGAATAATTAAATGAAGAAAACTTACTTGGCCCGCGTCAAAACATGAGAGTAGAACACCAAACATCCCAAAGACGACATCTTAAAACTTTAAAATGAAACAAAAAGAATAAACCATACACTCGATCAGCAAAAACACGCTATTTAAGTAAAATAAATTCTTTTCGGGATCTTCCCGACACCCAACTCGACAGAAGTTATCTGCCGAGATAATCCCTCCAGAGAAAACCCGCCGGTGAGCCTGGTTCCCTCTAGTGAGTCCCATCCCGAACAGTGTAACTAGGTCTTGACGTGAAAGCTCACTTCCCGCTAGCGACTTTATCCCGCAGCTATAACCCGAACACTCGAACTAGGCCCCGTCCAATTCGGGAGTCCACGTGAGTTGTTGTTTTCCGCGAATTCCAGCTAAGGCATCGTGTAATGAGGCTTGGAATTTGGCCGCGGAGGGGATGAAACGTCGATAAAAATTTATCATGCCGAGGGATCGACGAAGGCTTTGGGCGGAAGTAGGTCAACTAAAACTCTGTATAGCGGTGATACGATCGGTGGGAGGTTTAATGCCAAGACTTGAGACTTCGTAGCCCAGAAAAATAACTTAGGGCAATCCGAGAGAGCATTTTTTTAGCGTTAACCAGAATACCGTGCTGAGAAAGACGTTGGAAGACAGTACGAAGATGGGAACGATGTTCGTCGGTGTTGCGGGAGAAAAAAGGGTGCGTTCATAGTGAATCACCTTCACTGCGATACCTCGATGAGCGATGCCCCGTTGAAACATCGATGAAGAACAAACATCAATAATTGTATGGGACTGTTCATAGTGAAGCACCCTTACTGTGATGTGATCTTCGATACCTCGCTGCTCGATGATAACATCGATGATTTGAACCATATGGTTCCTCGACCCCCCTCCTGCCCGTTGCTTTTTTTTTTTCTTTTCAAAATAAGGGTTAAAGCTTGAAGGGGACAGGTGTGCGTGACTTACGTAAATTGTGTGAAGGTGGACTTCAAAAGATTTTGAAAAGAAAAAAAAAGTCAACGGACAGGAGGGGGGACGAGGAACCATATGGTTCAAATCATCGATGCTATCATCGAGCAGCGAGGTATCGAAGATCACATCGCAGTGAGGGTGCTTCACTATGAACAGTCCCATACACTTATTGATGTTTGTTCTTCATCGATGTTTCATCGGGGCATCGCTCATCGAGGTATCGCAGTGAAGGTGATTCACTATGAACGCACCCTTAGAATATCATCGATGTACAGGGGTAACAAAATCTAGGCCTTGGAGAACTTCGTCGATGAAACGTTGGAAGTCGGCGTTACGAAGACCGAAGGACATGAAAGGAAATTCAAAAGACCGAAGGGCGTCGTGATGGCCGTTTTGGGAATGTCATCAGTATTTACAGGAATTTGGTGGTAGTCTTTGACGAGATCGATGGTGGAAAAGATGGTGCATCCGGCTAGACGATGTGTGAAATCGTGAATGTGGTGAACGGGGTAACGATCGGGAATTGTTCTAGAGTTTAGTGCACGGTAATCTCCGCAAGGGCGCCAACTGCCAGCTTCTTTCTTCGGGACCATGTGCAGGGGTGAAGACTAGGGTCCATCAGAGCTACGTGAATGAAGCATGGCGTCAAATTCGGCCTTGGCGATACGAAGGCGGTCAGGGGCTAGGCGACGAGGGCGAAAAGAGATCGGGGGACCGGGCGTCGAATTGATGAAATGGACTGTCGAGTGCTGGACGATGCTTGGGGAGCCACGTGGCCTTGTGAGTTCAGGAAAGTCTTCCAGGATTGATGGAAGAGTCGACGAGGTGCGGGTGGATAACGACTTGACACTTGGTTGAGAGTTCCCCGTGACCGAATCAATGAGTCTAGTATTGCGGCTATCAGGAAGAGGGAGAAATGAGAGAGGAAATCAGAGCCAATGAGAGGAATTTGCACGTTGGCTATTACAAACGTCCACGAGAGGTTCCGGTGGAGGCCAAAATCGAGTTTTAGATTAATAAAACCATATGTGTGTATGTCGGAATTGTTGGCAGCGGTCAAGTCATAGTCGATACGGCGGCGATATCCAGGTAAGAAGTACGAAGAGGAAGTCAAGCACTCCGGGTTTTGTTGATGACGCCTTTTAGCGATTGAGGTTATTTAGAGTGAGAGCCCCCCCCCTCTCCTCATACTATTTTCGTAAAATCCTATATTAGTAGGTACTCCCTTTGTAGCACGCGTTCGAGGTTTCCACGGTAAACAAAACTCAATCCTAGTCTCGATTTTAACACAGAGGAAACGATCAGACTCATAGTTCATCGGTTTTAATTAAAGTTGATTACACAGTTCAAAGGAAAATTAGCAGGAGCACTTTATGCACACTGCGTCACCGGGCGCAGGCACTTTTAATTTTTTGCGAATAGGTTCTCCACCTTTTTTTTGGTCGGGTTAAACGGGCATTAAATTGGCATCTGTCCTGTTCCTGGCATGCCAACGTACAATTTTTTTTTCTCCCTCAGAATTTTATAGGTCCTTCGCCCTTAAACCTATAGGAAAACCTAATTGCCACAGACCTCCACCCTTCACCATCCAACCTTTCAACTTCTCTGATGTTTGTCTGAGCGGAATTGCACACGAATAAGTATTGCAGTGAGGGGGGTGTGTGTGGGGGGGGGATTGTTGAAAATAAGAGAAACGGTTCTGTTAGAGGGGGACCCGCTTACTCATACCCCTCGACTCCCTCCACCACCCTTCACACACCATGATCCAGTCATCCAATGCTCCTCCACCCCTTCTCTCCCACGATCCATACAGCTGCTCTCCCAGCCCAGACTAAGCTCCGTCGTGAAAGTACGGGGCGGATGAGAATGCAATAAATCTGCTGATCCGTCAACTGCAGAAACCCGTCCAATCAACTTTTCCCTCTCTCCTATGAAACGAGAAGGTTCGAGCTCCCCCCCCCCCCACACCGATACCAACACCGACTCACCTTACCCTTCTATAGTATACCATCTGAATAAACCACTATAGGGGTTCTAGTGATCTGATAGGAGTAAGGAAGGGGAGAAAGTGAAACTCCTTATTTTCTTCAAAATGGAGGGCTGTTGTTTAATGGGCCTACCAAACCATTAGGTTACGATTTCATTTAGTAAAGAGGTGGAATTTGAGTGGGGGGAATCCAGGGATTTCGATTTAATTTACCGCGATAGGTTGTATATAACTATAAAAAAAAAACTGGAAACTATTCGATGTTTCTCCTCTGCAAGATCACCGTTTCGCGATAATTTTCCTGAATTAAAATGTGGGCACCCCCTCACCCACTCATACCTTCTAAAATTAAATTGCTTCAAGGAAAACCAATCGAGCAACAAGAAGTTTCATTTGTAATATCAAGATGGGAACAAAAAAGGATTTCTTTGGACGTGAAGCGTTTCTTCGGGGGATTGTTAGGCAGGGCCGGTTTAGATTGGTGGTGGTGTTGGTACTGTGTGGGAGGGACGGTGGTGGTAGTCAAGTTGCTTTTTACTTACGATTTCCGCCGCCTCTAATACAATCCCTTCTCTCTTTTCGAATAATTACGGACTTAAACACTCGACCGGGCCTGACTCGGTCGCTTCTCTCTCACTCTCTCTCTTGCCCTCTTTCAAGAAGGGGCTTAAAATTTACAATATCCCCCAACTCTCTCCGTGTTATTCCATCACTTTTCCACGCACTCATTGAAAACTCCAAAGCGCAAAAACAACTCGAGTTTAAAACAAATTAAATAATATCAACTTGTGGAATAAAGGGATTCTTTTGAAAGGAGTTCCTCCAGTTTATTGTGTTGGTTAGAAGAAAATAGTTTCCTTAAAATTAAAGTTAGAAGGAAATAATTTTCCGTTTCTTTTTAAAAATTAATAAAAGAACTCCAGACAATATTCCCATTGGAAAGAATAATGATCTCGTGGTGTTCAGGGGAGGGGGGATTTGTCAGGCCTTCTCTTTTACTTTTAGAATAATTATGAGGGGGGTATTATATATACCGTGACACCAAAAAGCAATGGGAGAGAAAGAAAATGTGTTGAAAACAATACAATAGGTTTAATTTTTTGAGATCTTTTCAAATTTATACAAAAATGTAGTGCATTTATTATATTTTATTAAGATCTCTTACAAAATATAATAAACAAAATGCCTGAAACAGACGCTTGAAAGGCATAGTGCAGGGAATAAGAGGCTTTTGAGTCGATAACATTTTATTTCCTGTCAAATCTGTATATTGACCTGAATCGCCAAATGGGCGCAAAAATTTGACGTTTGGGCTGTAAATGATACGGAGTGGGGATTTGATTTTCAAAACAATTGCGTAGCTGTGTTCACAACACCGGACTTTTAAGGAGAACCGCTTCAACTGCTTGTCTGATCGAAAATTTACGATTCAATTTTCGGATTCTCCTTATTGGAAAACTAACCTAGTTTTGGACGTAGTTTTTTCTATTTTTAAACGTTGGTCACTTTTTCAAAATCGCCCAGGGGTTAAATTGACGATTTTTACAGAATTTGTTTCAAAGTGTTCTGATTTGAGTCGAACGTGATTTATGACGACTGGATCGCCCAGTGGCAGACGAGTGGCTCTTAAAGAGAGCGAATCACAGATTCCTGAAAGTTGGTTTCGGCCGATTTTATCGTGCTTCAGCCTACTGCAGCAGTGCAAGTGGAGTCCACCTGCATCGAGGCTCTTCAGGACTGTTTCTTGCGTGGCCACAGCGCAAAATCCCGTTGGAATAACCACAAGGAACGAAAATCGTTTCCCTACCTACCCACCCAAAATCATTCAGAGGTTACAGTGGGCGTTTTTCGGGCAATTTTTTCAGCGCGTTCCTGAGTCCCTCGAATGACGGTCTATTGTGGGATGCAGACAACCTCGGTCAACGCTTTTTGAGACTACCGCGTGACTTCCAGCCTCCATCCGGCCCACCACACAGTATCCCATCTCGCAATGCTACAGTCCTCTGCGGCATCCCATCAGCCGCCGGCCGACCAGTGGGGGCCTATTCAGAAATGTCGGGGAGGAAATGCTGCAAGTGCGGTTGCTGAAAAAGTCTCGGAACATGAGATGCAAGCCCCACTCCACTGTGACGCTGGCCCAACATTCACTCGTTCTTCTTCCACGCATTCGTGATCGCATCGTGGATCGACTGGATTAACTTGGTGTCAGTCGACATTCGACGTCCCAGTTCGAAGTTACCCAAAACTTCACGTAACCATCGTCAGTGGCTCGCCATACTGTTTCCCCGTGGCGAAAGAGTGGAGGAGACCGCGGTCTACCGCGTCATCATCCGAGAGAGACGGCTCCATGATGAACTTCACTTCCAATTCTCCATCACCAGTCAACCACAGATTGTCGTGATCTCGCGCTCCGTGACACGGTGGAACTTTCATTGCTATCCTCAGGCGTGGGCCAATCGTCGGCGATTACTCTCGAGTTGTGACACTCTTCCATTTCATTCTTCTCGCCACTCCCAAGTGATTAGGGCTGGCCATCCCCCTCCCGCACAGCCCCCCTCTCACCCGAATTTAGCAGAAAATCAGTCTGCCGAAATTCATAATACGTATAGATCTAGAGCTAAATTCGTGACATTGCTGTTTTGAATCAGTCAACCCAGCAAGATTGGATGCTTGATTGTTGAGCCATAATTATGCCTCACAGAACTGAATTTTGAGTGGGTCAAAAGTGTTAAACTTTGTTTCTGAACTATTCAACAGCGCGAAACTACGTTTTTGTATCACTAAGCCGGCTGAACTGATATTAATGAGCCAATTCCGCGACAGTCTGATCCTTAGGGTAGCCAGCCCCCTGTATTTTCTAGGAAGCCATTCCCTTGAAATTGGTTTTGAATTGTCTGCCTCCGCGTGAACATGCTTTTTGAATGGGTCAGTGTGATTTTGGTTTGTAATGCAGCAAAATCCCCTGAGAATTGCCTATTTTAGGGGTATATATCTTTGCAAAAATGGTTTTGAATGGAACATTCCTGTGAAATTTAGTTTTTGAAAAGAGCCAGAGACCCCTGACATTTTCTCTTTAAAACTACCTAACTGTGCGAAATTGTTTTTTTGAACGGGCCAACATCACGAAATTTGGGTTTTGTGCAGCAAAAACGGAATTTCTCTCCAACGCGAGCCATAGCCCGGTGATATTGGTTTTCTTTGAGTCAACTCGGCGGATTTTTGTTTCTTAGGGGGGGGGGGCAGCACCGTAAATTGCAGGTAGCCCCCCCCCCCCCGGAATTGGTTTTGGATGAGTCAATTCCGTGAGTGTCTATTTGAATTGAGCCCTGATTAATCTTCAACCTTTAGGGGGGGGGGGGTACTTTTAGCCATGAATTAGCGCTTTTTCTCAATTCGGACGCGAATTACCGTTTAGAATGTTTTCCCCCTTTCATTCATAAATTACGAGTATTTTTTCCCCTCAATTTCAGGCAAAATTGCTCTCAATTATATTCCCAAATTAAAGTAATTTTGTCTCGATTTGCCCTGAATTTTAGCCATGAATTAGCGATTTGTCCAAATTTTTGCCTCGTATTAGAGCTTTTTTTAATTTTAGCTGCTAATTTACGTTTACCTCGATTTCAGCGCCTGAGTAGTTTTTTCACTTTTTCTAGATTTTAGCCGAATTTGTTGTCAGAAATCATGAATTTGCACTTCTCCTTAATTGCACCTGTCAATTTATATTTATTTTTGCCGCGTATTCCGAGGTTCCGAGAAATTTTAAATCCGAGAAATGGGGTTTTTAATGAGTTAGACCCGCGAAAGTGGTGTTTAAATGCGCGAATGCTGAGGCTACCACGCGAATTTGGGCTTTTAAGCAACAAAGATCCGTAAAATTGATTCTGGGTGGGCCAGATACGGGCGAACATGGTTTTTTGGCGAGAAAAATTCGCGAAACTGTATTTTTCGTGAGTCAGACGTGTATAAATGTGTGCTTTTTTTGCGATTAGAACCCGTGAAAAGATTTTTTTTTAGAGAGCCAGATCCATAAAAAATATTGTTGGTAAGAAAATTCTCCAAATTGGGGGTTTAGTCAACGAAATCAGAGAAATCCGTCCCCGTTTCCCTCATAAATCGATCCTCAGACTCAATGGACAACCGACAGACAGAATGTACAGGCTCAATCCCCCCCCCCCATTTTACTCCTTATTGCAGCCGTGCGCCATTCTAGGACAGCAATTGACCAGTTGTGAAACTGACTCTCGACAGTAGCAAGAGTGAAAGGTAGACTTTGTCAGCGATGCTTATTGTGTGTGAGGACACCAAGCTCTAAAAGTATAAATTAAAAGGAGAATAGAAGAAAGAAAGAGTTTTAAACCACAAGTCATAAAAAGTCGAGTCGTCCTTAGCTACAATAAAGTCCGTAATGAACCGAGTTTAATTGTCCGCAGAACAGGGACATTTTGAGAGACAGAGAGAGAATGATAGATAAAGGGTGAGCGAGGAAACTGGTCAACCTCTTAAGAGTATGTATGTGTGAAGCCAGTGTGTGTACTTTTAAGGCTCTAAAAAGAGAAGCGCAGGAGAGGAGGATGAACAAGCAATTAAAACCAAGCGCCGAGAATGTGTTTGACGACTTGTGAATTTATAGTGTGTTTTCCTGGTTTGAGGGGGGGGGGCCCTCTAGAGATGGTAAAAATACGTAAATTGGCGAAGGCATGACGATGATTATGACAGTGAGCGTGGAAGGGGCGGAAAGGAATTGGAAAATGAAGTTTCCCAAAGCTTTTGACCTAATGGCAATCACAAGACGTTACCCCTCGCCCCGTCTCGCAACCCCCTTTTATTTCCTCCCTTCTGCACACAATTGGCGTCATCATCAAATTCAAGAGAATCCGGGGAAATTGTTGGATAAAGCGAAACGGTTTTGGGTCTATAGAAGGTGAAGGGGTAACTGGACGCCGACCAATATACCACCTCCCGCACCACCTTTTCACCATTCTCATCACTGGATAAAGCTCTTAGGAGACAAATGACCACCACCCAAGTGAATCACGCCCCAGGATAATTTTCCCATTTTGAATGTTTGGGGGAAGCGGCAATTTAATCACCTGTAGATTTATTAGAGGGATTTTAATTTTTCTTTTTTCCACTAAACCGTTTAGTCAATAGCATTTTATTACTTCCGGCGGTTTTTTCTAAAGCGAGGCGTATTTTTTTACAATGATAAAGCTGTATTTTTAATGCGATGTAATTAATTTCAGCTTATGGGTTGCTATCGCGGCAATACTCCGAAAATTATCACAAAATACAATTATTGGTCCAACTCTTTCCTTTTACTACCAGTATTTCTACGTTATCAAGGAACATTTTGTTCACGAGAGTCTTTTTCTTTTTACTCTTGTCGTTTTCCTCAGTTAACATTGGACGAAGAAAAGGGAAGACTTAGGGGCTGGAGATTGAAAAGGAAAGACGAGTGCTTTCCCTCCTTCCCTTCACCCCTTTGTCCCAGGACTTAACATTTACTCAGCCACTTGTGACTTCGTTTCATGAATATCATTACGAGTTTTCGACCGCTTTATTTCCAATGCACGAAACTTGTGCCAAAAACCCTAGGACACAGTATAGCAAGAGATTTGTGACCGTCTTTATATCCTCTTAAAGGTGCCCCCTCTATACCTTTCCCAGTAGTTTTTGCCACTTCTTCTAGAACATTACATTTGGCGTTTTAACCTTCATCTTGATCACGATACCAGGCTAAGGTGATGGTAGAAGAGAGGGAGGGGTAACGTAACAGAATCCTTTCAAAAAGGGACGTGTGTTTATTTCATTCTCAATATCGATGACTTGCTTTTTGGCATGAAGTTAACGAGCGCTGAGTGCTTTAAGAGTCAGGTCAATACCGTGAAATTCAATATCTATCAAGTTTATCATGGCACTTATTTTACCGAGTCCATACAATCATTTGCCTTGTCGTAGGTAATCTTGACTCCCGCGACTCCAGAATAGACCCTCGAGATTCACGTCTGCCGGTTTTAGGGAAAGTTTCCGTTAATCCGTGACTGAAATGTATTGAGAAATTACAACTTCGCGGTTTCTCGGTGCAACATTCAGGTCAAAATTGAGAAAACCCGCTACAAAATTGGCGCAGTTAATAAAGACCATATCGCGGCTACAATTTATAAAAAGGGATCGTTCAAGGTAGACATAAAACAAGAAAATAACATTCATTTGAGGCTAAAATTGAGAAAAACCGATTCTGACTCTTTAAAACCGTGATTTTTGTGATTTTGAATCTATAATCCAGAATTTTTAAATCCAAATGTCGTGAAATTTGCTTCTTCACGGATTCTCGTTCATATAGATACAACTTTTGTGGCTTTGGCTCTTTGGAGCCGAAATGGCACTATCAAAACTGAATTTCACGGATTCCGTCTCATGAAAAACCCAATTTCGTGGGTTTGGCTCCTGTAAAAACCAAATTTATTAAAATTAATTAATTGGGGGGGGGGCTAAGCCGAATCCCACCCAGGGTCATTGTTTCTCGAAACTGATCCCTCGCAGTACGACTGCCATAGGCGTCACCGTGGCGCAATTGGCAGCGTGCTGGACTAGTAATCCAGAGGTTGTGGGTTCAAATCCCGCCGGGGAGCCCATTTTTTCTCGAAACTCGAATCGTGTCGGGCTATGCCCTTCCATCGTCGTCCGGAAGATATCACTTTCATTTAATTTATTTAATAATGAAATTGATATTTTCTAGATGAAGAAGTTGCATGGTCTTTTCCTTTGGGGCCATCCGGTATGCACTGAACCTTTGTTGAGCCCCAAGACAAGCTAACCGGGTTAATTAAACGAGGTTGCGTCTTCTTCCTGCCATGACTTTCATCCAAGAGTTAGCGAGCAATTATAAAAGTGATTTCTATCGAAGCTGCGCAGCGGCCACAAAATAATTTGGGCAGGTTAGAACAGATTGAAAGTTGTAGCTGAGGATGTTTCATCACAGTCTTAGCAGGTTCACTCTGATGGAGGCGATTTTTACGAGTTTGGTCCATTTTTTCAATTTTTTTCCATACTTTAGCCGGACATGGTCCTTCCGAAAATGGTTCATGATAGAGTACAGCCGGCCCTGGCAAAAATGCACTTAAGCTGGATTCACATGGAGCGGAACGCGCGAGGGAAGGGGAAGGACGGAATGCAATCTGATTGATTATTCGACAGGGTGGACGCCATGATGTCGGAAAGGACGGACAGCGGTCGGCGGAAGAAATTGTTATACCGCCTTCGCGTTCCGTCGAGCTCCGCGCAAGCGCAGGGGACCGAAATTTTGATAGTTGATACTCGATAACCGCTGGTAGAGGTTCCAATTTTATTTCGTGTGTCGTTGAACTGTTGAAGCTTAAAATAATAATGAGTTTCAATTTCAATGAAAATGTAATATAAAAACACCATCAACAAGATGCGAGAGGTTTCAGATCACAGAGGCTTTCAGTAGGAAGGTTATGATCCCGTTCACCATGGAGAACGCTTCATGTGAACTCTCTTACCGACTCCGCCAACCCTTCCACTGGTTTTTCTGCCTTCCGTCCCTCCGCTTTCCGCACTCGTTCCACCCCATGTGAATCCTGCCCTGTGAATCCTGTGCTGAGTGGGTGTCAGCTCCCCCTTAAGAGAAACAAAGATGAGCGTTTCACGAAGTCGTTGGCTTTGACGGATTTTATCGGCTCCAGATCTCGCCATTGAGTTCCCATCTGCGCCTAAGCTCTTTCTTAAACAACATTTTACAGTGAGAGAAAGAAGAGCGTTTCGAGTTTTCGTTTATTTCAATTAATTTGCATGGTCCACTTGTATCGAGGCTCTTTCTTAGACATGAGGGCGATTGCGTGACCTCCAGCATCTTCGGGAAAAGTGCGGCTCCTTAAAAAAAAGGTCAAAGTGGCCGGCCAAACGGAATTTTATGAATGGTTGGCTTGATTCTTATGTGCCGAAAAACTCCAAGTTAGTAGTTTCGTCCAATATTTAATTTTGCCCGTTTTTGCAAATTTCCCCATCGCCCAGGGCTTAAGTCAATTACTATGTCCCTCCAGAGACGCACAGTTGGATTCTTGGTACGATGTGTACGCATCGTGTGTGGGGAGGAGGGGGTCGAAATAACTTAATTTGATACTCTATACCAGATTACTGTGAATAGATAAACAGTTCCCGATTACGTACCTATTTCTGAGAGCAGTGTGGTGCAGAGTGATATGCACGTGAACCAGGCACGACCCGTAATGCGCATGAAACTTGCAAAAACGATCCTATTCGTTTGTTAAGCCAAAATTGTTGTTTGTGCAGCATTTCGAAGCATAATTTTAAATAAAAGATGGGTTTGCCAACTTCACTCGACCCAACCCATGAACGAAATCGTTTGCTTAGCGCCATTTGTAGTCGAAATAATAGTTTTTTCACGTTTTTTAGTCAACATTTTCGTTTCTTTAGCCTCTCAAGCACTTCAAACAACAAACAAACTTGGTGTGGCTAGCTTTATGCTCCCCGATCTGTTAACGACATCGTTTGTTTAGCGCGAAATCTGAAACGATTTTACCTCCAGATATGCCGCTAAACAAACGATATCGTTCATGCGGGTCGGGTAGCGTGAAGCTAGCCGCACCCAAGTTTGTTCGTTGTTTAAAGTGCTCGAGCGGCTAAACAAACGAACATTTCGACAAAATTAAACTAACGATATTATGACTAGAAATGACGCTAAACAAACTAAAGAAAATTACCTCCTGAAACCGTCAATAAGCGTTTAATCTATTTTTTCCCAAGAATTAACACTTTTCCTCAAATTCGATCATTCGACCGTGAATTACCGCTTTTATTTCTGAATTTTCGCAACAAATGAGCGCTTTAAAACAGTTTTAGCGCACGTGAACCATTTCTAGCAATTTTACCCACAAAAATAAGCACTTTTCCACTTTATCACCGAATTTGCGTTTTCCCAATGTGAGCCGTGAATTAGAGTTTTTTTTTCATTATAGCGGTAAATGACCGATTTTTCTTAATTTTAGTCACTAATTAGCAATGTGTTTTTCAAGCCGCGAATGAAAAATGTATTCTATTTTAGCTGCAAATCAGCACTTTTTCTGAATTTTAGCCGCAAATGAGCGCTTTATAAAAAACAGGTTTAGCTGTATTTTAACAATTTCTATGAATTTTAGCCAAGAATGAGCATTTTTATCATTATTAGCACTTTATTAGCGTTCTTCTCTCACATGAGCCACGAATGTGCTTTTTTCCCTTAATTTTAGCCCCGAATGACTTCTTTTTCTCTATTTTAGACGCGTAAGAACATTTTCTCGATTTTAGCCGCAAATGATAATTTTTCTCTATTTTCCCGGCAAATCAGCCTTTTTTCTGAACTCTCGCCGCGAATTAGCGTTGTCCTTAATCTTAGCCGCCAACATGACTGTCTAGAGGAGGGGGGCACTTTCTCCGAGAATTATCAATTTTCTTCCAATTTTAGCCTTGAATTAGTGCTTATTGCCAATTTTAGTAGTTAATTAACGCCTTTTATCAATATTTGCTGCGACTCAACCTTTTTTCTCAGTTTCACTCGCATATTATCTTCAGATTTTTCTAAACTTTCGCCGTGACCGAGCATTGTTTGCTTCATTCGCGAATTAGCGGGCTACCTCCATTTTAGCCGGAAATTAGCGCATTTTGTCAATTATAGGTTCAAATGAGCGTTTTTCTCCATTTCAGCCGTGAATTAGCGCTATAGAAATAAATTAAGAATAAGCTATTTCTTAATTTTAGCTTCCAAAGAGTGTTCTTTGTCAATTCCAGCTGCAAATTAGCGACTTTTCTCAATTTTATCCGCAAATGATTTTGTTTTAATTCGATTTTAGCCACAAATATTAGCTTTTTTCCCAAAATTTTTAACCTTGAAATTGCCCCAGGTACACTTAGCGCACCTTCTCAATTTAAAGCTGCCTACATGGACTTACGGACACTGGGGCATTATCGATGTTTCTCAATTTCAAACATAGACTTGCCCAGTGCTGGATTTAATAGTGGTGGTGGGGGGGAGCGAGCCGGGTGACCACCCGGCTGTGAGGGGTCCTAAGGGGTGCATCTAGAAAAACGGGGGGGGGAGGTGGGTGGCAGAAAATGCCCTAAGAAGCGTATTTGATTTGCGAATATTTCAAAACGATAAACAGAGAAATAAATTAGCTAAAAAAGGGTGTTGGCATCGTCTCGACGCCTTCTGGAGGCTATTTCGCAGCTAAAATTGAGAAAATACGCTGATCCCCATTGTCTGGAGATTCTACTTAGGCGGCTAAGACTGAGGAAGCGCACTGGCGAACTGGTGTGCTGTTCTTGGGGGCAAGTACGTGGCTAAATGTTAAAAATGCCTAATATTCGTAGCCAAAATTGTGAAAAAGTCCTAATTAGAGGTTTGTAGATGCAAGTTCAAGATCAAAAATTGAGAAGAACGCTAATTCGGGGCTCAAATTGAGTAAATGGCTGTTTCACGGCTGAAAAAAGAAAAGCCGCTAATTAATTCACGGATAGAATTGACAAAAAGCGCTTAGTCACGGCTAAAAGGGAAAAGGGCTAAATTCACGGATAAAGTTGAGAAAAAACAGCAATTCGGGGCTAAAATTACGAAAATGGTGGTTAAATTGGAGAAAAATCAATAATTCACCAATTAAATTGAGACAAAGCGCTAATTCAGCGGAAAAAGCGTTGAAAAACGCCAATTTGCCATTTAAATTACGAAATCACCGCAATGCGTGCCTTCGTGAGCTTAAGTGAGAAAAAGCGCTAATTCATTGCGAAAAGTTAAACGAAATCGACGGCTAAAATTAAGGAAAAGTGCCGATGAAATTGAAAAGAAGTGCTAAAGTGTGGAAAAACGCTAAAACGAGGTTAAGATGAAGAAAACACCATTTCGTGGCTGAAAATGGAAAAAAAAATTGCTATAATCTGCGGCTAATTGAGGAAAGAGCACTAATTAGCGGATTAAGTTCAGGAAAAGCTCTAATTCACGGCTGAAATGTGGATAACCCGAAATTAGAGAAATAAAAACGTGGACTATAATTAAACTGCACGGATTATCCCCAAAATTACACTGAATCCGAATAGTGGGTTGAATTTAATAATCAGACACAAAAACTGCTGAGCACCCACAACGTTCTATTCTCTAGGTCGGAAATAGTCGCAAAATAGCCATTTCACCGCCCAATCTGATACCAAGCCTCCTTTTCACATTCCTACATCTATGCTATGAACGTAAAAAATTCCCAATTTCCCATCTTTGAGCTTTTCAGGTGCCCTTTTAGGACGGTTGGCCCGGGGCGGTAGGCCCCCTCGCCCCTACGCCTGTACGCTGCTGATATGCTACTTTCAAGTTATAAGGGGCTCTTGAAGAGGAAGAAGAAACAAAAGTAGGAATATAGCATCAACGCTCTTTTACAATTTTATTGTACCATTTTGCTTTTATGAATTATAGGCCAATAATTTAGGCATTTAAAAAAAGGAACGACGAAAAAAACAAAAAAATCGAGTTTGCAAAGAATAAGAGTTTAGGGGTTGCTGGTTATAGGGTGATGGGGGGAGGGGTCATGGTTGGTTTGCGGAGGAAAGAAATGTGGAGAGAAGGGGCCCATAAAAATCCCTACCTGCTACGAACAGCTTTTTCTTTTTCACGTCCTAACTCCAAACCCCTCCACCACCCCCTCCGGTTCATCATCGGCCCCCATCCAAGCGTTCATACACACACACCGTCATTCAACCCCTCACGAGCTTATATAGCCACATTTCTACTACTACGCCTTTCAGCCGGACTTTCCTCCCTACCACCTTTAAAAATATCTACTACAACGGGTTCCCCCACCCCTCTCACGATCCGGATCTTACACACACCGTACCTTATCCAATAGGGTCCATATTTCAAATACAGTTCACGGTCAATTGAACAGCGGGACCACAACGATACTCCCCCTCGCACCGCTCGTCAACGTATAGCTCCTACCATAGTGAGGTGCTCACTTTTTTCTCTCTCTTCATCACTTAGAACGCCTACATTTTTACAACTTCCATTTTTTTTTCTCAACCCTTCTGGAAATAGCATTTCTGTTTTCATCGCTGATTAAACCGTTTTTATTATTTTTACTTTTTTTTTACCTGAGTAATTGCAATATGAAAGGTTTTCAACTTTTTTGAGCACTCCTGAATTTATCTTTTCTCCGCACGAAAACATCTCTTTATGATTACGACTCTTTTTAACGCTACATTTCGCGTCTTACCTTCATTTAATAAGCCTGGCCATCATAGTTTATGAAGAGGAAGAGAAACTAAAACAAAAACAAAAATTGCGCTTTATTATTTAACGACCTTCACAGAAATCGTTCTGACTGTGAGATGGTCACAGAGAGAGTGGGGCTAGCAAGTGAGAGAAGAAAGGAAATTGAATCACTGTAACCCTTCAGCTATCCACCCTATACAAACAACGCACTGAAAAACATTAATATCGTTTATTGGGAGTCGCCATTGCGAGGAAGCTATGGTGGTGGTGGTTGGGGGGGGGGTTCTCGTAATTAAAAAGTTGAAGCCAGAAATACGGCCAATAATGTTGAACAATTGAAGGAACCTGATTTTCTGTATGTTCCAAAATTAAACTTGGCAGTAATGTTGTAGGAGGAGGGTGGTTAAAAGTCGTCAAATAAAACCTTCGGGAATGAAGAGAAAAAGTAAAAGGCTGTCGTTTAAGATACAGTAGAAATTTTGTTCCCTTTCCCCCCTTATCTACCCTCCACACTTATTCCTTCCCTCATTTCCATCACATCAAGTTAAATTATTTCTAAGGCGATAAGAGGAGCCTCACTGGTTGGTTTCCGCGGACTTGAACAGCGGTGGAGATGGAAGAGGTCCCTATGATTCATTCATTTCAACTCGGCAAAGTTTTGATGGGAACCTTTAAAACTTTAGCTCCCTCGGACTTACAGATCATTAACTTAACTCCTCAAAGACCATTTTCGGTTCTAGGAGTTTTCACTAACGTGGAGCGCGCGACCTTATCCTTTTAAGCTTTGAGCGTTTTACGAAGTTTCGTAATTGCATCAATATTTTTTTTTTTACATCGAAAATATTTTCGCGCATTTATTTATTGTCAGTCACCGAAAAAGAATGAGAAAAACAAAAAAAATTCTCCCTGTCGTCACATTTTTTTGTTCCAGCGTAGATCTGTCGAAGAGGTAAAAGGACAGTAAATCGCCGTGAAGTGGGGTTTTCCTACTGCCGCCGCTATCCTTGACACCCTTATAGAACCCTTCAAACCCCTACCCAACAATTCCCTATTTCCGTATCAGAAAGGGTAGGAGGGGGAGGGGTGACCAAGCCGAATGCAAACTATACGGGAATGCCTCGCATGGGAACCCCGCACACATGGATGAGTGTGGCATGGCGGAGGGGGAGAAGACACTCGTGTGTAAATTGTGTGAGAGCTTTTTAAGTGGGGCACCGACCAAAGATAACGGCAAAAACTACTGGTGAGATAGAAAGGAGGGGGTGAGTATCAGGGCTGAATACATCGAGAGCTATGAGACTTGGATGAAAGGTTATGGGAGGGGGGATGGTATTAGTGGGATACGGTTTTAACTGGAAAACGACTTTTCCCGGTTTTTATGATAAAGATGAGGTTTTTCTTATATTCAAATGATTGTTTTAAATTATTTTATTTTGCTGTCAATAAAAATCGAATCAAAAGTTGAATCGTAAAATGAAAAGATCTCACACAACTTACCTACTTATAACAAATAATTCTCCCACAAATGGCTTGCATTTTTTCATTTTTACTTACTTTAAGTTTTCTGAACCAAATTTTTATTGTGTCATTTCATGGTTTTGACTTCATTTTTGCACTCCTCTGAAAAAAATTAACTTCTTGATCTTGCCGCAGTGCATCACTAAATTTCGTCCTACAGGGGTCCACCTTTGAAAAAACAAGTTTAAAGCCCATTGGCTACCTATTTGTAGCAAACAAAATTATCCCGAAGATTATACGCTCCCGGGAAGGGGGGTTCAACCTAACGTGATACGATAGGACCAGCGTGTAAGCCTTTCGGATCTCTTTGCGACGACCCTGCTGATAAAAAGGGGTGCCTGACCTGGCTGAGTCAATTGAGTAACTAGCGTGCAGTATGACAGAGAGAGAGAGAGAGAGAGAGAGAGAGAGAGAGATTTTCAGCGTGCCAACTGGGAGGCGTATTCTGGTGGAGCCGTCAGGGGGCTCCTCGAATCGTGGGAGTCAATTGTTGATCCGGCAGCACTATCGGAGGCCCTCATTGATGACGCTGTACTCCATTTGGAGGAAATTGTTATGGGGGCCGCCGAGGATGCGAATTCCCTATGGAGTGGTTGTAGGGAAAATAAACTCTCCGGATATTCTCCCATTTTTGGAGGTGGCCGGCGGTAGCATAGAGACTACCCTGGGGAACTTCCTGGAAAGGATATTCCCTCAAGATGACCCAGGCACCGATAGCGTAGTCTCGAGGAGTGTTAGGGACGACGCCTGGCTCCCCCCGTTGACGGCCGGGATCAAGAGCTTCTCGGAGGAGGAACTCCGGGCCGCACTTGATAGGATGGCTGTGGGTCGGGCTCCCGGCTTGACTGGGGTACGGCCCGAGATGTTGAAGCATTTGCCGGACCCAGTTGTGGAGGCCTACTTGGACCTTTACAACTGGTGTCTGGTTTCGGGGTACTTCCCAACAAGGTGGCGGGTTGCGGTTGTGCGGCTCATCTTGAAGTCAGCGGACCGAGACCCTGCCTTGCCAGGGAGATACCGGCCTATCAGCCTCCTCCCTTGCGAGAGCAAGGTCCTGGATCGCCTCCTCCTAGCGAGGATGGAGCCTTTCATAGAGGGGGAGCTTCATGGGCGCCAGTTTGGGGCGATCCGGGGGGGGGGGGTTCGACTGAGGCGGCCTTAGACGCCCTACAGGCCTTGGTCGACTCCTCCCGGTGTAGGAATTCGGCGGCGGTGCTTTTGGACGTTCAGGGAGCATTCGGCTCCGCGTGGTGGCCGCTTGTCCTGGCGGCATTGCGCGGGTCCGGTGTTCCTTGGGACATATTTCGGGTAGTGGCCTCGTACTTCACGTCGAGGACAGTGAGGCTCCGCTATGGCGAAAGCCAGGCGGAGTCCCCGGTAACACAGGGGTGTCCCCAGGGCTCGGTGCTCTCGGCTGCTCTATGGAACCTCCTTTTTGCGGGTCTCATGCGGCTCCTCGAGGGGAAATGCGTGGGGGCGGTGGCGTATGTCGACGACCTCGCCGTCGTCGTCTCGGTCAGTGAGAGCGAGAGTCGTCAGCCTGCAGCGGCAGGCCTTGATCCGGCCGTTATAGGGTAGATGTAAGTCGGGTAGGAGGCGTTTCGCCACTCTCCCGGTCTTGGAGAACGTCCACCTCCGCGTGGTCTCTCTCGGGCACGGCTGGCCGGCCACCAGTCGTGGCTAACGGATGGGGACCGGGGGAGAGACCCGCCTCTTGCTGTGGCAGCTGGGCCACGGATGGGGCGGTCTGCCGGTTAAAGGTCGGCAACGGCCTAGGCACCGGTCATTCGAAGGCATCACAGCAAGAGAGAGAGAGAGAGAGTGAGAGAGAGAGAGAGTTTATTAATCCGAAATATAAAAGCCACAAAATCCGTGCCCTAGAGCTATAAAGTCCTTTCGGGCTTCGGGGAAAACAAGGCTCTCTCAAGGTCATAATCATAGTGGATAGGTAGAAGCAAAAAATAATGAAAAACATAATGCGGAGTAATTGCAAAGAAAGAAAACAATTAAAATTAAAAAAAGAAATTAATAAAAACAAACAAACAGCATAAAAATGTGTGTGCAGTACAAGATGATAACTTACAGTTTGTGCAAGCGTACCCGTCGTAAAAAAAAAACTGTTGAATTTGTTATTCCAAAAAAAAAAAATGATAATGTCTGTACATATACAGCAATATACAACAACAAGAACGATATAAAGAAGTGAAGGGCAAAGAAACAGTTTAAGGTCAGTCAATCACAGCCGGAGATGATGACTAGAGGGACGGACCAAGCTACACACTGGCCGATCGGCTGGACACTTCAAGCTCTGATTGTGTGACACAAACTTCTTCAAAAATTTAATAAAAAGTAAATAATAAAACATAAGAAATAAATAATAACAGCAACAAAAACAACAACATCAAAATTAGCAGCAAAAAAAGTAAAAAAAAAAACAAACAAGCAAAAAACAACAAGTCGTTTAGGTAAATAAAATAATAGGTTGGCACCGCCTAGCCATGAGGGTGACAACCATCCCAGAATTACGAGTCGCACTGGTCCCGAAACATCCGAATACAGCCTCCCCTTGAAAATGGCCACGTCTGGTTCTTCAAAAAACTAATTTCGCAGGGTTTAGTCATTGATAGAAGCAATTTCGTTTGACTCTTCAAACAAATTGATTTCCAGGATTTGGCTTATTCAAAAATCCGATTTCGCAGGTAAGGCTCTCAACAAAATTCAACTTGATGGGTTTCGCTCACTTAAACCCCAATTTTGCTGGTTTGGCTATTAGAAATACCAATTTCGGTGGTATTACTCTTGAAAAATCGTTTCTTGAGGCTTGGGCTTTCAATAAACGCAATTTTACGGGTCTGTCTTTTCAAAAAACCAATTTAGCGAGTTTGATTAGTAGAAAAACAATTTCACGGGGTTTAACGCCGTGAGTTTCGCGTGTTTAACTCTTTGAAAAACCAATTTTGTGGGTATGGGGTTACCAAATATAAATTTTTTAGTGTTTTCACATTAAAAAATCCAATTTCATGGGAAAAACTATTCATTGCTCAAAAAAATATTTTGAAACAGTTTTCCCTGTTTTAGTTCTTCAAAAGACCAATCTCGTGGGGTTCGCGCCACGGATGTCTGCTCAGTCAAATTATTCCAGCGCACTCTCGGTGTCACGTTCTCGGAGAGAACGGTAATTCCAACATTTCCAACCGATGGGCCTCTTCGGTGCTGGGATGTCATTCGACTGCTAATAATCCCCCGAGATGGAATGACGTGGCCGAGAGTCTTCAGAGCTAAAATGCTAAAAATATGAATAAAATATTAGGAAAAAGCTGCAGTCCATCAGTTCAAACTATTATTTATAAAAAAAATCAATTGTATCCCGTTCCAAACACAGACCGATTGAACTCCAAATCCCACACCAAGGACTGACGTACGATGCTGAGGAACCCCAAGGCTGCTCCCACCAGACCTGCCGGCTCGGCCAAAATCAGCTCTGGCGACGAAGCCCTCACAGAGGTACCGAGGCTTCCTCAAGCAAAACATCTTGTACAGAAAGCAGCCCAGCAAGAAGGTTCGGCGCTGAGAGGGCTTAAGCCACCCCAGGCGGGTATAGTAAGGGGTCACGTGGGTGTCAAGTCTGAGGTCAAAAATGTACCGAATACAAGCATTGAGCGTCCGGTACAACAGCAAATCCAATTCGCTCGACAGACGAAAAAAAGCCAAGCATCAATAATCGAAAATAGGCAAAATAAGAGACCGAACAAGATCACGACGGGCCGTCCGGGACAGAAAATCACGGATAGTCTGAAGCTGAACCAAACTAAGAAAAGTCCGCCTCGAAACATCACTAACGTGCTCCCTCCAGGACAACGTTGAATCCAAGGTAACGCCCAGCAACCTGACGCTCTCCATCCAAGGTATAGAGACCTCCCCCAACATTAACCGAGGCAAATCCCTCCTCCTGAGCATGTTCATATACCTCGAAGAGCCAAATATGATAGCCTTGGTTTTACCTTCATTCAAGATCATTTTGTGGGCAGCTGCCCAATCCAGCAAGGCATTAATGTCCCCCTGCACCTTTGAAATAGCACTAACAGCTTCGGCTGGCTCAAAAGAAAAATAAATTACGAGATCGTCAGCGAAGAGGTGGTAACGACAATGGGTCAAACAATCGGAAATTCCGATAAGGTAGATGGCGAAGAGCAGAGGCCCCAAAACCGATCCCTGTGGAACGCCAGAAAGTGTCTCGAGCAACGAGGAAACCTCAAGCAAATCAGACCCCTCAACATACTGGCTTCGCCCCACGAGGTAATTCCTCAGCCAGGAAAGCACGCCTGCTGAGAGTCCCAAATCCGCTGCTTTGGACAATAGGATACTATGGTCGACTTTGTCAAAGGCTTTACTAAAATCAAAGTGTACTAATGTAGTGACATGCCTACGGTCGATAGCCTGCCTCACATCCTCGGTAATCCTAACCAACGCCGTCTGCGTGCTGAACCCCGAACGAAAACCCGACTGAAATGGGTCTAAACGGTCCGTCCTCTCCAGGAACGAGACCAACTGATGATGCACGATCCTCTCTAGCATCTTTGACACGGCTGGCAACAACGAAATCGGGCGGAAGTCGAGGACGAACTCGGACGGGGGACCTTTGCCAAAGGGCGAACCTTCGCCACCCTCCAAGCTCTGGGATACTCACCTCCCTGAAGCAACCAATTGAACAAGTGGTCAGGTCAGTCAATCACAGCCGGAGATGATGACTAGAGGGACGGACCAAGCCACACGCTGGCCGATCGGCTGGACACTTCATGCTCTGATTGTGTGACACAAACTTCTTCAAAAATTTAATAAAAGTAAATAATAAAACATAACATAAGAAATAAATAATAACAGCAACAAAAACAACAACGTCAAAATTAGCAGCAAAAAAAAAGTAAAAAAAAAAAACAAACAAAAAACAACAAGTCGTTTAGGTAAATAAAATAATAGGTTGGCACCGCCTAGCCATGAGGGAGACAACCAGCCCAGAATTACGAGTCGCACTGGTCCCGAAACATCCGAATACGGCCTCCCCTTGAAAATGGCCACGTCTGGTTCTTCAAAAAACTAATTTCGCAGGGTTTAGTCATTGATAGAAGCAATTTCGTTTGACTCTTCAAACAAATTGATTTCCAGGATTTGGCTTATTCAAAAAACCGATTTCGCAGGTAAGGCTCTCAACAAAATTCAACTTGATGGGTTTGCTCACTTAAACCCCAATTTTGCTGGTTTGGCTATGAGAAATACCAATTTCGGTGGTATAACTCTTGAAAAATCGTTTCTTGAGGCTTGGGCTTTCAATAAACGCAATTTTACGGGTCTGTCTTTTCAAAAAACCAATTTAGCGAGGTTGATTAGTAGAAAAACAATTTCACGGGGTTTAACGCCGTGCGTTTCGCGTGTTTAACTCTTTGAAAAACCAATTTTGTGGGTATGGGGTTACCAAATATAAATTTTTTAGTGTTTTCACATTAAAAAATCCAATTTCATGGGAAAAACTATTCATTGCTAAAAAAAATATTTTGAAACAGTTTTCCCTGTTTTGGTTCTTCAAAAGACCAATCTCGTGGGGTTCGCGCTACGGATGTCTGCTCAGTCAAATTATTCCAGCGCACTCTCGGTGTTTTGAGGGAGTGTTGGGGGGTATCACGTTTTCGGAGAGAACGGTAATTCCAACATTTCCAACCGATGGGCCTCTTCGGTGCTGGGATGTCATTCGACTGCTAATAATCCCCCGAGATGGAATGCCGTGGCCGAGAGTCTTCAGAGCTAAAATGCTAAAAATATGAATAAAATTAGGAAAAAGCTGCAGTACATCAGTTCAAACTATTATTTATAAAAAAAATCAATTGTAATCAATCGAGGCAACAACGGGACAGAAGTTGAGCAAAATCGCTAATACACGTGGATAAAAGCGAAAAAATCGCTAATTCGTCGCTAAAATTAAGAAAACCCCATAATTCACGGCTAAAACTGACAATGAGAAAAATTCCAATTTCCACATAACATTGAAGTAAAATTCCCCCATTCGAAACTAAAATGGAGAAAGACGCCAATGCGGTCGGGGATGAGTTCGAGAAAAAAAGCTTATTCACGGCTATAAATAAGAAATAATCCCCCGCTCAAATTACGAAAATAATGCGCTCCTAAACAAGTTGTAAATGGCGCCAAATTTACAGCGAAAATAGAGAAAAAGCGCTAGAATTAAGGAAACGAGGTAAATGGATAAAAATCGCTAATCCGCATGACTGAAAAGTGCCGTGCTAAAATGAAAGCGAAAATGGAAAAAACAGATAAATTTGAGAAAATGCGCTAATTTAAAGCTAAGATTGAGTAATGTGGTGTTTCACGGCTAAAGTTAAAAAATAACCCGGTAAAATAATTCACGGTAAAAATAGAGAAAAAGCGCTAATTATTCACGGATACGTTTGATAATTCCGCTTATTCACGGCTGAAACTGACGGTTAGGCAAATCACTAATTCCCGCTTATGAGTTTATTTGTGGCTAATATTACAAAAAGCACCAATTCGGAGCTAAAATGGAGAAAAACGCTAATTCACGGATTTTGGGAAAATCCTCTAATACGGAGTTGAAATTGAGTGAAAGCGGCGATTCATGGGTAAAATTAAGAAATGATTCACGGCTGAAATTTAGAAATTATCCACAGATAAAATGAAAATAAAAATGAAAAATGAAAAACAAAAACAAAAACAAAAAAACAAACAAACAAACAACCAAGACAAAAACGCTAATTCGCTGATCAATTGGAGAAGATCCGATAGTTCGTGGTTAGAATTGAAGAAACGCGGTAACTCGCGGCTAAAATGAAGATATAACGCTAATACTCATGACTCATGACTAAGAAGTGAAGAAAAACGCAGAAATGGGGAAAAAACGTTTACACACAGCCTGCGCAGGCGCAGATCCAGGGAGGGGCTCAGAAGGTTTGAGGTTTCTCCTTTGGGGCACAGCGCTCGCGATGGGCTTGAGTCTCGGGTCACACGTTGGCTCCAGAAAACCCCAGGAAAGCCGAGGGCTTTTCAAAGCGCAAATCGTCAGTTACATCGAATAGGTCACATAATTAGGAACTTGCATGGGTCGGAATTTTCTAGGGAGACTTTTTTTTTTTGGCTAGGTAGAACCTAAAAATGAACGAAGAGTGCTCTCAAAATCGTGCCAATAATTATTAAATTGGTAATAAAAATTCATTAATTTTCGCACTCGTCACAACGCCTTGTGATTGGCTGAGTGTCTGTGACGTCACTTAGTTCAACTTTTTTCGAGTGACTGTTATTGGTATGGAGATTCATAGTTTCAAACTCATTTTCTTTCGTTATTTAAAAGTAATTTTACACATTAAAATGGAATTAAATACATAGTCCGTCTGAACTTACAGAAACTGGGCTCCGCAGAATAGGTATACTTATTATCTCTTATCAAATTATTATTTCCTTCTTTTTGCCTTAGTTATCACTTTACGATCGCTGTTCCAAGTCCTAGCTTACTATTGCTATTACTTTTATTCATTTGCTTTGAGGCGTAATAAAATATGTACAAATACTTCTTCGTGCCTCAATGCAAGAGCCCAACTTTAAAAACTACGGAAAAACTATATAATGGTGCCTATGAATAACAAAGCTCCGCCGAAGTGGTTCAAAGCATGCAGGCGAGAATAACATGGTCCGGTTCTATCAATCTACAAGGTTCTTCTGATGTGGAGACTACTTTGACGTGTGTATATTCAATTATTACATAATCATAGAGGTCGGAAGCCTTCAGTGGCTTCATTAGTTTGTTTCTTCTTGTTTTCTGGCTCTTCCTTCATGAATGCGAAGGATGAAGTCAGGATAACATTGCTCCGTTTCTTGATTCTTATAAGTCATTGAAACATTTTTCAGCTCGAAAATGACGTTGAGAACTTGATGGTTGATGTACCTGAGGACGTTTTCACCTACTTCGAGGACTCGCATACGCGAAGCCGGGAGTTGTACCCTCTCGATTTGAGTGAAAGCGGCGATTCATGGGTAAAATTAAGAAATGATTCACGGCTGAAATTCAGAAATTATCCACAGATAAAATGAAAATAAAAATGAAAAATGAAAAACAAAAACAAAAACAAAAAACAAACAAACAAACAACCAAGACAAAAACGCTAATTCGCTGATCAATTGGAGAAGATCCGACAGTTCGTGGTTAGAATTGAAGAAACGCGGTAACTCGCGGCTAAAATGAAGATATAACGCTAATACTCATGACTCATGACTAAGAAGTGAAGAAAAACGCAGAAATGGGGAAAAAACGTTTACACACAGCCTGCGCAGGCGCAGATCCAGGGAGGGGCTCAGAAGGTTTGAGGTTTCTCCTTTGGGGCACAGCGCTCGCGATGGGCTTGAGTCTCGGGTCACACGTTGGCTCCAGAAAACCCCAGGAAAGCCGAGGGCTTTTCAAAGCGCAAATCGTTAGTTAAATCGAATAGGTCACATAATTAGGAACTTGCATGGGTCGGAATTTTCTAGGGAGACTTTTTTTTTTTGGCTAGGTAGAACCTAAAAATGAACGAAGAGTGCTCTCAAAATCGTGCCAATAATTATTAAATTGGTAATAAAAATTCATTAATTTTCGCACTCGTCACAACGCCTTGTGATTGGCTGAGTGTCTGTGACGTCACTTAGTTCAACTTTTTTCGAGTGACTGTTATTGGTATGGAGATTCATAGTTTCAAACTCATTTTCTTTCGTTATTTAAAAGTAATTTTACACATTAAAATGGAATTAAATACATAGTCCGTCTGAACTTACAGAAACTGGGCTCCGCAGAATAGGTATACTTATTATCTCTTATCAAATTATTATTTCCTTCTTTTTGCCTTAGTTATCACTTTACGATCGCTGTTCCAAGTCCTAGCTTACTATTGCTATTACTTTTATTCATTTGCTTTGAGGCGTAATAAAATATGTACAAATACTTCTTCGTGCCTCAATGCAAGAGCCCAACTTTAAAAACTACGGAAAAACTATATAATGGTGCCTATGAATAACAAAGCTCCGCCGAAGTGGTTCAAAGCATGCAGGCGAGAATAACATGGTCCGGTTCTATCAATCTACAAGGTTCTTCTGATGTGGAGACTACTTTGACGTGTGTATATTCAATTATTACATTATCATAGAGGTCGGAAGCCTTCAGTGGCTTCATTAGTTTGTTTCTTCTTGTTTTCTGGCTCTTCCTTCATGAATGTGAAGGATGAAGTCAGGATAACATTGCTCCGTTTCTTGATTCTTATAAGTCATTGAAACATTTTTCAGCTCGAAAATGACGTTGAGAACTTGATGGTTGATGTACCTGAGGACGTTTTCACCTACTTCGAGGACTCGCATACGCGAAGCCGGGAGTTGTACCCTCTCGATTTGAGTACTAACGATCTCGACTGACGGGTAAGCATTGTGGAAGCACCAATAGATTTGTTTGGTCACATGATAGTACTACATATTAAGCGTCTCTTCTCTTTCAAAGAGTAAGTAAAACAGTAGAGAGGAAAAAACTCTTATTCATCGTACAACTAGTCTGAGAACCTCCATAAATCACGCCCTACAAAGTATTCTAATGGACTATTAGGCGTTTTCCATTGCAGGAAAAGTGTAGCACGAACAGCATTTCATTGAAATTTCTTAAAATAATAAATGAAAACAACTGTCAATGCTGCAATTTTCCTTCACTAAAGACCGACAGACCGACGGCATGCCGAAAACCATTTTTTCAACTTTTCTGAGGTTGTACATCAAGAATGATACGTCAGCTCGGACTCGAATTTTTTCACGATTACCATACTTCCATTCCTGTAGGAAACATGGAAGTACAAAACAATGGAACACACCTATATTCTTACTCTTGTAAATTTGGAAGCGTTTGCGAAGAACAGAGTGTACAAATTATTTCCTTACTTTTTAGGCAACAAGAAGACAAGAACTTCATCTGTTCTGGAGAAGTTGAAAAGGAAAGATATCGTAAACGATCTGCTGGAAACTCAAAGATGTGGAGTTATTTATTATTTCATTCTTCATTACATTTTTGGGAATCTTTCGCCGCTAAAACAAGCATCCTCGTGTTACGCGAGAGCAAGTGAGGCTCGTTCAAATGTGTATTCGAATATTTATTATAATTTATAATATATTTTAATATTTTGATATTTATTCAAATTTTTATTATTTTCTTTCTCGAAAAAAATGAATAAAATTGAGTAATAAAGCAACATTCACTGTGTTGATGTCATTTGTCGAATGTGGTTCGAACTAAGTGACGTCATCACACTCGGATATGAAATCAACATGGCGCGGGGTGTTTTCAGCTGGCCCATAAAATTTCCTACTTTGAAAATTCATATCAATTTAAATTTTCGTTGATATTAAAAAAAAATTAATATGCGCCAACCCTTTTCTATTTTTGTTACCTTTTAGGAAAAAATGTTTCCAAAAAATGTGCAAGTGATTCATTATATACAATTTTAGGGCGTGAATAACCAGTTTGGTCATTTTCACGGTCCAAACTGCCAGTATGGTCATTTCTAGGGCATGAATATCTAGGGCGTGATACGATATTCTCAGGGCACGAATCACCAGTTTAGGTATTTTCAAGGCGTGAATCGTCAGTTGAGCTATTTTTAAGCCGCAAAGAGCCAGTTTTGCTGATTCCATGGCTTGGTGAGTCAAATTGGCAATTTGTATGGTTCTTATAATTATTCAATTAATTTGTCATTTATAGGGCTCAAATAGCGCGTCATACCAAGGCGAGAATAATTAGTTTGGTCATTTTTGGCTCGAGACTAGTCGATTTTTCTATTTTCAGGGCGGTAATAATTTATTCATGCGCGTTCATGGCACGAATCATTAGTTCGACATTTTTAGAGCTCTTAAAGTCAGTTTGGTTAAAGTCAGTTTGGTTTAGAGCGGGAATAGTCGATTAACCATTTTCAGGGTCATGATATTTTCAGGGCTCCACGAATCGTCACTTTAGCAATTGTTAGTGCGCGCGAAGTCATTTTGGCTATAGTTAGATGGATACCAAATTACCAATTTTTAGGGTATACTAAATATTCAGTTTAGCCATTTGCAAGGCAAGAATCGTCAGTTTTGCCCTTTTTGGGGCACACTTATAGTCAGTTTAGCCGTTTTTATAGAGGGAACAGCAAGTTTAGCTACTTATTAGACAGTGGATGACTGTCAGACCATTTTTAGTTGAGCAAAGCACACAATTTCCCAAGCTCCTCCCTTGAAAGAACGTGGATCCGCGTCCGCTGGCGGCTTAATCCCGTAATTTAGATAAAGAGCTCATTCACGGCTAAAATCAAGAAAATACGCGGCTAAAGCGGGCAAGAAGCGATCATTCGCTGCTGAAACGGAGAAAAAATGATAAATGGCGGATCAATGTGAAAAAATCCGCTAATTCACGGGTAAAATTGAGAAATAATTTGCGACTAAAATTGAGAAAAAAACACTTAGATCGCGCAAAAAATGGGAAAAATCGCAAACAAAGACGAAGAACTGGGTCCTTCGCTCTGAAATATTCCGCTCTGAAATAGAGGTAAGGGATACTTTGCCAACGACCATCACAGTCACGGTCTTTTTGACTTCGGGGACGAATCGTGGAGTAAAACCTCACTCTCTCTTTTTTCGCCGCCATGTTATCTACCAGCGCTCTCGTAAAACCATTCACTTCGTCACAATGACGAATGTAATTCAGTCATTTTTCGTAGGCTTCTTTTCCGAGCTTTAGAGACGTTAGTTAGTAGTTAGAGACGTTAGTATGAGGTTGTGAAAAGAACTGAGTTTTGACTTGGGTGGTTCTGGGACGTTCTTCCTTCAGTTCCGGCCTTGGTCTGTAGTGGGTGTACCGTATTAGCTGCGGGGATTGCGAAAAGTATCACACTAGGCAGACTGGAACGCGCCCCAGGGTTAGGGCGGCGGAACACCTTGGAAAAGATAAAGCCTCCAATTTTTACCACCATATCCGGGAGGAAGACCATTTCGGACAACATACGGTGACGCTATTACACCGGTCGTCAAAGAGAGGCATAATGAATTTCCTCGAAGGCTCGGAGTTAAAGGACTCGCAAAGCAATTGTTCTCTCAACTCTAGAGAGGAGCTCCCCTTCCCTAATCCGTTGGTTGATGCCATTTCCCGATTCCCTCCTAATGTGCCCAGTATAAAAAAGAAAAGTGACAGGGTCGGTGATTCGACCGGAATATCATAAGATGTGTGAGTAATTTTTTTTTTCGCATTACTCCTATTTTTCCACTATTTACTATTTTTTATTTATTATTCTTTTGCCGGGTTTGAACTTTGTTATTTATTTATTTTGTACTGCTTTTAATTTTCAATTTATTTATTTTAATTTATTTTTCTACAATAATCTTGACTTTCATTAGTTAGAGCTGATTGGATTTTTTCTTCCTCCACTAGGCCACTGAGGATGCCCAAGTTAGGGTGAAAACCAGTTTTGGCGTTTAAAAAATAAAAAGCAAAAGTGAGTGCAGACGATTTCTTTACCCTAACGTGAATGCATTAAGCTAAGGGTGAGGTGCATACGTTAGTTTTACAAATAAGGGTGAATTAAGCGGAAATTAAGTCAAGGACAATACTCCTGTCATTTTCAACCGAATTTACAGTGAGAAATGTTCAGATAGTTCATATCGAGCCCTACAATAAACTGCAGTCTCCAGTGAAACAAATACGTATACTATTGTTAATAATTCCTGTTGAAAGCACTCGAGGTTTCGAAAGATAAGCTGTATAAATTGGTAAATTGGTGGGGGTAAGTAAAATACCCGATAATTCACTAACCAGGTCGTTCAACTGAACCGAACATGAACTTCCTCGATGTAACTGGAAGGAATAGGAGGTGCGAAAATACGCCTATAGAACAAATATGAATTATCCATGGTTTTGGTGGAGCAACGATGACAACAAGGTCCTCACCTTGTTGTCAGACTCTTTGAGAGCAGTCTGTTTCAATCAAAAACTATGTACTTACTATGAACAGCAACATTTTCAATTTCTCGCCCAGGCATTTGGGTCTTCTCTGAGGATGTATCCCCCCCCACCACAAGTCCGACTACCCTTCTGCTATAAATACAGTTTTTGAAGTTTCCGGTTGGACGGTTTAACTATAAGCGCAAATCCTAAAATCCAGACACTTGATCCACGCATGGTGATTTAAAAGTGGTGCCACGTTCCACGATTCCTGCGATAGGTGACTATGCCCCTAATTTTAACGTTTTTTTTTCTACTTCTTCTCAATAGAAGCAAGTCCGATCACCTCTCCTCCTCTCCGGCTACCTCCTAGAGAAAAAAAAAAACGTATTGAGCAGTCTTGACGATGACGATGACCACTGTGAGGTGAGGGAAAGATATGCAACGACACGCTCAACCAAACGGTCTTCAGGGTGATGATCTAACTTTACAGCTACCTATCCGGCCGCTATCCGCTATGATCTGTTTTCGGCGGTCGCACTAATTTTTCCGCCGACAGTGACTGCGCAATGAATACCGTAATGTCCAAGGAAGAGCCTCGACGCAAACGGACAACGCTGGCTCACTCTTGAACAGAAAATATCGGCCAAATCCAACAATCCAAGACATCCCCCCCCCCCTTGAAGGGCGAAGACGGCCCCTCAAGTGCGTTTTTAAAACCGTGGCCGGCTGTATTCCGTAATTGACTATTAACCATGTCCGGCTTGAGTTTAATAGACACTTTAAAAAATGGCCAAAGTAGTAAAAATCGCCCACTGTGCCTAAAGGCGATGTATATTGAAGTGGGTGAAAATTAAAATTGGACGAAACAGGGTATCTTGGGGTTATAAAACAGAGCGAGACATAAACTTGATACGGATTTTCCGTCCTTCTCCAATGATTCTGGCAGATTTAGCTCGTTTTGAGTCAGACAGCTGCCATGACATAGTTGGGACGCGGAGCCCCGAAGCCCATTGGAGGGAACCTCGACTTAGGCGGACCTCGCTGGCTCGCATGCAAGTCGTGAAAATTGGCCGAAACCAAAGACATCGTGAAACGGCCTTTTCTTCCCCTTTATAAAGTAAACTGACGCTTCGTTGAAATCGAATACTTGACCCTGGGTGATTTTTGCAAACACAATGACCCCAAATTAGTGTAATTGAACTGTGTATCTTTGGGTTTCACGATACAAGGAATCTGACGAATAAAACGGATTCTCTATCTGATGAGCTGTCAAAAAGTTTCGCATTGTGATTCAGGCGTCGTTGTTGGCCCATTTTCAGGGCCGATCGCGAATTTTCTCGTTAGGCGACGGGCTCGTAATCGACAGCTCTGTAATCCAGAGGAGAGCCTAGTCGCAGGGAACCTTGCTGGCCCACTCCAGAAATAACTACACTTGCAAAATGGTACGTTTTGGCTGAGGCATGGCTCTATTTTGCTTTTACCAACCGTCCGATGGGCAACTCATAAACAGCGGCCAGCTAAAGTCGGAAAACTTTGAGCAAAAATCATAAAAACCAAACTGGCTCGCCAATCTAGTCCTTTCAATTTTGCGGTTAATTTTTTCCAAGTTACATATCAAGAATACTCAGCTCCGAAACTTCCCGATTTCGCTCACTCAAAAAGGGATTTGACGCTTACAGAACCCAATTTTGCGGTTATGGCTATTTAAAAAAAAAAAATAATAAATGTAAAAAAAAGCGCTGGGTTGGCTCCCTAAAAGGTCAACTTCATGGTTTTCACGCTCTCAAAATCAAAAGTTGGAGCGTATAGTTTCATTTCACGGGTCTGGCTTCTTTCAACAACAAAATTTTGCAGCGTATACTTAGCTCATTCGAGACCAATTTCGCGTAGTTTGCTTGTCCAGAAAACCAGTTTCGTGGGTTTTGGAGAGTGGAGGACCTGCACCGGCCAGGGTGGAAATCTCTCGCGTTGAATTACTGCTTTTTATCCAAGAAGCCATGAAAATGCCTACAGAAACCGCGAATTGGCAATAACTGAATTTTGGCTGCGAATGAGCGCATTCAGCCCCAGGGGCGTCGGGTGCTAGAGGGGAGAAAGCTAAACGTCATCAGGGGGGAAATGGAAGTTATTCGTGGTTTGGGGGTTAGTGTGGGGGGGGTTCTGTCCAAAACTTCTTCATTGGGGTGTGCCCAGAGAGGGGGCATAATCCAGGACAAAGCACGGCCTTGGACTTTCTCAGGGGGGACAAGGTTTATTTGGCCACCCTGGTAACGAGGGGCAAAGCATTATATTACCACCCCTAAGATGCCGGGGGCAAGATTTCATTAAGCTTCATTCATCATTCACATCAATGTTACTTTATCAGGCGAAGTTTTCGAAGGGTCTTCCCCGCGGCTCAACCACCCAACGCAGTATGGTGTGGAGGGGGAAGCAGCTGATGAAACGGAGTCTTCGATATGGTTGGGCGGGGATTTGGCTCCTTTCGACGAATTTCAGTCCATCCGACTAGGAGGATAGAGCATCAAAATGTGTCCAGCTTTTTTGTTGCTTAAAATTCGATTCACCCTACGCAAGCGCTATTCTTGAAGCTGAAATTAAGAAATGTAATAACTAACTTCTTGCAGAAGCAACGTTATGGCTAAAATATCGTAAAGTCGGTAATTCGCGGCTAAAAAGGAGAAAAATTGCTAATTCACTGACAAAATTGGTAAGAAGCGCCGAATTGTGGAAAAAATTCTAATTCACAGGGAAAATAGGGAAAACGCTTATTCACGGCTTTAGAAGGTAACCTCGGGACTGAAAGTGAACAAAATCGCTAACCTGGGTGGAAACCCCGCTAATTCGTGGATAAAATTAATGAAAATCTTTAATTCGCGGCGACAATCGGGGACAAACTCTCACTCACGGCACAAATGTGGAAAATTGCTAATTAGCGGCTAGAATTAGATAAAACGCTAATTCGCGGCTATAATCAAGAAAAATTGCCAATTAAGGGTTAAATTGAGAACATTTGCTAAATCACCGAAACAACGCTAATTCACGGGTAAAATTAGGGGAAATCGCTCATCAGCGGCTGAAATCAGGAGAAACACAAATTCGCGGCAAAAATTGAGAAAAATCGCTACCTCGCGGGTAAAATGGAAACAAATCGCTAATTCACCGGTGACGCGCTGAAGAGTTGAAAAACGCTATTTTGCGTTTCAAAAAAAATGGAGAAAAATCCAAATCGCACCTCCTGAAGGCCACTTTCTGCGGGCACTGGTGAAAGATTTGCCGGGGGGGGGGGGCAAATGTTCGGCCAAGGCCAGCAGTGATTGTTATTCACTGTAATTTTTCTCCTGCAGCCTTTTAATACGTGTGGCGGCGCACTGCTCACCAAGGGGGGATTTCGCGTCCCATCGGGGGGGGGGGGGGGGATAGACGCCACTGTTCAGCCCAATCTTCATTTTAGCCGCGAATCAGCGCTTTGTCACAATTTTAGCCGCAAAATGACTCGTTCACCAAATTTTAGCCGCTAATTGGCACTTTTCCTCAATTTTATTCGCGAACTCTCATTTTTCTCCATTTTAGCCACGAAATAGTGCTTTTCTGAAACTATGTCCGCAAATTAGCGCTTTTTCTAATTATTATGAGTGAATTCAAGTTGTCTCCATTTTTGCCGTACATTATCGCTTTCAATCTATCATCAAATTCAGTCCCTAATTAGCGTTTCTCTACGTTTTACTGCGAATCAACAGATTTTTCACTTTTGACCATGAATTAGCACTTTCTTTAGTATTTGGCCTTGATTTAGCGTTTTCTTAGTTGTAGCCGCGAATTAGCGATTTTAAATTCATTTATTCACGTATCAGCGCATTTTTCAAACTGTTATCCGCTCACTAGCCCCTCAAGTAGCACATTAGCTCGGTCTTTCAATTTTATCCGCTTTCAGAAAAAGGACATTAACGTGATTTCAGACGTAAAATTTCTCTTTGAAAACCGCACACGGACATCGATATACTTCGGTGGAGTCGATAAAAATCGTCAAAAACCAACGACCAGGGCCACCGATATAATTATTTTCTGTGATAACTACCCCTCATTCACTTCAGCGTGTTGCTCAGGAAGAAATGCCCCTTAATATCGCCCACTAATGCCATCGGCGCTTTTTGCAAAAACAGCCATCATTTAAAATAGGAATGGACCGTGTATCTCGCGGGGTTTCACGACACGGAGAGCCCGACAACGGAAACCAGTCGTTCAGACGAACCGATGCCATCGTTCTTGGGCCGCCTCTTTTTGGCAAGATGGCAACAGCTCTTGGCGCATTTAAAAGTAGCACTCTGAATATATATTGATCCTTGCATGGTCATCAGGTTGAGATGCGCCTGGACTAACTACACGGCACGGATTTTCTCAGAAAATAGTGATGCACGAGGACGAGACTTGAGTGGTCTCGGTCTCGGTCTCGCTCATGAAAAGTCGGTCTCGGTCTCGATCATGAAAAGTCGGTCTCGTCTCGGTCTCGGTCTCGAAAGTCTCGGTCTCGTCTCGAAAAGTTAAAGGCGCGAATTCTAAGTATGTGTGATATTAGTGACGAGTGATCCTATTCTCGCCTCAATGATTACATATGACGACGATAGATGAATTTATAATTTGCTTTCCTTCTTGGTGGCTCGTGGCACGAAGGGAGATAAGTGATACACTACTGATTAATGACCAAAGAGCTTTGTTGTGTTGAAGCTTGTTGAGCTTTGTTGAGCATAGCCCAACACGATTCGAGTTTCGAGAAAAAATGGCTCCCCAGCTGGATTTCAACCCGCAACCTCTGGATTACCAGTCCAGCATGCTGCCAATTGCGCCACGGAGACGCCTTTGGGAGTCGTACTCTGAGTGATAAACTAAGCCGAACCCCACCCAGGTCCATTGTTTCTCGAAACTCTAGGCGTTTCTCCTGATCGGTAAACCACTTTCATAGATAATACATGCAATGCCATGTGCTCAAGAGGTTCTTTGATGATTTGGCGTTTGCTGTGCTCCTCTGTAGAAAAAACTCGAAAAGCAAAGGTGCAGCCCGAAATACAAAATAAAAAACTCTCTGGGTTACCAAACAACTTAAGTTTAAATCCCTCGGGTCTAATAGCCCCGTTTAGCCGAAGAGAGAGAGTGACATTTGATTCATGTAATTCTTGATTTTCAACGTTAAAAAAATCATCTCCACCGCGAAACTCAATAACAAAATTTCTTTTCGCATTCCTGGAACCTCTCGCCCCTAATATAAATCCCTGGCGGCCCTTTTCCCCTGGCCATTTATTTCGTACCGTTTCACGTCACGGGCGAAATGCTACACATTGTTAAAATTCTCGCATCGCCCATTTCTCTCTCTTTTTTTATTAAACCGTTAGCCGTTATGTCACACTCGCCTTTCAAGAATCGAACACCATTTCAATTGAATGACTTATTGGGAAGTTAAGTGCTGGAAAGATCGTGAAAATAGGCGGTGTGCGGAGGTAAAAAATAATAAATTTCCAGTAGTTCGAGCAGTGAGATTCTTTTCTTCTTTTTTTTTTTTAGACCTTGCCCCTTCTTGAAGGGGTTAGAACTCGGGTAGTTTATTGTCGAGGTCCTGGAGGTTACAGTAAAGTACCCGGACGTGTCCAAGTTAAGATACTTGTCGCCGTTTTCACTACCTCTCCACACCACTTTGAGAAAATAGTATTTTTCGACAGGAGGGCTCAATTTTTTATAACATCGAGAAACGTAATTTCGTATAGTTGATAAAGTTGTGCCTTTCGAAGAAAAGACAATTAAGGTTTCCGAAACTGTGCGACAGTTTGAGAGATAGTGTCGTGGTTTGCGTGTGAGGTGGGTGGTGAGGCCAGGGGTTGAGACGAGGATAGTTGTTTGGCTCAGGTTGAACAAGTACAGTTAAGAGCAAAGTGGTAGGGACTTAGCTTAATAGGACGCAACAAGCTTTCTGGAATAAGAGAAGCAAAAGCTAGAAATTGTAGTTTGGAGGAAATCTTCTTAAGTGGTTACCCTAGTAAAACTAACTCGCTTTCTGTCAAGAAACCCCCGCCCCTTCAACTCCTTTCGACCGCTCAGCATTTCATCACTTCTTTATTTTCTAAATTCCTCCTCTTTTCCCCTCAATAAACGTTTTAAGATTGTCAAAAAGTTGTGAGGACTGACACGGTGGAACGGGGTAATAAATATAAAAATTTGCCCCATGAATCCCTCATATCTGTTCAAGGGAAAAAGTAGTTTTATAAAGAGACAGTGAGAGCGAAAAAAAAAGTGAGTGTGAGAGGGGGGGAGAGACAGTTTGTCTGTCAAGGATATCTGAGACTTGAGGCCGGCTCGTTGAGGATTGATGGCAATTGAGTCTCGAAGAAAAGCAATTGGAAAAAAGAAAAACTCTCGCGCAGAAGGTCCCCTGTCGGAACTGTGGAATGAGAAACAGAAGTGAGGAGTTGGTAGGGGAAAGAATCTGTGACAGCTTGCGATTCTTTCCCCGCTTATTTTATTATTTTTCCCCGTTCCTTCCTCTTTTTATCAGTTAAAGAATTTGGATTTGTGTTTTGTTTTTTTTTTACTCTTTTGATACATCAATACCTTCGTCTAAAACTTCTTTAAAGAGGACGAGCTTATTAAATTTAGAAGTAGGAATTTTATTCGGCTTTTAAAGCCTGTAAATCTTAGCAATCCGGTTATTTGATGCACCAAATTACACTGTCCATCAGCTTTCATCAAAGAACTGTAACTTTTTACGAAATATAATGGAATTTAAGGCTATTATTGTAGTTGAGAAACATTTAGAACTCTTTTCAAGTCCAGCGCTGTTTTTTCCTGGAATTTCAACTTTTTTTTATGGCGTTTTAATCTACAGACAAAGCTAAAATCTCAGAACTTTGTAGACTTGAAAGTTATTTTAGAAAAGTTAAAACGAAACAGAATTCCTTTCTTTTTCTGTTAGGAAACAGAGGGAAACCCCCAACGCAACGATTTCAGGAATCTTTTACTTACGTTCTTTCACGAGCAAACTAAAAGACGAGCCCAGTTTTCCTTCTCACCAACCTCTAAAAGCAGTGGGGGGGGCACAGGCCCCTCTTAGGCGGTGGGGAAGGAAGAAAAAACGCAGTTTTATTAGCATAGTTGTCTCTAGATGTTTAGCTTGGGGAGGAAAAGGCCGAGATTCCACGGCTTCCTTGCGGGCAGAGGGTGACGATGAAATATGCTTAGCGCACCCCCTTTTCACCCACGAGTAATGGACCTGAGGAGTGGGGAAGGGGGAATTTAGAAAAGATAAAGTCTACCCTTTGCATTCTGTTGGGTATACGATGACGCTTGGGTGAGGGGAGTGGGAGTAGTTGAAGCATAATTACAGGTCGTCCCTGTAAAGGTTCACGAAACGAGGGGAGGAAGAGCTTGGCTTTACCTTCACCTTATACAGAGGCAAGAATGTCGGCATCCAGTTTTCCAGCTTTGTGAAGAACCCTCCTCCTATGGATTCACCTTCCCCTCACCACTCATAACGTCATAATCTTCAATGTCGCACTAAACAAGTTCCTTTTGGTCGTCTCTTGCCAAAACATGAATTTAATTTATTGCTCCCGCGACCACGTTCCCTTTATCCTCCTCCGCCCGGCTCCTCAAAACCACGAAACAGTTCCCGGCCCCTATATCTACGAAGACGGGCGGAAGGAGTATTTTGGGGGGGGGGGACCGTACATATTAGAGCACGTCAAACGTGAGATTCTTGAAAACCCCTTTTGGTTATACTTGCAAAGCGCGGGATGTTGGCAGAGGGAAGGGGGGAGATTATCAAGGATCCAAATTTTCGGCGCATTCTTCAAAGTTCAAAATTGTTTGGTTCGAGTTCTGAACAGAAAATTGTCTGTTCACATCGATCTCAATATCTAAAATGAAATTAAATAGGCGGGAAAACCGAAGTCAAGAGATGGGAAGCATCACACACACAAAAAAGCTCTCAACTACGCGATAATTAATTTGTCAGTGTGGAACAATAGGAGGCGTGGTATTCGAGTGGGGAAGTCGAGATAATTGTTTATGTAGATTGGAGAAGTTAGAAAAGGGGTGGATGAAGCCCAGGGCTTTCACTATTTCCCTTCCTGTTCCCCTCCGCAACCAGCCCGTCACACACTACACTCCCTGACACCTTTACAGGGGTCAGACATAGCCTAGGTAATGATTTAACTATTCGAACAAAAGAGGGTACGGGAAACTCCTTCGAGTGAATTAATCACTGATGGACAGAAAGTTGATAAATATGTGAAATACGGTTGGAAATTTTTCGATAATTAAGGAAATGAAGGCAATCTAGTTGAAAGTGAAGGGAGAGTTTAGGGCGCAAGGGTATAGAGGGGCGAAGAGTTTTGGAAGGACTGGCTGGACATGGTTGAATATTTGCATACTACAACTTCGCATAACCCCGTCCCATGGCCCTGGACTGTTACAGTAAAGTTGACGTAGAATGGAAAATCGAACATTTAATGGGAGAAAGGGCTTTCCAGTTGGATTCAACATTATCCGTATAGTTACCTCGGACCGCCGACTTTAATTCCATGCCACGTCCACTCTCACCTGTTGTCGGTCATTATCTAATTGGTACCTATCTTGATGCCTCTCCAACCACATCATTTTTGAAGAATTTGTGTTTTAATAAATATTAAGAGGAAATTAACTATGCACAGTACCCATTGCTAGATTGAAATTGCTAGATTGGGTTGCTAGAAAGAAATATTTCTATAAAGAGCGCCTCCTAAGTGATCTTTTTGAGTGCAGCCAGTCCGGCTTGTGCAGTGATGAGGAGTGCGGGGACCTAGCACTGCCAGCAAAAACCAAATTTTCGAATGAATGAACATGAGTCCAAGAGCGTTTAGTACACTGAACAAGTTCACTCTACCCCCTTACTGCATTACCTAACCACCGTCCTCCGACAGTACCCGTGGATCACGTCATTGGTCAAGGGGAGGAGCGTGGGGGGGGGGGAATTCGCTTCGCAATTTTTTTTGTTATTTTTTAAGCTCCAAACTATTCGTTAAGAATACCTCCAGACAATAAATTTAGAAAACCGATTAATGGCTCTCGCTTGATGCGAAGCTCTAATGCGCGGCTAAATTTGAAAAAAGCGATAATTTGCGGGGCATCCTAATTTACTGATGCATGGAAAAATCAATCCGGCACCCTAAAGTTTTGAAAAATCGCGAACTCACTGCTAAAATGGGGAAAAAGCGCTAACTCGCATTCCTAAATGTGAAAAAATCGCACATTCTGGTCAAAATTAAGAACAAGTGATAACTGCCGCTAGAAATGAGAACAAGGGCTCTTTTAAATCTGAAATTGAAAAGAGGCGATACTTTGCGGGGCATCCTACACATTCAATGCGTATGACGTCAATAGACATCATGCCGTCTTTTTCGGCTGACGGATGATGTCTTAAGACATCACGCTATATTGCAGTCCTTCTTTTTTTTCAAACTCTGTCAGGCGTTATAGTAACGTATCTGAGGTCCGTCCCTTGTTTCTGTGTTCGAAAGACTACATTCTACAACTAGGATCGCTTTGTTTTCGGTTATCATGTTTTTGGCGGTTTTTATTGTCAGTGGTTGTGAAAAAGTCGCCAGGCGAGTATAATAGGGCCCGGCACTGGGGTCGGCTGGGTTTTCCAAGACGTAATGAAGGCTTTAAAGCCAAAAACTGAGAAAATTCTCGGTATTAACGGCCACTTCGTTGCCATAAGTCATGGCTAAAGCAAAAAAAATTGCTAATTCGTGGCTGGAATAGAGAAAAAATCATATTGCCGACTAAAATGCCTGGAAATCGCGAATTGAGAAAAAGCGCTTATTCACAGCTCAAGTTAAAAAAACACTAATCGCGGATATAAATGAGAAAAATAACTAATTCGCGTCTAAAATTGAGAAAATACGCCAATTCTTGCCTAAAAGAGGAAAAATCGCTAGTTCACATCAGGGGCGTAGCCAGCCTTTGATCTAGGGGTGGGCAGCTTCATGTGGTGAGAACAAATCAGATGCATCTCAATGCCCCTTGCAGGCTCATATTCGGGGATGAGTCCCCAGAAAGAGAACTCAGTAGCTCATCAGTTATAAAGCGGAGAAAACGAAGCGAGAAATCGTCAATTCGACCCCAGAAACTGAATTAACATAGTTAAAGGGTCGTGAACTGTCAAAAACTAACATCTCTGCAGTAAAACTGTATATTTTTTGCATTCTATTTCGGAATTTTGGTCGAATAACTGACGTTATTTTTCCCCCAGAGAGTGATATTTTTGGAATTGAACATTGAATTTTCGGCCCCTGGAAGGCCCTGTGGAATGGTAACTGCGGTATTCTATAGCCCCCATACTGGACTCTTCCGTCGTATAGAAAGCGAATGGTTTTTCAGCAACAAACAACCGCAAAATTGGTTTGTCAGCAGTAGAACAACCCAGATTAGGTTTTCCGTGAGTCAGAACCGCGAAAATTGGGTTTTAGCGAGAAAAATCCGCGAAATGGTTTTTAGACTGCGAAATCCGAACATGTTTATTTAGGAGTCAGACCTGCAAAAATGGGGTTTCAGTGCGTAAAACCCGTGAAATTACTAAATCAGGTACAAAATGTATTTTAATGAGTGAAATCCGGTAAAAGAGGGTGCCCACTGTTATCCCCCCCCTCCTTCAGTAAAGACGGCCCTGAGCTTAGAACAAACGCAAATGTCGGCTGAACAAACGTGAACAAACAATGTCATGACCAGATATAGCGCCAACAAAAAACGATTTCGTTCATGGGCCGGGCTGTGTGCAGATGGTCGCACACCGGCCGTGTGTTTACCGTTAAATAGTTTTGGAGACAAAACAAATGAAAAATTTGGATAAAGAAACGAAAATTTTGGCTAACGACTGGTAAAGTTTTCGAGGAGGGTTTCGTAGAGTTTTGATTTGGGTCAGTGTCGCCAATTTGACGGAGTTCCGCCGTCACACCAATTTCTGCTTGGAGTGATTTTCTAAATTTTAGCCACGGACTTGCCCCCAGGAACATTGTAGAACAGCATATTAGCGTTTTTCCTAAACGTTATAGGCTTCAAAGAGCCCCAAATGCACCTTGAATTAGCGATTTTATCTCGAATTTGTTCTTAAAATTGCACCGAGAAACAACAAGTTAGTGAATTTTCTAAAAAAAATTGACCAGAGTTATCGTTTTTTGTTTTTGTTTTTTTCTAGCTGCGAATGAGCGTTTTTTCTCCATTTTAACCGAGAGAAACAGTGGCGCCTCATCTCAATTTTTCCGCAAGTATTTCTTTGAAATGAACACCTTTTTCTCAATATCAGCCGTGAATTTATTGCACTCTTTCTCAATAACAGCTGTAATCAGCTATTTTTCTCAATTGTAGCGGAGAATTAGCGATTTTTTGAAATTCGGGTGCGTGTTAGTTGTTTTTTTTTTTTTTTTTTTTTTTTTTTTTTTTTTTTTTTTTTTGTTTGTTTTTTTTTCACTTCTTTGCATGCCATGCTCTGAGTTTTGCCGCAGATTAGCACTTTTCATCAATTTAAGCTGAAGCGGGTTTTCTTGATTTTAGCTGTGAATGAGGGTTTTTCCTTAATTGTAGCAGTGAATTAATAATTTTTCAATTTCAGTCACGAATTACCGTTTTCGCTCAAGATGACTTCTTTAGGAGCATTTCCTTGATTTTAGCCGCGAATTATCGCTATTTCCCGGTTTTAGCAGCGAATTACCGGGGTTTTTATTTTCTCTAGTCATCAATTATACCGCTTCTAATCTCATCTATACGTATGTATAGTCATAAGTGTCCTCCCGAAACCGCGAATTGGCGTTTTCTGGACATGTGCCGTGAATTAGCGTTTTTCTCAGTTTTCAGTCACAAATTATGGCTTCCTCCCCCTATTTTAGCCAGTGATTTATTGAAATATGGATTTTTTTCATCTTTATAGGCACGGTATGTTTCCTTCATGCAGAAACCGCGAATTGGCATTTTCTCCATTATTTTTTTTCTCCATTTCAGCGGCGAACTTGCGGCATGAACCATGCGTTAGCTATTTTTACACATTTTAGCCTTAAAAATGCTACTAAAACCGCGAATTTGCAAACGTTTTTCAATTTTAGACTCGAATGAGCGCTTTTTTTCGAATGTTCTTTTGATTTTTGTCTTTAGAACGCGAAAAACATGTATTTTATTTAATGGAAAAGAACTTTATTTTTAATCGACGGAACAAAAACGAGAGGAGTGCTTTTTTATAAACGGAGATCCCAGTACACAACAAAAACGTTACCGTGGAAACGAAAAGAACAGGGGGCCTGTTCTATAACTTTTCACTGTCACTATCATTGTCTCTTTCCACCCGTCCTACCCATCAACATGTGATTTAATTTGTGGTGGACGGGTGGAAAAGGATATTCCTAGGAACACTGAAATCTTACAGAACAGACCCCCTGTTACCACGCGTGTTACAAAATTGTGAGAATAAATTCAATACTTTCCCTTATTCGAGTAATTTTGGGAATGAAAAACGCGGGGAAAAACGTACAAAAAAAATTTAAAATTGACCAGTAGTAAGCCCCAACTTTTGACGCAAATACGACAGCCTAGCGTAAGGCATAGGTTTCGTGAGTAAATCTGCTAATTGAGATTCCGACTCGATATGTGATACTTCCAACATTTTGGCTTTGATACGGTCACGAATGAAGAAATGTTTTCTTATAATGTGCTTCGATCTTGAATGGAATTCCGGATTTTCCGAGAGACGTTTTGCTGCCTGGTTGTCGACAAGCAGAACTGGCACCGATGTTAGACCAATTAGCTCATTCAGAAGTCTCGAAATCCAAATGACTTCTTTTGATGCATTCACAGCAACCATTTCGGCTTCACAAGTGGAATCAGCGACTAGACGTTGACGCTGACTGAACCAACTTATGGCTGCATCCGCGTAAGTTATTACCGCACCAGTTGTAGATCGGTAGGTGGATTGGCATCCAGCAAAGTCGGCGTCGCTGTAACAACCGAGCAGACGATTTTCTGGCTTACAGCGATATACCAGTTTCAAATCCATGGTACCAGCGAGATATCGGAGAACTTTTTTGACTTTGCCTACGTCCTCCATTGTTGGATTTTCTAGTGTACGGGATGGCGAAAGAAATGTCGAAACGAGTACCTCTAGCTAGATACAGTAATGCACCCACTGCCGAACGATAGGGAAAATTAACTGGTGCTTTCCCTGAAGCTGAACTCCCTAGTTTGTCGGTAGGTATTTTGGTTGGGTTACATTAAGCCATATTGAATCGCTTAAGAACTTTCTCGATGAAAGCTGTCTGTTTTACAGCTATATCACCGTTGGTTTGCGATATTTCAAGTCCAAGGAAGTATGACAGTTCTTTAACGACGATTTTGAACTTTGTACGAAGTTCTTGGACAAAAACTCTCATTTCCTGTTTGGATGTTGAAATGACGAGACCATCATCCACGTATAATGCGACGATGACCTTGCACGAATTTTGCCGACGGATATAAACGCATGGATCCTCTTGACTTTGCTTGAATTTGAGTCGAACCATAAAGTCATCGAATTTCTGGTTCCAGCAACGTGAAGCTTGCTTCAGCCCGTACAAGCTTCTTTTCAAACGACAAACACGATTTGCGCCGTCCGAATAGCCGATTGGCTGTTTCATGTAGATTTCTTCATCTACATCGCCATTGAGAAAAGCAGTAGATACGTCGAACTGCATCATCTGCGTCCTCTCTGTAGCAGCTACCGACAACAATGTCCGAATTGTGTTTAAACGCGTGACTGGACTGAAGGTGTTTTCGTAGTCGATGCCGGGTCTTTGTGCGCAACCTTTAATCACCATTCTCGCTCGATATTTGTCGACAGTGCCGACTGGGTGACGTTTGAGACGATAGACCCATTTATTATCAATGGCAAATTTTCCGGGAGGGAGCTCGACCAGGTCCCATGCGTCATTCGAACGCATAGAGTCCATTTCCACGTCCATGGCTTTCTTCCATTCGTCTTTATCTTCGCGTCCCATCGCTTCAGAAAACGACTTAGGATCGTCTTCTACAATAAATGCTTCGGCTATCGTGACGTAATCATTTAAATAACGGGGTTTTTCACGTTTCCGCGATATCGTTATGATGCCTGAAGCAGGATCGTCCTCATCTTCTGACGACGAAGGTGATTCTAATGGAACGTCTTCGGTTGTTGTTTCTGTTAATTTTTCACGATCGGTTTCATCTTCTTTTTGAATGACTGTTTCCTCATCTTCAAAAGGCAAGGAGACGCGCTCGTCACAGTCACCAATTTTTTCGTTAAAAATGACGTCTCGGGACAATATTACATCTCGTTTTTCAGGAACGTATATCCGGTAGCGTTCTTCGCCGTCATACCCAACGAGATATCCGACTACAGCTTTTGAATCCATTTTTCTTCTCTTCTGCGCAGGAATATGGACGTAGCACTTGGAACTTACAATTCTCAAGTGTTTTATTCGTGGTTTTTTACCAAACCAAATTTCGTGAGGACTTTTGCTCTCCACCGATGACTTTCCTATTCGATTTAGGATGTAGCCAGCAGTAGTCACGAGTTCTGCCCAGATGGCGGTGGGAAACTTGACTTCCGAGTTCGAGAATTTGAACGTTCGAGCCATTTCGACAATGGTTCGATTCTCCCTTTCGACCGCTCCATTCTGCTGAGGAGTATATGGGGCCGTTAGTCGTTGCGTTACCCCAAATTCACGAAGTACGGCTCGAACTTGTTCGTTGTCAAATTCTCCTCCGTTGTCAGAAAGGAATTCCTTCACCTGATGGCCAAGTGTTCGAGCCTTTGTTAAAGCTTCTCGAATGGCTTCTTTCACTGCCGATTTTTCCCGCACGACGAAACAAAAACGAAAATGTGAAAAATGGTCTTTGATCACGATCAAATACCTGCGCCCGTTGAATGGTTTATCGAAAGGACCGCAGACGTCACCTGAAATCAGCTCTCCTGGTTTCGTCATTCGAACCCTGGTACCAAATGGCAGCCGGTGTGCCTTTCCGAATTGACAAGGACCACAGAGTTCTTTGCTAGGTTTGACCGCGATACCCAGCTCAAATTGCAGCTTGGCTCGAATATATTGTTTGTCCAGGTGTCCCCATCGCTCATGGTACAATTGCAAGGTATCGGTACCTTCGACTTGATTAACACACGGTTCTTCAGGTTGAACCGGGATGAAATGATGCTCGATACAGCGTTCCGTGCTGTTGTCTAGTTCCGGTGAAAACAACCTTTCCATCGACGATGAATTTACATTCACAAGGATCCGATTCGAATTTACTTGTAGGATTTCGATCGTGCGCTGCCAGAACGGAGAAAAGATTCCGAGAAATTTCGGGAACATACCACACGTCGTTGAGTGTCCAATTTTTCAATTTACCGTTTGAAAAGTTTGTCACTTCGATAGTTCCGCTGCCGAATGCTTTCAATTTCTTGTTGTTTGCCGCGGTTACAACAAAATCTCCAGAGAATGGCTCATAATTTTTGAACCAATTGAAATTGTGGGTAATGTGCTTAGTTGCACCGTTGTCAACCCACCAGTGATCATTCGTAGATACTGTCAAAACGTCACTACTGACAGATATTAATGCCGTTTTCGTTTCGGTTTTATTGACTGTTGGAGACGTATATTTACTTGTTCCGGTTCCACAAGCACGAGCGGGGTACGGTGGTTGACCATCGGCTTTCCAGCGATCGCATTGCTTTAGCCAATGACCTTTCACGTTGCAGTATTTGCAAATAACGTCAACCGGTTTGTTTCCGACGTTCGTAGATTTTTCAAATTTATTGCAGTCCGTAAAATGAGGCTTGTTTGTTTTCCGAACAAACTTACCCTTGTTACCGCTGCGTACCTCTAAAACTTCGCCTGACGCGTTTGACGTTGGTACGGGGGCGATGTTTCTCTCGTGAAGAATGAGCGCGGATGAGAGATCATCAATCGTTTTGTCGTTGTTTGCCTTCATTAATAGGTAGCTCGATTTGAAGGTTTCAAGCCGTTTAGGCAGAATATGAAGGATTTTCGAGACGAAGAGAAGCTCAAGAAGACGTTCAACGCTTTCTATTTTACGTGTCTTCAAACTAACAAAAAAATCGCGATGCTGATTGTTAATACGAGCTAAAACTGATGGAGCGTCTTCTCTTTCAGACCATTCGACACTAAAAAAATCGAGGCACTGACGAAAAAGCTGGTCTTCCGCTTTATTATCGAATTCATTTGTTAAAATTTCCCAAGCCTCCTTCGCAGAAAGACGACCCGAAATTCGTTCGTGAAGCTCGTCGCTGACGCATTGAGATAAAACTATTTTAGCTTGGGCCGAGCGTTTTATCCAAGATTCTAGTTGTTCTTTTTCAGCTTTCGTCGGAGTTTCTGTAAGGGTAGGCTTGGTAGATTTACCTTCAATTATGTCGATCGCGTTGAAGTACTCCAGCACGTCCATTACTTTGTCTCTCCATTGAGGCCAATCCTCGGCTCCTTTTAGCGGTTTTATTCCCTTGACGAATTCCATGACCGATGGAAAAGTGATGAAATGTACTCGCACACTAATCACTTGAAAGGGAAAAACGAAAACGCCACTTTAGGTGTCCGCGCGATGAAAACACTAAAACTGGCCCCGAATAGCGCAGTTTAAGCGATTTGAACCCATAACAAGGTTTGTGCGTCTTCACGTCTTGCGGTTTTAACCTCTTGTGATTCCAACGCGGTTTTCTCCCAACTTGTCTTAACCGTAATACCCGTATTAATTGTGGTTCTGAGCTGCAATTTTTGGACATTTTTTAGGCTTGAATATTCGAGTTTGTGACTGAATTGGTATGAACATACACGAGCAGATATCGGCGGTAGATTTCGTGTTTCTGAGCGGGTTCTCGTCGTGACACCATTGTTTCGTTTCTGGTCGCTTTGGCATGTTTTCATGCGGCCTCATTTTTTCTCCCACAAAATAACAATTGGCCGCGCAGCCGATTATCCGAAAGTCCGAAGTACAGCCTTACTCAGGCCGCCCTGGAGTCGATAAAATCGACCAATACCATCGACAGGGGTCCATACCGCGTGTGCCACCAGATAGGAGGTCCAACAACGATAGCTAACTTCTCATTTACACCGCTTTACACATAGTATAATGCAATAAATGCAACAGAAGATGAGTCAAGGAGTTAAATTAAAAGTAGCTAAATTAAATTTATATTAAAGTACACATAAATTAATACTAAAACCTAAAAAGAAAATCGAACAGTTAAATTTAAAGCCAATACAAATTAAGATTACGGGAGGGGACGAAAATGTTAAAGAGGCATAAACAATCAAAAATAAAGTGATCGCGTGTGGATATAAGTGCCGGTAAAAACATGTCGGGTAAGGCGTTCCCCGGCAAACGGAGTCGGAAAGTCTCGCCCGTGAGAGGAGGGGATCGGAAACCCCAAAAGATAAAGAAAGGGCTAATTTCCAGCTGAGTTCAATCCCGGAACGATCACCTCGAAGTCAGGACCTTGACGTTTCACTGAGGCAAAAAAAAGGCGCAAGGTAAATTAAAGAAACCTTCAAAAAACAATAAGAACACCACGCAGGTGAGCGTGGTGAGTTCGAACAGGTGAGTTCGATCCTTTAGCCTTTTTGCTGGTGATTCTGCACCAACGTCAACAGTTCTCTACCGGCGAATTCGCTGTCGAGTGCTCCCGGGACGTCTGTCGTAAGATTGTGTTAACTACAAAAGAAGAAAACAAACTAGAAGCAAGACAAGAAAGAAACTTATCGCTTGAGCAAGGTACCTCGTCGTATTTGTGTCTCCCTTCGTTCAAAGGAGCAATAATAAGAGGGCGAACCATCCGTCACCTCGGGCTCGAATTGCCTTCGCGTAATGCAACTGATTTAAACGAACGTTACATAAACATTAAGATAAATAATTTAACTTAAATTTTAATATTTAATAAACCTTCACCCCTTACCTGTAAAGCTCCTTGACTTTATTTTGAATAAATCGCACGTTGTTGAAAAACCTTAAACTCTTTACACCCACACAAACTTCAACAAAATAAAACAAAATAACAGCAATAATCAACCGAGCCACGGACACCAAGTATTCCATTCCATTGTCCGTTTGGTTCTTCGTATGTTGTTCACATTCCACCGTGAGTCGATTTAAAATCGACGTTCATTTTTTTTGGTGGTCACAAATCGTTTAATCTTTGACATTTATTTCTTTGTTGATGGAAAAGGAAGGCAGTTTGAGTTTTGATATGCTCGGGATACGCTGCATCCTTTAGAGATAGGATTTTTAAAATAATTTTTTGATGTTGGATGGAGGGGAGGGGTTTTTTTTTTAGCAAGTGGTTTATATCAGAGTAGCACACTACGCGCGGTTATGGTGATAGGTCTGATTAATGTCTCACCTCCTTCCTTTATGCCGCCTTTCCGTTTCTACCATTTTTGTAACTGGTCCGTTCTGTGCTTATATACGACACGAGTGACGCATGAAATGGAACCAGTTGAATGGTGGGACGAAGGGAGGGGGTGGCTACTCATTAAACCATTGAACGAAATTTTACTGCTCTCTCTCTCTCTCACCCTCTCTCTTTCACTCTGCTTTTATATCGCATAAAAGATTCTTGCGAATATTTCTCTACAACATTGCGAACCATTCGCTGTTTCTCGTTTGAAAATGAAAATGACAAGACATTACCCTTCATCCATGTAAACCATCTCTCCCCTCACACAGATCTTTTCACAAATCTGAGTAAATGAAAAGCAACCTTTTCCTTCTCTCCCCCCTGCCCTGCCCACCAATTCTTAGAGGGGCGGTGGCCTAAGCGAGTCGACAGATTGAAAGGCATCTGGCAAGAGCCTTCATTATAGCCCTGTGCTCTGTCTTTGGAAACCCTTCCGGTATTTTCGCAGGTCCTTCCACGGAAGTATCGAGAGGATCTCTTTTTCCCGCTCCTAGGGAGCCGGAGGACATATTGAACGAATTTGTTTTTGTTAATTTACGATCGGATTTATCTAGCGGTTTTAGAACAAAATGAAACATCAAGATGTCATTTAATGAATAACCGAACAAACGTTGATTTTTCAACAACAGACACGGGCGATGAACATTGTGAGCTTCTATATAAAAAAAAACGTTGCTATCATTAAATTACCGAAAAACTTGCCTCTCGCAACCTTTTTTTTTTAAATTGATTTGCTTTTCAAATATACTGGGTCGGGGACGTGAACAGTGAAATAGCTGTTCAGATAAATCAGACAATGGAACATAATATTGGAAGTGGGTTTATTCAACAGGGAAACGTTTGCACGCATATCCCACGTGACAGGCTGATCGCCATGCTTGACGTTTGAAAGCAAACTGTAACGATCCAAGTTGGACGTATGAAATCCTTTTCAAGCAAGACGTCCGGTTTTAGTCAGGAGAATTGAAAAATAAAAGCGATCTAGTGGACGATTTTCATTCGAATGGCGATAGGTAATTTTTAGTATTCATATAAATGACTCCTGACAAATTATGTCGTAAAAAAGTCGAAACGTGACAAAACAAAAGATCGAATAAACGTGGCGATTTTAAACTCAGAAACGCTCTTTTGAACCGTAAAGTGTTATAATGTGGTTTCTTGGTCTAAAAAGAGGTATTTTGCGATGTAAGCTGACTATTCAGCCCGAGGATTTGCTCCCAAAACTTTAAATGTCACGCCTAGATCATGAAACTGCCTATTTTTTCAACATGAAATGTCTTTTGTGTGTGCGTGTGTGGGTAAAACTGGCAATTTCGCCAATGAAACTGAGTAATTGTCACAGAAATCGTTCAATAATTTCGGAAGACCATAATGCTCAGCTATAAAACTGTCTGGCCGTTGAAGGTGCTTCAATTGGGATTTCGGCCACACGGATTTTCCCGGGGACGGCCGCCACTCAAAAGATAGCCCTGAGTTCAAATAATGAGACGCAGAATCTCTCTGGCCCTCCCTGAACTGAAGAAAGTCGGCCGAAACCAACGACTTCGTGAAAGGCTCATGATTGCCCTCATTAAGGATTTGCTGGCATCTCCTTAAGTGCGTTTTGGCTGGAACCGCCGGCACTCAGCAACTGCAGTCATTGTCTCAGGCATTGGCGGATTGCTTTTATAACCCGCCTTATATCTACAATAATTGTAGATAGTCTCTCCACAGGTTTATTTCATCTTTTGCCAAAGGATTCTTGAAAGGAGAGCTGTACAGATGATTCCTCGACCCACCTCCAATCGTAGCATCAATTTTCTCGTCTTATTTTTGCGCCATTCCAGGATTTAAACGTTTCGTATCAATCTCCAAGAAATTTTTCATACGCAGCGAATCTAGCTAAATGCAGATGGGTGGGATGCTTTTTGCATTCCATTCCTTGAGTCCTCGAGCGTAATCGTCTTAATAATGAGCGCGTCGAATTATGACAGAGAGGGGAAGCCACGGATTTCATCAAGCTTAGGGCACTCACGGAGGTGGCTGAACCGGTCCAGGGCCGGTCGGCGTGCACAATTTTTTTCATTAAAAAAAGTCCCAAAACTTGATATTCAGCCAGGAAAACGTGAGTCAACGTAAGGCTTTTGGCGCTTTTTGGTACCGGCTATACGATGGGTTTCGATAACAGCAAGTTTTTGCGGCAGAATAAAGTAATTTCAGTCCACGATTTGGATTCGATTTGTGCACTTTCGGGGATAATCCGTTCTGTGAGTTTGACTGGGCGATTTTTAGGCCCATATATTTTCCAGTCCTGGCCAAAACAACTCCAATAGAAAACCGTCAATCCATCTGCGCTGAAAATGAAACATTTGGCCTCGTCGTTACTTTTGGACTATTTTTATCTCTTCTATAGAGGCTCCTCAGCATTGTTTTTAGAGAAAGCTTACGGACAAGTCAGTGTCTGAAATCCCCAGTTTCTGTAGGTTCTTACGCGGTTAGAACAGGAAAAACTTGAGAACTTTGCGGGTATAAAATTGAGAAAAATCGCTATTTCATATTCTGAAAGCTAGTTCGTGCAACTGAGTTCGAGAAAAGGGCTCATTTGCGGCTTCTGGAGGCATATTTGCGGCTAAAATATAAAGAAAATACCCAAAAAACCCCAGTTTCTGTAAGTAGTTACAGAACTTCATGTTCTCTAGAGGCATTTTCGTGGCTAAAATTCTTCGCTAAATGCGAAAAAATCATTATTATACACTAGGAAAATTTGGAAAGGCGCTAATTCAGAAAAAAAACGCTAATTTTTGGTTGAAACTGCGAAATAAAAGAAATAAAGAGAAGTAAAATCGAGGAAAACCGCAAATTTAAGGTAAAATCGAGAAAAGGCTCATTTACTGCAAAACTAGAGTATAAAATCACGAATTTCTGTCTAAAATAGAGAAAAGCTAGCATTGTCGGCCACAATTTGCAGTTTGCGCGATAAATCACTGCTAATATTGAAGAAATGAGGTAATTTGCGGCTAACATTGAGAACAATCGCCAAATTGCGCCTAAAATTGAGAAAAAGGGCTAATTCGCAGCTAAAATGGGGAAGAATGTTAATTCACAGTGAAATCCAGAAACGCTCATTCATGGCAAAATATGGACAAAATCACTAATTTGCAGCTAAAATGTATAAAAACACTTCTTCACGGCTAAAATTGGAGAATAAAATCGCGAATTTTCGGCTAAAATTGAGAATAGCGCGGCTAATTTGCAGGAGCGCAGCTATAAAGTGAAGAAATATCACTAATTCACGGGTATAATGGGAAAAAGCGCGGATTCGCGAAAAATTGAGAAAAATGTATTATTGATGAAAAGTTAATTTGGATTTTGTTGAAGCAACTTCGAAAAAAAAAAAAAAAAAAAAAAAAAAAAAAAAAAAAACTCGCAGCAAACTCGAGAAAAAATTATATTTCTGTGGGTTATGTGCAGGTCCGCCGTGATTGGGGGCGGTTATACAATCGGGGAGCTCCTAGTCGAAATGATTTTCAACAGACGAAACGTTCAAAAGGATCTCTGCGTGCAATTGGCGTTTTAAGGTCTGTTTTGTCCGTTTTCAAGGGCCACAGGTGTTAGAAAAAAGGGCCGCTGACGGCAGCCACACAAAAGTCTTCCCAAAAGTTTGACGAAGCACCTCGTCGCAAGTGGAGCTTATACTTGCAACTAGCATGTTGATGCTTTCTTAGCCGGGGATGGCTGCAATCTGAAATTGGTCATTGTACCCGAGGGACTCATAAAAGACGCACGCATTCAGAGCGATTCAAATAAAAATTGTCCATATTAAAAATTGGACGAAAACTGCTTCCTTTGGGGCTCTTTAAAACGTCGCGCTTCCATCATTTGGTCACTCCAAGAGCTCAAAAGCGCTGGTCTTAACGCCCTCCATTTAAATGTCCTTCCCCCTTTCCCACCGAAAAACTAGTTACTCGTCGAAACAGCCGATTCCATCCCCCCACACCCTCCCATCATACCCCAAGAAAAATTTCGTTCGAAAAATCATTAAAAAGACGGCGATAGTAACGTCCCAGGAACTGATCATTCTATAGCACAATGGCTGAATTTTCATCAACATTGGGAACACAATTTAGCGTGCATATAAGAGCAACGGATGTTCGATACTTTCTGTTATCACCGAATTTGCGGAATGACATCCGTGCAGAATCAGCTACGTTTACCTGAAACTCCGTAAAAAGGCCCTCCCAAGCAAGAAATTTAAATTCAACAATCTGACAAGTTTCCAGAGTCCTTGTGTCAGTAAATTAACGATGGTAAAAATTTGACTTAAAATTCCTACCTTAAATGCGGCGGCTGTTGGATACTTGGTGTACCAAGCAGAACGAGAAAAATGTCTAATTTGGGACAAACATGAACGCTGACGAAGTACTAAGAGAATTGTTCCTACAAAATATTACCACGTTGGGAGAGCAGAACGAAATAAGACCGCTGGGAATCGAAAGGCACGCGCTCGTATACTCCTATAAAGAGGGGCCAGCTTTGTTTAGAGGAGAGGGCTAAACAACTTTTCATATCTCAAAATTGTTTCATTGAAGGAATTAACATTCTAGAGGAATTTGTCCGTATTCCACTCAATTTCATCCCATCAAGCCTCTTTCCTTTTCATACACTGTAAACGTTTCTTTCCACTTGACGCGCAATTCGAGAGGCGCGCGTCTATAGAGAGGAGAAAAATATTTCTCCCAGTTACAGAAAAAAAAACCTTCTATTTTTGCTGACTTTAACTTGTGGACATGAAATCCAAGTGCACCTCGTTTATTGAAAAGTTTCTGTAAACAAAGCCTTTCCTTTCTCTTGAACAGTTTGAACATAAGATTGAACGGCTCTGATTTACTTACAACAAAAGAGCTAATTGAGAGAGGAGAATGTGACTGGTTGAGGAAGGGAAGAACCCGGACGGATCGTGCCAGAGGGTGGTTTTGTATAGCTAGTCACAAAAGGCTTGTTGGTTGTGATCGCGGTTGTGGTAGAGGAGGGTTATGGAGTATATGGAACGGTGGGAGGGGGTTCTCTGTGGTCAATCAATCAACGAGCTCATAGATGGGATGGGAAAGGGAGGGGGGTTATTCCTACTGTTGAATCCCCCCCCTTTCATCTTCTCACGCTGATCCCCCGTAACACGTCCTAGGAACACACAAATCACTTTGCATTCCCCACCCCCACCCCCACACCCACCCCACCACAACCCACACCATCACCTCACTTCAAGATCTCTTGTTTTCATTTGAAAGTCATCTCACCTTCGACGCCTCCACATAGTCCCTCTCTCTTGTTCTTATGACATTGATGCATTTCACACCCTTCTATTTTGACAATATCAATTGAACGCCTTTTTTTTTTTTTTTTTTTTTTTTTCTGGTGGTCATCAAATTGTTTTTTGATTAAACCATAACTTCTCCCACTCTGAGGTTTTTTAATTTTGTTTTCAAGAAGAAAGATGACGTGGGTGAAGGAGGAATAGAGGGGGGGGGCAAACACGACAGAACATTCCGCTGACAAAAACATCCGGTCCCGAATGGTTGTTGGTAGTGTGGGCTGTGGGGTGGAAGAGGAAAAGGCAGCGAATTATGAATGCAAGTGGTGGACACTACGAATGTCCAACCCAGAAACAAGTTGGAAGCCACAACAGTCGAGATATGACATTTTTTTCTGCCTGCGGCTTCTGTGGAAGGAAAAAAAACTATATTATGCAAATATTTCAAAACAAACTAATAATTGGATGTTGGAAGTGGAATTCAATAGTTCACTACAGCAAGAAAAAAATGTATGGTTTTCATTTTCTGCCTGGTTGACCTTTGAATCGGATAAAACTTGATAATGTTGTTAGCGCTCGATGGAACCAACAATGAAGTTTTTAAGACATCAAACATTCATCTTTGTAATAAAGATCATCTCATTGAACTGATAGCTTTCCCTTGAAACATGCAGTTTCACTCTCTGAAACATTACATTAAGGCCCGCTTTATCAATTGTCGATTAAGAAATTTAAAGAACCGATCTAGAAAAATCATCTATGAACCATGGCGAAATATTTGATAATAAAACAGACGATTTTTTTTAGTCAGCTCTTTAGTCAACAAATGATAAAGTGGGCCTGAGCCAGTTTCGCAGGATCAACTTTCTAAAAAACCAATTTCACTGAGGTGACCCACTAAAAAATCCAATTCACTGGGTTGACACATTTGAATAAACAATTTCACCGTTTGGCTTAGTCAAAAAATCAATTTCAAGGCTTTCACTGTTTCAAAAATAACTTCCCTCAGCTGACCAATTCAAAAAGTTTTTTTTCCTTTCTTTTCTTTTCTTTTCAGGATTGGCACGTTTAAATAACCCAATTCATAGGATTGGCTCATTCAAATGACCAATTTCACTAATTTATCACTTTAGAAAACCACGTGGATTTGGCATTTGCAAAAATCAATTTCGCGTTTTTTTTCCTCTTTCAAAAACAAAATTGCGATGGGTTGAAACTGTTGGTTGACCCAATGGTTTGCAAAATTTGGGCTTCGAGTGGAATGGGAATATAAAAACCTACGAAATGTATTTGTCAAAAATTACAAATCCACGAAATTTCGTTATCTAAAGTGTAAAACTTACGTATTTAGCGAAAATTCAACTATGAATTCCAGAAAGTTTGGTGCCAGAAAAGTCGGCTTGTGGCGAAATCACAAATCGATGGCTGCAGATACTTGAGTGGACGACTAGATTTGGCAGAATCACGCGGAATTCTGGTTAAATGGGCATCGGCAGTTCCCGATGTTCAGTGCAACAGGCCAGTTCACCATCCATGGCGACCTATCATACCCTATATTTAAGCATTTATTTAATTTTTCAGCCTCGAGGTCCCGTGGACACGAGACCTCGTTCTTCTCGTCTCAAATTTGTTTTTCGAATTAGCCAAACCTATGAAACTGGTTTTAAAAAGCGTCAAACTCGTGAAAGTTGTTTTTTTAAAAGAGAAAATCGGCCAATCTCGGTTATGAAAGAGCAAAACCCATGACATTCGGTTTCGAAAAGTCAAAGTCAAGCGATCCGGGGTTTGAAAGAGCCAAAATCCAGTGAAATTTGGAATTGAAAGAGAAATTGGGTGAAATTGGGTTTTATGAAAGACCCAAAATCACCATCTTTGGTTTCTTAACGAGTCAAATTAGTTTTTGAAAGGGCAAGAATAGCTTTGGAACTGGGAGAGGCCAAACCCACGTAATTCAACTTTTTAGGGATTCTGTGAATGTAGGGGACCACATGTAAAAGTAGTTTCCAATAACGCCTGGCACAAAAAAGTAGGACAAAATTAGGACGCTTGCGATGAATATAGTAGGACACGACAGTAGGACGAATACCCACCAGCTTATTATTCTCGAACAGGGGATCTAAACCTTTTGTGTACGAGTGTTGGACATCCTTCATTGTCAAAAGCTCGCCTCCGTGTTTCTGATAGGGGTACCAGGATCCTGGTGAAATTTCTGGCAAAATCCGTGAAATTACGTTTTGAAAGAAGAAAATCAACAAAACTGGGGTTTGAACGAGACGAAATGTCGAAAGGCTTGAAAGACCCAAATCCGTGAATTTGCTTTTTGAGAGAGCCCCACATTTATTTCTAGATCTAGCGAAACTTTCTAGAACGAAAGGGATAGGGCCATGGAATTTGGTTTTTAAATATTGAAAATTCGCGAGGTTTAAAATAGCTAAAATTCGTGAAATTGAGTTTTAAAGGGGCAAAATCCGTGACAATATGGGTTGGAAGAGCAAAAATCCTCGGCAAAATTGGAATTGGAACAGACAAAATCATAAAATTCGACTTTTCGATGTTACTTTTTGAATTGGCCAAATCTGTATCGCATTTATGATTTCTTAACTAGGCAATTGACCTGCAACACTGATTTTAGTAAGACAAAACCCCACAAAATTCGGTTTTTACACGTGTGAAGATCCGCGACATTGGGGTTGAAAATAACAACCCCAACCAAAATACAAAAATTGGTTAAGAAAGAGTAAAATTGGAGGTTGAAAACGACGAAGATTTTTAAAAATGTGTTTTTCTTCTGCTGTTCTTGGGGCCAGTCGGCTGTAAATACGAAAAAGCACTATCTATGCTACGGCTTAAATTGAGGCAAATCGATACTTTGCAACAAAAATTGAGAAAACGCAATAATTTTCGGCTAAAATCGAGAAAAACCCGCTAATTAACTGATAAAATTGAGGAAAAGCGCGAATTATAGGCTATGCTTATAAGAAAAAGCGTTAGTTAACGGATACATTTTTGAAAACAGCTCATTAACGGCTAAAACAGAGGAATTACGCTCGTTCGCCGGTGAAATTGAAGAGAAAAGACGTTCATTTGCGCGGTTAAAATTTAGGAAAAATGTCTTTTCGTGGCTAAAATGGGGGAAAACTGCTCATTCACGGCTGAAATTGAAAAACCGCACAAAGTCCAGGTCAGAAATTAAGGAAATGGGAACGCTAGTTCGCGGTTTAAGCATACCTTCCCACGGATAACATTTAGGAAAAAAAACTGGCTCGCGGTAAAATAGAGAAGAAGCTCTCATTTGCGGCTGATAAAATTAAAGAAACAACGTCACTTCGTGGATATAAATGAGAAATAAACGCCCATGCGCGGCTATAAAATCAAGACAAAAATAACATTTTTTCGCTGTTAAAATTCGGAAAACGCATTTTTCCGCGCTGAAAAGCCTAGGCTAAAATTAAGAAAATGCGCTAATTCACGGTTTATAGAGACCTTTCTCGGAACTCAAAACAAGTAAAAAATTATAAGTAATTTAATTTCAAGATTAATTTCTTTAAATTTTAGCCTCCCCACTCCCTCGAATTCACAGTTGTGAAGAAGGTAGTGCGGTGAGGGGGGAGTAATCCCATAATTGTCCTTAGAAAGGGTCTGTTAAACTCAATTAACTTTTTAACGGCTAAAATTTAGATAATGGACCGGTTCCCGGTAGAGTTGATGAAAGACACTCACTTGCGTCTAAAATGGAGGGAAAACGTCAATTTACAGCTAAAATTGAGAAATAGCTCTCATTAACAGTCGCGTTTAGCCAAAATTGGACAATTCCCTTGTTCAAAAAGGCCCTTTTTCATTTTATTGAAACTAAAAATATCACCTACTATCCGTTTTTTGTTTTTTTTTTGCGAATTTTTAGGTCTACCCATCCAAAGCAAACGGCAGAATCTTTCGAATTGTAATTCTATGAAATAAATGCCGTGGAGCTCCATTGGTATGGTGGCTGGGAGGGGGTGCTACGTTCACAATAATTTCCAAGGTTGTGCACTCGAAGTGGGCCTATAAAATCGCCTGTGAAATATATATGAGTCCAATATTGCTGGGTGCAAAAGTGTTCCACCCTATTTCCCTTAACCGCTCCCCCTCCTAGCGACCGATAGCCCATTCCTGAGTTTTCTGGTTTTGACTAGCATGAATCTTGTGACTTTTCCCTATCTGAACACCTTTTTTTTAAACCCATTAAATTTGGTCATCGTAATCAAAAAGTTGGTGTTTCTTTTGTTTAAAAAAATGTTGTTGAGAAAGAACCGTCTTTTTCCTCATTTGACGCTTATTAGTTTTTAAAAGTTATTTATTAATAAGAAGCAAAGGTTCGTTGTTAAACTTAAAGCGTGGTTTTGGAAAGTTTAAGAGCGAAGTCAAGTGAGGAACGCATAATGCCCTCCACTCCTACGTTAAACCCTTAAAGGGAATGAGTTTTGATAGGAGGCAAGGGCAATTATGGTGGGAAAACCAAGTGGTGAGGGGAGGGGAGGGATCGTGAGTGGATGAAGAAAGTCGAAAGAGAGACAAGAGTGCGGGAAAGCGAACTCTCCTTCTCACCTCCTTTTAGCCCCCCCCCCCTCGTCGTTTCCTTTTAAACGTACAATGCTCAGGGTGGCTAGTCGTACATCAAGCGACAACAATCACCCTTCTGCCAGTGGGGGGGGGGGGTGTTTTGGAGTGGGAAACATCCTCCTGAACAGGTGAACCTTTCTCTTCACCTCTTGTATACCTTCATTCCCCTTGTTCAAGTATTCTTGTCGAGACCTCTTTTTTGTTACGTCAAGTCTTGAAAAGCTATTGTCCAATTAACAAAAAAGTACATAATATTTCCTTAAAAGGCTTAAACGCTTTTTATTATTCTTTCTCGGAAGAAAAAAAAAATTTTAATTGCTCTACACGCACGAACCATTCGAAACTTCAACCATTTTCTAATTGTTCGAACTGATGCTCAAAAAACAGCGTTTCCCATAAATTGAATGCATTCCACGACTTGTACTCGTTCAAAAAACAGTGGAAACGATAGAATTCGTGGCTAGAATAAATCAAGATCACTTTTCCACCCCCCCCCCCCACCAACCCAGGAGCCGAAACAAAATTGTAGATCGCTCTGTTCACTGGTGATGGTTGGTAGCGTACTGTATTTTTAGGAATTATTTGTTTCAATATCTTCGATTCCTTTAGTCTTTTACAGAACGATGCCTCATCCTGTTGAAATTCGCAAGAGGAGAAGGTAGAAAAGAAGGGTTCGATAGGAAGGGAGTGACGAATTCATCTATTTCAACGATTCCGATCTCTTTTCTAGTTGTGCTTCTTCCTTCTCCTACCTCTCTGGTACACTATCAGAAAATTGTGGAGCGGGGGAAGGTTGCATCATGAATGATACATTCGTAAAAGGTTTAGACAGTAGGGGGGGGGGGGCTCTTATCACGCGAGCTTGAAAACCATTCATGTAAATCAATATACGAAACTAACGCTCACCCCTCCCCAGTAACCCCCCCACAACCAGTCTCACACAGACCGTCACTATCTCGTGTCCTTTTCATCACTGCACAAAACCAGTTTAATCGGACGGACGTGTTTCCCTGATTTAAACGCGCGAGAAGTAATGGATGACGGTAGAGGAATAATTTGTTTCAAATCTATAGAAAAATACAAACCGAATTAAAACTGAGAGAGACAAAAAGTTATTATTTTTAAAGTATTTACTGACTTTCAAACTTTAAATGGAAGCCTTTATATTTTCCCTTTCACCATATCCCTCAAATTCGATTTAAACGACTCAATAAAAACAGCCTCGAAAAGGTAGGGGCTCGGAATGGGAATGAGGGAAAAACTTAAGGCTTGTATAATCAAGTAAAAAGGAGGTAAACGGGTTTTCAAGTGTTTTACAGCGCCCTTCGTAAATGGCTTGAGAGTGTTTGTAAAAGATTGGGTGAAGGTGGTGTGAGTGAGTGGTGTACTGGTGAAGAGGGGGGGGGGATGATGAAGGAAGATTTCTATCGAATAAAAAGACTCACGTTTGTTGCTCTTCTCCGCACTTCGAATCTCCAATCTTTTTTCTTTTTTTTTTGTCAGAGGTTAATTACTACATTTTACATTTTCTCGTAAAACTTTATTCAATTCGCAGTAATTTGGTCCGAATGGTTCAAGACCCATCGATATTCCAAGATGACGTAGGCGTAGGCCTGTTTCTACGATTCATTATTACTAAATTTAACCTTACCATTTGGCCATAAATAGCCGCATTCACACCGAAAACTGTAGGGGAGGAACTGCCACGGTGATTTATGATTTTTAGTGGTACGTGATAGCGTTATAAATGGCTTGGTTGGGCTCTGAAGTCAAAAAGGAGACTGGACTGCATGCGGTGCAATGTTCACATTTTCTCAATTAAATTGTGTGTTTTTCGGTTAAAGTGGATGGTTCCATGGACAATTTTGTGAGTTCACGAGATGGCCGCTAGCACGCGTGGCGAGGGTCTGTTTTTTTTGGGGGGGGGAGGGGGGCATCAAACCGATTCTCGGACCAAATTTTCTTGCTCACAGGGTTGAATTGAAGAGAAGTCGCAGCAGTGACAACGTGGCGTAGCGTCGTACATGTGGAGACGGCCGCATCGTACATAACTTCAAATTGAGATCACTGGGTACTGTACAGAAGCTTGTTTCACATTTCTTGAAAATGAACATGTTTAAGAGGGGGAAACAGTAGATAATTCGCGTGGCCCGAAAAGGTTCTACCCCGACCCCCTCCTGCTCAACCTCCTCCTCCTCCTCATCCTTATTCATGCTCAAACCGTCAGGTTCACTCTACATCTCATCAACCGGCCAGACTTACAAGATGCTCCGTGCAAGAAACGACGGGCTGAGGTCCTCCATGAAACCCAAAAAAGACCAGGACACTCGAAGGCCTTTTTTTTTTTTAGCAGTCTCTTGTCTTGGAAACCAACATTTATTGGCATTTTGAAGAGCCAAACCCGATAAACACCGCGAATATTATTTTTTGAAGAATCAAACCCGTAAAATTGGTCCCGCAAAGGAGTCGGATTCGGCCGAATAAATGTTTAGGTAAGCCGTCCAATGGGATCAGCTCCGCTGCAATAAACATTTATTCGACCAAATGTGGTTCCAATCGACGCGACGGGAAGCCTTATTCCAAGCCAAATCCATGATGGGAATGGTATTTTCAAAATCGGGGGTTTGGACGAGACGGCGTGGCACTGCGAAATTCCACGGTCGCCTCAGGGGACTGTTCCCTCTTTGGAAACCCTTCGCGCTCCATTTCCTCGCTTGGAAAAGTGCGGACTATTCCGCGTTCGGCCCGAAAACCTCAGCGTGTGACGGACCTCTGCGGCCAAGAGTAGGGGTGGGGGTGGGGCCTTAAACACACCATAAAAAACCAATTTGGCATGAATTTGGCTGACTTGGCACCTTCTAAGCAACACCGATTTGGCTTTGCAAGCCTCACTTGGTTGGATTGATCATTTTCGAAAATTGTTTCGCATAGATGGTTCTTTAAAAAGACTAAGTTCACTGGTTTGGCTCTTTCACACGTCAATTTTGCAGGTAAAAAAACAACAAAATCGCCAATTTCGATAGGAACTAATTTCGCAGGGTCAGTTTGTTGGAAAAACTGATCAGACAGATTTGTAACTCTGGGTGGTGAAATCCACCATATGAAGGTCAGAATGGCCTCCTGCCGTTCAACTTGGTTCTGAAAGCTCCGATGTTTGTTTCTCGACTGTAGAAACCTTCCGAATATCAGCCCAGTCCCTTAGGTCACCATGGTGGGGTGTGAAGGGGAGGGAGTTAGTTTCACGAAGCCGTACTGAGGCAGCTGCCTACACATACATACCATCTAAAAGTATACAAATCCCCCGTTTCAGTGAGTCTGGGATTTCTCTCTCTAAAAAACCAACTTCGCGGATTTTTGTTGCTGAAATCCCCAATTTTGCGTGGTGACTTAATTCAAAAACCAAGTTCGTGGACTTGCGTGTCTGGCGGATCTTGCGCACTAAAAATCCATTTTGCCGATTTTGTCAATAAAAAAAACTCTCTTTCGTGGGTCTGGCTCACAAAAAAATCCATTTTCGTGGGTTACACTAGGAATCTGAAAAAATAAAAAAATAACGCGGGTCTCAATAAAGCAACAAAACCAATTTTGTGGGGTTGCCTCGTTCATAAACCATTCATGCGGATTTGCCACGCGGAATAATCCTTTTTGCGATTCTGCCTTTCTCAAATGCCTATTTCACGGGTTTCGCACGCTGAAGAACCAGTTTTCGCGGTTTTTGCTCACTAAAAAGACTTTTAAAAACACTAGTTCGTGGGTATTGACATCTTTGGATCCCCAATTTTACGGTGGTGTCCCTTTCAAATTATCCGTTTTACTGATTTGGCTCACTAAAATATTATACGTTTTTATTTTTGGCTGTGTGAAAATCCTAATTTCGTGAGTGTGACTTTTCCCAACTCACTCAACTTCAACTCGCTAGAACCCCATTTTTACTGTATCGTGAGGGGTGAATTTTAAACTTGTCTAGCCTCCTACAAGAGTCTTGATGCAGTTGATGGTGGGAGGGAGGGGCAATGCTAGCCTCTTGTGCCCTGGACGTCAGGGCCGTTTCTCGCGAGGTCGTAGGCGAGAACTATCGCGGGGTCCCTAGGTGAGACTTATCGCGTTCACGGGGCTCCCGATCCCCCCCCCCCTATATAGCTGAAGCGAGGGGCTTGAGGAATTGTGTGTTTCGCTCTGCTAACAATGGCTTTACAGCCATTCGCTGCCTACAAATGGCTAGACTAGCAATTCGAACCATGAAAACGGCTAAACTGACTACACTCGCGCCCCAAAATGTACAAACTGACGATTCACGCATTGAAAACGGCTAAACTGACTATTTTCACCCTTGAAATAGCGAAACTGCCTATTGCCAGAGCCGGATTAACATAGTGGCAAATGAGGAAGGTGCCAAAGGCGCCCCACGCTTTTATATGTTTTTTTAATTATCGGAAGCAAGTTTGAATACACGTACATAATAGATAAAGATAAATTCAGATTTTTGTGTAAAAGGCCGGTAGCATACCAAGTAGGGGTGAGGGAGGCAAACCGCCCCAGGCCCCCCGTTCAGACCCCCCCCCCCAAGCTCCAAGATGGGTAATATTACATTCCTTTGGTTCCATGGTCATGGATTTATAAGATGTAATGGTGAAAAAGAAACTTGGCATTCATCTGTGCAAGCTAATATTATTGTGACAACGTCCATTCGGAGCACAAATGGACAAAAAGCGGTAATTCATGGCTAAAATTGTGAAAAAGTGCTCTTCTGCGCAGGTGAAATAGAGAAAACGTGCTAACTCCGGGCTGGAATTGATGTCACAACGTCAATTCCTGGTTTATGGAGGCAACTTTGTGGCTGAAATCGAAAGAAAGCGCTAATTTGCGACTAATATTGGGCAAAAATGATAATTCGAGGCCAAGTGCTAATTTGCGGTTAAAATTTTGGGATAAAAATGAGAATATGAAAAGGAAACTTATTGGTGCCCTATTTGACAAGAACGTTAGTTCACAGTTCTGACAATAAGGAAAACCTCTCATTCGCAGGTCGCAGCTAAAAATGATAAAACATGCTGAATTCCAGAGTGAAAAGTTCATTTGACGCTAAATTTAAGAAAAATCTCTGTATTCAAGGAAAACTATCGTTTGCGGCTGAAACTGAGAAAAACGCCAATTCGCGGTTTATGGAGGCCAAATTGTGTCTGAAATTGAGAAAAAACACGATTGAACGATAGTACGTAAAAATTATATTTCTTTGTTTATTTAGACGTTTAGGGATCTGAGGCCCGTATTTAGGAACGTTCCCTGAAGCTTCCTTGAGTCAAGGCGTCCTTGAGAAGCCTTCCTTGACAAGTTTTCGTATTTATGAAACTTCCTCGAGTTCAAGGCTACCTTGACTTCAAGGAAGCCTTGGTAAAAATCGTTCCTTGAACCAAGGTAGCTTGTGATCTGCCTTGAGGCTTCCTTCACTTCCATTAGGTCAGTCGTTCACTGCGGAAGCCTTTTCGAGCGGCAGGACAACGAGCGTACATCCCCAAGGCTCAAATTGAAAGTGACATCGTCCACTGCAGTGAATTAAATTTAAGCCTTTTTGGATGTACGAGCGTTGTATAGCGCCGTTCAAAAATGCTTCCAGTTGACGACCGGCCATATCTATTATTTCAATTTGGTTTCGCGTTTCGGTGTGGAAATAGTAATAAAAAAAAATCTATGGAAGGAAATGATGACTTCATTGAATATTTGCTTCACAAAGTAAATTACTGTTAGGGTCACGGCAGTAATTGACGGTCGATTGAACCTCATGGGTTGGAATACTCTCAGAAGGTCCGTCAAAACAACGATACGAACCGTCGTAAGAGGGATGAAGAAAATGTGGAAGGGGGCAGATTGCTTGAACGGGCCCTGCCTCACACTCACTTTCCGTCGGGACAAGTACTTCGTCATCTCGGAGAACGAAATTCATAGCCTCGGCCACGGCTTTTGTAGCATTGTCGACAGCTCCCTGGATTTCGCTGGTAACACATTCGAGCAAGAAATCGGCACGAAGATGGTGGGACCCTCTCTATTTTACCGGGCAGCTTTAAGTAAAATTATTTCAGTCATAAAATGAGTTTAAACGATATTCATATTCAAACCAGATCATTTATTTCACTACTGTACTGGCGTACTAAATGAAACGGCGCTTTTCATAGGTTGAATCGGCGTCTAGGGAAAACTCGGTAGTAAATCGTTCCTTGTTAGTCCCTTGAAGGCGACCTTGGTAAAGGAAGCCTTAAGCCAAGTGAAGGAACGTTTCTAAATACGAGAAATGGTCAAGGCGTCCTTCTCAGCAAAGAGCGCCTTTCTCGAGGACGCCTTGACTTCAAGTCGAGGAGCTGATGAAGGAACCTTCATAAATACGGGCCTTATTTTTGCAAAAAGTTTAATTGTAAGTGTCCCTTTGTCCGTGAATGTGTTGTTCACTTCGGTAACTGACTAACAAAGCAATAGGAGCTCAAAAGCTGGGGACTGAGGTTCCATAGCACAAAAAGCGTTGGTTGGGAGGGGGGAGGTTAGTGCGGACGAAGGCCCCGCATGAAACATCTCCCCAGGGCCCCGCACAGGCTTAACGCTGGCTATTGCCGCTCAAAACTTGCCAAACTGGCAATTCCCGATCTAAAAATAGCCAAACTGGCTTCTCGCGGCCTAAGCGTGGCGAAAATGACGATTCGTGAGCCCCGAAAAGGCGAAAATGCCTGAGAAAACCACGATTTCAGCCCTGAAAATGGCTAAATATACTACTTGCGAGCCAAAAATGAACAAACTCACCATTCGCGTGGAAAAAATGGCCAACACTGACCTTCGTCCTAAAAATGATGGCAAAATACTGACAATATCCGCTCACCAAAATAGTAAAACTGACGATTTATTTTCGCACATTGTTTTACAAAAAAAAAAAAAAAATACCAAAAAATAGCTTGCGGAGTCGCGGGTCTTTTCCATATTAGAAATAAAAGTACTTTCCATTACCACAAAAACCACTCTTTTCTGTGGAGATGTAATACATATTACATCGGATTTATTACCTAAATTTTTAAACTCAAACACAGTAGTTGGAACACCTTCATTCAAGCTAAAAAACCGTTAAAGAATTATTTTGTCTTGGTAACATACAAATTCTCGAACGGGCTCTAGCCCCCCCCCCCCCCGCCACCAACGAGTGATGTCTCTAAGAAAAGGGCAGATTGGAACAAACTTATCCCCCCTCCTCCCTTAATGAGCACAACAACACTCATCAATAATTTAATTATTGTTCATCTATAATTTAATTTTTGTTTCTATGATTTTTTTTTCTCACAAATAAAATAACGAACAGTTTCCGCTCACGCAGTTACAAATACCGGACATGAATTTGGAAATGCAGAAATTTTTTTTTTTTTAAGGCTTATGCTAGCTTGAGCCATTAGCCGACGTAAAAAAAAATAAAAAAAAAATAAAATAAAATAAAATAAAAAAAAAAAAATAAAAAAAAATGATGCGTCTTGTACGCGGGGAGAGGCAAATAACACGGGTCACCCACTTTTATCCGTTATTATTGGACATAATGGAATCGTGTTAGGGGGCAAGCCGCCTAACAAAGAGAGTAAAGAGTCATTGATTATAAGAAATTATTTGAGGAGAAACGCGATTAAAAAAAAAAAAGTTATTCGTGGAATTATCAACTTTCCAGAGCCTGTAGCACAAAGAAGTTGAGGTTTTAAATAATAGTTTATTTTGGCAAAGTTGTAGGAAATTTAATGAGTTCTCATTTTCGTGCTCAATGGTTTTCGCTATGTCACCTCATTTTCGAGTTAGGAGAGAAAAACTGGAAAAACGGGCTTTCAAAGTTACTCCCACTCCACAGCCGTATCTGTAGTCAGGGGGATTTTATCACACCATGTACAGGGGGCCTATACCTACACTTTCCCGGAAAAAAACTTTCCGTGGTACTTAGTTCCTCTATTTTGATAATTTTGGTTTAATTTTACTGGACTATACCTGCACCATCCCAGACAACATAAAAAAGAAATATCATCTACCCTAATTAATGCAACCTGGCCCCCCCTTTTTAGTTCTTATTTTACTGGACTAAAATATGTAAAAACGCTGCGAATTATCGAACAATGCCTTATTATTTCGACTATTTAATTGATAGGATGAACTAAAAGTAGATATGTTACCGGCAAAGTGGGAAATCCAGGCATTGTGGAAAATGCCTAGGCATTGTTGACAATGCCTGGTGAAATCAGGCAATGTGGGAAAAGAGGGTGAAAGAAGAAATATTTCCCACTTTGCCTAGGCATTGTGCACATTACCTAACGATGAGCAGGCATTGTGCACAACGCCAATAACAGCACTGCCGGCAATGTGAGAATCAGCTTATTTCTTGGGAGTCATAATGCTGTTAATTTATTTATTACTATTATTTAATTTGTGTGAAGGGAGGTAAAATCCCAGCCTCCTGTAATGTATAGAAGGATTTTACCGAAAATTCATCACTGACCAGACCAGACGAGACACTGGTAAGACAGATGTCTTACCAAAGGCGGGGGGGGGGGGTATCTGGCTATCCTCGTGGCATTGATGCAGAGGGCCAAGCTCCACACTTGACGACATAGAACACACAGCAACGCCCCAAACATACCAAAGAACAAGGGGTGGTGAGTCTTGGAGCACCTCACTTTTATCGTGTGGAATCAGTGGCGTAGCTTGTTGAAAATGTCCCCCTCCCTCGGCCAAACCAGCCTTTGACACCCCTTCGTCCCATGATTGCCAGTTCAAGCTTAAGAGTAAATGAGAAGGGAGATTTTGTCGTTTTACTTCCATGTTCCCTACGGGAATGGAAGTGTGGTGTTCGTGAAAAAAATCGAATCCGAGCTGACATCACATTCATAATGTACAACCTCAAAAAAGTTGAAAAAAGTGGTTTTTGGCATGCCGTCGGTCTGACGGTCTGTCGCTTTTTTTCGATAAATTGCATGAAAATTAAAACCTGGCTATTTCTTAATATGAGAAGCACAAATCTGACCTTTGTTTTGAGAAAAAATCATTTATCGGACATGTTCTCCCCGTACCGAAATGTCGTTTTTGGATATAACTTCAGAACAAGTGATTCTAGAATTTTTTTGATATTTTTTTCGGATTCCTCGTGAAATTTCCTTGCTAATTGATCACAATATAGCCGAAAATATGCAACTTTTTTTGTGGCCAAAATCGTCGTTTTTAGCGCAAAAGGACCAGAAGCCAAAAATGACGGTCGAAAATGCAAAAAAAGGCCTCTAGAGCCCCTTTGTATCTTAATTGCAAATATTTGTACCCAAAAAAAAACTGAGGTTAAGAGAAAATTGTGGGAGGTGATAGATTTGGCGTGACTGCGTTAAAAATTATTCGCCACAGATTTACATAGTAATCTAAATCTAGTTGTTTCTTGGCATGAAAAACGCGAGTATGACCTTTGTTTTGAAGGTAAATCATTTTCCAGGCCTGCTCTTCCCGCAGCGGAATAATATTTTCGGTATTAAACTCGAAACAATTGGTCCTGGAATTTTGTAACTATTTTGTTAAGATTTCTCGTTCAATTTCCATGCGAATTGACTACAAAGTTGCCGAAAACAAACCTCTTTCACCTCCATGTTACTCACGGGTATTTTTTTGCCATCTTGTATGTCTAGGTCAGAAGTGTTCGAGAAAAAAAATGCGAACTCTGAAAAGCTCGTACAATTTTTTGGCAGCCCAAAAACCAAAATTATTGAGCACTTCTTTTAGTTTCTTCTAAATATCCCGAAAATGAGTTACTTTACAGGAAAATCTTCACTCACAAAACTTGTTGAGCAATAAATTTCTAACAAATTTTGTATGTAAAGTAGTTTTCCACGATGAATATGGAACGGGCTACAGCTTTTCGAAATTGTTGTTCCAAAATGGTCAAAGGACCTAAAATCACCTGTTTTTGACTGAGTATTGCATTTTGGACTGTTTTCTATTTTTTGATTTTTTTGGTATGAAAGAACGAAGACGAATGATTGAAGGAGGATTGAAAATTGAGGGACGATTGATGGTTATAGTCGTTGATTGATAAGGGTGGGTAATTGATAAGTCGATGTGGGCTGAGGGTTGATTATTGATTATGTGCGACCAAGAATTTTTTTGGATTTAGGGTTATGGAAATGTTGGAGGAATGAAGACTGCGTGATTGATGATTCACGGATTGTGTGGAGGACCACACGATACTTCCATGTTCCCGTTTTTGGCGTTCATCAATAATGCTTAAAAAAAAAAAAATAAACAAGAAAACTTCCATGGCTGTGTCAATTTTTTCAGTGCTCCGACGCTTCCGATTTCATGCTGGTTAAAGGGTAACATGGGCGCGTTAGTCGAAATATATGAAATAAAACTCGAGCGCCCATGTTACCCTTTAACCAGCATGAAATCGGAAGCGTCGGAGCACTGAAAAAATTGACACAGCCATGGAAGTTTTCTTGTTTATTTTTTTTTTTTTAAGCATTATTGATGAACGCCAAAAACGGGAACATGGAAGTATCGTGTGGTCCTCCACACAATCCGTGAATCATCAATCACGCAGTCTTCATTCTTTTAATGGAATTCCTCATCACAGTTTTTCAAGTGCAACGCTATACGCGGAAACATTGGAATCAGGAGAAATATGGGATGTTCTCGCCGCGTATAATAATTTATTGGTACCGGTTTCGGTTGACTGCAGCCATTTTAAACCGTATAAAACCAAATCGAAAAATTAGAAAACAAATAAATTATTAACTACAAATTAAAAACTGTCTACTTGATCCGCGAATTAGCGTTTTTATTTGTTATTTTAGCTGGGAGTCAGTGCTTAAGGCGGGGTTTCAGGCGGGTTCCTCGACCCAGTCATTCCCCCCCGCGCGAAACTTCGCACACAAATTTCGGCTCCATTTCTGCACCAATATATTCGATTTCAAAGTCTAATCTTAATCTTCAAGAAGTTCTACAGTGACGTTAGATCATGCTTTTCAAAATTTCCTCCCTGAAACTACCTTAAAACACTTCGAATTCAAAAGTGTTTTGGGGTTATTTTAGAGATGAAATTTGAAAGAGACCAATAGTGCGTTTTTTTAATGAAATGCACTAAAAGCAAGATCTAACGTCACTGAAGATTGAAAAACGACTTTGAAATCGAATATTGGTGCAGAAATGGAGCAATTTATGTGCGAAGCTTAGGCGAGGGTTGACTGGGAAGGGGTCGAGGAAACCCGCCTCAATCTTGATTTTAGCCGGGAATTATCGGTTTTTCTTAGTTTCAGCCACATATACCAGCAGGTTTTCCCAAAAAGATCCGTTAATTAACGTTTTTATCGATTTTAATCGCGAATTATTTCCTTGTTTCAGTCGCGAATCATTTATTCAATTTTAACCCCGGGGAACCAGCAGCTTTTCTCATATTTATCCATGAATTTTGTTTCCTTCATTTCAGCCGCGAATGAGTGTTTTTTGTCAACTTTAGCCGCAAATTCACGCTTTTTCTACATTTTAGCTGTGAATTACTGGTTTTTCATAAATGTATCCACGAATTATCATAATATTATCTGAATATCAGCCGCGAATTGGCGCTTTTCCACTACTTCAGCCGTGAATATTAGCGCTTTGTTCCAACTTTTTGCCACGCTCTTGTTCCAAGACTAGCACACTTGCGTGCCTACTCAAACTAAGTTGCCATCAGATACCCCTCTGCCGTACTGGTTGCATTGATAATTTTTGTGTGTATTTTTCCTAAGTTTGGAGGCAAATGAACCCATTTCTCAATATTAGCCGCAAATAGTAAAATTGTAGTCATGTGAAGTTGCCTCAAGAAACCAACAATTGGGGGTATTTCGCAGTGATTAATAGCTGATTTGTCTCAATTTTAGCCGTGAATTTGCGTTTTTCCACATCTTAACGGTTCTCAATTTGAGGTGTGAGTTAACGTTTCGCAGTGGCTAACGCTAATGCAAAAAATTTTTTTTTTCTCTCAATTCTAGCCCTTCAATTCTAGAGGTTTTTTTTTATTAGCATTTTTCTCAACCTATCTGCGAACCAGGACAGAGTAGCTATGGTAGCTGAAAGTCTGAAGTCGGAACGGAGACTAGAGCGCACTTCTTTGCATCCTGGGCGCCTCTCAAGTCTGCCGGTGGAATCCATTTTTTGGTGTGCATTGTATTTTCCGCCGGGCGCTCGAATTAATTGCCGGTATGATTCACTTTTTTGCCAGGAATTTTTCCTTTCTTGACGGGCGGAAAAATCGCTAAAAAAAAATTGAAATGACAGCCGCTGGAAGGTCTAGAAAGCAACTATAGGCCCTCCCCTTCATCCGCCTCTGCCGACATAGATAAATAAATAGATGGTAACAATGCTCCGAGCCTCCCTTCCCGTGACCGTGGGGGCTATCGCTACGCCCCTGTGTACGTGCAGTGCAGTGAGATTAAAGTCAGTACCGAAGTTCTAAAGGAAAAAATAAAAACTTCAAGCACCACGCTATTTAATTTCCCACTTTGCCTGAGTGTTGTTAGGCATTATCCACAATGCCTGATAACAGCCAGGCAATTTGAGAAATAATGAACAAATTTCCCACATTGCCTAACAGGGTCAGGCATTGTGAACAATGTCTAGGCATTTCCCACAATCCCTGATTTCTCACTTTGCCGGTAACAGATACATACAACATTTGTACTGGAGCTTGTGTAAACGACATGTATGTAGATGTTATTCGCAATGACCGAATTCGCCCACTGCCCGAAAAATTTACCCACAACGCGTTATGGGCAATGTGAAATGCTCACGACGCGTTGTGGGTAATTTTATTTGCCCAGTGAGCGGAATGAAATACCCATAACGCGTTCTGGGTAATTCATTTTACTCAATAGCCGAAATAAAGGTTAGGGTGAGTGTTTAATTATCATTCCGTATCATTTTATGTAATTATACAGTAATAAAGCTGTAATGGGAGTTGAGGCACATCTGACTCTGCTTTGAGTAATTCGAAATGCGCACAAGGCGTTGCGGGTAAATCGAAGTAGCCAGAACGCGTTGTGGGTAAAATCGGAAGACCCACGACGCGAAATAGACTAACCTAACCTTTATTTCGGCTATTGAGTAAAGTGAGTTACCCATAACGCGTTATGGGTATTTCATTCCGCCCTCTGGGCGAAAATAATTACCCACGACGCGTTGTGAGCATTTCACACTGCCCATAACGCGTTGTGGGTAAATTTTTCGGGCAATGGGCAAATTCGGCCATTGCGAATAACATATACACGCATGACATTATCGTCCTATTAATAACATAATTAACCTTCCACGTCGGCTATTCTCGACATTAACCGGTTATTAACATCTAGGATTTTTTATTAATGTTCATGTTATCAACATCACCCAGTTATTTACCCGGCCACTAAGCGTTGATAGTTATTAATGGCAGTACCCTAACGTTAATAGGGAGTTATTGCATAGCCGTCTGACGCTTAACGTTTGCGGTTATGTGACGTCACCATAAGCGTAGCCGTTTGAGTCGGTGGAAAAAGAGTTATTGCAAATTAGAAGCGTGCGTCTCTTATCTTTCGGAAGGCATTCGTGTTATCAGTTCAGTGTTTTCTCTGTGTGAGAAGTGGAATAAATTTTAAGTTTTTCTTGATTTTTCTACGAACAAGCTAATTTTGAAAGCTGAGCCATATCATGGGAGAATTCTGAGTCCACCGCTGAACTTGGGTCGAACCCTCCGACGAGGGCCCACAGCTCTCCGAGCCTCTCCTTCATTTCAACTATCATCTAGAAGTTAAAAATGTGTTAATTTAATTCCACAACTAGCATACAATAAACCATAAAAGTATACGATTTCAAAATTACCTTGTTCCTAGAAAAAGCGAGAAAAACTTAAAATTTATTCCACTTCTCACAGAGAAAACACTGAACTGATAACACGAATGCCTTCCGAAAGATAAGAGACGCACGCTTCTAATTAAGAGTTGCGCTAAAATATGAACACATGGTACATTTAAATGACACATAGATGCACTTAATTGCTTCAAATAAATTAATAAAACACCTCCTCATACTGGTCTTTAAACGTTTGTGACTAAGGGTGCGTTCATAGTGAATCACCTTCACTGCGATACCTCGATGAGCGATGCCCCGATGAAACATCGATGAAGAACAAACATCAATAATTGTATGGGACTGTTCATAGTAAAGCACCCTCACTGCGATGTGATCTTCGATACCTCGCTACTATCATAGATGATTTGAACCATATGGTTCCTCGACCCCCCTCCTGCCCGTTGTTGTTGTTGTTTTTTTGTTTTTTTCAAAATAAGGGTTAAAGCTTGAAGGAAACAGGTGTGCGTGACTTACGTAAATTGTGTGAAGGTGGACTTTAAAAGATTTTGAAAAGAAAAAAAAGGCAACGGATTCACTATGAACGCACCCTAACGCTTAAACTAAAAATTTGAATTTTACGCTTATCATGACGTCACATAACCGTTAACGTTAACCGTCAGACGGTTATGCAATAACTCCCTAATAGTTTTAATAATTCATCACAATCGTATTCACACCATTAACCGAGCGCTTCGGGTAATGCTGTTGTCACCTGGTTATTGGCGTCATTATCCGCGATTTTGGGTCATCGGTCGTCGGTTCACACTACCCGGTCGTTTTCATTTATTGTAAATAACCGATTTGCATCGTTAACCATAACATAGTGGTTGAGGTCGTTCCGAGATACATGGCTGGAGTATTAAATTCTTATATTTATTGCATCGCACTCCCCTCACTAGCATCATGTTATTTTCCGTTTCAAGATGCGCATAGAATACCAATCCGTAATAATAAAAAAATCTGTCCGCCGTTTTGGTCTTTATCCGCTGTAGGATGAATAGAAATATCTCCAATTTAGTACACAGGCTCAACTCAACGCCTATAGTTGGTCCTAGCATCTCCTCAGTTTCCCATTGTGGTTCTTCAGTAGAGCGTTTATTGGTTCAAAACATCAAATATACGTAAAAAATTAATAATTAATATTAATAATAAAGTGGAGGTTGTTCCAGTTCACTTTATTGATAGTAATGGAGTGGAAATTGAAATTTCAGGTGAATAAAATAACTGAATCCAACCCAGAACAACGCTCTCAAACTCAACCGATTTCGTTCATCGTGGTCTCAGAAGAAAGATTAATTGGTGATTCTCTGAGTCGATTTTGGGACCAATCTCAGCAAAGGGCTAATTCTAGCGGCATTTTGAAAACTTTAACGCCCACTTTCCACCCCTTCGGAGTTGAGGTTCGGGCTGACGAGAAGTTAGGACCAACTAGGTATTGAGTGGAGCCTTTGTACGAAATTTGGTAGTTTTATTTTTCCATCGGTCCTGCAGCGAATAAGAGCCAGGACGGACATTTCTTTTTGCAGATTTGGATTCTACGCATTTTGAAACGAAAACTACAAATTTTGAGGAGGGGGGGGGGTCAAAAATTTGTCTTGCGATACGATTATAAAGACTTATTATTGAGAAAAAGTCAAAACAAAAAACCCACTATACGCACCCTGAAAGTGGTTTAACCGACTATTTGCGGCCTGAAAATGCGTAGACAGCTGATTCCTGCCCTGAAAATGGCTAAATTGGCCATTCGCGCACCAAGAATGGCCAAAATTAACATTCGCGTCTTGGCTTGACGTATACTATTCGCACCCTATGAAGGACAAAACTGACTCTATGCGCTCTGAAAATGGCTAGCTTGACTACGTACGTCAAAGAGCACGAGTTCGTTCCCTGTCATTGACTAAAATGAAGGATACCAGCCCTGAAAGTAACCTAAACAGTGATGACTCCTGTACTGATACTGACAAAAACCCCATTTCCGCCTCAAAGTGCCTTCATGCGTTCGCATGTTATTGGCTCTTCCAAGTCCCCCATTTTGTCTATTTGCCGCCTTCAAAGCCAATATCACGGGTTTGTATGCGGTTGAATTCTTCAAAAACCAACTTATTTGGATTCAGCTCCGTAAAACCTCAATTTCGAGGATTTTCTCTCCTTTTAACATAATTATTTTGTGGGTTCTGCCATTTCAGAATACCAATTTCATGGGTTTAACTGTCATTGTTTCAACAGAAATGTCTAAAAATTGTAAAAACTATGTTGGGTGTAACTCCTGAACGATTATTTTGTAATGATTTTAATTTCAAGCCTGGGGTCCCAGGAGGTCGCCTACTGTGCCCTCCCCTAAAAACGGCCCTGCTGGACATCAAGCAATGTTCTCAGAGAAGCTGCCCTTTCCTGAAATGAAGAGCGCTTGTTTAGGACTTAATAAAGTTTAGCTCCAAAAGTACCACTTTATGGTGAAAAAATGGTCTGTTTTTGGACAGATAATACGGAATAGATGCAGAAGGCTATAATGACAGTTTCCCAACAGTTTGTTATTGGCGGATAACCCTGCAATAGGCAATGGTGCACCTGTCATCTTCTACAATGAAGCTGTCCATCTCTAGATTAAGAGCTGCCTACGCGACTGGTAGTAAGTTTCTGTTTGTCGCTCAAATTCCTAAAAGTAAAAAACCAGAACTGCAGGAGCGAAATGTTAACTTCAGAAATTAAAGCAACGACTGTGTGCTTAATACGATCAGTCTTCGCTGATAGGGACCTCGAAAACCATCCGGACCAAGTTCCATTAAAACGTGGTTCTCCTGATTTTAATAAATATTTACACGAAGGTACACTATCTACAGTTCATTAACACTCACAGTTTTTTACGCTGCACTCTAAAATGCACAAATATTGCAATTTCCGCGGCCTCAAATACGAGTTTTCTCAGCTCGTACATTCTTTTGTTATTGCAATAATAACTACGAGACGACGCCAATGGGCGGGATACAGCTCGAGCCGTAAACCATGCTCCAATTTTTCGTCCAATGATGAATTTTTAACCGCGTTCAATACATTTGTTGAATACGGTTTTTTTTTACAATAGTTAACCGCAAGATAAAGCGGAGAAACCGAGTAAAAAATTATTGTCCTACCTTTTTTCATTTCTCTAGAGAAACATTCCAGTTAAATAGGCTCATTTAAACGGCTCGTTTAAATGGGGGCGGTTTCATCATTACCCAGCCTAGGGGCGTATTTTTTTTTTTTGTATTCTTTTTACCCATCCCCCTGATGTACAGAATAAGGTGAAAGGCGTGATTACATGACGACGCGAACAAAATTGGCGTTCTGACACCCAGGCAACTCTTGTTTCCGTTAATAATCGCAAAAATGTTCCTGACGCTGTTGTTCGACTGAAATTACCAGCGGCCTGTGAAGCTGAATTTACGATTGTTTCTATAGTTTTTTTTGTTTCCAATCAGAGACGTCAATAGATGAAATTTCTTCCTTTTATTTTTACTGGGAGCCCCCAGTGGTGAGGTGGGGAGTATAACGCCTCGAAAATCCTGTTACGGAAATCCGAAAGGCTTTTAACCAGTTTTTATCGAGCTTTTAATACACTTTTGTACTTTTTTTTGCAAGTGTGATGAAGATGAGAGAGGGTCACTTTTAATCCCTTCGTTATTAACTGAGTTGTTTAGTTCGATCGTGGAGAGTTTTTTTTTTTTTTTTTCAGGGGGAAACAAAGAGACTGGTCGGGAGGGTTCAATTACCAATTAATTTTGTTTAAGTCTTGATAACGGGGTTTTTCGTGTTTTCAATTGTCTGCACTTACAAAGACCACTCAGTTATATGGAAACCCACTTATCCAACGCGGGTGGTGCCAAAGAAAATTAATTAAATTAAAAAGGCTCGGAATGAAATGGAGTTCCCAGCGCTGCTATTCCTCATAAACTAGCACCTATAATTTGCTACTTAGCGATATTTGATGCCGCTTAATGACTGTTTCCGTTACGAAAATTCGCCAGTATTTTTATTCAAATTATCGTCTAAGATACGTTTATTTTTAAACAAAATTGATATAAGAGCGCCAGTAATTTCAACTTACGTGGTCTTCTCAAAATACGTCAGGTTCGAAGAGACGTAAAAAAATAAAAAATAAATATGAAACTCGCCTACCGACCCCGGACAACGATCTACCCGCGGCAAAAAGCCCAAGACGAGTGCTTACTGCTCTTGAGCAGCGTTCGACTCACTAGCCCCCTTCACCCTTAACGATGGGGAGGAACAAAGGCCTGTTGCGCCGGACGCCTCCCTCTGTGCAATTTTCTTCTTCTTCTTTTTTTTTGTAACGTTCTTTTTAATCAAATCTTCGGGAAACCCTTTGGCGGCCATCGAAGATCCGACAGATTTTTTTCACGCTAACCATTTTTTTTGTTTTTCGAATAAAACCATCGATTTCCTCTTCCCATGTCTTTTCAATTTTCTTGGAAGAATGATTGATTCCCGTCATGTTACACAATTTTCGGAATGTTACACCCCCACCACCATTCATAGCCTTGAAGACGAGGGGTACTATAAGGCGAAAGCTTCTGTTATCAGTTCACGCCTTTCTGATCACGGCCTCAACCCCCCTCCCTCCGCGCCGCCTCCACCATTCTTACTTTAAGCCCTGAAACGCACTTCCAGCCTTCTATCCCTATTCACTTTCCACGTCACGCGGGACTTTAAAACAGTGTCAAGACGAAGAGGCAAAGGGTTGTTCCAGTTATATCGGTTGAATACGGGGTTGTTGCGACGATGTGGCGGAGGGGGGAAGGGGAGGACTGCCTGTTACGAAAAACAAAAACGTCTTTTGCACACTATTTCTTCAATATCCCGAGGTTGAATCGAATCATTTCATTGTATTTTGCTTTCAAACAACTTTTTCTTTTTTTTCACGACCTTAACCTCTCGCTGTAAGAGACTTTACCTTCGGGCGGAAAACAATCGGGAAGACTAGAAAGTTTTCAAATGTAAATCTTTAATGGCAAAAATGAATTTAAAGGTAGTCAGAAGACGCTCTTCTCACTCTAATTCCCATTTTAGAAAGTTGTTTATAATCACTTTTCACCCCCTTTTAAAGATCCACCCACCTCCCCACGATTTTCGTAATAAAACGTACTTTTCCACCAGTTAGTGTCAATTAAAGTTATTAAGACCATTTCTCAGCTTACGCCTGTAGTCCTCTCCCCCCCCACCCCTATCTTTAAGGATAGATGGAAAGTGGAATGGTGGAATGAGATCTTTCATTCTCTTTTCTTCTCGCAGGCAATGTCTTTTACAAAATATAATCTACTACATAAGCGCGCGGGCAGGAGGGGGTGAGCCGAAAAACCGACGGGTAAAGGGTGGTGGTGAAGGAGTGGGGGTTGAAAAAGGGCGGACACAATGGTGAAGGCCTGAAAATGACAAAGAAAATCCGCCTTCCCCTCTCTTTCCATTCGCACCCCTCGTCGTCATGCGTCCATTTGACTGATTAACAGAAAGAGGCACAAAGATAACTGGAGAGAGAGTGAGTGAGAGAGAGAGAGAGAGAAAAAAAAACGGTGTTGGAACAGGGTTGGGGGTGTGAACGAGGAAGAATAGTCAACGAGGAGTGTATCGCCTGAGAGATTATTTAAATGGAAATAGTGACGATGTCCACAAGAAAAGCGAGAGAACATTTTGGTTTATATCTTATTTGAAAGCTTTTCCGTCCCTTGTTCCTCAGTCCACCCAAAGTTTTTTTACAATAAGGTTTGTTCAGTCGGCGAGTTTTTCGTCTTTTGAAGATAGTCCACAGCGTCATCATGGTAATGTGATTAAATTCCCATTTAATTCCGTTTCACGGTCGTGTTTTAACGTTCAAACAGATAGGCTACAGCCCTCAAGAATTTTTGGGTCATGAGGGACGAGCCTAACTTTCCATTCTTTCACCGAATTTCGAAATTTCACTAAAACTGTTCATTTTGTGGACATTAAGCCAGGAAACTTCCAAAACCATGGGCATATTATTCAGGATTTTGAGCGATTTGGAGGGGGGGGGGCAAGCCTGAGTTTCACTACCCCGGCCCGGAACTTTCAATTCTCTTGTGAACTTACAGTTCGTAAAGCCGAAATTGAGACTCTAAACTGTCCATTTTGCTGGTATTTAGCCAGGAATTCACTGACATTTAGCTTCGAATGATGTAGGTAATAATGCGGTTTTTTATCAAGCTTTGGACGGTCTCGGTGCCGGCTGGATCGGTAGTCGTACTGGAAGAAGAAGCCCCGGAAACTTGCAATTTGGCTAAAATTATGACATGAAACTTGCCCTTTCACCGGTATTTTGCCTTCAAAATGTTGGCATTTTGTTGGAGGTACGGCATATCTTCCACGACAGCCTATGACGCCGTCCGTCGTGGCCATCATCTAGCCCGAGGTCTGATACCTCAAATAATTGTAAATTTACAATTTTAACGTATATTAAGCTCCAAAATATGCATTGTATCCGAAATTAAGACCCGTATCTTGCAATTTTGCTAAAATTAAGACCCAGAACTTGCAAATTTCGCGAACTATCATCCAATAAACTTTTAATTTTGTGAGTAATCGTCAGGCTATGACTGGTGTTGGGGGCCGGCAAGCCGAGAGTCCACACCCAGTAAAATGAAAAGGTCCAGTCCAGCCGGTCACAATAGCTCCTAAAGCTTGATAAATAGCCGCTAAACTGCATCATTCAGAGCCAAATATGTGCGAAATTATTAGTTTAGGGTCTCAATACTCAAAAAACAAATTTATGGTGCACATTTCGGACCTTTTTTTAAGTGGCCACGGAACTCAGGCTGTAACCGACCACGACAGCGCCCAAAGTCCACCACGAAATAACATTAAATTTGAGCTGTAAAACTGTGAAATTGCAAATTTTGGGACTGAGCATTCTTAAAATCGTTAGTTTCCTGTCTATACTTTGGCGTTATTGCACGCGTTTTTGGGCCGTTTTTCAGTGACCGTGGAATCCGTGCTATAGTCGGCCACGACAGCACCCATAGTCTTACAAGTATAACCACAAAACTGCGATATTTTGGAGCTACGCATCCGCGAAATTGGAAGTTTTAGGTCTTCATTTTCACGAAATTTTCAAAAGTTTCAGTTTCGGAGCTTTTTATCAGTGACCGAGGAATCCGGCCACGAAAGCACCCAAAGTCCGACGAATAGCCGCGAAATTGCCACATCTTGAAGCTAAATACTCGTGAAATTGCAAGTTTGAGGTAATCACTTGGGCGAAATTTCAAGTTTCTGGCCTACATTTTGAGAAATACCTATAGTCTACTACACAGTTTCTCGACCCTTTTTGTTTTAGGGGACGCTGATCTTGGGCAATCCGGCCCCAATTGATGAATAGCCCAGGGGCACCTGACGAGTTATTTGTGAGGTCTATAGCCTCACACCCGTAGTTGCAAGAATTAGAGATAAATATTAGTGATCTTGCAAGTTTGGGCCCTAATTTTAGTGAAATGACGTTCATAGGGTTTCAGTTTTTTTTTTTTTCTTTTTTTGTGGCGACAGAACTGTAACGAAGTACACAAGTGCAGGGGCAACCTCATCCTTTTCCTACTTTACAAGAATTATTTAATCATTATTCCTCCTAAAAATATCCCCATTTAAATCAACCTATAATACAAAGTATTCCTCATCCCTCCCCAGGCCCTCCGCACCAAAACAGAAATCACCGAGACGCCGAGAAAGGGCGAATATTGGAGCGTCAGCAAAATTCAGCGTGTGTAAAGCGGGTTTCCCACCAACCGGTGCCAAAAAACACATATAAGGATTGGGCGCTCTGCTCCCCCTCTCTCGGCCGTCCGAGTTTTCACGTTATCCCATCAGATACCTAGGTCCACGTGGTGTGTCATCCCCTCCTGAGTTTGTAGTAGGCTTTTCTTGAGTGTTTAGTAAATCAGTTGTCAATCTTTCTAGTTTCTTGTTAAATTCCCCCCAGTAATAAGCCCATTCCCAAAACATGGCCCAAAAAAGGCTTGTTACAGAACCCATCAGAGTGACATATTTCATAAATACAGCAGCGCTTTTGCCGAGCTAAGATGAACTGACGATCTGGGGTAACATCTGACCCAAAGTATATAGATTACAGAGGTATGCTCGTATCTAGGGGCTACCCCATGGCAACCGTTACGTCACCCGGGTTAGACCAACGATGTATAAAAGAACTGGATTGCTCATCACTGCTGATAAAGTCTGCCATCAAATAAGCTCCAAGTGGAGCTTAAAGTGGATGAGAGGGGTGGAGTTTCAAAGTAAATACGGGAAGAGAGTAGTGTTGCCATAACTACACAAGGAGAGGGACAGGGTAATTGTATATCAGGGGATGACCTGCCGCCTCCACGCCCCTCCAGTCCACTGTGAGCAATCCAGGTTTGTATACCGTTGGGTTAGACTTGAGATGAGGTGAGAGGTTCTTATAAAATTGTGATGTTATCGCACTCGTAGGCTCTTTCTGTCACTGTGTTTTTTTAGTCTTGCTTGGTTTGTTTTTGTCTTGTTCATCACATTCACCCAGCCTACTATATTTGTATAGCTTTATTATAGCCTGTTTTTAATAATATTGTGGTTGTTTTACCCGAAACCAGACTATCGTTAGGAATTTCTTTGGATTTACATCACCTCTCGTATCGGTGGGGTAAGTAATTCAAAGTGTTGAATTAATATTTCATTGTTTAATTGTAAGGAAGCACAGGTACCTTACAATTATAATAATTATAAAATGAACGAGTATTATAATTGTAAGAGTATGCTTCCTTACAATTATAATACTTGTTCATTTTATGACCGAAAGTCATCTTCATATTTGATTGATCGGGCGCGTGAAAGCTCGTTCCAGCCGCTACTTTTTTTTGATGAATAGCCCACACCAATTGTTCCCAACAATTTTTGACGTAAAGTCGTTCCGCTCACATGTCGAGGCCTTTTCCCCCAAGTTTTAGCAGTGATTCCAGTCACTTACAAACGTAAAACTTGGATTTCTTCCTGGTAACGAATACTGACGGGGATATTTTATTGAAATACCTACCGTCTGATTTAAATGGATCTAACCCCGTGACGTCATTGCGCGAATGATTATGATTGGCTAAAAAGTTGAGAGCATACCTTTATATATCTATATAGTCTATAGTATATCTTGCATCTGACCGGCATCACTTGCTTTGTTTTGATTATTGTGATGGTGAGAATCAGAAAGAGACCTCCAGCTGAAAATTGAAGGGTTGGTTCCCCAAGTGGTCGTTCACCTAGTGGCCACATGAACACTGGTGTATTTATGAAAGTTACGAATACGAAATTTGAAGTTTCCTGACTCTGGCTGAATATCTGCGCAATGGCAACTTTCGGGTCTTGATTCCGATGAAAATGCAAATTTCTGGAGTCTTAATTTCGGCGAAATGGCAAGTTTCGGGATTTTTTACTTCCATGTTCCCTTCGGGAACGGAAGTATGGTGTTCGTGAAAAAAAAATCGAGTCCGAGCTGACATCACATTCATAATGTATAACCTCGGAAAAGTTGAAAATAGTGGTTTTTGGCATGCCGCGCCGTTGGTCTGTCGCTTTTTTTTCGATAAATTGCATAAAAATGAAAACCTGGCTATTTCTTGGCATGAGAAGCACAAATCTGGCCTTTGTTTTGAGAAAAAACTATTTATCGGACACGTTCGTCCCGTACCAAAATGTCGTTTTTTGATATAACTTCAGAACTAGTGATTCCAGAATTTTTTAAATATTTTTTTCGAGTTCTTCGTGAAATTTTCTTGCGAATTAATTACAATTTTGCCGAAAAAATGCAACTTTTTTGCCAAAATCGTCGTTTTTAGCGTAAAAGGACCAGTAGCTAAAAATGACGGTCCAAATTGCAAAAAAAAGGGCCTCTAGAGCCCCTTTGTATCTTAATTGCAAATATTTGTACCCGAAAAAAACTGAGATTAAGAGAAAATTGTGAGAGGAGTAGGATTTGGCGTGACTACGTCAAAAATTGTTTGCCACACAATTACATATAAATCCAAATCTAGTTGTTTCTTGGCATGAAAAACACGAATATGGCCTTTGTTTTGAAGGTAAATCATTTCCCAGGCATGTTCTCCCGTAGTGGAATAATATTTTCGGTATTAACTTCAAAGCAATTGGTCCCGGAATTTTGTAACTATTTTGTTAAGATTTCTCGTTCAATTTCCATGCGAATTGACCACAACGTTGCCGAAGACAAACCCCTTTCACATCCATGTTCCCTACGGGCATTTTTTTGCCATCTTATTCGTGTAGGTCAGAAGTGTTCGAGAAAAAAATGCTAACTCTGAAAAGCTCGTACAATTTTTTGGCAGTCCACAAACCGAAATTCTTTAGCACTTTTTTTAGTTTCTTCTAAATATCCCGAAAATGAGTTACTTTCGAGGAAAATCTTCACTCACAAAACTTGTTGAGCGACAAATTTCCAACAATGTTTGTATGTAAAGTAGTTTTCCACGATGAATATGGAATGGGCTACAGCCTTTCGAAATAGTTGTTCCAAAATGGTCAAGGATCCTAAAATTGCCTGTTTTCGACTAAGTATTGCAGTTTGGACTGTTTTCTATTTTTTGATTTTTTGTAATGAGAGAACGAAGACAAACAATTGAAGGAGGATTGAAAATTGAGTGACGATAGATGGTTGTAGTCGTTGATGGATAAGGGTCGGTAATTGAAGATTAGTCTAGGCTGAACTGGGTCTGAAGTTTGCCCTTCCCCCCTCTAAAAACTTAAAATTAAACCAAGAACAAGAATGGTGTTGGGGGGGGGGGGTTAAGACGTTTAACAGACTATCGTGAGATTGCACCATATGGGTGTTGGGTGCGGTCCAGTCTCTGTTTCGACCTCAGACCTTCTGCTACTGTCATTTACAGCATAGCATAGGAGGATGTTGTACGTGGTGAACTTTCACCAAATAAGGAGGAAAATGATTCAACCGTGTTATTTTATGGTCTAACCGCCATCATTCGACATACCCGCAAAATCCTCAGTCCTGTTTCGCACTCTAGGTTCTCGTGAATTTCATTGGCATACGACGGTATTTTCTTATCAATTATGAAAGTAAAACAACTACAGTTATGTATCGTAAATAAATTTACAATTATTGAATCATTTTCCTCCTTGATCAACGTTTTCTACGAAGAACATCCACTGTGCATTTCTATACTGTAAATGACAGCTTCACTCTTACCTAGTGGATTCAACTGTAAATATCTAGATCTGTATTCACCCGATTGAAAAGACCACTGTACCAAAAAATTCTACTTTTTATACGACTTTGGCGAATTAAATGACGAAGTAAATTGACGAATTTGCTTCCACCTTTTATTGGTGAAATTTTTCATTTATTTTCCATCAATTTTAGGTAAAATAGGCTCCGGAAGCAGTGAATTGGCGTTCTTTCAGTTTTAGCCGCTAATTAGAGTTTTCTCGTTGTTAGATGTGAATTAGTGCTTTTCCCCACTTTTATTATAGCGAATCAGCGGTTCTTCCTCATTTTATCCGCGAAGTAGCGTTTCCCTTAACTTTAAGTAACTATTACCTACCGTTGTTTCTTGTTTCTAAGTATTTTAACTCCGGTGCACACGATGCAATTTTGAGGCTTATTTTATATCAAGCTTATTTCCAAGCTCGTTGGTATGTGCTGGATCATGACTGTTCACACGATGCAATACTTCTCATTGCTGGTGGATCGCGTAACTTACGATTGTTTTGTCCGTATATGAAGAAGGAATAACATAGAGGGTCAGAATATCACAGAAAATCCGATGAAGCCCGAAGTATGGGGAGGCACCTCCCTGTCATTATTATTATTATTTTCCCGAATTCAATCAGTAGTTTCCTATTTTTTTTTTTTAAATCAGTGATTTTATTTTTATTTTCTCCTTAAATTGTACAAATCGGAAAATGAAAAGTTTCACGCCAGTGCATTGTCCATTATAAAGAACATGTAATTGAGTGAGTGTATCGTTAATTAAATGGTCAAGGGCGCGGTCCAGACAATGCGTATCTAGTGAATACAAATCTGTGACAAAATAAAATCACTCGGGACATCCGCTGGGAATCGCACCATTTTGGTGAGCCGCAAGGGGCGAATTTTGAGCCTCCCAGAATTGCAATGTATTAAGAGGTTCACGGTCGCGTGTCGCGGTTACGCCTCTTCGATTACTATATTTTTGCTATTTCAAATAAAGATTGTATTCCAGGAGGTTAACTATTGATGATCACGTAGGGATTGAAGAAACAATGAATCATTAAAATTCACGGGCATATGATGGCTTGAAAGTCGCACAATAGGTCGTAAATGTCTCTAATTCGACTTGTTCAAATTGCTTCCACCCACGAACAGGAGAATTCAATCATAATATTTAGTCCAGTAAAATAAGGTGTCGAAGGTTGCAATAATTAGGGTAGATGATTTTTTTGTTTCATGTTGTTGGGGGTGGTGTAGGTATTATGTGTTCAAATTGTTGATCTCGAAAAACCTCGGGATCATCCTTGAATTCGGGAAAGACGGCGACATTTTTGGATTTTTTTCGGGTTTAGGCACTTTTTTTGCTTAAGCAGCCATTTTTCGGCTGTGACTGAGAAGTAACATTTCAAATAAGATGAAATTTCCGACAAAACTAGTCCAAAGCAGGATCTGGAGGTATCACAGTTTCCAAGATAGAGATCGTCAAATTTAGGATAAATTTCCAAAATTGACAAATGATGTTGATGTTTCTTTGTCTTCATCATCTGTAGCCATGTGGAATCATTTTAATGGTCAAAAGGTACACGGCCTTCGGATTTAGGCTAAACGTTCCAACAAACAGAAGGCAGAACGGTAACTGTCACCCAAGAAGCTCCGTATAACATTCCGGATAATTCATTGTTGATAGATGTACCTAGTTCATAATTGCATTAGTAGGAACGGCCATTACTTACTCGTAGTAATAAATGTTATCGGTTTTCGTTATTCGTAACCATGTGGGATTCTTTTAATGGTAGTTCTCACAAAATTAGAGCAGGACGACTTCTGTAACCCAATGTTTTGATAACTATAATATTAATAGGTATAATTAGTTTTCAGCATTTCGTCCTTTATAGGAAGTAGATCACAAACGCATGTAACTCATCCGGCAATGACATAATTGTGACAGAAAATGTCTGATAAACTGTATACTTTAGAACTGAAAACTGAAAAGTAATGCATTGCATATTTCAACTTAATGATAGCATGGATGTCGAAAGTAATGTAAAATATAATTCAATCCACTTTTTTCTCTTGGAAGAGCCTGACAGAGGACGCGTCTTCTTGACACTTGTAACGTCGTCTATAAAAAATGTCGAAATGTTTTCCGTGTCGCCTTCTATATCCGTCGGGTCTTCTATAATTATCTACACAGTCAAACTCCATGAGTGGGTCCGGTCGATTCTCACATGACTCGCCACTGCAATTAATGCAGACCGTAGAACACTTGAGGCCGGCTTCTCTGCACCCACATGCGTTGGTACAACCCTTCTTACAGGCACGGGAAACCATCTTCAAGAGTAGGGAGGGAGCCGGATCATTAGACATTTGTGAAAGCCCGAATCCTATATCGAAAGCCCAAACTCAACGGTGACTGTCACATTTACCATAGCAGAGAAAATTATAGCTGTCGAAAGTCGGGGAAATTTGGGCTTTCAGTGGTGGATGTTATTTTTATATAATCTATCGATACAAATATTATGGATATACACGGAAATTAACACTATTTAGATATTCGACTTATCAGATGATCGAAAATCCGTATCGGAGGCGAATCGAGAGCAGTGCATAAAAATTTGCTGCAAGTCTTTCAGCGTGTGGCCGCCTTACCTTTTTAATAAGATGTACGCCACAAATTCTGTTATTGTATCTCACGATTATACGACACATTAGTCCCTCGGACCAAATCAGATGTTCGGAAGCAGGGTACCTGGGGATTTTAGGATTGACTTTCCCGTCTCGATTTGACTTTTTGCCGGAGAGCACTATTTCACGCTCTCTTTGAAATTTTAAATGGGCGAATGAAATAATAAACTTGAACTATGCAGCCTTAGGCACTATGCAGTGGGGTGGTCACGACCCTTTAGGACAAAATTATGGGTCGCGACCCAAGTGTGGATAACAGACGGCGACCCAGCCAGGAAAATCCCGCGACTCATAGGCTGAAAACCACTATCAAATCTAACCACTATCAAAATATTGGAGATAACAAGTCGTTTGGCCTCAATTTTGAAGATTCAGTCTAGTCTAGCAAAATAATTAGTACTATCGTGATCATTAAAGGTTTCTACAATGTCACAGCTAACGAAAACGAAGAACCATAGACAGAATTTCGAAGTTTTGACAAATTTGCCTAAATTTGACGAGCAGTATCTTGGAAACGGTAATACATTTAGAACCCGCTTTAGGCTGGTTTTCTCAGAAATTTTCTCAGCTTTGAAAAGTTACTTCGAAGCCACAACCGAAAAATGGCTAGTGGCTCACACATTTTTGTGGTTTTTCGAGAATTCCAGGATGATCCCGACCGTCTTTCGAGGTCAACAATTTGAACACGTCATGCCAACACCATCCCAGACAATATAAAATAAAAATATCATCTACCCTAATTAATGCAACCTGACCCCCCTTTTTAGTTCTTATTTTACTGGACTAATTCTAAAATGGCTGAAAGTCTTAAAATCGCTTATTTACGACGAAGCCATATGCCCAGTGAGCTTCATTTCTTGCGGTCAACTTTTATCCCATTAGGTTTTCCAGCCTCTCTGACTCGGCTGAAAATTCTATTCTGGATTGTCAGTCCAGAAAATAACAATTTTGCTCCATAAAACGATACTTGATGCGCTAAATTTGAAATTTTGGTGCCCTAAGACTACCTAGGTTCAGTAACCGGTAATTTAGCACCTTAAACTCAGGGGAAAATCATCTTCCTAGTGGCTTAACAAGCAGAGAAAATAGCCCCTGGGGGCTTGTTCTGTAAGAATTTGACTGATCCTAGGAATAGTCAGGTCCTGTTGTGACGTCATGTTTTGGTGTTCTGTATCTCAGTGTTCTCTTGTAGCTGTTCCCCTGACGTCACGACTGGGGAACACTCTCACTATCCTTTAGGATAGCCAAGTGGTGTTACAAGGATCACTTAAAGAGTATTGTTTATAACCTTTGATTTGTTTATGACCTTTGATAGGGGAAGGTAATGTTCAGGTTATAAAGGAACACTTGGCTGGAAGCAGTTCAAATGACAGTTACAAGGAACAGTTGAAAGGACAAGGAACAGTGACAGTAATAGTGACACTCAACTAAAAGTTACAGAAGAGGCCCCCAGTTCTACGTTCCAAAACACATTTAAAAACAAGCACGGCTTCAAGCATTGACGTCACGACGTGACTCACGATGGCTCATGCGCATAACGCACCTTCTCTCCTTGCTGGATATCTAACGAAGAAAAATTGCATCGTGTGCACCGGGCTTTGACGCGTAATTAGCACACCGTTTCTCGCTTTTATTCTCGAATTTTTTTTTTTTTTCAATTCTAGCAGTGAAATAGATATTTTTCTTAATTTTCACCCTGAATTAGCGTTTTCCTCTATTTTGTACGTGATTTATTTTACGTTTAGCCATGAATTAACGCTTTTTATCTTTTAGGTGGGGCTCGGCAGAAGAGTTGCACATTAGCGTTTCATCTTAATTTTACATCAAATTGGCCTATAAAACAATGGACCTCGGATTTATTCTTAATTTTGGCGACGATTTAGGTTTAAATAAAAAAAAAAATTTCGCTCCGGCAGCTGGCGGTCGGAAAGAGAGCATTTCATTTTGTATACGGATACCCTAAGCCGTCCCAGAAGTAGTAATGTTGAGACCATGATTTGTTTCGTTTATGTTTGACCCTCCCTCGTACTGTTTGCTGCCGGGTTTGTTTAAGCTGAACTTAATGGGAATCAAAGGCTATTTCAAAATGGAATCATCATACCGAATATAATGCTTCTGGAATCAACTGGTGATTTGTAGTGATTTTTTTACCATTTTAACCCCTATTTTCCCCCCTCCACCTTGACCGATTTGGCCCAAATGCAATACCGACCGGGGCCTTATGACTACTGATTTTTGTGCCAAAGCGCGTTCCGCTAAATTAATTTCTACGAGAGTTATCGTGCTAACAAGGCCTCACACTTACTTCCACCCCGGGGACATCGCCCCCTCCCCTTCGACTTTTTCAAAAAATTAAAATGGGAATCAAAGGCTAGTCTAACATGGAGTATACGTACCGAATATCATGCTTCTAGAATCAACTGGTGACTTGTAGTGATTTTTTGATAATTTCAAGCCGTATTTTCCCCCCCACCACCTTCACCAATTTTGCCCAAATGCAATACCGACCGGGGTCTTATGACTACTGTTTTTTTTGCCAAAGCGCGTTCTGCTAAATTAATTTCTACGAGAGTTATCGTGCTAACAAGACCACACACTTACTTCCACCCCGGGGGCACCACCCCCTCCCCCTTGACTTTTTCAAAAAATTAAAATGGGAATCAAAGGCTAGTCTAACATGGAGTATACGTACCGAATATGATGCTTCTAGAATCAACTGGTGATTTTTAGTGATTTTTTGACGACTTGACGAAGCCCGATTTTCCCCCCCTCCACCTTGACCGATTTGGCCCAAATGCAATACCGACCGGTGTCTTATGACTACTGATTTTTGTGCCAAAGCGCGTTCCGCTAAATTAACTTCTACGAGAGTTATCGTGCTAACAAGGAAACGGCCATAATATTATAAATAAATAAATATATAAAGAAATATATATATATATGAATTCCGGAGACCACTGAATTCGTGTTCTAGAGGTTCTGAAACATGAAAAAAACATGACATGACCCATGTTTGCCACCATCACGACGAGACCAATAGTGCATTTTCAGAATGAAATGCACTAATTGCCGCAAATTAGCGCTTTCTGCACTAGTGGGAAGATGGGCACGCTAATTTATTATAGTTTTTTCTCCTTTTTAGCTGTGAATTTACATTTTTCTTGATTTCAATGTAAAATTATCAGTTTTTTAAACTTTAAGTTTTAGCCATGAATAGCGCTTCTTCTAAATAGCCGAATTTGTCATCAGAAACCGAGAATTTCCATTTTTCTCAATTCCATCCGCAAATTAACGAATATGCGTTATTTTTCAATTTTAGCAGTTGGCCCACTCTTCGGCTTTGCTGAGTCTGTTTGGCTGTGTCTTTGCTGTGTCTTGAGGGGTACTGTTACAGTCCACCTCTGTTCCCCTCTCACTACGCCCACGAGCTGCTTTTTGTAAGTTGTAGCAACAAAAATTGAAGGCTCACCGCCCGCGAGCGAGTCAAGTCGCTTGCGTTTAGCGCGAAGCTCGAAGCCTGTGAAAAACGTTGTAGGCCCTACATCAGGAGTTTATTTGAAGGGGTTTTTAAATTATCACGATCGGGCGCGGTTGTGAAGGAGAGGGGCAAACAGACTCACTTTTTTCTCACTAGCCAAACCTTCGAGAATCATTTGGTGGAAAATTAATAGCGCTTTCGTGCCGCTGTGTAGAAAGGGCTTGAACCCTTTCCTCGCGGCTACGCTATTTTTCGGGGCATTGAAAAAGGCTCGGGATGGTGGGAGCGTGGAGGGATGAGGGGGAGTAGTTTAGTTGAGGCAAAAATTACTTTAAACTTCATGGCAATTTTTAGTTAACCTTCTTCTACACTCCGCCAACCCCTCTCGCCGACGATCCGCGAAGAAGGACTCCAACACTTGCCCTTCGTTCCATTACAGCCCTTGTCTTTTCATGTCCATTCCAATTCACACTTTAATTAAGCCAGGCTTGGAACTTGGAATTAAATTTACATTTAAGGCAAAACTCTTAGCTGCTTAGGGAATTTTTTCCTGTTTTTTTTCCACCCCACCCCCACACCACTATCGAAAACTTTCCTCCAGTTTCAGCCTAGGGTATTAGATTATTAAGAAAGTTGAATAGACTCGAAAAATGATTCAAGGAAAAAGCGAATGATTGTTTGTGTGTTACGCTAACAATCAAGAGTTTTCCTTTAATTAATTTCGCTCGGTTCTTTCAAAATTAAACGCTTTAAAGATTAATAATTAAATTTGTCTTTCGTGAAGCACATGCTTAATCTGGGAGGGTTGAAAAATCCTTGTATGAGCTACGTCCCACCTGTTTCGGGACGGTTTAAAATACAAATTTTCCGCTCGTTTAGCAGTAACTACACCGGTCGTGAAGCAAAACGTAATGGCACCTTGGGACAGATTGTTCTCCTCTTCTTTCAGGTGTCAAGGGGGGGGGGGAGTTAAAAGCCTTAAGGCTCACGGAGGGTCGTTTTAGTCTGGAAGCTCAACCTTGGCGGGTATAGTATGAGGGATCTTGCAAAATGGGTACCAACGTAACTTACAAGAAACAGCGGAAAAATAATCAAGATATAAAAATTCTTCGCACTGTAAACATTACACGCGTAATAAGAACCTCGCGGTATGGTTGTGGATGAAGCTATTCAGAGGAAAGCAAGGAGAAGGGAGTAAAGGGTGAAGAAGAAATCGCTCGGAGGGAGCATTTGAATACGTTATTGACTCAACGTTTGCAGATAAGATCAGATTTCACATTCACGTCATACCTTTAGAAATAAGCCAAGCACTCACCCCCTCTCACCGTGTCCATATCACCCACGACAGGTCTGAAAGGGCCTCAGGATGCTAAGAATAGAGACACTCACTGGATTGGCTTCACCCTCCAACGTTTTTCTCTCTTTCTCTTTTTATCTTTTACCACTGAATGTCCTTTGTTGCTGAGGAATGCTATTGAAGGACGAAGGAATTCGCTAGCCACACCAAGTTTGTGTTTCTTTGGATTCAAAGCGGTTTATTATCTTAAAATACGCGATGTTCCTCGATGGCAAGAGTGGGATGAATGGGAGTTGCGGATTACGGCGGGCGTCAATCACCATTTAATATCGTTACGCATAATATAAAGGAAGGGAGAGCCGTGAAGTTCTTCGATGAGGACTGTGATAATAGTTAATTTACACGATTATACATATAGTTGCTGCCCTTTTAGGTGAAATTAAGCGTTTTCAGATGATTCTACGAGGGATGGATCAACGTGGTGGGGATGGAGCAGATTATGAGAGTAAAGTCTTAGATTTCGGGCTTGACAGTGAATTTCAAATTTCACAACGTTCAAAAAGCCGTTTTGAAGCCGATTTGGAATATAACCACACCGCAAACAAGATTACGAGGCTAAATTGCCAGGGTTAGCGCCAAAGATGATTCGAATGATGTTTCTGGGCGTATTAGTCAAGTTCCAGTGGCAGAATTATCAGTTTTATCTTTCTCTTTTAAACAACTCTTCACTGTCTTCAACTCATATCTTTGTAACCAGCTGAACCAGCTACACAAAACTCAGGAACAGTATTTGCCCCTTCAAACTGGATGATTAGCCTTAAGGCAGGAGGCAGAACATTTCGCCTCCAAAAAACCCAAATAACCCTGAAATTTCGCCCGAAAAAAGACTTCCCCCAAAAAAATTTCCTTTTTACTAAAATCGATTCTCGATTTCTCGGTTAAAATTGTGAAAAAGTGCTAATTGGCAGCTGAAATAATAGGTCAAAGCGTTAATCGGTGGCTATACTTGAGAAAAGGCGCTAAAATTGGGGGCTAAAAGTGAAAAATCGCCAGTTCGTGGCTAAAATGTTGAAAATCGCTCATTAATCGTGGATAAAATTGAGAAAAAGCGCTCATTCGCCGCTAAAGTTGAGAGAAATATCGGCAGTTACATAGTTTGGATCTAAATATTTGCGTAATTGCAAATTTTGGGGCTTTTTATTAGTTGATAGGGGAAATCACAGCGTGCCCCCCCTCCCCATACTATTTTCCCATTTCACTAGAAGCCAGTGACAAAGGGCGTCGACTCTCATGTCTAGTTATATCGTCTGCTGAGAGCCCCGGCTGAATATTTGAGATATTGAAAGTTTTGGGTCTTAATTTAAGTGAAATTGCAAGTTTAGGACCTTAATTAAAGCAAAATTGTCAGTTTCACGGCCTTTTTGTGACGGTGGAACCCAGGCTATACTAGGCCGGTACCAAAACAGTGCCGAAAGCCTGACGAATACCCAGGGCCGTCTTTATTAAAGTTGGGCCCCTCTTTTACTGAATGTCGCTCACTCAAATAAATGTTGTATCTGATATAGGAAACCAATTTCACGGAGTTTGCGCTCTAAAAACCCATTTCTGCAGGTCTGACTCACAGAAAACCCAATGTCGCAGATCTGTTGCTGAAAACCCAAATTTGCGGCTGTTTGTTGTTTAAAAACCATTTGCCTCTACGGCAACGAAGTGGCCGATGGAACCGTAAATTTTCTCAATTTTGGCTTTAAATTAGGGTACCCCGCAAATTATCGCTATTCTCAAATTTAGCAGTGGATTAAAGAGCTTTTCAGAAATTATTTCCAACCATGCCGTGAGTTATCACTTTTTATCCATTTTAGCAACGGATTTTTTCACACTTAGGCATGTGAGTTAGCGCTTTTTCCACATTGTAGCAGCGAATTAGCGTTTTCCCTCAATTTTAGGGTGCCGGGTTGATTTTTGCGGGCGTCAGTAAATTAGAATGCCCCGAAAATTACGGTTTTCTTTTTTTTTTTTTTTTCAAATATAGCCGCGCATTAGAGCTTTTGCAAAATTATTTCACATTTAGCCATGAGTTAGCACTTTTTCTCCATTTTAGCCGCGATTTTTTCAATTTAATCAGTCAATAAGCCCTTTTGCTGTATGCTACCAGGTAACTGGCGATGAATTCACATTATGTAGCAATAACTAGTAGGTTTCTCATTTTTAGCCGTGAATTAGCACTAACTCTTTGGCCACGATATATATCTCATTTAGCCATGCGCGAGTCAGTGCTTTTTCCTCGTTTTGCAGCGAATTAGCATTTTTTCTCTCAATTTTAGCAGCGAACTTATGCTGAGCAGCGAATTTATGCCGCTAAAAATGAGAAAAATCAATAATTCGCTGATGAAATTTGAAAAAAGCGCTAGCTCATGGTTAAATGTGAAAAAATCGAAAATTCGTGTCGAAATAACAAGTAAGTAATTTTTCCCCATTTTATCAGCGAAATAACTGTGTATTCACATAATTATATCGATGAATTAGCGCTTCTTTCTCAATTTTAACCGAGAAACAGGGTTCATCACTATTTTGAGCGCGGATTACCCCAGAACCCCCCCCCCCCCCAATTACTTTTAGCCCTCTCAACACTTCGTCGTTGCGCTACAGGTTCCGGATCAAGTGCAAACAAAACCCTAAAACAGGGGTGGCCAACCCATCAGGGCCCGCGGGCCAAGAAGTGGGCCGCTGAGCCTCTCACAATGGCACGTCGGTGGCCTGCAGTGGTAAATAATTATCTTTATGTGTTAGGTTTTGGCAACCCCCGGATTTTTGTGCAACTGAAAATTGGGCGGCCAAAATTGAGAAAGCGCACTTATGTGCTGTTCTTGGGGCAAGTAAGCGGATATAAGTTTGAAAACTGCTTAATATCTGTGCACACTTAATCCAGGCCAAAATCGAAAAACGCTAATTTTGGGCTGAAATTGAGATAAATGGCTAATTCACGGCTTAAATGATTGAGAAAAATCTCTGATTCACAGACAGAAGCGAGAAAAGTGATAAATTGCGGCTAAAATGAAAAATGCGTAGCTAATTCGCGGGGGAAAACGTTACTTCATGACTAAAATTGAGAAAAAGCGCTAAAATCGCGGATAAAGTGTAAAAAAAGCAGTAAATCGCGGTTAAAATTACGAAACACGCTAGCTCATGAATAGAAGTGTGAAAAATCAATAATTAACCAATGATTTTGCGAAAAAGCGCTAATTCGCGCCAAAACATACGAAAACATAAATTCACGGCTTATTTAGAACGGAAAGTTCTAAAATGCTACAAATGGACAAATCTAAAATGGTAAAAATGCTAAAATGAAAAAGTGCTAATTCACGGATATAATCGGGGGAAATGGCTCTTTAGCGGCTAAAATCATGAATTCACGGCTGAAGTAGTGAAAATCGCTAATTCCCAAATAAAATTAGGGAAAATCGCTAATTCACGGTTTAAGTCGAGGAAAAGAGCTGAAGTGTGGAAAAAACGCAAGTACGCGGTTAAATGGAGAAAACGCCAATTCTCGGCTTCTGAAGGTAACTTCGTGACTAAAAACGAACAAAATCAATGAGGAAAATGCGCTAATTCGCGGATAAAAATTCAGAAAATGCGTTAATGCGCAAGGGAAATTGGGAAACAAAACTCTCATTCACGACAGCCTAGGAGGTTGAAATTAGGTAAAACGTTAACTCACGGCTAAAATAAATAAAAACGGCTATTTAGGGTGTTAAATTGAGAAAATTTTGTAAATTCACAGAAAAAAATTGAGTAAAAATGCAAGGCCAGGGTGGGGACTGTCCGATTGTGTCATTTACTGCCGACGATTACTGATCAGTCTTTCGAGGAAGGTGAATGGGCGTCCATTACTTTGTGTGATGTAAGCAAGGCGTTCGATTCCATCTCTCACGAAATTCTTCTGGGTAAAATTAAATCGTATGGTATTTTGGGGGCTGAGTACGCTTTTTTCGAATCTTTCCTGAGTGAGCGCCGGCAAGTCTCTTGTTTCAAAGGTAGCACTTCGCGAGTTTCCCAGGCGTCGTGCGGTGTCCCACAGGGTTCAGTTTTGGGACCCGTGTTGTTCCTTTTGATAGTGAACGAATTGCCTTCCTACATTGAAAGTGGCAATGTCATCCCTTTTCGCCGACGATTGGACCCTCTGCAGTCGAGCGAGCAATGAGGAGAGCAGATTAGAGAAGGCGTCCCACCTCTTGGAAAGAGCTTCCGAGTGGTTGTCGGCGAACAGCATGCTCCTGAGTTCCAAGAAGACTTCGACCGTATCTTTTGGCCTTAAAAATAAGAGAATAAAGGACAATGAAGCAGAGCCAGTTAACTATTTGGTTATCTGGCTGTATCCAAGTTTGAGCTGGAGGCCTCGTATATCGAAATTAGCAAGCAAACTTACTAAATCAGTTTACTGCCTCCGGAAGTTGAGGCTTTTTTTGCCTGAACATGCACTCTTGTTGGCTTATCGTGGCCTGGTCAAATCCCATATAAGATTTGGTATCCTTCTGTGGGGAAATTCCAGCGCGGTCGGGACAATTTTCAAGATTAAAAAAAAAAGCAGTGAGGGCTCTGTGTGCTTTTAGGTCACGTGACCATTGCAGACCACTTTTTCGGGATAAAGGCATCCTCACAGTTTATGCATTATTCGTTCTTTAATGCCTAGTTTTCATTCATGAAGGCAAAGACAAATTTCGGAAAAGAGAAAATGCTGTGTACAACCTGAGAAATCCCAATACTCTAATCGCCCCTAGGTTCAGGTTATCTTGTAGCCAGAACACCTACATTAACGTGGGCATACATTTGTATAACCGCCTCCCCGTTGAAGTTACGAACCTTGAAAAGGGAAAGTTTAAAAAAGTTGTTGCTGAGCGTCTGGCACGTAATCCTCTATATTCACTCTCTGAGTCCTCCTGGTCAAAATTGTTATCACAATGAAAATTATTGTATTGTTATGAAAATTGTTGAAATGTTATTACCTCATCCGTGATTATAGAAATATCTTAAGACGTGTTTTTTTTTTTTTTTTTTTGTCAAAAGAATAAAACTGGGTAATATTCGATGGCGGTCGCGCGAAAAATAACGTACATTACTCGACTATAAAGTGGCAAGCCTCGTCCGCCAAACAAAAAACTCGCAGGTAATGCACCACTTACTAATCTTGTAATGTAATCTACTATTCATGTCAGTTTCAAACCTTTACTGTACAGTTTTCAAAAACTGAAGCTGTAAAGTGCCAGGTTAGGAAAAATTAAACTTACTGGAGTAATCATGTTATCGTAATGGGCAATTTACGATGCAGGTAGCGCGAAAACTATTTAAGAAGTCCACGGGGACAATTGGCACGAAATCATTCTCATCCTCCACAATTTTCCAAAGGCTTATCAAGACCTTCCAATTCCCCGCTTCCAGTACATGCAACGTTTAATGACTGGCTAACACTCTCTTAACCGGTCATGTCTAATGAAGTGAAAGGCAGTCGACTTAATTGAAGTAAAGCTATCTTCCAGGTACACCTTGGGGTTCTTCCTTGGGGGATAGGGAGAAAGCTTAAGCGGTTGACGGCTGGGAGACAGTGTGGGAATCAGGATAATGGTGGGAGGGGAAAGGTAGATAAAACACCGTCAACAATTAAATAACCTGAGGGTTTCACAGTGAGTCTCCATTCAAAATGCGGAGGCTTTAATTAAATGCAGCGTTTGTGGGATACGAAAAATTTTCCATTGTCAGTCATTAAGTAGGTATGCTACTTAAGGCATAACTTTCGTTGTGTTATATGAAAAAATGCAGCGTCTTCCTGGTGACAGTCACCCCTTTATACCGCCCTCGCCCCTCACCTAAAGCTCTTCAAACACAATGCTCGAAGCTCTTGATCCTCAAAGCAAACACTCCTTTCCTCCCTTACCACGTTTCAAGGATGGTGGGGGCTACTAGCTTAGGGTTGGAAGACCCAAGCTTCAAACACGAGATATGTGCTCAGGGCCGCTTTTGGTTGGCTTCAACTCAAACAAACCCTTCACTCCAACCCCCACCCCCCTCACGATGCTACAACATCTTCCTCACTTCATCACATAAATACCTCTCCACCACTCCTCCATTCCTAACAGTTAGACTCTGACTCTTTTTTTTGCTCTTTTAGAAGAACACCCCCCCCCCCACCCTTGATACCAACCATCAACCACCCACCGCCGCCACCACTTAGCCCAAAACGCTAACTCCAAGCTCAAGTAGAGCGAGACGAGTAATCCGCGCCCTCGCTTATGTCTGTTTGACTAGTTCCCCCCCAACCATGATGGGGTGCACGACGAAAGGAGTGAAGGCCCGAAGGCACTCCAGCAAACTCCTGACCGCAAAATCCGCAATGTCCCCCTACCCTTCACCACCACTGATCACAATCTAACCCTTCCCACTACCATTTCATCGAATCGAACTTATTTTCGGACTGGAAAAGAGAGTGAGAGGGAGAAAGAAGAAGAAACTTTGTCATTCAAAAACTCGAATTGAAAAGTCGCAAATCTGGGAAAAGATACAGCAGAACATCTCTTTTTATGCATCCGTTAATGGCATACTATGCTGGCGTTCATGCCTACCGTGCACTATGTTAAAATCGTGAATTTCGTAGCCTAAAAGACGAAGTTTGCGGGACGTGAAAATAAGCCGGTTATTGAAGTTTGAAGCTACTGAGTCGAACGATCAGTTTTTAGGCTCACGTTTATTGTAAGTTTGTTGACTCAACGTTTGCAGATAAGATCATATTTCACGTTCACTTCGTACCTTTTTAGAAATAAGCCAAACTCTCTCGTGTGCCTCACCTTGTCCAGTTTCCCCGCTACAGGTCTGAAAGCCCTCCCTCTCCCCTTTTAACAGCAGACCAATCGACCCCATGGTTTTTCTCAAATTAACCAATTTATTTTGGAATTTGAGCCACAAAATGCAAAAATCGCTGTTATTTTCTCTCAATCATGTCGCCCGAGCAACCATGTTACCGACTTTTAGAATTCAAGCCAAAAAATCACCCCAACTACAGTGATTTCTCTCTTGATTTCGCTTCGCTTCGCAGCTAAAACTATGGTTTTCGGATATTTCCGAACCTCAAGTCGTGGGTCCCCCGATTTCATCAGGGCTGCCCACAAAGTGGTGGGGGCGCCGGTATAGTGGGTGGGGGATTTTTTTTTCTTAAATAACCTTTGCATAATAGTCCCTGTCGCCAAACGAGTCCATTTCAGAGGGGTGAATTCCTATTGAACGCACTACTGTTGCAACTATAATGTGGCTCGCTCTAAGAACACAGAGACCAACAGTAGCAGTGGCGTACCGAGGTAGGGGCGAGGAGCGCTGACCACCCCGGGACCCTTATCAGAGCTTGTTATCCGGTTGGACGGCGATTTTGCTCCTTTCAACGATTTTCAGTCCACCCAACCTGGAGGATAGAATATGTTAAAGGTGCTCAGCATATTGTGTAACAGAATATTCAATTCTGCCCACGAAAACGCTATTCTGAAGGCTTAAATTGATAAATATACTAATTCGCCCCTTCTGGAGGCAACTTCGCGGCTTTTTTGCAGGTCTTTAGGCAAGAACGTGCTAGAAGTTTGGAAAAAGCGCTAATAACTAATTCTCTGTTCCTCGAAGCAACATTGAGGAAATATATGTGGAAGAGCAAGGTAGACTACCATTTTTCACAGACACTCCTAAGAGCTACTTTTCTTTTCACGCTCTTATTTCTTTATTCTTGTAAAGAAAGTCGTAGTGACGCGTGGTCACTAAAGCTAGAGGGAAAATTGCTTCCACCAGAGTGCGACATGTCATTTGGTCCCAAAATTTGGCGGTTCGGAAAACGCTTATGAACACGTAAAAAAATAATAGTTTATTAAACCAATTGAAAACTATGAATATCGGGTCAATCACGACATGATAGTAATGAATAGTGGATGAATGGTTCAAGCAGGCTAAAACTGAAGAAGATTTCCGTTGAGCCAAAAAAAGTTTATTGTATCTATTGAAACGGTGTTGTTTCACGATGTTTTGTCAAGTGCAGCGAGATCCTGGGCATTCTCAAGCGGCAGGTGAGCCTGGTGTTTCTTCCATCCCCTCTGCAGACCGAACGTTGAGGGCGAGTTTCACGCAGATAGTATACCTCGCCCCCTCCAAACAGCCTTCGACGAGTACATGGCATGTTTTTCCACGCCTTATTTGTGCTGCTAGGATTTCAAGTACTCATTCCAATCTATATAAAATTGTACAAAACAAGGCTTTGTATACATTTTCCAAATTTTGTCCCCAAAATAACTTCAAACCCGCCTTGAACTTTTACCTTGAAAATTTACGCTCTACCTTCGATTCACTAACGGCGGACATTTATCTACAGTTCCTCTAGCTATGCTGGGTTTTACACCGGGGAAAGAAACACGACAGAATTGAAGTTGAAATCAATTGTTTTGTAAAGAAAATGATGGAAAAGAATCGAAATTATGAATAAATATTCTATCAGTGAAAATGAAAAATTTCCAAAAGTCAGCTGTAATTTTATTTGCTTCATATGTAGTTTGTGAAGCAGACACTTTATTTTTTTTTAAAAATTCGCTCCGGCAGCTGGCGGTCGGAAAGAGTGCATTTCATTTTGTATATGGATACCCTAAGCCGTCCCAGAAGTAGTAATGTTGAGACCATGATTTGTTTCGTCAATGTTTGACCCTCAATCGTACTGATTGCTGCCGGGTTTGTTTAAGCTGAACTTAATGGGAATCAAAGGCTACTTCAAAATGGAATCATCGTAATATAATGCTTCTGGAATCAACTGGTGATTTCTAGTGATTTTTTTTACCAGTTATTACCCATATTACCCCCCCCCCCCACAACCAAGTCGAATCGATTTGGCCCAAATGCAATACCGACTACTGATTTTTGTGCCAAAGCGCGTTCCGCTAAATTGATTTCTTCGAGAGTTATCGTGCTAACAAGAAAACGGCCATAATATTATATACAGGGTGTACAAAAAGCGACTGGACAGAGAAAAACCAGTGAAGGGGCAACTCATTTCTGATCGAAATGACTATTTGCACTTTTCCGAAATTCCGCTTTGTTTCCGAGATATCCGCAATTTTCTGATTTTTTCAGAAACAGCTAGTTGCACGCGCAATAATTGTTGCAATGGCAAAAATGATGTGCCCATTGGAAAGAGCACAAAATTTTCTATTTAAAGAGCCTATTTTTATCCAGATCTGACGATATCTACTACGTTTTAAATCAGCTTATTGGGGAAAAAACGTAATTTTCTGACTACATCACCATTATCACCAATACTTCCGGAATTAAGTTTCCTCGCTAATAAGCTGATTCGAAACCCTGGCCGGTGGTGCGACCTTAATGTTAACACCCTGTATATGAATCCTGGAGACCACTGAATTCGTGTTCTAGAGGTTCTGAAACGTGAAAAAAACGTGAGATGTCCCATGTTTGCCACCATCACGACGAGACCAATAGTGCATTTTCAGAATGAAATGCACTAAAAGTTGAGACCAAATGTTGGAAGAGCGCTCTGGCGGGATTAAATTTCAAATTTCATAAATGACCACCGTTACCATAGCGATCGTGATGAGTGGAAGAACTTGGGTTCTGTACAACTTTGCTTGTAAATCTCCACTTTTTAAAAACATCTGACTCAATTCTTCATCTTTCTTCCTCTTTGTCATTTTCTCTTCAATTCCGTCCTCTCCAGTGTTCCGCGCTCTTGACGACAACAGCAGGCTTCCCAGGGACCGCGCCCACACGGCCAACCTGACCTGCGAAACTGACCGCAGTAAAAGTCCATTCAAGGGTTAAGTTCTACTGTGGGAATCCTCTCAAACATCCCAGCATGGTGCAACATGCGGATTTTTTAGTGCATTTCATTCAGAAAATGCACTATTGGTCTCTTCGTGATGGTGGCAAACGTGGGTCATGTCATGTTTTTTTCACGTTTCAGAACCTCTAGAACACGAATTCAGTGGTCTCCTGGGGCCTTATTCTCTAACGAAATAGAAACGTTGCTTTGGAAGAAACGTTGAAATCTCATTCATAAAATTAAGAAAACTGAACGGAAACATATGATTTTTGAAAAAAGCAATGATGAAAAAAGTTAGTGAATAAGGCCCCTGGGGCCTTATTCTCTAACACGATAGCAATCAAATTTCGATTGCAATGTTGCTATCCATCATAGAAACGTTGCTATTCGGCATTCTGCAATTTTAGAAACAATGAATTTGAAGCAACGTTGCTAAGGAGTATTTCTTTAGTACGTAGGTTATTATAGTCCCAGATAGCAAGGAAATATTACCCGAATGTTCCTTGATTATCTTTTTGGAATTTACCTTTTTTCCAAGAATATTCGTGGAAGATATTGGTTTTTTTGCGAATATTGTATGGAGGTCCAGACGGGACAGGTTGTATATAATCCGTGAATGTTCCAACGGAATATTCTACTAGAAGATTCGTGGAATATATTCAGAAGGATAAGTTTGAACGTTCAAAGAATGTTTTTTTAGAATCGCTCTAGAATATTCAGATATATAGTGTCGGGTACGAATATTATAAGGAGGCCCAAACGGGACATGTTGTATATATTCCGTAAATGTTCCAAAAGAATATTCGCACGGAAGAGAATTATTTTACTTTATTTTTAATTTATGATGCATACAATTTGGAAACGAATGAAAAAATACTGACACTACAAAAAAAAAACACGCTGAGAAACAACTACACACTAACAGAACGCCAAGAAAATAATACGACGCGTCGATGGGACATAGACGACGCGGGCCTGAAAACAAAATCCCACAATTATCGTACAATCCGAAATACACACTTTACTTCAGTATATTACTTGTAGCTACTGGCTCGATCACCGAAAATTGGTCGCTGAGAAAAGTTGACAGGCAGAAAAATAAATATCGACGTAGGACCAATTAATGACGAATTAGTCGTGAAACTTGCACCTGCAAATTATATTAAACAAACATGTACAATCAGATTTAAAGGTTAACAAGCAAATTGTCGCCTTACCTACAAATCAAATGATGTCACGTTTTCCAATTTTAGGCGTGCCCGAAAAAATTCGAGCAGAAAAACTAGATGGGCTCGAGCCACGTTGATTTGTGCTTGTAGAAAGAACCAGAAAGTTAAGAAAGAGTTCCCGCGTCTGTTCTGTCGTAGAGAGGAGAGCAAAATGGACGAATCGGAGTATCGGAGAGTCGAAGACCTCCCACCACACCCCCACCCACTGACACGAACTTTACCGATCAACACCACACAAGCACACATCATAATAACAACAGGGTACGAACTTTTAATGTTTGAGTGCGGATAGGGGTGAGATGGATGGTGAAACGGAAACCTTTGCATTTTTTTTTTTTTCAAGAAACGAAACCGATGACGCTGGTCCGTCCAATAACCTTATATACTTATTAAATAATAAATCCTAATATTCTGTTACTATATGATTCGATTATCCTTAGGTGGGTTCAAAAGGATTATGCCTGGAACATTCGTAGCGGAACATGATCATCTTGTTTCGAATAATAATAATAATGCGCTTGAAGCCATGAGCGGAGGCTGACAGGCGCAGAACAGAGAATATAGAATGTAATTAAAATGCCTACTTGCGTGAAGGCTAATGGCCTCAGTAGTCAATGCCTAAAAAAATAATAATAATAATAATAATAAAAAGTATCATAACCCACATGTGCGATTATCAGGGCGAGACCAATAGTGTATTTTTTGAATGAAATGCACTAAAAAAAAGTGAAACTGAACCTCAGCATTTATTTGGGATTTCTAATTTCATATAAAAACCGAAACGGCTTTATGCCGGCATCAATCTCACGACAAAAATTACGGAGATCGATGGATGTAACATTTAATTCTTAGAAACTGCTAAAAGAACATACCTAGGTTAATTATTCAAAATAAGATAATCATGTTCCGCTACGAATGTTCCAGGCATAATCCTTTTGAACCCACCTAAGGATAATCGAATCATTTAGTATCAGAATATTCTAGGAAAACTTATATAATATAAGAATAATCTCATGTTGTTCAGATTATTCACATTCGAAATCGAAGAATGTGGGAACATTCCTAGGATATTGCTTGCTATCTGGGGTAGCACCACCAGACTCTGTTGCTATATCGACAAATTCGATTGCAGTGTTGCTTTCATCTTTATCAAACCCCGTTATCATTGTGAATTTTAACTTTCCTCGGGCTAGCTTTTTTATTCAAGTCTGTCATGGGATAAGAACGTCGAAAGTTTCTTATCTCAGCTCGCGCTTCTGATCTTCGCCATTCTGACTTCCGGCGCAGCAGCTTGTGGAGGATCAGCCCACAGCGAGAAGTATTCTAGCTCGAAGTCTCAGATGAGAGTGTTGTGTGGTCGAGAAAGCCGCTAGTCCTGTCTTGAATGGTTTAGACGTCGGCATTTTCATCCATGGCATTCTCATCAATATTGTTCGCTCTCATCTTCGGGAGTTTTCCTCGATCCTCGCCTCTCAATCGTCGTGAAGAGGCACGCTGCTGATTTCCCACATTACTCGGGTAGATTCTAGCTACTAGTGCTCGATTCTTCGTGGCTACTTGGGCGTGAGGAATCATAGTACGCTCCCGCTATATACTGCGTTCATCGTAAGAGTGAACGCTGTTGGCGCAGGTGGGTGGTTCCCCACGGTTTAGGAGGGAAATTTTACGCGAAAGACGGGCTTGGGTCTACTGCAAGCCAAAAAGATGACAACTATGTTGGGAACTCTCTACGCTCTCTACTCCTACAGCTCCTCGAGCTCTCTACTTTTACAGCCCCTTGAGCTTTCAGTTTTTCACTTTTAGAACCAACAAACTTTGCGTTCGCACCCGTGCATTCTTTGATTGAGTTGCTTATAGGTCGGATACAAAAATTACAGCAAAGAGTCAATTTATTCACGAGAATGTCTTCATTTTTTTCACATATACATATTATGTTTTTCTGATACGCTTATATTTTTTGTTATAGTTATCGCCGCTAGGCGTTACAACGTCGTAATAAAACACGCAAACATTAATTATAAAAGTAGGCGACATTCATCCAAAATTAAGGAACATTGATGACTAGAAGTTTTTTATTTTATTTTTATTTAATATTTTAGTTAGTCGTCGTCAATTTTTGAACTTTCGCCAGCGCTGTCATCTCTTTTGATGAGCCGCGGTAAGTCGTCAGTCAATTTGTCCAAGATATCGTCAGTCTCCCATAATTTGTTTTTTTCCACGATGACATGTTTGACGAAGTTCCACCAGTTTTCTGCTGTGACCCTCTCATTGCCTTCTTCGAGAAGCTTCTTCACATCATACAATTTGAAAGAAGTATTATTTTTCTTGACGTGTCCCTTGACCATTGCCCATGCCAGCTCTATTGGGTTTAGCTCGCAATGGTAAGGTGGAAGTCTTAGGACAGTCTTGTCATGTTGTTCTGCAACCTCGTCGACAATATACCTCTCGTAGTCCCCTTTCAACTGTTTGGTAAGTTCCAGGAGTTCTGGCTTCAACATAGTAGCACCTGCTTCTTGACCCTTGCTTGTAATCCACTCCATGATTGCTGCTTTTTTCCACGATGAGTTTAGTATTTTCTCAGCTTTCATTGAGTGATAAGGAGCGTTGTCCATGACAATCACGGCGTTGTTCTCCAGCAGAGGAAGAGTTGTTGTAAACCATTCCAGAAAGTTATCGCAATTCATTTCGTCGTGGTAGTCAGACAAATTTTTTTTTTAAGACAATTTCGTCTTCTTGTACGAAAACACCGTCCATTGTCAAATAGAGTCTATGCAACTTGATTCCGGATGTGCTAATTGCGTAAAGGATGCAGGAAAAACGAGAAAAATTTCCGAAGAACAGGTAAGTAGGAAAAACGAAACGGAATTGAAAGATCGGGATAATCGGAGAAAATAAAAACGAAAAAATGACAAGGAAAAGTTAGACAAGCTAACAGAGGGAGCGTCCTGAAAAGGACGTTTGAAATAATCAGGAAAGTCAGGAAGTCAGAAATAATAAAAAAGGAAATCACACAAACGCACCAGAACACAGCTTAATAGCAAGTGAAACAAAGAAAAGACTTCATAAGTCCTCCTCAAGTTAGTTTCTAGATTAGTTGTGCACAGACCGAGAGGTCCGGTTACAATGAAGAGGGAAAAAAAGTAGGAGGAGCCTGCGTGAAAATAACGAAAATGGGTTCAAGAGCGTTCACTCTTACGATGAACACAGTATAGACTAAAGAAACCGCACGTTTACACGTGCTACGTGATATGATCCTCACTGCTGCCTTATTTACATTTTTGAACTCTCCCTTAACGATATGAAAAACAAGCTGTTCGCAATTCAATATAATTTATTATTTGACAGCAATAAAGGCAATTTTAAATTGAATTTACAGACGTTCAAATGCGTATTTTATTTTCTTTCAGTGCATATTTAATGGCTTGGTCTCCTCCAGTATAGTTCTTTGGTTATTATTCCGAAGTCGATTTTCAATGTTGCTAAATCGGTATTCTCTAAAACTGCAATGCGGAAAAGCAACAAACAGATTTCAACAGTTCTACCATAGCAACATTGCTTTCTAGGCAACGTGTAAAAGCTTCGATGTTTTACAGAATAAGCCCCCAGGATTCATATATATGTATATACATATAATATTATGACCGTTTTCTTGTTAGCACGATAACTCTCGAAGAAATCAATTTAGCGGAACGCGCTTTGGCACAAAAATCAGTAGTCATAAGACCCCGGTCGGTATTGCATTTGGGCCAAATCGGTCAAAGTGGAGGGGGGGAAAATAGGGGTTGAAATGGTCAAAAAATCACTACAAATCACCAGTTGATTCTAGAAGCATCATATTCGGTACATATACTCCATGTTAGAGTAGCCTTTGATTCCCATTTTAATTTTTTGAAAAAGTCAAAGGGGAGGGGGTGTTGCCCCCGGAGTGGAAGTAAGTGTGTGGTCTTGTTAGCTCGACAACTCTCGAAGAAATCAATTTAGCAGAACGCGCTTTGGCACAAAAATCAGTAGTCATAAGACCCCGGTCGATATTGCATTTGGGCCAAATCGGTCGAGGTGGAGGGGGGGAAATAGGGGTTGAAATGGTCAAAAAAGCACTATAAATCACTAGTTGATTCTAGAAGCATCATATTCGGTACGTATACTCCATGTTAGAGTAGCCTTTGATTCCCATTTTAATTTTTTGAAAAAGTCAAAGGGGAGGGGGTGTTGCCCCCGGAGTGGAAGTAAGCATGTGGTCCTGTTAGCACGACAACTCTCGAAGAAATCAATTTAGCGAAACGCGCTTTGGCACAAAAATCAGTAGTCATAAGACCCCGGTCGATATTGCATTTGGGCCAAATCGGTCGAGGTGGAGGGGGGGGAAATAGGGGTTGAAATGGTCAAAAAAGCACTATAAATCACTAGTTGATTCTAGAAGCATCATATTCGGTACGTATACTCCATGTTAGAGTAGCCTTTGATTCCCATTTTAATTTTTTGAAAAAGTCAAAGGGGAGGGGGTGTTGCCCCCGGAGTGGAAGTAAGCATGTGGTCCTGTTAGCACGACAACTCTCGAAGAAATCAATTTAGCGAAACGCGCTTTGGCACAAAAATCAGTAGTCATAAGACCCCGGTCGATATTGCATTTGGGCCAAATCGGTCGAGGTGGAGGGGGGGAAATAGGGGTTGAAATGGTCAAAAAAGCACTATAAATCACTAGTTGATTCTAGAAGCATCATATTCGGTACGTATACTCCATGTTAGAGTAGCCTTTGATTCCCATTTTAATTTTTTGAAAAAGTCAAAGGGGAGGGGGTGTTGCCCCCGGAGTGGAAGTAAGCATGTGGTCCTGTTAGCACGACAACTCTCGAAGAAATCAATTTAGCGAAACGCGCTTTGGCACAAAAATCAGTAGTCATAAGACCCCGGTCGGTATTGCATTTGGGCCAAATCGGTCAAAGTGGAGGGGGGGAAAATAGGGGTTGAAATGGTCAAAAAATCACTACAAATCACCAGTTGATTCTAGAAGCATCATAATCGGTACGTATACTCCATGTTAGAGTAGGCTTTGATTCCTATTTTAGTTTTTTAAAAAAGTCGAAGGGTAGGGGGTGTTGCCCCCGGAGTGGAAGTAAGTGTGTGGGCTTGTTAGCACGATAACTCTCGAAGAAATCAATTTAGCGGAACTTGCTTTGGCACAAAAATCAGTAGTCGTAAGACCCCGGTCGGTATTGCATTTGGGCCAAATAGGTCGAGGTGAAGGGGGGGAAAATAGGGGTTGAAATGGTCAAAAAATCACTATAAATCACCAGTTGATTCTAGAAGCATCATATTCGGTACACATACTCCATGTTCCAAGCGAGCTGCAACTGGCCGACATTCTCACCAAGCCGTTGCCAAGAGAATTGTTCAACAAATTATGCGCTCAAAGTGGTTTGAAGCATGTTTGAATCAACATGGAATCAACGCAGAATATTTTTTTCGTTAAAGTGGGAGTGTTGAAGGTGGTTAACTTGAAAATATTCTGCGTCACATGTTATTGTTCTAAAAAAATACTTTTTACGTTTTTTGCCGTATAAAAGAACCTTTTTTTTCTTTCTCCGCTTTTTATTTAAAATAAAACTTCTTAAACGCCATGGCACCTCCAACAAGATCAATGAAACTCATTTCGTCTGTTCGCGAGACTAGGTTGCCCGAGGGTACACTTGGGCGCCCGAAAAGCGTTCGCGAGCAGACGAGTGTGGTTAGTGTAGCGAGTGCTAGAGCGTTCGGGATGAGTTCAGAGCTACTCCGGGCTGCCCGAAGTTACTCCATTTTTTTGTTATAAATTGATAACTCTTATCTAACATGCATAGGAGTGAGAAAAAAAAAGACTGTTATGAATTTACACTGGCTGCTCTGAAAGCGTGCGCGTAACAAAAAAATCCTCGCTGCCCTCGCCTACACCAGCTACCCCAACCTACCCTACACTACTCTACACTACCCTACCCTACACTTTTTCTCCGCGAACAGACCTATTCTGTCCACGTATTTATACAACGAAAATGCAACCAACACCAGGCCGCTATCATTGATAGCTTTCGATGCATGCCAAAATTGGTGACTTTACTGTTGTTGTTCTTATAGACGTGCAATTGCATTGTTATTCTTAGACGTGCAATGTGTTCAATTACGTATGTTTTGTTTTTTATGACTAGCCATAGTACAAGTAGAAAACGGCTATTTGTTTAAATTTTTTAATGAATTTAACCCTCCACGGGAAAACGTAAGCGACAGTGAGCTGATTCAGTAAACGTAACCTCCTAAATCGTATCCACCGAAGAACAGAATTTGTTTTCCCTTGTTCGATCGTAAGCGACAAAACATTTTTAAAAATTATCTTGCTCACAGTAGAAAGTTTTGAAATTATGAAAATAATTAGAGTGAGTCACTTACACGAATTTTCAAGAGAATCAGACGAGATTTAGGACGGTATTTATGAACGTTCCTTCAACAGCTCCTCGACTTGAAGTCAAGGCGTCCTGGAGAAAGGCGCCCTTTGCTGAGAAGGACGCCTTGACCATTTTTCGTATTTAGAAACGTTCCTTCACTTGGCTCACGGCTTCCTTTACCAAGGTCGCCTTCAAGGGACTAACAAGGAACGATTTACTATCTAGTTTTCCCTAGACGCCGATTCAACCAATGGAAAGCGCCGTTTCATTTAGTGCGCCAGTACATTAGTGAAATAAATGATCTAGTTTGAATATGAATATCGTTTAAATTCATTTTATGACTGAAATAATTTTACTTAAAGCTGCCCGGTAAAAGAGAGAGGGTCCCACCATCTTCGTGCCGATTTCCTGCTCGCATGTATTACCAGTGAAATCCAGGGAGCTGTCGACAATAAGGAACTTGCACATTTTTCGGAAGATTTTTTTTTATTTTAAATATTGAATTCTAAATATATTGCAGTAAGTTTTATTCCCAAAAACTGAAACATTGAATTTTGAGGATTTTTTAAAACTTTGGATTTTTAAATGGCCCCCCAACCGCCCCCCATTCCAGGGGCCAACTTGTATTCATCATGACGTCACAGGACGCTCTATGAAATGTAATCCTCCGTATTACTGATGCATAAAGGAAATGATCCTTCAATTTTTGGGGGTATTTTATATTTAAAATTCAGCTGAGATAGCCTGTGGTCATAGATTTCAATCAGGTACCTTATATCGAAGTTAATCTGAGGTTTTTTCTTAGTTTTTTGAGAAGCGAACACTATCACTAAGTTGAAAACGTTGATAACAAAGCGTGAGATTTACCGTGGCACATTTGAGCAGTTTTCAGTTTACCCATTCGTTCTATTTGTTTATTAACAATTATTTATAGTGTATAGCGTTTTGTGTAGTGTTTTTAGGGTACCTATTTTGTTTTGTGCCGTCGGGGATTGTGGGTAATATATTACCAGAAAATACAGCCGCGTGAGGGATTCGAGAAGGCCTCCACACAGAATCTTCCGTGCCTTCTGCTTTTGCAGTAAGTTCATTCATTAAGGACAACATAGATTTTGGTGTGGAATGCAAAGGCGTAAAATTGGATAGGCAAGTTTAACATTGTTCTAATCATTGAATGTAGATTGGAATTCTTCTGGTGATTCAGTCTTATTTACTTTTACCTTTGATCCATAAGAGTACCAAGTAGTACTGCGTGAAACGAGTGGGAAATTACTATCGGATATCAAGAAAAAAATTCTCAACATCTCGCAGAAGGATTGAAGGAAAGTTGAGGAAAACAGCTCTTCCAGGACTCGCCTTAGGTATGAAGGTGTCGAGGAAATTGAGCGAAAGATCGGCGTTCTGAAAAGAACGATTGAAATGAGACAGGAATTGAGACCCAAAGAAAATAGTCACAAGAAAGTACAACTGGGAAATCAGGACAAATCGTAACTCCGGAACAACTCAAGCAGAAAAAACCGCTATGGAAATCAACCCAATCAAGAAGAAGAGAGGTAGGTTATTGCTAGGTTGCGTACTTGCCTCACGAAGCAATTTCATAAATAGGAGCTCGCAGCATTTGCTTGTGAAATATTAACATTATTTTGTGTTTCACGTTAAACATAAGTATCCGAATAATAATGCATACAGCGTCGAAAAGCATGTACAAGTAGGGGATGTGGGAGACGGGTCGCCCGTGTGACTGCGGCCAATTACGTCACCGGTCTTCAACCAATCAGAAGGCGTTTTCGAGGGCATAAAAAATAACAATTTTTTATTGCTAATTTGTTAATTAGTGGCTATTTTTAAAAATAATTTAACTCAAAAGAACTCATTTTCAGGTACCAATTGTCAGTCAGCAATAAATTTTTATCCAATTTTTCGACCCATGGAAGTTCCTTATGCTACAACAGCTATGGCCGAGGCCATGAATTTCGTTCTTCGAGATGACGGAGTACTTGTCCCGACGGAAAGTAAGTGTGGGGCAGGGCCCGTTGAAGCAATCTGGCCCCTTCCTCATTTTCTTCATCCCTCTTACGACGCCGACGGTTCGTATCGTTGTTTTGCCGGACCTTCTGAGAGTATTCCAACCCAAGAGGGCCAATAGACCGCAATTACTGCCGTGACCCTAACAATAATTTACTTTGTGAAGCAAATATTCAATGAAGTCATCATTTCCTTCCATAGATTTTTTTTTATATTAATTTCCACACCGAAATGCGAAACCAAATTGAAATAATAGATATGGCCGGCGTCAACTGGAAGCGTTTTTGAGCAGCGCTATACAACGCTCGTACATCCAAAAAGGCTTAAATTTAATTCACTACAGTGGACGATGTCACTTTCAATTTGAGCCTTTGGGATGTACGCTCGTTGTCGCGCCGCTCGAAAAGGCTTCCAGTGAACGACCGACCTAATGGAAGTGAAGGAAGCCTCAGGGCAGATCACAAGCTACCTTGGTTCAAGAAACGATTTCTACCAAGGCTTCCTTGAAGTCAAGGTAGCCTTCAACTCGAGAAGTTTCATAAATACGAAAACTTGTCAAGGAAGGCTTCTCAAGGACGCTTTGACCCAAGGAAGCTTCAAGGAACGTTCCTAAATACGGGCCTAATGCCCGTATTTATGAACGTTCCTTCAACAGTTCCACGACTTGAAGTAAAGGCGTCCTCGAGAAAGGCGCCCTTTGCTGAGAAGGACGCCTTGACCAGTTTTCTATTTAGAAACGTTTCTTCACTTGGCTCAAGGCTTCCTCCAAGGTCGCCTTCAAGGCACTAAAAAGGAACGATTTACTACGCTGATTCAACCTATGAAAAGTGCCGTTTCATTTAGTGCGCGAGTACAGTTGTGAAATAAATCATCTGGTTTGAATATAAAATCATTTTATGAATAAAAATTTCACTGAAAGATGCCCGGCAGAAGAGTTGTGTTTTCTCAAATCGAAAAAGACTTTTTAAAATCGTTGGTCGGTAAATACAAAGACGTCGTGGAAAATAAAAACACGGATGCCCGGTCATCTCAGGAGAAAGCCTCCGGGTGGCTCAAAATTGAACAAGAGTTCAATGAAGTCCCGGAGCATGCCCCGGTAAGTTGAACTTTTAAAATATTAATTTTTCTCCTTGAACTGGGTGATTGCGGTTTATCATTTTGTTAAATATTCTCCTAGAGAAACGCAAAACAGTTAAAAAAATTGTGGGACAACATGAAAACGGTAAGAAAGGAGCTGGCTGACCACAAGAAAGAAATTATGAAAACAGGTCAGATTTCCTCATAAAATACTTTTATGTTACTAAATAGCATATAAAGTAGTTCATTTTAACAAATTGGCGGACAAATCCGACAATTGAAAGTACGTAATTTTCAATTCATTCGTAGGGGGGGGGGGGAGAGCCCCACCATCTCCGGGCCATGAGGAGGCAGACGACTTCCTGCTCGAATGTGTCGCCAGCGAAATTCAGGGAGCAGTCGACAATGACACAGCAGCCATGGCCGAGGCTGTGAATTTTGTTCTCCAAGATGACGGAGTACTTGTCCCTATGGAAAGTGAGTGTGAGGCAGGGGGCGCTCCTCATTTTCTTCATTCCTCTTACGGTTCGTGTTGTTGTTTTGCAGGTCCTTCTGAGAGTATTCCAGCCCAAGAGGTCCAATCGAGCGCCAATTACTCCCGTATGCACCCTAACAATCATTTAAGCCGCCTTCATGTGCAAGCTTTAAAAGCTGAGCTGTGGGCTTCAACCAATCAGAGTGCTCTGCGCTGTGGACTCGGAATGCTCTGATTGGCTGAAGCCCTAAGCTCAGCTTTTTAAAACTTGCATGTAAAGGCCGTTTTACTTCTACAATTTATTTTCATGAAATTTAAAAAAATAATGTTTCAATGTGAGCCGGAGCCAGAGTACCAAAGTTTCAGGTCCACAGAAAAACAAACAAAAAAATCTCAGTGAAAAGTTTATCAACAAAAACAGGTCATCAAATACCAGTTTGAAATATTTGTCTTTAATTTAGAAACCAACCAGGAACTCGAAAGGCCATGTGGTAGTGCACGCCCAGCAACCCAGCGCTCTCGGTCAGAACGCGTTGTACAGGTCTGGTGGGCAAGGGTGCTTATTTTGTACGCAGTTGTAGTAGAAACTAAATTGAAGGCAACATTCTCTAATTCTCAAAAGCTGTAGAAAATATTTGTAGAATTTGCTAAAAAGTTGATTTGTTTTACCATACTCATTAGCGTGTTACAATAAATTGATACAGGTAAACATGTACCAAGAGAGACTGGAACAATTTTAATTGGTTAATTCAACAGAGGAAGGCAGAAAGGTTCCCATTTTGATATTGGTCATGGGAAATGAAGCTTATTCACTACTCAGCGATATAAAGTCATCCTTGCAAACCGTCTGAAAAGAGTTTTTCCGAAGTTTGTACCGTGATGAGCAAGCAATTTTCTTCGAGGGTGTCGGTGTTCAGAAACCAACGTAATTTTCACGATCTAAAACAAATGACTGGATAATCAGTGTTAAATTGGTTCCGAAGAGTAAAAAAAGTCGCAAATTCGGAGTTTATTTGGAGGAATTTTTAAAGCACAAGTTTTTTTGTGGAATGATGTCCATCGTTTATGTGAGGAAGATACTGAGCGAAGAACTGTTTTGGATCTGTATGGAATCGTGTTAAAGAAAGAAGAAAGTTTGACAGAACAAGAAGCTCCTCATCAAGAACACGCCGAATCGTTGTTTAAGACATTGAGCTCAGAAAATGATTCTTAGGCCCCTTTTACACGAGTAAGTTTTTTGTTCAAAAATATGTTCATTCTGATCACAAGTAGAC